>CM065809.1:57634393-59023143 GCA_033398695.1 Orobanche coerulescens | reverse complement strand
CATCTAGTTACCTCGTTAAAAATATTTTCAAGTGATAAAAACTCTGTGGGAAAAATGATCCTTGGAAGGAAAAGAATATAATATACGATGTGGATATCAACTCCCATTCAAGTCTACATCTCCCCCTCATTTGTACACCAATCAAGAAATTGTTGCCTCATTCGCCAAGTAACAAGAACCAAAGGGAGAAAATAAACCTTGTTCAAAGAAAAGAGTACACCACGTGATTAAGTTTCTTTATAAATCACTCATTCCTTGTGATCTTTACATCGATACGGAAGTTGGAAAAATCTATAGTTCCCCCTAATGCTTTCATTCATATATCTTTGCCTCGTTAAATACCTTGCCAAGTAACAAAAACCCAGCGGGAAAAGTAAACCTTAGTCGAAGGAAAAGAGTACAGCCTATGTGAGTATGTTCCCTTATCTCGCACATATTTCCCGTTATGATCCTTCCATTAATGAGAGAATTCACAAGTTACATTATGTTCATAAATGTAAGTATGCTCATCGGCGATAGTATTTAAGCACTGGTTCCTCACAAGTGTAGAACTATAGTTCTTAATCATGTACATTCACAGACTGATTCATTCAAAACAATAATCTTGTCGTTATTCGAGGAGGAAGCCAAAAGGTTTGCTTAGTCGATTTTCAAAATATCAGCAAATCATACCAACACATTCTTTGTGGTAGTTACTTGCATCATTATTTACTTTAGTATTTGCCTTTACGAAAGCAGTTTCCTTTGCCTGATGATAGAAAAAATAGTCATAAGTTAATAGTTTCTTTCAAGTATCATAAGATATTCTTGATACCATTCAGTTGATGTTTTGTCGATGTGAACTAAATCTAGTCAGCAAACCGATGAGTGATATCAGATCATGTACATTGAGCTGAGTATAATAATGCGCCAGTGCACTCAAATAGGGATTTCAGCTCCCAAAGCTCTTCAACACTTTCTTTTAGATGAAATGGGTCTTTCCTTTGCATCCAAACTTTCAACCTATCATGGGAGTACTAGTCGAGTGTATCTTATCCACGTTAAAGTCCCTGAGAATCTTATGGACATAAGTAGACTGATGGATAAGAATTCCATAAACTCGATGTTCTATGTCAATTCCTCGACAGAACTGAGTTTTTCCAAGATCGTTCATCTCAAACTCAGATTTCCAGTATCCGGTGGTTTGTCTTATTTCACTAAGAGTACCGATTACATTAAATGTCATCTACATACATTGTGATGATCGTGAGTACGAAACATATTTTCTGTGTGAAGACATTGGGACACAATTCATCGTTATTATTTCCCTTCCCACCCAAGTAATCACTCAAACAGTTATACTACATCCTTCCGAATTGCTTCAAAACCATAAAGCTGAGTGTTTCAATCTAATCGCAACGCACTCCATGGTATATATTCACTTGATTTAGGTAATGAAATGACACTGGGCACTTTTATATATATATCTGTATCTAGATCCCCATAGAGATACGCAGTAACCACATCTATAGGCTGTGTTTTCGGTCCTTCGAAAATAACTAGGCTAATCAAATACCGGAACATAATAATGGGAGTACATATCTACGAAATCAATCCCAGGACATTGTGAGAAGCATTACTTCGTAAGCCTTGTACATTAGGACTCTATTATTCTCACCACACTTTGCAACAAAGGCTCATTTAAGTCCTATAGGCTTTACACTTGGTTAGGCTAGCACTACCTATACCAAATACATGTCCCTTTTGTGGGAGAATCTAGTTCTACCTGGAATGTTTTTCTTTTATGGGCCAATCAGCTCTATATTGATTTCATCCAACTGAGCGAGGTTCAATATTATTATACTTTATGATTCATTGAATAATATATCTTTAAATTGGGTGGTTGATCAGGCCACACTCTCATAATTTCATGAGATTCTTGATTTCTGAATCATATTTTCTAGGCGTCCCTCTCGTCATGACTCATGGACATAATAAAATCAAGTAGGGTCTCATGTAACTAGTTCGTTGCTTATTAAACTATAAATTTGTGCCTTACTTTACCTCTTCCTCGGGTGAGTATTTAGTCGAACCATGAGGCGTCCACCCTTTCCTTAGCATGGAGCCACGGCCTTGACCACACCTCCATCAGGTGCAGTTGCATCACCTAATTCATTGGTGATGTGCCCCTTAATGGGGACTTCTAACCTTACAGTCACCTCTGCAGTGTAATGTGATATCTCGTCACTTTAGTGATATCAGTAAATGGAGTATCGAATCTGCTACGTTCTAAAGATCGAGTATTCTTTGTGCTACACGGTAATATTGTGAAGTTCAGGGACCATAATGAGATATAGTGGGACAAATCACGACAATTCCTGTTGTTCCCTGAGAAACTACAGTTTCTCTTCTCCCCCAAACGATGGAAATGTTGTCTCATCAAAGTGATAATTTGCAAATTGTGCGGTAAAGAGATCATCTGTCAAGGTTCCAAATAGAGGGCAAACATTGGGGATTCTTTATCCAACGTGAATACCTAATCATTTTTAAAGACTGATACATTGTGGGGCACAGACGGCACATATAATGCATAACTAATTATGCACAATTGGCATCAAGTCCGTATGAGTCCAGAATATGAAAATCAGGCTTATCCAGTTACCAACTGGTATGCATAAACTAATTAGTTAGCAGAGGGTCTAAAAATGAACAAATTAAGTAAAGTTGCATGCAGTATTGCATAATTCCTGGCAAAGATATGCAAATTGGTGCACATAATTAATGATATAATCACCATACATATTCTTTTGACGGTGGTTTATATAAGACCATTTGCATATGCTCATGGGACGAGATGCTATACATTGATCTCTATCATGCAATAAACATCAAGTATTTTTTGATGTGAACTTTCCGACATCATCAAGTTCTTTAGATGTGATAAGGTAGGTGAGCTCTTATAAGTTATGTTGGAAGTTCTACAGCAATTTGAGTGGGCAGGAGAGCGATGTAACACCCCGAGATATTCGGAATAATTACAGCGCCGTAAACCCTTTAAATAAGGATTTACAAGGCTAATTAAAAAGGAAAGTGAATATAAGACGTCAATACTGCGAAAATTCGAGTTTATGAAAACGTACAACTGATTCAACGGTAATTAATACAACCATATCGAATTAATATCAAAGGACACACGTACACGAGTACAGAAACCAAACCAAGACAACAAATCTCCAATAACAATAAACATCACTGAACCCCTTCGTCGTCACGTCTTGTGTTGTTTCCTGCTCCTTAGCTACACGAACATCAAAACAAATGTCCACCCCGAAGGGGTTAGCAAAACAATGCTAGTACAAGTATCGTATTTAAACAATTTGATTATGAATCTACTATAAACAACAAGAAATATCACACGGGCTTAATTCTAGGAACCCGACAATGCGAATCTACAAGATTCCATTACACATGGGTATTCCAATGATCCAGCGCCCTCAAGATAGATCCCAAGATGATCCCGCTGGACCAACACGAGGTGGAAATAACCCGTCCAATGATCCAGCCTCGGCTAGATCCCAAGATGATCCCGTCGGATCAACACGAGGTGGACATCCGATCCGGCCTCAAGATAGATCGTACAACGTATACAAACACAACTCATGCATACACATATGCCAAATCAATATGTTCATCAACATGAACATATAAACAATATACAACGAATATCATGACAAATCAACGAAGTAAATATCATGTTCAACAACATGCATAATCATACGTATATTCCAAAAATACCGATATTAACATATCACGATACTTGCCTCGAAGATGGCAAGAATGATATACTTCAATGCTCTCGACGCACTCGAAGGCCGCCTCCGATCAACGTAACAAGCTCGAACCTTAACAAACGGAACGTTATACAAATCATCTCGAGTCGAACAAATGGTTTAACAATTCGACCTACGGCCGAAAAGCTCAAACTAAACAAGTTGCTGGATTGCTTAGCGCGCTACGTACTATACGTAACGCGGCGCTTAAGCGAATCGTTAGCGTACGCTATCGTATAAGACTAGCGTCGCTAGCCACAATCGCGGCTGACTCCGCCTCATAACGTGCGCTACGACGTTACGGCGAAAACCGAACCTCGATAGCGCACGTTAACTCACACATGTTAGCGTGCGCTACTCTTGCATGGCGTAATCATCGCAAACCGAAATCAGGTTGAAATGATGAAGGACTCATGAATCCTATGGTGATATTACAAGTTATCCTCGGGCATATCATGCTAATAAGGTTTCGGAGGATTTCTATGATCATGAGATACAAATATACGGATAGTTATCTTGATATCACAATTCCTCTACGATCTTCAAGAAATAATCTAAATTCCATCGTCTTACGTCCCAAAACACATGATTTCAACGTATACAACGTATCAACTGGGTAATATCCGATTACTTGATCATAAATCGATTTAAACATGCTTAGGAGTCCTTATAATAAGATGGTTCAAAGGTTCATTCGTCATCTAGTACCGATACGTCAAAAGTATCCTTCTAACATGTGATGACCGATAAAAACGAGATACTAGCTATCCAAACATGATTCAAACTTCCTCATGAACATTACTAATCATTGGTGAAGAATCACCTACCTCAAAGTAGTGAAGAACAAAAAATGAAGCAATCCAACACCCAAGGCTTGAACACCAATCTCCAATGATATATGATCTTCAATCTCGAACTAGGAGGTTGATATGGAGTGTTTGAGACGAATGGAGTTATGTTACAAGTGCAAGAGTTCGGGTTATGGGGAAGAAAGGATGAAATCACGAATAGGATGTCATCCTATTTATAATAAATGGTTATTAGCGCGCTACACCTGTTCAGTAGCGTGCGCTAACGGCTCACGATCTAAAGCGTACTCGGCACTTAGCGTACGCTACGCATATTCTGTAGCGTGCGCTAAGGCGTTGACCCGGCTTTTCCCGAAAGCCGCCTGTACATCCGACAGATCCGGCGGGGGTCCCCGTCCCGATCTCACCTACCGCACGTCTCAATGCTCGACCACGCATAGCGTGCGCTACTTACACTCGGTAGCGTGCGCTATAAAACCATGTTAGCGTACGCTACCCTTAGCCTGTAGCGTGCGCTACATGCACAAATTTCATCCTTTGAATCACATACACGAAATTATATGCTCAAGGCATCGGATTATGAAATACGGAGAATAGTACTCATACAAAAGTACAATTATTACAATATCACAAGTTCCAATTACATAACGTAATCTCGGGTATTACATCCTTCCTCCCTAAAAAGAAGTTTTGTCCGAAACTTAGGATGAAAACAACTCCGGATATTTAGCCTTCATACCGTCCTCCGTTTCCCAAGTGGCCTCTTCGACTCCATGTCGTGACCATTGTACTTTAACCAAATGTATTGGTTTATTCCTCAATTGTTTGATCCGGCTTTCAAGTATCTTGATTGGTCTTTCTTGAAGGTGCCATCATTAGCTATCTCGATCTCGTCGAAATCAATAACGTGGTCGGGTCCGGTATATACTTCCGTAGTTGGGATACGTGAAACACATTGTGAACATGACTTAGCGATGGCGGTAAGGCCAACCTGTACGCTAAATCC
The DNA here is from genome assembly GCA_033398695.1 of Orobanche coerulescens. Taxonomy (NCBI): domain Eukaryota; kingdom Viridiplantae; phylum Streptophyta; class Magnoliopsida; order Lamiales; family Orobanchaceae; genus Orobanche; species Orobanche coerulescens. Next base: position 59,017,519 of record CM065809.1, on the reverse strand, counting down.
CCAACTCTCTCTAGGATCTCAAATGGTCCGATATATCTTGGACTAAGCTTACCTCTTCTCCCGAAACGGAAAATCCCTCGTGTAGGAGACACCTTCAATAGTACGTGGTCCCCAGCGTCGAACTCTAGAGGGCGACGACGTACATCTGCATAAGACTTCTGTCGACTCTGGGCAGTCAACAGTCTCTCTCGAATCACAGCTATCTTCTCTTGAGTCTGAACAATCAATTCCGGTTCCGTCCCGATCAAATCCGAAGAATCATCCCAACACAGGGGTGATCGGCATCTCCTCCCGTACAATGCTTCAAATGGTGCCATTCTAATAGAAGCATGCCAACTATTATTGTAAGTGAATTCGATCAAGGGCAAGTGAACTTCCCAATCAGTTGACCAATCCAACGCACAGGCTCTAAGCATGTCTTCCACAGTTTGGATAGTCCTTTCGGACTGACCGTCTATTTGGGGATGATAAGCTGTGCTAAAATTGAGCTCAGTCCCCAAAGCCTTGTGAACTGCTTTCCAGAAGTGCGACACGAAACGACCATCTCGATCCGAAACAATGGTCTTTGGCGTCCCATGCAATCTGACTACCTCCACAATAAATACTCGCGCCAATCTTTCGGGTCCCCAAGTATCTTTGATCCCTAGGAAATGAGCTGACTTGGTTAGTCGATCAACTATAACCCAAATCATGTTCATTCCCAATCTAGTCCTTGGCATACTGGTGATGAAATCCATCGAAATGTCCTCCCACTTCCATTCAGGGATCTAAGCGGCTTTAACATCCCGGGCAGTCGCCGATGTTCAATCTTAACCTTGTGACAAGTCAAACACTTCAAACGTATCACGCTCGTCCTTCTTCATATTCCCCACGGAAGTTTTGTTTAAGATCCTTATACATCTTATCACGCCCGGTGAATAGAATAGGGCGCGCTATGAGCTTCTTTCGAATAGTCCGTCTCAAATCATCATCTTCGAACGCAAAGTCGATTCTCAAATCTCGAACTCCATCATCTTGTATCACGAATCACAGGGCTTTTCCTTTCTTAACTTCATCACATAATCGAAGGATCAGAGAATCGTCCAACTGCTTGGACTTGATCTTCTCGACTAGTGATGAAGTCAGTTCCATCACATAAAGTCGCCCTTGGATTCCTGGTGCCCATACTTCAATCCCTTCGCGGATCAGTTCCTGTTGAATACTGGTTTGTGATGTAAGTGCTTCCAACACTCGAAGAGAAACAGGTTTACGGCTCAATGCATCGGCTACTACATTTGCTTTCCCCGGATGATAGAGAATCTCTAAGTCGTAATCCTTGATCAATTCCAGCCACCTTCTCTGCCTCATGTTTAATTCCTTCCATGAAAATGTATTTGAGGCTCTTATGATCCGTAAAGATCGACAATGAGTGCCGTACGAGATAATGTCTCCAAATTTTCAAGGCAAAGACCACAGTGCTAGCTCCGGATCATGCGTCGGATAATTAACTTCGTGCGGTTTCAATTCCCGAGAAGCATAAGCAATTACTTTATCCTTCGCATCAACACACAACCCAAACCACGATTTGAAGCGTCAGTATACCATGAATCCATCGGGCCTTTCCGGCGCGCTAAAATAGGTGTTGTCGTCAGTCTCTTTTTAAGTTCATCAAAACCAGCCTGGCATTTCTCATTCCACGTGAACTTTTGAGTTTTCCGTAACAGCTGAGTGAGCGGACGAGCAATTTTGGAAAATCCCTCTACAAAGCGGCGATAATATCCTGCTAGTCCTAAGAAGCTTCGGACTTCCTTCACGTTCTTAGGAGCTTCCCATTCCAAGATTGCTTCGACTTTCTTCGGGTCCACCTGAACTCCATCGGCGGATATCACATGCCCAAGGAAGGTTACTTCCTTAAGCCAGAACTCGCATTTAGCAAATTTCGCATATAGCTGTTCCTTTCTCAAGATGCTCAAAACCACACGTAAATGATCAGCATGCTCCTCTGCGTCTCTCGAATATATCAAAATGTCGTCAATGAAAACGACCACAAATTTATCCAAGTATTCCAAGAATACGATTCATCAATTGCATGAATACCGCAGAGCATTGGTAAGTCTGAATGGCATCACCACAAATTCATAATGCCGTCGCAGGATCCAAAGCGATTTCGTATGTCCGATTCCTTAATTCTCAATTGGTGGTATCCCGATCGCAAGTCAACCTTCGAGAATACCTCGCCCCTTGCAGTTGATCAAACAAGTCGCCGATCCGAGGTATAGGATACTTATTCTTGATCGTCATCTTGTTAAGCTCCCGTAATCAATACACATCGGAGGGATCCGTCTTTCTTAGGACAAAGAGAACAGGCGCTCCCCAAGGGGAAACACTCGGTTGAATATAGCCCTTCCAGAACAATTCCTCTAGTTGCTTCTTGAGTTCATACATCTCGGTTGGCGCCATGCGGTATGGTGCCTTGGAAATAGGGGTTGCTCCAGGCTCTAATTCGATGGTGAATTCCACTTCTCTTTGCGGGGGTAACCCGGGTAGCTCGTCAGGAAATACATCTGAGAACTCATTCACAACTGAAATAGACGAGAGCTCTATTCCTTCCTCTTTCCTCATGGCATAGCACCAAAGTCCGTGACATCCCTGCTTCAGTAATTTCACAGCTTTCATTGCCTTGATCAATTTCCCCGAGCTTCCCGGTCTCCATCCTCGGAATAAGTGTTCAGATCCGTCATCAGCAATAATGGAAATGACTCTCTCTCGGTAATTCAACACAGCTCCATAGCGGTTGAGCCAATCATCTCCGAGAATTAAATCGTCACCGCATATGTCAACTACAATAAGATTCGATGGCCAATCTCTCCCTTCTATAGATACTGGGAAATCCCTAGCTTCTAGTGTTCCCACAATTTTCTCTCCGCTCGGTAACCCCACAACATAAGGTTCACAATTATACAAGCACGAGATGTTCAAACGATTAATACAGTTCAAAGATATAAAAGAATGCGTAGCTCCCGAATCGAACAAGACACTAATCGGTTGCAAAAGGATCTGAATCGCACTGATGCAACAGCGGTGTTCGATCGTCGATCTCCTCATTTCGTGCGGGCGCGGAGGAACGGACCCAAAGATGGATGTCTCTCTCTTCCCGTCACTGCTGAAATCCACTGCTTGTCTGGTTCACACTCATCTCCTTAGGAACCGGTGGCCGGAGTGCGGGTGCCAACAGATCTAGTAGCGGCTCCACGTAAGGCCGCACGGTGCCCTTCTTGCCCACAATCGTAACAAGTCACGGAAGATGCGGGGCAATCTCGCCGAATATGCCCCGCTCGACCACAATTGTAGCATTTCCTTGATGCGTCCGAAACCACGATGTCAGTCCGAACTTCTTTCCGCCTTTAGAAGGATGTGGAGGTTTCCTAGCCGAATAAAGGAAGACTGCCCTCGGGCCCCACCACTCTTGTTTTCTCGCAAAGTCCGGTCACCTTCTGCTTCTTTGCCTCTACCGATTTCTCCACCGCCGCCTCTTTCATGTCGTAGGCCAGCGCTTTGTCTTGGTACTGTCGCAACGTAGTACACTCGAACCCGGACATGTACTGCTGAATCTCCGGCTTCATCCGCATATCAAAATGAAAAATCTTTTCTGCCTCCGTTCTGACCAAATGTCGCACACAAGTCAGCTGATGATTAAAAGTTTTAATTACATCTGTCACAGATGCCTCCGAACTCTGTGGTGAGAAAAACTCTCGGATCTTCGCCTCTCTAACCGGACGAGGACAATACTGTGCTTCCATCATTTGTTTGAATTCCGTCCAATCCGCATTATGGTTCTCGGGTCGAATGGCCTCCCACCAGTCAAAGGCCTCCCGGTCGGGAAATCTGGGCAATGGGAACCTTCCGGTCCCTGGGACAATTAAGACCCGCGAATATCTTCTCCAACTCCTTGAGCCGGTGATCCCAAGTAAGTGCCTCACAGATCCACAAATTTTGGCGGGTGCAATTTAACCACCTCAAGGCAAGCCATCTGTCTCCCGGTTATCCTCATGGTGCTGCTGTCCCATCATTGCCTGCATGCGATCAACGACACTGGCGAATCGGTTTATCTGCGCCACCACTGTTGAAGCACTCCGGCATGTTCGGATTTGCGTCATCATTCGCCGATCCTTGCCGCCTCCGAATGGGAATCGGTTCGACTAGCCGATATTTCGGGGTAGTTGCGGAATCCTCATGTCTCACGTTACCACGTCGCGCGTCACGACCGCGCGTCCGCCCACGACCTCCTCTCAACATACCGTAAACGAAATTTCTCAATATACGAACAAAATTTTTGAAATAAAGTCCGTCAATACTCACAAAACAAGAATTAAGTAAAACGGTAGTATAAGAGATTAAGAGACTTACAACCACGGTCCACATGACGACTTCGGCTGAACAGTGATGTTACAAACGACCCGTAAATCAAATAACGTTCAAAGACCCTAACAAAACACGACTGCCAAGATATCCATAAATCTTAGCTCCGATACCATATTCTGTAACACCCCGAGATATTCGAATAATTACAGCCGTAAACCCTTTAAATAAGGATTTACAAGGCTAATTAAAAAGGAAAGTGAATATAAGACGTCAATACTGCGAAAATTCGAGTTTATGAAAACGTACAACTGATTCAACGGTAATTAATACAACCATATCGAATTAATATCAAAGGACACACGTACACGAGTACAGAAACCAAACCAAGACAACAAATCTCCAATAACAATAAACATCACTGAACCCCTTCGTCGTCACGTCGGTACTGTGGCTGTTTCCCTGCTCCTTGGCTACCTGGACATCAAAACAAATGTCCACCCCCGAAGGGGTTAGCAAAACAATGCTAGTACAAGTATCGTATTTAAACAATTCGAATATGCATCAACAATACACAACAAGACATATCACACGGGCTTCTAGGAACCCGACAATGCGAATCTACAAGATTCCATTACACAGCATGGGTATTCCAATGATCCAGCGCCCTCAGCATAGATCCCAAGATGATCCCGTCGGACCAACACGAGGTGGAAATAACCCGTCCAATGATCCAGCGCCCTCAGCCTAGATCCCAAGATGATCCCGTCGGATCAACACGAGGTGGACATCCGATCCAGCGCCCTCAGCATAGATCGTACAACGTATACAAACACAACTCATGCATACACATATGCCAAATCAATATGTTCATCAACATGAACATATAAACAATATACAACGAATATCATGACAAATCAACGAAGTAAATATCATGTTCAACAACATGCATAATCATACGTATATTCCAAAAATACCGATATTAACATATCACGATACTTGCCTCGAAGATGGCAAGAATGATATACTTTAATGCTCTCGACGCACTCGAAGGCCGCCCCCTCCGATCAACGTAACAAGCTCGAACCTTAACAAAAGGAACGATATACAAATCATCTCGAGTCGAACAAATGGCCTAACAATTCGACCTACGGCCGAAAAGCTCAAACTAAACAAGTCGCTGGATTGCTTAGCGCGCCACGTACTATACGTAACGCGCTTAAGCTCAATCAGCGTACGCTATCGTATAAGACTAGCGCGGCGCTAGCCACAAATCGCGCCTGACTGGTGCCTCATAACGTCGCTACGACGTTACGTGCGAAACCGAACCTCGATAGCGCACGTTAACTCACACATGTTAGCGTGCGCTACTCTTGCATGTGAATACGCAAACCGAAAATCAGGTTGAAATGATGAAGGAGTCATGAATCCTATGGTGATATTACAAGTTATCCTCGGGCATATCATGCTAATAAGGTTTCTGGAGGATTTCTATGATCATGAGATACAAATATACGGATAGTTATCTTGATATCACAATTCCTCTACGATCTTCAAGAAATAATCTAAATTCCATCGTCTTACGTCCCAAAACACATGATTTCAACGTATACAACGTATCAACTGGGTAATATCCGATTACTTGATCATAAATCGATTTAAACATGCTTAGGAGTCCTTATAATAAGATGGTTCAAAGGTTCATTCGTCATCTAGTACCGATACGTCAAAAGTATCCTTCTAACATGTGATGACCGATAAAAACGAGATACTAGCTATCCAAACATGATTCAAACTTCCTCATGAACATTACTAATCATTGGTGAAGAATCACCTACCTCAAAGTAGTGAAGAACAAAAAATGAAGCAATCCAACACCCAAGGCTTGAACACCAATCTCCAATGATATATGATCTTCAATCTCGAACTAGGAGGTTGATATGGAGTGTTTGAGACGAATGGAGTTATGTTACAAGTGCAAGAGTTCGGGTTATGGGGGAAGAAAGGACTGAAATCACGAATAGGATGCTGTCCTATTTATAATAAATGGTTATTAGCGCGCGCTACACCCTGTTCGTAGCGTGCGCTAACGGCTCACAGTCTAAACTGTACTCGGCACTTAGCGTACGCTACGCATATTCCTGTAGCGTGCGCTAAGGCGTTGACCCGGCTTTTCCCGAAAGCCGTCCAGGTACATCCGACAGGATCCGACAGGGGTCCCCCGGCCAGATCTCACCTACCGCACGTCTCAATCTGTCTGACCACGCATAGCGTGCGCTACTTACACTCGGTAGCGTGCGCTATAAAACCATGTTAGCGTACGCTACCCTTAGCCTGTAGCGTGCGCTACATGCACAGAATTTCATCCTTTGAATCACATACACGAAATTATATGCTCGAAGGCATCGGATTATGAAATACGGAGAATAGTACTCATACAAAAGTACAATTATTACAATATCACAAGTTCCAATTACATAACAGAATCTCGGGTATTACAAGCGACATGTGACAAACTTGTCAGAGCATCCACCAAAATCATAAAGTACATAAATGATCCATTTTTTAGGTGGATAGTTCCACAAATATCTCCTTGTATTTGAAATAGGAATGGAATGCTTTCTTTTGCTTCTTTAGCGTATGAAAGTCCCGCTCCTACTTTTACTAAAGAGCAGGCTTTGCAAAAACAAGTGGTGCATTTGACATAGTCAGTTGCATATAAGGGGCTTATGTATCCATTTTTTGGATGACATATCATAATTAACATCACCAATGTTCCATGTGTTGAGTTGTTGCCACCTTTCCACTCGAAGGAAAGGATGTTCCTACAAGTTCTTTACACATTGATCGTCATTATCTCGAGCAGGATGGCATAGTCTATTATGCAAAATCTTATATGAGTCTATGTCCCATAGTACATTTTGGTGACAACAGAGGATTTGAAAACCTAATGGTGAGGTATATTCCACTAGATTAACTCACGAGTTTTTCTAAAATGCATTTTCGTCCACATTCATTAGAATTAATAAAAGAACTTTATTCCATTCTCTCAGTGGGTTTCAACATGGAAACCATTGATACGTATATTATGAAGCTAAGTAAGGTTCGATGAGCTCTAGGTGCATATAGAGCATAGATAACATGGAAGAGAGTGTCGTTTAGGCATCATGAATTGGGCATCACCTCACAATTGATGAGTTGGGAGGACTCAGTCATCATAGTTACCGAAGTTTGGTAGGTGACTAATTCATAGAATCCTATTCCTAAGAACATTTAAGTTCTACTCGGTTCACTCCTTAGAAGAGCGGGAAATTCCGAACCATAAGCATTCAAACAACATTCAGTACTTTTAAATAAAGCTATAACGTAAGCAATATTAATATCTTGTTCAAAGAACAAAGTTCTATCACACCTTTATTTAAAAGAAAACACCAACACAATCGTCTTTAGAGAACTAGCCCAAATGTAAATGAGAAAGTAAACATAATACTAGGATTTAGTCATAAAGGGGTGCCTCTATATACTGTGGCTTGTATGACTCAATACGATGATCGGTGACTGTGAAATTGACATCGGGGGACTTGATCATCTTCCTCAATATAGTGAGTTTCTCTTTCTTTGGGCTCTCTATATTTTTTGTAGTGAGTTGCGACTTGCTTGCTTGCAGGGCAGTTCTTGTACCAATATCCAGTGTAATATCTGGAATTTCTACTACTATTGTTTAATATTATTTTATCCAAGTTATGTTGGATGGCGTGGAATCTGTACAGTATGGATAAAATAATTAAAGGACTGAGACATCTGTATTGGTATAATTGTCGTACTTGGTCGACAATTGCATTTGAGGATAATGTGTATCATATGAGAATATAATTGGAAGGAGTATGTGTATTCAGTATGTCGTGTATACGTATCTAGTATGTTGAGACGTTAGACAAGGATAGCTGAAAATGGATAAGTATAGCCTTATTAGCGCACGCTAATATTCAGGAATAGCGCACGCTATCGTGCAGGTTGAGCGCATGCTAAAGGCAAAGGATAGCGCACGCTAGTGCAAAATAGATCAGAGGGAATCTACGTGTGGACCCGGCTACCTTCGGCACATGTTCCGATAAGGTCAACAGATGTTTGCTACGAAGGATTAGCGCACGCTAATGCATATTGTTAGCGCATGCTAATATTAGATCAGTCCAAAAGGAATCTTATCCTTGTCAGATGTTTTCGGCGTGTGGACTCGTCTTCGGAGCATACAGACAAACGAGTCAACTATGAGTAGCGCATGCTATGGTCGGACACTTGTGTACGCGAAATAGAGGCATTTACGTACGCTATTGCATGGGCATTGCGTACGTAAATCATTGTACGAAGCAAGGCAGTAGCCTCCGGACTGCGATAGCGCACGCTATTTTGTGAAGGTAGCGCATGCTAATAACAGCCAATATATATGGTTGCAGATGTGAATTATGTTCATTTGGCCATTCCTTCCCTTATTTCGATAGAGAGAGTTCTTAGAGAGAAGTTTGAGGTTCCAAACACTGAGAGATGATCATTCTTAACAATAATAAGATGGAGAGCATTGATTAAAGACTTTTTCTTGAAGATTATTGATGATTCGTGTAATGGAGCTCGATTGTTCTTCTTCATGGTTCGTCTACAAGGTAATTTTCGTATCCCTTTGTTAGTGTTTCGTTTTAAAGGATGATTACCTGGGAGGGAGTATGTTGGATTATCATGTGATGATGTTATATGAGGTTTAATGGATGTATATGACTTGGATTATGAATCGGATGTTTATTTACATATTAAAGGATGTTAGATTATGTTGCTTCGATCATTATGAACATGGTTTCGAATCACTTGGTGTTTTTGAAGAACTTATTGATGAATATACCATAGCAAGATGATTGTATGTTGAATTATCGGTGTTTTAGATACGAAGATGAAATGTTCATATCTAGGATTAAGTCATGTTGATTGATGATTGATTAATGGTATATATCAGGTGAGTATGATACCGAGAATGAATCTGGAAAGATTGTGATTGATCTTGGAGTATGATTTCCTTTACACTCGTATTGGTAATCGCCATATGTTGATCGGTACCTGAAATGCATGCAACTACATGTCATTAGCGCACGCTAGTTTTACCGGCTAGCGCACGCTAACGGAAGCGACTTACAGTGTACATAACTGTATTACGGTTGTGAGTTCATAATGGATTGAGTTAGATTGTTTGGACTAGTGGTTAATCGAGATATTGTTGAGACATTGGGTTAGTGAATTGGTTATATCGATTGTTGATTGTTATCGAACTTTTTGTTTATCGATTATTGTAATAGGTTGAGATTATTGATCGGTGATTAGAACCATGCTTTGTAGTCGTATTCGAGAATGTTCGTAGATTGCTTTGGTCGGGGCTGAGGAGTTCATAGACGATGGCAAGGAATTGGTAACGGTTTTATCGGTATCGAGGCAAGTTACTACTTGCTCAGATTATAATATTTGATGAATGGTTTCCGTTTCATTCGTTTATAATACGTATAGCAATATTTATAATCGTAATCACTAGAGATTTGGGATTATAAGTTGTATTCGAGTTTTGGGAATTAAATCATAATGTATATGATTTACATTTGTTGTTGGTATACTTGGTATCAAGGATACATTGTGGTATAGACGAAGACGTAAATTATCTACCGTCCGTGACATTTTGGATCGTCGAATATTCAGAATAATGGTTGGTGATGGTTTAGATATTGAGATTGCTCTCGAAGGACTTGGAGCAAGTATTTTAATCATTTTTTGTCATTTGTGTCGATCATGTTGTGTTACATTCGTGTATAGTTGTTGTCATGTATTTGTGTATTGTTGTTGTCATGCATTGCGTATCGTTGTTTTGTGCAGTTGTGCATTGTTGTCATATGTCCACTAGGGTTGGTCCGACAGGATCATCTTGGGATCTATGCTAGCGTGCGCTGGATCATCGGACAGGTTTTTCCACCATGGTTGGTCTGACGGGATCATCGTGGGATCTAGGCAGTGAACGCTAGATCATCAAATTACCATGTGTTGTTGTTGTGCATATGTATATTATGGGTTTGCCATAAGTATACGTTGTTATTGATGTGAGCATGTTGACGTTGTCATATAAGTCTGCATTTGTAGGTCTTGTGTTAGGACCATGTCCGTATGTTGTATTGATCTGATCTTGGATTAGACTGTCGTGATTCGCCATGGCATTGCGTATCCTGAGGTATGTTTCGTATTTTCCTTCTTGGTTCTTGTCCTGGGATGGACAATCGATTGTCGTGTTGAGATTTGATGATGTTTATTTCCGATGGATCGAATTGGTCAGAGTTGGTATATTTCCATATTGCGAGTTATGATGATGTTTTGAGAATCTTGGGTATTGCTTGAGGTACCGTATGAACATTATACTTGAGTTAATTGATTAATCGAGATTACGAGATGTGCATGCGATAATGGTTATTCTGATGATAATTATTACGAATTTGGTAAAGTTGTGATGGTAAGATTACATTGGTAGTATTCTTACTTAGTGTTTTTCATTGGTATGTAATTATTGTAATCTCCGAAAATTTAAAATTGGAATTTTAACGGTATTAATTTATTTATTGATTTATTTCATTTTTATTTCGATTAGTTAGCTGATTAAATTATCGAACGGAGACATTAGATTAATATATTAGAGAGTTAGTGTTGGTGTTATGTGACACGGTGTAATAATCGGATAATCGAACCAGGAGACGGAATAATGAATCTCAGTTTGATTCGTTTTTACTCGGTTTATTTATAATCGAACCCTGTCAGGTTGGATAAGCCCAATTATCTATATATATATATATATATATATATATAGTATATTGTGTATATATGTATATGCATGTAATGTGATTTGAGGAGAAACTTCCTCCCGACTTTCCTCACCATCTTTTCCTTTCATTGTTTTATTTTTCTCTTTCTTCTTTCTTTCTTTTCTTCTTTCCCCACCTGCTCCCTCTCTATTTCCTCTCGCATCTCTCTCCCCTTCCGGTCCTCCCTTTCTCTCACCAACACCACCCATCTCCTTCTTATTCATCGGCAATCGGCGGTGGCGAGCTCAGGGTCAGGGTTTTTGTGGTTAGGCTGAGCTGGGTCGGGGGATCCGAGTTCTGTCGGGGGCGAGTTGTGGAGGTCAACGGTGGAGTGATGGAGTTTCCGGCATCAACTGAAGTTCGACGGATTGGAGTTAGGTGAGGTCCGGTCATGGCTGAATCGAGCCGAGCCGACAAATTCCGGCGGGTTGGATTGTCGCCGATCCAGGTTCCAGTGGTGTAAGAAGAAGACGACGGGGTTGGGGTTGTGGCCAGATTCCGGCGTGGGTGCAGGTGTGTGTGTGTTTTGAGGGTGGTGTTTCTATGTGTCTGTGTGTATTATATATATAGTATGTGCAGTGTGTGTTGGTGTGTTTTGTGTGTGTGCGTACTGTAGGGATATATATATATATATATATATATATATATATATATATATACTAGTTTTTTGGTCCCGTGCAATGCGCGGGATTGTCCATGTTTGATTCAGACCATATTGTATGTATTTGAGTTGGAATTCTATTAATATTAGAGTTATTTGTTTAGATTCGAGCTTTTTTTACTTGGATATGGTTATAATAATAGTTGCAGTTTTGGTAGCTTTTTCTACAATGATATTTTGCACACATGCAGAATCATTTTTTTTTGGTTCATAAAATATATGTTGTATTCAGTTTATTTGGTTAGGCAAAGAGCGTCCGGAATTGAAAGTTATGTTGCGAAGAAGAAATAGGTTTGTGAGGGCAATGAAATTCGTATAATGTGCATAGTGTGTGCAATACGTAATTTGGATTATGTATTTACTATTATTATTTGGTTTTTGGAAACTGGACAATCAAATATCATATACGACATAGTAAAAATGCCTTTGTTTGCTTGAGTTATTTTTTAAAATTTCGCATTGTCCTCAAATGGTGAGCAGTTATGGTTTTCATGAATGCTAAGGCAGTTTGTATACTGCACGGATTGCCCATGTATGATTTAGACCACATTTTATGTATTTAAATTGGAAAGTGTATTTTACTCGGAAACGGCGATGATAATTTTGGTTAGTTATTTACATATTGGCTGTTATGCTACATATTTATTTTTTTTACTCGGAACTGGCTATAATAATTTTGGTTAGTTCTTTACATATTGGTTGTTATGCTACATATTTAATTTCATTGTGGGATTCTATTCAAAATAATAAAGAGTTAATAATGTTATTAATAACGATGATGAAAATAAGGCAAAAGACCGAGCATATTCAGTTTCAGGTGCTTGCCTGAAAAGTAGGAAAATATATTGATATAATTTTACAAATAGAGTTGCAGTTTTGATAGCTTTATCGGTAATGATATTTTGCACATTTGAAGATTTTTTTTGTCCTAAAATATATGTTGTATTCAGTTTATTTGGTTAGGCAAAGAGTATCCAGAAGTGAAAATTATGTTGGGAAGAAAAATATCATGTGTACTTTATTAGCCTGAAAATTGCAAATAAATCACGAAATATATATAATGTGCATTAGGTGTGTAATTTGCAGCCTTAAACAAGACATTTGTTAAGACATTAGAAACCATTCTGTACGAATCTAACTGATGTTTAATATGATGTCATATGAAATTCATTTGGCAACTAAACATACACCAATGCCATTTCAAACACACTGCTAAATACACTGCTGTCAACTCAATGTCATTCCAAAAAAATACACATTCTAAACTTAATAATTCCTAAATGTGCAGCTAAAAAAACAATACATAACAATCGCTTGTGTATAAATTAACAGCTGTCGACTCAATTCCATTCCAAAGAAATAGAAACTGAAATAATAACATTACTCTACGTTAGATTTCGGCATAATTCGCAATGACGTTTCCTTAATTTACACTGCTGTCAACTAAGTCAGCTGCCATTCCATTAAAATATGAAATAAGTACAATGTTTACTACATAAAATCACAAATAATCATCTCGGTAATTAGTGTAGCGCGACCCGGCGCTTTCGAACACAGTTAAAGGCCAAAAGCCTCGCGTCCTCCGCCGCCTAATTCATTGTGAAATAATAGTCTAATAAACTAAAAATATTATATGAACTAGACATATTTTATATCTTTCAGGAAAAAGGAAATAACGTGAGAACAGGAATTTACAGATATGCTATACAAAAACTATGTCAACAAGTTTGGTAACAACCATAACCAAGTCGGGAAATATTTAAAATGAACGGAAAAGTAAAATAAAATTCTTAAGCATATACACGCAGGGATTAAGGCTGGTGGATGTCTGATCTGTGACACCCCAAACTAGGCGAATATTACAGTGCCGTGGACCCCCGACTGGGACCCACTAGGCGAATGAAAATTAATGAACTAAGTGATATAATTGTAGTACCGAACCACAGTATATCAATAATTACTCCAATGAGGAGTTTCATCACAACACACCCAAGATAATACCGAATACATGTATATTTCATATGAAGATAAAATATACAACACTGAATGAAATGAATATCCAAACGGAAGTCTGCAGCGGAAATAAAATAAAGAAAACACGAGTGAATGAAAAAGGACTGGGGCCCCCTACTAGTATCACTGGGACTCCTCGCCGTCAACGTTCTCTTCCCGTGCCTTAGCCTTGCCATGACCTGAAAACAACATCCCCCAACGGGGTCAGTTACACAGAACAACAATCTTCAAGAGTTGAATAAACACAAATCATGATATATCTTAATTATGAAATGACGCGGAAGAGAGGCATCATAGTACGCCCGTAATGGTATGTGCACGTGCACAAGATGAGTGTCCGGACACACCCGTCCTTGTATCTAATTAGTCTCATGGAGGTACATTACCGTGTGCACAGTCCAATGTGTCGGTGAACCCAACACATGACCATCACGTGCCCGACTAAAAATTCCACACATCCCCACCCGGCCACGCAATATGAACCCAGAAGGTCATATGGGCAAGGAATGACCATGAAGAGTAATAATGAATAACAATCTGACAAAGTCAAGAATGACTCACCAAGATGAAATGATAGTGAAACGAATGATAGCTCAATGAAATGATTGGAACCGTCGTTCCTTGTGAATGAAGTAATTAATTGACAATTACAAGTCCCAATACAATTAATACATTATGATTGAATTATGATTATGAATGAACAACAACAAAAGGAATGAATATCCTTTTAACCGAGTAAGAATTAACTTACCCAACTTGTGAAGAATGTCCTTCCTCGAACAATGTCCAAAAAGGGATGTCGGTCGCTCGAACAACCTTGAATGACAATTACCAACAATGCTCAATATACGAATCAAACACGATTATAACTGACTCAAATGTCGATACAACAATATCCAAACTCATTGTGGCATTCTAGCGAACACTTAGCAAACGCCCATCCGATTGATAATATCAAATCCCGAATATATCGAAACCAACTCCAAAATGAGTATTTCAAACCAATAAAGCAAATTCAATGATATAAATAATCCCATAGGAATCCACAATTCGAGTTAACGACAACATCTAATCGAAAACCCCCAAAAATATCAAAGTCAACCCCAAAGTGTTCTTGAATCCACCTCAAACAATTCATGAAATTCGAATATATGCTATTAAATCCGTAGGAATACATTTATCCAAGGTAGATAATCCATATCTAACATATTCCAACAACAATCCAAGCTTACACGAAGAAATTGGAAGGAAAACACTTGAACTCCGAATTTCTATATTCAAGAAATCATTACCTTGATTTGATGTGAAGGAGATAACGAAATGATGATTACTCCGGATTATAAGCTTGATGATGATGATATATGATTGTACCTCGAAGAACACTCTCCAAATCGCCCAAAATCGCTCGGAATCGCCTAAAAACGAAGTGAGAAATGAAAATGACGAAGAAAGGGCTGAATTGTCCTATTTATAGTAATCCCAGTTTAGTGCGCGCTAGCACCAGTTCTTAGCGTGCGCTAACGGGTGTTTTGGGTAGTCCAGTACCCACTATCCGAAAACGATAGCGTGCGCTACGTATCTTTTGTAGCGTGCGCTACGGCTATACACTTAGCATGCGCTAACCCCAATATGTTACCGTGCTCTAACGAATTATCTGATGCCCAGTACTGGAGTCCAGAATCTCCTGTTCTCTGATCTGATCGTGGTAGCGCGTGCTACACACAAGATTCAACGTGCGCTACTGACACCGATTAGTGTACGCTAACAACTACTTGTAGCATGCACTAGGACTGTTTCCAACTCAGTCCAGTAGCTACTGGACTCTGCCTGATCCGTCTTTAGCGCGCGCAACATAGACTGCAAAGCGTGCACTACTCCGACCTACTAGCGCGCGCTACTTACCATTCGTAGCATGCGCTACATACAACCCAACTGTAGTCCAGTGCCTTCTGGACTACCTGCAGTGAACTACATTAGCGTGCGCTAGTATTGGGAGGTAGCGTGCGCTACCTGAACTCAATTAGCGTGCGCTAAAGAGAGTTCATAGCATGCGCTACACCTCACACACAGCCCACTATGAAGATGACAATGATGATAAACACGGCATGATTCTCCAATAAGATTGATGATGAATGACGATTGATACACGATACAATTACTCTGAACGGTGAATACAATAATTGAATATGAGTGACAAATGATCATTAATTAGTGAAAATTACTGAGTGACAATTACTGAACCATAAATACTGAATGATAATGACTGAATTACAACCGGGTATTACATACACCCCCCTTAAAAGAGTTTCGTCCCCGAAACTAAGGGTCAAACAACTCGGGATAACTCTCCCGCATACTATCCTCGGTTTCCCAAGTAGCCTCTTCGAATCCGTGTCTAGACCACTGAATTTTAACCAAAGGAATCGTCTTGTTCCTCAACTGTTTGATTCGCCGCTCTAAGACTCGTATAGGACGCTCCTCATATGAATGATCATTGGAGATCTCGATTTTGTCGAACTGAAGTATGTGACTCGGGTCGGCAACATACTTCCGTAACTGAGAGACGTGAAACACATTATGAATTTGGCTCAACGCCGGAGGTAAGGCCAATCGATAAGCTAGCTCGCCTACTCGATCCAAAATCTCAAACGGTCCAATGAATCTCGGACTCAACTTTCCTCTCTTCCCAAAACGGAAGATACCTCAACTCGGGGATACCTTAACCAAAACATGGTCACCTGTCTCGAACTCTAATGGTCGACGACGATTATCTGCATAAGATTTCTGTCGACTCTGAGCGGTCAACAAACGACTCCTGATCAAAGCTACCTTCTCACGGGCGGCTATAAGCATATCGGGCTCGGTACCGATTGATTCAGATAAGTCATCCCAACACAAAGGAGAACGAAAACGACGACCGTACAAGGCCTCGTAAGGTGCCATCTTAATCGAAGCATGCCAACTATTATTGTACGTGAACTCGATCAACGGTAGTTGGGCTTCCCAATCATATTTCCAGTCGAGAACACATGCCCTCAACATGTCCTCCAAAGTCTGAATAGTCTTCTCTGATTGTCCGTCGGACTGAGGATGAAAAGCTGTAATGAGATTAAGCTGAGTTCCCATAGCACGATGAACTGATTTCCAAAAACGAGACATGAATCGTCCGTCACGATCGGAAATGATACTTTTAGGAGTACCGTGTAGTCTCACTATCTCTTTGATAAACAACTGGGCAAGTCTCTCGGGACCCCACGTATCCTTAATCTCAAGGAAATGAGCTGATTTAGTTAAGAGGTCCACAATTACCCAGATTGTATTCATGCCACGACGACTCGTTGGCAAACTCGTGATGAAGTCCATTGAAATATCTTCCCACTTCCACTCTGGAATAGGGAGAGGTTTCAGCATACCCGCCGGTCGCTGATGTTCTATCTTGACTTGCTGACAGGTTAAGCATCTCGATACAAATTCAGCGACTGCTCGCTTCATATTACTCCACCAGTAATTTTGTTTCAAGTCTTTATACATCTTACTAGACCCCGGATGAACGGAATAAATGGGTAGCATGAGCTTCTCTCAAAATCGAGTTTTTCAACTCGTCATTCTCCGGTACGCACAACCGATTCTTAAATCGCAAAAGTCCATCCTCGTGGAGCACAAACCTAGGGGCTTTCCCCTGAGTCACATCATCTCGAATGCGTAACAAAAATGGGTCCGAACCCTGATTCTCCGTGATCGCTTCCTCGAGTGGCGATGAAATCTCTAACGTACAAAGTTGCCCTTGTACTCTCTGTAACCATACCTCGATATCGGGTCTCAGAAATTCATGCTGAAGTTCCTTCTGAACAGTTAATCGAGCAAGCATCTGCTCCTGAACGGACTTACGACTCTAGGCGTCGGCGACAACGTTCGCCTTGCCCGGGTGGTATGTTAGGAGTATGCCCTCGAATGCCACTCAGAGGTTGTTGAGTGAGGGCATTGTACTTGTAATTATGTAAACCATTTATATAAGGCAAATGAATGTTTCTTTATTTACTGGTAGTTACTGGCATTCCTAACTCGTAAATAAACATATAGAAACTAGTCCGTGTATTTGAGAGCAACACTTTCCACTCCTTATTGGATAAGGGGGTCGGCACTGGAAAGGTTATAGCTCAAATACTTAATCGTTCGCAAGTCGATGAAACTTGACTGGGCATTAAGTTTATGTGAAGACTTGTATGACGTGTTCTTTGACATGGAGAGTGCCTGTCGAACACTAATGGTTAGTGGGAGCACACGTTATAGGTATGCTAATTGGATTAGTATACTCGAACCGACTCACCCTCGATTCGTCACATGGATTTCACTCAGGACGATCAATGACGGAATCGAAAGGTTGTGATAGGTATTCGTGAACCTTCGACATGAGGATTTAGTAGGGATGTGCTTGTGACGTCAAGATTTTTATTAGAGTAGTTCGACCACCAAACCGGAAGGTGGGGTCAACCTCGACGTGCATCTTGGACGGGCAAGTAGCAGTCTGCGAATACCAAGATAGAATTTTTTTCTCCTGTTAGTGAACGGGTTATATGTCCTATGCGGTTATTGGCAGATGAGATCATAAGTCTTTGGCCAAAGCATTGGAGCTAGCTGTATTAGATACACGAGAGCTCGATGATCTCGATTTGCATTAACGCATGCATAGCGTCAAGTACAAATAGGGTTTGACTGACCGTGACCCTATAACTTGATCGGGACATTTGAAAGAAGAGTTTATACGTATACTGGTATTCACGACAGAATGGTTCTTGAATGATCCCAATCATTCGTTCTCAGTTGGGGTACGGTGTAGGCCACCAGGCTGGCTAGGTGGTGTAACAGCCCAAAAACAGTGGCCATTACAGTGTCGTGAATCCCTCCTGGGACCCACCAGGCAATATCACAATATACACTTAAAATCTGACAATGTGGCACCGTACCACAATATTTATCAAAACCCCGGTGTGGAGTATGAGTTATTGATATTTTTAAATACAAGCAAACATACACAGGATCCAAACACGGTACAGACCATATGACGATGGGCAGTACCTAACAAGTTTTAGTACATTCATCCGACTTAAAAATAAAACGAAAGTCACGCTTAAAACATAACCGAACAACCAAAAGACTCGGCCCCCCCCCCCGAAAAAGCATACATCAGAATCCTCCGTCGCCATTGTGCTCCTCCTGTGCCTTGCCCTTTCCTCGCCCTGAAATACAAGTATTTCGCCCCAAAGCACAGGGTCAGCTATACATGATAATAATTCTCATGACATTATACAATTCATATATATACTGATTTCAAAGAAATCCACCGACTACTGAATATACCCCGAAGGCGTATAAACAATCAGTCCCAATTGTCGAAGATAACCAAATATACGAACGACCATATACTATGGCTCAAGACAGACGTCACAGTACGCCCGATCCGGAAATGTGTCTGTGCACATGTCCACCCCGTATACGGAATCCAGAATATACGTGGGACAATGTACCTAATTAGCCTCACGAACTACGTCTCGTGTGCACGATCTAAATGCGGAAAAACCTCCACGCATGATCATCAAGTGCCCGGCTAAAAATCCTACACATAACCAATCGGCGCGCAGATATGACTCCAGAGATGTCACGATACAACATGACAACGAAACTCAACGAATTACACTTTTTCCAAGAAATCGAACAACTCACCGAAGTGTCAACAAAGCTCAACGATATCAAGGGTCCAAAAGTACGAATTTGGGTATACAATCCCATGATGAAAAGCGGACATCATCAAGAACAACCTCAAGTCACAAGACACAAGTTTATAGGTGTTTCATATACACGAAATGCATAATCATCATAAGAATCCACACATCATTATAACCAAGCAAGATAACTTGCCTCAATTCCGTAGACGAATAATCCTTCCTCGAATGGTCAAACGAACGGTATCCTCGTCTAACAATACTCACGTGAACAAGCAACCTTGAATGAAATATAATTCATTCAACAACACATTCGCACGATAATGGTATTATCGCATAAACAATATTCATAAATTTACTTGAATAAATCGATTATCCTATCGATCATTTTAATGTTCTTATTACAAATCATAGTATGTTTATCATGATCATTACATATTCTAACCTTAATGTCAAATTCTTGATGTCTAGTTTATCATTAATGCAATATCGTGAAAATATATTTTTCAAATCATCGACACTTCCAATTACGATATAACTTGTGTTTAATTACATTCTTCATTATTTACCAACGATTTCATTCAAAACTTGATTACTATATGAAACATAAGTTTAAGTTTTTAGTGAATTAAGAACATCATCTTAATTCACGCCTCTTGACATGCATGGATTAATGAAATGGAATTCGGCTATTCATCTACCGCATTTGTATCATCATTTTCAACACAATTCTCTTAAGAACATTATCAACCTATCAATGTAGCGATTAACGCCCTTTAACGAAATCGATAGATTCGAACATATGAAGATTACAACTTCCTTCTATCAACATTCATTGTTTTACTTTGGAGAATTTATTAAAAGCCTAGTTATATCATTGAATACTTGAGATTTTTGAAGTAACTTCATTCATCTAACAAAGATCATCTACAAAGGGTTAATATCATCTTTCCAACAATTTTATTACAAAGGTTTTAGAGGCCAAAAATCATGGTTCCATACTACCTTCAAGAATCAATAGAATGTTCAAGACAAATTTAACATTTCTCACTTTTAATCATTAAGGATATCATCCCTAACATGTTCCTAGTGTTGAGACTAAAATCAACTTCCGATTATCATGTTATACCTCAGGTTTTATGCATATCATTATCAACACAATCTCATTATGAAGTTATTTACATCAAGAAGTAACACTAATACCTTCAAAGTTAATCTTCACTTGGTTTGAGTATGATTCAATTAACTTATCATGTTTACACTAGTTTAAACTAACATTATGTGAAGTATTTATCTACTAACATCATCATAAGCATGGAATTGATATGAGTTAAAGAAAAACCAACCTTAAAATGAAGAACAACACCAACACTCCAAGGAATACACTTCAATCTCTAGCTCTCCAGGTCACCAATCCAGTGTTGAAGCTCCAACACAAGTTAGGAAGGCTTAGAAATGAAGTTGGAAGGGAAAGGAATCGTTTCTAAGTTGGGAGATTGAAAGAGGTCGAGTAGGAAGTGAATGGCAAGTCATACATTTATAATCTGAACTTGACATTACGTACGTTAACGAACGTGGTTAACGTGCGTTATAGCCTTTACGTCGTAATCTCGCATGATCATTAAATGCGTAACCAATTTCATCAAATCTCCTGTCTAAAAACACGCGATTAGTTCGTTAAATGCGTAACCCGGCTATTACGTACGTAATAGCCATTGCCTTGGCTGTCGCGATCGACTCCCGACCACCTACCCTTGCTCGACCCCACCCGCCGAAAGGCGGATTGCTGGAGAATCTTCCGCATTACGTACGTTAACGTACTGATATTACGTACGTAAGGCGGCCTACATAGCATACGTTAAGAATACATGTTAACGTACGTTAAGTACTATAACAAGCATAAAATGGAATTCTCGCAATATCACCCAACAACTAATATAGTATGAATGACCATGAATCCAATTTAACATAATTCGTCGGTACTTGCTACAACATCACAGATATGGTGCGAAATACTTAACTTAAATCATGAAATACAATATTAAAGGCGAGGGTATTACATACTCCCTCCCCTTAAAAAGGAGTTTCGTCCCCGAAACTAAGGGGTAAACAGTTCGGGGTATCTCTCTCGCATGCTATCTTCAGTCTCCCACGTAGCTTCCTCGACTCCATGTCTTGACCACTGAATTTTTAATAATGGAATCGTCTTGTTCCTCAGCTGTTTAATTCTTCTCTCGAGTATCTGTACAGGTTGTTCCTCATACGAATGGTCGTCGGCTATTTCGACCTCGTCGAATTGAATAACGTGACTTGGATCAGCAACATACTTCCTTAACTGAGATACATGGAATACGTTGTGAATCCAACTCAAAGCTGGTGGTAATGCTAAACGATAGGCTAGGTCGCCTACTCGTTCCAGGATCTCAAACGGACCAATATACCTTGGGCTCAATTTGCCTCTCTTCCCGAATCGGAAAACACCTCTTGTAGGAGATACTTTGACCAGTACATGGTCACCAACTTCAAACTCGAGTGGTCGTAGACGATTATCTGCATATGATTTCTGGCGGCTTTGGGCCGTTAATAGACGGCTCTTGATCAGGGAAATCTTCTCGCGGGCTGCCAATAACATATCAGGTTCCGTACCAATAGATTCAAATAATTCGTCCCAGCACAAAGGGGACCTACAACGACGACCATATAATGCCTCATAAGGTGCCATCATGATCGAGGCGTGCCAGCTGTTATTGTATGTGAATTCTACCAACGGCAGTTGGGCTTCCCAGTCAGGCTTCCAATCGAGAGCACATGCCCTCAACATATCCTCTAGAGTTTGAATTGTCCTCTCGGTGGCCGTCGGTCTGAGGATGAAAAGCGTCTTGAAGTTCAACTGTGTACCCATAGCACGATGAACCGCCTTCCAGAAGTGCGACACGAACCGTCCGTCCCGATCTGATACGATACTCTTAGGGGTGCCATGCAGTCTCACAATCTCTTTGATGAATAATTGGGCCAATTTCTCAGGGCCTCAAGTATCCTTGATCTCCAAAAAGTGGGCTGATTTAGTCAATCGATCCACAACCACCCAAATCGTATTCATGCCTCGACGGCTCGTTAAACTAGTAATAAAGTCCATCGATATGTCTTCCCACTTCCACTCGGGAATCGGAAGCGGTTTCATCATGCCAGCTGGTCGTTGATGCTCAATCTTGACCTGCTGACAGGTCAAACATTTCGAAACGAATTCGGCAACTTCCCGTTTCATGTTACCCCACCAATAATACGGCTTCAAATCCTTATACATTTTGTTTGATCTCGGGTGTATGGAATACGGGGTAGCATGAACCTCCTTCAGAATAGTATTCCTCAATTCTTCGTCTGTTGGTACACACACTCGATTTTTAAAGCGTAACAGTCCATCCTCGTGAACCACAAATCCAGGGTCCTTCCGCTGATCGATTTCTCCTCGAATTCTGGATAAGAATGGGTCCGACATCTGTTTCGTCCTGATCGTCTCATCAATGGATGGTGAAATCTCAAGCATGCACAGTTGTCCCTGAATGCGTTGTATCCAGACCTCAATCTCTGGTCTCATGAACTCTAATTGCAACTCCCTCTGGGCGGTCAAACGAGCTAGCATCTGCTCCTGCACCGTCTTGCGGCTCAAGGCATCGGCAACCACGTTTGCCTTGCCTGGATGATAAAGGATCTCGATATCATAGTCTTTGATTAGCTCTAACCACCTCCTTTGTCTCATATTCAACTCCTTCTGGGTAAAAATATACTTCAGGCTCTTGTGGTCCGTAAAAATCTGGCAGGTAACTCCATACAGATAGTGGCGTCAGATTTTTAAAGCAAACACTACGGCTGCTAACTCCAAGTCATGAGTCGGGTAGTTGACCTCGTAAGGACGCAACTGTCTGGACGCATAGGCGATCACTTTCCCGTCCTGCATTAACACGCAGCCAAGGCCCTGCCTCGATGCAAAGCTGTATACCGCGAATCCTTCTGTTCCTCCAGGTAGTACCAAAACAGGTGCTGAAATTAATCGACCTTTGAGTTTATAAAAACTTTGCTGACATGCTTCCGACCACAAGTACTTCTTATATTTTCTCAACAGATTAGTCATCGGTTGAGCAATTTTGGAAAATCCTTCCACGAATCGTCTGTATTAGCCTGCTAGACCCAGAAAACTACGAACTTCCTTCACGTTCTTCGGGGGTAGACAGTCTCGGATAGCTTCCGTCTTATGTGGGTCTACTCTTACTCCCTCTGCTGATATCACATGACCTAGAAAAATAACTTCAGACATCCAGAATTCACACTTAGAAAATTTTCCATAGAGTTGTTCTTGCCTTAACGCATCGAGAACCTGGCGGAGGTGACACTCATGCTCCTCATGATCACGAGAGTAGACCAAGATATCGTCAATAAAAACGACTACAAAACGATCCAGATAATTTATAAAAACCCGATTCATCAATTCCATGAATACTGCAGGTGCATTAGTCAGTCCGAATGGCATGACAACGAACTCATAATGGCCATAGCGAGTGCGAAAAGCTGTCTTCGGGACGTCAGACTCTCGAATCCGCAATTGGTGGTACCCAGACCTCAAGTCGATCTTGGAAAATATAGCGGCTCCCTGGAGATGATCCAATAGATCATCGATGCGAGGTAAAGGATACTTGTTCTTAATTGTTACTTTGTTCAGCTCCCGGTAATCGATACACAAACGCAGCGATCCGTCCTTCTTCCGTACGAATAACACCGGCGCCCCCCAAGGGGATGCACTGGGCCGAACATATTCTTTCTCAGTTAATTCTTCGAGTTGTCTTTTCAATTCATGCATCTCAGTCGGGGCCATACGGTACGGTGCTTTCGAAAGCGGGGACGTCCCTGGCTCCAACTCAATGGTGAATTCCACCTCTCGCTGTGGGGGTATTCCTGGAAGCTCGTCTGGGAATACATCCGGATAGTCTCGAACTACTGGAATATCAATCAATTTGACTGGCCGGTCAGCTGTCTTAGTCATGTAACACCAATAACCAATGCATCCCATAGCCTTCATAGCGCTGATGACTCTCCCAGAATGATTGGGATTATCACTCCGAAAAATACACTCGACGCCATCATCCGATGTGACGGTCACCATTCGCTTACGGACGCTAAGGACGGCATCGTGACGATCCATCCAGTCAATACCCAAGATTACATCATCTTTAGGTAAATCCACCACAATCAAGTCAGACAACCACTCACGGTTGTTCATGCTAATCGGACAGTTCTGTACTTCACGACTCCCAATAATTCTTCTACCATCCGGTAGACCAATTTCATAAGGTTCACAATTGATAACACGATTCAAATGCAAAGGACTCAAACAAGAACTAGACAAAAAGGAGTGTGAAGCACCAGTATCAAAAAGAACACAAACGGGCTGAGAGTGGATCTCGAGAGTACCTGCAATCATGCTGGCTTCGGGATCATCGGCTTTCTTCATCTCGTAAACTCTGGGTTTTGCAACCCCGGAAGCAGGTGTACCAACTTGATTCCCACGGCCCATCCCTTTGTTCGCGCCGGTAGTCTGGTAAGAAGCGGATGGAGGAGCACGTTCTGAGCAAGAAGGCATCTTGGAGCAAGAGATGCTTTCTTTGGGCACGCCCAAGTCCACCCGGCAATAGCGAGCGCGATGACCGGTCTTCACTTAAGTGTGACAGCAATCGCCGGACACTTGAGCCGATATGCCCCTGGTCCCCACGGTTATAACACCACGGTGAGCTGATTGCCGAGTGCGTTCTGCCGGTTTCGGTGCCATAGGTGGCCGCTCGGAAGGATTTGGTACAGTGGGGTTTCTTGAATACCCCAGTTCTTTGTCTCCTTGGAGTGCAGTTCTGGATCTCTTGTTGGAAAAGCGAGGCCGCTTCTTAGAAATCTCCTTCGCGGTAAGTTCGTACTCAAGCCTTCTCAATAAACTCCGGTAAGGTAAATGCAGTGGTGATTGAGTAATTGCATCCTCATTCGGGGTTTAAGCCTCTTGAGGAAATATTTGATTTTATCAGCTTACGAACGGACAACTGACGTAGCAAAAGGGAGAAGTGCTTGGAATTTTTCAGCAATTGCTAACACATCCTCGTCTTCCGATGGGTCGGGGTTTAGTAATTCGGACAGTTTAGCTTCACGGAGGGGTGCAGGATAGTAACGATCTAGCATAAGATTCTTGAATTCCTCCCAAGTACTCGCGCCTTCGGCAGGCCTCACAGAAAGCCACCAAGTATGGGCACTCTTACTGAGGTAGTAGGTTGCCACAGCAACTCGATTTTCCTCTGGGCACTCCACCATCTCGAACAGTTTCTCGAAATGCTCTATTCAGTGTACAATGTCGGTAGGCTCAGATGAGCCTTCAAAAGTCGGAGGTCGCTGACGTGATATGTCGCTAATAATCCGGCTCACGATCCCTTGAGCACCGGAGGCGGAGGCTTGTCCTCTGCCGACGGTAGTATTCCTTTGCATAGTTTCCATCATCCGACCCATTTGGGTCATCAGGCCATCATGCCTGCATCACGGTGTAAGGATCGCACGTGCATTCTCTCGGTGTGGTGCGATTGGTCAGAAGGCGAATCAGCACTGCGGAACTCATTCCACATTCGCGCGTCTGTTAGCTCGTGGTATCGGGATTCGGCCTCTTCGCGGCCTCGTCCCCTCTCGCCACGGCCTCTAAGGTACCTTTCCATACTGAAAGAATCAAGTCACAAGTACAGTTTCATTTATCAATCATAATTCATGCTAAGTTAATAACAACAGGGAATTTCCTATCCAACAAAGCAGTTGTAAAGAATCACTGGCACTACAAGTGTTACACACTCAATATCATATCAACATTAAGTCGAAACAATTCCAATCACATAATTAATTTAGGTTCTCTTCAAACAGATGAATTTTGCCTCATGGTAGCAAGATGCCAAGATAAGTAAGGAGACCAATACATCGTCAATATCATGCCAGTAATCAAATTATGGTTCATGAGAACATACCGTATTCGACGGGTCAGGCGCTTGCACAGGTTACACGTGGCACGAAGTTTTCTTGATGCTATTTCGATTCTACAATGACTCAAAATAAAAACACACTCTCCGATACCATCTTACATGTGACCCAAAGCAGTGGCCATTACAGTGCCGTGAATCCCTCCTGGGACCCACCAGGTAATATCACAATATACACTTAAAATCTGACAACGTGGCACCGTACCACAATATTTATCAAAACCCCGGTGTGGAGTATGAGTTATTCATATTTTTAAATACAAGCAAACATACACAGGATCCAAACACGGTACAGACCATATGACGATGGGCAGTACCTAACAAGTTTTAGTACATTCATCCGACTTAAAAATAAAACAAAAGTCACGCTTAAAACATAACCGAACAACCAAAAGACTCGGGCCCCCCCCGAAATAGCATACATCAGAATCCTCCGTCGCCATTGTGCTCCTCCTGTGCCTTGCCCTTTCCTCGCCCTGAAATACAAGTATTTCGCCCCAAAGCACAGGGTCAGCTATACATGATAATAATTCTCATGACATTATACAATTCATATATATCGATTTCAAAGAAATCCACCGACTACGAATATACCCAAGGCGTATAAACAATCGATCCCAAGCGTCGAAGATAACCAAATATACTGACGACCATATACTATGGCTCAAGACAGACGTCACAATCGCCCGATCCGGAAATGTGTGCATGCACATGTCCACCCGTATACGGAATCCGAATATACGTGGGACAATGTACCTAATTAGCCTCACGAACTACGTCTGTGCACGATCTAAATGCGGAAAAACCTCCACGCATGATCATCAAGTGCCGGCTAAAAATCCTACACATAACCAATCGGCGCGCAGATATGACTCCGAGAGATGTCACGATACAACATGACAACGAAACTCAACGAATTACACTTTTTCCAAGAAATCGAACAACTCACCGAAGTGTCAACAAAGCTCAACGATATCAAGGGTCCAAAAGTACGAATTTGGGTATACAATCCCATGATGAAAACGGGACATCATCAAGAACAACCTCAAGTCACAAGACACAAGTTTATAGGTGTTTCATATACGAAATGCATAATCATCATAAGAATCCACACATCATTATAACCAAGCAAGATAACTTGCCTCAATTCCGTAGACGAATAATCCTTCCTCGAATGGTCAAACGAACGGTATCCTCGTCTAACAATACTCACGTGAACAAGCAACCTTGAATGAAATATAATTCATTCAACAACACATTCGCCGCGATAATGGTATTATCGCATAAACAATATTCATAAATTTACTTGAATAAATCGATTATCCTATCGATCATTTTAATGTTCTTATTACAAATCATCGTATGTTTATCATGATCATTACATATTCTAACCTTAATGTCAAATTCTTGATGTCTAGTTTATCATTAATGCAATATCGTGAAAATATCTTTTTCAAATCATCGACACTTCCAATTACGATATAACTTGTGTTTAATTACATTCTTCATTATTTACCAACGATTTCATTCAAAACTTGATTACTATATGAAATATAAGTTTAAGTTTTTAGTGAATTAAGAACATCATCTTAATTCACGCCTCTTGACATGCATGGATTAATGAAATGGAATTCGGCTATTCATCTACCGCATTTGTATCATCATTTTCAACACAATTCTCTTAAGAACATTATCAACCTATCAATGTAGCGATTAACGCCCTTTAACGAAATCGATAGATTCGAACATATGAAGATTACAACTTCCTTCTATCAACATTCATTGTTTTACTTTGGAGAATTTATTAAAAGCCTAGTTATATCATTGAATACTTGAGATTTTTGAAGTAACTTCATTCATCTAACAAAGATCATCTACAAAGGGTTAATATCATCTTTCCAACAATTTTATTACAAAGGTTTTAGAGGCCAAAAATCATGGTTCCATACTACCTTCAAGAATCAATAGAATGTTCAAGACAAATTTAACATTTCTCACTTTTAATCATTAAGGATATCATCCCTAACATGTTCCTAGTGTTGAGACTAAAATCAACTTCCGATTATCATGCTATACCTCAGGTTTTATGTATATCATTATCAACACAATCACATTATGAAGTTATTTACATCAAGAAGTAACACTAATACCTTCAAAGTTAATCTTCACTTGGTTTGAGTATGATTCAATTAACTTATCATGTTTACACTAGTTTAAACTAACATTATGTGAAGTATTTATCTACTAACATCATCATAAGCATGGAATTGATATGAGTTAAAGAAAAACCAACCTTAAAATGAAGAACAACACCAACACTCCAAGGAATACACTTCAATCTCTAGCTCTCCAGGTCACCAATCCGGTGTTGAAGCTCCAACACAAGTTAGGAAGGCTTAGAAATGAAGTTGGAAGGGAAAGGAATCGTTCTAAGTTGGGAGATTGAAAGAGGTCGAGTAGGAAGTGAATGGCAAGTCATACATTTATAATGCGAACTTGACATTACGTGCGTTAACGAGCGTGGTTAACGTGCGTTATAGCCTTTACGTCGTAATCTCATGATCATTACGTCGTAACCAATTTCATCAAATCTCCTGTCTAAAAACACGCGATTCGTTACGTGCGTAACCCGGCGACTATTACGTGCGTAATAGCCGTTGAGATTAGGCATCGCGATCGACTCCGACCACCTACCCTTGCTCGACCCCACCGCCGAAAGGCGAATTCTTTGGAGAATCTTCCGCATTACGTACGTTAACGTACTGATATTACGTACGTAAGGCGGCCTACATAGCGTACGTTAAGAATACATGTTAACGTACGTTAAGTACTATAACAAGCATAAAATGGAATTCTCGCAATATCACCCAACAACTAATATAGTATGAATGACCATGAATCCAATTTAACATAATTCGTCGGTACTTGCTACAACATCACAGATATGGTGCAAAATACTTAACTTAAATCATGAAATACAATATTAAAGGCGAGGGTATTACCGGTGGTGCTACTACTCTTTGGTTCCTCCCATTGCTGACTGAGACGGACCTACCGAGTCGCGCATTAGGATTGACAACGGAATGAATCAAGCTTAATTCTCTCATTATGAATATTAGATATTGGATATCTAATTCGGGACATTGGATGTTTAAATTGATTTATTGGATAAATTAAATAAATTACTGGGTGATTAATTTAATTCATAGATATAACTATTTCTTGGAGAAATTAATTATGTTATTATGTATTTGATATGATTAATTAAAATTGGATTAATTGATCGATATAAATACATCGGAACGGAATCAGAGTTTATCTGTTTGGACTCACGGGAGTCCGAAACGAACCGAACTCGTCGTATTTCTTCATCATAGCCGCCCCCCTTCCCCACACCTTGACAAGACTTTGATTTTTAAATCAATTGGAATCTTTATTAGGTGTTTAATGAATAGATATTTGATATCTTTTTCAAGGTGGGGTTAACTTGAGTTGTTCTCATGTGGAAATGAATTGAATAAGAAGAGAAGACTTGTCACTCTCTTGAGAGGCATGAGCCATCCGTGAGATACATTGAGAGAGAGAGAAAGTGAGACTTTGAGTTCAAATACTTATCTTCATCTTCTTCTTCAACTTGTTCTTGGTGATTCTTGGAGAAAAATCAAGAAATAAATGAGAGTTGTGAGTTATACACTTAGAGTGTGATAATCTCATATTGGAAGCTTCATCTGTAACACCCCCTAACCTAGCAGCTGAACCGCAAAGGGGTCCGTGCTACTAAGTTCGGGAGTATTACGCTTTTAAACTTTGAAAACCAATAAGAAGTAGATTTGGTAATGCGAGAACTCAGGGAAATAATGCAAACCAGTATTATTTATTCAAAACATTACATAACCTTAGGTTTAATACATAACAAAACCATAACAGAGTGATCTTATTAAAAACAAAACATAGTCTTCCAGCATAGGGGCGAAATAGCTGGGAATGGCATATGGACAAGTCTCATTTGTCAACCTTTGAAGAAGATAGTCAACTCCTAAACATGAGCATCATCACCTGTATCATAAGAATCTAATGAGCTAATGGCTCAAGAAGATGAGACTTCGTAATAGCAAAGTATCACATAGCACTTTAATCAATGAAAAACTCCTATATATATAGTCATGTTCTTGTAAAATCCTTTCTTCGGGTACCCTTGAAGTGTGGTACTCGACTGATAGTGATAGGCCATGGTTTTCGAAACCTGTTCATATAATTGGCCAATAAAAGATGTATACGGGGGTTCCCATACTGGTTTTTCAACCAATGGTATTAGCCGTATTCAACTTTTTCATTCAGTGTGGTTTTCCTTGACCGACTTTCAGCCGCAAGTATTTGCACCATGTTTTGGGTCCGCCGGTCCCCCGCGTCCCGTGCCTACCCGCCATCAATCAAGTACCATACTTCCTGTTCTTAAACATTCTTTCACATACACATGTTATGCATGATCGTTCAATAACGGTCACATATGCAAATTTCAATCAATATATGATCCTTATGATACAGCAAGGAAAAGCATCATCTTACCTCAAGTCATGTGCCTGTTGATGTGAAAAGATCAGTTTCTATAGATGGATGTGCTAAAATCCCTGAAGAAAATCTGAAACCTCTTTGGGGACTTTTGTCAATCACCTTTGAAAAACTGTCAGATTTGAGCTATCTGTTTGATCGGGATTTTTGTGGCTTTTATAATTTTTGGAAGGAAAATATGTTTCGGGCGTTTTAAAGTAGAGTTTCACATCTTCAAAATGATATATTATAAGGGCTCAAAGTCGGTTGAAAATCAACCTTACCTGGACAGCTGGAACCCTTATCCGGACAGCTGGCCGAGAAGCTTCTGTCGGTCGTGACCGACCTTATCCGGACAATTTGGATGGCCTTATCCGGACGGTGGCGAAGCTTCGTCGGTCGTGGCCGACCTTATCCGGACAAATTGGGCGGCCTTATCCAGGATAGTGGTCGAGAAGCTTCGTCGGTCGTGACCGACCTTATCCGAATTTGGGCGACCTTATCCAGGATAGTGGCCTAGAAGCTTCATGCATGTCATGGCCGTGATTGTCGATCGGCGTGTCCGTGGTGGCCGACAAATGTCCGTCAACTTAGCTCGGCCGGTTCGACCCCTTCCCGATGTCCAGATTCGATTTTCCGACTGTTCGGACACTGCCCGAGTTAAATCTTCGATATGCTGGAACCAATTTTCGATAATATTAAAATAATAATTTAATATTATTTTTGCGATATAAGTGTTCAAATGAAAATTTTATCGTATCAATTAAGTGAAAATTTTCAAATCACTTTCATAAATTCTAAAATAATCCTTATAATTTATTTTGAAATCTTTGCTTTTTAAATCTTTCATTTTATGTTGGAAACATATCGATCCAAGTATTGGACAACTTGTAATTATTGAAATCCATGACCATTAGCAAAATAAATAGCACTTAGTTAAGTCTTTGAATTTTCTAGGGTATTACAATTATTATTTTATAATCATTTAGCACATCGATCTCCTTCTTGAAACCAGGCTCCTCACTGCAACAAAACATCTCACAATGACCTTTTATCATGTTAGAGGAGCTAAATAACATGTCGTATAAAACGTAATGCAAAGGGACATAGCAGTTATTCATGCTCATGAAATGTCTACTTGTATGCCATGCTTTAAAAATGCATATTATATAAATGCATTTAGGTATTAAATGGTTATTGGCTTAGGGGATAACCGGGCATTCTGATCCTCCCCTCCTTATACAATTTCGTCCTCGAAATTGACATACCAGCTTGATTCTGGATATTTTCTTTGCATTTCCTCCTCTCTTTCCCATGTAGCCTCTTCAACGGCATGATTCCTCCACAAAATCATTACCAAATGAATTTCCTTGTTCCTTAGTTTCTTTATTTTCTTATCAAGAACCATGTCTGCTTCTCTTCATAGGACAAGTCTGGGATAATTCCAACGGCTCATAATTTAACACATGTGAGGGTTGGAAATGTACCTCTTTAACATGGACACATGGAATACGTTGTGTACACCGGATAGCGAAGGAGGTAAGGCTATTCTATAAGCTCTGTCACCAACTCTCTCAAGGATTTCAAATGGGCCAACATAACTCTGGCTAAGTTTTCCTTTCTTCCCAAATCTCATTATGCTTTTCATCGGGATACCCTCAAGAAGACATAGTCTCAATGCGAATTCCAAATCTCTTCTTCGATTATCTGCATAACTCTTGTCTACTTTGTGCAATTTTCATTCGTTCTCTTATCTTTTCTACCGCCATAGCGGTGTTGTATCATTTAAGGCCCGGTAGACTTCTTTCTCCAACTTCATCCCGATTATGAGATCTACATTTTCTCTCATATAGTGCTTCATAAGGTGCCATCCCAATTGTAGATTGGTAACTGTTGTTGCAGGTGAACTCTACCAATGGAAGCTTTGTATCCCAATTGCCCTTGAAATCTAGTATGCATGCTCTCAACATATCTTCGAGTATTTGAATAACTCTTTCTGACTGCCCATCACTTTGTGGATGAAATGCGGTGCTGAAAGCAAGCTTCGTACCCATTGATTATGTAAAATTTTCCAAAATGCAGATGTGAATTTAGGGTCCCTTTCAGATACTATAGATATTGGCACCCCATGTAGCCGGACTATCTCTTTAATATATGTAACATCCCCAAAACCGTATGGGAATATTACACGCCGTAGACCCTTTCCAAAAGGATCTACCAGGCTAAACATCCATAAATAACCAAATGCTTGCCCGGCCAGGGTCAAACAATATAATAATACAGACCATATGATCACTTACACGTGAATACACAGACCGATGAGGTCACACAACTCAATCAACAAAACTTACTTAAACGACATTACCCACACAGGGTGAAATACAATCTGACGGAAGGCGAAATCAACTCGACAACACAACAAAAATCGTAACAACTCTCGACTCATGATTAGTATCGCACTCGTCATCCTCTTGGCCAATCCGTGTTGCTCCCCAGATACGCATGTACAGACGCAAAGCAGACATCCACCCCCGATTACTCGGGGTTAGTAAACTCCATTGTTTTACTAGTGCAAGTATCAAATCATACGAAATGTAACAAGCAATTAATAATCGTGATCAAATATAATAATCAAGTATCAAATATTCCGGGAGGTTTTCACGAGGAAGATAAGCTATGAAGCATTCGAAAATAAGATTATCATCTCGGGAATTTTAGAATTTCAAAACCTTAAGACCTCAAGTCTGATTCACGAAACCTTTCGAAAAACTTAAGGGCCTTAACCCAAAACTCGTTTCATAATCCAATGATTTACAATACCGAAACATTTCCATAAATCTCGTGGGCTCGGCCCAACATCAATTCTTAAAACTTTTCCTTTAAAAACTATGATATGAAAAGAATCATGCTCATGACACCGTGATCCACTTTCACGAGTCACCGTAGGTTCAACAAACCGCACGGACAACATCACGCACAATTAAACAAACATCATCAACTCGACACCGTGATCCACATCACGTGTCTCCGTGGGTTCAACAACCCGCACGGACTATTAACCAAACATAACCAATTCCGACACCGTGATCCACTATCACGTGTGTCCGTAGGCATAACAACCCGCACGGACTATATCAATCACAACAATCACACACAGTCCGACACGTAGTCCATC
The DNA here is from genome assembly GCA_033398695.1 of Orobanche coerulescens. Classification (NCBI taxonomy): domain Eukaryota; kingdom Viridiplantae; phylum Streptophyta; class Magnoliopsida; order Lamiales; family Orobanchaceae; genus Orobanche; species Orobanche coerulescens. The sequence goes on along the minus strand of CM065809.1, from coordinate 58,983,143 downwards.
GCCACGTGTCACCGTAAGCCCGTCGAGCTCACCGGTTGGACACCGCGTGTCCGAAACTCATGGTCCATGCCATGCGTTATCGTAGGCCTCGTCGGACCGGCCACGATTGGACCTCAGTACCTCACTAAGTTCTGATCCCGTAGTCCACTGCCACGAATCCTCGTAGGTCCCGTCGAACCAACACGAGTGAACTTAGCGGTCACACACATATTCACATTCACATTACATACAACAATGAGCACAATTAATCAATCACCTTGATCACCACAAAATCGTACATTGCACGCACATAACACAACCTCGACACTCGCAACAACTATCATCAATCAACGACATTTAACCAACATAACAGACATTCGGTACACAATACATTGTACAACCAAGTGTACAACCATCCCATGTGTACGTCGCATTCCTGCACAAATGGCACAACGCCTAACACATATGTTGTGTCGAGATTTACACTTTCCGACCGGCGATCGCCTCGGAGATCGGGCGACCTAGCCACTACCAAGCGGCTGAGGCAGATTTGCCGACCAGCGACCAGGCGACCGAGCCTTAGCCCAGCGGACAAGCTAAATCGGCCAACCGAATGTCCCAGGACAAGTCCCAGTGCCGAGCGATCGACACCATATACGATCGTCTCTCGGCACGATCGGCAAACTCACAGCGGCCGACTAGCGATCGACACCGTATACGATCGTCTCTCGGCACCAGCCGACCGACTCCTGGCAACTGACTTATGGACGATCATCTCTCGGCGCTTTGCCGACTGACCCTTTGCCGACCAACCCTCGGTGACCAGCTAGAGATGACCGCTTCATGCCGATCAAGGGCCGATGGCCATCCAGTCGGCAAGGGCCGAGCCACAGGACAGCACCCACGTGCAGATCCACAAAAGGCGCTGACAGGCCTGTCACCTACCTCACCTACCAACAGGGCCACAGACCTGCAAAAGGAGCTGGCAGACAAGACATGTGACCACAGCCTGGCACCTACCTCACCTAATGACAAGTCCGCCGGAAGTAACGATGTGGGACCACCTGTGACAGTACTTCCGGACGCGTGCTGGCTCCTCATTGGACCACACAGCTGACTTCCGGCTGGATCTCTGGACTTTTGGCAGGCAGCCCATGTGATCTTTAGGACGATCGCCCCATTATATTAATGGCCGAAAGACGATCGCCCACTAGGAGACAAGGCACCTCAGCCCCTATATATACAAGGCCCCCTGCACTTGTATTTCCTCTCTGGCATTCTCGCATTTTCACACACCATACAGAAGCAAAATACCCAGCACTTGGCTTTCTCCAACTCTTGGCAACAGCTATCTTTCGGTACTTCTTCCCCCGGCCTCTCACATCAGGCAGACGATCGGCAGGGACGAAGAACACCGAGCTTCGCTCAAGAGCCGGATTAATAGAGTCTTTTTACACTCATTGTGTTTAGATTTCTCTCGTTAATACTTGTATCCACGAATATTTGTATTAATAACATCTCGCGAGAGCATTCAAGCCCGGGCCTAACAAACCCGGCAAATCTTGTTTTATTTATCTTCTCTCGGAAGTGCTCCCGCAATTGTTGTTTGTTGTCCGTCTCCAGCAGTATTTAATCTTCGGATAGATATTTTGGGCAACAAAAATTGGCGCTACAGTAAGGGGCAAATCTAAACCTCAATTTTTATACCTACCGTCCCGAAGAACACTCATTGTTCTCGGGGCAGATACTTGAAGTGACACTTACTGCACTTCAAAGAAATCTTCCAGAAATCATGTCTTCCGCCTCCGCGTCGAAGAAAGCCGCCGGCCAGCCGGCCGGAATCCACGTTCCGTCCCAGTCCGAGCCACAGCCGATGGTGGAAGGTAGCCGCCGCGGTCAGAGACGCTCGATCCCGCCCCTGGACGGCGGCCCAAGCCTCTCGCTCGATCGGTTCCGAACCAAGGAACAGATCGAAGGGGCCCTGGCCGTCCTACAGGAGCGACGGAGTGCTCTCGACGCGCCTCCGCTATCGCCCCCTCGGTCGTCCGCCGGAAGTCAGCGGAAGCTCAAGGCGTTGCGGCGGCGATCGCCAGAGGCTCCGTCGCAAGAAGAGGCGCTCGCGGCGAGGCACCTCTATCTTCGATCGCACAGGCGGTGACCCGACAGCTCACGGGCGATCCGGCCCGGCTACGAGGCAGCGAGTTTGAGTCCGTCACCAGGAGCTCGGCCTATCCGACTCCCAGAAGGCATCCCAGCCGTCTGGCTCCCCCTCGCCAAATTTCCGAGGCCGGCAGCAGCGGAGTCCGGAGATCGGTACACGATTGCCTCGGCTCCTGCTCCCAAAGCCGATCTGCAAGCGACCAAGCCACGGTAATGGCTGCGATGCAACGTCAACTCGACGACATGAAGGCGCTCACGAATCAGGCGGGCGCCAAGAAGACGATCGCCGGGCCAAGCGAGCCGCTCACGATCGACATCGAGCTCGCCCCCGTGCAGCACAAGATCGCTCCCCCGCAAACACCCGTGTACGAGGGGCGATCGGACCCCCAGATGCACCTGAGGAAGTTCAACATCTACATGACCGGGTGTGAGGCATCAGACGCGACCAGGTGCCGAATGTTCCCTCTGACGCTGGACGACCTCGCCCACAGGTGGTACGCCTCGTTGCCGCCTCGGTCCATTGGTTCTTTTAACCAGCTGGCGCACATCTTCACGGAGTACTTCGCCACCTGTGGTCGTCAGGCCGAAGGTCCCCTTCGCATGATGCAAATCAAGCAGGGAGAAGAAGAGTCCGACTCGGACTACATCGACCGGGTAGACGTAATCATCCTCAACGGCGAGCCCATAAGCGATGAGACCGCCCTCTACGCGGTCCTAGGAGGATTTCATGGTTTTTCGCCTATGTTCAGGCATCTCACGAAGACCTAACCAACAACCTACGCAGCCTTCCGGGCTAGAGCCGCAGATTTTCTGGTCAGGCAAAGGTTCCTTCTTAGCCTGTGAGCAGCGCGATCGGCGCCCGAATGAAGATCTCCCGCCCGATCGCCGACATCGACCTACGAATAAAGCGATCTGCAGTCGAGCGACGATCGCCAGTCTTCCAGACCGATCGCCGATCATCACGCTACATCATCAGCAACCCGGAAGACACGATCGCCCTCTACAGTCCAGCATCTAACATGACGGACTAAGGCATAAGATCGCCTCCACCGCACATCATAAAGCCATGTCCCTGGCAGTCGATGGAACCGACTGCTTCGTCCGTGCAAGGTCCCTCTCGGCCGAGATCGCCCGCCCTTCGTTTAAATACGAGGCCGGCGTAGTCTGAGGGCTCTCCAACATTAATCAGTAGACACATGCCACAACCCCGTCTCAACGTACACCGTCGAGGTCGGCCATCTCCATGGCTGGCCGAGGTGGAAGCAGAGCTAACAAGCCGCGGGCGTGGAGTTGATTCATCCGACGCTGCCCCGCGCAAGGACTCCTCTAGACCGAGACCGCACGCCCTTCGTTTAAATACGAGGCGAGGCGCGGCTATGAGAGGACCCTCATAATAAAGTGAGTCACGAGACACTCAATGTCTTCGCGCACCAAGACACGGTCATGGAGTCGGTCCATCGATCTCCGCGACTGTGCACGATTCCTCAAACAAGCGAAACCATCAAGTTTCCGAGGGGGATCGGCCAATGTTGTTTTTGTAGGTACAAGACCGAAAGATAGCAAGCCAATCGACCATGATAGCCCAAGTCCGAATCCTAAGTCAGCTCAGATCGCCCGTCCTCATCCTTACACGATCGCTAGCAAGAACCACCTCGCCCCATGTCTTCAACATAGGAGCAAGCTGGGGGGCAATTGTTGTGTCGAGATTTACACTTTCCGACCGGCAATCGCCTTGGAGATTGGGCGACCTAGCCACTGCCGAGCGGCCGAGGCAGATCTGCCGACCAGCGACTAGGCGACCGAGCCTTAGCCCAGTGGACAAGCTAAATCGGCCAACCGAATGTCCCAGGACAAGTCCCGGTGCCGAGCGATCGACACCATATACGATCGTCTCTCGGCACCAGCCGACCGACTCCTGGCGACCGACTAGCGATCGACACCGTATACGATCGTCTCTCGGCACCAGCCGACTGACTCCTGGCGACCGACTTATGGACGATCATCTCTTGGCGCTTTGCCGACCGACCCTTTGCCGACCAACCCTCGGTGACCAGCTAGAGATGACCGCTTCATGCCGATCAAGGGCCGATGGCCATCCAGTCGGCAAGGGCCGAGCCACAGGACAGCACCCACGTGCAGATCCACAAAAGGCGCTGACAGGCCTGTCACCTACCTCACCTACCAACAGGGCCACAGACCTGCAAAAGGAGGGCAGACAAGACATGTGACCACAGCCTGGCACCTACCTCACCTACTGATAAGTCCGCCGAAAGTAACGATGTGGGACCACCTGTGACAGTACTTCCGGACGCGTGCTGGCTCCTCATTGGACCACACAACTGACTTCCGGCTGGATCTCTGGACTTTTGGCAGGCAGCCCATGTGATCTTTAGGACGATCGCCCCATTATATTAATGGCCGAAAGACGATCGCCCACTAGGAGACAAGACACCTCAGCCCCTATATATACAAGGCCCCCTGCACTTGTATTTCCTCTCTGGCATTCTCGCATTTTCACACACCATACAGAAGCAAAATACCCAGCACTTGGCTTTCTCCAACTCTTGGCAACAGCTATCTTTCGGTACTTCATCCCCCGGCCTCTCACATCAGGCAGACGATCGGCAGGGACGAAGAACACCGAGCTTCGCTCAAGAGCCGGATTAATAGAGTCTTTTTACACTCATTGTGTTTAGATTTCTCTCGTTAATACTTGTATCCACGGATATTTGTATTAATAACATCTCGCGAGAGCATTCAAGCCCGGGCCTAACAAACCCGGCAAATCTTGTTTTATTTATCTTCTCTCGGAAGTGCTCCCGCAATTGTTGTTTGTTGTCCGTCTCTAGCAGTATGTAATCTTCGGATAGATATTTTGGGCAACAACAACATATACTGATATAACACTATTATCACAAAGCCTTCAAATTGCGGAAAACACAACCAACTCAAACGGAACATATTTACGAAGGCAAGCAAAGTCATCATACATCTCATACGCAATTACTAGTCGCAAGATACAAGTCGTATAGTAAGATACTTGCCTTAATAACCGCTACCAAACGCTCCGAAGAACACGGTTTGACCGGGAAGCTCGGACCCCGAAGAAGACAATGAACGGAAGGGTTCCGACTCGAGTTCTTAACAAGAATTCGACCCTAACAACATAAATTCAATAAATCATCGATCATACGAGGAAGAATAATCGTAGAACGCCCGAAAACCCCTCTATGACATTTTACCGGACACCTTCAAGGCGTCGGTCAAGAACTCGACCAAAATAACGAATCGATACGATCCAACCATGGGTTAACAAGGTAAATGATACAATACATCAAAATAATCATCAATCCATCACAATCTTAAGTTAAATCGGATTAAACGGGCGAAATCGAACAAAATACCCAAAATCCCCAAAATTAGATTTCTAGAAAATCGGCACGATTCGCTCGATCAAGGGATGTTATAGGATGGATGATTGATGATATGAACTCCAAAACTTCATGGATTTGTTGACAAACAACATCTCTCCATGATAGGAACAACTCCAGCCGCGGGAGAGAAGTGGAAGAAGGAGAAAAATGGCGAGAAAAACGTCTGATGGGCCTTAAATAGAAGCCACGGTGTGCCGGCCCGGGGAGTGTGCCGCGGCACGAGCCCAAAAATGGCTCCCGGTGGTCGGCGGTGTGCATGGCTCGGCCGACGTGTGCCGCGGCACACCGGTCTGATCGGCTCGGCGAAAAATGCCACAGAGTGTGCCGCGGCCTGCCCGGCATGTGCCGCGGCCCTACGGCACGGCTGCTCGGCCGGAAGGCTGCCGATCACTACCGGCCGTGACTCGGCCAGAGCTGCCGATCACTACTGGCCGTGACTCGGCGATCGCCTGGGCCCCGGATTGCCGGCCATGTCGGCGGCCAACTCCGACGGCGAACGACGACCGAAACCCGAACTGAATACGAATCGATGATACTGATTCTGACGTATTTGCAGGACGAATCTAAGAGCTAAGAGAACACACAATTCCGACCACCCGAAGGCTCGAATCGACAATGTAATTACCCAAAACTTTGGGAAATTACGAAGATGGCAAAACGTCCAAATACGATACGATCGAAACACCAAACCGAAGCTTACAACATGAATAATAACATTAAATGAACTTCCGAGAAACTCGAAACAACAGTTTCGGACGACATTCGAGAGGATCGAACTCAAGTGCGGAAAAGTCGTTTAAGAACACGGAACTTAACAAAACGATACCGAAACGAACTCGGATGACAAAAAGTGCAGAATTAAATAATCTCCGAATGACGAAACGGTCAAAAGCGAGTTTTCGAAACGGACCTCTGCCGAAAAATGAAAATTACCGGAAATCCGAAATTGCGGATATTACATTCTACCCTCCTTAAAAGAAGTTTCGTCTCGAAACTTAAAATAAGTAGGGAGAAGCAATATCCCAACAGGAAACCTCAACGAGATACACAAGAAACGCATAACTTTCGCCCATTGGCGAAACGTTACAAGTAATGCGAAAGAATATACAGCGTGAAAACACGCCCCACGACGACCATAACAAAGCCACCGGCAATGATTCAAAACAATAACAATCAATTAACGACGCATCACATACCACATCATATGCACACATTTAATCAAAGAAACGTACGCGACAACAAGTCGCACCCGACTAAAACGGCTATGTGACAGACACAAATAGAGTATTACGATAGAAATCATTCCGATTCTCATCAACAAGAAAATGTCTGACGTCAAAACACAAACAATTCAGGATAACGGAAAACGAGAATACCGGATATTACATTCTATCCTATTAAAATTAAGTTTCGTCCCGAAACTTAAAATAAAACATCATGATAGAATAGAAACAAAACCAAAAAGTTCACGCAACAAATATCAATCTCTACACGAATTACAGCACAAAATACGATACACAACTACATCACTGGACACCACCGGGCCCTCCCCGAGTAGGAACGAAACCTCGATTCCCGAACATCCTGGCAACGGTCTCACAATGCACCGCTTGGTGCCCCAGTTGGCCGCACTTAAAGCAATTAACCGGTGGCGAACGAGAATTCTGTCTCGCATGGCCTACACGACTGCGATTAAAGCAGTCTTCACACCGATCTTACTCGCCTCTGCGGTAAGGTTCTTAGGCCCAGTCAACCAAACGAGGAGTGCTCCCGGAAGGAAGCAGCGAAGCAACGGGCTCACGAATCTCACTCCTCTGGCCTCTTGAAAAATTTCTCGAGATCTTACGTCTCTTACTCTCGAACCGATTCCGTCACGAACGGCCATCTCAATGGCTAAAGCTCGGTCTGATATTCCTTCGTGGTGGTACACATGAGCCGAGCCATACTCTCACGGATATGGGGTTTCATGCGCATATTGAAGTATCGGACCTTATGCCTTCACTTCTCACTTGATCACGAACATAAGCCAACCTCGATTATAATCGACTACCGCTGAGATATTGACACATCCTTGGCGTAGCCCAGAAAAACTCAACGATTCTGCGTTCACGAGCAGCGGCAGGCAATACTCTGCCTCCATGGCGGTCTTAAACTCAGCCCATGTAGGTGTACGATCTGCAGGCACTACAGCGTGCCACCAGTCTGCAGCTTCTTTGTCGAGTAGGTACTGAGCAATGGGTACCCTCCTATCATCCGGACAAGCTACAGCATCAAATATTTTGTCCAACTGGAAGAGCCAATTTTCCCAACCTAACTAGTCAGATGAACCCACAAAACGGGGCGGCTGCATCTTCATCACATCTCGCAACCACTTACTAGTTCCGTTATCCCTATTTGGGTTCTCATCCTGACGTACGGCCTGATTCATCTGCACTAACTGGTCAACCACCTGACGAAGGATGGTGGCGGCGCCAACGTCAACATTAACGCTAGTCGAATGTCACGATCATCTTGGCTGATTGGTACTCGGCAAGGAGGGAGTCGCCCTCTCCTGCTCCCGATTACGACCACGACCACGACCACGGCCACGGCCTCGACCTCGACCCCTTAGCATACTGGACGGACAACCAATCAGAATAACAAGATAGAACAAACCTCACATAATCGACATAAGCCCACCATAAGCAGCACAATGCAATATTCACACGTTCACATTGACAAAGATGAACGACCTATACCTCAGCATACATGGTTAAAACAATAAGCATACCATTGTGGTCCAACACCGGTAATATTTTAAAAAAAACAAGTTTATCGAGGTACTTGTTCGAATGATAATATAAAAAAAATTCGCGAGTTCGAAATATTTTGCTGGGGTGAAATTTTGAAAGCACTTTGTTTAATACCCCGGTCATTTAATCAAAACCATGTATCTCAACATTTAGAAAACACTAAAACATTCTCCGGCGAGCACAACAACACTACAAACTTATCACAACCACTTAGCCCCAACACATGGACATAAGAAGTTCAAAATCCCAAAAACCAAAAATCGTTCTGCAAAATAAAGATTTCCCGAAATCCTTTAGTTCATAAACAAAACGACGGTAATATTTTACAATGTCCGAAGTACTTCAAAACACATTTTTCAAATACCGTCTGATGGTGTCATTTGAAAATACACGGCCCATTTGTCAAAATTTACAAATTTTAAAAATCCATATAAACCGTGGTTTGACCGAACCACCAAAATATTTTCCAAAAATCGATTTCTACAAAAATTCTCAAACTGTAAAGTCCTTCAGAAAATATCCTTAAAGTTACCCATAGCGGACAAAAATTACAACATTCCAAAAACAGTCGAATTTAAAACCACATACTCAAATGGCAACCAGGGTCGCCAATTCAATCAAATACATCTCGTGGTATCAAGTTTAAACACACAGCAAAATCATTCATCAGAGTTTCTCACAAACTCTACCGTTGATATCTTCACAGAACCCATCAAGGTTTACATCTTTCACACCATACCACCCCACACGGTGGTTCAAAAGTAAAACAACAATACGCCCAGCTATACTCATACCATGTACCACAAGTATTAAACACAACTACATCACACAATACTGTGTAAACAAAATCATGCACCGCAATTAACTCACTATGATAAAATCGAGATACACAGGTATTACGCATAAAATAGGAGACTTAGATCCACAGGTCGCACGGAGGTGACAGTCGCCCACGATACTAATCTCATCCGACAATATAACTGACACGTTGTGACTACGCACAACTCAATTTGTCACTGACGACTCGAACGACAAGACAACACATTACTCGACAAATCACGACTTGACTCGACCCGGCGGCTAGGTTTCCGCAACCTAAGCTCGATACCATAATTGTAACATCCCCAACTCCGTCTGGGAATATTACACGCCGGCGTCCCTTTCCACACGTATCTACCACGCTAAACCTACATAAATACCCAATTGATTGCCCGTCCAGGGTCTAACAATATAATAATACTGACCGTATGATCACTTACACGTGAATACACGGGCCGATGAGGTCACACAACTCAATCAACAAAACTTACTTCAACGACATTACCCACACGGGGTGAAATACAATCTGACGGAAGACGAAATCAACTCGACAACACAACAAAAATCGAACAACTCTCGACTCATGATTAGTATCGCGGCTCGTCATCCTCTTGTGCCAATCCCGTTTGCTCCCCGAATGCATGTACCGACGCAAAGCAGACATCCACCCCGATTACTCGGGGTTAGTAAACTCCACCGTTTTACTAGTGCAAGTATCAAATCATACGAAATGTAACAAGCAATTAATAATCGTGATCAAATATAATAATCAAGTATCAAATATTCCGGGAGGTTTTCACAAGGGAAGATAAGCTATGAAGCATTCGAAAATAAGATTATCATCTCGGGAATTTTAGAATTTCAAAACCTTAAGACCTCAAGTCTGATTCACGAAACCTTTCAAAACTTAAGGGCCTTAACCCAAAACTCATTTCATAATCCAATGATTTACAATACGGAAACATTTCATTAAATCTCGTGGGGCTCGGCCCAACATTATTTCTTAAAACTTTTCCTTTAAAAACTTTGATTTGAAAAGTATGATGCTCATGACACCGTGATCCACCGTCACGTGTCTCCGTAGGTTCAACAACCCACGGACTACATCACGCACAATTAAACAAACATAATCAACTCCGACACCGTGATCCACATCACGTGTCTCCGTAGGTTCAACAACCCGCACGGACTATTAACCAAACATAACCAATTCGACACCGTGATCCACTGTCACGTGTCTCCGTAGGCATAACAACCCGCGGACTATATCAATCACAACAATCACACACAGTCGACACCGTAGTCCACCGCCACGTGTCACCGTAAGCCCCGTCGAGCTCACCCGGTTGGGCGCGCGTGTCCGAAACTCATGGTCCACCGCCATGCGTTATCGTAGGCCTCGTCGGACCAAAGACGATTGGACCTCAGTACCTCACTAAGTTCTGATCCCGTAGTCCACTGCCACGAATCCTCGTAGGTCCCGTCGAACCAACACGAGTAAACTTAGCGGTCACACACATATTCACATTCACATTACATACAACAATGAGCACAATTAATCAATCACCTTGATCACCACAAAATCGTACATTGCACGCACATAACACAACCTCGACACTCGCAACAACTATCATCAATCAACGACATTTAACCAACATAACACACATTCGGTACACAATACATTGTACAACCAAGTGTACAACCATCCCATGTGTACGTCGCATTCCTGCACAAATGGAACAACGCCTAACACATATACTGATATAACACTATTATCACAAAGCCTTCAAATTGCGGAAAACACAACCAACTCAAACGGAACATATTTACGAAGGCAAGCAAAGTCATCATACATCTCATACGCAATTACTAGTCGCAAGATACAAGTCGTATAGTAAGATACTTGCCTTAATAACCGCTACCAAACGCTCCGAAGAACACGGTTTGACCGGGAAGCTCGGACCCCGAAGAAGACAATGAACGGAAGGGTTCCTGTTTCGTCAAGAATTAACACCTTCCGACCGGCGATCGCCTAGGAGGTCGGGCGACCGAGTCACTGCCGAGCGGCCAAGGCAGATCTGCCGATCAGCGACCAGGCGGCCAAGCCTTAACCCAGCGGACAAGCTATATCGGCCAACCGAAGGTCCCAGGACAAGTCCCGGTGCCGAGCGATCGACCTCAGATACGATCGCCTCTCGGTACTCGGCTGTAACACCCCCAATCCACTCAGGGATATTACACGCCGTAGACCCTCTCCTCGAGGATCTACCAGGCTGATAACTAAAATCAAACATCTAAACATCGCCTTTAAGGCTAAAATGACTCGATGGTGACTTGGTCTTTCAATAATAACATACAACTCAATTCCAAACACATACCCACGCAGGGGTCAAAATACAATAAACTCCCGTACAACGGGGAAAAGATACCGCAGCGGAAAAGAAAATACAACTGGACAAATACGACATCAACGGAACCTCGTGTGATTAGTATCGTTCATCTTTCATCATCCTTCGCGCCGACCCTGTGCTATGCTCCAAAACCTGAATGCAAAAATAGACATCCACCCCCCGAATACTCGGGGGTTAGCAAAACTCCACTGTTTTACTAGTGCAAGTACAAGTGCAAATACGAGCCATACAATTCACATTCCAAGAATAACAATAACCAGGAATCCTCAAAAAAATCCAAACGTAACGAAAAGCACTTCCCGAGGCAAGAGTTTGGTAAAATATTCTAAAACCGAAAGGTCACAAATCAAGGGAAAACAATTTATAAAACCGTTTAAATGCCATCGAGAGTTTTGATAGAAAACAACTCAGGATTTTCAAATCCTTATCTTTCCAAAAATCAAGAGGGTCACAAATAAAGGTTTTGTTTTCACAAATAGAAAACCGACAATAATTCACAGGGCCAGAGCCCAACATCACGTGTCCTCGACGGACATAAAATCAACAAAACATAATCGCACACGCGCATCGCCTAGGACCGGGACGAAGCCACAAATCCCACTCGAGGCCTAGAAGGACCCTCCCGAGCTGGCTAGCGAAACAAATCACACACATCTCACGGTTGGATCAATCGCTTGTTGCATCCTGGCCACATGATCGCATGCCATGTGCCACCGTAGATTATCTCGAGCTCTCACGGTTGGATCAATCACTTGTTGCATCGACCACATGATCACGTGTCATGTGTCACCGTAGACCTTCAACCGTATCCACACATTCACACAAATAACATATCACATCAAGGATATTCAAACAATTCACCACAAGATCAAACACTTAGCAAAACACCACGTCAAACCACAATGCACCGAAATGAAACAATATACGTCCACACGCAAATACCAAGTGCAACATCAACACCAAACATATCCATAGAGTTCACATAGTCATTCTCAAACCACACCATTCACAAAACACACGCGTTTTGAAAGCAAGCCTTTAACAAGGCTAAACCGAATCTTTTGAAAACTCATTTCAAACAATCAAACAACCACATAAAGACGATCACCAATTATCATATTCACAAAACGAGAATAGTATGGACAAGGTACTTGCCTCGATATCACGAGCAATGGAAAAATGAACGGATATGGCCGGGTAGCCCTCAATTTCCCGAACACTATCTAGACGCGATAAGACGAAATTACTACGGAAAACACCACATGAATCATCAATCACCAACGGAATTCAACATCGGAATCATCGAGCACCTATAATCCTCCGTAAGGAATAATAAAACATGATTACGACGAGAATCAAGGCCGAAAACAACGGAAATCCCAACAAACTATCAAAGGGAACTCATTCGAACATTTAATCGAACATTAAATGTTCAAGACCCTTCAAGAACAAAGAAATCACCCCTCGGGTCGAACGAACCAAAGATACGAGTATCCAATCCATAGAAAAAGTTCAAAACAACGTATATACAACAATTAATTGATCAAAAACGGATTGGAATCGAAATCAAAAAGGAAAATCCCCAAATCTACAAAAACAAGGGTTCAAGCCAAAATACCTTGATTTGGATGAAGGATTCAAGTAGAGGTCGAAAATCTACAACAAGACTTGAGGTGGATGATCTCTACAAGTTTGGGAGCACTCAAATCGCCCAAAATCGCCCTTAGAATCGCCTAGAATGGTAGGAGGAAGAAGAGAGGAGAAAATGAATGTTTCTCCTCGAAAATCTGCTAAAAACACGAGAAAAAGCCCGTGTGCCGCGGCACAGGACAAGTGTGCCGCGGCCCAGGGCCAAGAAAAACGCCCAGGAATCAGCTTAGTGCCGCGGCACAGCTGAAGTGTGCCGCGGCACACGGTATAGTCCACTCCAACACGAAAAAGGCACATCGTGTAGTCTTAGCTATTTCGACCATAACTCCTTCGTATGGACTCCGATTGACTCACCGTTTGAACCATTGGAAAGCTAACTTGATGCTCTATAATGTTGAAAAGATTCAGAATTTTTGGAGTTTCAAAGAATTAATGGTGACTTTACAAAGTCGAACTCCCACGTGAAAAAGTCGATTAAGGACACAGAACTCGGATGACAAAAAGTGCAGAATTAATCATTCTCGGAATGACGAAACGGTCATGATAGAATTGTCAAAACGAACTTCCTCCAAAAAAAGAAAATTACCGAAATTCGAAATTGCGGATATTACATTCTACCCTCCTTAAAAGAAGTTTCGTCCCGAAACTTAAAAAAAGTAGTGGGGAGCAATATACCCACCAGGAAAACTCGACGAGATACACAAAAATAGAAAACTCGCGCCCAACGGCGAAACGCTACAAGAAACGCAAAGAGACATACGGCGTGAAAACACGCTCCACGACGACCAACACAACGTCGCCGTTAGGGATACAATAAAACCAACAATTGACAAGCGTCATCAAACGGATAATATAGCCAAGTCAATTATCCGACAATCACAAAACACAACGAATGAAAGTCAGTATGATTGACCAACCCAACGGTAAATCAATCGAAACGCGAGCCAATCGCTGAACTAATACGGAATTCCACCGCCCAAGGGTTGGAAGATCGAAAACGAGACTAATTTCCCGAACTTAAGGGAATTACGAAGGAGTCTGAACGTTCAACAATCACAAAACGAGAACAAATACCGAACAAACAAACGATCGAGACAACAAAAATCGAACCATCATGTCCGAAACACGAAGGATAATAAAACTCAAACAACAACTCCCAGGATGATTTGGTGAGAACTACAAGGCATGCATTCCCATAAGATCCACAGGATAGGGAATAGCGATTGAAAAGTCACAGCGACAAACGAGTTATTCCAAAACAATACCACACTCGTTCGATCAACAAAAGCAAGGGATAGGGAAAGTTCAGAAATGTCAACGAACATAAACGAGTCGACGGAGTCGAAAATACGGAAATTCAAAATCCGATCCACGTCGAATATAAGAGCTAGTAGAACCAAAGGGTGTTACTTCCGAACAAGGTTCACAAGAATCGAACCGAACTCGAAAAAGTCACAGCGATAACCAGATCGACCCAAAACAAGATCACAGCTCGTTCGAATGATGAAACCGGAATACAGAACAAGTTCAGAAAGTATCAACGAACACGAGCGAGTCTATAGAATTGAGAAAGAGAAAATGCAGAAGCCAAAAATAATACGGGTATTATATTCGACCTCTTCTAAAAGAAGGTCGTCCCCGCTACTCACAATAACGAAATCAAGGAGACGACACAACAGTGATCGACAAAACATCCTTCAAAGGCCTCTCAAAGCCGATTCGATATCTGTCTTTGAAGCGCGAACTCCGAAAGTCTCGGTAGCCATTCGCAAAATCGAATTCGGTGTCCTCGAGTCCACACTCGAAATGTATTCTTGTGAGAAGGACGATTTGCACGTACATTCCCCGGCACATCACGGTTGAAATGCCTCGGCTCGGCATACCGAAAATACAAATGCTAGATACAATGGAACATAACACCGCAAAACAACATAGGAGATGCCAACTCGGACAACAAGGAATCATAACACATATCATATATAACGATTACCATCGTAAAGTAATACACACACAAACACTACAACAACGACGGTATCGTTCGGCGACCTCAACGGCGACGATAACCAAAGACATAATTACAAACATCATGAAACAATCACACATGTGCATAAACGCACAAAAATCCAAGCTTTAACAACCCACACTCGTGCGACAACACGCAAATCACCACGAGGTGATAAACAAGAACACCAGTTCACACCTCTCACAGAGGGCTAGTACAACAAATGCGTGGCAACGCCTCGACATTCATGCCACCAATTCGATCATACTCGGGAGTAACATCATAACGACAAAGCAAACATCATACATACATATCCAGCCCTCAAACGGGAATGGATAGGTTTTTAAAATGAAAACATCCTTTTGAAAATAATTTAGAAAAATGCCGGTTGATCTTGAGTATCACCTTTCAAGAAAAAGTACAAACGTGAAACATCGTTATCGAGACTTTGGAGAACCATCTCGCATTTGATAAAAATGAGGACACTTTCTTTTCGTGAAAAACTTTCGGAAATATTCAACCCTCGGGTCTAAGTAAAAGTGTTTATAAAACATTGAAAATATCTCAAAACATTTTGGGTCCTCGCGGTAGAAGAATTTTGAAACATATTGTGGCATCCTGGATGTACCACGAGAAAATAACTCATTTTGAAAGTACGTCTCGAAATTTATTTTCTAAGATACTCAAGTTTTTTTTTCAAAGATAATTCAATGGGCTAGAATGCCCAAAAATTTCAGGTAATTACACAAAATATTATAGCGCCGTGGGTCCCGCGCCGGAACTCACCAGGCTAAAAACCATTTACAAAAACGCCAAAAAGGCCGATGACGGTAATATTTTAAAAACTCACGAAAGCCATTTACAAAATACTAAATACCGTCATAAGAATTTCGCCAAAGCGATCAAGGCCATAATGCCAAAAACTCGGTTAAGGGAATCGGTTTTCGAAATAAAACTCGGTCGGTAAAATACCGAAAGTCATTACAAAAGAACTCACGCAGCGGATAAAAGAAATACAGTTCAACATGCACAATCCAGCAACACTACTCCTCATATGAACGAAATATGAGAGTCAAATAACCACATATCATGAAATCAAAATCCATAAGAGGATTCCGTCACTTAACAAATAATCATAAAAATAGCTCGTGTCACACGAGGCACAACACAAAGAAGGGAGACTTACATTCACAGGTCGCACGAAGATGATGATCGCCCACGATACTAATCACGACCAACAAACTCAGACGACGCGTCGCGACACGACTCAATCAGATAAAATCCGACGAAACAAGACTCAAACAACACGACTTGACCCGACAGCCTAGGTTTCCTCAACCTAAGCTCCGATACCATTTATGTAACACCCCCAATCCACTCAGGGATATTACACGCCGTAGACCCTCTCCTCGAGGATCTACCAGGGTGATAACTAAAATCAAACATCTAAACATCGCCTTTAAGGCTAAAATGACTCAGTAGACTGACTTGGTCTTTCATTAATAACATACAACTCAATTCCAAACACATACCCACGCAGGGGTCAAAATACAATAAACTCCCGTACAACGGGGAAAAGATACCGCAGCGGAAAAGAAAATACAACTGGACCAATACGACATCAACGGAACCTCGTGTGATTAGTATCGTTTGTTGTTGCCCAAAATATTTATCCGAAGATTAATACTGTTGGAAGACGGACAACAAACAACAATTGCGGGAGCACTTCCGAGAGAAGATAAATAATACAAGATTTGCCGGGTTTGTTAGGCCCGGGCTTGAATGCTCTCGCGAGATGTTATTAATACGAATATTCGTGGATACAAGTATGAATGAGAGAAATCTAAATACAATGAGTGTAAAAAGACTCTGTTAATCCGGCTCTTGAGCGAAGCTCTGTGTTCTTCGTCCCTGCCGGTGATCTGCTCGAGGAGAAAGGCCGGGAGAAGTAAGACCGAATGATAGCTGTTGCCAAGAGTTGGAGATTATCCAAGTGCTTAATGTTTGCTTCTGTATTGTATGAAATCCGTAGGGAGTCCCAGAAGTGTCCAAGTGCAGGGTGCCTTGCTTATATAGGGACAGCCGAGTCTTGTCCTTAGGCGGGCGATCGCCTTTCGGTCATTATAATAAGGTGCCGATCGCCCGCCGGCCAATATAATATTGTGCCGATCTCCTGGGCTGTCGGGCTAAAGTCCAAGGAATATGCTGGCTGTCGGGCTAAAGTCCAGCGATGGTTGGCGCCCGGTGGCGGTCGATAAGGAGCCAAGACGCGTCGGGCCGATCAACATGCGGCCCTACTGACATCTTTCGGCGGCTTGTCGGCTGGTGGAGAGATTCTGCCAGGCTGTGGTCAATGGCCCGAGATTCGCGGATCTTGTCTCGGTCCTTGCACGTGGTGCCAGTCTTGAGGCTCGGCCTTAGCCGACTGGATGGCCATCGGTGGTGATCGATATGAAGCGGTCGTCTCTAGCTGATCATCCGAGGTCGCCAAAGGCCAGGTGCTGAAGGTCGGCATTTGGTCGGTCACCAAGGGTCGATCGGCAGATTTCGAGAGAGGGTCGCCCGATTGTCGGTCGCCAGGAGTCGGTCGCCGAGTACCGAGTGATGGGCGTCCGCTTGTCGCTCGCCAAGGGTCGGTCGCCGGGTACCGAGAGGCGATCGTCTTGATGTCGATTGCTCGGCACGGGATTCGTCCTGGGACCTTCGGTCGGTCAATGTAGCTCGTCCACTGGGTTAAGACTTGGTCGCCTGGTCGCTGGTCGGCAGATCTGCCTTGGCCGCTCGACAGTAAGTCGGTCGCTCGTCCTCCTAGGCGATCGCCGGTCAGAAGGTGTTAACTTTTGACACAACAATTGCCCCCCAGCTTGCTCCTATGTTGAAGACATGGGGCGAGGTGGTTTATGCTGGTGATCGTGTATGGATGAGGACGGGCGATCTGAGCTGACTTAGGACTCGGACTTGGGCTCTCATTGTCGATTGGCTTAGCTATCTTTCGGTCTTGTACCTGCAAAAACAACATTGGCCGATCCCCCACGGAAACTTGGTGGTTTCGCTTGTTTTAGGAATCGTGCACAGTCGTGGAGATCGATGGACCGACTCCATGACCGTGTCTTGATGCGCGAAGACATTGAGTGTCTCGTGACTCACTTTATTATGAGGGTCCTCTGTTAGGCTGCGCCTCGCCTCGTATTTAAACGAAGGGCGTGCGGTCTCGGTCTAGAGGAGTCCTTGCGCGAGCGGCGTCGGATGAATCAACTCCACGCCGCGGCTTGTTAGCTCTGCTTCCACCTCGGCCACCATGGAGATGGCCGACCTCGGCGGTGTACGTTGAGACGGGGTTGTGGCATGTGTCCACCGATTAATGTTGGAGAGCCCTCGGACTATGCGGCCTCGTATTTAAACGAAGGGCGGGCGATCTCGGCGAAAGGGACCTTGCATGGCCGGCGGCCCGGTTCCATCGATTGCCAGAACATGGCTTTATGATGTGCGGTGGGCGATCTTATGCCTTAGTCCGTCATGTTATATCTTTGGGTGTAGATGGCGATCGTGTCCACCGGGTTGCTGATGATGTTGCGATCTGGCCGGAAGACTGGCGATCGTCGCTCGGCGGCCGATCGCTTTATTCGTAGGTCGATATTGGCGATCGGGCGGCGACTAGTCCCTTATTTAAAATGGACTGTAGGCGGGGATCGAGTCCTCCGGCTCTGCTGGGTAGTAGCGATCGGGCTGGTAGCCTGGAGGTCGTCGTACGGGCGCCGATCGCCCTACTCCTAGGCTGAGAAGAAGCCTTTGCCTGGACAGGAAATCTGCGGCTCTAGCCCGGAAGGCTGCGTAGGTCGTCGGTAGGGTCTTCGTGAGATGCCTGAACATAGGCGAGAAGCCCTGAAAACCTCCTAGGACCGAGTAGAGGGCGGTCTCATCGCTTACGGGCTCGCCGTTGAGGATGATCATGTCAACCCGGTCGATGTAGTACGAGTCGGACTCCTCTTCCCCTTGCCTGATCTGCCACATGCGCTGGGGACCTTCTGGCCGAGCGGCCCTGGTGGCGAAGTATTCTGTGAAGACGTGCGCCAGCTCGTTAAAGGAGCCAATGGACCGAGGTGGCAATGAGGTGTACCACCGGTGGGCGAGGTCGTCCAGCGTCAGAGGGAACATTCGGCACCGGGTCACGTCTGATGCCCCACACCCGGTCATGTAGATGTTGAACTTGTGCAGGTGTGTTTGGGGGTCCGATCGCCCCTGGTACACGGGTGTCTGAGGAGGAGCGATCTTGTGCTGCACCGGGGCGAGCTTGATGTCGATCGCGAGCGGCTCGCTCGGCGCGGCGATCGTCTTCAGGGCGCCTGACCCGGATTGCAGGAGCGCCTTCACGTCGTCGATCTGACGTTGCATTGCGGCAATCGCCGCGGCTCGGCTGCTTGCGGATCGGCTTTGGGAGCGGGGGCCGAGGCGATCGTGTACCGACCTCTGGACTCCGCTACTGCCGACCTCGGGAATTTGGCGAGCTGGAGCCAGGCGGCTGGATCGCCTTGTGGGAGCCGGGTAGGCCGAGCTCCTGGTGACGGATTCAAACTCCGTCGTATCATGGCTGGGACCGGACTGCCCCGGTCGCCATGTCGGGTCGCTGCCCAGGCGATCGAAGACAGACGTGCCCCGGCTGCCGAGCGCCTCTTCTTGCGGGCGAGAGCCTCCTGGCGATCGCTCGGCCAGTAGCGCCTTGAGCTTCCGCTTGAACTTCCGGCGGGAGACCGAGGGGGTGATAGCAGGAGGCGCGTCGAGAGTACTCCGTCGCTCCTGAAGGACGGCTATGGCCTCTTCGATCTGTTCGTTGGTTCGGAACTGATCGAGCGAGAGGCTCGGGCCGCCATTCCGGGACGTGGTCGAGCGTCTCTGACCGCGGCGGCTGCCTTCCACCATCGGCTGCGGCTCGGACTGGGACGGAACAGGGGGTTTGGCCGGCTGGTCAGCGGCTTTCTTCGATGCGGAGGCGGAAGACATGATTTCTGAAGGATTTCTTTGAAGTGCAGTAAGTGTCACTTCAAGTATCTGCCCCGAGAACAGTGAGTGTTCTTCGGGACGGTAGGTATAAAAAATCGAGGGTTGGATGCCCTCCTTCTAGCGCCAATTGTTGTTGCCCAAAATATTTATCCGAAGATTAATACTGCTGGAAGACGGACAACAAACAACAATTGCGGGAGCACTTCCGAGAGAAGATAAATAATACAAGATTTGCCGGGTTTGTTAGGCCCGGGCTTGAATGCTCTCGCGAGATGTTATTAATACGAATATTCGTGGATACAAGTATTAATGAGAGAAATCTAAATACAATGAGTGTAAAAAGACTCTGTTAATACGGCTCTTGAGCGAAGCTCTGTGTTCTTCGTCCCTGCCGGTGATCTGCTCGAGGAGAAAGGCCGGGAGAAGTAAGACCGAATGATAGCTGTTGCCAAGAGTTGGAGATTAGCCAAGTGCTTAATGTTTGCTTCTGTATTGTATGAAATCCGTAGGGAGTCCCAAAAGTGTCCAAGTGCAGGGTGCCTTGCTTATATAGGGACAGCCGAGTCTTGTCCTTAGGCGGGCGATCGCCTTTCGGTCATTATAATAAGGTGCCGATCGCCCGCCGGCCAATATAATATTGTGCCGATCTCCTGGGCTGTCGGGCTAAAGTCCAAGGAAGATGCTAGCTGTCGGGCTAAAGTCCAAAGCAGTGGCTGGCGCCAGCTGGGCGGTCCAATAAGGAGCCAGCACGCGTCCGGAGCCAGTCAACATGCGGCCCTACTGACATCTTTCGGCGGCTTGTCGGCTGGTGGAGAGATTCTGCCAGGCTGTGGTCAATGGCCCGAGATTCGTGGATCTTGTCTCGGTCCTTGCACGTGGTGCCAGTCTTGAGGCTCGGCCTTAGCCGACTGGATGGCCATCGGTGGTGATCGATATGAAGCGGTCGTCTCTAGGTGATCATCCGAGGTCGCCAAAGGCCAGGTGCTGAAGGTCGGCATTTGGTCGGTCACCAAGGGTCGATCGGCAGATGTCGAGAGAGGGTCGCCCGATTGTCGGTCGCCAGGAGTCGGTCGCCGAGTACCGAGTGATGGGCGTCCGCTTGTCGATCGCCAAGGGTCGGTCGCCGGGTACCGAGAGGCGATCGTCTTGATGTCGATTGATCGGCACGGGATTCGTCCTGGGACCTTCGGTCGGTCGATGTAGCTCGTCCACTGGGTTAAGACTTGGTCGCCTGGTCGCTGGTCGGCAGATCTGCCTTGGCCGCTCGACAGTAAGTCGGTAGCTCGTCCTCCTAGGCGATCGCCGGTCGGAAGGTGTTAACTTTTGACACAACATCGTTCATCTTTCATCATCCTTCGCGCCGACCCGGTGCTATGCTCCAAAACCTGAATGCAACAATAGACATCCACCCCCCGAATACTCGGGGGTTAGCAAAACTCCACTGTTTTGCTAGTGCAAGTACAAGTGCAAATACGAGCCATACAATTCACATTCCACGAATAACAATAACCAGGAATCCTCAAAAAAATCCAAACGTAACGAAAAGCACTTCCCGAGGCAAGAGTTTGGTAAAATATTCTAAAACCGAAAGGTCACAAATCAACGGAAAACAATTTATAAAACCATTTAAATGCCATCGAGAGTTTTGATAGAAAACAACTTAGGATTTTCAAATCCTTATCTTTCCAAAAATCAAGAGGGTCACAGCCCAAAGGTTTTGTTTTCACAAATAGAAAACCGACAATAATTCACAGGGCCAGAGCCCAACATCACGTGTCCTCGACGGACATAAAATCAACAAAACATAATCGCACACGCGCATCGCCTAGGACCGGGACGAAGCCACAAATCCCACTCGAGGCCTCGAAGGACCCTCCCGAGCTGGCTAGCGAAACAAATCACACACATCTCACGGTTGGATCAATCGCTTGTTGCATCCTGGCCACATGATCGCATGCCATGTGCCACCGTAGATTATCTCAGGCTCTCACGGTTGGATCAATCACTTGTTGCATCCTGACCACATGATCACGTGTCATGTGTCACCGTAGACCTTCAACCGTATCCACACATTCACACAAATAACATATCACATCAAGGATATTCAAACAATTCACCCAGAGCATCAAACATTTAGCAAAACACCACGTCAAACCACAATGCACCGAAATGAAACAATATACGTCCACACGCAAATACCAAGTGCAACATCAACACCAAACATATCCATAGAGTTCACATAGTCATTCTCAAACCACACCATTCACAAAACACACGCGTTTTGAAAGCAAGCCTTTAACAAGGCTAAACCGAATCTTTTGAAAACTCATTTCAAACAATCAAACAACCACATAAAGATGATCACCAATTATCATATTCACAAAACGAGAATAGTATGGACAAGGTACTTGCCTCGATATCACGAGCAATGGAAAAATGAACGGATACGGCCGGGTAGCCCTCAATTTCCCGAACACTATCTAGAACGCGATAGCATCGAAATTACTACGGGAAAACACCACATGAATCATCAATCACCAACGGAATTCAACATCGGAATCATCGAGCACCTATAATCCTCCGTAAGGAATAATAAAACATGATTACGACGAGAATCAAGGCCGAAAACAACGGAAATCCCAACAAACTATCAAAGGGAACTCATTCGAACATTTAATCGAACATTAAATGTTCAAGACCCTTCAAGAATAAAGAAATCACCCCTCGGGTCGAACGAACCAAAGATACGAGTATCCAATCCATAGAACAAGTTCAAAACAACGTTTATAAAACAATTAATTGATCAAAAACGGATTGGAATCGAAATCAAAAAGGAAAATCCCCAAATCTACAAAAACAAGGGTTTAAGCCAAAATACCTTGATTTGGATGAAGGATTCAAGTAGAGGTCGAAAATCTACAACAAGACTTGAGGTGGATGATCTCTACAAGTTTGGGAGCACTCAAATCGCCCAAAATCGCCCTTAGAATCGCCTAGAATGGTAGGAGGAAGAAGAGAGGAGAAAATGAATGTTTCTCCTCGAAAATCTGCTAAAAAACGCAGAAAAAGCACATGTGCCGCGGCACAGACAAGTGTGCCGCGGCCCGGGGCCAAGAAAACGCCCAGAATCAGCTTAGTGCCGCGGCACAGCTGAAGTGTGCCGCGGCACACGGTACAGTCCACTCCAACACGAAAAAGGCACATCGTGTAGTCTTAGCTATTTCGACCATAACTCCTTCGTATGGACTCCGATTGACTCACCGATTGAACCATTGGAAAGCTAACTTGATGATCTATAATGTTGAAAAGATTCAGAATTTTTGGAGTTTCAAAGAATTAATGGTGACTTTACAAAGTCGAACTCCCACGTGAAAAAGTCGATTAAGGACACAGAACTCAACAAAACGACACCGAAACGAACTCGGATGACAAAAAGTGCAGAATTAATCATTCTCGGAATGATGAAACGGTCATGATAGAGTTGTCAAAACGAACTTCCTCCGAAAAAAGAAAATTACTGAAATTCGAAATTGCGGATATTACATCGGCGACCGACTCCTGGCGATCGACTTGCGGGCGATCCTCTCTCGGCATCTGCCGATCGACCCTTGGTGACCGAACTCTCTCGGCACCTGCCGACCGACCCTTGGTGACAGACCATTGCCGACCCTCAGCACCTGGCCGATGGCGACCTCGGATGATCAGCTAGAGACGACCGCCTCATGTCGATCAGCACCGATGGCCATCCAATCGGCGAAGACCGAGCCTCAAGACTGGCACCACGTGCATGGGCCAAGACAAGATCCGCGAATCACGGGCCATTGACCACAGCCTGGCAGAATCTCTCCACCAGCCGACAAGCCGCCGAAAGTTGTCAGTAGGGCCGCATGTTGACTGGCTCCGGACACGTTCTGGCCCCTTATTGGTCCGCCCAGCTAGCTGCCTGCTAGAGCTTTGGACTTTAGCCCGACAGCCAGCATCTTCCTTGGACTTTAGCCCGACAGCCCAGGAGATCGCCCCATTATAATATTGGCCGGCAGGCGATCAGCACATTATTATAATGGCCGGCAGGCGATCGACCACTAAAGGACAGGACCCGGCTGCCCCTATATATACATGGCTCCCAGCACTTGTCCAGAGGACCGAACTTTTTCTGCACAAAAGGCTCCAGAACTTCAATTTCTCTGGCAATATCGCGATTCAAGCACACAATACAGAAACAATATACAGCACTTGTAAATTCTCCAACTCTTGGCAATAGCTATCATTCGGTCTTACTTCTCCCGGCCTCTCTCCTCGAGCAGACTATCGGCGGGGACGAAGAACACCGAGCTTCGCTCAAGAGCCGGATTGACAAAGTCTTTTTACACTCATTGTATTTAGATTTCTCTCATTAATACTTGTATCCACGAATATTCGTATTAATATCATCTCGCGAGAGCATTCAAGCCCGGGCCTAACAAACCCGGCAAATCTTGTATTATTTATCTACTCTCGGAAGTGCTCCCGCAATTGTTGTTTGTTGCCCGTCATCCAGCAGTATTAATCTTCGGATAAATATTTTGGGCTACAACAGTTCCGACTCGAGTTCTTCACAAGAATTCGACCCTAACAACATAAATTCAATAAATCATCGATCATACGAGGAAGAATAATCGTAGAACGCCCGAAAACCCCTCTATGATATTTTACTAGACACCTTCAAGGCGTCGGTCAAGAACTCGACCAAAATAACGAATCGATACGATCCGACCATGGGTTAACAAGGTAAATGATACAATACCTCCAAATAATCATCAATTCATCACAATCTTAAGTTAAATCGGATTAAACGGGCGAAATCGAACAAAATACCCAAAATCCCCAAAATTAGATTTCTAGAAAATCTGACCTGATTCGCTCGATCAAGGGATGTTATAGGATGGATGATTGATGATATGAACTCCAAAACTTCATGGATTTGTTGAAAAACAACATCTCTCCATGATAGGAACAACTCCAGCCGCGGGAGAGAAGTGGAAGAAGGAGAAAAATGGCGAGAAAAACGTCTGTTGGGCCTTAAATAGGCTGCACAGTGTGCCGCGGCCCAACGGGAGTGTGCCGCGGCACAAGCCCAAAAATGGCTCGCAGTGGTCGGCAGTGTGCCGCGGCTCAGCCGGCGTGTGCCGCGGCACCTGTCTGACGGCTCGGCCGAAAAATGCCACGAGTGTGCCGCGGCCACTGCCCGGCATGTGCCGCGGCCCTACGGTATGCTGCTCGGCCGGAAGCTGTCGATCACTACCGGCCGTGACTCGGCCAGAAGCTGCCGATCACTACCAGCCGTGACTCGGCCAGTACCTGCCTGGGCCCAGATTGCCCGGCCATGTCGGCCGGGGCCAACTCCGACGGCCCGAACGACCCCGAAACCCGAACCTGAATACGAATCGATGATACGGTTACGACGTATTCGCAAGGACGAATCTAAGAGCTAAGAGAATACATAATTCCGACCACCCGAAGGCTCGGAATCCGTCAACGGAAGTAATTACCCAAAACTTTGGGAAATTACGAAGATGGCCCAAAACGTCCGAAATACCTGATACACGATCGAAACACCAAACCGAAGCTTACAACATGAATAATAACATTAAATGAACTTCCGAGAAACTCGAAACAATATTTTCGGACGAGATTCGCAAGGATCGAACTCAAGTGCGGAAAAGTCGTTTAAGAACACGGAACTCAACAAAACGATACCGAAACGAACTCGGATGAAAAAAAGTGCAGAATTAAATATTCTCCGAATGACGAAACGGTCAAAAGCGAGTTTTCGAAACGGACCTCCGCCGAAAAATGAAAATTACCGGAAATCCGAAATTGCGGATATTACAATATATTCCTGAGCGTATCGATCCATATTATATGTCGATTTTACTGGAAAGAAATGAGCTGACTTGGTCAATCTATCAACAATCACCCATATGGAATTATACCCACTTTGAGTCCTTGGTAGCCCAAGCACAAAATCCATTGTAATGTGTTCCCATTTCCATTCCGGAATTAGTAAAGGCTTCAATAATCCTGCTGGTCTCTGATGTTCATTTTTGATCTGCTGACAAGTTAGACATTCTGCGACGAATTTTGCGATATCTTTCTTCATGTTAGGCCACCAATAATGTTGTTGCAAGTCTTTATACATTTTTGTGCTACCTGGATGTATTGAATAAGGACTGGAATGAGCTTCCTTCAGAATTTCCCCTATGATGGTTGTGTCAGCTGGCACACACAGTCTCCCTTTATATCGTAATATTTTGTCACCAGAGACTGTGAAGTTTGGTAATTTGCCTTCATCAACTTTTTCCCTTAATTTGCCAATGTACTTATCCGCCTTCTGGGTTTCTTTGATTATATCTTGAAGTGCAGGTTTCAATATGAGTGCTGATAACGAACAAATCTTTCTTTTGGGCACAATTTCCAGTTCTAACTTTTGCAAGTCTAATAATAATGGCTTCTGTGTGATTAGATGTAACACCCCGAGATATTCGGAATAATTACAGCCCCGTAAACCCTTTAAGTAAGGATTTACAAGGCTAATTAAAAAGGAAAGTAAATATAAGACATCAACACTGCGAAAATTCAAGTTTATGAAAATGTACAACTGGTTCAACGGGTAATTAATACAACCATATCGAATTAATATCAAAAGTACACGCGTACTCGAGTACCGAAACCAAACCAAGACAACAAATCTCCAATAACAATAAACATCACTGAACCCCTTCGTCGTCACGTCGGTCCTGTGGCTGTTTCCCTGCTCCTCGGCTACCTGAACATCAAAACAAATATCCACCCCCGAAGGGGTTAGCAAAACGATGCCAGTACAAGTATCATGTTAAACAATTCGAATATGCATCAACAATACATAACAAGATACACCACACGGACTTCCACTACCGGAATCCGACAATGCGAATCTACAAGATTCCATTACACAGCATGGGTATTCCAATGATCCAGCGCCCTCAGCATAGATCCCAAGATGATCCCATCGGACCAACACGAGGTGGAAATAACCCGTCCAATGATCCAGCGCCCTCAGCCTAGATCCCAAGATGATCCCGTCGGATCAACACGAGGTGGACATCCAATCCAGCGCCCTCAGCATAGATCGTACAACGTATACAAATACAACTCATGCATACACTTATGCCAAATCATTATGTTCATCAATGAACATGTAAACACTATATAACAAATATCATGACAAATCAACGAAGTAAATATCATGTTCAACAACATGCATAATCATACGCATACTCCAAAAATACCGATATTAACATATCACGATACTTGCCTCGAAGATGGCAAGAACGATAAACTTCAATAATCTCAACCCACTCGAAGGTCGCCTCCTTCGATCAACGTAGCAAGCTCGAACCTTAACAAAAGGAATGATATACAAATCATCTCAAGTCGAACCATGGCCTAACAATTCGGCCTACGGCCGTAAAACTCAAAATAAACAAGCTGCCTGGATTGCTTAGCGCGCGCTACATACTCTACGTAACGTGCGCTAAGCTGGACTGTTAGCGTACGCTATCGTATAAGACTAGCGTGCGCTAGCCACGAACTGGCAGTCTGACTCGGCTGTCTCATAACGTACGCTACGTACGTTTTGTGCGAAAACCGAACCTTGATAGTGTAATACCCGAGATCTTTATTCCGGATTCGTTGGGTTTTCTGGGTTTTATCGAATTGTCATGGTCCTCATCGTAGGAATTTCGTGCCATGTTTGGTTGTGACTTGTTGGGACATGTTTTTGGAGGCATTTCGGATCACTTTGTGAGTTTTTGAGATTTTGTGGCGTAGCGCACGCTAATGCTTGAAGCATAGCGCACGCTACTGCATGGTGTTTAGCGCACGCTACTGGAGGTGTAGCGCACGCTAAACCGGGCAAGCAGAGATCCGGTAGCTACCGGATCGGGATCGAGCTTTGTTAGCGCACGCTAAGGCCGATAGCTAGCGCACGCTATCGGCTTAGCGCACGCTTCCTCTTCTTTCTAGCGCACGCTACTCGGTAGGTGCGCTTACGTCCAGGCTCGGGTGGTTTTGTGACACGTTAGCGCACGCTACGGCTGTTGGGCTATCGTACGCTAACTAGGTTATACGCGGTTTCTCAGGAGCGTTGACCCCGTTAGCGCACGCTAATGAAGGATGATTAGCGCACGCTAATCATCGCCCAAGATAAATCCGGACAGCAGCATTAAGTCGTCATTTCCCACTTTTCTTCATCTCTTCCGACGGGAGTGAGATCCAGAGGCGAGTAGGACCGATCCTTTTCTTCTAGCTTCATCTTTGAGCGGATTTGTAGATGTTTAACAACATCTAATCGTCTTCTTGGTCCAAATCAAGGTAATCTCTTGTTAGAACCCTATTTTCTTAAATTTGGGGTTTTTGCTTGGATTTGTGATTCTAGACCGATCTCATCCGATCGGTTATTTGTTCTTGTTTGTCTTGACCGTAATCTTCAGATTTTGTTAACCGTTCATCGACTTTTATCGCCCGGATCAACGATTCTTGATTTCTTTGAGAATACTTAGATCCTTGTCGTTTTTAGGATCGTTTCGGATTTCGATTAGTGTTATTGAATTGTGGTGATGCTATTTTCGTAGTATTCGTAATGTCGAAGTCTTGATCGTTTTGGAGGTTCGAAGGTTGCCCGATCGCGCCCGTTAAATCGTTTCGTTGCTCGTGATATCGAGGCAAGTATCTTGTCCATACGTTTCATGTTTCGTGGGCGTAATTATTGATAAATGATTATATACGAAACCCAATGTTTAATGAACGTAAAAAGGGATTGGTATGTTCTCGATAAGTGTGGTCTTCCAATGATAATTTATGTACTTCATGAATATATGTGTTCTCGGAATATGTGTGTTGGACTTGTATGTTGAAAAGATGATATAATCACTTTGAATGAGTCTATTAGACCGTAATCCTTTGGCGGGGATTACGTAATGTTATGTGTACTTGTTCGTTAAGAATGTATTACATGGGATATCAGTTGTTACTCCTTTGAAAGGAGGTTGTGATGTTTAAGTGTTGCTTGGCTTGATGTTCTACTCATTGTGATGTGATTGCTGAAAGTGATGTGCCTCCGGGTAGGATTGTTGAATCTCCGGGATCCATACTTGCTAGTATGGGTCGGGCATGACCGTAGGGTTATCCAATCCGGGTATGTCTTGCGGGGACTCCGAGGTTCGGGGCTTGCTAGCCCGATGCCGAGATAACTTGTGGGGTTATCATCGGGTATGTCTTGCGGGGACTCCGAGGTTCGTGGCTTGTTAGTCCGATGCCGGGATAACTTATGGTTGTGGTATGGAATGGTTCCGTGACTGTTGTCACGAGGACATGTGATTTGGTATGGTTTCCTTTTGGGTTATTCACTCGGGTATGTTCTACGGGAGCATCTGAGGTTCGTGGCTTGTTAGCACGGGACGCGAATAATCCTTAGGAACATGTGTTATGTGATTCGGGTTGTGGACCCTTTGGCTTATGATTTGGGTCTTGGACCCCGTGTGTTGTGAATTGGGTTGTGAAACCGCGCTTTATTATTGGAATCGTATTTTGGAAAGATGATTTTTGGGCCGTGTCCCCAAGTGTTTTCAAAGACTTGAGAATTCCTTATTTCCAAATGTTTTCAAACTCCCGAGACCGTAAAATATTTTGTATGAAACACATGGTTCTTTTCCTACCTTTTATAAATCAAACTGTTTTGATTAAGTGATTTATCTCGGGAAATATATATTCGAGATTTTATATTCTGGAAGCACGTTGTGTCTGGCTTGTACTTTTAGTTTTATACTTGCACTAGCAAAACAAAGGAGTTTGCTAACCCCAGTATTCGGGGGTGGATGTCATGTTGCGTCCAGGTACTTGCAGGTAGGTGGGGAGCGAATCACAGGATCGATACGAAGGATGATGGGAAACGAAGATACTAATCACGTGAAGACCAACTGTAGAGTATTTGGTAGAGTTATGTTGGTTATCCCTCCGATGTGTTGTTACCCCGATTTATGGGAAGTGTTATTGTATTCTAGCCCCTGCGTGGGTATGTGTTCTGGGCAAGTATCATGTATGTAATGTTGTGTGTGTTGTGATATAAGACCTAATCGGTCTAACGGTCCTTTACGTAGCCATGTCGGCATGTGAAGTGACGCATTGTTTTGTATTTAGCCTGGTAGATCCTCGCGGAGAGGGTCTGCGGCGCTGTAATATTCCCGATTGGTTTGGGGGTGTTACAGAATATGGTATCGGAGCTTAGGTTGAGGAAACCTAGGCTGTCGGGTTGAGTTGAGTGTTGTCGGGTCTTGTCTTGTCAGATTTGGTCTGACTGAGTGGTGGCGCGACGCGTCGTCTGAGTTGTCGGTCGTGATTAGTATCGAGGTGCAACCATCATCTGCGTGCGATCTGTGGATGTAAGTCTCCCTATTTTATTGTATCTCGTGTTATACGAGTTTACGTGATTCTGTGTTATTATGTGGAGTTTAATTGTGCCTCGTGAATACTTACTCCATACTTGTTTAATTCTCGTATTGTGTTGGAATAAAGAGTAGTACCGGTGTGCATGTATATATGTATACATCTTTGGGTGAAATCGTTTTTACAGGGATGGTGATTTGGACTAGTTACTCAATAAAAGTTTATTAATGTGGTATTTTAAACTTCAAATGTTTTGGGGAAGTCACGTAAATTCTATTTAAAAATATCCTTCGAGAAGGAAAAATGATTTGATTTTCGTATGATGACCTCGAGACCAAAGATTCTGAGAAGTCAAACTACACATATTATATTTTCATTTTGCATTGAAAATTTTCAAAATTTGATTTTAAATGCTTAAACGAGGTCTACCAATAGTTTACTTGAGACGTGACTTTCGCCTTCAATTTTTTTTCGATTAAACGATATGTAGTGAGAATGTAAATTGTTGGCGCTTGGATTCGTATGTTGCTATTTATATGTAACCTTCGGCTTTTAGCATTATTTGGTATATGTTCATGAATGTGTTGCTGAATTAGTATAGCTAGCGCGCGCTAACGTGGCATGGCTAGCGCACGCTAAGTCTCTGTTGAATCATACCTTAACCGATCTGAGCAGAAGCTCGGAAACTACATCCTGGCCGTAAGTCTAACTTTTGCGATTGTTAGGCTGACCGTTTGAGACGGTACTCCATGTGTGTTGTTCATGAATAACAACTGTTGGGTGTGGTTATGTGTAATTTGAACTGTGTTCTTGTCCGTTGCGTGTGTAAAGTTCAAAGTGACTTTTTGGGTACTTTTACCAAATAGTGTGTGTTTCAAAATGACCTTTCGTATTTGTAAATTTGAATTATTTCGTTGACCCTTTTTCCCAACTCTTTTGTCGGGCGATTTAACATATATTTTGAAACTATTGAGTTTTCGCGTCTACGCCTTGTAATTTCAAACGGAATTTGGTGACGGTATTTGGTGTTTGGAAAATGATTTTGGGGAGTATTTGGAAAGTATTACCGTCATCGGCCTTTTTGGCATTTTGGAACGTTTTCGCAAATGGTTTTCCAACTTGGTGAGTTCCGGCGCGGAAACCGTACAGAAAGTGATTTTGATATAATGGATGATTACAATTTCATTGCATTTATAAATCGCATAACAACGGCATTACAAATGAAGATTGTTGGTATAATAGTTTGTATATTGTGCTCTAGCTGGAATTAAATGGTAATATGTATATAATTTAATGATGTTGGATTAAAGACAGAGATGTGAATATCTTGCTATGTGTTATGATCTTTCGTTACCATAGGTTGTTGTTTGTTAGTATGCCGAGGGGCAGAGGTCGTGGTCGTAACCGTGGTGTTGATGGCCACGGGGATCAGATGCGGAATCGAGAGAATGCCGGGAATGATTTTAGTTTGGGTGTTGCTACTATATTGCAACAAGTAGCGACTCAGATGACTCGGTTGACCCTGTGGTTCAACGTAGCATTGACGCGAGTCAGAACGTTGGAGTAAATCAATGGCTTCGCGAGGTAGTTCGTATGAATCCCCCTCGATTCGCCGGTGCTGCGGATGCGTTGGGCTGGGATGGTTGGATCTTCCAGTTGGGAAAGATTTTCGAGGCTGTCGGATGTCCTGAAGAGCGGAAGATACCTATCGCTCAGTACCTTCTCGACAAGGATGCTGCTAATTGGTGGGAAGCTGTTAAACCTCGTGATCGTGATGTCACGTGGGCGGAGTTCCAAGCATTTATGGAAGCCGAGTTCTGTCCGAAACCGATTAGAGAGCAGAGGATTCGCGAATTCTACTTGGCAGAACCGCAAGATATATCGGTGTCGCAAGCTATCATCGATTATAGCAAACAACTCAGTTATGTGCGAGACCGGGTGAGAACCGAGGAAGAGAGAATCCTTCACTTTGACAGACGGATGAAGCCAGATATTCGCGTGTATATGTCGGGATTTAATTGCACTTCGTTGAGGGACTATCAAGATCGAGCATTAGCCCGTGAACTAGCTTCGTTATCATCGGAGCGTGTGTCCGAGTCGAAGAAGCAGAAGAAGTCCGATGATCGCGTGGACAGTGCAGGAGTCGGTGTTTCCAATTTGCAACGTAGTAGTCTTTCCGCTGTGAAGCTCCATCGCTCGATGCGTGGAACTGAGAGTTCCAAGTCTTCTGTTCTGACTCCTGGTAAAGCCAGGAGATGTTTTAACTGTAATGTGGCGGGACATGTTCGTGCACATTGTCCTTCTCCGCCAGTAACGTGTTACAGGTGTGGACTCGAGGGGCACCGAGTTCAGTTTTGCGAGATGATTTCCGAGCCTTCCGGGGCACGGACTTGAGCACCGACATCTGGATCGACTCCGAGAAGCCCCTGAGTGGCTTATCCTATCAGATGTTTGTTATGTTATTTCCCTCGTTTTGTTGTTTTGATATTCCGGAGATTAACTTCTTTTATTCGAAGTGAATCGGATTTTGAACTCTGTACTTTCGACTCTGTCGAATCGTTTATGTTCGTTGATGTTTTCTGAACTTGTCCTGTTCTGTGCTTTTGGTTGACCAAACGAGTTGTAGTATTGTTTCAGAATAAACCGTTTGTCGCTACGACTTTCCAATTGCAATCCCCTTTCCTGTGGATCTTATGTGAATACACATCTTGTTGTCTTCACCGAATCGTATATTGTCTCAAGTCGAGATGTGAACTTTGGGGTTGTTGTTTGAGTATTATTGTTCGTCGTGATTCGAACATGATTGATCGACTGTTGTCGTCTCGATCGTTGTAACTCAATCGTTTGATGGTTCAGTTTTTGTTGATCTCGTTCGTAATTATTGAGCGTTCGGACTCCTTTGTGATTTCCTTAAGTTCGGGAAATTTGCTTCATTTTCGACCTCCCAATCCTCGTGTTGTGGAATTTCGTATTTGTTCAGCGATTAGATCGCATTGTGATTGGTGTACTGCTGAACTGTCCAACCGTATTGATTTTCGTTCGTCGTGTTTTGTTATTTTGGCAACGGATATCGTGTGTTATCCGAGTTTGTTTTGCGTCGTTCGTTTTACGTTTCAAGTTTCGAGGACGAAACTTCTTTTAAGAGGGGTAGAATGTAATACCCGAGATCTTTATTCCGGATTCGTTGGGTTTTCTGGGTTTTATCGAATTGTCATGGTCCTCATCGTAGGAATTTCGTGCCATGTTTGGTTGTGACTTGTTGGGACATGTTTTTGGAGGCATTTCGGATCACTTTGTGAGTTTTTGAGATTTTGTGGCGTAGCGCACGCTAATGCTTGAAGCATAGCGCACGCTACTGCATGGTGTTTAGCGCACGCTACTGGAGGTGTAGCGCACGCTAAACTGGCAGTTCAGAGGCAGTCCAGTAGCTACTGGACTGGGACTGGAGCTTTGTTAGCGCACGCTAAGGCCGATAGCTAGCGCACGCTATCGACTGCTTAGCGCACGCTCCCTCTTCTTTCTAGCGCACGCTACTCGGTAGGTGCAGTTCTGTCCAGAGGCTACTGGACTGGTTTTGTGACCCGTTAGCGCACGCTACGGCTTTTGGGCTAGCGCACGCTAACTAGGTTATACGCGGTTTCTCTGGAGCGTTGACCCCGTTAGCGCACGCTAATGAAGGATGATTAGCGCACGCTAATACTGTCCAGTATAAATACTGGACAGCAGCATTAAGTCGTCATTTCCCACTTTTCTTCATCTCTTCCGACGGGAGTGAGATCCAGAGGCGAGTAGGACCGATCCTTTTCTTCTAGCTTCATCTTTGAGTGGATTTGTAGATGTTTAACAACATCTAATCGTCTTCTTGGTCCAAATCAAGGTAATCTCTTGTTAGAACCCTATTTTCTTAAATTTGGGGTTTTTGCTTGGATTTGTGATTCTTGACCGATCTCATCCGATCGGTTATTTGTTCTTGTTTGTCTTGACCGTAATCTTCGATTTTGTTAACCGTTCATCGACTTTTATCGCCCGGATCAACGATTCTTGATTTCTTTGAGAATACTTAGATCCTTGTCGCTTTTAGGATCGTTTGGATTTCGATTAGTGTTATTGAATTGTGGTGATGCTATTTTCGTAGTATTCGTGGGTCGTCAAGTCTTGATCGCTTTTGGAGGTTCGAAGGTTGCCGATCGCGCCCGTTAAATCGTTTCGTTGCTCGTGATATCGAGGCAAGTATCTTGTCCATACGTTTCATGTTTCGTGGGCGTAATTATTGATAAATGATTATATACAAAACCCAATGTTTAATGAACGTAAAAAGGGATTGGTATGTTCTCGATAAATGTTGTCTTCCAACGATAATTTATGTACTTCGTGAATATATGTGTTCTCGGAATATGTGTGTTGGATTTGTATATTGAAAAGATGATATAATCACTTTGAATGAGTCTATTAGACCGTAATCCTTTGGCGGGGATTACGTAATGTTATGTGTACTTGTTCGTTAAGAATGTATTACGTGGGATATTAGTTGTTACTCCTTTGAAAGGAGGTTGTGATGTTTAAGTGTTGCTTGGCTTGATGTTCTACTCATTGTGATGTGATTGCTGAAAGTGATGTGCCTCCGGGTAGGATTGTTGAATCTCCGGGATCCATACTTTCTAGTATGGGTCGGGCATGACCGTAGGGTTATCCAATCCGGGTATGTCTTGCGGGGACTCCGAGGTTCGGGGCTTGCTAGCCCGATGCCGAGATAACTTGTGGGGTTATCATCGGGTATGTCTTGCGGGGACTCCGAGGTTCGTGGCTTGTTAGTCCGATGCCGGGATAACTTATGGTTGTGGTATGGAATGGTTCCGTGACTGTTGTCACGAGGACATGTGATTTGGTATGGTTTCCTATTGGGTTATTCACTAGGGTATGTTCTACGGGAGCATCTGAGGTTCGTGGCGTGTTAGCACGGGACGCGAATAATCCTTAGGAACATGTGTTATGTGATTCGGGTTGTGGACCCTTTGGCTTATGATTTGGGTCTTGGACCCCGTGTGTTGTGAATTGGGTTGTGAAACCGCGCTTTATTATTGGAATCGTATTTTGGAAAGATGATTTTTGGGCCGTGTCCCCAAGTGTTTTCGAAAGACTTGAGAATTCCTTATTTCCAAATGTTTTCAAACTCCCGAGACCGTAAAATATTTTGTATGAAACACATGGTTCTTTTCCTACCTTTTATAAATCAAACTGTTTTGATTAAGTGATTTATCTCGGGAAATATATATTCAAGATTTTATATTCTGGAAGCACGTTGTGTATGGCTTGTACTTTTAGTTTTATACTTGCACTAGCAAAACGGTGGAGTTTGCTAACCCCGAGTATTCGGGGGTGGATGTCTGTGTGCGTCAGTACTTGCGGTAGTCGGGAGCGAATCACAGATCGATACGAAGGATGATGGGAAAGCGAAGATACTAATCACGTGAAGACCAATCGTAGAGTATTTGGTAGAGTTATGTTGGTTATCCCTCCGATGTGTTGTTACCCGATTTATGGGAAGTGTTATTGTATTCTAGCCCTGCGTGGGTATGTGTTCAGGCAAGTATCATGTATGTAATGTTGTGTGTGTTGTGATATAAGACCTAATCGGTCTAACGGTCCTTTACGTAGCCATGTCGGCATGTGAAGTGACGCATTGTTTTGTATTTAGCCTGGTAGATCCTCGCGGAGAGGGTCTGCGGCGCTGTAATATTCCCGATTGGTTTGGGGGTGTTACAGATAGCGCACGTTAACTCACACATGTTAGCGTGCGCTAATCTTGCATGGCAGAATACTGCAAACCGAAAACTGGGTTGAATGGTGAAGAACTCATGAATTCTACCGTGATAATACAAGTTATCCTCGGGCATATCATGCTAATAAGGTTTCTGGAAGATTTATGATTATGAAATACCAATATACGGATAGTCATCTTAATATCATAATCCATTACGATCTTCAAGAAGTAATCTAAGTTCCGATCGTCCTACGTTCCAAAACACATGATTCCAACGTGTATCAACTCAGCAACTGGGTAATATCCGATTACTTGATCATAAATCGATTTAAACATGCTTAGGAGTCCTTATAATAAGATGGTTCAAAGGTTCATTCAATATATAGTACCGATACGTCAAAAGTATCCTTCTAACATGCGATGACCGATAAAAACGAAATACTTGCTATCCAAACATGATTCAAACTTCCTAGGGAACCTTACTAATCATTGGTGAAGAATCACCTACCTCAAAGTAGTGAAGAACACGGATGAAAATGAAGCAATCCAACACCGAAGGCTTGAACACCAATCTCCAATGATATAAGATCTTCAATCTCGAACTAGGTGGTTGATACGAAGTGTTTAGGACGAGTGGAGTTATGTTTCAAGTGCAAGAGTTCGGGTTATGGGGGAAGAAGGAACTGAATTCACGAATAGGATGCTGTCCTATTTATAATAAATGGCTATTAGCGCGCGCTATACCCTGTTCGTAGCGTGCGCTAACGGCTCAAAGTCTAAACTGTACTCGGCACTTAGCGTGCGCTACGCATATACCTGTAGCGTGCGCTAAGGCGTTGACTCGGCTTTTCCCGAAAGCCGTCCAGATACATCCGACACGATCCGATAGGGGTCCCCCGGCCAGATCTCACCTACCGCATGTCTCAATCAGTCTGACCACGCATAGCGTGCGCTAATTACATTCTGTAGCGTGCGCTATGAAACCATGCTAGCGTACGCTACCCTTAGCCTGTAGCGTGCGCTACATGCACAAAATTTCAACCTTTTAAATCACATACACGAAATTATATGCTCGACAACATCGGATTATGAAATACGGAGAATAATACTCAGGCAAAAGTACAATCATTACAATATCACAAGTTCCAATTACATAACAGAAATCTCGGGTATTACATCCTTCCTCCCTAAGAAGAAGTTTCGTCCCGAAACTTAGGATGAAAACAACTCCGGATATTTAGCCTTCATACCGTCCTCCGTTTCCCAAGTGGCCTCTTCAACTCCATGTCGTGACCATTGTACTTTAACCAAATGTATTGGTTTATTCCTCAATTGTTTGATCCGGCTCTCAAGTATCTTGATTGGTCTCTCTTCGAAGGTGCCATCATTAGTGTTGTGTCAAGAATTAACACCTTCCGACCGGCGATCGCCTCCGAGGCCGAGCGACCGACTTACTGCCGAGCGGCCAAGGCTGAACTGCCGACCAGCGACCAGGCGACCGAGCCTTAACCCATCGGACATGCTAGACTGGCCAACCGAAGGTCCCAGGACGAATCCCATGCCGAGCGATCGTCATTCGGTACTCGGCGACGTACTCCTAGCGACCGACAGTCGGGCGACCGTCTCTCGGCACCTGGCGACCTACCCTTGGTGACCGACCATTGGCGACCTCCATCCACTGGCCGATGGCGACCTCGGATGATCAGCTAGAGACGACCGCTCATGTCGATCACCACCGATGGCCATCCATTCGGCGAAGTCCGAGCCTCAAGACTGGCACCACGTGCAAGGACCGAGACAAGATCCGCGAATCTCGGGCCATTGACCACAGTCTGGCAGATTCTCTCCACCAGCCGACAGGCCGCCGAAAGCTTGTCAGTAGGGCCACATGTTGACTGACTCCGGACACGTGATGGCTCCTTATTGGACCGCCCAGCTGGCACCAGCCACTGCATTGGACTTTATTCGGACAGCCAGCATCTCCCTTGGACTTTAGCCCGACAGCCCAGGAGATCGCCCCAATATTATATGGACTGGCAGGCGATAGGCAGCTAAAGGACAGGACCCGGCTGTCCCTATATAAGCATGGCTCCCAGCACTTGTCCAATCGATCGAACCTTTACCACAAAAAAGGCTTCAGCTTCCTTCGACTCCCTACGGATTTCATACAATACACAAGCAAACATTAAGCACTTGGCAAATCTCCAACTCTTGGCAACGGCTATCATTCGGTCTTACTTCTCCCGGCTTTTCTCCTCGAGCAGATCACCGGCGGGGACGAAGAACACCGAGCTTCGCTCAAGAGCCGGATTAACAGAGTCTTTTTACACTCATTGTATCTAGATTTCTCACATTAATACTTGTATCCACGAATATTCGTATTAATAACATCTCGCGAGAGCATTCAAGCCCGGGCCTAACAAACCCGGCAAATCTTGTATTATTTATCTACTCTCGGAAGTGCTCCCGCAATTGTTGTTTGTTGTCCGTCTTCCAGCAGTATTAATCTTCGGATAAATATTTTGGGCAACAACAATTGGCGCTAGAGGAAGGGGATCCAACCCTCGATTTTTTATACCTACCGTTCCGAAGAACACTCACTGTTCTCGGGGCAGATACATGAAGTGACACTCACCGCACTTCAAAGAAATCCTTCGTAAATCATGTCTTAGCCTCGCGTCGAAGAAAGCCGGCACGGCCGGCGGACCTGTTCCGTCGGTCAGCGCAGCCGATGGTGGAAGGTAGCCGCCGCGGTCAGAGACGCCCGATCCCGTCCCGGGACGGCGGCCCGAGCCTCTCGCTCGATCAGTTCCGAACCAATAGACAGATCGAAGAGGCCATAGCTGTCCCCCAGGAGCGACGAAGTGCTCTCGACGCGCCTCCTGCCGTCGCCCCCTCGGCCTCCCGCCGGAAGACCAAGCGGAAGCTCAAGGCACTACTGGCCGAGCGATCGCCAGGAGGCTCTCGCCCGTAACAAGAGGCGCTCGGCAGCCGGGGCACGTCTGTCTTGATCGCTGGCGGCGGCGACCCGACACAGCGACTGTGGCGGTCCGGCCCGGCTACGAGGCAGCCGCAGTTTGTGTCCGTCACCAGGAGCTCGGCCTATCCGGCTCCCACAAGACGATCCAGCCGCCTGGCTCCCACTCGCCAGATTCCCGAGGTCGGCAGCAGCGGGGTCCGCAGATCGGTACACGATCGCCTCAGCCCCCGCTCCCAAAGCCGATCCGCAAGCAGCCGAGCCGCGGCGATTTCCGCAATGCAACGTCAACTCAACGAAATGAAGGCGCTCCTGCAATCCGGGGCAGGCGCCACCAAGACGATCTCCGCGCCGAGCGAGCCGCTCGCGATCGACATCGAGCTCGCGCCGGTGCAGCACAAGATCGCCCCTCCTCAGACACCCGTGTACCAGGGGCGATCGGACCCCCAAATACACCTGAGCAGGTTCAACATCTACATGACCGGTTGTGGGGCATCGGACGCGACCCGTTGCCGAATATTCCCTCTGACACTAGACGACCTCGCCCACCGGTGGTACACTTCATTGCCACCTCGGTCCATTGGCTCCTTTAACGAGCTGGCGCACGTCTTCACGGAACACTTCGCCACCAGGGTCGCCCGGCCAGAAGGTCGCCATCGCATGATGCAAATCAGGCAAGGGGAAGAAGAGTCCGACTCGGACTACATCGACCGGGTAGACGTGATCATCCTCAACGACGAGCCCGTAAGCGATGAGACCGCCCTCTACGCGGTCCTAGGAGGTTTTCAGGGCTTCTCGCCTATGTTCAGGCATCTCACGAAGACCCTACCGACGACCTACGCAGCCTTCCGGGCTAGAGCCGCAGATTTCCTGTCCAGGCAAAGGCTTCTTCTCAGCCTAGGAGTAGATCGATCGGCGCCCGTACGACGACCTCCAGTCTACCAGCGCGATCGCTACTACCCAGCAGAGCCGGAGGACTCGACCCCCGCCTACAGTCCATTTTAAATGACGGACTAGTCGCCGCCCGATCGCCAATATCGAACTACGAATAAAGCGATCGGCCGCCGAGCGACGGGCCGCCATCTTCCGCCGATCGCAACATCATCAAGAACCTGGACACGATCGCCATCTACAAATTCACATAACATGATGGACTAACGCATAAGATCGCCTCCACCGCACATCATAAAGCCATGGTCCTCGGGCAACATGGAACCGGCTGCTTCGGCCATGCAAGGTCCCTTTCGGCCTAGATCGCCCGCCCTTCGTTTAAATACGAGGCCGGCGTAGTCTGAGGGCTCTCCAACATTAATCAGTGGACACATGCCACAACCCCGTCTCAACGTACACCGTCGAGGTCGGCTATCTCCATGGCTGGTCGAGGTGGAAGCAGAGCTAACAAGCCGCGGAGGTGGAGTTGATTCATCCGACGCTGCCCCGCGCAAGGACTCCTCTAGACCGAGACCGCACGCCCTTCGTTTAAATACGAGGCGAGGCGCAGCCTAACAGAGGACCCTCATAATAAAGTGAGTCATGAGACACTCATTGTCTTCGCGCACCAAGACACGGTCATGGAGTCGGTCCATCGATCTCCGCGACTGTGCACGATTCCTCAAACAAAGCGAAACCACCAAGTTTCCATGGGAGATCGGCCAATGTTGTTTTTGCAGGTACAAGACCGAAAGATAGCTAGCCAATCGACCATGATAGCCCAAGTCCGAGTCCTAAGTCAGCTCAGATCGCCCGTCCTCATCCAGACACGATCGCCAGCAAGAACCACCTCGCCCCATGTCTTCAACATAGGAGCAAGCTGGGGGGCAATTGTTGTGTCAAGAATTAACACCTTCCGACCGGCGATCGCCTAGAAGACCTGGCGACCGAGTTACTGCCGAGCGGACAAGCTGCATCGACCAACCGAAGGTCCCAGGACAAGTCCCGGTATCGAGCGATCAACCTCAGATACGATTGCCTCTCGATACTCGGCGACCGACTCCTGGCAACCGACAGTCGGGCGACCATCCTTCGGCACTTGCCGACCTACCCTTGGAGACCGACCGTCTCTCGGCACCTGGCGACCTACACTTGGTGACCGATCATTGGCGACCTCCATCCACTGGCCGATGTCGACCTCGGATGATCAGCTAGAGACGACCGCCTCATGTCGATCTCCACCGATGGCCATCCAGTCGGCGAAGACCGAGCCTCAAGACTGACACCACGTGCAAGGACCGAGACAAGATCCGCGAATCTCGGGCCATTGACCACAGTCTGGCAGATTCTTTCCACCAGCCGACAAGCCGCCGAAAGCTTGTCAGTAGGGCCGCATGTCGATCGACTCCGACGCGTGTTGGCCCCTCATCGACCGCCACCGTGGCGCCTCTCTTCCTCGACTTTAGCCCGACATCCAGCATCTTACTTGGAGTTTAGCCCGACAGCCCAGGAGATCGGCACATTATTATATTGGCCGGCGGGCGATCGGCAGATTAAGATAATGGCCGACAGGCGATCGGCCACTACAGGACAGGACCCGGCTGCCCCTATATAAGCAAGGCACCCTGCACTTGGACACTTCTTCAACTCCCTTCGGATTTCACACTATACAGAAGCAAACATCAAGCACTTGGCTAACATCCAACTCTTGGCAACAGCTATCATTCGGTCTTACTTCTCCTACTTTCTCCTCGAGCAGACACGGCAGGACGAAGAACACCGAGCTTCGCTCAAGAGCCGGATTAACAGAGTCTTTTTACACTCATTGTATTTAGATTTCTCACATTAATACTTGTATCCACGAATATTTGTATTAATAACATCTCGCGAGAGCATTCAAGCCCGGGCCTAACAAACCCGGCAAATCTTGTATTATTTATCTACTCTCGGAAGTGCTCCCGCAATTGTTGTTTGTTGTCCGTCTTCCAGCAGTATTAATCTTCGGATAAATATTTTGGGCAACAACACCGTTATCTTGAATTGTTTGTGTTTTGACGTCGGACATTTTCTTATTGATGAGAATCGGAATGATTTCCATCGTGACACTCTATTTGTTTCTATCGCATAGCCGTTTTAGTCGGGTGCAACTTGTTGTAGCGTACGTTTCTTCGATTAAATGTGTGCATGTGATGTGGTATGTGATGCGTCGTTAATTGCTCGTTGTTGTTTGAAACATAGTCGGTGGCGTTGCGTTAGTCGTCGTGGGGCGTGTTTTTACGCCGTATATTCCCTTGCGTTGCTTGTAACGTTTCGCCGTTGGGCATGGATTTTTTTCGGTTCTTGTGTATCTCGTTGAGTTTTCCTGGCGAGATATTGCTTCTCCCTACTTGATTTAAGTTTCGGGACGAAACTTCTTTTAAGGAGGGTAGAATGTAATATCCGCAATTTCGGATTTCCGGTAATTTTATTTTTTCGGCGGAAGTCCGTTTCGACGACTCGCTTGGGACTGTCTCATCATTCTGAGAATGATTAATTCTGTACTTTTTGTCATCCGAGTTCGTTTCGGTGTCGTTTTGTTGAGTTCCGTGCTTTTTAGCGACTTTTCCGCACTTGAGTTCGATTCTTGCGAATCTCGTCCGAAACTGTTGTTTCGAGTTTCTCGTAAGTTCATTTAATGTTATTATTCATGTTGCGAGCTTTGGTTTGGTGTTTCGATCGCGTATCGTGATTTTCGGACGTTTTGGGCCATTTTCGTAATTTCCCAATGTTTTGGGTAATTACTTTCCGTTGTCGAATTTCGAGCCTTTGGGTGGTCGGAATCAGGTGTTCTATCAGTGTTCGGATTCGTATTTACGAGTACTTCGTAACCGTGCTTTCGGTTTACGTTCAGGTCTGAGTTTCGGGATTTTTCGGACCGTCGGATCGACCGAGTCATGGCTGGCCGGACCTGTGCGAAACGGCCCTGGAAACGGCGCTGCCCAGCGCCGTGTCTTGCGCCGGGTCGGCCAGGACCAGCAGCCTGCCGAGACACGGCCGAGACACCCGGCGCTGGTCTGGGCCGTTTGTTGCGCCGTGTCCGGCAGGGCTATAAATATGGCAGAGCAGTCGGGTTTTTCTTCATTTTTCTCACTCGTTTCTTCCTCTTCCGCGGCTGGAGATTTGATGATCATGGAGGGATGTTGTTAGGGGTTATATCCATGAAGTTTTGAAGTTCATAACATCTATTAATCCTTCCATAACTTGCTCCGATCGACCGAATCAAGGCAACTTTTCTTAAAATATAGTTTTGGGGATTTTGTTCGATTTGTCCGTTTAATCCGTTTTAACTCAGAATATTGATGTATTGATTATTGTTAAGCTATATTATATCTAATTCCTTGTTATTCCACGGTTGGATTGCCACGGATTTGTCGTTTTATTGAGTATTTTATCGACGCCTTGAAGGTGTTCGATAAAATGTCACAAAGAGAATTCGAGCGTTCTACGATTATTCTTCCTCGTATGATCGATGATTTATTGATTATATGTTGTTAGGGTCGAATTCTTGTGAAGAACTCGAGTCGGAACCCTTCCGTTCGTTGTCTCCTTCGGGGTCCGAGCTTCCCGATCGAACCGTGTTCATCGGAGCGTTTGGTAGCGGTTATTAAGGCAAGTATCTTATTATACGACTAGTAATTACGTATGATATGTATGACGATTTTGCTTGCCTCCATAAATATGTTCCGTTTGAGTTGGTTGTGTTTTCCGAAATTTGAAGGTTTTGTGATAATAGTGATATATTGGTATACGTGTTAGGCGTTGTGCCATTTGTGCAGGATTGCGATGTACATATGAGATGGTTGTACACGTGGTTGTTCAATGTATTGTGTACCGAATGTGTGTTATGTTGGTTAAGAGTCGTGATGATCATGATATTTGTGTTGTTTTGGTTTACATACTTGATTGTACATTTCGGTGTAATGTGGAATGGCTTGACATTTAATGATTATGAATTGTGTCGTGTCGATGTGTGTGTGTTCCTGGTAGGGTCTGACGAGGCCTCTGGAGTTCGGTACATGATGTGTACGAACAAAGTGTGTGATCCAGGTAGGGTCTGACGAGGCCTCTGGAGTCCGGTACATGATGTGTACGGACAAGGTGTGTGATCCGAGTGGTCCGACGAGGCCTCCGGAGTTCGGTACATGATGTGTACGAACGATGTTGTGGCCGGGTAGGGTCCGTTGAGGCCTCCGAGTTCGGTACATGATGTGTACGAACAGCAGGTGTGTGGCCGGTAGGGTCCGTTGAGGCCTCCGAGTTCGATACATGATGTGTACGAGCAAGGTGTGGTCCGTAAGGTCCGTCGAGGCCTCCGAGTTCGGTACATGATGTGTACGAACAATGATCGTAGCAATGATTGTTCGGGTAACATTTTAAATATGGATCTCGGGCTCATAATGATATATTATTTAGTATGCTTTGAAACGAGAATGGGGCTAAGGCCCTAATGTTTACGAAAAGGTTTTGTAAATTGGGACTCGAGGTCCAAAAGAATTTCTGCTTTAA
This sequence comes from Orobanche coerulescens, assembly GCA_033398695.1. Classification (NCBI taxonomy): domain Eukaryota; kingdom Viridiplantae; phylum Streptophyta; class Magnoliopsida; order Lamiales; family Orobanchaceae; genus Orobanche; species Orobanche coerulescens. The sequence continues at coordinate 58,938,224 of CM065809.1, read as the reverse complement.
AAATCCCCGATGTGTTCCTTTTCAAATATCTCTTACTTGAGTTCGAAATTCTAAAACTTCTCGGGAACATTTTGATAATTGATTTCCGTATTAAATTCGTAGTTGCTATTTGCTTGTTACATTTCGTATGGTTTGATACTTGTACTAGTAAAACAGTGGAGTTTTACTAACCCCCGAGTATTCGGGGGGTGGATGTCTGTTTTGCGTCCAGGTACATGCAGTTCGGGGAGCAACACAGGATTGGCACAAGAGGATGACGAGCCGCGATACTAATCATGAGTCGAGAGTTGTTTTGATTTTTGTTGTGTTGTCGAGTTGATTTCGCCTTCCGTCAGATTGTATTTCGACCCTTGTGTGGGTAATGTTATTTAAGTCAGTTTTGTCGATTGGGTTGTGTGACCTCATCGGTCTGTGTATTCACGTGTAAGTGACCATATCGGTCTGTATCATTTTATTGCTTGACCCTGGCTGGGCAAGCATTTGGTTGTTTATGGATGTTTAGCCTGGTAGATCCTTGTGGAAAGGGTCTACGGCGTGTAATATTCCCTTATGGTTTTGGGGGTGTTACAACACTCCCCCTGTGTTGAGCACTAATACAACAATGGTGCAGAAGATGTTGCCTTCGTAAAACACCTATTCCAAGCCAAATCAAAACCCCATGGGAAAAATAAAGGCTTGATGAGGAAAAGATTGCAACGCACCAAGATAACATGTCATGTATACTCCCCCTGATGTATACATAACGACTCCCCCTGATGAGTACCTCAAATCATAGGAGTCGGATGCCAAGTTGCCCTCACAACTATACCAAGGAAAAACTCAGTGGAAAAAATACCTCTTGGTATAAGTTGAACAGAAGTACAACGCATCATTGTATGGATGTTCTCATAGGTCACCTCGTTAAAAAACTTACCAAGTGAAAACTCAATGGGAAAAAACAAACCTTGGTCTAAGGACAAAAAGAGCGCGACACATCCAAAGTGCAGAGTCGCTAAAGACTTATCAAGTTTTCCAATGTCTTGACCTCCATGCACTAAATCAGTCATTACTTCTTTGATTCAATAGGTATCAACGAAACTATAAGAACTTATGAAAACTAGACACCCATAGCTTTTCATTCACATACAGTACGTAACCTAGATCGACCTGAGCAGATCCCAAAGCTCTATCGAAGTTGACTCAGCAAATTACCGGACATATCCTGTCCTACTTTGCAACAATAGTCATATGTCACTCAACATGATGGATGTGATCAAATGGTTGGTTTCCTTGGAAAGTAGACATAAACCTTTCCAATGGTACCAATTTCACCATTTTCCATCAAGTGAGCTGCCCTTTGGGTCATATGGAAGATAGACCAACACATTCGCGCATTCGCACGCTTTCAAGTGTCCTTTTTATCGAGATAGAGCGAGCTTCAAGCTTCTTGTCAATCACAGACATTGCGTGAGCGCATCCTAGGCCATCATCACAGTGGCTTTACCGGATTATTACGAATGAGTACATCGAGTCAAACATGAGTACATAATACCGTACTTTTCTCTTAAGACTGCATCGTCACTTAAGTGAGCCAAGTCTTATGATGACTTCGACTAATCATTGGGAATCATATAGGCATTACTTTATCGTCTCTTAGGGAAACCATCCCTTAGATTGCCTTAAACCTATTGATGAATACGCATCATCAAGTGTCCCCAAGATTCTTTCATTCTTAACTTTGGATTAAGCGGAATCTCTTAGTCTCACAAGAGTATATCACTATAAACCCTTAGTTTTACACGCAAAAGCTTCATATCTTTTCCAAATAAAGTATATACTTAGTATGCGTCCCCGAAAATCACTTGTCGTCGCACTCCGTGGTCAGGAGCCACTAGATTTGAGTCTGATCCACCACGAGATCCTTTTTATCACTTAACTTAGTTCCCCACTAAGATAAGATTTAACCACAAGCTGCACGTCAGTTTTTGGGAAACTATCTAACTGAGAATATAGTGGATGCTATAACATCCATTAGGATAACACAACTAAGTTTCGTGTCATCGTAGTCGATTCCAGTGTGTTCATGAGAAACCTCGCGCCCTGAGGTGAGTTTAACTCCTTCTCTCACTCGCTTTAACAAAGTTTACGGATAGATCTTATCTTTGGAGTGTCGGTAACACTTCAACAAAGGGCTATCACTTTGTTTATACTAGAGTCACATATGTTTCCATTTTAGTCCAAGGCTACAACGTTGTAGATTTTCAACGAAGTATGGTTTGATTAAACTCACATTTCACGTCCTCGTGTACCGGCTTTATTCATAGAGTACTCTTTATGGATTGGCATTCATTGAGGCGTCCCCCAATAATGACTATAATCCAGAATCACATGAGATGGATGAGTTCATTTGATCATGTTGTGTCAAGAATTAACACCTTCCGACCGGCGATCGCCTCCGAGGCCAAGCGACCGACTTACTGCCGAGCGGCCAAGGCTGAACTGCCGACCAGCGACCAGGCGATCGAGCCTTAACCCAGCGGACATGCTAGACTGGCCAACCGAAGGTCCCAGGACGAATCCCGTGCCGAGCGATCGTCATTCGGTACTCGGCGACCTACTTCTGGCAACCGACAATCGGGCGACCCTCTCTCGGCATTTGCCGATCGACCCCTGATGACCGATCATCTCTCATACTTGCCGACCTACCCTTGGTGACCGACCATTGGCGACCTCCATCCACTGGCCGATGGCGACTTCGGATGATCAGCTAGAGACGATCGCCTCATGTCGATCTCCACCGATGGCCATCCAGTCGGCGAAGGCCGAGCACCAGGACTGGCACCACGTGCAAGATCCGGGACAAGATCCGCGAATCACGGGCCATTGACCACAGTCTGACAGATTCTCTCCACCAGCCAACAAGCCGCCGAAAGCTTGTCAGTAGGGCCGCATGTTGACTGACTCTGGACACGTGATGGCTCCTTATTGGACCGCCCAGCTGTGGCAGCCTCTTCCTTGGACTTTAGCCCGACAAACAAGATCTTCTCGACTTTAGCCCGATGTACTCACAGAGATCGCCCCATTATAATATTGGCCGGCAGACGAGCGGCACCTTATTATATTAGCCGGCAGGCGATCGGCCGCTACAGGACAGGACCCGGCTGTCCCTATATAAACAAGGCTCCCAGCACTTGTCCAGGGACCGAGACTCTTCTGCACTGAACCGAGATTTTGGCATACATCTTCAGCTTCCTTCTGCAACCTCACGATTTGAGCATACAACACAGAAGCAAACATTAAGCACTTGGCTAATCTCCAACTCTTGGCAACAGCTTTCTTTCGGTCTTACTTCTCCCGGCCTTTCTCCTCGAGCAGATCACCGGCAGGGACGAAGAACACCAAGCTTCGCTCAAGAGCCGGATTAACAGAGTCTTTTTACACTCATTGTATTTAGATTTCTCCCATTAATACTTGTATCCATGAATATTCGTATTAATAACATCTCGCGAGAGCATTCAAGCCCGGGCCTAACAAACCCGGCAAATCTTGTATTATTTATCTTCTCTCGGAAGTGCTCCCGCAATTGTTGTTTGTTGTCCGTCTTCCAGCAGTATTAATCTTCGGATAAATATTTTGGGCAACAACAATTGGCGCTAGAGGAAGGGGATCCAACCCTCGATTTTTTACACCTACCGTCCCGAAGAACACTCACTGTTTCTGGCGATACTTGAAGTGACACTCACCGCACTTCAAAGAAATCCTTCGAAATCATGTCTTCCGCCTCCGCCGAAGAAAGCCGCCGACGGCCGGCCAAACCCCCTGCCTGGCCCGGCCCGAGCCGCAACCGATGGTGGAAGGTAGCCGCCGCGCTGAGGCGCTGACCCCGTCCCGGATGGCGGCCCGAGCCTCTCGCTCGATCGCCCGAACCAATGAACAGATCGAAGAGGCCATAGCCGCCCTTCGGGAGCGACGGAGTACTCTCGACGCGCCTCGCTATCACCCCTCGGTCTCCCGCCGAAGACCAAGCGAAGCTCAATGCACCATCGCCGAGCGACGCTGTGAGGCCCTCGCCGCAAGAAGAGGCGCTCGGCACTGGGCACCTCTCTTCGATCGCACAGGCGTGATCCGACTCAGCGACCGGCGCCCGGCCCACTACGAGACGACGGAGTTTGTGTCCGTCACCAGGAGCTCGGCCTACCCGGCTCCCACAAGGCGATCCAGCCGCCTGGCTCCCGCTCGTCAAATTCCCGAGGTCGGCATTAGCGGAGTCCGGAGGTCGGTACACGATCGCCTCGGCCCCCGCTCCCAAAGCCGTTCCGCAAGCAGCCGATCCGCGGCGATTGCCGCAATGCAACGTCAGATCGACGACGTGAAGGCGCTCCTGCAATCCGGCAGCGCCAAGACGATCGCCGCCGAGCGAGCCGCCGCGATCGACATCGAGCTCGCCCGGCAAGACAAGATCGCCCCTCCTCAGACACCCGTGTACCAGGGGCGATCGGACCCCCAAATACACCTGAGCAGGTTCAACATCTACATGACCGGGTGTGGGGCATCGGACGCGACCAGGTGCCGAATGTTCCCTCTAACACTAGACGACCTCGCCCACCGGTGGTACACCTCATTGCCACCTCGGTCCATTGGCTCCTTTAACGAGCTGGCGCACGTCTTCACGGAACACTTCGCCACCAGGGTCGCCCGGCCAGAAGGTCGCCATCGCATGATGCAAATCAGGCAAGGGGAAGAAGAGTCCGACTCGGACTACATCGACCGGGTAGACGTGATCATCCTCAACGGCGAGCCCGTAAGCGATGAGACCGCCCTCTACGCAGTCCTAGGAGGTTTTCAGGGCTTCTCGCCTATGTTCAGGCATCTCACGAAGACCCTACCGACGACCTACGCAGCCTTCCGGGCTAGAGCCGCAGATTTCCTGTCCAGGCAAAGGCTTCTTCTCAGCCTAGGAGTAGAGCGATCGGCGCCCGTACGACGACCTCCAGGCTACCAGCCCGATCGCTACTACCCAGCAGAGCCGGATGACTCGATCCCCGCCTACAGTCCATTTTGAATTAGGGACTAGCCGCCGCCCGATCGCCAATATCGACCTACGAATAAAGCGATCGGCCGCCGAGCGACGATCGCCAGTCTTCCGGCCAGATCGCAACATCATCAGCAACCCGGTGGACACGATCGCCATCTACAGTCCAGCATATAACATGACGGACTAAGGCATAAGATCGCCTCCACCGCACATCATATAGCCATGGTCTCGGCGCCGATGGAACCGGGCCGCTTCGGCCATGCAAGGTCCCTTTCGGCCGAGATCGCCCGCCCTTCGTTTAAATACGAGGCCGGCGTAGTCTGAGGGCTCTCCAACATTAATCGGTGGACACACGCCACAACCCCGTCTCAACGTACACCGTCGAGGTCGGCCATCTCCATGGCTGGCCGAGGTGGAAGCAGAGCTAACAAGCCGCGGGCGTGGAGTTGATTCATCCGACGCTGCCCCGCGCAAGGACTCCTCTAGACCGAGACCGCACGCCCTTCGTTTAAATACGAGGCGAGGCGCAGCCTAACAGAGGACCCTCATAATAAAGTGAGTCACGAGACACTCAATGTCTTCGCGCACCAAGACACGGTCATGGAGTCGGTCCATCGATCTCCGTGACTGTGCACGATTCCTCAAACAAAGCGAAACCACCAAGTTTCCATGGGGGATCGGCCAATGTTGTTTTTTGCAGGTACAAGACCGAAAGATAGCTAGCCAATCGACCATGATAGCCCAAGTCCGAGTCCTAAGTCAGCTCAGGTCGCCAGGAGCTCGGCCTATCCGACTCCCAGAAGGTAGCCCAGCCGTCTGGATCCCCCTCGCCAAATAGCCGAGGTCGGGAGCAGCGGAGTCAGGAGATCGTTACATGATCGCCTCGGCTCCCGCTCCCAAAGCCGATCCGCGAGCGACCGAGCCACGGCGATGGCCGCGATGCAATGCCAGCTCGACGACATGAAGGCGCTCCTGGAATCTGGGGCAGGCTCCAAGAGCAAGATTGCCGAGCCGAGCGAGCCGCTCGCGGTCCACATCGAGCTCGCCCCCGTGCAGCACAAGATCGCTCCCCTCAAACACCTCTGTACGAGGGGAGATCAGACCCCGAAACACACCTGAGCAAGTTCAACATCTACATGACCGGGTGTGGGGCATCAGATGCGACCAGGTGCCGAATGTTCCCTCTAACGCTGGACGACCTCGCCCACAGGTGGTACGCCTCATTGCCGCCTCGGTCTATCGGCTCCTTTAACCAACTCGTGAACGTCTTCACAGAGTACTTCGCCGCCAAGGTCGCTCGACCGGAAGGTCCCCTTCGCATGATGCAAATCAGGCAGGGAGAAGGAGAGTCCGACTCGGACTACATCGACCGAGTAGACGAGATCATCCTCCACGGTGAACCCGTAAGCGATGAGATCGCCCTCTACACGGTCCTAGGAGGATTCCATGGTCTTTCGCCTATGTTCAGGCATCTTACAAAAGACCAACCCTCGACCTACGCGACCTTCCGAGCTAAAGCCGCAGACTTTCTGGCCAGGCAAAGGTTTCTCCTCAGCCTATGAGCAGCGCGATCGGCGCCCGAACGATGATCTCCCGCACGATCGTTGATATCGACCTACGAATAACGCGATCGGCAGCCGAGCGACGATCGACAGTCTTCCAGCCCGATCGCCATCATCACGCTACATCACCAAAAACCGGAGGACTCGTTCGCCATCTACAGTTCACCATCTAACATGATGGACTAAGGCACGAGATCGCCTCCACCGTGCAACTTACAGCCATGGTCCTGGTAGTCGATGGAACCGGCTGCTTCGGCCATGCAAGGTCTCTTCGGGCCAAGATCGCCCGCCCTTCGTTTAAATACGAGGCCGGCGTAGTGTGAGGGCCCTCCAAAATTAATCAGTGGACACGATCGCCCGCCCTCAAAGGTTCACCATCTAACATGATAGACCCGGACAATGCGACACTTGCCACTACCCCCGTCTCAACGTACACCGTCGAAGTTCGCCATCTTCATGGCGGGCCGAGGTGGAACCAGAGCTTACAAGCCGCGGGCGTGGAGTTGATTCATCCGACGCTGCCCCGCGCAAGGACTCCTCTAGACCGAGACCGCACGCCCTTCGTTTAAATACGAGGCGAGGCGCAGCCTAAAAGAGGACCCTCATAATAAAGTGAGTCACGAGACACTCAATGTCTTCGCGCACCAAGACACGGTCATGGAGTCGGTCCATCGATCTCCGTGACTGTGCACGATTCCTCATCGACGAAACAATCAAGTTTCTACGAGGGATCGACCAATGTTGTTTTTTGCAGGTACGAGACCGAAAGATAGCTAGCCAATCGACATGATCGCCCAAATCCGAATCTAGAGTCAGCTCAACGGATCGCCCGTCCTCATCTTACACGATCGCTAGCAAGAACCACCTCGCCCCATGTCTTCAACATCGGAGCAAGCTGGGGGGCAATTGTTGTGTCGAGAATTATACTCTCCGACCGGCGATCGCCTTGGAGATCGGGCGACCTAGCCATTGCCGAGCAGCCGAGTCAGAACTGTCGACCAGGCGACCTAGCCTTAGCCCGGCAGCCAAGATAGATCTGCCGATTGAAGGTCCCAGGACAAGTCCCGGTGCCGAGCGATCGACACCTAAGACGATCATCTCTCGGTACTTGGCGACCGACTCCTGGTGGCCGACCAGCAGACGATCATCTCTTGGAACTTGCCGACCGACCCTTGGTGACCGACCGATGCCGACCGCCTCATGCCAATCAAAGCCGATGGTCATCCAGTCTGCAAAGGCCGAAGCCCAGAACAGAACCCACGTGCAGAGCCGAGACAAGATCCGCATTTCACGGATCGTTGACCACAGCCTGTCAGCATCCGTCCACCAGCCGACAGGCTCGCCGAAAGGTGTCAGTAGGGCCGCATGTGACAGTGACCCTGGACGCGTGTTGGCTCCTCATTGGACCGCACAGCTGGCTGCCAGCAGCTACCTTGGACTTTAGGCCGATATCCCTGTGACTTAAAGGCGATCGCCCTATTATTATATTGGCCGAAAGGCGATCGCCCGCCAGGAATCAAGGCTCCTCTGCCCATATATATAGAAGGCAGCCTGCACTTGTCCAAGGACCGAAATTCTTCAGCACCCACGAGATTTTCACTCTCTGAAGTCCATCTCTCGTCCATCCCTTCGGTTTTCAAGCACAATACAGAAGCAAAATACACAACTTGGCTTTCTCCTACTCTTGGCAACAGCTATCTCTCGGTTCTTTCTTCTCTCGGCCTCTCTCATACCGAAGACGATCGGCAGGGACGAAGAACACCAAGCTTCGCTCAATAGCTGGATTAACTGGGTCTTTTTACACTCATTGTACTTAGATTCTCACGTTAATACTTGTATCCACGAATATTTGTATTAATAACATCTCGCGAGAGCATTGAAGCCCGGGCCTAACAAACCCGGCAAATCTTGTGTTTATTCATTTTCTCTCGGAAGTGCTCCCGCAACTTTGTTTGTTGTCCGTCCATTCAAGCAGTATTTAATCTTCGGATAAATATTTTGGGCAACAACACTGTGTAAGGACTCGATTCTCTTTATGTTCATACATTCATTATGTCATTAATTATACATGCTTGTTGAAACCTATATGTGATATTAGTGCTACGATTGATTCATGACTAATTGTTTTGGAACACGTGTGACCTGTGTAAGTGCTAAGGATCAACTCATTCATCGGTCAACAATCCTCAATCATCATCTTTATCTTGTCGATCATATTAATTCATTCATCACTCAGTCAATATCATTGCTCAGTTAATTCATTCATCACTCAGTCAATCTCATTGTTCAGTTAATTCATTCATCACTTAGTCAATCTCATTGTTCAATTAATTCATTCATCACTCAGTCAATCTCATTGCTCAGTTAATTCATTCATCACTCAGTCAATCTCATTGTTCAGTTAATTCATTCATCACTCACTCAATATCATTGTTCAGTTAATTCATTCATCACTCAGTCAATCTCATTGTCCAGTTAATTCATTCATCACTCAGTCAATCTCATTGCTCAGTTAATTCATTAATCATCGCGGTTCGGTTGTTGATCTTGTGGATCGAATTTTCAATCCTGTTAACTTGTTCAAGATAATCATTTTAGGAATTTCATCAGATAATCATGTCACCTCACTTGATCTTTCATGCGATCTTATCATATTCTGGTGTCATGTTGACGATCATTTTATTGCATTATTAATGCATTCATTGTGTTAGAGCGTGTGTGCTCATTGTTATCATTCCGTCTCGTAATCATAATGCGATCTTCATGCGTGATCTGTAATTATCACGTGACTTTCCTGCCTCGGTATGGAAAGAGCTGTCAGAGGGACATCGGACTCCGACGTCCAAGAGATCATTTTTTAGTCGTCTTCGTGATGGGAGAGCATCTTCATCTCAGACGACGAGTTCGACTGTTGTTTGCTTTAACTGTGATACAATAGGACATTCATCACCGGTTTTGAGCAAGTTAATTCTTGCTCGGTAATAGGATAATCATTCATTTTATTTGTCGTTCATTCATTCACATAAGTCATTCATCATATATCAATCACGTCGAGACTTATAATTATCAAACTAATCATTCACTTCACAGGGAACAATGGTTCCAATCATTTCATTTGAGCTATCACTCATTACGTTATCATTTCACTCCGGTGAGTCATTCTTGATCCTTGTTGGATTTCGATTCATTATCATTCATTGTGATCATTTTTGTTCTTGTGTATCTCGTTGATTTTTCCTGGTGGGATATTGCTTCTCCCTACTTGTTTTAAGTTTCGGGACGGAACTTCTTTTAAGGGGGGGTAATATGTAATATCTGCAATTTCGATTTTCCGGTAATTTTTTTTTTTCGGCGGAAGTCCGTTTTGATGACTCTCTAATGACCGTATCCTCATTATGAGAATATCTAATTCTGCACTTTTTGTCATCCGAGTTCGTTTCTGTATCGTTTTGTTGAGTTCCGTGTTCTTAAACGGCTTTTCCGCACTTGAGTTTGATTCTTGCGAATCTCGTTCGAAATAGTTGTTTCAAGTTTTTGGTAAGTTCATTTAATGTTATTATTCATGTTGTGAGCTTTGTATTGGTGTTTCGATCGTGTATCGTGTATTTCGGACGTTTTGGGACATTTTCGTAATTTCCCAAAGTTTGGGGTAATTACTTTCCGTTGTCGAATTTCGAGCCTTCGGGTGGTCGGAATCATGTGTTCTCTTAGCGCTTGGATTCGTCTTTGCGAGTACTTCGTAACTGTATCTTCGATTCATATTCAGGTTCGGGTTTCGGCGTCGTCCGGGCCGTCGGAGTGGCCACGGCCGAGTCACGGCCGCATGCTTGAATTAGGCCTTTGCTCGCCGAGTTACGCCATAAGGTGCGATTACGGACATAAGTGATCGCGAGCATGGCACGACGAATGCCGGTCTGGCCGTAAGGGCCGAGAGTTACGGCCGTGCGGGTGCAGGCGATTCGGACGAATGCGATTCTGGCCGTAAAGACACTGCCAGTACGGCCGTAAGTGCCGAGTTACGGCCGTAAGGCCACATCGATTCTGGCCGTAAAGACCTGCCAGTACGACCTTAAGTGCGAGTTACGCCGTAAGGCCCTCGCTTCTGGCCGTAGCGATCGGAAGGCACAGGTGGATTTTTACGAATGCCTGATTACGGCCGTAAAGGCCGATTCTGGCCGTAACCACATCGGCCATATATAGGCGTGTGGCGGACCTTCATTTCATCACATTTCTTCACCCGGGTGGCGGCTGGCGACGGGAAAATCGGGAAGTGGAGTTTTTGGTCGATTCCACTCGATTTCTAAGCATTTTTGAGGATTCTTATTGAACATCAAATCATTGTTCTTCGTCGGATCGAGGTAATTTCTTGAAATCTCCTAGAATTTGATTTTTCGAGATTTCTTCTTGATTTTCGTTGTTTGTCCGAATTTGATGAATCGGTTGATGTTAGTAAATATTATTAATCGTGTTCTATGGATTGTATATCCATATCTTCGATTTGTTCAACCCTATTGACGAACTTTGAACATTTAGTGTTAGATTAAATGTCTCAAAGAGTTTCTTTCGGTCGTTGTGTTGATTTCGATTCATATTGTGTTATTGAATGAATTGTATTTCATTCAAGGTTGTTCGAGTACTTGTGTTTATCGGAGGACACCGTTCGTTGTTCGTGGAAGGAATTCATCGCCTTCGGTTGAGGCAAGTTTTATACTTATAATAGTCAATGAGATTAATGTTATCATATATGTGTATGAAAGTGTTGTATCATTCTGAGACATAGTCTCTTCATGAGTTCATTGATATTAAGGGATCGTTCGATACGATACCTTTCGGCAATTATGCCAAATGTTGCTATTGTTCATTAATGGCCGGTAAGGCATTGAGATACTCGTTGTTAATGTTATTGTCGATAGCCGGTTCGCGGTATCGATGTATTGATTGTTGTTGTTAATATTGATGTCGATCTAAGACATTGTTGTAATCATTGTTATTAACGTTGTCGTCCTGTCATTCATGTTGTATTGGCCGATTGAAGGCATTGTCTATTCGTTCTCATCTTCATCGTTCGGTAGCCGATTAAAGGTGCCGAGGCATTCATTGTATCATTGTTATCGATTGGCCGTTCTAAGGCAATCGAGGAGTTCAATCATTCATTGTATCATTGTTATCGATTGGCCATTAGAAGGCAATCGAGGAGTTCAATCATTCATTGTATCATTGTTATCAATTGGCCGTTCTAAGGCAATCGAGGAGTTCAATCATTCATTGTATCATTGTCATCGATTAGCCGTTCCAAGACAATCGAGGTGCTCAATTACTCATTGTATCATTGTTATCGATTGGCCGTTCTAAGGCAATCGAGGTGCTCAATCATTCGTTGTATCATTGTTATCGATTGGCTGTTTTAAGGCAATCGAGGTATTGAATCAGCCGCTGCATCATTGTTATCGGTTGGCCATTCTAAGGCAATCGAGGTATTGAATTGTGGCTGTCGAGGATAGTTCCCATCCGTTGTGTCGTTGTTATCGATTGACCATTCTAAGGTAATCGAGGTATTGAATTGGGACCGCCGAGGACAGTGCCCATCCGTGAGTCATCATTATCGTGTTGGCCGACTCAAGGCAGCACACTATCATTCTCGTGAATTCGGTAATCTTGGGATCGTTCCCGTTTATGATTAATTGTGTTTTGGAGGCTAGTCTCGGCTAGTGCTCGATGGGGTAAGTTTGGTGGGGCCTGAACCTTCGCGGTTGTTTCCCCCAACACCTAAAACTCAGTAGGTCAACGACCATTGGATGGTTTCATTATGGGGTAAGTTTGGTGGGGCCTGAACCTTCGCAGTTGTTTCCCCCAACACCTACAACTCAGTAGGTCAACAACCATTGGATGGTTTCATTATGCGGTAAGTTTGGTGGGGCCTGAACCTTCGCGGTTGTTTCCCCTAACACCTACAACTCAGTAGGTCAACGGCCATTGGATGGTTTCATTATGGGGTAAGTTTGGTGGGGCCTGAACCTTCGCGGTTGTTTCCCCCAACACTTACAACTTAGTAGGTCAACGGCCATTGGATGGTTTCATTATGGGGTAAGTTTGGTGGGGCTGAACCTTCGCGGTTGTTTCCCCCAACACCTACCGCTCAGTAGGTCAACGGCCATTGGATGCTTTCATTGTGATACGGCTTCGTGCCGTGGCTTCGGCCCTAATTGTGATACGGCTTCGTGCTGTGGCTTCGACCCTCATTGTGATACGACTTCGTGCCGTGGCGTCGGCCCTAATTGTGATACGGCTTCGTGCCGTGGCTTCGACCCTAATTGTGATATGGCTTCATGCCGTGGCTTTGGCCCTAATTGTGATACGGCTTCGTGCCGTGGCTTCGGCCCTAATTGTGATACAGCTTCGTGTTGTGGCTTCGGCCCTAATCGATACAGCTTCGGGCTGTTTTGGCTTCATGTGATTGTCATATTTGATAGCTTCGACTGAGTGGCTTTCAGGCCTTTGTGATTGTCTTGGTAATTTCATTGGAGCCTTCAGGCATTGTGATTCATAATTAATTCAGTTCTAGTTTGGTTCATGTCGTGCAATTCATTGTGGTACTCTATAATTATGATTCGCCGTTGGGCATTTACGTTCTAACATGTCGAACAGGTATTAATAGTATGCCGTGGGCACAGTGTTTCACGAATGCTCGGTTCTTACATTGGTTTGTGAGCATCTCGTATTATTATCATCATTGTACCGTTTCATTCTGTCTTTGGATGCATATCATGTTATACATGTATTTGATGTTCATTTTCTAGATGACTGACCCTGTGGGGGCGGAACATGTTTTCATGTTTTAGGTGCTTGCGGGAAGAGAGTTGAGACAATGGGCATGATGATGGCGACGAGGCGTTCGAGCGATACTAGTCCGAGTTGTTCATGTTGGTCAGTCAGTTGGAGTGTACTACAGTTTGTCAATCATTGTCATTATGTATTACCCGAGCAAGGCTCGTGGGTGTTGTTGTATTTTATTTTTGGCCATGTAGGCCCATCGTTGTCGTTGAAATTCCTTATCGGAATATTGTGTCGGATATCATGGTAGGGACTATGATTTTCCCTTGTTGTTTAATTTAATGTATTTTAGTCATGTTCGCCTGGTGGATCTCCTGGCGTGGGGTCCACGGCACTGTAATAACCCAATAGGAATTGGGGGTGTTACAGTTCGTACACATCATGTACCGAACTCCGGAGGCCTCGACGGACCATACCCGGACCACACACACTATTCGTACACATAATGTACCGAACTCCGGAGGCCTCGACGGACCCTACCCGGCCACAAACATCATTCGTACACATCATGTACCGAACTCCAGAGGCCTCGTCATACCCTACCTGGATCACACACCTTGTTCGTACACATCATGTACCGAACTCCAGAGGCCTCATCAGACCTTACCTGGATCACACACCTTGTTCGTACACATCATGTACCGAACTCCAGAGGCCTCGTCAAACCTTACCTGGATCACACACCTTGTTTGTACACATCATGTACCGAACTCCAGAGGCCTCGTCAGACCCTACCTGTAACACACACACACACATCGACACGACACAACTCATAATCATCAAATGTCAAGCCATTCCACATTACACCGAAATGTATAATCAAGTATGTAAACCAAAACAACACAAATATCATAATCATCACAACAACTCAACAATGACCAACCACGTCCGGCACAAACTTAGATGATTTGCACATCCAACACAATTCCATGATGTTAACTAAGTGAAGGTATTATCGTTACCATCAATCGTTCATAATAATCAATTCATACGAAGCATATTCGCTAAGATAAATCAATTCATCATAACCATAACACGACGTCCCTATTCACAAGACACAATTCGTATAGTAAAATACTTGCCTTAATAACCGCTACCGAATACTCCGAAGAACACGGTTCGACCGGGAAGCTTGGACCCCGAAGAAGACAACGAATGGAAGGGTTCCGACTCGAGTTCTTCACAAGAAATTTCGTCCCTAAGTCATACCAATGATAAATCAACAATCGTATGATGGATAATAATCACACAACGGCCAATCCCCCCTCTAAGACCTTTTGTCGGACACCTTCAAGGCGTCGACTAAGAACTGAACCAAAACGACGAATAAATACAATCCAACCGTGGAATAACAATGTAAATGATAGAATACACCTAAATAATCATCAATCCATCACAATTCTAAGTTATTATGGTTAAATCGGATGAAAACGAACATAACCCCCAATTTACCGAAACTAGGATTTCCAGGAAATCTGACCTGATTCGCTCGATTAAAGGATGTTATAGGATGGATAATCGATGATATGAACTCCAAGACTTCATGGATTTATTGTATGACAACATTCCTCCACGCCCAACAAGTCCCCAGCCGTGGTAGAGAAGAAAACGAAGTGAGAGAATGGGTGAAAACCCGTCTGCTGGGCCTTATATAGGCCGCTGCCGGCCGCATTACGTACGTAATCGGCCATGGCTTACGGCCGTAACCGGCCATGGCCGAGTCTTCTGCCCAACACTGCCGGCAGTGCTGCGTATGTGACCGGACAAGGCTTACGTACGTATCAGGCCTTACGTCCGTAACTGCCGGGCCATTACGGCCGTTACTCGGCCAGGCCTTGCCAGCCAGGACTCGGTCGATCCGACGGTCCAGAAAATCCCGAAGCCCAGACCTGAATATAATCCGAAGATACGGTTACGAAGTACTCGCAAAGATGAATCTAAGCACTAAGAGAACACACAATTCCGACCACCCGAGGGTTCGAAATTCGGCAACGGAAGTAATTACCCCAAACTTTGGGAAATTACGAAAACGGCCCAAAACGTCCGAAATACACGATACACGATCGAAACACCAAACCAAAGTTTGCAGCATGAATAATAACATTAAATGAACTTACGAGAAACTCGAAACAACAGTTTCAGACGAGATTCGCAAGAATCGAACTCAAGTGCGGAAAAGCCGCTTAAGAACGCGGAATTCAACAAAACGACACCGAAATGAACTCGGATGACAAAAAATGCAGAATTAATCATTCTCAAAATGACGAAATGGCCATAATCGAATCATCGAAATGGACCCCCGCCGAAAAATAAAATTACCGGAAATTGAAATTGCGGATATTACATACTACCCTCCTTAAAAGAAGTTTCGTCCCGAAACTTAAAACATGTAGGGAGAAGCAATATCCCGACAGGAAAACTCAACTAGATACACAAGATACGCGTAACTTTCGCCCATTGGCGAAACGTTACAAGCAACGCAAAGGAATATGCGGCATGAAAACACGCCCTACGGCGGCCAACACAACGCCACCGACTATGATTCAAAACAATAACGAGCAATTAACGACACATCACATGCACACATTTAATCAAAGAAACGCACGCGACAACAAGTCGCACCTGACTAAAACGGCTATGCGATAGAAACAAATAGAGTATCACGATAGAAATCACTCTGATTCTCATTAACAAGAAAATGTCCGACGACAAAACACAAACAATTCAAGATAACGGAAAATGAGAATACCGGATATTACATTCTATCCTACTAAAAAATAAGTTTCGTCCCGAAACTTAAACTAAGGTCATCACAGTGATACGAAACAAAACATAACTACACATAATAAAATACCATAATCATGACCACGCGGTCCACTGGCACGTCTCCGTAGGTTCAACAATTATACGGGAACTCATTCAAAACAAAATATCATTCAACGAGTTCCAAACATAAAAGCGTCATAAAATACATCTCTACACGAGAAACAATCCGCGCAACGAGTACCAAAAACACCATCACTGGACATCACTGGGCCCTCCAAAAGTAAGAATGGAACTCCGGTCCCCTATCATCTCGGCAACAATCTCGCAGTACTGAACTCGAAAAACAATCACTGTTATACGATCATTGTTCATACACATCATGTACCGAACTCCGGAGGCCTCGACGGACCTTACCCGGACCACACACACTGTTCGTACACATCATGTACCGAACTTCGGAGGCCTCGACGGACCCTACCCGGCCACAAACATCATTCGTACACATCATGTACCGAACTCCAGAGGCCTCGTCAGACCCTAGCTGGATCACACACCTTGTTCGTACACATCATGTACCGGACTCCAGAGGCCTCGTCAGACCTTACCTGGATCACACACCTTGTTCGTACACATCATGTACCGAACGCCAGAGGCCTCGTCAGACCTTACCTGGATCACACACCTTGTTCGTACACATCATGTACCGAACTCCAGAGGCCTCGTCAGACCCTACCTAGAACAGACACACACACATCGACACGACACAACTCATAATCATCAAATGTGAAACCATTCCACATTACACCGAAATATATAATCAAGTATGTAAACCAAAACAACACAAATATCATAATCATCACAACTACTCAACAATGACCAACCACGCCCGGCACAAATTTAGATGATTTGCACATCCAACACAATTCCACGATGTTAACTAAGTGAAGGTATTATCGTTACCATCAATCGTTCATAATAATCAATTCATACGAAGCATATTCGCTAAGATAAATCAATTCATTATAACCATAACACGATGTCCCTATTCACAAGACAATTTGTATAGTAAAATACTTGCCTTAATAACTGCTACCGAATACTCCGAAGAACACGGTTCGACCGGGAAGATCGGACCCCGAAGAAGACAACGAACGGAAGGTTTCCAACTCGAGTTCTTCACAAGAATTTCGTCCCTAAGTCATACCAATGATAAATCAACAATCGTATGATGGATAATAATCACACAACGCCCAATCCCCCCTCTAAGACCTTTTGTCGGACACCTTCAAGACTTCGACTAAGAACTCAACCAAAACGACGAATCAATACAATCCAACCGTGGAATAACAATGGAAATGATAGAATACACCTAAATAATCATCAATCCATCATAATGCTAAGTTATTACGGTTAAATCGGCCGAAAACGAACAAAACCCCCAATTTACCCAAACTAGGATTTCCAGGAAATCTGACCTGATTCGCTCAATTAAAGAATGTTATAAGATGGATAATCGATGATATGAACTCCAAGACTTTATGGATTTATTGTATGACAACATGCCTCCACGCCGAACAAGTCCCTATCCGCAGTAGAGAAGAAAACGAAGTGAGAAAATGGGTGAATACCCGTCTGCTGGGCCTTATATAGGCCGCTGCCGGCCGCATTACGTACGTAATCGGCCATGGCCGAGTCTTCTGCCCAACACTGCCGGAAGCGCTACATACGTGACCGGACAAGGCTTACGTACATAGCAGGCCTTACGGCCATAACTGCCGGGCCATTACGGCTGTTACTCGGCCAGGCCTTGCCAGCTAGGACTCGGTCGATCCAATGGTCCGGAAAATCCCGAAACCCAGACCTGAATATAATCCGAAGATACGGTTACGAAGTACTCGCAAAGACGAATCTAAGCGCTAAGAGAACACACAATTCCGCCACCCGAGGGTTCGAAATTTGACAACGGAAGTAATTACCCCAAACTTTGGGAAATTACCAAAACGGCCCAAAACGTCCGAAATACACGATACACGATCGAAACACCAAACCAAAGCTTGCAACATGAATAATAACATTAAATTAACTTATGAGAAACTCGAAACAACAGTTTCAGATGAGATTCACAAGAATCGAACTCAGGTGCGGAAAAGCCACTTAAGAACACGGAATTCAACAAAACGACACCGAAATGAACTCGGATGACAAAAAGTGCAGAATTAATCATTCTCAGAATGACCAAACGGTCATAAACAAGTCGTCAAAATGGACCCCCGCCGAAAAAAGAAAATTACCGGAAATCAAAATTGCGGATATTACATACTACCCTCCTTAAAAGAAGTTTCGTCCCGAAACTTAAAAAAAGTAGGGAGAAGCAATATCCCGACAGGAAAACTCAACGAGATACACAAGAAACGTTACAAGCAACGCAAAGGAATATGCGGCGTGAAAACACGCCCCACGGCGGCCAACACAACACCACCGACTATGATTCAAAACAATAACGAGCAATTAACGACACATCACATGCACACATTTAATCAAAGAAACGCACGCGACAACAAGTCGCACCCGACTAAAACGGCTATGCGATAGAAACAAATAGATTATCACGATAGAAATCACTCTGATTCTCATCAACAAGAAAATGTCCGACGACAAAACACAAACAATTCAAGATAACGGAAAATGAGAATACCGGATATTACAGAGACGTCGGACAGGAACAGTTGGATTTTGGCTAAGTATAGAGCCCTTAACGTACGCTAAGTTTAAGGACTTACGTACGCTAAATTATACGCTTTACATACGTTATGCATAAGGCATTACGTATGTAACAAGAGGAACCAGACAGGACCGAGTTGTGATCGGATAGTGGGGCCCGTGGTCGGCGGCTTTCGGCATGGATGTGGACAGGTGAGTCAACGGATAGATTTACGTATGCTATACAGGGTGTATTACGTACGTAATACGAGTATAATACTGTAGCAAGTCAACGTATGTATTACGTACGCAACAGATTAAGTGTTACGTACGTTACGGGGCGACTGGCCGAGTCGTGGCCGAGAGGACCTATAGTGGCCGAGCATGGTCGGCAGTGACTCGCAGGGATGGCCAATCACAGTCGGCAGTGACTCGGGTTCTAGATCGGCGATAACGGCCGTAAGGTCTGGCGATTCTGGCCGTAAGGGCCGATTACGTACGTAAGGAAGCTGCCGGTTACGTACGTAAGGATGCCGACCAAACTGGGCAGATTGTTTTCAAGGGCCGACTATGTACGTAAGAAAGCTGCCGGTTACGTATGTAAAGAACCGGCAGGTCTCGGCCTATTTAAGGCCGGGACACGGATCACTTGGGCATTTTCGCATTTTCTTCGCTCCTTTCACGATTTTTCATCAGAGATCGATGGTTTTGGTTAGAGACATCATGGAGCAACATTTTTTGGAAGTTGGATTCATGTCTAACATCATCTTCTGCCCGGATCGAAGGTAAGAACACCTAAACTCTTGGTTTTGGAGATTCTTGAGGTTTCTTGATGTTCTGGCCGATTTGACTCGTTTTAACTCAGATTATTGATGGAACTTTGTTGTATTATTGGAATCACACATTACCTTTAAAGTTTTGTGGAACAAATTCGACTATTTCTTCGATAATCGATTAAACTGGACTATGCCCTCAAGGTGTCCGATAAAATGCCTCAATGGGTAGAACTTGGGAAGTTCTATATGTTTTCGTAGAATTGTGATGGAATTGATATCATTGTGATTTAGGAATAAACTTTTTGAAGGATGTTGGACCGGGACTCTTTTATTTCGATGATTTCTTCGCACCGTGTTAATCAAGACAAGTGTTTACTTGTGTATTCATCTTCTAAGAGGTATGTTGGATAATCCTCTCTTTGAATTCGGATTTTTGGATGTTTTAGTCGATGATTAATTCGTATGGTGCTAGTTTATGAGTTTTTTGATGATTCTTGGTACTTACGGGAATTTTTTTAAGGGAAGATAATGAATTGATGATCAAATGCCTTGATTATGTTGTTATGATTAAGGTATCATATTATTCTCGATGTTCTTGGTGGTTTGTTGCGATTCATGATGTTATGAGAATTATATGTTGAAGAACATGATTATATACACCTTGAATTGTGAATAAGGATTGTTTAGATGTTAGAACACATCGGATTATGTGATTTGAGGATTTTGAATGTGATGTTTGAATAAGTTGTGTTCTTAAGGAACTCTTGGATTATATGAATTAATGAATATATTATAAGAGGTGTTGGTGTTTTAGATATGAATATGGAATATTCATATCTAGAACTAAGTTATGTTTTTTGGTACAATATTCGTATAGGAATACGAATATGGTTCCGGGTTTGATAAGATTATGATTCACTTTTGAGTTTGAGAATTCATACGTATTGAACAAGTGTTCAATTCGGATAATAGAATTATTTGATACCTTTGGAATATGGTTATCTATAATGTTGAATTAATCGGATTGTCCGGATCGATGATGATAATCGGGAATTGGTTTTTATTATGAATTTACAAGGAGGAAACTTGTATCCGTATTTAAGATTGAATGTGGAATCGATAATGCTTAAACACTTGGTTAAATTGATTATTGATATGATCTTCGGATTGTGGAATCATATTGTGGTTTTGAATTCGTGTTTGATTGGTTTGGGTTGTTTGGATTTGTATTTAATCGGGATATTGTAGAACCGTTGTGTTTGTTGATCGGTTATTGATTGTCATTTGTGATCATCGAGTTACGGCTTGTATTGTGGATATGAGTTCGTATTTGTTGAGTTGGATTATTTGGTTTTATGTATATGATCGAGGTTTCGTTGAACCGTTGAGTTTGTTGGTTGGGTATGTCGGTTATTGATTTTTATCGAATGTGTGTTAATCGGTTATTGCAATAGGTTGTGATGTTTTGATCGTGGATTATGATCGTTGTGTTGCGGTTAAGGCTGAAAAGTTCATAGATTGCTCTTGGTCGGGGCTGAGGAGATCGTGAACGAAGGCAACAAATTTTGGTAACGGCTTCGTGGTATCAGTATCGAGGCAAGTTATACTTGTTCAGTTTATAATATTTGATTAATGATTTTGTTTTCATTTCATTTATAATTCATATAGCAATGATATTATAAAAATAAATTGTCGGGATGATGGTTTGTATATTGTGCCTTGGTTTGGATTAAATCATAATGTATATGGTTTAAATGTGTTGGTGAATACGGAGATGTGAGTTATACTTGGTCAGTGATATGGAATGTCGGATTTCGAGGTTGGTTTACCGTGTCGATATTGATGTCGGGATGGTGGTTTGTTGGTATAAATGGACTATACCTATTTCGGGATTATTCGTATAACTGTGTATTCGTTCAGGGATGTTGGTTCGTGGAAAGGATATTGTCTTCGACTTTGAAGTAATTTAAGTATTGTTCAGTTATGAGATAATTATTATGTTGAGTTGTATATGTTGTACGGTGAAGTTTTGTATATTGGGATTCATATATTTTGTTGAGGAATGATGATCCCAGGGCTGATTGTATTGAGATCGTTGATCATGTTGATCGTTTGTCGGGGATGAATATCCCAGGATAGTTGTTTTGGATATTGATTAGTCGTGTCGACTTTTCTTTGTCAGTGTGTCTTTGTTCACTTCACTGAGTCTTTTGATCATTATTGGATATGTGATTCTTTGAGTTTCGTTGTCATGTTGCATCGTGACATATCTGGAGTCATATCTGCGTGCCGATTGGTTATTGTGTAGGATTTTTAGCCGGGCACATGATGGTTATGCGTGGATGTTTCCGCATTGAACCGTGCACACGAGACGTAGTTCGTGAGGCTAATTAGGTACATTGTCCCACGTATATTCTGGATTCCGTACGGGGTGGACATG
Source organism: Orobanche coerulescens (assembly GCA_033398695.1). NCBI lineage: Eukaryota > Viridiplantae > Streptophyta > Magnoliopsida > Lamiales > Orobanchaceae > Orobanche > Orobanche coerulescens. The sequence continues at coordinate 58,916,135 of CM065809.1, read as the reverse complement.
TGCACGGACACATTTCCGGATCGGGCGTACTGTGACGTCCATCTTTTGTGCCATATTGTTTGGTCGTTCATCGTCCATGTATGATTGGATATGTTCGACGGTTTGCGACTGGTTGTTCATACGCCCGAGGGGTATGTTCGACAGTCGGGGTTATTTCTTTGAGATCCATTATTGTTGATAGTTTGGAGTTTACCTTGTTGAGGGTATTTTCGGTTATTGTTGATCTTTGTTGATCGTGTCGGAGTTTACCACGTTGAGGGTATTCTCGGTTATTATTGATCTTTGTTGATCGTGTTGGAGTTTACCACATTGACGGTATTCTCGGTTATTGTTGTTCTTTGTTGATCGTGTTTGGAGTTTACCACGTTGAGGGTATTCTCGGTTATTGTTGATCATTGTTGATCTTCTTAGGAGTTTACCATATTGAGGGTACTCTCGGTTATCGTTGATCCTTTGTTGGTCATATTGGAGTTATCATGTCGATGATATTCTCAGTTGATGTATTGGTTGACCATTGTTACTGATCGTATGAACATTCGGACTGGACGTCGATGTTTCAGGATTTGTTATCATTATCATGTGGTAGTTGATCTACAGATATGTTGTGTATTATTGGTTTATCCAGGTTGAGATTTGATTGTGTAATCCGACGGACAGGATTTGGCACAGATTGGATTATTCCGCACTTATGAGTTATGACTATATTTTAAGAATTCTTGGTATTGTTTGAATACAGTACATATGATGATTGTCGAGTTCATTTCGTCGTTTGAGGATGCGAAATATGGATTATGGTAAGGATTGATTTGTTATGAATTGTCATGGATTGGTAAGGTTATGACGGAAAGATTACGATGGTAGTATTCTTACAATATTATTACATTGGTATGTAATTATTTATGATGATGTGATCGATATCATTGTTGAGTATTGTGGCTGACCCCGTTGTGGGCTTTATTTTTAGGTACTCGGAGATCGAGCTAGTAGCGGTCGTGAAGGGGTGAGCTTCCCGAGTGATACTGGTTGTGGTATTTATTTGAGTATTGAGTATTCTCTTCTGGTTGTTTTATTCCGCTGCAAATGTGTATTTTGAACTGTGTTCTTATCCGCTGCGTGTGTATTTTAAAATGGCTTTTCAGTATCTTTACCAACTTGTGTGTATTTTAAAATGGCTTTTCGGTATCTTTACCAACATTTTGCGCACTTGGGATATTTCGTTAACTCTTTTTCCCAACTATTTTATCGGTACGTTTAAGTGGCGGCTTAACGTACATTTTGAACTATTGAGATTTGGCATTTCGCCTTGTATTTTCAAATGGTATTTTATGACGGTATTTGAGAACTATGTTTTTGAAAATATTTGAGTATTTAAAATATTACCGTCTTCGGCCTTTTGGCATTTTTAAATGTTTTTAAAATGGTTTTTAGCCTGGTGGGTTCAGGCGCGGGACCCACGGTGTTGTAATATCCCGGATGGTTTTGGGGGTGTTACATCATAATTGGTACTTAACTCTGGGGGAGTTATAATTTTTTAAATGGGGAGATATGTTTTTCAGGAGGAGTTTTACCATTGTCATATTTAATATCATCGATTTTATGATTTTTACGCACTTTTTGATTATGACAAAAATGGGGAGAATAGGAGAATATGAGTCATGGAAGAATGACGAGAAAAACGAAAACAAAATACCGATCAAGAAAGGGGGAGAAAAGACGAAGGAGAAGAAAGTTGAGAAAATAAAAGAAGTTAAAAAAGAAAAATTGAGAAGAAGTTGAAAAGAAGAAAAGAAAAGACGGGGAGAAGAAATCTAACATGTTGTGTGGCGATTAATACGCCTCGATAGGCGATCGGCATCACGATCAGAGAAGCCAACCATAGAAGACATACTCTGGGCAAACGCCCAACGATCGCACAATACGGCGACCGTCTTTTGGTACCCAGCGATCGTCTTTCGATATCTGGCGATCGTCTTTAATGAGCGAACCAGAGGCGATCGTCTCGTGCCACGTATGGATCCAACATCCGTCAAAGTCGTCAAAGACCGAATCTTGGACGGTGGCCCACGTGCAGATCCACAGAGGGCGCCGACAGATAAGACCGTTGACCCCAGCCTGTCACCTACCTCACCTACCGACAGGGCCGCTGAAAGGTAGAAAGTGGGTCCTTCCCGGACAGCGACCCGAGATGCGTGCTGGCTTCCCATTGGCTCGCACAGATGGCCACCAGCAGCAGCCCCAGACTTTAAGGAAACAGCCCACGTGACGAGACGATCGGCCGTGTTATTATAATATAGAAAACGGCGGTCGCCCGCGATCACCCGAGGAATCCCAACTACCTTGTCTCCTATAATTAGGGAACTCACTACAGTGGCAGAAAAGAGGCGGATATACACGCGAATTTGCAGGCAATAACATATACATTCTCAGTGATATTCATACACACATATCAAACATCCTAAGCAAGAACTCACAGATCTACATATCTGGTTCTTCCAGCAATCTACACGCTCTACAACTTAGATAACTAGAAGTCTTTACACACATTGTAATAGATTCTAACATTAATATTTGTACTCGACAGTATATTTATTAATAACATCTCGCGAGAGCATTCAAGTTCGGGATTAACAACCCCGGCAAATCTTGTATCGTTTCGTTTCTCACGGAAGTGTTCTCGCATTTGTATGTTACTCGATCATTCCAGCAATACTATCTCCGGATAATATTTTGAGTAAAAACATAACGAAGCGGACAAAGCCAAAAACTTTGATCTGTATTGTTTTATATTTTTGCAGGTATAAAATCCCATCGAAGGATTGTGGTTTTGTCATCATCAAAAAGGGGGATATTGTTGGAATATTCTATTCCACATAATTATAAAATGGTTTTGATGATGAGTTGATGATGAGTGTCGCTCAAAGAAAATAACAATAGAATAAAGCAAAAACAACAATAAACCAAGAAGGAGTCGAAGTTGCACAAGCTGGGCAGAATAGCATATAACGCACGCTAAGAAACAAACTAGCACACGCTAAATGAAGGCCCTAACATACGCTATGAATATCGTATACCGTATGCAATATAAAGTCAGCTGAAGACTCACCTCATGTCACCTGATGAACAACGCAAGTTATATGCAAAGTTAACGCATGCTAAGAATGATGATTAACGTATGTAATGGACACCAGTTAACGTACGCTATGAGAGTTGAAATACGAATTCAAACAACGCAACCATTGGAAGATTCGAAGCAAAGTAAAAAAGGCATGCAACAGTCTTATGACTTTAAGATGTTAACATACGCTACGAATCCAGATTAACGTACGCAACACAATGTACTTACTGTACGTAATGGAGAAAGCTAACGTACGTAAAGGTTGGACAGAAGCTACTGGACTGAATCAACAAGCAGATAACGTACGCTATATGGAAGGATTAACGTACGCTAAAGGCTTAATGTACGTTATGCATGAAGCATAACGCATGCTAAAGAGAGGCAACAACTAATGGCTAGTTGAGGCCTTATGCCTATAAATACCAAGTCATTTGGTATCATTCTACACAACAACTCTAGGCAAAGCATATATACTTCAGATATTGTTATACTCATCTTTTTTGTTGTAATCGAGCTATATTATTAAGAGTTGGAGTGTTCATACACTAAACCATACACGAGAGGAAGAAAGGATTGTAGATTTATTCGGTTATTAGGATCATTGATCCGACATTATTAGAATCATATCTAAATCCAAGTGAGGTTTGTCTAGTACCAATCGAAAGCTAGATAGGTTGATTCCTTCTCCGATAGAAAAGGAAAACGGTTTAGCTTGGACCGACAAAAAGACAAGAGCATAACGGTTTATCTTGGACCGATTAAAGACAAAATTTTAACGGTATCCCTCGGACCGATAGAAGACGAGGTGTAGAGGTTCATCTTAAGCCTAAGGAAAAAAATACGAGGAGAGGACGTAGGCATATTTTGCCGAACCTCTATAAATATTATGTCATTTATCCTCCGCGATTTAATTACGCTTCCGCAAATGCAAAAGAGTTTGAAAACTCTACTCCTCCATATTATCCACCATTCTAAGTGGGGTACCAATTCCCAACAAGTTCAATAATTCCTACTAAATGAAATGAGCTAGCAATGAGCACCTTTAAGACGCAAAAAATGGAAATAAAACACATATTCCTTCTATAGTACAGGAAAATCTATTAAAAGATTTCAAACCTAGATGCACATTCGGATTCGTTAATGTGCTTTCAGACAACCGATTTTTCCAATAAAAATCAAAAGAAACTAAAAAACATATCTCCTATATTAAGAATCAATCAAATTACAAAACTTTGTTGTCATCCAAAAGCTAAATATAAATCAGAAGTAAAACTGGACGGGTAATTAAGAACGAAAAAGAAAATTACAAAAAATTACCTGTAAGGGTACATCCGGAGAAAACGCAGTAGGAACACCAAAATATAAAGGGGATAGTTCTAAAATTAAACGCTATGACCAGAAAAAAGAAGCATGAAGAGCTGTGAGTAGAAGAAAGAAAGAAAAGAGGCGTCTTCAGAAGAAGAACCATGAAGAGCCGTGAGCAGAAGAAAGAAAGAAAAGATGGTCTTGAGTAGGAATCCTAAACATTCCTAGGTGACAGCACATTCATAGGTGACAGATTGCAACCCTGCCATTCTTTAATAAAAATAATAATAATCTATAATGCAAATTATTTAAAGGCACGTGGGTGAAATATTGAGTGGGGTCTAAATACTAAGTGGTTGGATTAGAAAAATAGGAATAGAAAATTGGGAATTTTCCATATAGGTGCGTGAATGAATGTGGAGACTCCAATCCGAAATGCTATTATATATATATATATATATATATATATATATATATATATATATGCTTATGAGACAGTATTTCTATATTTAACATAAAACTATTGTGATTGGAATAAGTGGTGTGTCCTTGATATGTGTAAATACTGAGTATTAATAAAAATAAATATAATTTAAATATAAGTTTGTGTGACCTTTTGAAAAGTGGGGTAGCATGATAAATAAATTATATTTATTTAAGGTATGTAATTTTTAAATATGGACGGATATTTATGACAAATGTAACCTTTAAAAGTGGACGAATAGAGTATATAAGAACCACTATTTGTTTGTCTTAGGAGTTGCTTATATTTTTTTGCTGAATGGTATGATCCATCTGACTGAACTAATCTAGTTTAATTTGTCTGAATAATAGAGCAGGACTGTTGTTTCTTTTTTTTGTTGTTGAATCAATGAGTTGATCAAAAAAAATAATTATTTTATCCCTCAATATAACAAACTCTGATTTCGTAACAATCAATAAATCCTAATTTCATAATAAACAACAAAGTAATATTATATCACTTCTTAAATATATAATATAACTTAAATTTATATTATAATATACATTATCATAAATTATATTATAAATTTTCAACTATGTTTAAATTTATATGATAATATATATATATATATATATATATATATATATATATATACATATATATATATATATAAATATTTTTAATGTTATATACTCCCTCCGTCCACAATAAATTTGCCACATTATGGACGGCACAAGTTTTAATAAAATAGTGGTAGTGTGTGAGTGGAGTAAGGGTCATATTATAAATGAGTGGTTGGTATTGAGAGTGTAATATACGGTTGTGAATTTATTCATTATCATTCAGTAAATTGCCACTCAGTAATTTTTCACTCATTAATAATCATTCATCATTCATCATTCATATTCATTCATTGTATTCACCGTTCGGCGTAATTTGGATCGTATATCATCAATTGTCATCTTTGTGGTGGGCTTTGTGTGAGGAGTAGCGCACGCTACGTACTCTCTTTAGCGCGCGCTAATTGAGTACTGGTAGCGCACGTTACCTCTCAGCATTAGCGCATGCGAACGTGCAGTAGGTATTGGACTGAATTGGTGTTATTCATAGCGCTTAAAAGTGGATATAGCATATGCTAGTGGTATGGATAGCGCATGCTAAGCATCAGTGTAGCGCGCGTTAAGGTTCGATCAGACAGAGTCCAGTGGGTACTGGACTGGAATGGAATTTTTCATAGCGCACACTATGAGTGGAGATTAGCGTAAGCTAATGGTGTTAGTAGCACATGCTAAGCAGTCAGTGTAGCGCGCGCTAAGGCTCAATCAGACTAGAGGACAGTAGGTTCTGGACTCCAGTATTCTGGACATCAACCATGAGGTAGCGCACGCTAACAGAAGGTTAACGCACGATAATAGGAGGCGTTATCGCACGCTACCAAGGTACGTAGCGCACGCTAACGATGCAAACAGCAGGTACTGGACTACCTGGTGAACCCGCTAGCGCACGCTAAGCACAGGAGCTAGTGCGCGCTAAGCTGGGTTTACTATATATTGGACAGTTCAGTCCAGAATCGTGAAGATCTTTTCGAGCTGCAATCATCTATCAACATCTTCAAGCTTCTAGTTTCGGATTAATCATCCTTTAATCCTCTCCAACACACCAATCAAGGTAAACATTTCTTGAATCTAGAATTTTGGAATTTGAGTGTTTTCATTCCGATCTCTTCAAGTTAGCTTGATATTATGTTGGAATATGTTGGATATGGATTATTTACCTTGGATATATGCATTCTTATGGATTTATTGGTGTAATTATCGGATTTGTTGAATATTTGGAGAATTATTCAAGAACCCTTGAGGGTTGACTTTGGAAATTTGGGGGTTTCCGATTAGATGTTGTTGTAATCTCGAGTTGTGCCTTCCTAATGGATTGTTGATGTCATTGAAGATGTTTTGTTGGATTAAATCATTAGTTGGGAGATTGGTATTAGATATATTCGAGATTAATCGTAAACAATGGGGAGATGTTGCAATTGTAACACCCCCAAGATATTCGAGGTATATTACAGCGTTGTGAATCCCTATATGGGACCCACCAGGCTTAACCAACATCATACTCCTCGACTCACGAAAACAACAAGATAACATTTCATCATAAGGACGCAAAACAAAATAATCCACCCGGTTCAACCGGTCAAACATAACACCATCATCTGACACAACATAATAGACAACAATATAATCCGGACGAACAAGGACTCTTAAGTACTCGAGTACTTATATTAGTTTAAAAACCACAAAAGATAAAAAGATAGAAGACAATAGGACATCATTCGTGCACGATCATCACGCACGGCCATCATCCGCATACTGGTCTAGCGCCCGCTCGTCTCGATGAACCTGACCTGAAATTCATAAAACGAATTTCCCCAAAACGGGTCCCAGAGGGGTTAGCAATCACGCTAGTACATGTAATCAAGGCAAACCAATCGCTTACACATTTAATAGTACATGCACCAAAATAATTCAAAAACCAAAACCACACATGTCTTTTCCGGAAACAAACAGTCAAACAATTTGCCATGGGAACAGGGCTATACCATTGATCCTGCTCCGTGATCCCTAAGGACCCTCCCGAGCTAGCCATATTTTAAAACAATTCATGCACACGCATCGCCTTGGGAACAGGGCTATACCATTGATCCAGCTCCGTGATCCTTAAGGACCCTCCCGAGCTGGCTAGCGAAACAAACTCGTGAATCCAGGGCTATACCATTGGATTCCCTCCGTAATCCCGTCGGACCCTCCCGAGGTGAGCAATCACACACAATATACATTACCATTTCACGTTAAGCATAAAGGTTTCCAAAAAATACTTGCCTTGAATAATTGACGACGCAACGAACGGAAAGGGAAATCACCGACGAACGCTAAGAACCAACAGAACCGAACCTAACGATTCGAAGAACATAATCACAACCAACTCTAGACGAATACGGAAATGGAATACACCCAAAAACCAGCCTACGATTCATGTATATTCGTACAAAAATAACAACGAGGGCGGACCACAACCAAACCCTCTCATTTCCATAAAAACCACAAAATATACCATGAATCCGCAGGAAAACTAATGATACTAACAAGATCAATCATATTCATCATGAATCCACCAACAAAATGGAATGAATCGGGCGAAATCCCAAAACCCCCAATTTATCCAAAAGTAGGGTTTTAAGAGATTTTACCTTGGATTAGGATGAAGGATTCGTGTTGATGTTGTTATAATACACCAAGAACTCAAGGAAAATGTTGGATGAGATGATTAGAGGAATAAATCGCCAAGAAAATCGCCCGGAATCGCCTTAGTTGTGGAGAGGAGGAAGAAATGAGAAATTGTGTTCATCTCGGTCAACTCCCTGGTTTATATAGCCAGGGAGTGTTTGCGCGCGCTAATCCTCAAGGCTAGCATGCGCTAACGGGATAAAACTACAGGCCTTACAGTTAGCGTCCCAGTCCAGTAGCCAGATTCCTGGCCGTTAGCGTGCGCTACTAGAAACGTAGCGTGCGCTAATAACCTCTCGGTAGCGCGCGCTATCGACCAATAGCGTGTGCTAACTGGACATTAGCCGAGTCCAAAAGTTAACTGCCCAAAACTCACCTGACCCGTTAGCGTCCGCTATCTTACAAACATAGCGTGCGCTACCTAGCACCTGACCGAGTTCAGTAGTAAACTGTCCAGTACTGGACAGTCACGCTAGCGCGCGCTACCGAACAACATAACGTGCGCTAGTCTCCCGACATTAGCATGTGCTAGACAATGTAGCGTGCGCTAATCCGATAGTCCAGAGGGCTGGGAACAGAACTGCCACTGCCAGGGCTAACTCGCTAGTGCGCGCTACGAAGTAAACGTAGCATGCGCTACTAAGGGGCCTCTAGCGTGCGCTATGCAGAAAAAAATTAGCGTGCGCTAGGTATGGAATAAAAATGGTCCAAAACATCGAAATATGAACGAAACATCAAATGGAACATCTCAAAACGCATCGTAACGTAGAATGGATCCACGGCAACCCCATAACGGCGGTTCCGCACAACCATAACGAGAATCAGATCAGTAGTTGACAGAAAAGATACACTGAAAGATACACGAGGGTCACTACGATCGAGAAATACACCGAAAATGAAAATACAAGGGAAATAAAAATGCGGATGTTACATTCTACCCCTCTAAAAATAAGTTTCGTCCCGAAACTTAAGAAACAAACAACTCAGGGTAGCTAGCACGCATGCTATCCTCGGTTTCCCAAGTTGCCTCCTCGACACCGTGTCTTGACCACTGCACCTTGACCAAAGGGATGGTCTTATGCCTCAGTCGTTTCTCACGATGCTCCAAAATCTTCAAAAGACGCTCTTCAAAAGTAATATCCTCGGCGACATCAATCTCACCATAATCAATGACGTGACTAGGATCCGGGACATATTTCCTCAGCTGGGAAACATGAAAAACGCTATGAACATGACTCAAGGCCGGAGGTAACGCCAAACGGTATGCCAACCCACCGACTCGCTCGAGAATCTCAAAGGGTCCAACAAATCTCGGACTCAACTTCCCTTTCTTCCTGAAATGAAAAACTCCCTTCGTCGGCGACACCTTTAGCAAAACGTGGTCTCCCACCTCGAATTCCAAGGGTCGACGATGGACGTCGGCATATGACTTCTGTCGGCTCTGGGCAGTCAGCATCCGTTCCCGAATTAATTCTATCTTCCGCCTCATCTCTAAAATGATATCCGGCTCGGTCCCGACCAAATCGGACGCCTCATTCCAACAAATCGGTGATCGACATCGCCGCCCATAATGTGCCTTATACGGTGCCATTCGAATCGACGAGTCCCAACTATTGTTGTACGTGAATTCGATCAATGGCAAATTCTCCTCCCAGTCACTGCTCCAATCGAGAGCACAAGCACGCAACAAATACTCGAACGTCTGGATAGTGCGTTCCGACTGTCCATCTGACTGGGGATGAAAAGAGGTACTCAAACGCAAATGGGTACCCAACGCCTTATGCACCGCCTGCCAGAAGTGCGATACAAAACGGCCATCGTGATCTGAAATAATAGACTTCGAAGTACCGTGAAGCCTCACAATCTACGTGATAAACACACGAGCTAACTTCTTCGGGCCCCAAGTGTCCTTGATGCCCAGAAAATGTGCCGACTTGGTCAGACGATCAACAATCACCCATACCATATTCATGCCCGACCTCGATCTCGGCAAACTCATAATGAAATCCATCGATATATCTTCCCATTTCCATTCCGGAACGGGAAGTGACTGCAATAACCCAGCCGGCCGCTGATGCTCGATTTTGACCTGCTGACAAGTCAAACATCTCGCTACAAATTATGCGACCTCTTCCTTCATATCATTCCACCAGAAATTCCTTCTCAGGTCCTTGTACATCTTACTCGAACCAGGATGAACGGAATAAGGTGTAGCATGGGCCTCCCACAAAATACTCTGCCTCAACTCTGAGTCGTTCGGCACACAAAGCCGACTCTGGAATCTCAAAACACCATCCTCGTGAATCACAAACCCAGGAGACTTTCCCTTAAGAACGTTCTCTCGGATTTGAGTAATCATCGGATCCTCTAACTGCTTCAGCTTAATTTCATCGGTCAAAGACGACGAAATATCTAAAGCACGAAGTTGCCCGACGGCTCCAGGCAACAAAACTTCAACATCTAACTCAATCAAAGCCTTCCGAAGCTCCGACTTAGACGTAAGGATCTCAAGCGTTCGCAACGCAACCGGTTTCCGACTCAAGGCGTCGGCCACGACGTTCGCCTTGCCCGGATGATAAAGGATTTCGAGGTCATAATCCTTAGTCAGCTCTAACCACCTCCTCTGCCTCATATTCAACTTCCTCTGAGTAAATATGTATTTCAGACTTTTATGATCGGTAAAAATCTGACATGCAGAGCCGAGAACATAGTGACGCCAAATCTTGAGCGCAAAAACGACTGCCGCTAACTCCAAATCATAAGTAGGGTAGTTCAGCTCATACGGCCTCAACTGTCTCGAAGCATAGGCAATGGTCTTGCCGTGCTACATCAATACGCACCCAAGACCCTGACCCAAAGCATCGCTATAAACAGCAAAACCCTCGTTACCACATGGCAATGCCAAAACCGGGGCTGAAGTCAAACGCTTCTTCAGTTCCTCAAAACTCGACTGCCTCTCGTCATTCCATACGAACTTCTCGGACTTTTGGACCAACTGCGTAAGTGGCCGAGCTAGTTTCGAGAAACCCTCGACGAACCTACGATAGTAGCCAGCCAAACCCAAGAAACTACGGATCTCCTTCACATTCTTGGGTGGTGCCTAATCCAACACTGCCTCAATCTTCTGCGGATCCACACGAACCCCATCGGCTGAAATCACGTGACCTAAAAACATCACTTCCTTCAGCCAGAACTCACATTTCGAGAACTTTGCATAGAGTTGCTCGGTCCTCAAAATGTCTAACACTACCCGCAAATGATGGGCATCCTCTTCCTCATTCTTCGAATAAATAAGAATATCGTCAATGAAGACGACGACACACCTATCCAAATACTCGATAAAGACTTTGTTCATCAACTTCATGAACACCGCCGGCGCATTAGTTAACCCGAAAGGCATACCTACGAACTCATAATGTCCGTATCTCGTCCGAAAAGCTGTTTTCAGCACATCGGACTCTCTCACCCGGAGCTGATAGTACCCCGATTTCAAATCAATCTTAGAAAACACCTCCGCTCCCTGCAACTGATCGAACAAGTCATCAATTCTCGGCAAAGGATACTTGTTCTTTATGGTCACCTTGTTTAGTTCACGATAGTCGATACACAAACATAGTGAACCATCCTTCTTCCGCACAAACAGGACCGGTGCGCCCCAAGGCGAGGCGCTCGGTCGAACATACCCCGACTCAAGAAGCTCACTCAACTGCTTCTTCAACTCGGACATCTATGAAGGTGCCATGCGATACGGCGCCTTCGAAATAGGAGCCGCGCCCGGCTCTAATTCTATAGCAAACTCGACCTCCCGATCTGGTGGTAATCTTGGTGACTCGTCAGGAAATACATCAGGAAACTCACTAATGATTGGAATCGATGAAAGTTCGACTCCACCACTCTCCGCGTTCAAGGCGTAGCACCAATAACCAGTACACCCCTTTCGCAGGAGACTCATCGCCTTCAAGGCGTTAATAACGAACTTCTGATTTCTCCTCTTTCGCCCTGCGAAAGAGTGCTCGGTGCCGTCCTCGGCTAACATAGTGATGATTCTCGTGCGGCAGTTCCTGATTGCACCATTCCGCTCGAGCCAATCATCCCCGAGGATCAAATCTTCACCCTCGATATTAACGATAATAAGATTAGAGAGCCAAGCTCTCTCACAAATAAACACAGAGCAGTCCAGGACCTCTCGATCACCGACAATTCTATCACCGCTAGGAAGTTTAACGATGAAAGGCTCGCAAGGTGACAAGCAGTCTAAACTCAGACGGCGTACACACTTTAGAGAAATGAATGAATGCGTACCCGAATCAAAAAGCACACTGACAGGATGGGAATGGATATGAATGGTACCTGTCGCCACAGTAGCTGCTGGTTCATCGGCCCTCCTCATCTCATAGATATGCGGCTGGGCAGATCCGACACTGGAAGCTCCTCCCCTAGCGGGCTGACCCCAACCCCTACCTCGGCCGACACTCGACGGAGGCGGCGGAGCAAATGAGCCCTGGTTCACACTCGGCTCCGTAGGTGCTGGGTGAGAAGAACGGGCGCCGCGAAACTGTCTGAGCTGTTCACAAAAAGAAGCCTTGTGGCCCGACTGACCACAAGTATGACAAGTTAAAGGTGGACGAGGACACTCCCGGTTCTTATGACCCGACAAACCACAGTTAAAGCATATGAGTTCACGAACGGAGGTTCTAACAGCACCTCGAGGACTCCCAGAAAAAAGAGCCGAACCGCCCGCAGGGGCACTCGCAGACTGGAATTTCTGCTGGCCTCCACTCTTGTGACCCGAGAAATTCCCAACGGATTTCTGCTTCTTACTCTCCCGAACCGCCGCACTGGCTGTCACCGACATGTCATAGGCAAGAGCTCGACTCTGATAATCCTTCAGGGTAGTACAGACGAGTCCAGACATATAGTCCTGAATGGACAGTTTCATCCTCCTGGAAAAATGGAAAATTTTGTCACTCTCAGCGACAACTTGGGTTTTCACATAGCCCAACTCCTTGTTAAAATCGGCAATAGCTTGGGATACGGGAATATCCCATGGTTGAGCATCATAGAAGGCATGGACTCGAGCCTGTCTGACCGGCCACGGGCAATATTCAGTCTCCATCAGTTCCTAAAATTCAGCCCACGAAGCAACATGGTCTTTGGGCCCAACGGCCTCCCACCAATCCGTAGCATCCCCAGTGAGAAAGTACTGGGCAATAGGGACCTTACGGTCCTCGGAACAGTTGGTGGCAACGAAAACTTTAGATATCTCCTTGATCCACCCCTCCCAGCCGATCGGGTCTGATGCTCCAGAAAGCTGAGGAGGATGCATCTTGATGACATCTTGGAGCCAACGGTCTGCTCTGCCCCGATTAGCATGGGCTTGATCGGGGTTCTGAACCACTTGAGCTATCGCCGCCATTTGATTCACCATTTGCTGTATAACGACCGCAATACCAAGGTCAGCGCGCTCCTGAGAAGAAGCATGACTGTGACGGTCGCCGGTACTGCCGGCTCCCAAAGACTGCAATGTGGCCGCCCCACCGGCTGACCCACGTCCCCGGCCGCGTCCACGACCACGACCACGACCACGAGCACGACCTCTTCCAGCATCCATACTGGAGTTAAATAAGTAGCAGAAGCCATACGATGGTAAGTACAAGAAAAGAACAATCACAAGTCGAGAATCAAAGATACGATACAAGGAAATAAGGAACAGAGGAAGGAAAACTTACGGACACTGGTAGTACCGGAATCATGGCAGCGTGACGATGATGTGCAAAACAAAACACAACAAGGCCCAATAAACCGACAAGCCTAGGTATCCATAAACCTAGTTTGCTCTGATACCATTTTTTGTAACACCCCCAAGATATTAGAGGTATATTACAGCGCCGTGAATCCTTATATGGGACCCACCAGTCTTAACCAACATCATACTCCTCGACTCACGAAAACAACAAGATAACATCTCATCATAAGGACACAAAACAAAATAATCCACCCGGTTCAACCGGTCAAACATAACACCATCATCTGACACAACATAATAGACAACAATACAATCCGGACGAACAAGGACTCTTAAGTACTCGAGTACTTCTATTAGTTTTAAAACCACAAAAGATACAAAAATAGAAGACAATAGGACATCATTCGTGCACGATCATCACGCACGGCCATCATCTGCATACTGGTCTAGCACCCGCTCGTCTCGATGAACCTGACCTGAAATTCATAAAACGAATTTCCCCAAAACGGGTCCCCAGAGGGGTTAGCAATTATGCTAGTACAAGTAATCAAGGCAAACCAATCGCTTACACATTTCATAGTACATGCACCAAAATCAATTCAAAAACCAAAACCAGACATGTCTTTTCCGGAAACAAACAGTCAAACAATTTGCCATGGGAACAGGGCTATACCATTGCTCCCGCTCCGTGATCCCTAAGGACCCTCCCGAGCTGGCCATATTATAAAACAAATCACGCACACGGATCGCCTTGGGAACAGGGCTATACCATTGATCCCGCTCCGTGATCCCTAAGGACCCTCCCGAGCTGGCTAGCGAAACAAACTCATGAATCCAGGGCTATACCATTGGATTCTCTCCGTGATCCCATCGGACCCTCCCGAGGTGAGCAATCACACACAATATACATTACCATTTCACGTTAAGCATAAAGGTTTCCAAAAAATACTTGCCTTGAATAATTGACGACGCAACGAACGGAAAGGGAAATCACCGACGAACGATAAGAACTAATGGAACCGAACCTAACGATTCGAAGAACATAATCACAACCAACTCTAGACGAATACGAAAATGGAATACACCCGAAAACCCGCCTACGATTCATGTATATTCGTACAAAAATAACAACGAGGGCGGACCACAACCAAACCCTCTCGTTTCCGTAAAAACCACAAAATATACCATGAATCCGTAGGAAAACTAATGATACTAACAAGATCAATCATATTCATCATGAATCCACCAACAAAACGGAATGAATCGGGCGAAAATCCCAAAACGCCCAATTTATCCAAATGTAGGGTTCTAAGAGATTTTACCTTGGATTAGGATGAAAGATTCGTGTTGATGTTGTTATAATACACCAAGAACTCAAGGAAAATGTTGGATGAGATGATTGGAGGAAGAAATCGCCAAAAGAAATGAGAAATTGTGTTCATCTCGGTCAACTCCCTGGTTTATATAGCCAGGGAGTGTTAGCGCGCGCTAATCCTCAAGGTTAGCGTGCGCTAACGGGATAAAACTACAGGCCATACAGTTAGCGTCCCAGTCCAGTAGCCAGATTCCTGGCCGTTAGCGTGCGCTACTAGAAACGTAGCGTGCGCTAATAACCTCTCGGTAGCGCGCGCTATCGACCAATAGCGTGCGCTAACTGGACATCAGTTGAGTCCAAAAGTTAATTGCCCAAAACTCACCTGGCCCGTTAGCGTGCGCTATCGTACAAACATAGCGTGCGCTATAGTAAAAACGTAGCGTGCGCTACCTGGCACCTGACCGAGTTCAGTAGTAAACTGTCCAGTACTGGACAGTCATGCTAGCGCGCGCTACCGAACAACTTAACGTGCGCTAGTCTCCCGATATTAGCGTGCGCTAGACAAAGTAGCGTGCGCTAATCCGATAGTCCAGAGGCTGGGAACAGAACTGCCACTCCCAGGGCTAACTCGCTAGTGCGCGCTACGAAGTAAACGTAGCGTGCGTTACTAAGGGGCCTCTAGCGTGCGCTATGCATAAAAAAATTAGCGTGCGCTAGGTATGGAATAAAAATGGTCCAAAACATCGGAATATGAACGAAACATCAAATGGAACATCTCAAAACTCATCATAACGTAGAATGGATCCACGGCAACCCCGAAACGGCAGTTCCGCACAACAATAACGAGAATCAGATCAGTAGTTGACAGAAAAGATACACTGAAAGATACACGAGGGTCACTACGATCGAGAAATACACCGAAAATGAAAATACAAGGGAAAGAAAAATGCGGATATTACAGCAACGTGTTTGTCATAATGCCCCAATGATTTTGGATTTGTCGTATTGACGTTTTGAGTTGGTTGTGATCATGTTTGATTCGTATATTAAGCGGATTGTTGGTAATTGTGTTACTCAAGTTTTTTCGAGCGACCAGTCTTTCCACTTAGGACATTTGTTCCAGGAAGGATATTTCTTCACTGGTATTTGTGTAAGTTAATTCTTACTCGGTTAAAACGATACTCATTCCTTTCGTTGTTGTTCATTCATATTCATAATTCATTCATGGTATATTTGTTGGGATTCCGAAAACAAAATAAAATATGCAGCGGAAATAAAAACGAATCCCAAATAGAATCGATCAAGTAGCGTATATACGAAAAATAAATACGAATAAAAATCATACCCTTGAAGCCTTTGAAATAAATCTTCGTAAATATGGATGACGATCAAGAACCCCGTCCCGAACACGAAATCCCTTCGTTCCAAGCACCGAAAATTCAAAGCCACTACTTCACACGCGTCGGAAGTTGCCTGGAAAAATCTACAAAACTCCGTTCTATGAAGAACACGGCTAGGAAGTGTTGTAGGAATTTTTTCTCTCTTATTTTTTCTTACTTCTTTTCACCTCAAAGATGAATAAAATGAAGATGAAAAAAACATCTCTCTCCCTCTTTCAAACCTCTCGGCAATGGGCTGTCCTTGCAGGAGAATATGTGTGTGTTTTCAATTCACTTTTTTCTCACATGAGTGAGTTGTAATATAGATATATATAACAACTCATATAACTCATAATTGAGATAGAAAAATCAAGATGGAATCTTATCTCAATCAAACACACAACACACCATGTTAAAACAAGACCAAGCCATGTGAGGTGGGGAGAGTTGGGGCGGCCCAAGGAAGATTCCTAGAAACGAGCCGAGCCACTTAGTTCGTGTACCGGACGTTCGTCAAACGACTCCATTAAATACACTCCGTTTAATCTCCAATGTATTTATATAAATTAATTAATATAATTAATTAATTATATCAAATACAAATATATTTCTAGAAGAAATATAATTTATGAATTAAATCAATTACCAGGTAACTTAATTTTAATTCATAAGACCACTATTTGATTTATTCAATAAATCATAAATTAGATATCCAATATCTAATATTAATAGAGAGATAATAAATTCACATTTATCCGTCAACGCTCCTGATGCGCGACTCCGTAGGTCCATCTCAGCTGGAATTGGGAGGAACGATGAGTCTTTGGCGGCAAGACTTAGCCACTGGCAGCCGCACTGTAAACCCCGACTGAGAACGAATGAAGGGATCATTCCAGAACCATTATGTCGTGAATACCACATACGTATAGACCCTTCATCAGATGTCCCGGTCAAGTCTTCGGGTCACGATAAAGTCAAACCCTACTGTTGACTAGACTCTATACATGTGTTAATGCAAATCAAGACCGACTGATTAATAGTGTATCTAATACGACTATATCAGAATACTTTGGCCAAAGACTTATGATCTTATTTGACATTAACCGTATAGGACATTCGCCTGCTCACTAACAGGAGATAGAATCCTTTCTTGGCGTACAGCAAAGACTGCTACATGCCCGTATAGTTTGCACTTCGAGGTCGACTCAGCAATTAAGCAAATTGAGTCTAACTACTCTAATGACAAACTAAACGTCACAGACACATCTTCTACTGAACCCTCAAGTCAAGGTCAACGTATACTATCACAACCTTTTGATTCATCATCGACTCTCCGAGAGTGAATACCGTGTGACTTAATCGAGTATGAGTCGTGTTCGAGTATACTGGTCCCACCAATATGCTTATAACGATGCTATCAAGACATGCACATGTCCTAACATCAGTTATACAAGTCTTATTAAAACTTAATGCCCATTTATGTTTATTGACTTGCAAACGGTTTACGTAAATAAACTTTAAACACTTCCAGTGCATTTTCACTTATCCCATAACGAGAATGGAATGTTCGATTTATTTACATGGACTTCACTTCAATATTTACCAAGTTAAGAATGCAAATGAAATACAATAAACAGTAAATGAATCGAATTGCCTTTTTATTAATTATTCCATAATTACAAGTACAATGCCCCTACTCTCTCATCCCCTGAGTGGCATTCGAGGGCATATTCCTAACAATCTCCCACTTGCACTTAATGCCACACATTATGGTATCCAATACCCATGCTTTTCAGATGTCTTTCCAAGACAGCCTGAGATAATGGCTTAGTCAGTGGGTCAGAGACATTATCTTTTGAGTCTACTCTTTACAATGAAACATATCCTTTTTCCACCATCTCTCGAACGATGTGGTACTTTGTCTCTATATTCTTGGTGTTGTGATGATCCCTCGGCTCCTTGGCTTGAGCGACAGCTCCATCATTATCACAGAATAGTGATATAGGCAACTCCGCATTAGGCACCACTTGAAGTTCTTGTATAAACTTCTGCATCTAAAATGCTTCTTTGCTAGCCTCTGAGGTTGCCTGATACTCTGCTTGGCAGGTGGAATCTGCAGTAGCGGTTTGCTTGGAGCTTCTCCAAGATACTGCTCCTCCATTGAGAGTAAACAAATACCCAGATGTCGACTTAGAGTCGTCATTGTCTCCTTGAAAATCAGAGTCGGTGAATCCAATCACCTTCAGTTCTCCACCACCGTAAGTAAGAACCAAATCTCTAGTTCTTCTTAAGTACTTAAGAATGTTCTTTACGGCAGTCCAATGTTCCTTCCTAGGTTTGCTTGAAATCGACTTACCATACTCACATCATAAGCTAAGTATGGTCTCGTACACAACATAACATACATGAGGCTACCCACTGCCAAGGCATAGGGTACCTTACTCATCTCTCTCTTGTCTTCCTCACTTTTAGGACACATTTTCGTGGTGAGATGAATACCCTGTCGCATGGGAAGGAACCCTCTTTTAGATTCATCCATCTTGAATCTTCTCACGATTTTATCTATATAGAGGGCTTGGGAAAGTCCTATCATTCTTCGCGGTCTATCTCTGTAAAGACGGATCCCTAGAATATAGGAAGCTTATCCCAAGTCTTTCATGGAGAACATTTTAGAAAGCCAAGCTTTCACAGTGCTGAGCATTGCTATGTTATTTCCTATAAGTAGAATATCATCTACATATAGTACTAAGAACGCAATGTTGCTCCCACTGACCTTTTTGTAAACACACAGTTCCTCCTCATTTCGTACGAAGTCAAAGTCCTTGACTGCTTTGTCAAATCGAAGGTTCCAACTCCAAGAAGCTTGCTTCAGCCCATAAATGGCTCGTTGCAGTATACACACCTTATGAATATTAGCTTTGGACACAAAACCTTTAGGCTGTTCCATGTAGATTTCCTCTTCGAGGTATCCATTTAGAAAATCCGTTTTGACGTCCATTTGCCATATTTCATTATCGTAATAGGTAGCAATGGCAAGCATCATGCGAATCGACTTTATCATAGCTACGGGAGAGAAGGTATCATGATAATCGATCCCTTCCCTTTGGGTATAACCCTTTGCCACAATCCTGGCCTTATAGGCATCAACCTTGCCATCCCCACAAGTCTTTCTATTATAGATCCATTTAGTTGCAATAGTCCTCATGCCAGTTGGAAGATCTACTAGAGTCCAGACCTGATTGGTATGCATTGAGTCTATCTCAGCTTCCATTGCTTCTTGCCATTTATCAGAGTCTACATCCACTATCGCTTGGTCGTAGGTGACAGGGTCATTTTCATTGCTATCAGGTGTTTTGTGGAGACCCAGTTCCTCGAAATGTGTATAGCCATACCTCTCAGGTAAGAGAGACACCCTATCAGACCTTCGAAGTGGAGGTTGTGTTACAATAGGTTCGGTTCCTGATCCTTGATCAGATGTCTCCTTAGGACTTTCATTATGCTCTTCCAAAGAGATATTTCTACCCGAGCCACCTTCCTGAATGAATTCATCCTCAAGAAAGTGCGCTTGTAATGCCACAACGACCCTATGGTCTTCTATTATGTAGAATAGATAACCCATCGAGTCCTCTGGGTATCCAATGAAACGTCCTTTGATGGACCTCGCTTCCAGTTTGTCAACCTTAACCTTCTTGACATAGGCTGGACATCCCTAAATCCTTATGTAATTAAGGCTTGGTTTCTTACCCTTCCACATCTCATGCAGAGTTATAGGAACGGATTTGGAAGGACATCTATTAAGGATATAGGCAGCGGTTAGTAAGGCATACCCCACAGGTAAATAGGTAAATCAGTGTAATTTAACATGGAGCGAACCATGTCTAACAAAGTCCGATTTCTCCTTTCTGAAATACCATTTAACTGTGGGGTTCCTGGAGGTGTGAATTTTGAAACTATTCCATGTTCCTTAAGGAACTCATCAAACTCTATGCTCATATATTCACCACCTTGGTCCGACCGAAGTGCTTTGATATGACATCCAGTATGTTTTTCAACTAGGGCCTTAAATTCTTTGAATTTAGTAAAGGCTTCGGATTTATGTTTCATTAAGTACAGAATCCCATACCTAGTATGAACATCTGTAAATGTTATGAAATATTGATATCTGTCTCGGGCCACTTCTAAAGCACCACAAACTTCGGTATGTACTAATCCAAGTTTATCGGTAGCCCTTTCAAAAGTCCCTCTAAAGGGGGACTTAGTCATTTTCCCTCTAAGGCAAGATTCACAAGTTGGATAGGGTTCTACACCTAATGGACTTAAAAGTCCATCTTTCTCCATTTTCTGAACCTTGGTCTGACCAACATGACCAAGTCTAAGGTGCCATTTAAGAGCTTTATTAGTATCTTGCCTACCATGTTTCCTAGTTATAGTGTTCACTACTGTTTTATTTTGCATGTTCAGATGATATAAACCATTCAACAATGTAGCTGTGCCAACCAATTTATTTCAAAAATAAATTTTACAACTACCATTCCAATGAAGAAACAAAATCCTTTCCGGTCTAAGACTGGAATGGATACAATGTTTTTATGCCCCTTGGGCAAAACAAGTACTTCATCTAATGTCAAAATAAAACCGGATTCTAAACCCAGTAGGATTGATCCAATATCGGTTGCCTCGACACTTTGTCTGCTTCCGACAGTGATCATTATTTCCCCAGCTTCAAGTTTCCTACTTCATTCCAGATCCTGGCTCATAGTACAAATATGAGAAGTGGCACCTGAATCCAGAATCCATGAAGTAGAATATACAGTAGCGGAACAATTAGTTTCAAAAACAAAAAGTTCCGTACCTGATGCGCCATTAATCTTAGGACAAGTCCTTCGCCAGTGGTCCAGCTCACCGCATTCAAGGCATTTGTCCGTCGGTTTTGGACCGCCTACATTTTGAACCTTTCGGGCATTGCCCTTTCCTTTTTGCACCTCTTTCTTGGGTTTGTACTGCTCGTAGATCTTTTTATTTTTGTTCTTGGACCTCCGAGGCCCAGAAGGAATCACAAGAGCAGCCTCTTTCGGTTTAGTCTTCATGTTAGACTGTATCGTCACCAGTTTATTCATTAGCCCAGCTAATGTGCATGAAATTTCATTACAGTTGAAACTCACTACAAACTGCGTGAAAGAGTCAGGGAGAGATTGAAGGATGAGATCAATTTGGAGGGATAAATCCATGTTAAAGTTGAGCACCTCGAATCCTCTCAATCATAGAAATCATCTTGAGAGCGTGGTCTCCCACTTTCTCTCCTTCTTTCATCCTAGCACTGAACAACTGCTTCGATATCTCATATCTAGCAGTCCTACTGTGCTCTCCATAAAGTTCGGTCAAGCGTGCGAGAATCTACCTAGCAGAAGTCATTTTCTCGTGTGCTCTCTGCATCTCATTTGTCATTGAGCCCATCATAAAGCCACGGACTAGCATGCCATCCTTGACCCATTTTTCATGGACGTCAATATCTTCCTGATTACCCCTGGTCTGGATTGGATTCGGTGGAATGTCCGCCTCTAAGACGTATCCCAGAGACTCCATACTGAGTACAATCATCAGATTCCGCAACCAGTCAACAAAGTTGGGGCCAGTTAGGAGATTCTTTTCAAGTAGTATTGCAAGTGGGTTTTTATCCATTTTTAGAGAGATTCAGTTTCGTTTTCTGCAAAGATTTAGACAAGATTAAATTAGTGACTTGTTTAATTATGACCGAGTATAGAATTTAAGGGCTTGTATAATTCTTGTCTCTGCTCCCACTAATTTTATCGGAATTATACACTCCCATGTTATAATCCGGAAATCATGGTTAGATCGACTTCTTAGTGGTGATCAAGTTTTTTACAAATTTTAACAGACGCAACCTATCAGGTTTCTTGCCAATTAATTTTTGTAAAGTGGTGTCTAACACCAACCCGTCTAACAAATGATTTGATCTTCTTTTACCCCTAGTCTTCATGCCCTCAACATATTAGGTTTCTTGGCAATCCAGACTATCTAAGTTTTTGACCATCAACGTCTATCAGTTTGACTATTGAATCTCACCCGGCAACCTATCAGGTTTCTAGAGGCGAAATTTATCACCAACCGAAGGCATCTAATGCACTCAAGAATTTTTCAACCTCTACTAAATGTACTACCCCGATAACTCGGAAGCATAGCATACCAGCTCAGGTATCAATTTTCTACGAGTTTCATGGAGGGTAGGAAACTTTGTAACCTTTTTCAAACTTAGTCTGTTTGTAGTCGGGAGAATTTCGCGATTAATGTTACACTTTACACATTAATTCATTTATACGCGCTTTTGTTGGTTTGTCAATCATTCAAAATGAAAAACAGAAAACAGTAACCTAGTTACTACCAACATATAGCTCATGGACCTAATTCCTAAGTACTGGGCCAAGCGTATGACCCAATACAAAAAAAATACAGTCTTCGATTCTTCGTCTTCTCGGTCGGTTGTCTTCGGACTTCGTCATACCCAAATTAATAATTACATCATTGAAAAATTGCAACCTATACAATTTTTTCTAGTAAATATAAATAGCTCAAAACGGCCTTTACAACCCAATCGAATCGAACAAATCAAAAAACTAAGCCCACGAGCTATATCACCATCAAATAAGGATTCCATAAAACATGTAATGGCAACAAAATTAAACAATTAATTTTAATACAAATTAATCCAATTAATTTATAAAATTAATCTATTCAATTTCTACTATATTAATCCAATTAATATAAAGTGGCATTAAAATTAAATAATCAATTAATATATTATCCAATCAATATAAAATTAATCTATTCAATTTTAATGGTATTAATCTAATTAATACTAATAATCGTCATTTTATTTCGTTCGAAGCAATCCGGCCAAAATAATATTCCCGTTTAATTTATTTCCCTTAACTCAAAAATATTCCAAATATTAATTTAGTCAAATTAAAATCCAATTTAAATTTCGGGAAATAATTACAACAAAATATAAAAGCAAAACGGAGTCCCGGACAATCCGGTTTTAGGCCCAGCCTGTAACACCCCGAGATATTCGGAATAATTACAGTACTGTAAACCCTTTAA
This sequence comes from Orobanche coerulescens, assembly GCA_033398695.1. Lineage (NCBI taxonomy): Eukaryota > Viridiplantae > Streptophyta > Magnoliopsida > Lamiales > Orobanchaceae > Orobanche > Orobanche coerulescens. The sequence continues at coordinate 58,892,409 of CM065809.1, read as the reverse complement.
GTAAGGATTTACAAGACTAAATAAAAGAAATGTAAATATAAGACATCAATACCACGGAAATTCAAGTTTACAAAACCGGTCCAACTGGTTTAAAGAGTAATTAATACAACCATATCGAAATGATATTAATAAGACACGCCTACTCGAGTACTGAAATCAAACCAAGAAAGACAAATCACCACCACCAACAAACATCACTGAACCCCTTCGTTGTCACATCGGTACTGTGGCTGTTTCCCTGCTCCTCGGCTACCTGAACATAAAAACAAATGTCCACCGCCGAAGGGGTTAGCAAAACGATGCTAGTACAAGTATCATTTAAACAAATCAAATATGAATCAACAGTACATAACAAGATACACCACATGGACTTCCGCTACCGGAATCCGATAATGCGAATCCACAAGATTCCATTAACACAGCAAGGGTACTCCAATGATCCAGCGCCCTTAGCATAGATCCCAAGATGATCCCGTCGGACCAACACGAGGTGGAAATAACCCGTCCAATGATCCAGCGCCCTCAGCCTAGATCCCAAGATGATCCCGTCGGACCAACATGAGGTGGACATCCGATCCAGCGCCCTCAGCATAGATCGCACAACATACACAAACACAACCCATGCATACATATATGCCAAATCGCTATATCCATCAACATGAATGTACAAACACTAGATAACGAATAACATGACAATTCAACGAAATAAAATCTCATGTTCATCAACATGATTAAACCACACGCATGCTCAAAAATACCAATGTTTAACACATTACGATACTTGCCTCGAAGATGGCAAGAACGAAACACTTCAATGATCTCAACACACTCGAAGGCCGCCTCCTTCGATCAACGTAGCAAGCTCGAACCTTAACAAAAGAAATGATATAGAATTCATCTCAAGTCGAACGATTGCCTATCAATCTGGTATACGGCCAAAAGCTCTAAATATGCAATCTGCCTGAACCACTTAGCGTACGCTACGTACTCTACGTAACGTGTGCTAAGCCTGCCTGTTAGCGTACGCTATCGTCTAAGTCTAGCGTACGCTAGCCATGGACTGACAGTTCTATCTGATCAGCCGACTGACTCGACTGATAACATAACGTACGTTACGTACCAAACGTAGCGTGCGTTAACTTATTCCCGATAGCGCACGTTAACTTACATATGTTAGCGTGCGCTAACCGTGCATGGCAGATTACTACTGGCAGAAAACTTGATCTAGTGGTGATGAACTCATGAATTCTATGGTGATAATACATGTCATCCCCGTGCATATCATGCTCATAAGGTTTGTGAAAGTTCTATACGGATTAAACGACTACGAGATACAAGGTTACGTATAATCATCACAATGTAACACCCCCAAGTTATTCAGGGTATATTACAGCGCCGTGAGCCCCGCCGTGGGACCCACAAGGCTAAAACATACGCGGAACTATAAACTTGACCGATAAGGTCTACATACAATAGAAAGAAAGACGATACAAATGGTATTCGAAACCATAAACAATGAAACCATATACATCACTGCACAAATCAATACCTCGGCAACACAGGCCGGAACATCAAGGAAACTGAAATACAATACTCGAGTATTTAAAAATCCATTCCAGTACAACAACACTGAATGGAGGAAACCAAAAGAGATAACCGGAGACAAGACACAGTATCACACTTGCCCATCATCTTCATGCCGAAAAAGATACGAATTCACAATGCCCGAAGGCTCCAACGGAAATACCGATATATCACAATGGCCTGAAAGCCGAACAGCCCAAAGCTGTAAATCATCACAATACAGATCTCAAAGGAGAAAACCTGACTGTCGGACATACCCCTCGGCGTATGAACAACCAGTCGCAAATCGTCGGACATATCCAATACAACATGGACTACGAACGATCAATCAATAAAGCTCAAGAGGGATATCACAGTACGCCCGATCCGGAAATGTGTCCGTGCACATGTCCACCCCGTATACGGAATCCAGAATATACGTGTGACAATGTACCTAATTAGCCTCAAGAACTACGTCTCGTGTGCACGGTCCAATGCGGAAATATCCACGCATGACCAACGGGTGCACGGCTAAAAATCTTACACATAACCAATCGGCACGCAGACATGATTCCGAGATATGCCACGATACAACATGACAACGAAACTCAAGGGATAAAACATCAATACGGATCATACGACTCACCAAGTGAACGATGACACACGAATAATGAAAGATCGACTCGACCAACGATATTCAAAACAACCATCACAGGATCGAATTTCCCTAAGGACCGATTATCACGAGCAAAGATCACAACACAACAGTTCGGAAAATCCTCAACCTTCAAAGATCACAAAATTACCGAGTTCACAAGAAAATAGTGTGCTGCCTTGAATCGGTCAACACGACAATAATAATTTAACGGATGGGAACTATCGTTGATAATCCCAATTCAATACTTCGATTACCGTAGGATGGCGATCGATAACAATTATACAACGGACGGAAATTATCTTTGATAATGGATGGGAATTATCTTCGATAATCCCAATTCAATACCTCGATTACCTTAGAACGGTCAATCGATAATCAATGATACGATAGAATAGATGTCCCGGTGTCTTAAACCGACCACCGAAACGGAGATGATAAAAGGATATATCAAACGTCTCTCATTGGTTAATATAATATTAATAGAAAAACACCGATGTCAATGACGACGATTACCACAATATCTCAATGGAACATCCATCACAATCACAATCGATACGTCGATACCGCGAACCGGCAATCGGCAATGACTTAACCAACAAGTATCGCAATGCCTCGAACCGGCCTTTTACAAACAATAGTAACATTTGGCATAATTTGCCGACGGGCGTCGTGTCAACCAATCCCCTGACATCAATACAATCATAAAGAGGCCAAGTCCCAAAATGATACACACAATCGTACGCCTACACGATAACATTAGTCTCATTGATTAGTACGAGTATAAAACTTGTCTCGATATCAATACAAAATCTTATTACCAATTCGTTGATTTCGTCTTACGAATTCCCTCTGTCTGGTCCAAGTTATTCTTCGAACCATTCAACCTTATCCGCAACACATACTTCATAATTCTCGATAAAATATCATTCCTTATTGTAAAATTAAGGATTGATAATCAACCGGTTCGATGATGACCAATATCAATACCACCAAACCACGAACTCAATCGTTTTACCATATCTCGACTAATCACGATCTGAACAATCCAACTCGGACACTTACAAATTCTGTCCACAATACGAGTGAAAAATGATGATCATATCGACAACCAATTCGGACCAATAATAAGGGTCTAAATGTTCCAAACTCAATTCTTAAATACGAATTTACAAGGTTCCCTTCTCGTAAATCCATCGTTAAAATTTACTTATAACCGTCATCAATTCGAATCATCCGATTTGGTTCAAAATAATAGATAATCATATTAAAAGGTTATCAAACAATCCAATCATTCGATTTGAATTTTTGCTCCCTACGTATGGGCTTCCAAATTCAGAGATGAATAATAGTCTCATCAAACTCATAATCACATTCGTATTCCTATACGAACATTATTTCCAACACATAGTTTAGCTCTAGATATGAATATTCCATATTCATTTTCAAAACATCAACACTTCAAAAAAATTTCATCACCTCGTATAATTCAAGAGTTCTTCAAGAACATGAAATATCCGAAATCACGTTGAACAACATCTCCGAGGTATATATCTCCATGTTACCATTTTCTTCATCATGTCATTCATACAATCTCAAGAATCGCAACAAAACCCTTATCACCATATGAAGAAGATCTCAATGATCATATCAACATCCGAAATCTCTTATTACAATTCCAATAAATCTCGTATAACATATTCACATGATACCATAATTGTAACACCCCGCATCCTCCAGGAATATTACACGCCGTAAACCCTTCTCACAAGGATTTACCAGGCTAAGCACAATTTCCACGTCGTTCCAAAAATGCTAAAAAGACCGATGACGGTAATATTTTTCAAATACTAAAAAAAAATCATTTTCCAAATACCGTCAAAACGATCAAGGTTAAAATGCCAAAAACTCAGTTTAGGGAATCGGTTTTACAAAATAAAATTTTAGTTGGCAAAATACCAAAATCCATTTCAAAAATACTCACGCAATGGATAAAAGTACAATCAATTTATGCATTTTCATTGAAATAAGACGAACATCAAAATACACGATTCCCAACATACTCCCTCCCAAGTAGTAATCCAAAAAGAAAAAAATAAGCCACTATCAAAAAGGATATGAGGATTACCTTGCATGGACGAACCACGAAGAAAGAATAATTGAACTCCATTCCAAGAATCATTAAATCATCATAGTCATCATATGGCCTCAAGAACATCAAGATCTCTATGATTCCATAATCATAATCAACATATTCAAAGCATATCATTATCTTCCTTCGGCATAAACCTCATAGAATATGGATAACACAAGAAATCACTTCAAGAATCAACAATAGTTCCATAACCAAGCTCTAATTCCATGATTCCAAGCTCACAATCATGTTAAGAGTGTTTAGAACACTCTTAAAAGTGAAGAGGGACGAGTTTTGGAGAGAAATATCTCAAAGGATCGTGAGAGAAATGAAAGGCAACACTTGATCTATAAATTGCACTCTCATTACGTGCGTAGGTGTCCTTTCTTAACGTGCGTAACAACTTTAACGTGCGTAATCCAAAATCCATAACGTCGTAACCATCTCACTGTCTCATTCCATGCGATCTATTAAATCGTAACCCATACCATATAACGTCGTAATATACCGATTGACTTGCTACTGATAATGGTTGTGTTACGTGCGTAACACGTTACGTATAACGTCGTAACACGTCGTTGACTCACTGTCAACATTCTCCGCCGAAAGTTGCGAAACAGGTCCCACCGCCTCACATGACTCGGTTACGTCCGATGCCTTCGTTACGTACGTAATACCTTATCCTTGACGTACGTAACCATGCCAATCTTACGTACGTAATCTCACCTCATTAACGTACGTAATAATTCCATACTTAGCCAATTTCAACAATTCCTGTCCAAAGTCATGACATACCAAATACGAGCATACGGCAAAATCAATACATATACTCAATTCAATAACATTTTCAACGTTCACAACGTCCTCGAGCATAATTAACCATCCACGATATCCAATATATAAACGAAAAAAAATATCCGAAAAATCGGGGTATTACACTCTACCCCCCTTAAAAATAAGTTTCGTCCTCGAAACTTGCAATCACTCGCACAAACATTTCAACGGAAAATCCAAAATCACCAAGATAACCCAGAATTATCGAATAATCCGAACAACATACTTACAGGTCAGGGAAGTCGAAGATCTCCCGTGATACTAGCATGCGATTCCTAAACAAAGTCTCAACATAATACTGTTACACACCAATATCGCAATTAGCAATTTAACAAAATCTCAAGGAAGAGTTCACGTCCGTGACCACGGCCACGATTCTTCCTACTTTCAGCCAACATTCGGAAAGGCACATACGTGCGTAAGTATAATCCAAATCGCACATTCCCGAAGTGACCAATTCCCAAGAATACCAAGCTATAAACGAAACGATTAAGAAAAATACAAGAAGAGTGAGAGGACTTACAAGTACCGGTCGCCTTTGTGATGATGGCGAGTAGTGATATCGTGGGCAAATGCCGACTCAATCGACCCAAAAGACCGGCGGCCTAGGTATCCATAAACCTAAGCTCCGATACCATATTCGTAACACCCCCAAGTTATTCGGGGTATATTACGGCGCCGTGAGCCAGCCGTGGGACCCACAAGGCTAAAACATACGCGGAACTATAAACTTGACCGATAAGGTCTACATACAATAGAAAGAAAGACGATACAAATGGTATTGAAACCATAAACAATGAAACCATATACATCACCGCACAAATCAATACCTCGGCAACACAGTAGGAACATCAAGGAAACTGAAATACAATACTCGAGTATTTAAAAATCCATTCCAGTACAACAACACTGAATGGAGGAAACCAAAAGAGATAACCGGAGACAAGACACAGTATCACACTTGCCCATCATCTTCATGCCGAAAAAGATACGAATTCACAATGCCCGAAGGCTCCAACGGAAATACCGATATATCACAATGGCCTGAAAGCCGAACAGCCCAAAGCTGTAAATCATCACAATACAGATCTCAAAGGAGCAAACCTGATCGTCGGACATACCTCGGCGTATGAACAACCCGATCGCAAATCGTCGGACATATCGATACAACATGGACTACGAGCGATCGATCGATAAAGCTCAAGAGGATATCACGATCGCCCGATCCGGAAATGTGTCCGTGCACATGTCCACCCGTATACGGAATCGAATATACGTGTGACAATGTACCTAATTAGCCTCAAGAACTACGTCTCGTGTGCGGTCAATGCGGAAATATCCACGCATGACCAACGGGTGCACGGCTAAAAATCTTACACATAACCAATCGGCGCAGACATGATTCCGGATATGCCACGATACAACATGACAACGAAACTCAAGGGATAAAACATCAATACGGATCATACGACTCACCAAGTGAGCGATGACACACGAATAATGAAAGATCGACACGACCAACGATATTCAAAACAACCATCACGGGATCGGAATTTCCCTAAGGACCGATTATCACGAGCAACGATCACAACACAACGATTGGAAAATCCTCAACCTTCAAAGATCACAAAATTACCGAGTTCACAAGAAAATAGTGTCTTGCCTTGAATCGGTCAACACGACAATAATAATTTAACGGATGGGAACTATCGTTGATAATCCCAATTCAATACTTCGATTACCGTAGGATGGCCAATCGATAACAATTATACAACGGACGGAAATTATCTTTGATAATGGATGGGAATTATCTTGATAATCCCGATTCAATACCTCGATTACCTTAGAGCGGTCAATCGATAATCAATGATACGATAGAATAGATGTCCGGTGTCTTAAACCGACCACCGAAGCGGAGATGATAAAAGGATATATCAAGCGTCTCTCATTGGTTAATATAATATTAATAGAAAAACACCGATGTCAATGACGTGATTACCACAATATCTCAATGGAACATCCATCACAATCACAATCGATACGTCGATACATGAACCGGCAATCGACAGCGACTTAACCAACAAGTATCGCAATGCCTCGAACCGGCCTTTTACAAACAATAGTAACATTTGGCATAATTTGCCGACGGGCGTCGTGTCAACCAATCCCCTGACATCAATACAATCATAAAGAGGCCAAGTCTCAAAATGATACACACAATCGTACGCCTACACGATAACATTAGTCTCATTGATTAGTACGAGTATAAAACTTGTCTCGATATCAATACAAAGTACTGTTACCAATTCAGTTGATTTCGTCTTACGAATTCCCTCAGTCTCGACCAAGTTAATCTACGAACCCTTCAACCTTAACCGCAACACAACAGTCATAATTCACGATCAAATATCATACCTTATTGTAAAATGAAGGATTGATAATCAACCGGTTCGATGACGACCAATATCAATACCACCAAACCACGAACTCAATCGTTTCACAGTCTGAACAATCCAACTCAGACACTTACAAATCCTGTCCACAATACGAGTTGAAAAATGATGATCATATCAGCAACCAATTCGGACCAATAATAAGGGTCTAAATGTTCCAAACTCAATTCTTAAATACGAATTTACAAGGTTCCCTTCTCGTAAATCCATCGTTAAAATTTACTTATAACCGTCATCAATTCGAATCATCCGACTGGTTCAAAATAATAGATAATCATATTAAAAAGGTTATCAAACAATCCAATCATTCGATTTGAATTTTTGCTCCCTACGTATGGGCTTCCAAATTCAGAGATGAATAATAGTCTCATCAAACTCATAATCACATTCGTATTCCTATACGAACATTATTTCCAACACATAGTTTAGCTCTAGATATGAATATTCCATATTCATTTTCAAAACATCAACACTTCAAAAAAAAATTTCATCACCTCGTATAATTCAAGAGTTCTTCAAGAACATGAAATATCCGAAATCACGTTCAGAACAACATCTCCGAGGTATATATCTCCATGTTACCATTTTCTTCATCATGTCATTCATACAATCTCAAGAATCGCAACAAAACCCTTATCACCATATGAAGAAGATCTCAATGATCATATCAACATCCGAAATCTCTTATTACAATTCCAATAAATCTCGTATAACATATTCACATGATACCATAATTGTAACACCCCAGATCCTCCTGGGAATATTACACGCCGTAAACCCTTCTCACAAGGATTTACCAGGCTAAGCACAATTTCCACGTCGTTCCAAAAATGCTAAAAAGACCGATGACGGTAATATTTTTCAAATACTAAAAAAAAATCATTTTCCAAATACCGTCAAAACGATCAAGGTTAAAATGCCAAAAACTCAGTTTAGGGAATCGGTTTTACAAAATAAAATTTTAGTTGGCAAAATACCAAAATCCATTTCAAAAATACTCACGCAGCGGATAAAAGTACAATCCAATTTATGCATTTTCATTGAAATAAGACGAACATCAAAATACACGATTCCCAACATACTCCCTCCCAAGTAGTAATCCAAAAAGAAAAAAAAATAAGCCACTATCAAAAAGGATATGAGGATTACCTTGCATGGACGAACCACGAAGAAAGAATAATTGAACTCCATTCCAAGAATCATTAAATCATCATAGTCATCATATGGCCTCAAGAACATCAAGATCTCTATGATTCCATAATCATAATCAACATATTCAAAGCATATCATTATCTTCCTTCGGCATAAACTTCATAGAATATGGATAACACAAGAAATCACTTCAAGAATCAACAATAGTTCCATAACCAAGCTCTAATTCCATGATTCCAAGCTCACAATCATGTTAAGAGTGTTTGGAACACTCTTAAAAGTGAAGAGGGACGAGTTTTGGAGAGAAATATCTCAAAGGATCGTGAGAGAAATGAAAGGCAACACTTCAATCTATAAATTGCACTCTCATTACGTACGTAGGTGTCCTTTCTTAACGTACGTAACAACTTTAACGTGCGTAATCCAAAATCCATAACGTACGTAACCATCTCCTTTGTCTCATTCGTGCGATCTATTACGTGCGTAACCCATACCATATAACGTCGTAATATACCGGTTGACTTGCTACAAGATAATGGTTGTGTTACGTGCGTAACACGTTACGTATAACGTCGTAACACGTACGTTGACTCACCTATCAACATTCTCCGCCGAAAGTTGCCGAAACAGGGTCCCACCTGCCTCACATGACTCGGTTCTGTCCGATGCCTTCGTTACGTACGTAATACCTTATCCTTGACGTACGTAACCATGCCAATCTTACGTACGTAATCTCACCTCATTAACGTACGTAATAATTCCATACTTATCCAATTTCAACAATTCCTGTCCAAAGTCATGACATACCAAATACGAGCATACGGCAAAATCAATACATATACTCAATTCAATAACATTTTCAACGTTCACAACGTCCTCGAGCATAATTAACCATCCACGATATCCAATATATAAACGAAAAAAAAAAAAAATATCCGAAAAATCGGGGTATTACACACAACACCATAATTCATCTTTGATCTTCAAGGAATATCCTAAGTTCAATCCGTTATATGTCCCAGAACGTATGATTCCTTTATAAAAAGGCATAAGAACTTTGAAAATCTCCATATACTGGTTACAAATCGGTTTGAAGCTTCAGAATATGCTAGGAGTTCAAACACTAAGAGGTTCAATGGTTTATACGATGAATAAGTACCGAAACATCGAAAATATCCTTCTAACACATGATGTTCGATTACTTATGAATCTAACCGACTAGGTAAATCCCAAAACATGATCAAAAACGTCCTTCAGAATTCTACTAATATTGGTGAAGAATCACCTACCTCAAAGTAGTGAAGAACACGAAGGAACTCCAAGTAATCCAACGCCGAAGGCTTGAACACCAATCCCCAATGATCTCCAATCTTCAACACGAGCTAGGATGCCGGCGAGAAGTGTTTAGGATGAAGAGGGTGACTTTCTAAGTTCAAGATTTCGGATGGGGGAGTGAAAAGTCTAAAAATTTGAAAAAGGATGCTGTCCTATATATAGAAAATGGTTATTAGCGCGCGCTAGTCCATATTCATAGCGTGCGCTAACGGCTATTTGCAACTCTACTGATTTCACTGTACTCAGTCTTTAGCGTACGCTATCCTCATATGAGTAGCGTGCGCTAATGCGTTGACTTGGCTTTTTCCCGAAAGCCGTCCAGGTTCATCCCGACATAATCCGACCAAGATCCCCGGCCTGATCTCACCTACCAACACGTCTCAATCATATTGACCACGTATAGCCTGCGCTAAGGTTCCTTCACAGCGTGCGCTATGGATCCAAGTTAGCGTACACTACACTTAGTCGATAGCATGCGCTACATGCGCAAAATCACAATTTAAATCACATTCATGAAATCATGCGCTCAACAATACCGGATTATGAAATATGGAGAATAATACTCAGATCAAAATGCAATAATTACAATATCACAAGTTCCAAATACATATCAGAAATCTCGGGTATTACATCCTTCCTCCCTAAAAAGAAGTTTCGTCCCGAAAATTAAGATGAAAACAACTCTAGATATCTAGTCTTCATACTGTCCTCCGTTTCCCAAGTGGCCTCTTCAACTCCGTGCCGTGACCATTGTACTTTAACTAAGGGTATTGGTTTATTCCTCAATTGTTTGATCCGACTCTCAAGTATCTTAATTGGTCTCTCCTCGAAGGTGCCATCATTAGCTATCTGGATCTCATCGAACTCAATGATATGACTGGGATCTGGTACATACTTACGCAATTGGGATACGTGAAACACATTGTGAACGTGACTCAGCGATGGCGGTAAGGCCAACCTGTATGCTAAATCTCTAACTCTCTCAAGGATCTCGAATGGTCTGATATATCTTGGACTTAGCTTGCCTTTCCTCCCAAAATGGAAAATTCCTCGTGTAGCAGCCACCTTCAATAGTACGTGGTCCCCAATGTCGAACTCTAGAGGGCGACGACGTACATCTGCATAAGACTTCTGTCGACTCTGGGCAGTCAACAGTCTTTCTCGAATCAAAGCTATCTTCTCTTGAGTCTGAACTATCAATTCCAGCTCCGTCCCGATCAAGTCCGAGGAATCATCCCAACACAAGGGTGATCGGCATCTTTTCCCGTACAAAGCTTCAAATGGTGCCATCTTAATAGAAGCATGCCAACTATTGTTATAGGTGAATTCAATCAATGGCAAGTGAACTTCCCAATCAGTTGACCAATCCAATGCACAAGCTCTAAGCATGTCTTCTACTGTTTGAATAGTCCTTTCGGACTGACCATCCGTTTTGGGATGATAAGCTATGCTAAAGTTGAGCTCAGTCCCCAAAGCCCTGTGAACTGCTTTCTAGAAGTGCGACACGAAGCGACCATCTCGATCTGAAATAATGGTCTTCGGCGTCCCATGCAATCTGACTATCTCTGCAATAAATACTCGCGCCAATTTCTCGGGTCCCCAAGTATCTTTAATTCCTAGGAAATGAGCCGACTTGGTTAGTCGATCAACTACAACCCAAATCATGTTCATTCCCGTCTTGGTCCTTGGCATACTGGTGATGAAATCCATCGAGATGTCCTCCCACTTCCACTCAGGGATCGGAAGAGGCTTTAACATTCCGGCAGGTCGCTGATGTTCAATCTTAACCTGCTGACAAGTCAAACACTTCGAAACGTACTCTGCTACGTCCTTGTTCATATTCCCCCACCAGAAGTTTTGTTTAAGATCCTTATACATTATACTGTTGCCCGGGTGAATAGAATAGGGCGCACTGTGAGCTTCCTTCAGAATTGTCCGTCTCAATTCATCATTATCGGGAACGCAAAGTCGACTCTGAAATCTCACAACTCCATCATCTTGTATCATGAATCCTGGGGCCTTTCCTTTCTTTACTTCGTCACATAACCGAAGGATCAGAGAATCGTTCAACTGCTTAGATTTGATTTCCTCGACTAATGATGAAGTCAGTTCCATCACATACAGTTGCACTTGGATTTCTGGTGCCCATACTTCAATCCCTTTGCGGATCAGTTCTCGTTGAATGCTGGTTTGGGACGTAAGTACTTCAAACACTCTAAGAGAAACAAGTTTACGGCTCAATGCATCGGCTACAATGTTTGCTTTACCCAGATGATAGAGAATTTCCAAGTCGTAATCCTTGATCAATTCCAGCCACCTTCTTTGCCTCATGTTTAATTCTTTCTGACTGAAAATGTACTTGAGGCTCTTATGATCTGTAAAGATCTGACAATGAGTGCCGTACAAATAATGTCTCAAAATTTTCAATGCAGACTACAGCTGCTAGGTCCAGATCATGAGTTGGGTGATTAACCTCACACGGTTTCAACTGCCGAGAAGCATAGGCAATCACCTTATCTTTTTGCATCAACACACATCCCAGACCCTGATTTGAAGCGTCGCTGTATACCATGAATCCATCAGTTCCATCTGGTAACGCTAATATAGGTGTTGTCGTCAGTCTCTTCTTAAGTTCATCAAAACCAGCCTGGCATTTCTCATCCCACGTGAACTTTTGAGTTTTCTGTAACAACTGAGTGAGCGGACGAGCAATTTTGGAAAATCCCTCCACAAAATGGCGATAATATCCAGCAAGTCCTAAGAAACTCCGGACTTATTTCATGTTATTAGGAGCTTCCCATTCTAAGATTGCTTCGACTTTCTTCGGGTCCACCTGAACTCCGTCCGCTGATATCACATGCCCAAGGAAGGTTACTTCCTTAAGCCAGAACTCACATTTAGAAAGCTTTGCATACAGCTGCTCCTTCCTCAAGGTGCTCAAAACTACACGTAAATGCTCAGCATGCTCTTCCGTGTCTTTCGAATAGATCAAGATGTCATCGATGAAGACGACCACGAATTTATCCAAGTATTCTAAGAATACCCGATTCATCAATTGCATAAATACCGCAGGAGCATTGGTAAGTCCAAATAGCATCACTACAAATTAATAATGCCCGTACCGGGATCTGAAAGTAGATTTCGGTATATCCGATTCCTTAATTCTCAACTGATGGTATCCTGATCGCATGTCAATCTTCGAGAATACCCTTGCCCCTTGCAGTTGATCAAACAAGTCGTCCATCTGAGGTATACGATACTTATTCTTGATCGTCATCTTGTTGAGCTCCCTGTAATCAATACACAGTCGGAGGGATCCATCTTTCTTTCGGACAAAGAGAACGGGCGCTCCCCAAGGAGAAACGCTAGGTTGAATATAACCCTTCTGTAACAATTTCTCCAGTTGCTTCTTGAGTTCATACATCTCGGTTGGCGCCATGCGGTATGGTGCTCTGGAAATAGGAGCTGCTCCAGGCTCTAATTCGATAGTGAACTCCACTTCTCTCTGCGGAGGTAACCCAGGTAGTTCGTCAGGAAATACATCTGAGAACTCATTCACAACTGAAATAGACGAGAGCTCTACTCCTTCCTCTTTCCTCATGGCATAACACCAAAGTCCATGACATCCCTGCTTCACTAATTTCATAGCTTTCATCGCTTTGATCAATTTTCCTGAGCTTCCCGGTCTCCATCCTCTGAATAAGTGTTCAGATCCGTCATCAGCAATGATAGAAATGACTCTCTCTCGGTAATTCAGAATATCTCCATAACGGTTGAGCCAATCGTCTCCGAGAATTAAATCGTCACCATAAATGTCAACTACAATAAGATTCGATGGCCAGTCTCTCCCTCCTATAGACACTGAAAAATCTCTAGTTTCTAGGGTTCCCACAATTCTCTCTCCGCTCGGCAAACCCACAACATAAGGTTCACAATCAAATAAGCACGAGATTTTTAAACGATTAACACAGTTCAGTGATATGAAAGAATGTGTAGCTCTGGAATCGAATAAGACACTAACTGGTTGCAAAAGGATCTGAATCGTACCTGATGCAACGGCAGTGTTCTGATCGTCGGATTTCCTCATCTCGTACAGGCGCGGAGGAACGGATCCAGCACTGGATGTCTCTCTCTTCCCAATATTTTTCTGCTGAAATCCACTCTGCTGCGTCTGGTTCACACTTATCTCCTTTGGAACTGGCGCTGGTGTGCGAGTACCAAAAGATCTAGTAGCAACTCCACAGAAAGCCGCACGGTGCCCTTCTTGCCCATAATCGTAACAAGTCACAGAAGATGAGGGGCAATCACGTCGAATATGCCCTGCTCGACCACAATTGTAGCATTTCTTTGATGCGTCCGAAACGGCTGATGTTGTCCGGAACTTCTTTCCACCTCTAGAAGGATGTGGAGGTTTCCTAGCCGAATAAAAGGAAGACTGGCCCTTGAGGGGCCCACCACTCTTGTTTTCTGAGAAGCTGCCGATCACTTTCTGCTTCTTCGCCTCCACTGATTTCTCCACCGCCGCCTCTTTCACGTCGTAGGCCAGCGCTTTGTCTTGATACTGTCGCAACGTAGTACACTCGAATCCGGACATGTACTACTGAATCTCCGGCTTCATTCGCATATCGAAATGAAAAATATTTTCTGCCTCCGTTCTGACCAAGTGTCGGACACACGTCAGCTGATGATTAAAAGTTTTGATTATGTCTGTTAATGTTGCTTCCGAACTCTGTGGTGAGAAAAACTCTCGGATTTTTGCCTCTCTAACTGGACGAGGACAATACTGTGCTTCCATCATTAGTTTGAATTTCGTCCATTCCGCATTATGATTCTCGGGCCGAATAACTTCCCACCAGTCAAAGGCCTCCCCAGTTAGAAAATACTGGGCAATGGGAACCTTCCGGTCCTCGGGACAGTTAATACCCGGGAATATTTTCTCTAACTCCTTTAGCCAATGATCCCAAGTAAGTGCCTCAACAGATCCGTCAAACTTTGGCGGGTGCAATTTGACCACCTCAGCAAGCCATCTGTCTCCCCGGTTATCCTCGTGGTGCTGCTGTCCCATCACTGTCTGCATGCGGTCAACTACCTGAGCGAACTGGTTTATTTGAGCCACCACCTGTTGAAGCACTCCCGTCATGTTAGGATTTGTGTCGTCATTCGCCGATCCCTGCTGCCCTCCAGAATGGGAATCGGTTCTACTAGCCGATAATTCTGGGGTAGTTGCGGAATCCTCCTGTCTCATATTTCCACATCCGCGTCCACGACCACGTCCGCGTCCATGACCTCCTCTCAACATACTGAAAACACAACTTCTCAATATCCAAGACAAAATTTTCAAAAATAAAGCCCGTCAATACTCACAAAATAGAATTAAGTAAAACAGTAGTACAAGAGATTAGGAGACTTACAACCACGGTCCACATGACGACTTTTGGCTGAACAGTGATGTTACGAACGACTCGTAAATCAATAACGTAAACAGACCCAACAGAAAACCCGACTGCCAAGATATCCATGAATCTTAGCTCCGATACCATATTCTGTAACACCCCGAGATATTCGTAATAATTACAGCGCCGTAAACCCTTTAAGGATTTACAAGGCTAAATAAAAGAAATGTAAATATAAGACATCAATACCACGGAAATTCAAGTTTACAAAACCGGTCCAACTGGTTTAAAGAGTAATTAATACAACCATATCGAAATGATATTAATAAGACACGCGTACTCGAGTACTGAAATCAAACCAAGAAAGACAAATCACCACCAACAACAAACATCACTGAACCCATTCGTCGTCACATCGGTACTGTGGCTGTTTCCCTGCTCCTCGGCTACCTGAACATCAAAACAAATGTCCACCCCCGAAGGGGTTAGCAAAACGATGCTAGTACAAGTATGATTTAAACAAATCAAATATGCATCAACAATACATAACAAGATACACCACACGGACTTCCGCTACCGGAATCCGATAATGCGAATCCACAAGATTCCATTAACACAGCAAGGGTACTCCAATGATCCAGCGCCCTTAGCATAGATCCCAAGATGATCCCGTCGGACCAACACGAGGTGGAAATAACCCGTCCAATGATCCAGCGCCCTCAGCCTAGATCCCAAGATGATCCCGTCGCACCAACACGAGGTGGACATCCGATCCAGCGCCCTCAGCATAGATCGCACAACATACACAAACACAACCCATGCATACATATATGCCAAATCGCTATGTCCATCAACATGAACGTACAAACACTAGATAACGAATATCATGACAATTCAATAAAATAAAATCACATGTTCATCAACATGATTAAACCACACGCATGATCAAAAATACCAATGTTTAACACATTACGATACTTGCCTCGAAGATGGCAAGAACGAAACACTTCAATGATCTCAACACACTCGAAGGCCGCCTCCTTCGATCAACGTAGCAAGCTCGAACCTTAACAAAAAAAATGATATAGAATTCATCTCAATTCGAACGATTTCCTATCAATCCGGTCTACGGCCAAAAGCTCTAAATATGCAATCTGCCTGAACCACTTAGCGTACGCTACGTACTCTACGTAACGTGCGCTAAGCCTGCCTGTTAGCGTACGCTATCGACTAAGTCTAGCGTACGCTAGCCATGGACTGACAGTTCTATCTGATCAGCCGACTGACTCGACTGATAACATAACGTACGTTACGTACCAAACGTAGCGTGCGTTAACTTATTCCCGATAGCGCACGTTAACTTACATATGTTAGCGTGCGCTAACCGTGCATGGCAGATTACTACTGGCAGAAAACTTGATCTAGTGGTGATGAACTCATGAATTCTATGGTGATAATACATGTCATCCCCGTGCATATCATGCTCATAAGGTTTTTGAAAGTTCTATACGGATTAAACGACTACGAGATACAAGGTTACGTATAATCATCACAACACCATAATTCATCTTTGATCTTCAAGGAATATCCTAAGTTCAATCCGTTATATGTCCCAAAACGTATGATTCCTTTATAAAAAGGCATAAGAACTTTGAAAATCTCCATATACTGGTTACAAATCGGTTTGAAGCTTCAGAATATGCTAGGAGTTCAAACACTAAGAGGTTCAATGGTTTCTACGATGAATAAGTACCGAAACATCGAAAATATACTTCTAACACATGATGTTCGATTACTTATGAATCTAACTGACTAAGTAAATCCCAAAAATGATCAAAAACGTCCTTCAGAATTCTACTAATATTGGTGAAGAATCACCTACCTCAAAGTAGTGAAGAACACGAAGGAACTCGAAGTAATCCAACGCCGAAGGCTTGAACACCAATCCCCAATGATCTCCAATCTTCAACACGAGCTAGGATGCCGGCAAGAAGTGTTTAGGATGAAGAGGGTGACTTTCTAAGTTCAAGAATTCGGATGGGGGAGTGAAAAGTCTGAAAATATGAAAAAGGATGCTGTCCTATATATAGAAAATGGTTATTAGCGCGCGCTAGTCCATATTCATAGCGTGCGCTAACGGCTATTTGCAACTCTACTGATTTCACTGTACTCAGTCTTTAGCGTGCGCTATCCTCATATGAGTAGCGTGCGCTAACACGTTGACTTGGCTTTTTCCCGAAAGCCGTCCAGGTTCATCCCGACATAATCCGACCAAGATCCCCGGCCTGATCTCACCTACCAACACGTCTCAATCATATTGACCATGTATAGCGTGCTCTAAGGTTCCTTCACAGCGTGCGCTATGGATCCAAGTTAGCGTATGCTACACTTAGTCGATAGCGTGCGCTACATGCGCAGAATCACAATTTAAATCACATTCATGAAGTCATGCGCTCAACAATATCAGATTATGAAATACGGAGAATAATACTCAGATCAAAATGCAATAATTACAATATCACAAGTTCCAAATACATATCAGAAATCTCGAGTATTACACAGCCCACGACCCGATTCAAAATCGGGTCCAAAACCCGAGGGCTGCCTGGCCGAGCTATGCTCGGCAGCCTGGCCGAGTCCTGATCGACAGGCATCGGCTGCCTATCGGCAGCTGCGGCCGAGATATGGCTGAGCAGGGCCGAGCATGCTCGGCGGCTGGCAAAGCGGCACCGGCGATCTTTGCCGGCACCGCTTGTCGGTAGCCCCGTTTCTTCGTTTTTCGGCTCGTTTCCAAAAACATGATGCTACAACGAACAATTTAAAAATCTATGATTATTCCATACATGATTCTAAATCATAAACATCATCCATAAGCATTCAAAATGCACAAATAATCGTATATACGGTATCATTGACCTCGCTCCGATACCACTGTTGGGATTCCGAAAACAAAACAAAATATGCAACGGAAATAAAAACGAATCCCAAACAGGATCGATCAAGTAGCGTATATACGAAAAATAAATACGAAGATAAAAATCATACCCTTGAAGCCTTTGAAATAAATATTCATAAATATGGATGACGATCACGAACCCCATCCCGAACACGAAATTCCTTCGTTCCAAGCACCGAAAATTTGAATCCTCTACTTCACACGCGTCGGAAGTTGCCCGTAAAAATCTACAAAACTCCATTCTATGAAGAACACGGCTAGGAAGTGTTGTAGGAATTTTTTCTCTCTTATTTTTTCTTACTTCTTTTCACCTTAAAGATGAATAAAATGAAGATGAAAAAAAAAATCTCTCTCCCTCTTTCAAACCTCTCGGCAGTGGGCTGTCCTTGCAGGAGAATATGTGTGTGTTTTCAATTCACTTTTTTCTCACATGAGTTGGTTGTAATATAGATATATATATTATAACTCATAATTGAGATAGAAAAATCAAGATGGAATCTCATCTCAATCAAACACACAACACACTATGTTAAAACAAGACCAAGCCATGTGAGGCGTGGAGAGGTGGGGCGGCCCAAGGAAGCTTCCTATAAATGAGCCAAGCCACTCGGTTCGTGTACTGGACGTTCATCAAATGACTCCGTTAAATACACCCCGTTTAATCTCCAATGTATTTATATAAATTAATTAATCTAATTAATTAATTATATCAAATACAAATATATTTCTCTAAGAAATATAATTTATGAATTAAATCAATTACACAGTAACTTAATTTTAATTCATAAGACCGCTATTTGATTTCTCCAATAAATCATAAATTAGATATCCAATATCTAATATTAATAGAGAGATAATAAATTCACATTTATCCGTCAACGTTCCTGATGTGCAACTCCGTAGGTCCGTCTCAGCCGGCATTGGGAGGACCAATGAGTGTGGGCAGCACTTAGCCAGCCTAGCGGGCCACACTGTAAACCCTGACTGAGAACGAATGAAGGGATCATTCGAGAACCATTGTGTCGTCAATACCACATATGTATAGACCCTTCATCAGATGTCCCTGTCAAGTCTTCGTGTCACTGTAAAGTCAAACCCTACTGTTGACCAGACTCTATACATGTGTTAATGCTGTAATATCCACTTTTTATTTTCGGTAATTTCTGTTTTTCGTGTATGTTCGTTTCGGACGACTCGCTTGTCACTGTTTTGGGATTTTGAATCTATATTGTTCTTTGAGTTTTTCCATTCGGGCGAATTTCGGTGATGTTTTTGCGTATTTTCGTCTTAAACTATGTTTTATCGCATGTGCGCTCGATTCTCATAAAACTCGTTCGATTTCACTATTTCTCTGTTCCCACAAGTTCGTTTGGTTGAGTTCCGCATGTTGTGAGTTTCGGATTGTTAATCCGATGTTGTATGGTGAATTTCGGACGTTTGGGCCGTTTTGTAAATTCCTATAAGTTTAGGGAATTTGTTCCTTGTTCGATTTTGCTTGTGTACCTCGGACCGTTTGGGTTATTGGATATTGTTTTTTCATTACATGTAATTTTCTCGGACCATTGGGTCGGCATATCTTGGTTTGGTTTATCGTCTTTTTCAGTTATTGTAGCGTCGTCTTGTGTCAAGAGGCTGTCTGGCCTGACTTGTGAAAAACGGCGCAAGACCCGCGGCATTCTGCGCCGTGTCTGTGCGCCGTGTTACCCAGGGGTGCTCACTGCCTTGCGAAATGGTGCAAGACCCGCGGCATTTTGCGCCGTGTCTGTGCGCCGTGTCGCACAGGGGTCGCCCGCTGACCTGCAATACGACACTGAACACGGCGCCATTTTGGCCATTTGTTGCGCCGTGTTCTGTCCAGTATAAATAGGAGGGTTTTAACCCCATTTTCTCTTTTCCTCTCGGATCTCCACTCCTTCATCATGATCTTGGGCTATTTCTTCCGGATATTTCATTCTATCATCGTATAACTCGGAATTGGAGTTTGTAGCACGAATCAATCATCTTCCTTCCACCATTCCATCATTGAATTGAGGTATTTTTACATTATACCTAATTTTTGGGTTCTTGGCTATTATTCATTTTTCCTTTCATTTTTGCTTTGATTGATGATGAATTATAGTTGGGTAATCGTGGTTTTATGTTTTGCTAGAACTTTAGTGGATCAATTCCAAGTATTTCCCTTCGTTGATCGAATTTGACCCTTATGCCTTCATAGTGTTCGGTGTATTGTCCCTTAGGGTAGAACGCCGACTGATTCGTGATTTCTCAGTGGAATTGTAGTTGATTGAGTCTCTATTGTTGTTAGGATCGGATTTATGAAGATTGTTCGGACCGAAACCCTTCCTTTCACCGTTTTCTTCGCCTCGTGTTATCCAAGGCAAGTACATGTATTACATTTCATTGTGTGTGTACGGTTTTGATGCGAATGATGTAAATCGTATTTTTGAATGATTATGATTGTTTCTCTTCCACCCGGGGATGGCATATGTGGCCTCTGGGGGCCGATACTAATGGGTACGGCCGCAAAATTAAACTTGGGTGCGTGTGTTGATGTTTTTCCACCTGGGGAGGGTTCGATGGGACCTCTGGGGGCCGATACTAATGGGTACGACTGCGGAAGTGGTTTCTCACCTGGGGACAGTTCGACGGGACCTCTGGGGGCCGATACTAATGGGTAGGGTCGCGAGTTACCAAGTGTGGATAGTTATGATATGGAAAAATTGAGGATATACTGTTTTAGATATAAATGTGATATTCCGGAATATTGATTGCAAATGTTTTTCCTAAAATGGTTTGTTTGTGTTGAATCTCGTATGTATATAATGTTGTGTAATTGTGTACTTGTACTAGCTATTCGAATGCTAACCCCTTAAATGGGGGAAATGCGTCTTATGCATTTCAGGTACTGGTCGAGCTGAGGAGTTGGCACGGGATGCGCACGTAAAGGATCGACTGGCATGATGATGAGGCTCGAGTCTATATTTTTTTTATGTTTGTGTCATTGTATCTGTTTGGGTATTGAAGTTAGACTGAGTGTTTTATAAATTGGTTGAAGTCCCCTGCGTGGGCAATGGATTTTTTTGTGGAGTTACACTCTTAGATATTTGGTTAAAATGTTTTGGCCGAGGCCACGACCCTATTTTACTTTGATAATTTTGTGTTTTGGGATTTCATGTACGGTTGGTGTGTTATGCGATAGCCTGGTAGACCTCATGAAGGTTCTACGGCGTGTAATGTCCCATTTGTGATTTGGGGTGTTACATTTATGGTATCGGAGCTTAGGTTATGGATACCTAGGCTGTCGGTAAATTTTGGGTTTGTCAGTCGTGTCGTTAGAGTCAGTTATTGAGCCTAATATCATCGTGCTACCATCTCTTCGTGCGACCCGTGACTGCAAGTCTCCTCAAACTCTTATATCTTTGTAGTTCGTTTCTTTGTGTTGTTTGGGTTGTGATTATGGTATCAATCTTGCAAATTGTGAATCATTCTGATCTTGTTCTTTCATATCTTTCTTCAGTATGTTGAGAGGTCGCGGTAGACCAGCTAGAGGACGTGGCCGAGGCCGTGGTCGGGGTGCTAATAATGAGGAAGGCTCACTTTCTCAGTCCTCTGCGGACTCAGCCTCTCATTCAGTGCCGTCGGGTAATAATGCCGATGCCGGGGCTACTGCCGTACTTCAGCAGTTGGTAGCCCAGCTTGCCCAGATAGCTCAGGGAGGACGCCAGAATCCGCCTCCGACTCCTGAGGAAGAAGCTAGTAAGTGGCTTCAGACGGTGACTAAGATGCACCCTCCTCGTTTCTCCGGACCTTCTGACTCCCTCGGTTGGGAGAATTGGCTCTTTCAGTTGTCTAGGACCTTTGATGCCATAGCTTGTCCCAATGACAGGAGGGTACATATTGCCTAGTACCTCATGGATAAGGAAGCTGCGGAATGGTGGGAAGTTGTGACACCCAGAGACCGTTGAGCCACTTGGGAGGAATTCAAGGCTGCTATGGAAGCAGAATATTGTCCGCCGCCAGTCAAAGAACGCAGGATTGTGGAGTTCTTCACTGCCACACCCCAGGATGTGCCGATTTCTCAGGCCATTATCTCTTACAATCAACAGTTGGGTTTTGTGATGGATCAGGTGAGGACTGAGGCTGACAAAATTCGTTATTTCAATATGCGCATGAAGCCGCATATCAGGCAGAGTATGGCACCGCTCATGTGTGCCACCTTGAAGGAATACCAGGATAGCGCTCTAGCGATCGAGATGGCTGCCCCAGAATCAGAGTCGGTTTCAAAAACTAAGAAGCAGAAGACTACTGGCGGTTTCTCGGCCGTTAAGGGTGGTCAGTTTTCGAGGTCTCGGTCTGTTCCTACATCTGGAAAGAGGCCATTTCATCAGGCCGGTGGATCTCAGGGTAACCGTTTGGTCCAGTCTGTTGCACCTGGCGGGAGAGTTTGTTTTAACTGCAGTCAGCCCGAGCACGTGATGAAGGATTGCCCATTTCCATTAGTTACTTGCTTTTGTTGCGGACAGACCGGGCATTGGGCAGCTCATTGTGAGAGGGCCACCAGGGCCGCCAGAGCTCCGACTACCACCGCCGATCAGAAGGAACACAACACTCCAGCTACTTATATTCCTCAGAGTTCGAGTCGTGGTATGGGTCGGGGTCAGCCGGATCACCGTACAGCATCGAGTTCGGGTTCAATTCACCCCCGATTGTATCAGATGAGGCGCACAGAGAAGGCAGACATTCCGATGGCGTCAGGTACCACTCAGATCCTTTCTCATCCAGTTTTAGTGCTTTTTGATTCGAGTGCTACCCACTCCTTTATTGCTTCGGATTGTGTGAGTCGTATTGGTTTTGACTGTTTGTTCGAGCGTGAACCGTTTGTGGTGGGTACGCCCAACGGGGATCATATGGTTGGGGACCGGGAGGTTAGGGATTGCCTAGTGAGGATCGGGAGCCGGGATTGGCCCTCGAATATCATTGTTATAGACCTTAAGGGTGAGGATTTGATCCTCATGGACGATTGGTTGGATCGTCACGGTGCTATCATGAACTATCAGACTCGTACCATATCGATCGTGGCCGAGGACGGCACCGAGCATACTCTCATCGATTGTAAGCCGGGTAGATCAGGGAGTGTGATTAGCGCCTTGAAGGCGATGAAACTTCTGAACCAGGGTTGTGTCGGCTACTGGTTTTATGCTCTGAAGGCGGAAGATGGTGGGGTTGATTTGTCGTCAATTTCAGTTGTTAGTGAATATCCCGACATATTTCCGGATGACTTGCCGGGATTGCCACTGCAGCGAGAGGTTGAGTTTCCTATTGATCTTGAGCCAAATGCGGCCCCTATTTCTCGAGCGTCGTACTGTATGGCACCATCGGAGATGTTAGAGTTGAAGAAACAGTTGGGAGAGTTGTTAGATAAAGGGTATATTCGACCGAGCACATCGCCTTGGGTTGCGCCTGTACTTTTTGTTAAGAAGAAGGATGGATCGCTTCGTTTATGCATCAATTACCGAGAATTAAACAAGTTGACCATCAAACACAAATACCCTTTGCCCAGGATCGACGATTTATTTGATCAGCTTCAGGGGGCGACAGTCTTCTCAAAAATTGATTTACGATCGAGCTACTACCAGTTGAGGATTCGGGACAGTGATATACCGAAAGCTGCCTTTCGGACGATATATGGCCATTACGAGTTTATGGTTATGCCTTTCGGGTTAACCAATGCCCCAATAGTATTCATGCAGTTGATGAACAAAGTTTTTATTGAGTATCTGGACAAATTCGTAGTTGTCTTTATCGATGACATTCTTATCTATTCACGGAGTCAGGAGGAGCACGCCTTACATCTCCGGATTGTATTAGACATTTTGAGAGCTGAGAAGTTGTACGCGAAGTTCTCTAAGTGTGAGTTTTGGCTCAAGGAAGTGATGTTCCTCGGGCATGTGATTTTAGCGGAGGGAGTTTGAGTAGATCTGCAGAAAATAGAGGCAGTGATGGCGTGGGAACCGTGTAAGAATGTGAAGGAGGTGAGGAGTTTTCTGGGTCTTGCCGGCTATTACCGTATATTTGTTGAGGGATTTTCTAAGATCGCTAGACCACTCACTCAGTTGCTCCAGAAGACTCAGAAATTCGAGTGGACCACAGACAGACAGGGTAGTTTTGACGAGTTGAAGAGACGACTAACTACCGCACCCGTGCTAGCATTGCCTCAGGGGAACGAAGATTTCATGGTATATAGTGATGCTTCGGGCCTCGGGCTCGGATGTGTTATGATGCAGAGAGATATGGTTATTGCTTATGCGTCCCGCCAGTTGAGACCTTATGAGGTGAATTACCCCACGCACGATTTAGAGTTAACTACGGTCGTTTTGCCTTAAAGATCTGGAGGCATTATCTCTATGGGTCGTCATGTAAGATTTTATGGATCACAAGAGTCTGAAGTATATCTTCAGTCAGAAAGAGTTGAATATGAGACAGCATAGGCGGTTGGAGCTAATTAAAGATTACGACCTCGAGATACTTTACCATCCGGGTAAGGCTATCGTAGTGGCTGATGCGTTGAGCCAAAAGCCGATGGTGTTACAAATGTTAGAGGTACTTACACCACAGAGTAGGATCCAGCAGGATTTTATTTGTCAGAATATCTAGGTTTGGGTTCAGAGAGTTCAGGGTCAGTTATGTGCATTGGAGATCACTTCGTCCTTGACTGATGATATCAAGGCGAAACAGTATGATGATCTGTTTTTGGTCCAATTGAGGGAGGATGTGAGGAAGGGGAAAGCCCCTGGATTTGTGGTTCAGGATGATGGAGTTTTGAGATTTCGCGGCAGACTATGTGTACCGAGTGTTATTGAGTTGAGACAGAAGATCTTGAGTGAAGCTCATACCACACCCTTCTCCATACATCCTGGTACGAGCAAAATGTACAAGGATGTGAGGAGTAACTACTGGTGGAGTAATTTTAAGACAGACGTCAGCGAGTTTGTGTTGAGGTCTTTGACCTGTCAGTAGATTAAGATCTAGCATCAGTGACCCGCGGGTCTTTTGCGACCACTTCCTATCCTGGAGTGGAAATGGGAGGATATTTCTATGGATTTCATTACCAGTATGCCTAAGACTCAGACTGGAATGAAAATGGTTTGGGTTATTGTCGATTGACTAACCAAATCAGCTCATTTTCTGGATATTAAGGACACTTGGGGGCCAGAGAGACTAGCGCGAGTGTTCATTGCGGAGATCGTGAGGTTGCATGGGACCCCTAAGAGTATTGTTTCAGATCGTGATGGCCGGTTTATATCACATTTTTGGCAGGCCATTCATCGAGCCTTGGGGACCGAGTTGAGAATTAGTACATCCTACCACCCTCAGACAGACGGACAGTCTGAGCGGACGATACAGACGCTGGAGGATATGTTGCGAGCCTGTGCTTTAGATTGGAAGGATGATTGGGAGTTGCACTTGCCATTGATCGAGTTCACATACAACAATAGTTGGCACGCCTCGATCAAAATGGCACCATTTGAGGCATTGTATGGGAGGAGGTGCAGATCGCTGTTGTGTTGGGACGATGCGTCCGAGTTGATTGGTACCGAGCCCGATATTGTAGTTGATATGAGAGAGAAGATTGCTCTAATTCGTGATAGGATATTGACGGAACAGAGTCGGCAGAAGTCTTATGCCGATACGCGTCACCGGCCATTAGAGTTTGAGGTAGGAGATCATGTCTTGCTTAAGGTGTCACCGACACGGGGAGTTTACCGCTTCGGATGGAAGGGTAAACATAGTTCGAGATATATTGGGCCGCTCGAGATTTTAGAGAGAGTTGGAGAGCTCGCATATCGGTTAGGCTTGCCGCCGTCCTTGAGTCACGTACATAACGTACTTCATGTTTCCCGCTTAGGAAGTACGTACCGGACCCTAGCCATATTATCGATTTTGGAGAGATCGAGTTGGGGCCCGACATTACCTTCGAGGAGAGGCCGATTAAGATCTTAGAGCATCGGGTGAAGCAATTCAGGTATAAAACCATTCCTTTGGTTAAAGTGCAATGGTCGAGGCATGGATCCGAGGAATCCACGTGGGAGACGGAAGGGAGTATGCGGTCGAGATACCCCGAGTTATTCACGTTGTAAGTTTCGGGACGAAACTTATTTTTAGGGGGATAGAATGTAATATCCGTACTTTTTATTTTCGGTAATTTCTGTTTTTGGTGTTTGTTCGTTTCGGACGCATCGTTTATCACTGTTTTGGGATTCTGAATCTATATTGTTCTTTGAGTTTTTCCATTCGGGCGAGTTTCGGTGATGTTTTGGTGTATTTTCGTCTTGAACTATGTTTTATCGCATGTGCGCTCGATTCTCGTGAAACTCGTTCGATTTCACTATTTCTCTGTTCCCACAAGTTCGTTTGGTTGAGTTGCGCATGTTGTGAGTTTCGGATTGTTAATCCGACGTTGTATCATGAATTTCGGACGTTTGGGCCGTTTTGTAAATTCCTATAAGTTTAGGGAATTTGTTCCTTGTTCGATTTTGTTTGTGTACCTCGGACCGTTTGGGTTATTGGATATTGTTTTTTCGTTACATGTAATTTTCTCGGACCGTTGGATCGGCATATCGTGTTTTGGTTTATCGTCTTTTTCAGTTATGGTAGCATCGTCTTATGTCAAGAGGCTGTCTGGCCTGACCTGTGCAAAACGGCGCAAGACCCGCGGCATTCTGCGCCGTGTCTGTGCGCCGTGTTGCCCAGGGGTGCTCGCTTCCTTGCGAAACGGCGCAAGACCCGCGACATTTTGTGCCGTGTCGCACAGGGGTCGCCCGCTGACCTGCAATACGGCGCTGAACACGGCGCCATTTGGGCCGTTTGTTGCACCGTGTTCTGTCCAGTATAAATAGGACAGACATGGGTTTTAACCCCATTTTCTCTTTTCCTCTCGGCTCTCCACTCCTTCATCACGATCTTGGGCGATTTCTTCTGGATATTTCATTCTATCATCGTATAACTCGGAATTGGAGTTTGTAGCACGAATCAATCATCTTCCTTCCACCATTCCATCGTTGAATTGAGGTATTTTGACATTATACCTAATTTTAGGGTTCTTGGCTATTATTCGTTTTTCCATTCATTTTTGCTTCGATTGATGCTGAATTATAGTTGGGTAATCGTGGTTTTATGTTTTCCTAGAACTTTAGTGGATCAATTCCAAGTCTTTCCCTTCGTTGATCGAATTTGACCCTTATGCCTTCATAGTGTTCGGTGTATTGTCCCTTAGGGTAGAACGCCAACTGATTCATGATTTCTCAGTGGAATTGTAGTTGATTGAGTCTCTATTCTTGTTAGGATCGGATTTGTGAGGATTGTTCGGACCGAAACCCTTCCTTTCATCGTTTTCTTCGCCTCGTGTTATCCAAGGCAAGTACATGTATTAAATTTCATTGTGTGTGTATGGTTTTGATGCGAATGATGTAAATCGTATTTTTGAATGATTATGAATGTTGCTCTTCCACCCGGGGATGGCATATTTGGCCTCTGGGGGCCGATACTAATGGGTACGGCCGCGGAAGTGAACTTGGGTGCGTGTGTTGATGTTCCTCCACCTGGGGACAGTTCGACGGGACCTCTGGGGGCCGATACTAATGGGTACGGCTGCGGAAGTGGTTTCTCACCTGGGAACGGTTCGACGGGACCTCTGTGGGCCGATACTAATGGGTACGGTCATGAGTTACCAAGTGTGAATAGTTATGATGTGGAAAACTTGAGGATATACTGTTTTAGATATAAATGTGATATTCCGGAATATTGATTGCAAATGTTTTTCCTAAAATGGTTTGTTTGCGTTGAATCTCGTATGTATATAATGTTGTGTAATTGTGTACTTGCACTAGCTATTCGAATGCTAACCCCTTAAATGGGGGAAATGCGTCTTATGCATT
The DNA here is from genome assembly GCA_033398695.1 of Orobanche coerulescens. Taxonomy (NCBI): domain Eukaryota; kingdom Viridiplantae; phylum Streptophyta; class Magnoliopsida; order Lamiales; family Orobanchaceae; genus Orobanche; species Orobanche coerulescens. Next base: position 58,863,999 of record CM065809.1, on the reverse strand, counting down.
TTTAGTCTTGGTCAGTGAGGAGGCGCACGGGATGCGCACGCAAAGGATGGACTGGCATGATGATGAGGCTCGAGTCTATATTTTTTTATGTTTGTGTAATTGTATCTGTTTGGGTATTGAAGTTAGACTGATTGTTTTATAAATTGGTTGAAGTCTCCTACGTGGGCAATGAATTTTTTTGTGGAGTTACACTCTTAGATATTTGATTAAAATATTTTGGCCGAGGCCACGGCCCTATTTTACTTTGATAATTGTGTGTTTTGGGATGTCATGTACGGTTGGTGTGTTATGCGTTAGCCTGGTGGACCTCATGAAGGTTCTACGGCGTGTAATGTCCCATTTGTTATTTGGGGTGTTACAAATGCAAATCAAGACCGACTGATTAATATGTATCTAATGCGACTATATCAGAATGCTTTGGCAAAAAACTTATGATCTTATTTGCCATTAATCGTATAGGACATTCACCTGCTCACTAACAGGAGATATAATCCTTTCTTGGCGTACAGTAAGACTGCTACATGCCCGTATAGTTCGCATAGACCCGGCAAAATAGGCCCAGGCCCGCGGGCCGAGCCAGCCCGCCCGTTTTTGGGCGGGCATTGGGCTGCATATTATTAGCCCAAAAGCAAGCCTTTTGGCCGGCCCAGTTGGCCCGCCGTGGAGGCCGGCCGCGGGCGGTTTTTTTTTTTTATAATTTATGTTATGTGTAATTATAATATTTAAATTTTTTTTCTTGTTTGTTTGATTATAATACATCTATATATTAATTATTGATGTAATTTTATTTTTTATGGGACTTTGTGATTACTTTGTAGTATCTCATATCAATAATAATATTATTTTATGATTTTATAAAAAAGTAGTAGTGATAAATGATATGATGATCAAATAAAAATATTTGTATATTTGTCTTTTGATTATGGTAGTGTAGTAAATAATGTAATTATCAAATAAAAATAATTATATATTTATTTATCTGATTGTGATAGTATAGTGAATAATATAATAATTAAGGATCGAAAAATATTTGTATATTTATTTTAGAATTAATATTTTCAAAAAAAAAGTTGAGGCCCGCGGGCCGAGTCGATCCCGCCCGGGGCGGGCCACGGGCCTAATAATTTTGGCCCAAAAAAATGGGCCTTTTTGGCCCGGCCCAAAAAAGGCCCGCCCGTTTTATGCCTGGCCCGTTTGGGCCGAGCCCGCCCGTTTTCCAGGTCTAAGTTCGCACTTCGAGGTCGACTCAGCAATTAAGCAAATTGAGTCTAACTACTCTAATGACAAACTAAACGTCACAGGCACATCTTCTACTGAACCTCAAGTCAAAGGTCCATGTATACTATCACAACCTTTCGATTCATCATCGACTCTCCGAGAGTGAATACCGTGTGACTGAATCGAGTATGAGTCGTGTTCGACTATACTGGTCCCACCAATATACTTATAACTATGCTATCAAGACATGCACATGTCCTAGCATCAGTTATACAAGTCTTATTAAAACTTAATGCCCATTTAAATTTATTGACTTGCGAACGATTTACGTAAATAAACTTTAAACACTTCCAGTGCATTTTCTCTTATCCCATAACGAGAATGGAATGTTCGATTTATTTACATGGACTTCACTTCAATATTTACCAAGTCAAGAATGCAATTGAAATACAATAAACAGTGAATTAATCAAATTGCCTTTTTATTAATTATTCCATAATTACAAGTACAATGCCCCTAATCTCTCATCCCCTGAGTGGCATTCGAGGGCATATTCCTAACAATTTAATCATGTTGAGACTTGTAATTATCAAACTAATCATTCAATTCACGAGGAACGACGGTTCCAATCATTTCAGTGAGCTATCATTTATTTCATTATTATTTCATCTCGGTGAGTCATTCTTGACCCTTGTCGGATTGTTATTCATTAATATTCATCATGGTCACTTTTGTTCTTGTGACCTTCTGGGTTCATATTGCGTGGCCGGGTAGTTATGTGTAGAATTTTTAGTCGGGCACACGATAGTCATGTGTTACGGGTTCACCGACACATTAGACTGTGTACACGGTAACGTGCCTCCGTGAGACTAATTAGGTACAAGTGCGGGTGTGTCCGGACACTCGTCTTGTGCACTTGCACGTCCCATTACGAGCGTACTATGATGCCCCTCTTCAGCTTAATTTCATAACTAAGTTATATAATGATTGTGTTTATTCAACTCTTGAGGATTGTTGTTCTGTGTATCTGACCCCGTTGGGGATATTGTTTTTAGGTCATGGCAAGGCAAACGCACGGGAAGAGAACTTTGACGGCGAGGAGTCCCAGTGATACTAGTAGGGGGCCCCAGTCTCTTTATTTATTCATGTCTTCTTGTTGTGTATTTTCCGCTGCAGTCCGTTTGGATTTCATTTCATTCAGTGTTGTATATTTTATCTTCATATGAAATATACACGTATTCTATATTTCCTGGGTGTATGGTACTTAAAACTCCCCGTCGGAGTAATCAGTATTATAATGTGGTTCGGTACTACATTTATATTATTTAATTCACTAAATTTCATTCGCCCGGTGGGTCCTAGTCGGGGGTCCACGACACTGTAATATCCGCCTAGTTTGGGGTGTTATAGAGTTGGTACCGGAGCATGGTTTTGAATACTACCTTCTGAGTCATGTCTCATTTGAAATCATCATTCACTGGACTAGTATCATTGGACTTTCGCGTCACGTGTGACCTGTGTAAGCGCCCAGCCCCTCAGACCGAAAGAACTGTAAGATTTCTGACGCCATGGTATAATTTCTGGCAATAAGAATCATTCATTCATCATTCATCAGTCAACAATCCTAATCATCATTTTCATGTTGATCATGTCGATCATGTTAACTCATTAATCACTCAATTCATTTCATTACTCAGTTGTTGATCTTGAGGATCGTATCATTAATCTTGTTAACTTGTTCAAGATAATCATTTCAAGAATTTCATCAGATAATCATGTCACCTCAGTTGATCCCTCATGTAATCATTGTGTTAGAGCACGTATGCTCATTATCATTAATTCATAATGTAATCATCATGCGGTATTCATGCGAGATCTATAATTATCATGTGACTTTCCTACTTTAGTATGGAGAGAGCCGTCAGAGGATGCAGGGGAAGAGGCCTCGGTGCGGGCCGAAACCCAGGAGCTCGTGTGAATACACGCGTGAAACGCGAGGAATAATGCTAATTCAACCAGCAGCGATGCTGCCACTCATTCACCTGGAAATAATCATTCACTGTCGAGAAGTCGTACCCGAGATACAACTGAATCAGAAGGTGTTCGGGTTGATCCACTCACTTTTATGCAAGGCATGATGGCCCAGATGACTCAGATGGCACGTTTGATGGAGACGATGCAGAACTCAACCACCCAGAATCAACAGGATCCTCCGCCGCCACCTCAGAGGCAGGAGAGGAGTGTGAGTAGTATCGTTGGCGACATCTCTAGCCAGAGACCACCTACTTTTGAGGGCTCGTCTGAGCCGGCGGATATTGTTCACTAGCTTGAACACTTTGAGAAACTATTTGCTATGATGGAGTGTCCCGAAGGGCACAAAGTTTCAGTTGCGGCTTACTATCTGGGTAAGAGCGGTCATTCATGGTGGCTATCTTTGAAGCCCACCGACGGATCTTGCACGTGGGACCAGTTCAAGACTCTCATGATGGAAAGGTATTATCCGGCCCCACTCAAGGAGGCCAAATTGTCGGGGTTACTCAATCCCGACCCCTCAACGGAAGAAGATGTTCTCTCCATTGCCGAGAAGTTTCAGGAGCTGCTTCCATTCGCCTTATCCATTATCCACTCCGAGGCAGATAAAATCAAGTATTTCAGTAAGAGGTTGAAACCTCCTATGCGGATGCAGTTACTTAATCATCATTGCACCACTCTGGCTGAATTCATCGAGAAAGCTCTTACTTATGAGCTTACTGCTAAGGAAATTTCTAAGCAACAACCTTCATCTGCTAGCAAGAAATCAAAGAATCATAATCAGTCCGAAGGCGGCCAGGCAACCTTCAAGAAACCTCGTGCGGGCCCTACTTTTTCCGAGCGACCTCCTATGGTGCTAAAACCTGCGGAGTCTCAGTCACGAGTGGCTAGTTCGGCCATCACCTGTTTCGATTGTGGAGAGCAGGGTCATTTCAGCACTAAGTGTCCGAGGCAGACTATCACGTGCAACAACTATGGAATTGCCGAGCATAAGGCCCGTTTCTGCCAAAGAGACTCCAAACCTACTCCGGCGGCATCTCAGGCCCTGAAGCAGTCAACGGTTCAGAATCAGGCCACTCAGTCCGTGTTGTTTAAGACGACGGGAGCAAACAAATGTGGATCCCACAACTATCAGACGGGAGCATCCGGTTCCGGGGCTGGCAAGCCCTGAATTTATGATATGAAGAGGACCGACGATCCGGAGGCCAGAATGATCTCAGGTACGCTCGAAATTCTGTCTCAACCTGTGTGTACCCTTTTTGATACTGGTGCATCGCATTTATTCATTTCCGAGTCATGCTTGAGTAGACTTCATCTGGATAGTGCTACTAGTTGTGAACTTTATGTCATTGGACTACCTGACGGTAGAAGAATTATCGGAGGTCGCGAGATTAAGAATTGTCCGATTCAGCTTAATGGCCGTGATTGGTTGGCAGACCTGATCGTGGTAGATTTACATAGAGATGATGTTATTTTGGGCATTGATTAGATGGATCGTCATGATGCCATCCTTAGCGTCCGTAAGCGTATGGTCACTATTATTTCAGACAATGGAGTTGAGTGTGTATTTCAGGGTAGTAACCCCATCTATTCCGGAAGGGTTATCAATATGATGAAAGCAGTGAAATTACTCAATCAGGGGTGTGTTGGTTATTGGTGCTATATGACCAAGACCGAGAAATCATCAGTGACTTTGGCAGATATCCCGGTAGTAAGAGAATACGCCGATGTATTTCCAGATGAGTTACCTGGTTTACCTCCACAGAGAGATGTGGAATTCACAATAGAGTTGGAGCTTGGTACGTCCCCATTATCGAAGGCACCGTATCGGATGGCCCCGACCAAAATACAGGAATTGAAGAATCAACTGGAGGATTTGACCGAGAAAGATTATATCCGACCGAGTACGTCCCTATGGGGAGCAACAATGTTATTTGTCAAGAAGAAGGATGGTTCATTTCGCTTGTGTATTGACTATCGAGAGTTGAACAGGGTGACGATCAAGAATAAATATCCCCTACCCCGTATTGATGATCTCTTGGATCAACTTCAAGGAGCTTCAATATTTTCCAAGATCGATTTAAGATCTGGGTATCATCAGTTGCGAATTCGACAGTCGGATATCGCAAGAACGACGTTTTGAACACGATATGGGCACTACGAGTTTGTAGTGATGCCATTTGGGTTAACTAATGCACCTGCAGTATTCATGGAGTTAATGAATCGGGTTTTCATCGACTATTTGTATCAGTTCTTGGTTGTGTTCATAGACGACATTTTGATTTATTCTCGTGACCGAGAGGAGCACGAAGTTCACCTTCATCAAGTTCTCGACGTGTTGATACGAGAGCAACTCTATGGAAAGTTTTCCAAATGTGAGTTCTGGATGTACGAGGTGACGTTTATCGGACATGTGATTTCATCAGACGGAGTACGTGTCGACCCTCAGAAGATGGAGGCTATCCGAGATTGGCAACCTCTGTAGAATATTAAGGAAATCCGAAGCTTTCTCGGATTAGCAGGCTATTACTAGTGATTTGTGGAAGGATTTTCTAAAATCGCTCAACCTATGACGAACCTTTTGCGGAAGGATAAGAAATACACGTGGTCTGACGCGTGTCAGCAGAGTTTTGAGGAGATCAAGAGCCGTTTAATTTCAGCACCTGTCCTTTCCTTGCCACAAGGGATGGAAGGATTCATGGCTTATAGTGATGCGTCCGGACACGGTCTCGGATGTGTACTAAAACAGAACGGGAAAGTTATTGCCTATGCCTCAAGGAAATTGAGACCTTACGAGGTCAATTATCTGACCCATGACCTGGAGCTAGCAGCCGTGGTATTCGCGTTGAATATTTGGCATCGTTATCTCTATGGCGTCACCTGTCAGATTTTCACCGATCATAAGAGTTTGAAATATATATTTACTCAGAAGGAGTTAAATATGCGACAGAGACAGTGGTTGTAACTAATCAAAGATTGTGATATTGAGATACTATACCACCCGGGCAAGGCGAACGTTGTCGCCGATGCCTTGATTCGTAAGTCCGTTCAGGAGAAAATACTTGCTCATTTGACTGTTTAGAAGGAACTTCAACAGGAATTCCTAAGACCCGAGATCGAGGTCTGGTTAAAGCGAGTACAAGGGTAACTCTGCATGTTAGAGATTTCATCGCCACTTGAGGAGGCGATCAGAGTGAATCAGGGTTCAGACCCATTTTTGTTGCGCATCCAAGAGGATGCGGCTCAGGGGAAAGCCCCTGGATTTGTGGTCCACGAGGATGGACTTTTGCGATTTAAGAACCGGTTATGCATACCGGCCGATGATGAGTTGAAAAACTCGATTCTAAGAGAAGCTCATGCTACCCCTTATTCTATCCATCTGGGTGTAGCAATATGTACAAAGACTTGAAACCAAATTACTGGTGGATTAATATGAAGCGAGAAGTTGCAGAATTTGTTTGAAGATGTTTAAACTGTCAGCAAGTCAAGATAGAACATCAGCGACCGACGGGTATGCTAAAACCGCTCCCTATTCCAGAGTGGAAGTGGGAGGATATTTCAATGGACTTCATCACGAGTTTGCCGACGAGTCATCGTGGCATGAATACAATTTGGGTAATTGTGGACTGCTTAACTAAGTCAGTTCATTTCCTCGAGATTAAGGATACATGGGGTCCCGATAGACTTGCCCAGTTGTTCATCAAAGAGATAGTGAGATTGCACGGTACTCCTAAGAATATCGTTTCTGATCGTGATGGATGATTCGTGTCACATTTTTGGAAATCCGTTCATCGTGCCATGGGAACTCAGCTTAATTTCAGCACAACTTTTCACCGTCAGTCCGACGGACAATCCGAGAGAACTATTCAGACGTTGGAGGACATGTTGAGGGCATGCGTCCTCGATTGGAAAGATGATTGGGAAGCCCAAATACTGTTGATCGAGTTCACGTACAATAATAGTTGGCATGCTTCGATTAAGATGGCACCTTATGAGGCCTTATACGGTCGTCGTTGTCGATCTCCCTAGTGTTGGGATGACTTATCAGAATCAATCGGCACTGAGCCCGATATGCTTATAGCCGCTCGTGAGAAGGTAGCACTGATCAGCAGTCATTTGTTGACCACTCAGAGTCGACAAAAATCATATGCAGATAATCGTCGTCGACCATTAGAGTTCGAGGCAGGTGACCACATTTTGGTCAAGGTATCCCCGAGTCAAGGTATCTTCCGTTTCCAGAAGCAGGGAAAGTTGAATCCGAGATTGATTGAACCATTTGAGATTTTGGATCGAGTTGGCAATTTGGCTTATCGATTGGCTTTACCTCCAGCGTTGAGCCGAATTCATAATGTTTTTCATGCCTCTCAGTTCGGGAAATATGTTTCCCACCCGAGTCACATACTTTAGTTCGAGGAAATCGAGATCGCGGATGATCATTCGTATGAGGAGCGTCTTATACGAGTCTTAGAGCGGTATATCAAACAGTTGAGGAGCAAGACGATTCCTTTGGTTAAGATTCAGTGGTCTAGACACGGAGTCGAAGAGGCTACTTTGGAAACCGAGGATAGTATGCGGGAGGGTTATCCTGAATTGTTTGACCCTTAGTTTTGGGGATGAAACTCTTTTTAAGGGGGGAAGTGTAATATCCGTACCTTTCCATTTTTAACAGTTTCCATTTTTGGTTTATGTCTATATTTATCAACTCTCTTGTAACCGTTTCGACATTTTGAATCTACTTTATTCTTGGGGTTTTTCTATTTGGACGAGTTTCGGAGATGTTTTTACGTAATTCCATTTTATGTTATGTTTGCCGTATGTACGTTCGATTCTCATAAAACTCGTTTGTTTTCGTTGTTTCTTTGTTTACGTAAGTTCGTATGGTTGAGTTGTTCGTGTTGTGACCTTTGGTTTGTTAATCCGACGTCGTATCGTGATTTTCGAGCGTTTGGGTCGTTTTGTAAATTCCTTAAACTTAATGGGAATTTTACTTTCGTCGTCGAATTCCGAACATCCGGGGAATCAAAATTGTGTTTCCTTTTAACGCTTAGATTCGTCATCGAGAATACTTCGTAACCATATTTTTGGTTCGATAACAGGTCCGAGTTTCGGAGTCGTCCGGGATAGTTCGGACAGCAGCTTCTTAGACTGCTGTCCAGTAGGGTGTTACAGCCGTAACACCCCATTCATTACGGCCGTAATGTTGGCCTTGTTACGGCCGTAAGCTAGCCCCTATTACGGCCGTAACATCCCTCTGTTTTAAAACAGCGAGCAGAGGTCAGAAACCTCATTTCCATCCATCTTCTCGTTTTTCTTCGTCGGGCGACTCCAGAGAACCTCCAGGGGCGATTTCTACCACTTTCGATCCGTGTGTTCTTTGTTTTCCATCACCGTGGTGTTATGGTAACATATTATCATCAACAAGATCACCCTACACCGTCCGAATCCGAGGTAAATAGCTTAAAACCCTAACTTTGTCAATTTTGGGGGTTTTTTCCGGGTTTTGCTTGTTAAACTCGAATTGTTCAAGTATGTTGTGATATTCCATACTGATTGCTGTTATTCGGTGATTCCCAATCCGATTTTTTCGAGTTTAATCCGTGAATTGTCGATTCGGGGAGGTTTTGCATAAACCTTCGCCCGTATCGATTGATCGTATTTTGTCATAGCTTGTAATCGGGGTTGTGGGTGTATTCCATTCGATTAATGTTATTGTATAGGACTGAGTTATGTTAATCCTTCGTTTAGGAACGGCCGTTTTCCCTCTAGAGCATTCGTATTCGTTGTTCTTTCCCGTTTTGTCAAGGATGTCTCAAAGGCAAGTACTTTACATTTGGTTACATGTTCTAGTATTTGAATTATGGCTTTTCGTGGTTGTTGTGGATGGATATGGGTATGTTCACCTAGGGACGGCCATACGGGGCCTCTAGGGATACGTATTTCCGTGTGTGTGCGTATCACGAACTAGGGTTAACCACCCAGAGATGTCCGACGGGGCTCTGCGGGGTACGGTGGCCGTTAGTCTCGTACCAACGGTTAACTTTGAATTGTTTTGTTGGAGAAATGTGTTTTGCGCTTGTGCACCGTGAATATTACGGAATATAGATGATTTCTAAAATGACTTTTGGCGCATATTTTCATCTGATTAGAATGGTAGTTCAAATGGATTGTACTTGCACTAGCAGTTGTCGCTAACCCCTTAAATGGGGGAAATACTTTTGTATTTCAGGTACAGGTCATGGAAGCAAGCGAGCAAGCCAGCCGTACGAGGATGATGGGCAAGCGTGATTCTGTTCAGTGGTTGTCCGTTGGTGTTTTGTTTCTGGAGTTTATTTATTATGTCATTTGCTTAAGTACTCGAGTACTTCCTTCTTAAATTTATTAATATTGTGTACTCGTTTTGGGAGTGGGTTTGATGTCGAATTGTATTGTCAATTTTGGTCTTTTGTTTTGAATGTCGTGGATTGAGAAATTGTCTGTGTGTTATTCATGTTTGTCTTGGTCGAATGTCATATTGGTACGTTAGCCTGGTGGATTCCAATGTGTGGGGTCCATGACACTGTAATATGCCCTGATCGTCTTGGGGGGTTACAGAATATGGTATCAGAGCTTAGGTTTATGGATACCTAGGCTGTCGCTTATTTGGGTCTAGTTGAGTGTCATTTTTTAACAGTATCACTGCTGCGCCATCATCTCGGTACGCCGGTGCTCGTAAGTTTTCCTAACTTGACTCGTTACGTTATTCTATTCTATTCCTTGATATCTTGTTGCGTTTTATGTTTGAACGGTACTTACCCGTTACTTCTTCAGAATACCTGCTGGTAGAGGACGCGGAGGCGGTCGCGGACGTGGTAGGGGACGTGGTGCAGCCGGTGGGGCGGCCATGTCTGATAACTCGGGAACTGATTCGGCGATGCCTTCCTTGTCGAACAGTGTTCCACATAGTTCTGGAGGCTAGCAGGATCAGTCTGCTAGCTCCGGTAATGCTCATGAGAATATCGGAGTTGCGAATATTTTGCAGCAAGTAGCGAACCAGATGACGCTACTGACTCAGGCCGTCTTGGTCGGCCAAGCTAATGCTAACCCGGTTCTGCCTACTGGATCCGACAATGATAAGTTACTTCAGGATGTGATTCATATGCGTCCTCCGCATTTTGATGGTACTTCCGACCCTTCCGGTTAGGAGAGTTGGTTATTTGAGATGGAGAAAGTGTTCGAGGCGGATGTCTGCCCTGATGAGAGGAAGGTACCCATCGCTCAGTACTTCCTCGCCAAGGAGGCGGCAACGTGGTGGCAAGTGGTGAAACCACTTGACCGGGCAGCCATATGGGCAGAGTTCCGAGAGTTGATGGAGGACGAATTTTGTCCGTGGCCAGTGAAAGAGGGGAGGATCCGAGCCTTCTTTGAGGCTAAGCCCCAAGATGTTCCTATTCGCCACTTTGACATGCGGATGAAGCCGAGGTTCGTTAGTACATGTCTGGTCTCGGGTGTACAACTCTGAAAGATTATCAGAACAAGGAAATAGCTTATGAGATGTCATTTTCTGCGACAGAGATGGCAACCGAGGGAAAGAAATATAAGACCTCTGGCCAGTTTTCGGGAGGCAAGTCTAGTGGGTATCAGAAGGCTCAGTCTGGTTTGCGAGTCTTCGGGAGTCAGTCCCCGTCATTGGGGCGAGGAAATGGTTCTAAGTTTGCTCCTACTGGTTCCGTTCGTGAGTGTGACAGGCCTCCGATTCAGTGTCTTTCTTGTGGTAGGATGGGACATCATGCTAAGTTTTGTACAGATGCGGTTCGGGCACCAGTTACTCAGGTGTCAGCCCCAGCTGCGGGGGAACTGAGCATTAATCAGGCACCGATAGATTCTCAGCCTCAGCAGAGTTTTGGTAGAGGTCGAGGACGTGGGCAGCCTTCTAGAGGGGGAGCTTCTAGTGCGGGGTCTGTTCTGCCCCGTGTGTATGAGATGATACGAGCTAGAGATCCTGACGCGACGGTGGCTACAAGTACCGTTCACATCCTTCACCATCCTGTTTTCGTATTATTCGATTCTGGCGCTACACATTCTTTCATATATCTGGATTGTGTGCGTCGTCTGCATGTTGATTGCCTAGTTGCGTGTGAACCATTTGTTGTTAAACTGCCTAGTAGGCATAGCATCGTGGGGTACCATGAAGAGATTTTCTTGTGAGTATTGCGGAGAGGGATTGGCCTTCTAATCTAATTGCAGTAGATATTAAGGACGAGGATCTGATTCTTGGTGAGGATTGGCTAGATCGTCATGGGGCGATCATGAATTAGAGAACGAGAACTGTTTCGATGTTAGCCTTTGACGGTACCGAGCATTCTTTTATGGGGTGTAAGCGGAGTAGTCAGAGATTTCTGATCAGCGCTATGAAAGCGGTGAGACTTCTTCAAGGAGGTTGTACCGGTTATTGGTGTTATGCTTTGAGATTGGAAGAAGGGGGAGTCAAGCTCTCGTCTATTCCAGTAGTGTGTGAGTATCCTGACGTCTTTCCAGACGAGTTGCCGGGTTTGCCGCCAGACCGAGAGGTTGAGTTTACTGTTGATTTAGAGCCGGGTGCAGCACCAATTTCTAAGACGCCATACCGTATGGCGCCTGCCGAGATGCTTGAGTTGAAGAAACAGTTGGGAGAGCTTCTAGACATGGGGTATATTCGACTGAGCGCTTCGCCTTGGGACGCACCGATCCTGTTTGTAAAGAAGAAGGATGGGTCACTTCGTCTATGTATCGACTATCGAGAGTTGAACAAAGTGACAATAAAAAAAAGTATCCACTCCCGAGGATTGATGACTTGTTTGACCAATTGCTAGGGGCAACCGTGTTTTCGAAGATTGATTTAAGATCGGGTTATTACCAGCTCCGAGTGAAGGATTCCGACATTCCGAAGATGGCCTTTCGGATGAGATACGGTCATTACGAGTTTGTCGTTATGCCTTTTAGGATAACCAACGCACCAGCCGTGTTCATGCAGCTTATGAACAAAGTCTTTATCGAATACCTCGATAAGTGTGTAGTTGTCTTTATTGACGATATCTTGATTTACTCGAGGAGTGAGGAGGTGCATGCACGCCATTTGCATATCGTGTTGGGAATCTTGAGAACTCAGCATCTTTTTGCGAAGTTCTCAAAGTGTGAGTTTTAGTTGCGGGAGGTTATGTTTCTCGGTCACGTGATCTCGGCCGAGGGTGTACGTGTCGACCCACATAAGACAGAGGCAGTACTGGATTGGGCGCTGCCCAAAAATATGAAGGAGGTCCGTAGTTTTATGGGTTTGGCCGGGTATTATCATAGATTTGTCAAGGGGTTCTCTAAGCTCGCTCGACCGCTGACTCAGTTGTTGCAAAAGTCGGAGAAGTTTGTGTGGACCGACGAGAGACAGAAGAGTTTCTAGGAGTTGAAGAAGCGGTTGACGACTGCCCCCGTTTTGGCTTTACCGAGTGGTAATAAGGGTTTCTGAGTTTTTAGTGACGTTTCAGGCCAAGGGCTCGGATGAGTACTCATGCAGCACGGGAAGACGATTGTCTATGCTTCCCATCAGTTGAATCTGTACAAGTTGAATTACCCCACCTACGATCTTGAGTTGGCCGCAATTGTGTTCGCGTTTAAGATCTGGCATCATTACTTGTATGGCTTGTCGTGTCAGATTTTCACCGATCACAAGAGTCTGAAGTACATTTTCACGCAGAAAGAACTAAATATGAGACAAAGGAGATGGTTGGAGTTGATTAAGGATTACGACCTCAAGATCCTTTATCATTCGGGCAAGGCAAATGTGGTGGGAGATGCCTTGAGCCGAAAATAGATATCGCTTCGGGCGCTTGAGTTACTTAGAGCTCAGTCGGGACTTCAGCGAGAGTTAATGAGGTTGAGCATTGAGATTGTACTACCAGGGAGTTTCGGGCTGTTGCGTACTCTTGATATCTCATCGTCTCTAGTCGACGACATTAAATCGGGATAGTTGGAAGATTCGATGTTTATTCAGCTCCGAGAGAATGTGGGGAAGGGGAAAGCCCTGAGATTCGTGATACATGAGTATGGTGTGTTGAGATTCTGTGGTCGGCTTTGTGTTCCGAACATTACCTCTCAGCATTAGCGCACGCTAACGTGATGGAGGCAGACAATCCAGTAGGTACTGAACTGAATTGGTGTTATTCATAGCGCACGCTAAGAGTGGATATAGCGTACGCTAGTGGTATGGATAGCGCACGCTAAGCATTAGTGTAGCGCACGCTAAGGTTCGATCAAACAGAGTCCAGTGGATACTGGACTGGAATGGAATTATTCATAGCGCACACTATGAGTGGAGATTAGTGTACGCTAATGGTGTTAGTAGCGCACGCTAAGCAGACAGTGTAGCGCGCGCTAAGGCTCAATCAGACTAGAGGACAGTAGGTTCTGGACTCTAGTATTTTGGACATCAACCATCAGGTAGTGCACGCTAACAAAAGGTTAACGCACGCTAAGAGGAGGGGTTAGCGTACGCTACGAAGGTACATAGCGCACGCTAACGATGCAGACAGCGGGTACTGGACTACCCGATGAACCCACTAGCGCACGCTAAGCATAGGAGCTAGCGCGTGCTAAGCTGGGTTTACTATATATTGGACTGTTCAGTCCACATTCGTCATTTTCACATCTCACCTCCTTCCTTGGGCGTTTTGGGCGATTTTTGGGTGAATCGTGAAGATCTTTTCGAGCTAAAATCACCTATCAACATCTTCAAGCTTCTAGTTTTGGATTAATCATCCTTTAATACTCTCCAACACACCAATCAAGGTAAACAGTTCTTGAATCTAGAATTTTGGGATTTCAATGTTTTCATTCCGATCTGTTCAAGTTAGCTTGATATTATGTTAGAATATGTTGGATATAGATTATTTACCTTGGATATATGCATTCCTATGGATTTATTGGTGTAATTGTCAGATTTGGTGAATATTTGGGGAATTATTCGAGAACCCTTGAGGGTTGACTTTGGAAATTTGGGGGTTTCCGATTAGATGTTGTAATCTCCAGTTTTGCGTTCCTAATGGATTGTTGATGTCATTGAAGATGTTTTGTTGGATTAAATTATTAGTTGGGAGATTGGTATTAGATATATTCGAGAATAATCGTAAACAATGGGGAGATGTTGCAACGTGTTTGTCATAATGCCCCAATGATTTTGGATTTGTCGTATCAACGTTTTGAGTTGGTTGTGATCATGTTTGATTCGTATATTAAGCGGATTGTTGGTATTGTGTTATTCAAGGTTGTTCGAGCGACCGATCTTTCCACTTAGGATGTTTGTTCAAGGAAGGATATTTCTTCACCGGTATTTGTGTAAGTTAATTCTTACTCGGTTAAAAGGATACTCATTCCTTTCGTTGTTGCTCATTCTTATTCATAATTCATTCATGGTATATTAATCATGCTGAGACTTGTAATTATCAAACTAATCATTCAATTCACGAGGAACGATGGTTCTAATCATTTCAGTGAGCTATCATTCATTTCATTATTATTTCATCTCGGTGAGTCATTCTTGACCCTTGTCGGATTGTTATTCATTAATATTCATCATTGTCACTTTTGTTCTTGTGACCTTCTGGGTTCATATTGCGTGGCCGGGTGGTTATGTGTGGAATTTTTAGTCGGCACACGATAGTGATGTGGTACGGGTTCACCGACACATTAGATTGTGCACACGGTAACGTGCCTCCGTGAGGCTAATTAGGTACAAGTGCCGGTATGTCCGGACACTCATCTTGTACACTTGCACGTCCCATTACGGGCATACTATGATGCCCCTCTTCATCTTATTTTCATAACTAAGTTATATAATGATTGTGTTTATTCAACTCTTGAGGATTGTTGTTCTGTGTAACTGACCCCGTTGGGGATATTGTTTTTAGGTCATGGCAAGGCAAAACCACGGGAAGATAATATTGACAGCGAGGAGTCCCAGTGATACTAGTAGGGGGCCCCAGTCTCTTTATTTATTCATGTCTTCTTGTTGTGTATTTTCTGCTGCAGTCCGTTTGGATTTCATTTCATTAGTGTTGTATTTTATCTTCATATGACATATACATGTATTCTCTATTTCCTGGGTGTGTTGTACTTAAAACTCCTCGTCGGATAATCGGTATTATAATGTGGTTCGGTACTACATTTATATTATTTAATTCACTAAATTTCATTCGCCTGGTGGGTCCCAGTCGGGGGTCCACGACACTGTAATATCCGCCTAGTTTGGAGTGTTACAGAGAGTTGAGTGGACCCTACTATTATAAATGGAAAATGACAATTTTTTTGTGGACGGACCAAAAAGGAAATTGTGTTAAATTTTTTGTGGACGGATGGAGTAATATTTATATCCATATGTATATCTAAAGTTATGTTATCATATATATTATATTATATATAATGTTGCATTATAATATAAATTTGTATCATGTTAATTATTGTCGAGTATCATGATTCTTTTACTTGTCGCGTTATATGAGTTTGGAAGTTTCTTTTCATTCTTGTCACCATAGCAACAGCAAATTCACTTTGTTCCACAATGAGCAGATGCTATACCATATCGCCTCCCGGCCAAATAAGTCGAGAATCACTACCACAAGCGCGTATTTCACAGGTACCATTCTCTAGTTTTAATTCTTCTACTTTCAGGATCTGACAAAGTGGGCTTCGCGGCCAGACAATTTTAGTTATTTAGAAATTGTTGAGTTTTACCCACTATAGGGCCACAAGCCTACAATGTTTAGAAAAATTTGCAGAAAGAGAGAAAATCAAATGAAGGGTGCAATAACAAGCAATCCAAGAACGAATTGAGTTGCAAGAGTAAGAAAAATAGAGTGATGAGAGAAGAAAATGAGCAAAAAATTGGGAGTTGTTGAAGGGAAAATAAAGTAGACAAGAGTTAGGACAGAAGGTGTGCATTCGCATTAAGAGTATCCATATATGTAGGGAGAGATTACATTACAACAAGCTTAATTCTACCCTAACTAGGAAAGCACATAATTTGTAGACTAAAACAAATAAAAGTATTATTCCTTTAACACCCCCTTTTGTGCCTAGTTTATTAGTGCGCATGACGTTGCCTCGTTTAAACATTGCCAAGCAAAAAGTAAATGAGAAAAATATCTTGATCATGGGGAACAGAGTACAACATTTAGACATGTAAGGTTTAGACTTCACCCTTTGAGCCTATCCTTCCATATGATCGTTACATTGACCATAGCGCTTTAAGGTGATCATTTCTAGGGGTCGGATACCGTATCGTACCGAACTTTTTTGGCAATACCATATAACGTACTGAAAGTTTAAGTACAACAAAATTCATAGCGATATCGTACCGAAAGTTTCGGTATACCGAAATTTCGGTATGGCTTTCGGTTCATACCAATACCGTACCGAAATTTCGGTATACGGAATTTTATTTCAGTATCGGTATATACCGAACTTATCGAAATACCGAATTACCAAAATATCGAAAATTTTTTGATATACCGGTATATACCGAATACCGAACAAATAAAATACCGAAAATATCGATATGCCGATATATATATTGAAATACCGATTTTTTTTGGTATTTCGGTATAAACCGAAATATCGAAATAAAAAAAATTTATACCGTTACTGTACCAAATAATTTCGATAGGTACCATACCGTACCGAAAATTTCGGTATACCGAAATTTTCGGTAATTTCAATAATTTTTCGGTACGGTAAATTCAGTATTTTGGCATTTTGTTATATTTTACCACGCCTAGTCATTTCACCGATCCCTAAATTGATACATCTAGTTACCTCGTTAAAAATATTTTCAAGTGATAAAAACTCTGTGGGAAAAATGATCATTGGAAGGAAAAGAATATAACATACGATGTGCATATCAACTCCCATTCAAGTCTACATCTCCCCCTAATTTGTACATTAGTCAAGAAATCGTTGCCTCATTCGCCAAGTAACAAGAACCAAAGGGAGAAAATAAATCTTGTTCAAAGAAAAGAGTACAACACATGATTAAGTTTCTTTATAAATCACTCATTCCTTGTGATCTTTACATCGATATGGAAGTTGGAAAAATCTACAGCTCCCCCTAATGCTTTCATCCATATATCTTTGCCTTGTTAAAAACCTTGCCAAGTAACAAAAGCCTTGCCAAGTAACAAAAACCCAGCGGGAAAAGTAAACCTTAGTCTAAGGAAAAGTGTACAACCTATGTGAGTATGTTCCATTATATCGTACATATTTCCCATTATGATCCTTCCATTGATGAGAGAATTTACAAGTTACATTATGTTCATAAATGTAAGTATGCTCATCGGTGATAATATTTAAGCATTGGTTCCTCACAAGTGTAGAACGATAGTTCTTACTCATGTACATTCACAGACTGATTCATTCAAAACAATAATCTTATCGTTATTCGAGGAGGAAGCCAAAAAGTTTGCTTAGTCGATTTCCAAAATATCACCAAATCATACGAACACATTCTTTGTGGTAGTTGCTTCGGCATCAACATTTATTTTAGTATTTGCCTTTACGAAAGCAGTTTCATTTGCCTGCTGATAGAAGAAACAGTCCTAAGTTAATGGTTTCTTTAAAGTATAAGAAGATATTCTTGATACCATTCAATTGATTTTGTGTCGATGTGAACTAAATCTAGTCAGCAAATTAACCAATGAGTGATATCAGATCGTGTACATTGAGCTAAGTATAATAATGCGCCAGTGTACTCAAATAGGGATTTTAGCTCCCAAAGCTCTTCATCACTTTCTTTTAGATGAAATGGGTCTTTCCTTTGCATCATCCAAACTTTCAACCTATCATGGGAGTGCTAGCCGGGTGTATCTTATCCATGTTAAAGTTGTAACACCCCCAAATCCCATTGGTTATTACAGTGCTGTGGACCCCAAACCAGGAGATCCACCAGGCGAACATGACCAAAATACAACAAACTGACCAAAAGGGGAATCTCAGTCCCTACTATGACATCCGACATAATATTACGATGTGGAATTTCAACGACAAAAGTGGGCCTACATGGCCAAAATAAAAATACAACATCCATGAGCCTTGCTAGGTTAATACAAAATGACAACGACTGAACAAAACTGGGGTACTCCAAAATGTCTGACAGACATGAACACCAAAACATCTCGGACTACTATCGCTCGAATGCCTCGTCGCCAACGTCATGCCCCTGTGTCTCAACTCTCTCCTCGCAAACACCTAAAACATGAAATCATGTTCCGCCCCCACGAGGTCAGTCATCCAGATAATGAACATCAAATACATATACAACATGATATGCATCCAAAGGCAGAATAACCAGTATAGCAATGGTAATACGAGATGCTCACAAACCAAAGTAAGAATCGAGCATTCGTGAAACACTATGCCCACGGCATACGATCGGTACCTGCTCAACAGGTTAGAACACAAGTGCCCAACGGCGAATCATTAACACAGAGCACAACAATGAACTACCCGAAGGTAACCCAAACCAAAGCTGAATTAAATACGAATCACAATGCCCGAAGGCTCCAACGGAAATACCAAAACATCACAATGGCCTGAAAGCCCTCAGCCGAAGCTGCCACAATATCACAATGGTCTAAAAACCACTCAGCCGAAGCTGCCAATCACAATAATGGCCTGAAAGCCGAATAGCCCGAAGCTGTATATCATCACAATACTGATCTCAAAAAAACGAATCCGACTGTCGGACATACCCCTCGGCGTATGAACAACCAGTCTCAAATCATCGTACATATCCAGTACAACATGGACTGTGAACGACCAAAACAATAAGGCTCAAGATGGACATCACAGTACGCCCGATCCGGAGATGTGTCAGTGCACATGTCCACCCCGTATACGGAATCCAGAATATACGTGGGACAATGTGTAACACCCCAAACTAGGCGACTATTGACCCACCAGGCGAATGAAAATTTAGGACTTAAATAATATAATTGTTGTACCAAACCACATTATATCATCACTTACTCCGATGAGGAGTTTCAAGTACAACACACTCAAGATAATACAGAATAAATGTATATTTTATATGAATATAAAATATACAACACTGAAATATCCAAACGGAATTCTGCACCGGAAATAAAATGAAGAAACATGAATGACTGAAAAGGACTGGATCCCCCTACTAGTATCACTGGGACTCCTCTCCGTCAACATTCTCTTCCCGTGCTTTAGCCTTGCCATGACCTAAACACAGCATCCCCCAACAGGATTAGTTACACAAAACAACAATCCTCAAGAGTTGAATAAACACAATCATGATATATCTTAATTATGAAATTAACCTGAAGAGGGACATCATAGTACACCCGTAATGGGACGTGCAAGTTCACAAGACGAGTGTCCGGACACACCCGCACTTGTACCTAATTAGTCTCACGGAGGCACGTTACCGTTTGCACAGTCCATTATGTCGATGAACCAATCACATGACTATTGTGTGCCCGACTAAAAATTCCACACATAACCACCCGTCCACGCAATATGAACCCAGAAGGTCACATGGACAAGAGTGACCATGATGAATATTAATGAATAACAATCCAACAAGGGTAAAGAATGACTCGCCGATATGAAATAACAATGAAATGAATGATAGCTCACTGAAATGATTGGAACCATCGTTCCCCGTGAATTGAATGATTAGTTTGATAATTACAAGTCTCAACATGATTATTACACTATGAATGAATTATGATTATGAATGAACAACAACGAAAGGAATGAGTATCCTTTTAACCGAGTAAGAATCAACTTACACAACACCGGTGAAGAATCTCCTTCCTCGAACAAACATCCTATAATGAGATGTCGGTCGCTCGAACAACCTTGAATAACAATATTACCAACAATCCGCTTAATATATGAATCAAACATGATCACAACCAACTCAAAATGTCGATACGACAAAACCAAATTCATTGGGGCATTATAACAAATACGTTGTAACCAATCTTCGATTGTTTACAACCAATCCTCAATTATATCGATACCAAACCTCCAAAGAGTGATACAATCCAACAAAAAATCTCCAACACAATTAATAATCCAATATGAATACTCAATTCGAGATTTCAACAACATCTAATCGAAACCCCTAAATCTAATTCAACATTCATAGTGTTCTTCAAATAATCCTCCAATAATCCAATGAATATTCATACAAACTCATAATTATATGTATACCTCTTCATATATCATGATTATAATGTTCAAAACATCATATTCCATCATAGAATCGAAATCTAAGGTTTTGGAGAAAATTACCTTTGAATATCCAACATCTTCGATCCGTCGTAGTGTTAATCGACTTCCCAAGCTCCACAAATGGATGAAGATGATTAAACTTGAACACACAAGTGTTTGATGATGAAAAATCTCTCCCCCAACAACTCTCTCTCGGAACCAAAATGATGAAAGGGTGAAATGAGCATAAAAATCCCGTTCAATCCTTTATATACTGCGCCGAGTTACAGCCGTAACCTCCCAAGTCAACGGCCTTACGTCCGTAACATCCATATCATTTGGCCGTAACAATGATTCGGCGAAAACCAATAATGTCTGCTCTGACCGGGTTACGACCGTAACCAATGCTACCTTACGGTCGTAACACAACACTTACGGACGTATCCTGCCGAACCTTACAGCCGTAAGTGGTCCTGGTCAAAACACACTCTTGCCCAACGAATGCATGCTATGACCGTAGTATCCCAAAACATACGGCAGTACCCTCGTGCTTACGACCGTAACTAGAATGACTTACGGCCGTAAGTTTTCTTCATCCAGAAAGACACCCATTTCCACGAATGCATGTTACGGCCCTAATGATGATCAGTTACGGCTGTAACTCACTGCTGGAAGTGATAAAAATTCTGACAACTCCGTCTTCTCATTACCAATGATGAATGATCTGACATATGATACTTGTATGAATGTAATTAAGTCCAATAACATGTGATAGATGATACTTCCAACACAAGACTACCAATCATGATGATTATGATTATACTCTCGTCTCGATTCTCAAACGGAGATGAATGACGACCGGTAACTGATACGCGGCTAAAAATACGCCAACGAAGAAAATAAATGAATGAATCATGAACGATGAGTGATTATTAATGAGTGAAAATTACTGAGTGACAATTACTGACCGATAATTACTGAATGATAATGAATGAATTACAATCGGGTATTACATACTCCCCCCTTTAAAAAGAGTTTTGTCCTCGAAACTAAGGGTCAAACAACTCGGGATAACTCTCCCGCATACTATCCTCGCTTTCCCAAGTAGCCTCTTCGACTCCGCTCTAAGACTCGTATAGGATGCTCCTCATACGAATGATCATCCGCAATCTCGATTTCATCGAACTGAAGTTTGTGACTCGAGTCGGCTGAGAGACGTAAAACACATTATGAATTCGGATCAACGCCGGAGGCAAAGCCAGTAGATAAGCCAGACTGCCTATTCGATCTAAAATCTCAAATGGTTCAATGAATCTCGGACTCAACTTTCCCCACTTCCCGAAACGAAAGATACCTCGACTCGGGGATACCTTGACCAAAATGTGGTCACCTGCCTCGAGCTCTAATGGTTGACGACGATTATCTGCATATGGTTTCTGTCGACTCTGAGCGGTCAACAAATGACTCCTGATCAAAGCTACCTTCTCACGGGCGGCTATAAGCATATCGGGCTCGGTGCCGATTGATTCTGATAAGTCATCCCAACACAAAGGAGATCGACAACGATGATCGTACAAGGCCTCATAAGGTGCCATCTTAATCGAAGCATACCAACTATTATTGTACGTGAACTCGATCAACGGTAGTTGGGCTTCCCAATCATCTTATCGAGGACGCATGCCCTCAACATGTCCTCCAATGTCTGAATAGTCCTCTCTGATTGTCCGTCGGACTGAGGATGAAAAGTTGTGCTGAGATTAAGCTGAGTTCCATAGCACGATGAACTGATTTCCAAAAATATGACACGAATCGCCCGTCACGATCAGAAACGATACTCTTAGGAGTACCGTGCAATCTCACTATCTCTTTGATGAACAACTGGGCAAGTCTCTCGGGACCCCATTTATCCTTAATCTCAAGGAAATGAGCTAACTTAGTTAAACGGTCCACAATTACCTAAATTGTATTCATGCCATGACGACTCGTCGGCAAACTCGTGACGAAGTCCATTGAAATATCCTCCCACTTTCAATCTGGAATAGGGAGCGGTTACAACATACCCGCCAGTCGCTGATGTTCTATCTTGACTTGCTGACAGGTTAGGCATCTCGAAACAAATTATGCGACTTATCGCTTCATATTACTCCACCAGTAATTTTGTTTCAAGTCTTTGTACATCTTGCTAGACCCCGATTGAATGGAATAAGGGGTAGCATGAGCTTCTCTCAAAATCGAGTTTTTCAACTCGTTATTCGCCGGTATACATAACCGATTCTTAAAACGCAAAAGTCTATCCTCATGGACTACAAATCTAGGGGCTTTCCCCTGAGCCACATCATCTAGAATGCGCAACAAAAATAGGTCTGAACCCTGATTCACTCTGATCGACTCCTCAAGTGATGATGAAATCTCTAACATACAAAGTTGCCCTTTTACTCGCTGTAACCAGACCTCGATATCGGGTCTTAGGAATTCCTGCTGAAGCTCTTTCTGAACTGTTAAACGAGCAAGCATTTGCTCCTGAACGGACTTACGACTCAAGGCGACGAAGACAACATTTGCCTTGCCCGAGTGGTATTGAATCTCAATATCATAATCTTTGATTAGTTCCAACCACTGCCTCTGTCGCATATTTAACTCCTTCTGAGTAAATATATACCTCAAACCCTTGTGACCGGTGAAAATCTGACAGGTGACACCATAGAGATAATGACGCCAAATCTTCAATGCGAATACCACGGATGCTAGCTCCAGCTCGTGGGTCGGGTAATTGACCTCGTAAGGTCTCAATTGCCGTGAAGCATAGGCAATAACTTTCCCATTCTGCATTAATACATATCCAAGACCGTGTTCGGACGTGTCACTATAAACCACAAATCCTTCTGTCCCTTGTGGCAAGGAAAGGACAGGTGCTGAAATTAACCGGCTCTTGAGTTCCTCAAAACTCTGTTGACACGCATCGGAACACGTGTATTTCTTATCCTTTCGCAAAAGGTTCATCATAGGTTGGGCAATTTTAGAAAATCCTTCCACAAATCGCTGATAATAGCCTGCTAATCCGAGAAAGCTTCGGATTTCCTTAACATTCTTTGGAGGTAGCCAATCCCGGATAGCCTCCGTGTTCGACGCGTATTCCATATGATGAAATCACATGCCCGAGAAACGTCACTTCGGACATATAGAACTCACATTTGGCAAACTTTCCATAGAGTTTCTCTCGTCTTAACACGTCGAGAACCTAATGAAGGTGAACTTCGTGCTCCTCTCGGTCACAAGAATAAATCAAAATGTCGTCAATGAAGACAACTACGAACTGATCCAAATAGTTGATGAAAAATCGATTCATTAATTCCATGAATACCACAGGCGCATTAGTTAACCCAAACAGCATTACCACAAACTCATAATAACCATAGCGTTTTCGAAACGCCGTCCTAGCGATATCCGACTCTCGAATTCGCAATTGATGATACCTAGATCTTAAATCGATCTTGGAAAATACGGAATCTCCATGAAGTTGATCTAAGAGATCATCAATACGCGGTAGAGGATATTTATTCTTGATCGTCACCCTATTCAACTCCCGATAATTAATACACAAATGAAATGAACTGTCCTTCTTCTTGACAAATAACACTGATGCTCCCCACGTGGACGCACTCGGTCAGATATAATCTTTATCGAACAATTCCTCCAGTTGATTCTTCAACTCCTGCATTTCGGTCGGGGCCATCCGATACGGTGCCTTCGATATTGGAGACGTACCAGGCTCCAACTCAATCGTGAATTCCACATCTCTCTATGGAGGCAAACCAGGTAACTCGCCTAGAAATACGCCGGCATATTCTTTCACTACAGGAATATCCATCAACATCACTGATAATTTCTCGGTCTTGGTCATATAGCACCAATAACCGACACACCCCTGATTGAGTAATTTCACTACTTTCATCATATTAATGACTCTACCAGAACAGCTGGGATTACCTCCCTGGAATACACATTTGACTCCATCATCTGAAATGATAGTGACCATACGCTTGCGGACACTAATGATGGCATCGTGACGATCCATCCAATCAATACCCAAGATAACGTCGTCTCTCGGTAAATCTACCACGATCAGGTTCGCCAACCAAGCACGGCAATTAAGCTGAATCGGACAATTCTTAATCTCATGATCCCC
The DNA here is from genome assembly GCA_033398695.1 of Orobanche coerulescens. NCBI lineage: Eukaryota > Viridiplantae > Streptophyta > Magnoliopsida > Lamiales > Orobanchaceae > Orobanche > Orobanche coerulescens. Next base: position 58,839,320 of record CM065809.1, on the reverse strand, counting down.
GATAATTCTTCTACCGTCAGGTAGACAAATGATATAAGGTTCATAACTAGTAGCACTACCCAGATGAAGTCTACTCAAGCATGACTCGGAAATGAATGAATGCGACGCACCAGTATAAAAAAGGGTACACACTGGTTGAGATAGAATTTCGAGTGTACCTGAGATCATCCGGGCCTCCAGATCGTCGATCCTCTTCATCTCGTAAATTCGGGGCTTGCCGGCCCCCGAACCGGATGCTCCCGTCTGATAGCTTTTGGCTCCGCCTTTGTTTGCTCCTGTTGTCTTAAATGACGCAGACTGAGTGGCCTGATTATGAACAGCTGATTGCTTCGGGGCTTGAGATGACGCCGGAGTAGGGTTGGAGTCTCTTCGGCAAAAATGGGCCTTATGCCCGGCAATACCACAGTTATTGCACGTGATAGTCTGCCTCGGACACATGGTGCTGAAATAACCCTGTTCTCCACAGTTGAAACAGGTGATGGCCAAACTGGCCACTCGGGACTGAGATTCCGTGGGTGTAGGAACCATAGGAGGTTGCTCAGAAAAAGTAGGGCCCGCACGAGGCTTCTTGAAGATCGCCTGACTGCCTTCAGACTGATTACGATTCTTTGATTTCTTGCTAGCATATGAAGGTTGCTGCTTAGCTCATAAGTAAGAGCTTTCTCTATGAATTAGGCCAGGGTGGTGCAATTGTGATTAAGCAACTGCATCCACATACGAGGTTTCAACCTCTTGCTGAAATACTTGATCTTGTCCGCCTCAGAGTGAATAATAGATGAGGCGAAAGGAAGTAGCTCCTGAAATTTCTCCACGATGGTGAGAACATTATCGTCCTCTAAGGGGTCAGGAATGAGTAATTCTTATAACTTGGCCTCCTTGAATGGGGCCGGATAATATCTTTCCATCATGAGAGTTTTGAATTGATTCCAAGTACAAGATCCGTCGGTGGGTTTCAAAGATAACCACCAAGAGTGAGCGCTCTTACCCAGATAGTAAGCCGCAACTGAAACTTTGTGCCCTTCGGGACACTCCACCATAGCAAACAACTTCTCGAAATGCTCAAGTCAGTGAACAATATCCGCCGGCTCAGATGAGCCCTTAAAAGTAGGTGGTCTTTGGCGAGAGATGTCGCCAATAATACTGCTCACACCCCTTTCTTGCTTGTTGATTCTGAGCGGTTGAGTTCTGCATCATCTCCATGAGGCATGCCATCTGAGTCATCTGGACCATCATTCCTTATAGAAAAGCGAGTGGATCAACCCGAACACCTTTTGATTGAGCTGTGTCCCGGGTACGACTCCCTGACAGTGAATGAGGATTGTTGACTGATGAATGATGAATGAGTGATTCTTATTGCCAGAAATTATACAATGACATCAGAAATCTTACTGTTCCTTGGTCTGAGAGGCTTGACTCTTGCACAGGTCACACGTGACGCGAAAGTCTAATGATACTAGTCTGATGAACGATGATTTCAAATGAGACATGACTCGGAAGGTAGTATTCAAAACCACGCTCCGATACCAACTCTGTAACACCCCAAACTAGGCAACTATTACAGTGCCGTGGACCCCCGACTGGGACCCACCAGGCGAATGAAAATTTAAGACTTAAATAATATAATTGTAGTACCGAACCACATTACATCATCACTTACTCCGATGAGGAGTTTCAAGTACAAAACACCCAAGATAAAACAGAATACATGTATATTTTATATGAAGATAAAATATACAACACTGAAATATCCAAACGGAATTCTGCAGCGGAAATAAAATGAAGAAACATGAATGACTGAAAAGGACTGGAGCCAACTACTAGTATCACTGGGACTCCTCGCCGTCAATGTTCTCTTTCCGTGCTTTAGCCTTGCCATGACCTGAAAAAAACATCCCCCAATGGGGTCGTTACACAGAACAACAATCCTCAAGAGTTGAATAAACGCAATCATGATATATCTTAATTATGAAATTAAGCTGAAAAGGGGCATCACAGTACGCCCATAATGGGACGTGCAAGTGCACAAGACGAGTGTCCGGACGCATCCGCACTTGTACCTAATTAGTCTCACAGAGGCACGTTACCGTGTGCACAGTCCATTGTGTCGGTGAACCCGTCACATGACTATCGTGTGCCCGACTAAAAATTCCACACATAACCAACCGGCCACGCAATATGAACCCAGAAGGGTCACATGGACAAGAGTGACCATGATGAATATTAATGAATAACAATCCGACAAGGGTAACGAATGACTCACCGAGATGAAATAACAATGAAATGAATGATAGCTCACTGAATGATTGGAACCGTCGTTCCTCGTGAATTGAATGATTAGTTTAATAATTAAAAGTCTCAACATGATTATTACACTATGAATGAATTATGATTATGAATGAACAACAACAAAAGGAATGAGTATCCTTTTAACCGAGTAAGAATCAACTTACACAGCACCGATGAAGAATGTCCTTCCTCGAACAAACGTCCTACAATGAGACGTCGGTCGCTCGAACAACCTTGAATAACACAATTACCAACAATACGCTTAATATACGAATCAAACATGATCACAACCAACTCAAAATGTCGATACGACAAAACCAAATTCATTGGGGCATTATAACAAACACGTTGTAACCAATCTCCGATTGTTTACAACCATTCCTCAATTATATAGATACCAAACCTCCAAGGAGTGATACAATCCAACAAAACATCTCCAACACAATTAATAATCCAATATGAATACTCAATTCGAGATTTCAACAACATCTAATCGAAACCCCCAAATCTAATTCAACATTCAAAGTGTTCTTCAAATAATCCTTCAATAATCCAATGAATATTCATACAAACTCATAATCATATGTATACCACTTCATATATCATGATTATAACATCCAAAACATCATATTCCATTATAGAATCGAAATCTAAGGTTTTGGAGAAAATTATCTTTGAAGATCCAACCTCTTCGATCCGTTGAAACTAGTGTTAATCGACTTCCCAAGCTCCAAAAATGGATGAAGATGATTAAACTTGAACACACAAGTGTTTGATGATGAAAAATCTCTCCCTCAACAACTCTCTCTCGGAACCAAAATGATGAAAGGGTGAAATGAGCATAAATATCCCGTTCAATCTTTTATATACTGCGCAGAGTTACGACCGTAACCTCCCAAGTCAATGGCCTTACGGCCGTAACATCCATATCTTATGGCCGTAACAATGATTCGGCAAAAACCAATAATGTCTGCACTGACCGGGATACGGCCGTAACCAATGCTACCTTACGGCCATAACACAACACTTACGGCCATATCCTGCCGAACCTTACGGTCGTAAGTGGTCCTCGTCAAAACACACTCCTGCCCAACGAATGCATGCTATGGCCGTAGTATCCCAAAACATACGGCCGTACCATCGTGCTTACGACCGTAACTAGAATGACTTACGGCCGTAAGTTGTCTTCGTCCAGAAACACTCCCATTTCCACGAATGCATGTTGTGGCCCTAATGATGATCAGTTACGGCCGTAACTCACTGCTGGAAGTGATAAAAATTCCGACAACTCCGTCTTCTCATTACCAATGATGAATGATCCGATATATGATACTTTTATGAATGTAATTAAGTCTAATAACATGCGATAGATGATACTTACAACACAAGACTACCAATCACGGTGATTATGATAATACTCTCGTCTCGATTCTCAAACGGAGATGAATGACGATCGGTAACTGATACACGGCTAAAAATACGCCAACGAAGAAAATAAATGAATGAATCATGAATGATGAGTGATTATTAAAGAGTGAAAATTACTGAGTGACAATTACTGACTGGTAATGAATGAATAACAACTGGGTATTACACAATGTACCTAATTAGCCTCACAAACTACGTCTCGTATGCACAGTCCAATATGGAAACATCCACGCATGACTATATATGTGCCTGGCTAAAAATCCTACACAATAACCAATCGAAACGTAGATATGATTCTGGATATGTCACGATACAACATGACAACAGAACTCAAAGGATAACACATCCAATAAGGATCAAAAGACTCACCAAAGTGAATAATGACACACAGATAATGAAAGACCGACACGACCAACAATATCCAAAACAACCATCATGGGATCACAATCCCTTAGGACCGATTAACACGATCAACAATCACAACACAACAATCTTGGAATCCTCAACTCTCAACGATCACAAAATTACCGAGTTTACAAGAATGATAGTGTGTTGCCTTGAGTCATCCAACACGACAACAATAACTCATGGATGGGCACCATCCTCGGCGGTCCCAATTCAAATACCTCGACTGCCTTAGAATGCCAATCGATAATGACATGACGGATGGGAACTCTCTTCGATAATCCCAATTCAATACCTCGATTACCTTAGAATGGCTCATCGATAACAACGGCACAACGGATGGGAACTATCATTGATAATCCCAATTCAATACCTCGATTACCTTAGAATGGCCAATCGATAACAACGATACAACGGATGGAAAATGTCTTCGACAGTCCTAATTCAATACATCGATTACTTTAGAACGGTCAATCAATAACAACGATACAATAGATAGGAAATGTCTTTGACTGTCCCAATTCAATACATCGATTACCTTAGAATGGTCAATCGATAACAATGACTCAACGGATGGGAAATGTCTTCGACAATCCCAATTCAATACATCGATTACCTTAGAATGGTCAATCGATGACAACGACTCAACTGATGGGAAACGTCTTCGACAATACCAATTCAATACATCGACTACCTTTAGAACGGTCAACCGATAACAACAATACCACGGGTGTCTCGACACCTTTAATCGGTTACCGATAACGAAGATGATAATCGAATACGTCAATGCCTTCAATCGGCCAATACAACATCAATAATGAAGCACCAATATCAGTAACAATGATCACAACCATGTCTTAAATCGACATCAATATCAACAACAACAATCGATACATCGATACCGCGAACGTAAGGACCCGTTGACTGCAATAGTGAGATCTGATCGAAAGATGCCCGGGACCCACCGTCCAAAAGTCGAGTCCGAGGAAGGTTCCCTCTACCTACTACTCATTACGTACGTAGAATGAATAGGATAACACACGTAATGCCGAGGTTCTAACATGCGTTAAGCACGCAAGCTAACGTACGTTAGCTCAACAAAGTGAACAACCAAGTTGTTCCAACAAATCTCAACCCGAAATGAACAAACACAATTCAACACACCTCAACAAACACGAATGATATAATATAACAGCATTTATACAATTCCAAATGAATATGTACAACTCAACAATAACACGAAAAAAAAAAAATTACCCCCGGATATTACATACTCCCCCCTTAAAAAGAGTTTTGTCCCCGAATTTAAGGGTACACAACTCGGGATATGAACTATCCATCAGGATATGAAAACAACATCTCCAGGAATACTCCGTACTGTGAACCACTCCGCTTGAGTAACCGGGCCAACTCCAAGGGTCCCCGCGTCTCCTCTGCCCGAACACGGTGAAAACCAAGAAATAAAAACACTCAACCCAGTGCGAGATCAGTCGAATCATGACTCCTCCACTAGAGACCAGTCAGAAAGTCGTACCAACCGCATGACTCGTAACACCGGCTTACACACCCCACGAGAGCCGTCCATTGAACATGTCTACAATCATCAGTGTACACTTTCCCATTCTCATCGGCATCGGACCTCCATGCAAACACTGACTCAAGCCACACAAAGATAATAACCACACAGACATAGTCCTCGGGACCATATCAATCGCACGCCGAAGTCCTCACGACTTGACGTCTCGAAACACAATGTGCAGTTACCCAGATTATCACAAAAATCTCGGGCACAACACCAAAAGAAAGAAAAACGCATCAAACGACCTCAAATCTCAAGATTCTCAAATACTATGATCACAAGGTAGATCAGCAACAAATGGTTCACGACCACCATACATTATTACAGATTGAGTTGAACATTAATCCGAAAAACAAGGAAAGGAAAATACAAATCAAGGCTACATCTAAAGCGTACCCAACACCGATATCCTCCAGATCATCGATCTCCCCGATCTCATCGACTCGAGGAAGACCCAAATCTGACCTCGCTCCTCCTCCTCGGCTGTCCTTTCCTCTGGCTTCAGAAGCCTGATAGGACCCCTTGGATGAAGTATGGACTGGAGTAACAAAATCTCTCGAGGCCCGTGAGATCTCTCAAGACCTACTGACACTAGAACTCCTGCAGTATTTCTGAAGGTGTCCCTACCTCCCACAAAGAAAACAAATAATAGCTGGCATAATACAACGAGTGCTAACACGCCCCGCTGAATCGCAGTTAAAACAAACAACAGTCGAGCTTGTTGCCTGAGAAGAAGATGCTTTCCCAGCATGAAGACGACTAGAAGACGACCTCTTGGACGTCGGAGCCCGATGTCCCTCTGAACGAACCGGCCTCCTAGTCCTCCCACCAGAAGAAGCTGAAGCGTGCTTCCTAGAAAGCTCCTTGATTAAAAGCTCTGCTCCAAGAGCCTTCTCGATGAATTCGCCAAGTGAATTACAATTGTGGTTGAACAACTGCATGCTCAACTGCGGGTTTAGCCTCTTGCTAAAATACTTGATCTCATCCGCTTTAGTATGGATAACAGATGAAGCAAACTGAAGAAGTCCCTGAAACTTCTCATAAATGACAATAACACCCTCATCCTCGACGGATTCGGGGTTCAAAACCTCCGACAACTTGGCTTCGCGAAATGGAGCCGGATAATACCTCTCTAATATGAGAGTCCGGAACTCGCTCCAAACACAAACACGATCGGTGGGTTTCACAGAAAGCCACCAAGAATAAGCGCCCTTACTCAGATAGTAAGCCGCGATTGCCACCTTACTCTCCTCCGGAAACTGAACCACGTCGAAGAGTTTATCGAAATGTTCAAGCCAATGAACAAAGTCAGCTGGTTCCGACGAACCCTCAATAATAAGAGGCCTCTGACGAGAGATATTGCCAACAATATGACTCACTCCCCTAGTCTGCCCATGAAACGGCACCTGGAATCCCAGTTGTGGTACACCACGAACCATCGAGGCCTGCATGGTCTCCACTATCTGCATCATCTGAGTCATCTGGGCCATCATGCCCCTCATAAGCAAGAAAGAGTCGACGTGTCCACTCTCAGTATGATCGACCTCTCGAGTATGACGTCCCGAAGGAGAATCGGTCACATAGGTAGCACTACCAGCCGAACTCTGATCCATCTCGGCATCCGCACGCGTATAAACATGAGGTTCTGAGTTTCGGCCTGCTCTGTAACCTCTACCCCCTCTGCCACGTCCTCGAATTCCTCTTTCCATACTGAAAGAATAGCGTTCGATCATGATCATAACTCAAATATACCTCAACGGCCAATCCAGAGTGCTAAGTCTATAGCTAAACACGAGTATACATGCTCAACAGATAAACAATCACATCAATCATGCTAATCATATCCAATACAGAGCTCACACGTCCTAAAACAAATAATCATGAGTGAATCGTAACACAAATGTCACATACAGTTTTCAACAAAACATGTATAATCAATGACATAATGAATGTATGAACATAAATAGAATCGAGTCCTTACACAGGTCATACGAATCTTCGAGGTCTTGCAATACTAGCCTTCACCGAAGACGACTCGATGAAAGAATGACTCATACAGTCGTCCAATTATCACGACTCGCAAAACTGACTGTCCAGATTGTCATAACCTGACAGTCCCACTACTACCGCGTCGGTATAGCCACATAACTCACATATCAGGGTATCTCACAACCCAATTCTCTGCTACCATCTTCTGTAACACCCCCAAATCCCATTGGGTTATTACAGTGCCGTGGACCCTACACCAAGAGATCCACCAGGCGAACACGACCAAAATACAACAAACTGACCAAAAGGGGAATTTCAGTCCCTACTATGACATCCGACATAATATTCCGATGTGGAATTTCAACGACAAAAGTGGGCCTCCATGGCCAAAATAGAAATACAACAACATCCATGAGCCTTGCTCGGTTAATACAAAATGACAACGACTGAACAAAACTGGAGTACTCCAAAATGTCTGACCGACATGAACACCAAAACATCTCGGACTAGTATCGCTCGAATGCCTCGTCGCCAACGTCATGCCCATGTGTCTCAACTCTCTCCTCACAAACACCTAAAACATGAAAACATGTTCCGCCCCCACGGGGTCAGTCATCCAGATAATGAACATCAAATACATATACAACATGATATGCATCCAAAGGCAGAATCACCAGTATAACAATGGTAATACGAGATGCTCACAAACCAAAGTAAGAATCGAGAATTCATGAAACACTATGCCCACGGCATACGATCGGTACCTGCTCAACAGGTTAGAACACAAGTGCCCAACGGCGAATCATCAACACAGAGCACAACAATGAACTACCCGAAGGTAACCCAAACCAAAGCTGAATTAAATACGAATCACAATGCCCGAAGGCTCCAACTGAAATACCAAAACATCACAATGGCCTGAAAGCCCTCAGCCGAAGCTGCCATAATATCACAATGGTCTGAAAACCACTTAGCCGAAGCTGCCAATCATCACAATGGCCTGAAAGCCGAACAACCCGAAGCTGTATATCATCACAATACAGATCTCAAAGAAACGAACCCGACTGTCGGACATACCCGTCGGCGTATGAACAACCAGTCGCAAAGTCGGACATATCCAATACAACATGGACTATGAACGACCAAAACAATAAGGCTCAAGATGGACATCACAGTACGCCCGATCCGGAGATGTGTCAGTGCACATGTCCACCCCATACACAGAATCCAGAATACACGTAGGGCAATATACCTAATTTGCCTCACGAACTATGTCTCGTGTGCACAGTCCAATACGGAAACATCCATGCATGACTCTATATGTGCCTGGCTAAAAATCCTACACAATAACCAATCGGAACACAGATATGATTCCGGATATGTCACGATACAACATGACAACGAAAATCAAAGGATAACACATCTAATAAGGATCAAAAGACTCACCAAAGTGAATAATGACACACGAATAATGAAATACCGAAACGACCAACAATATCCAAAACAATCATCCTGGGATCACAATCCCTTAGGACCGATTAACACGATCAACAATCACAACACAACAATCTTGGAATCCTCAACCCTCAACGATCACAAAATTACTGAGTTTACAAGAATGATAGTGTGCTGCCTTGAGTCGGCCAACACGACAACAATAACTCACGGATGGGCACCATCCTCGGCGGTCCCAATTCAAATACCGCGACTGCCTTAGAATGGCCAATCGATAATGACACGACGGATGGGAACTCTCTTCGATAATTCCAATTCAATGCCTCGATTGCCTTAGAATGGCACATCGATAACAATAGCACAATGGATGGGAACTATCCTTGATAATCCCAATTCAATACCTCGATTACCTTAGAATGGCCAATCGATAACAACGATACAATGGATGGGAAATGTCTTCGACAGTCCCAATTCAATACATCGATTACTTTAGAACGGTCAATCGATAACAACAATACAACATATGGAAAATCTCTTCGATAGTCCCAATTCAATACATCGATTACCTTAGAATGGTCAATGGATAACAACGACTCAACGGATGGGAAATGTCTTCAAAAATCCCAATTCAATACATCAATTACCTTAGAATGATCAATCGGTAACAACGACTCAACGGATGGGAAATGTCTTCGACAATCCCAATTCAATACATCGATTACCTTTAAAACGGTCAATCGATAACATCAATACCACGGATGTCTCGGCACCTTTAATTGGTTACCGATAATGAAGATGATAATCGAATACGTCAATGCCTTCAATCGGCCAATACAACATCAATAATGAAGCACCAATATCAGTAACAATGATCAGAACTATGTCTTAAATCTGTTGGGATTCGGTGCCTAAATCGAAGGCCCAGCAGAAGCGGTAAAACAAAAATTAATTCGATCCGAATCCATACGAGGATCGATCGAGCTACGTATATACGAATATTAAAACGAAACACAAAGGATACGAGAAAACATACCCTCGTAGTCGTTGATTAAACAGTATCCTTCTCTTGAGCTATTCTCCAAGTTTTAGATTGCTTTCCCTACGATCCAATCCACTCCAAGCTTTTGGATGATCCAACGCCGAAAGTACCGCGTCTCTGCTGGCCACGCGCCATAGAAACGAACGGAACGACGATCACCTTGCTATCCTCCGAGGATACGGCTAGAGATAGGATGATGAAGCTTTCTATGTGATTATCACACTCTAAGTCTATAACTCACAATCTCTCTTTTATATCTCTCAATTTTCCTCCAAGAAAAATCAAGAACATGTAATGAAATGAAGAAGAAGACTTTCAGAAAAAAAAGCTTTTCTCTCTCTTTCTCTTTCTCACGTAGGAATCAAAATGAATGGAGTGAGAATGATGAGAAGTCTTCCTCCCTATATTCAATTTCCACTCACACGCACAACAAATCATACCATATGATTTTTGCCCTACAAGCCATGTTCCTTAATATAAAAAGGAAACAACAAGACAATGGGAAGGTGTGTGGAAGGGGTTGGGGCGGCCATGATGGAAAAACGGATGAGTTTGGTTCGTTTAGGACCCCCGAGAGTCCAAACAGATAAACTCCAATTCCGTTGCGATGTATTTATATCGATTAATTAATCTAATTAATTTTATCATATAAAATACATTATGACATAATTAATTTCTCCAAGAAATAAATATATCCATGAATTAAATTAATCACCCAGTAATTTATTTAATTCATTAGGCAGTAAATTAATTTATCTAATAAATCAATTTAAACATCCAATGTCCCAAATTTAGATATCCAATATCTAATATTCATAATGAGAGAATAAGCTCGATTCATCCCATCGTCAATCCTATTGCATGACTCGGTAGGTCCGTCTCAGTCAGCAATAGGAGGAACCAAAGAGTAGTAGCACCACCTAGCCAGCTTGGCGGCCTACACTGTACCCTAACTGAGAACGAATGGTTGAGATCATTTAAGAACCATTCTATCGTGAATACCAGTAAACGTGTAAACCCTTATTTCAAATGTCCCGATCAAGAAATAGGGTCACGGTCAGTCAAACCCTATATGTACTTGACGCTATGCATGCGTTAATGCAAATCGAGATCATCGAGCCCTCATGTATCTAATACAGCTAGCTCCAATGCTTTGGCCAAAGACTTATGATCTCATCTGCCAATAACCGCATATGACATATAACCCGCTCACTAACGGGAGAAAGAATTCTATCTTGGTATTCAGTAGGACCTTCTACTTGCCCGTCAAGATGCACGTCGAGGTTGACCCCCACCTTCTGGTTTACAGGGTTGAACTACTCTAATGAAAATGTTGACGTCACAAGCACATCCCTACTAAATCCTCAAGTCGAAGGTTCACGAATACCTATCACAACCTTTCGATTCCGTCATTGACTGTCCCAGAGTGAAATCCGTGTGACGAATCGAGGGTGAGTCGGTTCGAGTATACTAATCCAATTAGCATACCTATAATGTATGCTCCCACTAACCATTAGTGTTCGACAGGCACTCTCCATGTCAAAGAACACGTCATACAAGTCTTCACATAAACTTAACGCCCAGTCAAGTTTCATCGACTTGCAAACGATTAAGTATTTGAGCTATAAACCTTTCCAGTGCCGACCCCCTTATCCAATAAGGAGTGGAATGTTTTGCTCTCAAATACACGGACTAGTTTCTTTATATATATTTAGGAGTCAGGAACACCAGTAACTTCCAGTAAATAAAGAAACATCCATTGCCTTATATTAATGATTTACATAATAACAAGTACAATGCCCTCACTCAACATCCTCTGAGTGGCATTCGAGGGCATACTCCCAACAAAATCGACATCAATATCAACAAAAACAACGATAAATCGATTCCGCAAACCAACTATCAACAACAATATTACCAACAAGTATCCCAATGCCTTGAACCGGCCATTTACGAATAATAATAATGTTTGGCATAATTTGCCGAAGGGTGTCGTATCAAACAATCCCCTGATATCAACAAAATCATAAAGAGACCGAGTCTCGAAATGATACACACATTCATACACATATATGATAACATTAATCTCATTGACTAGTTCAAGTATAAAACTTGCCTCAAACCGATGGCGAGAAAGTCCTTCCATGATCAACGTCCTCCCACGAAGCGACGAACGGCGCCTTCCAACGATCACAAACACTCGAACAACCTTGAATGAAATACAATTCATTCAATAACACAAAATCAATAGAAAACAACACCAAGGACAAACCGATTCGATCACGAATCGATTAAACTCCACAAACGAATACCATAGTTCTCAACTATGAATTCTAACATCCTCCAACACCTCAATGATCGATATGATCAAACGTTCTTAACACTTGTGAAAACAATTCAACAAGAATCACTTAAGAACAACATCAAATTGATCCTCCTACAATGATAATATCATCAATATTATCACTATCACCTCAAGAACATCACCAACACAACAAATATGATGTCTAAACAATAATTCATCACCAATTCATCAAGAATTCGAATTAAACCACAAGATTAAATCAACCATTGCAAGATTATGATAATCATTGCATAATTCATCATAATTCCTTACTAAAATGGTTATAATCCCTCCAAAAACACAAACAACAACAACAATCATATCAAGACTATGTTAATCATATAGCAATCTTAACATAATCCTTTCTAGACATGATTATAACCTCCAAACATTCTAGAACATCAAGAACAAGTCCTCCTCAAGACAAAATCATCATGTTCTTCATTACAAGTTATGAAAACTCATCAAGAATCATGATATATGTTGTTGCCCGAAAAATTTATTCGAAGATGAAATACTGCTGGAATGGACGGACAACAAACAAATAAGGTTGCGGGAGCACTTTCCGTGGGGGTGTGAATAACACAAGATTTGCCGGGTTTGTTAGGCCCGGGCTTGAATGCTCTCGTGAGATGTTATTAATACAAATATTCGTGGATACAAGTATTAATGTAAGAATTTAAATACAATGAGTGTAAAAAGATCCTATTTATCTAACTCTTGAGCGAAGCCTTGGTGTTCTTGCCCTCAGCCGATCGTCTTCTGTGTGAGAGAGGCTGAGAGGGAAGATAGAACTGAGAGATAGCTGTTGCCAAGAGTTGAGAAAGCCAAGTTATGTGTATTGCTTCTGTATTGTGCATGAGATAGCGAGAATGACCGAGAGATTAGACTTCAGAGAGTCCAAATTCCGTCCTTGGACAAGTGTAGGCAGCCTTCTATTTATAGGGGCTGAGATGCCTTGTTTCCTAGCGGGCGATCGACTTTCGTCCAATATAATAATGGGGCGATCGTCTTTAGGCCACATGGGTTGTCTGCCTAAAGACCAAGGCTGCTTCCGGCAGCCAGCTGTGCGGTCCAATGTGGAGCTAGCACGCGTCCGGAGTTGCTGTCACGGGCGGTCCCACTGACACCTTTCGGCGGGCCTGTAGGCTGGTGGAAAGATGCTGACAGGTTGTGGTCAACGATCCGTGAAATGCGGATCTTGTCCCGACACTGCACGTGGGCTCTGTCCTGAGCTTCGGCCTTTGCCGACTGGGTGATCATCGGCTTCGAGCGGCACGAGGCGGTCGGCATTGGTCAGTCACCAGATGTCGGCATCGGTCGGTCCCCAAGGGTCGATCAGCAAGTGCTGGGGGATGATTGTCTGCTAGTCGGCCACCAGAAGTCGATCGCCAGGTACCGAGAGACGATCGTCTTAGATGTCGATCGCTCGGCACTGGGACTTGTCCTGGGACCTTCGGTTGGCCGATCTACCTCGGCTGCTCGGCTATGGCTAGGTCGCCCGATCTCTGGTCGGCAGTTCTGCCTCGGCTGCTCGACAATGGTTTGGTCGCCCGATCTCTGAAGAGATTGCCTGTTGAGATGTGTAAATCTTGACACAACAATTGCCCCCCAGCTTGCTCCGATGTCGAAGATAGGGGTGAGCTGGTTCTTGCTGGCGATCGTGTGGGATGAAGACGGGCAACCGTGCTGGACTTCGGTTTTAGACTTGGGCGATCATGTCGATTGGCTAGCTATCTTCCGGTCTTTGTACCTGCAAAAAACAATGTTGGTCGATCCCTCGTAGAAACTTGATTGTTTCATCGCTGAGGAACCGTGCACAGTCGCGGAGTTCGATGGACCGACTCCATGACCGTGTCTTGTGCACGAACGACATTGAGTGTCTCGTGACTCATTTTATTGTGAGGGTCCTCTGTTAGGCTGCGCCTCGCCTCGTATTTAAACGAAGGGCGTGCGTTCTTGGTCTAGAGGAGTCCTTGCGCGGGGCGTCGTCGGATTAATCAACTCCACCTCCGCGGCTTGTTAGCTCTGCTTCCACCTCGGCCCACCATGAAGATGGCGAACCTCGACGGTGTACGTTGAGACGGGGGTAGTGGCATGTGTCGCATTGTCTGGGTCCATCATGTTAGATGACGAACCTTTGAGGGCGGGCGATCGTGTCCACTGATTAGTTTTGGAGGGCCCTCAGACTACGCCGGCCTCATATTTAAACGAAGGGCGGGCGATCTTGGCCCAAAGGGACCTTGCATGGCCGAAGCAGTCGGTTCCATCGACTACCAGGACCATGGCTGTATGTTGTTTGGTGGAGGCGATCTCGTGCCTTAGTCCATCATGTCAGATGGTGAACTGTAGATGGCGAACGAGTCCTCTGGTTTTGATGATGTAGCTTGATGATGGCGATCGGGCTGGAAGACTGGAGATCATCGTTCGGGCGCCGATCGCGCTGTTCACAGGCTAAGAAGAAACCTTTGCCTGGCCAGAAAGTCTGCGGCCTTAGCTCGGAAGATCGCATAGGTCGAGGGTTGGTCTTTTGTAAGATGCTTGAACATAGGCGAAAGACCATGGAATCCTCCTAGGACCGCGTAGAGGGCGATCTCATCGCTTATGGGCTCGCCGTTGAGGATGATCTCGTCTACCCGGTCGATGTAGTCCGAGTTGGACTCTTCTTCGCCTTGCTTGATTCACATCATGCGATGGGGACCTTCTGGCCGAGCGACCCTGGTGGCGAAGTACGTTGTGAAGTCGGTCGCCAGTTGGTTAAAGAAGCCGATGGACCGAGGCGGCAATGAGGTATACCACCTGTGGGCAAGGTCGTCCAGTGTCAGAGGGAACATTCGGCACCTGGTCGCGTCAGAGGCCCCACACCCGGTCATGTAGATGTTGAACTTGCTCAGGTGTGTTTCGGGGTCTGATCTCCCCTCGAACAGAGGTATTTGAGGAGGAGCGATCTTGTGCTGCATGGGGGCGAGCTCGATGTGGACCGCGAGCGGCTCGCTCGGCTCAGCGATCTTGTTCTTGGCGCCTGCCCCGGATTCCATGAGCACCTTCAAGTCGTTGAGCTGGCGTTGCATTACGGCCATCGCTGTAGCATGATCGCTCGTGGGTCGGCTTTTAGAGCGGGGGCCGAGGCGATCGTGTACCGATCTCCTGACTCCGCTGCTGCCGACCTCGACTATTTGGCGAAGGGGAGCCATACGGCTGGGCTGCCTTCTGAAAGTCGGATAGGCCGAACTCCTGGTGACGGACTCGAGCTCCGTCGTCTCGTGGCTGGGGCCGGACTGCCCCAGTTGCCAAGATGGGTCGCTGCCGAGGCGATCGAAAACCGAGGTGCCCCGGCTGGCGAGCGCCTCTCCCTGCGAACGGGAGCCTCCTGGCGATCGCCCGGTCACCAACGCCTTGAACTTCCGTTTGGTCCTCCGACGGATGGCCGAGGGGGTGATAGCGGGAGGCGCGTCGAGAGCACTCCGTCGCTCCTGTAGGACGACCATGGCCTCCTCGATCTGTTCCGCGGTTCGGAACTGATCGAGTGAGAGACTTGGGCCGCCCCCCCGGGGAGGGATCGAGCGTCTCGGACCGCGGCGGCTACCCTCCGCCATTGGATGTGACTCGGATCGGCGAGGCAGGCGTCGCGGCGGCCGCCGGCTTTCTTCGACGCGGAGGTGGAAGACATGATTTCTGAAAGATTTCTTTGAAGCGCAGTGAGTGTCACTTCAAGTATATGCCCCGAGAACAGTGAGTGTTCTTCGAGACAATAGGAATAAAAAATTTAGGGTTAGATGTCCCCTTCCTCTAGCGCCAATTGTTTTTGCCCGAAATAGTTATCTGAAGATGAAATACTGCTGGAATGGACGGACAACAAACAAATAAGGTTGCGGGAGCACTTTCCGTGGGGGTGTGAATAACACAAGATTTGCCGGGTTTGTTAGGCCCGGGCTTGAATGCTTTCGCAAGATGTTATTAATACAAATATTTGTGGATACAAGTATTAATGTAAGAATCTAAATACAATGAGTGTAAAAAGATCCTATTTATCTAACTCTTGAGCGAAGCCTTGGTGTTCTTGCCCTCGGCCGATCGTCTTCTGTGTGAGAGAGGCTGAGAGGGAAGATAGAACCGAGAGATAGCTGTAGCCAAGAGTTGAGAAAGCCAAGTTATGTGTATTGCTTCTGTATTGTGCGTGAGATAGCGACAATGACCGAGAGATTGGACTTTAGAGAGTCAAAATTTCGTCCTTGGACAAGTGTAGGCAGCCTTCTATTTATAGGGGCTGAGATGCCTTGTTTCCTAGCGGGCGATCGCCTTTCGTCCAATATAATAATGGGGCGATCGTCTTCAAGCCACATGGGCTGTCTGCCTAAAGTCCAAGGCTGCTTCCGGCAGCCAGCTGTGCGGTCCAATGAGGAGCCAGCACGCGTCCCGAGTTGCTGTCACGGGTGGTCCCACTGACACCTTTCGGCGGGCCAGTCGGCTGGTGGAAAGATGCTGACAGGCTGTGGTCAACGATCCGTGAAATGCGGATCTTGTCCCGGCACTGCACGTGGGCTCTGTCCTGAGCTTCGGCCTTTGCCAACTGGGTGATCATCGGCTTCGAGCGGCATGAGGCGGTCGGCATTGGTCGGTCACCAGAGGTCGGTATCGGTCGGTCACCAAGGGTCGATCGGCAAGTGCCGGGGGATGATCGTCTGCTAGTCGGCCACCAGGAGTCGATCGCCAGGTACCGAGAGACGATCGTCTTATATGTCGATCGCTCGGCACCGTGACTTGTCCTGGGACCTTCGGTTGGCCGATCTACCTCGGCTGCTCGGCTATGGCTAGGTCGCCCGATCTCTGGTCGGCAGTTCTGCCTCGGCGGCTCGACAATGGCTAGGTTGCCCGATCTTTGAGGAGATCGCCTGTTGAGATGTGTAAATCTTGACACAACAATATACTCCAACAATCACCAACCATACGGGGAAAACAACAACAACAACATCATCATATTCAAAAATCACTTGTAGAACAAGAGATTAAGAGAACTTACCAATGAAGAACAAGAAGAACTCTCCAAACACCAAAGGAGCACCAACAAGCTTCCAAATCCAAGCTCCAAATAAAGTTATGATGATCAAAAACATGTTGGAAGAGGCTAAATATGAAGAACAAGTCCAGAGGGTCGGTTCTTGGGAGAGAAAAGAGGTTTTGGTTCGTGAAGAAATGAAATATGAAACCAAGATATATAACCTGACAAGCTCATTACTTACGCTATACAGCAATCATAACGTACGTAAGGGCCATTTTGTACGCTACACCAACAAGTTAGCGTACATAATGCTAGTCCAGAACTAACTGACCAAAAACATGAAGACCCTAACGTACGTAAACAATAACAATTTACGTGCGTTAGCTGCATGGATAACGTACGTAAGGCTCACACCCTAACGTACGTAAGGATCCGTTGACTGCAATAGTGAGATATGATTGAAAGATGCCTGGGACCCACCATCTGAAATTCGAGTCCGAAGAAGGTTCCCTCTACCTACCACTCATTACGTACGTAGAATGAATAGGATAACGCACGTAATGCAAAGGTTCTAACGTACGTTAAACACACAAGCTAACGTACGTTAGCTCAACAAAGTGAACAACCAAGTTGTTCCAACAAATCTCAACCCGAAATGAACGAACACAATTCAACACACCTCAACAAACACGAATGATATAATACAATGGCATTTGTACAATTCCAAATGAATATGTACAACTCAACAGTAACACAAAAAAAAAAAAAAATTACCCCCATATATTACAAAAGTCCCTGAGAATCTTATGGACATAAGTAGACTGATGGATAAGAATTCCATAAACTCGATGTTCTATTTCAATGCCTCGAAAGAAATGAGTTTTTCCAAGATCTTTCATCTCAAATTCAGATTTCTAGTATATGGTGGTTTCTCTTATTTCACTAGGAGTACCGATTACATTAAATGTCATCTACATACATTGTGATGATCGTGAATACGAAACTTATTTTCTATGTGAAGACATTGGGACATAATTCATCGTTATTACTTCCCTTCCCACCCAAGTAATCACTCAACGGTTACACTACATCCTTCTGGATTGCTTCAAAACCATAAAGTTGAGTGTTTCAATCTAATTGCAACGCACTCCATGGTATAGATTCACTTGATTTAGGTAATGAAATGACACTGGGCACTTATATATATATATATATCTAGATCCCCATAGAGATACGCAGTAACCACATTTATTGGCTGCATTTTCGGTCCTTCGAAAATAACTAGGCTAATCAAATAGCGGAACATAATAATGGGAGTACATTTCCATGAAATCAATCCCAGGGCGTTGTGAAAAGCATTACTTCGTAAGCCTTGTACATTAGGACTCTATTATTCTCACCACACTTTACAACAAAAGGCTCTTTTATGTCCTAAAGGCTTTACACTTGGTTAGGCTAGCACTACCTATACCAAATACATGCCCCTTTTATGGGAGAATCTAGTTCTACCTGGAATGTTTTTCTTTTATGGGCCAGTCAGCTCTATATTGATTTCATTCAACTGAGCGAGGTTTAGTAATATTGTACTTTATGATTCATTGAATAATATATCTTCAAATTGGATGGTTGATCAGGCCACACTTTCATAATTTCATGAGATTCTTGATTTCTGAATCATACTTTCGGGGCATCAACCTCGTCATGACTCATGGACATAATAAAATCAAGTATGGTCTCATGAAATTAGTTCGTTGCTTGTTAAACTATAAATTTGTGCCATACTTTACCTCTTCCTTGGGTGAGTATTTAGTCGAACCATGAGGCTTCCACCCTTTCCTTTGTAGGGAGCCACGGCCTCGACCACACCTCCATCAGGTGCAGTTGCATCACCTAATTCATTGGTGTTGTGCCCCTTAATGGGGACTTCTAAACTTACAGACACTCTGCAGTCTAATGTGAGATCTCGTCACTTTAGTGATATCAGTAAATGGAATATCGAATATGCTACTTTCTAAAGATCGAGTATTCAATGTGCTACACGGTAATATTGTGAAGTTCAGGGATCATAATGAGATATAGTGGGACACATCACGACAATTCCTGTCGTTCCCCGAGAAACTACAGTTTCTTTTCTCCCCCAAATGATGGAAAGGTTATCTCATCAAAGTGACAATTTGGAAATTATGCGGTAAAGAGATCATCTATCAAGGTTTCAAATAGAGGACAAACATTGGGGATTCTTTATCCAACGTGAATACCTAATCGTTTTTAAAGACTGATGCACTATGGGGAACAGAAGGCACATATAATGCATAACTAATTATGCGCAATTGGCACCCAAGTCCGTATGAGTCCAGAATATGAAAATTAGGCTTATCCAGTTACCAACTGGTATGTATAAACTAATTGGTTAGCAGAGGGTCTAAAATGAACAAATTAATTAAAGTTGCATGCAGTATTGCATAATTCCTGGCAAAGATATGCAAATTGGTGCACATAACCAATGATATAATCACCATACATATTCTTTTGACGGTGGTTTATATAAGACCGTTTGCATATGCACATGGGACGAGATGTTATACATTGATCTCTATCATGCAATAAATATCAAGTATTTTTTGATGTGAACATTCCGACATCATCAAGTTCTTTAGATGTGATAAGGGAGGTGAGCTCTTGTAAGTTATCTTGGAAGTTCTGCAGCAATTTGAGTGGGCAGGAGAGCGACATGTGACCAACTTGTGAGAGCATCCACCAAAATCTACATAAATGATCCGTTTTTTAGGTGGATAGGTCCACAAATATCTCCTTGTAATCGGAATAGGAATGGAATGCTTTCTTTTGCTTCTTTATCATATGAAAGTCATGCTCCTACTTTTGCTAAAGAGCAGGCTTTGCAAAAACAAGTGGTGCATTTGACATAGTCAGTTGCATAGAAAGGGCGTATGTATCTATTTTTTGGATGACATATCATAATTAACATCAACAATGTTCCTTGTGTTGAGTTGTTGCCACCTTTTCACTCGAAGGAAAGGATGTTCCTACAAGTTCTTTATACACTGATTGTCATTATCTCGAGCAGGATGACGTAGTCTATTATGCGAAAGCTTATATGAGTCTATGTCCCATAGTACATTTTGGTGACAACAGAGGATTTGAAAACCTAATAGTGAGGTATAGTCCACTAGATTGACTCATGAGTTTTTGTAAAATGCGTTTTCGTCCACATTCATTAGAATTAATAAAAAACTTTATTCCATTCTCACATTGGGTTTCAACATGTAAACCATTGCTATGTATATTATGAAGCTAAGTAAGGTTGGAGGGGCTCTAGGTGCATATAGATCATAGATAACATGGAAGAGAGTGTCGTTTAGGCATTATGAATTGGGCATCACCTCGCCATTGTTGAGTTGGGAGGACCCAGTCATCATAGTTACCGAGGTTTGGTAGGCGACTAATTCATAGAAGCCTATTCCTAAGAACATTTAAGTTCTCCTCGGTTCATTTCTTAGAAGAGCGGGAAATTCCAAACCATAAGCATTCAAACAAGATTCAGTACTTTCAAATAAAGCTATAACGTAAGCAATATTAATATCTTATTCAAAAAACAAAGTTCTATCGCACCTTTATTGAAAATAAAACACCAACACAATCGTCTTCAGAGAACTAGCCCAAATGTAAATGAGAAAGTAAACATAATACTAGGATTCAGTCATAAAGGGGTGCCTCTATATACTGTCGCTTGTATGGCTCAATATGACGATCAGTGACTGTGAAATTGACATCGGGGGACTTGATCATCTTCCTCTATATAGTGAGTTTCTCTTTCTTTGGACTCTCTATATTTTTTGTAGTGAGCTGCGACTTGCTTGCTTGCAGGGTAGTTCTTGTACCAATGTCCAGCATCAACTCGATGGAACGTGGGAGGAGAAGATGGGAGGTGATTTTTGGTTCCATTGGGTAGCGGATCCGGAAGCACCAATTCCTCACATTATATTGGAACAACCCCACATCCTCAACCACATCCTCGACCACGATGCATGTCATGTCCAGTCCCTTTTTTATTGGGGTAGTTTTCCTCCTTCACTTTACCAGAGTTGGTCTCAGGAATTTACTTTGTCCCAACCGGTCTGGCATTGTTGCTCATTAACACGTCATTATGCCTCTCAACCACTTGCAGTATGTTGATTAGCTTACTGAAGGTAGTGATGCGTTTGCTATCACACTCCAGCCTATATTTTGTTATGATAAGGACAGAAGCAAGAAAAGTGGAAAGAGGTTTTTGGATCATATTATCCTATGCAATGTCCTTTCCGCAGAAATTAAGGCACGCCTTGAGAAGAAATATATCTTTGTTTAAATTGTTGATTCATTAATTAAGTAAGCGGATTTCATTCACTGTAAGGTCAACTCTACGAGCAATATGTTATGAATGTTCCTAGAACAACCCTTCATCCCACGGCTCTTTGGGGGATTTCAACTATAGATATTCCCATCTCAAGCTGAGGTCGATATGCCACCTAAGGAACATTAGTGCACTAGATTTGATTTTGTCAGACGGTGTTTGGCCTGCATTATCAAAGATTTGTTGGGTGTTACATGTATCTAATACAATAAATGAGCAAGACGTAGTGGAATAAATTAATGAAAAACCCAGGCGAGGATCTTCAAGCAGTAATTTAATTGATTTATAAAGAGTTCATCGAATTACCTTAATTCGAAGAACAGATCTGAACCCAGACCAGAAGCTGATTAAAATCCTCTTCCTCTTTCGATGATCCACATACGAACAACTGGTACAAGCCAGATTGCTAGATCCTTATGAATAATGTTGATAAACAGTACAACAGATAATTCCTTGCTAGAAGGATTTGTACTGTTGATCAAAATCAACTAACGGAAGAAGACGGAGATGACCGAAACAACTTCCCGTACAGAAAATGGTTCGGCCGAACAGAAGGGGAGGGCCGATTTTTATCTCACACAATTAGGTTATGTAATTTTTGTCTTATGACAACTCCTTATCCAAGACCCTTTATTTATACCAAGTAAACCCTAGAGTCAAACTCTAATATTTACTTAGTTGCCCCTCGACTTATTAAATAATACAATACATATGATATGTTATATTATATATTACTTATTATTTAATCCTCTAATAAATATAATATCTAATATTATATTTATATTTCCAGTTGATATAATTAAATAATATAATATAATATATAATATCCTATATTATATATTACTCATTATTTATTTATTTTAATAAATATAATATCTAATATTATATCTATTACTTATTCTTGCTTGTCTTTAGTTCCCGTAAGTGTGACCCAAAAGACTTATATTATGTTGGCAATTATTTAATACTTTATAAATAATAAATCATAAGCGGTCTCTAGCAAGACATTATGACTATCCAAATAATATAAGTTTATAGTCCATTAAACTCTTTAACGTGTCAAATTCCTTTGTCGCACGATATCATATTTGAACTAAGTCATAGAAATTGTCATACTTATTATGTTCAAATGCTTTTTCGATCTTAAGCGGACTGATTGAATCAAGTAACTCCTCATTTGAGCATGGCCATACATTTCCTTTAGTCCTACTTATCGAGGGCCTCATCACTTATCTCTTTCCCTAAAGAGAGGGACAAATCCCCATCTTGATTATTCATTGCCCTCTATATGACTCCCACTAATCCCGATCGCTAACCTTTATGATCACCATATTTCAGATGACGTTGGATTACGTCAAGGTATAGAAGTTATCATGTTGGACTCTATGATAATCTCTGGTTCAAGGATTTATTGACATACTTGTTATATTTAGATTCACTTATGACATTTCCATGTAGTGATCTTAATGCGATCTGTCCAGTATTGCGTTCTTCAACCAATACCCATAAGTTTGATCCGTACCATACGCATAATCATATGATGATTATCAATCAAACCTATACTAGTATATTAATCACTTGAGTCTGTACTCAACGTGGTTGGACCAGGGACATTTGAATAATCTCATTATTCATGAATAACTATTATTTGATTATTATAATATTAAAACATGTGTACATTATAATAATCAACAAGAAATATAAGATATCAAATAACTTTATTTAAATGTGACAATTACAAATCTAGGCACATCGAAAGTCCTAGGGCACTATTCTCAACAATCTCCCACTTACATTAGGACTATTCATTCATGACTTTTAGTCTTGTCGATCTAGCATGCTCAACATGCTTTCCTTGTAAGCGAGGCTTGGTAAGTAGATCACCAACATTCTCTTCCGTTGCTACTTTACATATACTGAGTATGTGTTTGGATCTCTAATCGGTCCTTGACTCATTAGCTCGCGCAATAGCACTCTTGGCCACTAAGCATACAATAGACATCTTAGAAAGTAAGGGTACAATAAGCTGTATGATTTTCGAAGTTAATTACATAGACGAAGCCTGCAGGGTGAGTTGCTGTAAATACAGCAACTAGGTGATCTCCTATTTTCTTGATGCGTACAGGGTTTTACAATGTGTACTTATAAATCATAATAGAATGAAAACAGTAATGATGGAAAGTAAATGACACACAGTTTAATGTGGTTCGAGGTAAACCCCTCTACATCCACTGGTCCTCCACACAGGAGTAAAGAGTTTATTAAAATCACTATGTCCACAACTACGTGACTTTAGCTAAACCTGTCTCTGTATCATTCACACCGATTGATACAGGGACAGTAGCATTGGGTCGTCCCCACAGATTGGCTTGAGCTCTTTCGACTTGCTTCTTATCACACAGATTGAAGCTTCATATTTAATGCTATTCTTCTCAAATAGGTCGAAATACGCAAGGATTCTTAGTCCATACGGGGCAAATGATAATCTCAACGGTAAGGGTAGAACAAATATCAAACAGCAGCTTTATCTTTGATGAACGTTTGCTGTATGCTGTGCTGTTTGTATTGAGGACTTGGTATATTTCTTCGCTTGAATACTGCTGTATGTTCACGAAATATACTTCTCTCGTTATAGCTAGAATGTCAGAGTAGTCTGTGAGAGAGTGCGCGATAATGAATGAATTGTGTTTTTAAGTCCTCTTGCTTGGGGCTATTTATAACTTTGGAATTGTTTCCGTTATAAATGTAGCCATTGTTGGTTGGTGAGATGTTGATGTCTGTCTCTTGATTGGCAGCTGCTGAATGCTTGAATTAAATGCATTTAATGTTTCAGACATACTTTCTGTCTTTGCATTAAATGCTCTTCAGAGCGTTCAGACTTGTCTCCCTCCGGATGCATTAAATGTTGTCCTACCAACAATAAATGCTGCTTTAATTGTGAATATATTGTGAATAAATAATGTTTATATCACAATGGTTAAAAGATTTTTATGATCAGTGCTGTTGGATGTGTTTTACTTTTCCAATGGAAAACTCCTTCAGACTGTATGCTGTATCCAACCCAATAAGTTACGTTGCTGTCTGAGGCAGACTCTGTAGGACGGTTTGTAGAAGATCCCTTTGCTGTATGAGCGGGCTGTATGGAGAGTCCTAACAGCTTCTATACTTCGGCATTCTGACTTCTTTAAGACTTGTTTGCTGTATGTTGGCAATTATCAAAACAGGAATGTTTATCCCAACAATTTCCCCCTTTTTGACAATGCCAAAACTTCCTCTAGGTATCTTCTACAGAGAGGCTGTCTTCAAGTCTTCTGTCCGATTGATCTGAACTTCAATACTTAGTCTAGAAATGTGAACTGCTCACCGAGAAGTTCTAATGTGAAAAATCCTACATGACTGAGTCATCACCTCGATCCCTGTAGATACTCCTTCCTTCAGGGGATTTATCGAACGTGAGTATCCAATCTTCCGGGTGGGTGAGCCGTTCACCCTTCTGGTGCCTTGACTTCATCAGCATTTGTAGAGGGAGCCTTCCTTCTGCTAACAGCCTCGAGAATTCATTTGCGCCATCCTCCAGCGTCTTGAATCGATTGAAGAGGGCAGACTCCCTGATGAGCGTACAGAAGTATCTCATCTGTTCATTTTTTTTCTAATTCTTCAGATCATCGGCTGAAGGCTATCGGTCAGTGGGTAGCAAAATATCGGCAGGCTTTCGCACATTATTCTTCCAAGGGATATTGGGATCCTGGAACTCAAGTCGAGATCCAGATACCCTGTATCCTCTTGAAGTTTGACTAGACCCGTGTGAGGCTAGTCTACCCATAGCAGCGGCAACACTTTCTTCCAGCGATGCTTTCATCTCTCTCTCTTTCTAATCTCCATCTCCGACTAGCCTCTCTGGCTTCTTCCCCCTTTTTGGCATCATCAATATCTGATATATTTAAATGAATCTCCTATAGGAGCTTCATGGACTCGTGCAGTTTGGTCATCAGATTATTGACTTTCTCAACTAGAACGGAGCACCAAGAGACATATCGTCTATTTTGTGATCGTGCTCAGTCAGTATGGTTCTGGTCTCTTGAAGGGCAGCAACCGTTTTAGCCTCGGCAATCCTGAGCTTTTCTTATTCTTGCCTTATAATTTTCTCTTGATACTGCTTGAGTTGATTTATGATTTGCCACAATGCGTTAGGCATTAGGCAAAATGCGTCCTCAACATTGTTGATTGCATATTTCAGTTTGGGGAGCTCATCCTGGGCAGTTTCTCTCATCCAATCGAGTTCCTTTACAACATCACATAGTGCCTTTACTACGTCTTGCAAGAAAACTGTCTGTCGACCAAGGTCTTGGAGTTGCGTGATGCGGGTTTCGGTGTGCGGGGAGCTAGGTTGTGCAATCTTTGAATCCTCGGGCTCTTCAAGTTGACGGAGAACCACATGATGACGAGGGCGTCGTGGGTCTGTCTTCTGGTAGGAAACCATCATCAAAATCTGATTTGGAGTTAACATAGATGGGAGATGCAGGAGCATCTGGAGCATGATCTTTAGAAGCAGGGGCTTCGGAAGCGGGAGCTTCGGAAGTAGGTGCTGCAAATTCATTCTCAGATACAGGAGGGACTAATTCCTCCAGATGGGATTGTTCATCTGTAGTCGGAAGTACAGGAGGGACTGAATCCTACTGCCGACTCTCAGCTTACGCCTGATCCGGAGCAGGGACTGAATCCTCTTGGCGGATGGCGCTGGTGGATTCTTCAGATAGCGGGACAGGCTGGGCGTCCTATTGGGGAGCAACTTACTCTTCAGTCATGACCGGAGGGACTGATTTCTCCTGTTGTTGGTCTTGAGCAGCTTCCTGCTGCGGGGGAGGGGACTGATGTCTGTCACATGTCCCCTGACCCTGTAGGTTTTGGTGATTGGCCATATTACGTTCCATGGCCTCTTCACGGATGATCCTCAGACCGGCAAATAGGGCATCATCGTCAGCATCTGAGACAGGTTCGGAGTGGTGGCTGGTAGATGGAGCTTTGTCACCGGACTGTGACTTCCCTTTCAGTCTAGCCTTCTCTTCCGCCTTGAAACACTACAAAAAACAGTTTTTACCGACGCTATTTACCGACTTCCTTACCCACCGTTGTTAAACTTATAATTTACCGACGCCATTACTGATGCCCGTTATTTAATTGATTTACCGACGCCATTGCCGACGACCGGTTCGCAGACTTATTTTTATTTCTTTTCTTTTTTTCACAATTTACGACACCGTTTACCGACGCCATTTATCGATGCCCTTACCGATGCTATTTGGGCATTGGTAATTTTATTTTTTCACAATTAACGACGCTGTTTACCGACATCAGTATTTACCGATGCCATTACCGATGCCGAAATGGCGTCGGTAAATTTTTTTCACTATCCCACATCGGAAAAACAGTAGTGTATTGTGTTGTTTATATACCAAAATCTTTCTCAGTCATTTGAAATTGAATGGAGCCCGGACCTGGACCTGACCCACCTGACCTGCTTGAGCCTGGACCTAACCCGCCTGAACCCCACCTAAGCCCGGATGTGACCCGCCTGAGTCCTGACCTGACTTTTTTCATTTTTTTTTATTTTTAATTTAACAACGCCAGAAATGACGTCGGTAAATAGAGGCATCGGTAATTGCATCGATAAAAAATTACTGTCGAGCATTTTTCCAACGTAGGTAAAAAATTACCGTCGAGATGGGCCACTGGGCAAGAGATTAGCTCCTGACAAAAGTGATCCTCCCAGCGGATCAAGACCTCGATGTTCTGGGTGTCCGTGACCTCCAAAGCATATAATTCCTCATCCTTCATGTCGGCCCAGTGGTACAGGGTGTCGTAAGGGCGACCCTGTAGGACTTCCAAATTTTAAAGCGTTCATACGCTTGCTCTATTTGTACCTTGAGGAGAGTATTATTTATTATTTCAGAGGGAGAAGGACTCCGTACAGTAGTTGGGTCTACCGTCCGGACGGGATGCGCAACAAGTATGGGGGCTTGTTTTGGAGAGGGATCCTGAATAGGAGATGGTACCCTGTGGGGAGAGGTACTCCATACAGGGGTGGGTACCCTATTCGGAGTAGTGGATTTTGGCTCTGAAGGGGTAGACGACTCGCCGAAACCCTCTATCATAGCCGCCACAGTCTCGGGATCAGCTGTTTTTGCAGCGACTGTTTCTTCCATAGGTGCAGTCCCTGTAGCCTAGGTCTTAGAAGACTTTCTTGCCTTCTTGTTCTTCTTCTTCTTCTTTTTCTTCTTCTTCTTCTTCTTCTTCTTCTTATTCTTCTTCTTCTTCTTCTTCTTCTTCTTCTTCTTCTTCTCTTTAGCATGAGGTGACCGGCTGTCAGAGACACTCATGTTCTTTTTCTTTTCCTCGGTCGAGATTCTCAGAGTGACGTCCCTCGGGTCACTTGATATCGGCATGCTGTGAGGTTGCGGATGTTTAGCAATCAAGGGCGATTTTTTGAATACGGTGGCTGTCATTCCACCAATGAATTTTATAGGGCCAATCTTCCTGGCATCGGTAGATTGTTTGACTCCGCAGAGAGTAAGATATCTTTTTCAGCAGAATTTGTCACTAGTTGACCTTTTCACCAGACATGATGGCGACCATCACTCTGAAGCGTAGATTGGTGCACATCTCGGATGATCCTGTCCGGTTTTCAACTATCCGGCAGCAGAAATCATGAAGGTACACGTAGGGCAGACAAAAATTCTTATTGTGGCATGAAGGTGCACAGTTTTCGCATCCTCATCGCCAGTGAATAGCTTCCAGTAGGCAGATAG
Source organism: Orobanche coerulescens (assembly GCA_033398695.1). Taxonomy (NCBI): domain Eukaryota; kingdom Viridiplantae; phylum Streptophyta; class Magnoliopsida; order Lamiales; family Orobanchaceae; genus Orobanche; species Orobanche coerulescens. Next base: position 58,810,579 of record CM065809.1, on the reverse strand, counting down.
AAGCTCTCAGACCCGAAGGTCTCAAGCTCTTCCATTTTCAGGCCATCCAACAGCAGCCTGTATAGTTTTTCCAACAAATCTTTGTTCACAGAGACCTGAATCCCTTGAACAGTTGCAGATATCTCAGAAGTTTCTCCTTATTTACTCTGAGACGAGTATTTGAATGAGGCGTTCAAATAAAATTCCTCTACTATGTGTTCATCGTACAACTCGGCATGGTGGCTCGCAAGGCAGTACAACCCTTACTGTTTCACACGTGAAACAACCACCTCCATTCCTACGAAGTCTTCTCGTTCAAGATATATTCTCTCCATCACCACCGACCTGGAGAAGATACATCCATCGATGATATATTCTCTTTTCTTCGTGGAAAGGGAAGAGGTATAAGAAGTCGACATTCTTGCAGAAAAAGGTTGAAGAAACGGGGAAAATATCGCAGAAAATTGGAACTTATGTAGGCTGTTTTGCTTGAGACTCGTTTAAATTTGCATAAAGTGTAAAGAGTCTAAAGGAGCAAAATGCAATCCTTTTATAGGGTGCAGGGAATATTAGGGTTTCATACAGTGAACGGTCAGATTTAAGGGATGGGAACCATTTTATTAAAGAGCGTCCAGGATGGGTTCAGAGTAACTTGTACGTCTTATCCATCTATTTTGGAATGATAACCGGTTCTACTTCTGACACTTCGGCTTCCCTTTTGCACGAAACGATAGTTTTGAATTAATTAAAAACCATGGTATTTGAGGTATTGAAGTCCAGGTGTCTTTAAAACATTTAAAGGATAAGACGTTTCAAGTAGAAACAAGGCACGTGGACTTAAAATGTTTTTAGTACAAATAGAGTTGTAATATAATATTAATTGACATCCTACAGTATATGTGTTGTATCCGCGAATAACTACAGCATTCCCCCTTAAAAGGTACATACAGGATTCAATTCTTACACCAATATTTGGATTACTACTGTATTCAAGGGTCATACTGTATTCCCCCTTAATTAATGCACACGTCAACTGTAGGAAGATTTCATGCCTCTGATGTCCTACGGTACTATTTGACTTGTTCTGAGCGTACAGTTAATTAAAGTGGATACTATATTCTTGGGTCTTACAGCATTCCCCCTCAATTGATAAGTAAAAGCGTAAAAACTTAAGCTCAATATCAACAAAAAGAATGTGTATAATAATATCACAAGTATAGACAATTTGCTCAAGGTTGTTGTACTCAAACAATACCATAGGAATGGTATTTATAGGCTCCATCATCAAACTAGCCGTTAGCTGCCAGACTGCTCATTACGTACGTTATCGCCTCCTTATTACGTACGCAAGCCTCTTTATGTACGTTAACCTTGAATGGTTACGTACGTTAGCCTCTTCACAAATTCAGTCCAGGGAGTTTTGTCATTTTGAGTTACGTACGTTAGCATAGACTCTGTTACGTACGTTAATATTACATCACTGATGACGTCATATATCCGTTGTATGCTTTTCTGACTTTGACTCCTCCAACGTTCACTTGTTTGAACAGAGTTACGTACGTTATCTCTCTTTCATTACGTACGTTAACATGTTCCTGTTACGTACGTTAGCTTTGCTTTTCTTCAGCATTTTACACTTCGTTTTCCTTCGATGCTTACTTCGTCTCTTTGTTGTTTTGTTTTGTTTAGCAACTTTAATCATCAAAACATTATTAATTTATGTATGGAACTAAATGTTCCAACTATCTCCCCCTTTTTGATGATTACAAAACAACAATACGCCAATGGGATTTACCTGCAAAAATAGAAATATATGTATATCTTTACAAACCAAAGTTTTCGACTTTGTCCGTTTCGTTAGTTTCTTCTCCCATTTATTTTTCAACTCCTTCTTTCTTTTCTCCTTTTCTTTTCTCATTTTTAATTTTTCATCGTCTTTTCAACGTCTCCTCATTTTTCTTTTCCTTCATTTTCGACTTCTCCTTATTTTTGTTTAACTCCTTCGTTTTTCCAATTCTTTTTATATGCTATCGATTTTCTTCGATTTTTCTCCCCCTTTCACGGTTAATCACAATTTCGACTTATTTCTCCATTCTCCTATCTCTCCCCCTTTTTGTATTCATCAAAAAAATGCAATAAAATAATAAAATACCAAAAAAAAATTCAATAAATAATGGAATATGCAAAACTAAATACAAGGGTATTAACTACCCCTGAAAATATTATCCATTTTAAAAAATTACTCCCCGTGAGTAAAATACCAAAAATCAATGTTTGGGGATCCAACCTATAGTTGGTTTTTGTTTAGAAATGTAGACGATATTTGAAACGATTGTTCCTTTAGGGACCCAAATTTTCTTAATTTTTATCGTCCGTCTCGGGCTTTTACAATTTGAAATATGATGCCCGATTTTTAAACATTTCTCACAGTGGGGTATCTTGAAATTAACGGATTCGTTTTTCAAACGAGTTTTGAATCCTAACCCCTCTTTATTCAAAGTAAATTTTTGAACACCAAGCATTTGTTCAAATTTATCGTTGCCGCACGAGAATTTTCTTGTCAAAGATTTTAGTTCATCTTGAACTTTTAAAAGATCATTCTTCAAAATATTCTCATTTTCAATGCATTTCGAATGATCGATTTCGACAAATTTTCCCTTCTCGATAATTTTGGAATTTTCAATTTCCAAAGATTTAATTTTAGACTTAAGGGATTTAATTTCCGATAAAGCATTTTGGAAATCCGTATGTAATAACTCAAATGCATCAAAAAGTTCGTCACGGGAGGATGCACTTATCTGGCTTTCGACGTCGCTGTCGTCGAATGAACTTCGGGCCATAAGAGCGAGATTAGTTTGTTCGATAAAATCGTCGTCTTCGTCTTCATCGCTCCATGTTGCCACGAGAATCTCTTTCTTGGGTTTGGCACGGCAATGCTTAGCGAAGTGGCCTGGTTTTCCACATAGTCGACAAGAGTTGTCGAATTTATTCGTTTCGCTCGAGATATCCTTCTTCCTCCGGTTTAATAAAGTTTGGAATTTATTAATATTCTTGGCATAATATGCCGCTTTTTCGTCGCTTTCCTCCACCGGGGTTTCTTCTTTCTTTCTAGATATCTTAGCCTTCATGGCTAATGATCGTTCCTTCGGCTTTGGCTTGACACTTCGTGATTTTAATACATTCTCATAATTGATTAGTGAACCAACAAGGGCACTAAAATCGAGCGTGTTGAGATCTTTGGATTCCTATAATCACGGTCACGGTGCCGTCCCATTCGCTAGGTAGTGATCGTAAAATTTTCTTAACTTTTTCATTACTAGATAATGGTTTTCCGAACGAAGCAAGTCCATTGGTGATGACCGAAAATCGGTCGAGCATATTGGTGATGGACTCATCACCCTTCATCATGAATAACTCGTAGTCATGGAGAAGCATACTGATCTTTGTCTCCTTGACTTGAGTTGTCCTTTCGTGTGTGATTTCAAGAATTTCCCATATTTCTTTCGCACTTTCACACGATGAGATTCGATTGACCTCTTCCGGATTTAAGGCACAAAATAAGAGTTGAGTAGCCTTACAATTTACATGGTCATTTTTCCAATCGGCATCGTCGTATTCTGCAAAAGATTTGAGCGTACCGTCGGATTTAATAGGAATTTTCAGGCCAAGGCAAATAATCTTCCAAATCTCTATATCGTAGACACGAATAAAGATCGACATCTTTTTCTTCCATGTCAAATCATTTGAGCCATCAAAGAATGGTGGTCGGTTGAGAGCAAGGCCTTCGACTGGAGAGAATTGAAATGCCATTTTTTGGATCTTTTCTCCTCAGATGTTAAGCCGCGTATTGGAGTACCGCTCCGATACCAATTGTTGGGTACGGGATCGGATATTTGCGCCGTTTGCGGAAGCGTAAATAAAATTGCGGAAAATAAATGACGCAAGGATTTATAGAGGTTCGGCTATAAACGAGCCTACGTCCTCTCTCGGTATCTTTTTTTCTATAGGATCAAGATAAAAACCTCTACGCCTCTCTTCTATCGGTCGAGGTATAACCGTTACAATCACGTCTTCTATCGGTCCGTGATAAAACGCTCGTACTTGTCTTTGCGGCGGTCCAAGCTAAACCGTTTTCCTTTTCTATCGGACAAGGAATCAACCGCTCTAGCTTTCTATGGGTACTAGATAAACCTCACTTAGATATCGATTGCAATTCTAATAATGCCGGATCCTTGATCCTAATAACACCGAATCCAATCGTATCTTTTCTTTTACCACTCGTGTATGTTTTCGTGAATTCTCACTCAAACACTTACAATTAAGCTCAATATCAACATCAAGAATGTGTATAATAATATCACAAGTATAGACAATTTGCTCAAGGTTGTTGTACTCAAACAATACCATAAGAATGGTATTTATAGGCTCCATCATCAAACTAGCCGTTAGCTGCCAGACTGCTCATTACGTACGTTATCGCCTCCTTATTACGTACGCAAGCCTCTTTATGTACGTTAACCTTGAATGGTTACGTACGTTAGCCTCTTCACAAATTCAGTCCAGGGAGTTTTGTCATTTTGAGTTACGTACGTTAGCATAGACTCCGTTACGTACGTTAACATTACATCAGTGATGACGTCATATATCCGTTGTATGCTTTTCTGACTTTGACTCCTCCAACGTTCACTTGTTTGAACAGAGTTACGTACGTTATCTCTCTTGCATTACGTACGTTAGCTTCATCATATTACGTACGTTAACATGTTCCTGTTACGTACGTTAGCTTTGCTTTTCTTCAACATTTTACACTTCGTTTTCCTTCGATGCTTGCTTCGTCTCTTTGTTGTTTTGTTTTGTTTAGCAACTTTAATCATCAAAACATTATTAATTTATGTATGGAACTAAATGTTCCAACAATCTCCCCCTTTTTGATGATTACAAAACAACAATACGCCAATGGGATTTACCTGCAAAAATACAAATATATGTATATATTTACAGACCAAAGTTTTCGACTTTGTCCGTTTCGTTAGTTTCTTCTCCCATTTATTTTTCAACTCCTTCTTTCTTTTCTCCTTTTCTTTTCTCATTTTTAATTTTTCATCGTCTTTTCGACGTCTCCTCATTTTTCTTTTCCTTCATTTTCGACTTCTCCTTATTTTTGTTTAACTCCTTCGTTTTTCCAATTCTTTTTATATGCTATCGATTTTCTTCGATTTTTCTCCCCCTTTCACGGTTAATCAAATTTTCGACTTATTTCTCCATTCTCCTATCTCTCCCCCTTTTTGTATTCATCAAAAAAATGCAATAAAATAATAAAATACCAAAAAAAAATCAATAAATAATGGAATATGCAAAACTATATACAAGGGTATTAACTCCCCCTGAAAATATTATCCGTTTTAAAAAATTACTCCCCCCTAGTAAAATACCAAAAATCAATGTTTGGGGATCCAACCTATAGTTGGTTTTTATTTAGAAATGTAGACGATATTTGAAACGATTGTTCCTTTAGGGACCCAAATTTTCTTAATTTTTATCGTCCGTCTCGGGCTTTTACAATTTGAAATATGATGCCCGATTTTTAAACATTTCTCACAGTGGGGTATCTTGAAATTAACGGATTCGTTTTTCAAACGAGTTTTGAATCCTAACCCCTCTTTATTCAAAGTAAATTTTTGAACACCAAGCATTTGTTCAAATTTATCGTTGCCGCACGAGAATTTTCTTGTCAAAGATTTTAGTTCATCTTGAACTTTTAAAAGATCATTCTTCAAAATATTCTCATTTTCAATGCATTTCGAATGATCGATTTCGACAAATTTTCCCTTCTCGATAATTTTGGAATTTTCAATTTCCAAAGATTTAATTTTAGACTTAAGGGATTTAATTTCCGATAAAGCATTTTGGAAATCCGTATGTAATAACTCAAATGCATCAAAAAGTTCGTCACGGGAGGATGCACTTATTCGCTTTCGGCGTCATTGTCGTCGAATGAACTTCGGGCCATAAGAGCGAGATTATTTTGTTCGATAAAATCGTCGTCTTCGTCTTCATCGCTCCATGTTGCCACGAGAACCTCTTTCTTGGGTTTGGCACGGCAATGCTTAGCGAAGTGGCCTGGTTTTCCACATAGTCGACAAGAGTTGTCGAATTTCTTCGTTTCGCTCGAGATATCCTTCTTCCTCCGGTTTAATAAAGTTTGGAATTTATTAATATTCTTGGCATAATATGCCGCTTTTTCGTCGCTTTCCTCCACCGGGGTTTCTTCTTTCTTTCTAGATATCTTAGCCTTCATGGCTAATGATCGTTCCTTCGGCTTTGGCTTGACACTTCGTGATTTTAATACAATCTCATAATTGATTAGTGAACCAACAAGGGCACTAAAATCGAGCGTGTTGAGATCTTTGGATTCCTATAATCACGGTCACGGTGCCGTCCCATGCGCTAGGTAGTGATCGTAAAATTTTCTTAACTTTTTCACTACTAGACAATGGTTTTCCGAACGAAGCAAGTCCATTGGTGATGACCGAAAATCGGTCGAGCATATTGGTGATGGACTCATCACCCTTCATCATGAATAACTCGTAGTCATGGAGAAGCATATTGATCTTTGTCTCCTTGACTTGAGTTGTCCCTTCGTGTGTGATTTCAAGAATTTCCCATATTTCTTTCGCACTTTCACACGATGAGATTCGATTGACCTGTTCCGGATTTAAGGCACAAAATAAGAGTTGAGTAGCCTTACAATTTAGATGGTCATTTTTCCAATCGGCATCGTCGTATTCTGCAAAAGATTTGAGCGTACCGTCGGATTTAATAGGAATTTTCAGGCCAAGGCAAATAATCTTCCAAATCTCTATATCGTAGGCACGAATAAAGATCGACATCTTTTTCTTCCATGTCAAATCATTTGAGCCATCGAAGAATGGTGGTCGGTTGAGAGCAAGGCCTTCGACTGGAGAGAATTGAAATGCCATTTTTTGGATCTTTTCTCCTCAGATGTTAAGCCGCGTATTGGAGTACCGCTCCGATACCAATTGTTGGGTACGGGATCGGATATTTGCGCCGTTTGCGGAAGCGTAAATAAAATTGCAGAAAATAAATGACGCAAGGATTTATAGAGGTTCGGCTATAAACGAGCCTACGTCCTCTCTCGGTATCTTTTTTTCTATAGGATCAAGATAAAAACCTCTACGCCTCTCTTCTATCGGTCGAGGTATAACCGTTACAATCACGTCTTCTATCGGTCCGTGATAAAACGCTCGTACTTGTCTTTGCGGCGGTCCAAGCTAAACCGTTTTCCTTTTCTATCGGACAAGGAATCAACCGCTCTAGCTTTCTATGGGTACTAGATAAACCTCACTTAGATATCGATTGCGATTCTAATAATGCCGGATCCTTGATCCTAATAACACCGAATCCAATCGTATCTTTTCTTTTACCACTCGTGTATGTTTTCGTGAATTCTCACTCAAACACTTACAATTAAGCTCAATATCAACAACAAGAATGTGTATAATAATATCACAAGTATAGACAATTTGCTCAAGGTTGTTGTACTCAACAATACCATAGGAATGGTATTTATAGGCTCCATCATCAAACTATCCGTTAGCTGCCAGACTGCTCATTACGTACGTTATCGCCTCCTTATTACGTACGCAAGCCTCTTTATGTACGTTAACCTTGAATGGTTACGTACGTTAGCCTCTTCACAAATTCAGTCCAGGGAGTTTTGTCATTTTGAGTTACGTACGTTAGCATAGACTCCGTTACGTACGTTAACATTACATCACTGATGACGTCATATATCCGTTGTATGCTTTTCTGACTTTGACTCCTCCAACGTTCACTTGTTTGAACAGAGTTACGTACGTTATCTCTCTTGCATTACGTACGTTAGCTTCATCATATTACGTACGTTAACATGTTCCTGTTACGTACGTTAGCTTTGCTTTTCTTCAGCATTTTACACTTCGTTTTCCTTCGATGCTTGCTTCGTCTCTTTGTTGTTTTGTTTTGTTTAGCAACTTTAATCATCAAAACATTATTAATTTATGTATGGAACTAAATGTTCCAACAATCTCCCCCTGTTTGATGATTACAAAACAACAATACGCCAATGGGATTTACCTGCAAAAATACAAATATATGTATATCTTTACAGACCAAATTTTCGACTTTGTCCGTTTCGTTAGTTTCTTCTCCCATTTATTTTTCAACTCCTTCTTTCTTTTATCCTTTTCTTTTCTCATTTTTAGTTTTTCATCGTCTTTTCGACGTCTCCTCATTTTTCTTTTCCTTCATTTTCGACTTCTCCTTATTTTTGTTTAACTCCTTCGTTTTTCCAATTCTTTTTATATGCTATCGATTTTCTTCGATTTTTCTCCCCCTTTCACGGTTAATCACATTTTCGACTTATTTCTCCATTCTCCTATCTCTCCCCCTTTTTGTATTCATCAAAAAAATGCAATAAAATAATAAAATACCAAAAAAAAAAATCAATAAATAATGGAATATGCAAAACTAAATACAAGGGTATTAACTCCCCCTGAAAATATTATCCGTTTTAAAAAATTACTCCCCCCGAGTAAAATACCAAAAATCAATGTTTGGGGATCCAACCTATAGTTGGTTTTTGTTTAGAAATGTAGACGATATTTGAAACGATTGTTCCTTTAGGGACCCAAATTTTCTTAATTTTTATCGTCCGTCTCGGGCTTTTACAATTTGAAATATGATGCCCGATTTTTAAACATTTCTCACAGTGGGGTATCTTGAAATTAACGGATTCGTTTTTCAAACGAGTTTTGAATCCTAACCCCTCTTTATTCAAAGTAAATTTTTGAACACCAAGCATTTGTTCAAATTTATCGTTGCCGCACGAGAATTTTCTTGTCAAAGATTTTAGTTCATCTTGAACTTTTAAAAGATCATTCTTCAAAATATTCTCATTTTCAATGCATTTCGAATGATCGATTTCGACAAATTTTCCCTTATCGATAATTTTGGAATTTTCAATTTCCAAAGATTTAATTTTAGACTTAAGGGATTTAATTTCCGATAAAGCATTTTGGAAATCCGTATGTAATAACTCAAATGCATCAAAAAGTTCGTCACGGGAGGATGCACTTATCTGGCTTTCGACGTCGCTGTCGTCGAATGAACTTCGGGCCATAAGAGCGAGATTATTTTGTTCGATAAAATCGTCGTCTTCGTCTTCATCGCTCCATGTTGCCACGAGAACCTCTTTCTTGGGTTTGGCACGGCAATGCTTAGCGAAGTGGCCTGGTTTTCCACATAGTCGACAAGAGTTGTCGAATTTCTTCGTTTCGCTCGAGATATCCTTCTTCCTCCGGTTTAATAAAGTTTGGAATTTATTAATATTCTTGGCATAATATGCCGCTTTTTCGTCGCTTTCCTCCACCGGGGTTTCTTCTTTCTTTCTAGATATCTTAGCCTTCATGGCTAATGATCGTTCCTTCGGCTTTGGCTTGACACTTCGTGATTTTAATACAATCTCATAATTGATTAGTGAACCAACAAGGGCACTAAAATCGAGCGTGTTGAGATCTTTGGATTCCTATAATCACGGTCACGGTGCCGTCCCATTCGCTAGGTAGTGATCGTAAAATTTTCTTAACTTTTTCACTACTAGACAATGGTTTTCCGAACGAAGCAAGTCCATTGGTGATGACCGAAAATCGGTCGAGCATATTGGTGATGGACTCATCACCCTTCATCATGAATAACTCGTAGTCATGGAGAAGCATATTGATCTTTGTCTCCTTGACTTGAGTTGTCCCTTCGTGTGTGATTTCAAGAATTTCCCATATTTCTTTCGCACTTTCACACGATGAGATTCGATTGACCTCTTCCGGATTTAAGGCACAAAATAAGAGTTGAGTAGCCTTACAATTTAGATGGTCATTTTTCCAATCGGCATCGTCGTATTCTGCAAAAGATTTGAGCGTACCGTCGGATTTAAGAGGAATTTTCGGGCCAAGGCAAATAATCTTCCAAATCTCTATATCGTAGGCACGAATAAAGATCGACATCTTTTTCTTCCATGTCAAATCATTTGAGCCATCGAAGAATGGTGGTCGGTTGAGAGCAAGGCCTTCGACTGGAGAGAATTGAAATGCCATTTTTTGGATCTTTTCTCCTCAGATGTTAAGCCGCGTATTGGAGTACCGCTCCGATACCAATTGTTGGGTACGGGATCGGATATTTGCGCCGTTTGCGGAAGCGTAAATAAAATTGCAGAAAATAAATGACGCAAGGATTTATAGAGGTTCGGCTATAAACGAGCCTACGTCCTCTCTCGGTATCTTTTTTTCTATAGGATCAAGATAAAAACCTCTATGCCTCTCTTCTATCGGTCGAGGTATAACCGTTACAATCACGTCTTCTATCGGTCCGTGATAAACCGCTCGTACTTGTCTTTGCGGCGGTCCAAGCTAAACCGTTTTCCTTTTCTATAGGACAAGGAATCAACCGCTCTAGCTTTCTATGGGTACTAGATAAACGTCACTTAGATATCGATTGCGATTCTAATAATGCCGGATCCTTGATCCTAATAACACCGAATCCAATCGTATCTTTTCTTTTACCACTCGTGTATGTTTTCGTGAATTCTCACTCAAACACTTACAATTAAGCTCAATATCAACAACAAGAATGTGTATAATAATATCACAAGTATAGACAATTTGCTCAAGGTTGTTGTACTCAACAATACCATAAGAATGGTATTTATAGGCTCCATCATCAAACTATCCGTTAGCTGCCAGACTGCTCATTACGTACGTTATCGCCTCCTTATTACGTACGTAAGCCTCTTTATGTACGTTAACCTTGAATGGTTACGTACGTTAGCCTCTTCACAAATTCAGTCCAGGGAGTTTTGTCATTTTGAGTTACGTACGTTAGCATAGACTCCGTTACGTACGTTAACATTACATCACTGATGACGTCATATATCCGTTGTATGCTTTTCTGACTTTGACTCCTCCAACGTTCACTTGTTTGAACAGAGTTACGTACGTTATCTCTCTTGCATTACGTACGTTAGCTTCATCATATTACGTACGTTAACATGTTCCTGTTACGTACGTTAGCTTTGCTTTTCTTCAGCATTTTACACTTCGTTTTCCTTCGATGCTTGCTTCGTCTCTTTGTTGTTTTGTTTTGTTTAGCAACTTTAATCATCAAAACATTATTAATTTATGTATGGAACTAAATGTTCCAACAATCTCCCCCTTTTTGATGATTACAAAACAACAATACGCCAATGGGATTTACCTGCAAAAATACAAATATATGTATATCTTTACAGACCAAATTTTCGACTTTGTCCGTTTCGTTAGTTTCTTCTCCCATTTATTTTTCAACTCCTTCTTTCTTTTCTCCTTTTCTTTTCTCATTTTTAATTTTTCATCGTCTTTTCGACGTCTCCTCATTTTTCTTTTCCTTCATTTTCGACTTCTCCTTATTTTTGTTTAACTCCTTCGTTTTTTCAATTCTTTTTATATGCTATCGATTTTCTTCGATTTTTCTCCCCCTTTCACGGTTAATCACATTTTCGACTTATTTCTCCATTCTCCTATCTCTCCCCCTTTTTGTATTCATCAAAAAAATGCAATAAAATAATAAAATACCAAAAAAAAAATCAATAAATAATGGAATATGCAAAACTAAATACAAGGGTATTAACTCCCCCTGAAAGTATTATCCGTTTTAAAAAATTACTCCCCCCAAGTAAAATACCAAAAATCAATGTTTGGGGATCCAACCTATAGTTGGTTTTTGTTTAGAAATGTAGACGATATTTGAAACGATTGTTCCTTTAGGGACCCAAATTTCCTTAATTTTTATCGTTTGTCTCGGGCTTTTACAATTTGAAATATGATGCCCGATTTTTAAACATTTCTCACAGTGGGGTATCTTGAAATTAACGGATTCGTTTTTCAAACGAGTTTTGAATCCTAACCCCTCTTTATTCAAAGTAAATTTTTGAACACCAAGCATTTGTTCAAATTTATCGTTGCCGCACGAGAATTTTCTTGTCAAAGATTTTAGTTCATCTTGAACTTTTAAAAGATCATTCTTCAAAATATTCTCATTTTCAATGCATTTCGAATGATCGATTTTGACAAATTTTCCCTTATCGATAATTTTGGAATTTTCAATTTCCAAAGATTTAATTTTAGACTTAAGGGATTTAATTTCCGATAAAGCATTTTGGAAATCTGTATGTAATAACTCAAATGCATCAAAAAGTTCGTCACGGGAGGATGCACTTATCTGGATTTCGACGTCGCTGTCGTCGAATGAACTTCGGGCCATAAGAGCGAGATTATTTTGTTCGATAAAATCATCGTCTTCGTCTTCATCGCTCCATGTTTCCACGAGAACCTCTTTCTTGGGTTTGGCATGGCAATGCTTAACGAAGTGGCCTGGTTTTCCACATAGTCGACAAAAGTTGTCGAATTTCTCCGTTTCGCTTGAGATATCCTTCTTCCTCCGGTTTAATAAAGTTTGGAATTTATTAATATTCTTGGCATAATATGCCGCTTTTTCGTCGCTTTCCTCCACCGGGGTTTCTTCTTTCTTTCTAGATATCTTAGCCTTCATGGCTAATGATCGTTCCTTCGGCTTTGGCTTGACACTTCGTGATTTTAATACAATCTCATAATTGATTAGTGAACCAACAAGGGCACTAAAATCGAGCGTGTTGAGATCTTTGGATTCCTATAATCACGGTCACGGTGCCGTCCCATTTGCTAGGTAGTGATCGTAAAATTTTCTTAACTTTTTCACTACTAGATAATGGTTTTCCGAACGAAGCAAGTCCATTGGTGATGACCGAAAATCGGTCCAGCATATTGGTGATGGACTCATCACCCTTCATCATGAATAACTCGTAGTCATGGAGAAGCATATTGGTCTTTGTCTCCTTGACTTGAGTTGTCCCTTCGTGTGTGATTTCAAGAATTTCCCATATTTCTTTCGCATTTTCACACGATGAGATTCGATTGACCTCTTCCGGATTTAAGGCACAAAATAAGAGTTGAGTAGCCTTACAATTTAGATGGTCATTTTTCCAATCGGCATCGTCGTATTCTGCAAAAGGTTTGAGCGTACCGTCGGATTTAAGAGGAATTTTCGGGCCAAGGCAAATAATCTTCCAAATTTCTATATCGTAGGCATGAATAAAGATCGACATCTTTTTCTTCCATGTAAAATAATTTGAGCCATCGAAGAATTGTGGTCGGTTGAGAGCAAGGCCTTCGACTGGAGAGAATCGAAACGCCATTTTTTAGATCTTTTCTCCTCAGATGTTAAGCCGCGTATTGGAGTACCGCTCCGATACCAATTGTTGGGTACAGGATCGGATATTTGCGCCGTTTGCGGAAGCGTAAATAAAATTGCGGAAAATAAATGACGCAAGGATTTATAGAGGTTCGGCTATAAAGGAGCCTACGTCCTCTCTCGGTATCTTTTTTTCTATAGGATCAAGATAAAAACCTCTATGCCTCTCTTCTATCGGTCGAGGTATAACCATTACAATCACGTCTTCTATCGGTCCGTGATAAACCGCTCGTACTTGTCTTTGCGGCGGTCCAAGATAAACCGTTTTCCTTTTCTATCGGACAAGGAATCAACCGCTCTAGCTTTCTATGGGTACTAGATAAACCTCACTTATATATCGATTGCGATTCTAATAATGCCGGATCCTTGATCCTAATAACACCGAATCCAGTCGTATCTTTTCTTTTACCACTCGTGTATGTTTTCGTGAATTCTCACTCAAACACTTACAATTAAGCTCAATATCAACAACAAGAATGTGTATAATAATATCACAAGTATAGACAATTTGCTCAATGTTGTTGTACTCAAACAATACCATAGGAATGGTATTTATAGGCTCCATCATCAAACTAGCCATCAGCTGCCAGACTGCTCATTACGTACGTTATCGCCTCCTTATTACATACGCAAGCCTCTTTATGTACGTTAACCTTGAATGGTTACGTACGTTAGCCTCTTCACAAATTCAGTCCAGGGAGTTTTGTCATTTTGAGTTACGTACGTTAGCATAGACTCCGTTACGTACGTTAACATTACATCACTGATGACATCATATATCCGTTGTATGCTTTTCTGACTTCAACGTTCACTTGTTTGAATAGAGTTACGTACGTTATCTTTCTTGCATTACGTACGTTAGCTTCATCATATTACGTACGTTAGCATGTTCCTGTTACGTACGTTAGCTTTGCTTTTCTTCAGCATTTTGCACTTCGTTTTCCTTCGATGCTTGCTTCGTCTCTTTGTTGTTTTGTTTTGTTTAGCAACTTTAATCATCAAAACATTATTAATTTATGTATGGAACTAAATTTCCAACAGGTTGTGTGTTATTGTAATTTCACTCGTGCTATCACGCATGATCGGCATCTCTCTGGCACTAATTCCATAATCTGATAATTGCTGTTGCATCCAGAGAATCTGCATACAACAACGTCCAGCGGCATAATATTCCGAATCAGCTGTAGAAAGCAAGTTGGCCAATTGCTTCTTACTGAACCATGACACAAGTCTAGGTCCAAGAAAATGACAAATACCGCTTGTACTCTTCCTATCTAACTTATAGCCTCCGAGATCTGAGTCACTGTAGCCAACCAAATCGAATCCTCCTTCCTTAGGATACCAAAATCCTACATTAATTGTTCCCTTCACATACTTAAAAGTTCATTTGGCTGTTGTGAAGTGTGACTCCTTAGGTGCTACTTGATACCGAGCACACACTCCTACAACAAACTGGATATCGGGCCTGCTAGCCGTTAGGTACATGAGTGAGCCAATATTCTTCCTATATAGATATTGATCAACCGGCTTCCCAGCTTCGTCAGCACTAATTTGCGTGGAAGTGTTCATGGGGGTTGATGAGGATTTGGAGTTATTCATTCCAAACTTGTTGAATAGCTCCTTGCCGTACTTCTCCTGGTTGATGAATTTTCCTGCAGGCAATCGCTTCACCTGCAATCCTAGGAAATAACTAAGTTCTCCCATTATACTCATTTCAAATTTACTTTGCATGAGATGAGAGAACCTTTGACATAAAGCAAGTATAACCAAATATAATATCATCGACATATATTTGTACCATTAACAGGTCATCTCTTTCTTGTATTTTAAATAGGGTTTTGTCCACAACACCTTTCTCAAATCCATTATTGGTTAGGTAAAGGGACTGGGTTTCATACCAAGCTCTAGGTGCTTACTTAAGTCTATACAATGCTTTTCATAGCCTGTATACTAGGTCTCTACCTTCAGTGTTGACAATCCCTGGTGGTTGTTCAACATAGACTTTTTCGGCGAGATCTCCATTTAGGAAAGAACTCTTAATGTCCATTTGATATAGTATAAAGCTCTTATGGGCGGCAAAATCTAGGAATATCCTGATGGCTTCTAGTCTGGCTACAGGTGCAAATGTCTCATCGTAATCTATGCCTTCTTCTGGTCTGTGGCCTTGTGCGACCAGACGGGATTTGTTTCTAATAACAAGTCCATTCTCATCCTTCTTGTTTCTAAAATACGCATTTGGTTCCAATTACAGCTTGATGTTCTGGCCTGGGTACTATACACCATACATTGTTTCTTTCGAAACCATTAAGCTCTTCTTCTATAGAAGTTATCCAGTGAGAATTATTCAACGCTTCATTGGTGGAAACAGGTTCGGATTGAGCTAAGAATACAGCTAAGGTGCACATAGCTAATCTCCTAAGTTCAGCTTGATATTTCCATATAAGAAATGGAGATTTCTCAGAATCGGCCTCTTCTTGCGTACACAGTACAGTTCCTTGTGTACTTTGTATTCTTCTTCGGGTAGATACACCAGTGTCAATATCTCCTATAACTAACTCATGTGGGTGATATCTCAACCATATCCTGTCAGGTTCTAGTTCGGCATCCCATACTGTATCTTGTGGTGTTATAGTTTCAGCTTCAGCTTGTACAGCATCGGACTCGACTTCTTCTGATCTTACAGATACGGGATTAATCTCTAAGTCTATGACATGCTTTAAAAGAGTTTGAGGGTCATTAATGGAGAGTGTTCGGATATTCTAGGTTAGGTCTTCTACTCATGTAGGATCAAAATGTGGTAAATCGAACACTACATGAATAGATTCCTCTATTGTCAGCTTTCTTTTGTTAAAGACTCTGAAAGCTTTGCTGACAGAGGATTATCCTATAAATATCCCTTCATCCGACTTTTTATCAAAGGTCTTGAGTTGAGCTTTCCCATTATTCAGAACATAAAATATGCATCCAAAGATATGAAAGAATGCAACTAATGGAGTTTTATTATTCCATACCTCATAGGCTGTTTTGTTGTGATGCTTGTTGATGATACAATGGTTTTGTGTATAACATGCTGTATTAGTTGCTTCGCCCCAGAACTACTGTGGCAACTTGCTAGTGGAAATCATGGTTCTTGTTGCTTCTTTTAGTGTTCTATTCATTCGCTCGGCAACACCATTTTGCTGAGGAGTCTGGGCTGCTGAGTATTCATGCTGTATTCTATTTTCCGAACAGTATTGCTCTATAAAGCAGTTTGTGAATTCAGTACCTCTGTCGGAACGAATGGACGCGATACTCAAACCTTTCTCATTCTGAAGGTTTCTCAGGTGCTCAGGCAACTTTGTTGTTGTTTCTTTCTTCTTGCTCAGAAAAATTGTCCAAAATACCTGGAAAAATCATCAACAATAACGAGACAGTATTTCTTATCTCCCAAGCTTACAGGGTCTACAGGACCATAAAGGTCCATATGTAGCATATCTAGAACCCTGTGGGTGGACATGTGTGATTTGCTTTTCAGGGTGGTTTTGACTTGTTTGCCTTTCTGACAAGGTCCACAGACGCTATCTTTATGGAATGACACATCGGGCAAACCTCTAGCCATTCTATGTCTAGCCAGTTTATTGATCGTCTTGATGTTGATGTGTGACATCCTCTTTTGCCATAGCAGCTTTGATCTGCAGTGCCTTTGGCAAAAAAACAAGGAACAATGGATCTCGTGGGCTTCCAGTCAGCAATATACATATTAAGTGGTCTATATAGAACTTCATCGAGAACTGTTTGCCACAGAATTGGCTAATACTAAGTATATTGTACTGTAGGCCTTCAACATGGGTTACATCAGTGATTTTGAACTTCCCTACAAGCATGGTTCCCTCCCCTCTTGTTCTTCCTTTGGACTTGTCACTGAAGCGCACCTTTGGACCGCAACCTTCTACATAATCTGATAGTTTGCTTATATCTCCTATCATGTGCCGTGAACATCCGATGTCAAAGTACCAGATGTCCTTCTCTTTGAAATCCTGTAAGCACAGTAGTTAAGTGGATTTAGGTCCCGTTTGATTGTTGGGTCCATGTATGTTAGTGCCTTTTGGTACCCAAATTTACCTGACAACAGGTTTGATGTAAGTTATTTTTGGTCCAGTTTTTCGGTGTCTACGTGGGGCAGACACGTAGTCACTGTAACTTTGATAATTATGTATGTTAAGGGTTATGGTTCCAGTATGATTGTCTTATAAGAGGTGGAGCCATTTCCTTAGATCTTACAGCTTGTCTTCTAGGTCTCCAGTTGGATTCCCAGAGCTGTTATTGATGCTGTGCGGCGACCTGCTTTCTCGATGGATAACGGAGCTCCTGTATCCAATATCTAGGAGCACTGTACTGTTGATAGTATTGCTGTGTTTTCCTTTGATATTTGGATACAGGCTTTTATCTAGATGGATGCTGGTGCTTTTGATATGCTCGAGGAGCATGCTCTTGATAACGCCTTATAGGTCTGGACGGCTGAGGCTTCCGCTGTTTGTGATATGAACTTGGTGGCGGAATCGCAGCCTTTGTTGTGCGAAGGGCAGCTGTAGCTTTTTTGGGACTTGGAGTCTCTTCGGGAACGGGAATGGGTTCCACACCCCTGACAAATACCGTACTAGTTTTTTCCCGTATTGAAGAATGAGTTATATCCTAAGCCACTTTTATCATGAGCATGTTTTCCAGTGCTTAGAATTTCTTCCATCTGTTTAGATGATTGCTAGAATGATTTTAGGATGGTCTCTAATTCTCCTTATCGCTTCTCGAGAGTTTTTACTTTGGCTTTGAGTAAAGCAAAATCATTTGTCTTGCTCTCATTATGAGACTGTCTCATTTTGATCGTGGGCAAGTTGATGATTGCTTTCTATGAGTTTTTCAAGTGTGACCTTGCTGTTTTCGCAATCAATAGACATATTTTCATAGTTATTTTTCAGTATGTCATTTTCAACTTTTAGCTCTAAGTTTGAAATTTCAAGTTGTATGTTTTCTCGTTTTAATGTCTCATAGGCCTTTTGAATGTTTTTGAATTCATTAAACATGTATTTGAAGGTATGTGATGCATTTACAAGAATATATGAATTTGAACTTACTTCATCATTGCTATCCTCATCATCCTGTATTTATTTAGCCATAAAGCACATATATGCTTTATGTTCGATCTCATCGTCAGAGGAGTCACTATCAATGATTGCCTGAAGGCATTCCTCGGTCTTATTCGAGGCTGGCAAGGCTTCTTATTCACCAATCAGGTAGTTGAGTTTGTTTTTCTAGACGCACCTTCTTTTGTCCTTTTCTTGTTGCTTAGCTTCTGGCAACTTTTGCACTTTTGGGTGTGGATATTTGTTTGCATAATGTCCAGTTTTTTGCAATTGTTGCATAAGTTAGAATCACCAGAGGAAGGAGATCGAGAGCTTACCTTGTGAAAAGGCTTAGGCCTGTAGGGGGTCTTCCCAAACTGTTTGATGAACTTTTTGAATTTATGCATTAACAGGCCATTTCATCTTGTGACAGGATGTCATCATCGTTGTCTACAATCCTGTGTGTGGATTTTGATGTGCTGGGTGCAGAGCTGTGTCTCGTGTCAGATACAACGGCTAGTGCTGTAGTCTTGGCAGGTGACTCTTCAGCCTTTTCTCTCCTATCAATATCATACTCAAAGGCATTGAGGTCAGAAAGGAGGTCAAAGGTAGAAATATCATTAAGGTTATAGGATACACGCATAGCTGTAGTCTTAATGTCCCATCGGGCAAGGAGTGATCTAAAGATTTTTAAAATTTTCTCCTTTTGGGTATACACTTTACCCAATGCTTCAAGTTCACCAACAATACCAGTGAATCAGAGGTCAAGCTCCTCAAGCGTTTCAGATGATTTCATTTCAAAGGATTCTAATTGCTGAGTTAGTTTGGAAATTTTATTTTCTTTTGAGAGCTCAGTACCCTCGCAAATCAGCTTGAGTTTTTCACAGATTTCCTTTGCTGTCTTACATTTTTTTACTTTTGAGAATGTGCCTTTGTCGAGAGTGACAAATAGCACATTCTTGGCGACATTGACCAGATTGGCTCGCTTGCGCTCATCAGTCATCCACTGATCGCAAGCATCTCGGCATAAGGTTGCCCTTCCATCCTTGGGGCTGTATTGACCTTCAAGATTTTTATAGTCCTTCCTGGATGACATAAATTATCTCCTTATGCATGGCCGCAAGATGGGCTTCCATCCTGATTCTCCAGTCATCAAACTCATTAATCGAAAACATAGGGACCTTGTAACACCCCAAAAAGGCGGCCATTACAGTGCCGTAAACCCCAAACTGGGACCCACCAGGCGATACCCAAAATACAGATTAAATACACAATACTTGTGATACCGAACCACAATACATAGTACTTACTCTGATTAGGAGTTTACAGTAGTATGGCCAAAGGCCTTATTATACACAGGATCCAAAATACAAGTATAATCCATATGGAGATGGAATATACCTTAAATAACAATACATTTGTCCACAATTTAAATAAAGCAGAAAGATAACATTACACGGTTCGAACAAAACCGGACAACAAAAGACTTGGGGCCCCCGAACTAGTATCCTTCGAACCCTTCGCCATCACCATGATCTTCCCGTGCCTTGCCTTTGCCTCGACCTAAAATACAACACAAGTATTTCGCCAAAAACAGGGTCAGATATAGATGATAAATGATTTCTCAAGATATTATACAGTTCACATATATTAGATTTCAAGGAAGACATCCCGACTAACGAACATACCCCTCGGGCGTATGAACGGTTATTCACGAAACGCCGAGCACATTCAAATATCTATGAACTATGAACGACCAAAATAGTATGGCTCAAGATGGACATCACAATATGCCCGATCCGGATATGTGTCAGTGCACATGTCTACCCCGTATACAGAATCCATGATATACGTGGGACAATGTACCTAATTAGCCTCACGAACTATGTCTCATGTGCACAGTCCAATACGGAAACATCCACGCATGACTATATATGTGCCTGGCTAAAAATTCTACACAATAACCAATCGGAACGCAGATATGATTCCGGATATGTCACGATACAACATGACAACGAATTCAATAAATCACATATCCGATTAAGGATCTAGAAACTCACCGAAATGGCAATAAGGATCAATGATATCAACGGTTCAAAAGTGACAAACTTGGGAATGCAATCACACGATGAAAACGGAAGATCATCAAGAATAATGGCAAATCACGGGTCACAAATTTATAAGTGTTTCATATACACGAAACGCATAATCATCACAAGAATCCAAACATCATTATAACCAAGCAAGATAACTTGCCTCAATACAGAGACGAGAATAATCCTTCCTTGTCAAATTATCGGTTATCATCCAAGGTGCTCTCGATTATTCGTATGGTTCAAACGGATGAGAATTTATCAAGAACAATCATCAAGGAGAACTTTTCTAAAATTGATATGCCGGTAGAATTTCTTAAAAACAATATCAATGTTTTGAAAGATATAATCCAAGCAACTATGTTTCATAAAACATTGATCAAAATGAAGGTTACTCAGCGATTATCATCGTTCGAACGAATCACGAGTTTGTAAAATTATTACTATGTTCATCAGTTATGAGTTCACCTAGTTAGGTTAACGATATAGTTGATTTATTCATCACAAGATCATCACGCAATCATCATCTAGATGAATTAAACATCTCTGAACTATAACCTTATGTTAATATAATTCAAGGTTCAACCAAATCAGATGAAAAACCTAAGTTCATCTAGTTCAAAATCTTCTTAAGCATGATAGTTTGATTCAATATAATGATAATAATTCTACAAATCAACCTATCTAAAATGAATATAAGGATTATTATTGTCCTAGTGATGTTAATAGTCTAGCAAGGAGAGTGTGTTTCTACTAAACATGATTACCACCATTTAAAACATCAAGAACACATCATGTCAAACCCTTAATCACCATATTTATCATTAAGTTTTTAAAAGCTTAACTACAAACATGTTTAGCTTGATTAATTCAACATTAGATGAAGTATACTTTATCACTAACAGTATAACTACGAAATTATAGAGTGAAATTGTATAACACACCTTCAGAAATGAAGAATAATACACCAAAACCACAAGAACACACTCTAAGCTTCAAGAATGACTCTAAACTTCCAATCAACAAGCTCCAAATCAAGATGCAAAGCTCAAACACAAGTTGGAAGAAGGTAGAATTGGTCTAGGGAGGCAGGGGGATGATTATAGGGGTGAAAAATTGGAGGTTAGACGTGCAAAATGGAAGACACAAGTTGTCTTTTATAACAGCACAGTTCGTTACGTACGTTATCACATGTAGATAACGTACATTAGCCACTTTACGTACGCTACACAAAAAGTGTTACGTACATAATCTACTACCACAGGCTACTGAACTAAAATACGAACATCATTACGTATGTTATGGCTTGGAGCATTACGTACGTAATGTAGGTCAACTAGGCTGCCTCAAAAAGGTCAGATATTCGAATCACGTCCGGCCCCACATGCCGAAAGTTGAGATCGGATAAGACTACAAGAATTACGTACATAAATAGCACTTCCTTACGTACGTAAAACCAACAAGATAGTGTACGTTATGCTAAAGGGTTAGCGTACGTTAAAGACAGAATTACTAGCCCAAAAATGCACTTATCTAGACAACGTCGAGAAATCAATCATAGTGCGAATGATAGTCATATTCAAATCTATTATGATATATTCCAACATCAATAGACATTAAACAAATGCAACAAGACTATAATAGTATTGAACTATCCGAATAATACAACAGTAGGTAAGAATTCCATCGGATATTACATACTCCCCCTTAAAATGAGTTTCGTCCCCGAAACTAAGGGGTAAACGATTCGGGATACCTCTCTTGCATGCTGCTCTCCGTCTCCCATGTGGCCTCCTCGACTCCGTGTCGTGACCACTAAAACTTCAGTAAGGGAATCGCCTTGTTTCGCAACTGTTTGATCCTCCTCTCAAGTATCTGTACGGGGCGCTCTTCGTACGAATGATCCTCCGCTATATCGATCTCATCAAACTGAAGTATATGACTCGGATCAGCAACATATTTCCTTAACTGGGAGACATGGAAAACGTTATGAATCTGGCTTAGAGCTGGTGGCAACACCAGGCGATAGGCTAGATTGCCTACTCGTTCTAAAACCTCAAACGGCCCGACATATCTCGGACTCAGCTTGCCTCTCTTCACAAAACGAAAAACACCTTGAGTAGGGGACACCTTCATTAGTACATGGTCTCCGACCTCGAACTCAAGTGGTCGTCGATTTGCATAAGACTTCTGTCGGCTTTGAGCCGTCAACAAATGACTCCTAATCAGAGCGATCTTCTCACAGGATGCTAACAACATATCGGGTTCCGTACCCAAGAATTCTGATGGATCGTCCCAACACAAAGGATATCAACAACGACGGCCATACAATGCTTCATAAGATGCCATCTGAATCGAAGCGTTCCAGCTATTATTATAAGTGAATTCCACCAAAGGTAGTTGGGCCTCCCAATCATCCTTCCAATCAAGGACGCACTCCCTCAACATATCCTCTAGAGTCTGGATAGTCCTCTAAGTCTGACCATCAGTCTGCGGATGAAATGTTGTGCTGAAGTTCAATTGCGTACCCATCGCACGATGAACTGCTTTCCAAAAATATGATATGAATCGCCCATCACGATCTGATACAATACTCTTGGGGGTGCCATGTAACCTTACAATCTCTTTGATAAATAGCTGGGCCAATCTCTCGGGTCCCCACGTGTCTTTTATCTCCAAAAAGTGGGCTGATTTGGTCAGACGGTCTACAATCACCTAAATTGTATTCATCCCTCGACGACTTGTCGGTAAGCTAGTGATAAAATCCATCGATATGTCCTCCCATTTCCACTTGGGAATAGCGGTTTCAGCATTCCTGTGGGTCACTGATGCTCAATCTTAACCTATTGACAGGTTAAACACCTCGAAACGAACTCTGCACCTTCACGTTTCATACTCCCCCACTAATAATATTGCTTCAAATCCTTGTACATTTTGCTAGACCCCAGGTGAATGGAGTACGGGGTAGCATGAGCTTCTCTCAGGATAGAGTTCCTCAATTCGTCGCCTGCGGGTACACAAACTCGATTCCTAAAACGTATCAATCCATCTTCGTGGATCACAAATCCAGGGGCTTTCCCTTGAGGTACTTCATCCCGAACTCAAGATAAGAATGGGTCCGTAACCTGCTTCGATCTAATTATATCCTCAAGGGACGATGAAATATCAAGTGTGCAGAGTTGTCCCTGAATAAGTTGTAACAAGACTTCAATTTCCGGCCTCACCAACTCTAACTGCAATTCTCTCTGAACTGTCAAGCGGGCAAGCATCTTCTCCTGTACTGTTTTACGACTCAAAGCATCGGCAACTACATTTGCTTTGCCCGGATGGTAAAGGATCTCGATATCATAATCTTTGATGAGTTCTAGCCACCTTCTCTGCCTCATGTTTACTCCTTCTGAGTAAAAATGTACTTCAAGCTCTTGTGATCGGTAAAAATCTGACAGGTAACTCCACACAGATAGTGACGCCAAATTTTTAAAGCAAACACCACGGCTGCAAGTTCCAAATCATGGGTGGGGTAGTTAACCTCGTAAGGTCATAGCTGTCTTGATGCATAGGAGATCACCTTCCTGTTCTGCATTAGTACACATCCAAGGCCCTATTTAGACGCGTCACTATACACCATGTATCCTTCTGTTCCTTTCGGTAGAACCAAAATAGGTGTCGAAATCAACCGAATCTTGAGTTCATCAAAACTCTGGGGACATGCCTCTGACCATAAATACTTCTTATCCTTCCTCAACAGATTAGTCATCGGTTCGGCAATCTTGGAAAAACCTTCCACGAACCGTCGGTAATAACCTGCTAGTCCCAAGAAACTGCGTACTTCCTTTACGTTCTTTGGTGGTAGCCAGTCTCGGTTAGCTTCTGTCTTCTGTGGGTCTACTCACAACCCATCAGCTGATATCACATGCTCGAGAAAGATAACTTCACGCATCCAGAACTCACATTTAGAAAATTTCCCATAAAGTTGTTCCTGCCTCAAAGCATTGAGAACCTGATGGGTATGACGCTCATGCTCTTCATGGTCACGAGAGTAAATCAGAATGTCATCGATAAAAAAGACTATAAAGCGATCTAGATAATTAATAAAGACCTGATTCATCAACTCCATGAATACCGCCGGTGCATTAGTCAGTCCAAAAGGCATCACTACGAACTCATAATGCCCATAGCGAGTACAAAAAGCGGTCTTCGAAATGTCAGACTCACGAATCCTCAGCTGATAGTAACAAGACCTAAAGTCGATCTTAGAAAACACAGCATCCCCATGAAGCTGATCCAATAAATCATCAATATACGGCAATTGATATTTTTTCTTAATGGTTACCCTGTTCAGCTCACGATAATCAATACACAGACGCAGAGATCCATCTTTCTTCCATAAAAATAGCACTGGTGCTCCCCAAGGGGACGCACTAGGTCGAATATAACCCTTCTTCGTCAAATCCTCGAGCTGGTTCTTCAACTCTTGCATCTCAGTCGGAGCCATATGATACGGTGCTTTCGAAAACGGGGACGTACCTGGCTCTAATTTAATATTGAACTCTACATCACGGTGTGGAGGTAAGCCAGGCAACTCATCTGGAAATACGTCGGAGTAGTCTCGGACTACGGGAATATCGGCCAATTCGACTGGTTGATCCGCTGTTTTGGTCATGAAACACCAATATCCAATATGTTGGAACATTTTGTTCCATAAATAAATTAAAAGTGTTTTGATGATTAATGTTGATAAGCAAAACAAAACAACAAAGAGAAGAAGCCAAGCATCGAGGAAAACGAAGTGCAAAAAGCTGGAAAAACACAAAGCTAACGTACGTAATATGTGATCATTAGCATACGTAATGTAAGCATCTTAACGTACGTATTGGATGAGAGATAACGTACGTAATGTATTTCAAACCAAGTGAACGTTGGAGAAGTCAAAGTCAGCAAAGCATACAACGGATATATGACGTCAGCAGTGACGTAGTTATAACGTACGTAACGAAGGAAATGATAACGTACGTAATCAAAATGACGAAGTTCCCTGGACTGTTTTGTGAAGATGCTAACGTACGTAACCCGGCAGGTTTAACGTACGTAAACGATGCTTACGTACGTAATGGGAAGTATATAGCGTACGTAATGAAGGTCCTGGCAGCTAACGGCTAGTTTGATCAAGAAGCCTATAAATACCATGTCTATGGTATTGATCAACAACAACAACCCAAGCAAACGAGACATACATCTGAGAATCATATTGATACTATTGTTGTTGTAATATTGAGCTTACATTGAGTGATTGAGTGTTAAACACAAAATCATACACGAGTGGTAAAAGAAAAGATACGATTAGATTCGGTGTTATTAGGATCAAGGATCCGGCATTATTAGAATCACAATCGATATCTAAGTGAGGTTTATCTAGTACCCATAGAAAGCTAGAGCGGTTGATTCCTTGTCCGATAGAAAGGAAAACGGTTTAACTTGGACCGACACAAAGACAAGTACGAGTGGTTTATCACGGACCAATAGAAGACGTGATTGTAAACGGTTATACCTCGACCGATAGAAGAGAGGCGTAGAGGTTGCTATCTTTAACCTATTGAAAAAGATAAAGAGAGGACGTAGGCTCATTTATAGCCGAACCTCTATAAATCCTCGTGTCCTTTATTTTCCGCACCTTTTATTTACGCTTCCGCAAACGGCGCAAATATCCGACCCCATACCCAACAATTGGTATCGGAGAGGTACTCCAATACGCGGCTTAACATCCGAGGAGAAAAGATCCAAAATGGCGTTTCAATTCTCTCCAGTCGAAGGCCTTGCTCTCAACTGACCACCATTCTTTGATGGCTCAAATTATTTGACGTGGAAGAAGAAGATGTCGATATTCATCCGAGCATATGACATCGAGATTTGGAAGATTATTTGCCTTGTCCCAAAAGTTCCAATCAAATCCGACGGTACGCTCAAATCTTTTGAAGAATACGACGATGCCGATTGGAAAAATAACCATCTAAACTGTAAGGCCACCCAACTTTTTTTTGTGCCTTAAATGCCGAAGAGGTCAATCGAATCTCGTCGTGTGAGAGTGCGAAAGAAATATGGAAAGTTCTAGAAATCACACACGAAGGGACGACTCAAGTCAAGGAGACGAAAATCAATATGCTTCTCCATGACTACGAGTTATTCATGATGAAAGGTGACGAGTCCATCACCAATATGCTCGACCGATTCTCGGTCATCACAAATGGACTTGCGTCATTCGGAAAACCATTATCTATTAGTGAAAAAGTTAAGAAAATTTTACGATCACTACCTAGCGAATGGCACGGCACCGTGACCGCGATTATGGAATCCAAAGATCTCAACACGCTAGATTTTAGTGCCCTTGTTGGTTCACTAATCAATTATGAGATTGTATTAAAATCACGAAGTGTCAAGCCAAAGCCGAAGGAACGATCGTTAGCCATGAAGGCTAAGATGTCGAAAAAAAAAAGAAGAAATCCCGGTGGAAGAAAGCGACGAAGAAGCGGCTTATTATGCCAAAAATATTAATAAATTCCAAACATTATTAAACCGGAGGAAGAAGGATATCTCGAGCGAAACGAAGAAATGCGACAACTCTTATCGAATATGTGGAAAACCAGGCCACTTCGCTAAGCATTGTCGTGCAAAACCCAAGAAGGAGGTCCTCGTGGCTACTTGGAGCGATGAAGACGAAGACGATGATTTTATCGAACAAAATAATCTCGCTCTCATGGCCCGGAGTTCGTTCGACGACAGCGACGTCGAAAGCCAGGTTAGTACATCCTCCCGTGATGAACTTTTTGATGCATTTGAATTACTTCATACGGATTTTCAAAATGCATTATCGGAAATCAAATCCCTTAAGTCCAAAATTAAATCTTTGGAAATTGAAAATTCCAAAATTATCGAAAAGGGAAAATTTGTTGAAATCGATCATTCAAAATGCATTGAAAATGAGAATATTTTAAAGAATGATCTTTTAAAAGTTCAAGATGAACTAAAAATTTTGACGAAGAAATTCTCGTGCGGCAACGATAAATTTGAACAAATGTTATGTGTTCAAAAATATACTTTAAATAAAGAGGGGTTAGGATTCAAACCACGTTCGAAAAACGAATCTGTTAATTTCAAGATACCCCACTGTGAGAAATGTTTAAAAATCGGGCATCATATTTCAAGTTGCAAAAGCCCGAGACGGACGATAAAAATTAAGAAAATTTGGGTCCCTAAAGGAACAATCGTTTCAAATATCGTCTACATTTCTAAACAAAATTCAACTATAGGTTGGATCCCCAAACATTGATTTTTGGTATTTTACTTAGGGGGAGTAATTTTTTAAAAACGGATAATATTTTCAGGGGGAGTTAATACCCTTGTATTTATTTTTGCATATTTCATTATTTTTTGAATTTTTTATTGGTATATTATTGCACTTTTTGATGAATACAAAAGGGGGAGAGATAGGAGAATGGAGAAATAAGTCGAAAATGTGATTAACGGTAAAAGGGGGAGAAAAATCAAAGAAAGTCGGTAGCATACAAAAAGAATTAGAAAAATGAAGGAGTTGAACAAAAATGCGGAGACGTCGAAAAGACGATAAAAATTTGAAAATGAGAAAAGAAAAGGAGAAAAGAAAAGAAGGAGTCGAAAAATAAATGGGAGAAGATTCTAACGAAACAGACAAAGTCGAAAACTTTGGTCTGTAAAGATATACATATATTTGTATTTTTGCAGGTAAATCCCATTGACGAAATGTTGTTTTGTAATCATCAAAAAGGGGGAGATTGTTGGAACATTTTGTTCCATACATAAATTAAAAGTGTTTTGATGATTAATGTTGATAAGCAAAATAAAACAACAAAGAGAAGAAGCCAAGCATCGAAGAAAACGAAGTGCAAAAAGCTGGAAAAACACAAAGCTAACGTACGTAATATGTGATCATTAGCGTACGTAATGTAAGCAGCTTAACGTATGTATTGGATGAGAGATAACGTACGTAATGTAGTTCAAACCAAGTGAACGTTGGAGAAGTCAAAGTCAGCAAAGCATACAACGGATATATGACGTCAGCAGTGACGTAGTTATAACGTACGTAACGAAGGAAATGATAACGTACGTAATCAAAATGACGAAGTTCCCTGGACTGTTTTGTGAAGATGCTAACGTACGTAACCAGGCAGGTTTAACGTACGTAAACGATGCTTACGTACGTAATGGGAAGTATATAGCGTACGTAATGAAGGTCCTGGTAGCTAACGGCTAGTTTGATCAAGAAGCCTATAAATACCATGTCTATGGTATTGATCAACAACAACAACTCAAGCAAACGAGACATACATCTGAGAATCATATTGATACTATTGTTGTTGTAATATTGAGCTTACATTGAGCGATTGAGTGTTAAACACAAAATCATACACGAGTGGTAAAAGAAAAGATACGATTGGATTCGGTGTTATTAGGATCAAGGATCCGACATTATTAAAATCACAATCGATATATAAGTGAGGTTTATCTAGTACCTATAGAAAGCCAGAGCGGTTGATTCCTTGTCCGATAGAAAAGGAAAACGGTTTAACTTGGACCGACGCAAAGACAAGTACGAGTGGTTTATCACGGACCAATAGAAGACGTGATTGTAAACGGTTATACCTCGACCGATAGAAGAGAGGCGTAGAGGTTGCTATCTTTAACCTATTGAAAAAGATAAAGAGAGGACGTAGGCTCGTTTATAGCCGAACCTCTATAAATCCTCGTGTCCTTTATTTTCCGCACCTTTTATTTATGCTTCCGCAAACGGTGCAAATATCCGACCCCGTACCCAACATAATACACCCCTGATTAAGCAGTTTCTCTGCTTTCATAGCGTTGATGACTCTCCTGGAACGGCTGGGATTGTCACCTGAAAAGTATACTCAGCACCATCGTCATATATGACGGTCACTGTTCGCTTGCAGACACTAAGTATGGCATCATGACGATCCATCCAATCTTTACCCAAGATCACATCATCTTTAGGTAAATCGACCACAATTAAATTCGACAACCACTCACGGTCGTTCATGCGAATCGGATAGTCCTGCACTTCACGATTCCCAACAATTCTTCTACCATCGGGTAAACCAATTATATAAGGTTCACAATTGGTAACATGATCTAATTGCAAACGACTCAAAAAAGAAGCAGATAAAAAGTAGTGTGAAGCACCAGTATCAAAAAGAACACATACAGGCTGAGTTCGGATCTCAAGAGTACCTGCAATCATGCTGGCTTCAGGATCGTCAGCCTTCTTCATCTCGTAGACTCTAGGTTTTGCAGCCCCGGTACCAGATGTACCAGCTTGATTTCCATGGCCCATCCCTATGTTTTCCCCGGTAGTCTGATAAGAAGTGGACGGAGGTATGCGGTCCTGGATGGAAGACTGAATTGGAGCATGAGGTGCTGCTGTAGTACGTCCTGGTCCACTCCTACAATAACGAGCACGATGTCCATTCTTCCCACAAGTATGGCATTCGACGGCTAGCCTCGGGCATTTAGAATTGATGTGCCCCTGGTCTCCACAGTTATATCACACAACAGATAGGTTGACCGCTTGCGGTTGCGATCCGGTTAGCTTCGATGCCATGGGTTGCCATTCAGAAGGATTTGGCACTGGTTGGGGCCTCTTGAATGTTCCCCGGTTGCTGTTAGTCTGGTTCGGGTTCCTGAATTTCTTGTTATTGGACTGCGGTTGTTTCCTAGAAATCTCTTTTGTGGTAAGTTCGTACTCCAGAGCTTTCTCGATGAACTCCGGTAGGGTCGTACAGTGATAGTTCAACAGCTGCATTCTCATTCGGTGGTTAAACCTCTTGAGAAAATATTTGATCTTATCGGCCTCCGTTGGGAGAATCGTCGAGGCAAAAGGAAGAAGTTCCTGGAATTTCTCGGCAACAGATAGTACATCATCATCTTCAGACGGGTCTGGATTCATCAATTCTGACAGTTTAGAATCGCGGAGAGGACCCGTATAGTAATAGTCTAGCATGAGATTTTTAAATTCCTCCCAAGTACATACGCCATCAGCTGGCCTCATCGAAAGCCACCAGGTGTGGGCGCCCTTGCCAAGATAGTAAGCTGCTACGAAGACGCGATTCTCTGCTGGACAGTCCACCATATCGAATAATTTCTCAAAGTGTTCAATCCAATGCACGATATCAGCAGGCTCAGAGGAGCCTTCAAAAGTCGCGGGTCGCTGGCAAGAGAAGTCGCTGATGATCCGACTCACCGGTCCGCCATGTACAGTAGGTAGCCCCTGTTGCTGGTCGGTAGTAGCTCTCTGCATAGATTCTATTAACTAACCCATCTTGGTCATCTGAGCCATCATGCCCTGCATCACAGTGTAAGGGTCGACACGCGCATCCTCGCGTCCAGTGTGGTGCGATTGGTCCCTAGAAGGCGAATCACTGCCTGCAGAACTATGCTCTGCATTCGCACGCTTGTTGGCTCATGGTATCGGGATTCGGCCCCTTCCGTGGCCTCGTCCCCCTCTGCCACGGCCTCTCAGATTTCTTTCCATACTGAAAGAATCAATTCATAATGATAACCATAAGTACCGTTCATGATACCAATCAAAATTCATGCTAAGTTAATAGCAACAAGGAATTACATATTCAAGAAAACAGTTCACAATGAATTATCGACACTACGAGTGTCACACAGAATATTATATCGACATTTGAGTTGAACAATTTCAACCATATAATCAATCCAGAATTTACCTCGAATTATCAATCAGATAAATCTTTCCACAAATCCTCGAAAATAACAAGATCAACAAGGAGATCCATTCCAATATCAATATCATGCCACTAATTAAAACATGGCTCGTAGAGTACATACCGCATTTGGCTCGTAATATCAGGCGCTTGCACAATGACTCTAAACAAAATCGACGCTCCGATACCATCTTCTGTAACACCCCAAAAAGGCGGCCATTACAGTGCCGTGGACCCCACACTGGGACCCACCAGGCGATACCCAAAATATAGATTAAATACACAATACTTGTGATACCGAAACACAATACATAGTACTTACTCCGATTAGGAGTTTACAGTAGTATGGCCAAAGGCCTTATTATACACATGATCCAAAATACAAGTATAATCCATATGGAGATGGAATATACTTTAAATAACAATACATTTGTCCATAATTTAAATAAAGCGGAAAGATAACATTACACGGTTCAAACAAAACCGGACAACAAAAGACTTGCCCCCCCAAACTAGTATCCTTCGAACCCTTCGCCGTCACCATGATCTTCCCGTCCCTTGCCTTTGCCTCGACCTAAAATAGAACACAAGTATTTCGCCCAACAGAGGGTGAGATATACATGATAAATGATTTCTCAAGATATTATACAATTCACATATATTAGATTTCAAGGAAGACATGCCGACTAACGAACATACCCCTCGGGCGTATGAACGGTTAGTCACAAAACGCCGATCACTTCCAAATATCTATGGACTATGAACGACCAAAATAGTACGGCTCAAGATGTTAGGAGTATGCCCTCGAATGCCACTCAGAGGTTGTTGAGAGAGGGCATTGTACTTGTAATTATGTAAACCATTTATATAAGGCAAATGAATGTTTCTTTATTTACTGGTAGTTACTGGCATTCCTAACTCGTAAATAAACATATAGAAACTAGTCCGTGTATTTTAGAGCAAAACGTTCCACTCCTTATTGGATAAGGGGGTCGGCACTGGAAAGGTTATAGCTCAAATACTTAATCGTTCGCAAGTCGATGAAACTTGACTGGGCGTTAAGTTTTTGTGAAGACTTGTATGACGTGTTCTTTGACATGGAGAGTGCCTGTCGAACACTAATGGTTAGTGGGAGCACACGTTATAGGTATGCTAATTGGATTAGTGTACTCGAACCGACTCACCCTCGATTCGTCACATGGATTTCACTCCAGGGATACCAATGACGGAATCGAAAGGTTGTGATAGGTATTCGTGAACCTTCGACTTGAGGATTTAGTAGGGATGTGCTTGTGACGTCAAGATTTTCATTAGAGTAGTTCGACCACCGTAAACCAAGGCGGGGTCAACCTCGACGTGCATCTTAACGGCAAGTAGCAGTCCCATCAATACCAAGATAGAATTCTTTCTCCCGTTAGTGAGCGGGTTATATGTCCTATGCGGTTATTGGCAGATGAGATCATAAGTTTTTGGCCAAAGCATTGGAGCTAGTTGTATTAGATACATGACAGCTCGATGATCTCGATTTGCATTAACGCATGCATAGCGTCAAGTACAGATAGGGTTTGACTGACCGTGACCCTATAACTTGATCGGGACATTTGAAAGAAGGGTTTATACGTATACTGGTATTCACGACAGAATGGTTCTTGAATGATCCCAATCATTCGTTCTCAGTCGGGGTACAGTGTAGGCCACCAGGCTGGCTAGGTGGTGCTACTACTCTTTGGTTCCTCCCATTGCTGACTGAGACGGACCTACCGAGTCGCGCATTAGGATTGACGACGGAATGAATTGAGCTAATTCTCTCATTATGAATATTGGATATTGGATATCTAAATTTTGGACATTGGATGTTTAAATCGATTTATCGGATAAATTGATTTACGGCTTAATGGATTAAATATATCACTGGGTGATTAATTTAATTCATGAATATAATTATTTCTTGGAGAAATTAATTATGTTATTTTGTGTTTGATATGTTTAATTAATTGGATTAATTAATCGACACAAATACATCGGAACAGAATCGGAGTTTATCTGTTTGGACTCACGGGAGTCAAAGCGAACCGAACTCATTCGTTTTTCATGATAGCCGCCCCATTATGCTTCCACCCACTTTCCCATTGTCTTTTCTTCCATTTATTAAGTGATGATAATGACTTGGTGGGACAAGAGTTCATGTTACATGAGTTGTAAACATGAGGGTGGAAATAATATAAGATGATGTCTTTGACAAACTCTCCCACTTACTTGATTCCATTTCCAACGTGAGGTTGAAGAGGATAGAGAGATAGAAGTCTTCTTCATCATCTTCATTATTCATCTTCTTCATTCATCTTCTTCACAACTTCTTAGAGATATTTTGTGAGGAAATATTGAGAGAGATAGATATTCATATACTTAGAGTGATATTAATATCTATAACAAGCTTCATCACCTAGCTCTAGCCGTATCCTCGGAGGATAGCAAGGTGTTGTCATTCCGTTCGTTTTTCCGGCGCGTGGCAAGTAGAGACGCGGTGCTTTCGGCGTTGGATCGTTCAAGGGCTTGGAGCGGATTGAACTCGTAGAGATCAAACTAAAGCTTGGGGAATAGCTCAAGAGAAGGTTACCATTTAATCAACGGACTTCGAGGGTTAGTTTCTTACGACTCTTGCTTTTCGTTTTTGATATTCGTATATACGTAGCTCGATCGATCCTCGTAGGGATTCGGATCGAATTAATTTTCGTTTTACCGCTTCTGCTGGGCCTTCGTTTTAGGCACCGAATCCCAACACAAGATGGACATCACAGTATGCCCGATCCGGAAATGTGTCAGTGCATATGTCCACCCCGTATATGGAATCCAGGATATACATGGGATAATGTACCTAATTAGCCTCACGAACTACGTCTCGTGTGCACAGTCTAATACGGAAACATCCACGCATGACTATATATGTGCCTGGCTAAAAATCCTACACAATAACCAATCACAACGCAGATATGATTCCGGATATGTCACGATACAACATGAAAACGAATTCAATAAATCACATATCCGATTAAGGATCAAGAAACTCACCGAAATGACAATAAGGATCAATGATATCAACGGTTCAAAGGTGACGAACTTGGGAATGCAATCCCACGATGAAAACGGAATATCATCAAGAACAATATCAAATCACGGGTCAAAAATTTATAAGTGTTTCATATACACTAAACGCATAATCATCACAAGAATCTAAACATCATTATAACCAAGCAAGATAACTTATCTCAATACGTAGACGAGAATAATCCTTCCTTGTCGAACGAACGAACGGTCCTCGACTAATATCGGTTACTCGAACAATTAACCTTGTAAGGGATATAATCCATTCAATAACACATTCTCATAACTATCGATATCTAGTTCAACGAAACGATATCCTAAATTCAATTCGATTAGTTCAACTATCTTTGTATACATCATAATTCAATTTCAAGGATTCACACTAGCTTTAGTTTATTCTGATTATCGTTTATCATCGAAGGTGTTCTCGATTATTCATATGGTTCAAACGGATGAGAATTTATCAAGAACAATCATCAAGGAGAACTTTTCGAAAATTGATATGCCGGTAGAATTTCTTAAAAACAAAATCAATGTTTTGAAAGATATAATCCAAACAACTATGTTTCATAAAACATTGATCAAAATGAAGGTTACTCAGCGATTATCATCGTTCGAACGAATCACGAGTTTGCAAAATTATTACTATGTTCATCAGTTATGAGTTCACCTAGTTAGGTTAACGATATAGTTGATTTATTCATCACAAGATCATCACGCAATCATCATCTAGGTGAATTAAACATCTCTGAACTTTAACCTTATGTTAAAATAATTCAAGGTTCAACCAAATCAGATGAAAAACCTAAGTTCATCTAGTTCAAAATCTTCCTAAGAATGATAGTTTGATTCAATATAATGATAATAATTCTACAAATCAACCTATCTAAAATGAATATAAGGATTATTATTGTCCTAGTGATGTTAATAGTCTAGCAAGGAGAGTGTGTTTCTACTAAACATGATTACCACCATTTAAAACATCAAGAACACATCATGCCAAACCCTTAATCACCATATTTATCATTAAGTTGTTAAAAGCTTAACTACAAACATGTTTAGCTTGATTAATTCAACATTAGATGAAGTATACTTTATCACTAACAGTATAACTACGGAATTATAGAGTCAAATCATATAACATACCTTCAGAAATGAAGAACAATACACCAAAACCACAAGAACACACTCTAAGCTTCAAGAATGACTCTAAACTTCCAATCAACAAGCTCCAAATCAAATTGCAAAGCTCAAACACAAGTTGGAAGAAGGTAGAATTGGTCTAGGGAGGCAAGGGGATAATTATAGGGGTGAAAAATCAGAGTTTGGACGTGCAAAATGAAAGACACAAGTTATCTTTTTATAACAGCACGGTTCATTACGTACGTTATCACATGTAGATAACGTACGTTATCCACTTTACGTATGCTACACAAAAAGTGTTACGTACGTAATCTACTACCACAGGCTACTGAACTAAAATATGAACATCATTACGTACGTTATGGCTTGGAGCATTACGTACGTAATGTCGGTCAACTAGGCTGCCTCAAAAAGGTCAGATATTCGAAGCACGTCTGGCCCCACACGCCAAAAGTTGAGATCGGATAAGACTACAAGCATTACGTACGTAAACAGCGATTCCTTACGCACGTAAAACCAACAAGATAGCGTATGTTATGCTAAAGGTTTAGCGTACGTTAAACACAGAATTACTAGCCCAAAAATGCACTTATCTATACAACGTCGAGAAATCAATCATATTGCGAATGATAGTCATATTCAAATCTATTATGATATATTCCAACATTAATAGACATTAAACAAATGAAACAAGACTACAATAGTATTGAATTATCCGAATAATACAACAGTAGGTAAGAATTCCGTCGGATATTAGAGACCTATCATAGATGAGTCCATTTTATACATGAAATGATGAAAGTCTAAAGCGAAGTTTTCGAAGACTAGTGATTATGGGATCTGATTCAGTTAAAAATCGATTAATTATTTTTTGAATCAATCGCTCTGAATATTTGAATTAAACCAGCTCGCATTTAATGCTTCAGACTTCCTTTCTGTCTTTGCATTAAATGCTCTTCAGAGCGTTCAGACTTTTCTCTCTCCGACTGCATTAAATGTTGTCCTATCAGCAATAAATGCTGCCTTAATCGTGAATATATTATAAATAAACAATGTTTATGTCACAACGGTTAAAAGCTTTTTATTATCAGTGCTGTTGGTTGTTGTTGAGAAATTGGCACCCCACTTAGAATGGTGGATAATATTGCGGAGTAGAGTTTTCAAACTCTTTTGCATTGCAGAAGCGTAAATAACTTGCGGAAGACAAATGACACACAATTTATAGAGGTTCGGAGAAACGTGACTACGTCCTCTCTCCATATATTTTTCTATAGGATCAAGATCAATGTTTTCGGCCTTGTCTTCTATCTGTTCGAGGTAAACCATTACAATCTCGTCTTCCATCGGTCGGAGATTAATCATTACACTCTTGTCTTTATGTCGGTACAAGATAAACCGTTTTCCTTTTCTATCGGACAAGGAAGCAACTTATATAGCTTTCTATTGGTACTAGACAAACCTCACTTGGATTTAGATATGATTCTAATAATTCCGGATCAAGGATTCTAATAACACCGAATCAATATACAATCCATATCTTTCCTCTCATGTATATTTTCGTGTATGAATACTCAAACACTTATCAATTAAGCACAAATACAACAACAATAACGAATATAATGATATCTGATCAATGTGATTTGCTTGGAGTTGTTGTTTTGAATGATACCAAATGACTTGGTATTTATAGGCACATTCTCTTAACTAGCCGTTAGTACATTGTTCTTCTTTAGCGTGCGTTATGCTTCCTGCATAGCGTACGTTATCGCCATTACATATGTTATTGCCTTCCTGTAGCGTAGGTTATCTGCTTGCAGTTTTAGTCCAGTAGCTTATGTCTAACTTTTACATATGTTAGCTCTTCTCCATTACGTACGTTAACTGCTTGATGTTGCGTACGTTAAGCTAGGCTTTGTAGTGTATGTTAACATTAGTCATATATCCGTTGCATGCCTTTTTGACCTTGACTTTCCACCGAATCTTCCAACGGTTCATTATTTGACCTCAGATTCAAACTGTAGCGTACATTAGTAACTCTGTGTCACATATGTTAAGCTTGTTCGATAGCATGCATTAATCTTTGTCTGTAGCGTGCGCTAAATCATCAGGTGACATTTCAGGTAATTCTTAAGGTGACTTTCTATTACGTACGTTATAATGCATGCATAGCGTACGTTAACTTCTCCATATTGCGTGCGCTAACATGTACCTTAGCGTGCGTTAGCTGCTTGTTTTCCCAGCTTGTGTGTCTTCGATTTTTTTATTGTTTTGCTTCGATTTATTGTTATTTTCTTTGATCAATAACTCATCATCAAAACCATTATGTGGAATAGAATATTCCAACAATCTCCCCCTTTTTGATGATGACAAAACAACAACCTTTGATGGGATTTTATACCTGCAAAATTAAAACAATACAGATCAAAGTTTTCGGCTTTATTCGTTTCGTTAGTTTTTTTTTTCTCTCCATCTTTTCTTTTCTCCTTTTCAACTCCTTCTCACCTGTCTTTTATATCCCTTTCATGATCGGGGTATTGTATTTTATTTTTCTCGTCATTCTTCCATGACTTATATTCTCATATTCTCCCATCATTTTTCTCAACATCTTCTCCCCCTTTTTGTCATAATCAAAAAATGCATAATAAAAAGTTTAAATAAGACAATTAACGGAAAAAACTCCCCCTAAAATAGATTTTCCATTTTAAAAATAGTAACTCCCCCTGAGTTAAATATCAATTGTTAAAAATATAAATTATCAAAAATATCAATTGATGGAAATATATTAATTTTGATTTTTGGGGATCAAACCGAGAGTTGGTTTTTCTTTTGAAACATAGACGATATTCGGTATAATGGTTCCTTTTGAAATCTAAACTTTTTTAATTTTGATCGTCCGTCTTGGGCTTTTGCAAATCGAAATATGATGCCCGAGTTTTAAACATTTCTCACATCGGGGTATTTTAAAATTTAAGGATTCGGTTTTATTTGGTTTGAATCCCAACCCCTGTTTATTTAATGAAATTTTTTGAACGGAAAGCATTTATTCAAATTTGTCATTTCCGCAAGAAAATTTATTCATTAAAACCTTAAGTTTGTTTTGAACTTTCAAAGATAATCTTTTAATTTATTTTCATTTTCAAGACATTTAAATTGATCGGATTCAATAAATTTCCATTTTTCATTTATTTTGGAAATTTCGATTTCCAATAATTTATTTTTCGCTTTTAGGGATTTATTATCAATTAAAGCATTTTGAAAATCGGTATGTAAAAGTCTGAATGCTTCAAATAATTCATCGTGAGACGAGGTACTAACCTGGCTTTAGATGCCGCTTTCGTCGAATGAACTTCTTGCCATGAGTGCGAGGTTATTTAGATCATATTCATCATCATCCTCTTCGTCACTCCATGTAGCTATGAGAACTTCCTTCTTGGGATTTGAGGCTCGACAGTTTTTAGCAAAGTGGCCTGGTTTACCACAGTTTCGACATTTATTGTCGAACTTCTTTGACTCGCTCGAGTTGATGTCTTTTCTTCGCCGGTTCAATAAGTTTTGGTTCTTATTTATATTTTTGGCATAATATGCCAATTCTTCATCATCTTCGTCCACTGGGATTTCTTCTTTCATTGACATCTTAGCTCTCAAAGCTATTGTTCTTTCTTTCGGTTTTAGTTTGGCATTTCGAAATTTAAGAACTATCTCGTAGTTTATTAGCGATCCGCAGAGGGCGCTAAAATCAAGATTATTGAGATCTTTTGATTCCATAATTGCCGTAACCGTCGCGTACCATTCAACAGGTAGTGATCATAGGATTTTCTTCACTTTTTCACTATTTGTCAACGGTTTTCCGAAACAAGACAGTCCATTAGTGATGACCGAAAATCGGCCGAGCATGTTAGTTATGGACTCTTCGTTCTTCATCATAAATTGCTCGTATTCGTGAAGGTGCACGTTTATCTTTGTCTCCTTGACTTCGTTCGTTCCTTCATGAGTTACCTCAAGCATTTTTCAAATTTCTTTGGCACTTTCGTACGAGGATATCCAGTTGTGTTCTTCCGGATTTAGAGCACAATATAATAATTGAGTTTTTTTGCAATTATAATGGTCGTTTTTCCAATCCGTAGGAATTGGAAAATAACTTTTGAGAGAATTGTCCGGTTTTGTAGGAATTTTCGGACCTAGGCAAATAACTTTCCAAAGCTCGATATCGTAGGCTTGGATGAAAATAGACATTTTCTTCTTCCACATCATAAAGTTCGATCCATCAAAAAAGGAGGTCGGTTTAAGGCAAGACCTTCGACCGGTGCAATTTGGAACGCCATTGGATCTTCTTATCTCCTTGGATGTTAAGCCGGTTTTTATGGAAAGCCGCTCCGATAGCAATTGTTGAGAAATTGGCATCCCACTTAGAACGGTGGATAATATTGCGGAGTAGAGTTTTCAAACTCTTTTATGTTGCGGAAGCGTAACTAACTTGCGGAAGATAAATGACACACGATTTATAGAGGTTCGGCCAAACGTGCCTACGTCCTCTCTCCGTATCTTTTTCCATAGACTCAAGATCAAACTTTCCCACATTGTCTTCTATCGGTCCGAGGTAAACCGTTACAATCTCGTCTTCTATCGGTCCGAGATAAACCATTACACTCTTATCTTTATGTCGGTACAAGATAAACTGTTTTCCTTTTCTATCGGACAAGGAAGCATCCTACCTAGATTTCTATTGGTACTAGACAAACATCACTTGGATTTAGATATGGTTCTAATAATGTCGGATCAATGATCCTAATAACACCGAATCAATCTAAAATCCATATCTTTCCTCTCGTGTATTTTTTCGTGTATGAACACTCAAACACTTATCAATTAATCACAAATACAACAACAATAATGAATATAATGATATCTGATCAATATGTGATTTGCTTGGAGTTGTTATTTTAAATTATATCAAATGACTTGGTATTTATAGGCACATTCTCTCAACTAGCCGTTAACACACTGTTCTTTTTTAGCGTGCGTTATGCTTCATGCATAGCGTAGGTTATCGCCATTACATATGTTATTGCCTTCCTGTAGCGTACGTTATCTGCTTGCAGTTTCAGTCCAGTAGCTTCTGTCCAACCTTTACGTATGTTAGCTCTTATCCATTACGTACGTTAACTGCTTGATGTTGCGTACGTTAAGCTAGGCTTTGTAGCGTATGTTAAATTTAGTCATATATCCGTTGCATGCCTTTTTTACCTTGACTTTCCACCGAATCTTCCAACGGTTCATTATTTGACCTCAGATTCCAACTGTATCATACGTTAGTAACTCTGTGTTACGTACGTTAAGCTTGTTCGACAGCGTGCATTAATCTTTTTCTGTCGCGTGCGCTAAATCATCAGGTGACATTTCAGGTAAGTCTTCAGGTGACTTGCTATTACGTATGTTATGATTCATGCATAGCGTACGTTAACTTCTCCATATAGCATGCGCTGGACTTGTACCTTAGCGTATGTTAGCTGCTTGTTTTCCTAGCTTATGAGTCTTCGATTTCTTTGTTGTTTTGTTGCGATTCTATTGTTGTATTCTTTGATCAATAACACATCAATAACTCATCATCAAAACCATTATGTGGAATAGAATATTCCAACAGATGTGTTTTACTTTTCCAAAGTAAAACACATTCAGACTGTATGCTGTATCCAACACAATAAGTTCCTTTCTGTATGAGGCAGACTCTGTAGGATGGTTTGTACAAGATCTCTTAGTGTATGGGCGGGGTGTATGGAGAGTCCTAACAGCTTCCATACTTCGGCATCCTGACTTCTTTAGGACTTCTTTGCTGGATGTTGGCAATTATCAAAACAAGAATGTTTATCCCAACAAGCACCATTATTGTCGCAGTAAAGACTTATAGGTCCTAAAAGGATCCATATATTCTCCTCGGCTTCATCCGATGCTGCCATGTACTCAGCTTGAGTAATATAATATAGAGTTGGGACTTTTCGATTCCAAGGAAAAAAATACAGGAACCAGAATCGAACCGCATAGTTTTTTCACGGTTTAGTTTTGCCAGATTTTTTTGCCCAGACCGACTCGGAACCAAACCGCGTAGGAACCGAACTGAACTGTAACCAAACCGGAACTGATTCCGTGTGGCTGGAAAAATACAAAATTAATTAAATACTAACTCGGAACCGAACCGCGCAGGAACCGAACCAGAACCGATCCTGTGTGGCTAAAAAATTATAAAAATACTATATTCCTTCTACAGTTCTAGTTCTTCATCGAGCATTTAAATTCATTAAGCCAAAATACAAAATTCAATATTCAAATTCAGATCCAAGTCATTAAATCTAAAACACAAAACTTCAATATTCAAATTTAAATTCAAATCATTAAATGATTAAATAATCTTTAACAATCAGATTCATATTTTCATTTTCTTGTTTGATTCGGATGACTTCTTGTTTCATTTTCAAATGAACTGGGTCTTGGACATAAAATTTAATTAAAATCAAGACTAAAAGCAGGACAAAAATCTAGGAGCATTTGGGAAAGATATGTGGTTCCACGGTTTGTAGTGGTTTTGAACGGTTCTGCGGTTCCACGGTTCGTAGCGGTTCTGCGGTTTTCAATGGTTCCGCAATTTTGAACGGTTTCGCGGTTCTAACAGTTCATTTTTGTGGATTTTAACTAGAACCGCAAACCGAACCGTTTAATCTATATCTGAACCGAACCGTAAAAAAATTCAATTTATTTCTTGAGAACCGAACCGAACCGGCAGTTCCTTTGTGGTTTGGATCGGTTCGTCGGTTCTTGGTCCTAAAAGTCCCAGCCCTAATAGAATATATGAGCGTGCTTTACTTGGAACATTTCCAACTCACAACACCTCCATTTTAAACAAAAAAACAAAACCAT
Organism: Orobanche coerulescens; assembly: GCA_033398695.1. Classification (NCBI taxonomy): domain Eukaryota; kingdom Viridiplantae; phylum Streptophyta; class Magnoliopsida; order Lamiales; family Orobanchaceae; genus Orobanche; species Orobanche coerulescens. The sequence goes on along the minus strand of CM065809.1, from coordinate 58,768,105 downwards.
CTGCGATCTTAAATCGTCTCTATCGATTTCGAAACTTTCTTCGGTGTAACCATTTACAGTCAGCTCGTTTCCCACCTCTCCATAAATTAAGAAAGTATCCTTAGTTCTTCTTAAGTACTTTAGGATGGTTTTCACTACAGTCCAGTGACTCTCACCTGAATTTGATTGGTGTCGACTTGTCATGCTAAGGGCAAACGATACATCTTATCGAGTACAAATCATGGCATACATGATCGATCTAATGGCCAAAGCATATGGAATCTTGATCATGTGTGCTCTATCATCAAGAGTCGAAGGACTCTGAGTCGTACTCAGATGAATGCCATGTGACATTGGCAAGAGTCCTCTCTTGGAGTCCTGCATATTGAACCTCTACAATATTTTCTTAATGTAGGTACTTGACTCAGACCAATCATTTTCTTTGATCTATCTCTATATATTTTTATCACAATAATGTAAGCAGTCTCTCTTAAGTATTTCATTGAGAAACAACTTCCCAACCAAGTCGTGACTGTCTGCAAAGTGGGTATGTCATTTCCAATTAGCAATATGTCATCTATATATAATACTAGGAAAACAACTATGTTCCCACTAACCTTCTTGTACACACATGGTTCATCTTCATTTTGAATAAACCTAAACTCTTTGACAGTTTCATCAAACCAAAGATTCCGCCTCCGAGAAGCCTACTTCAACCCGTAAATGGATCTTTGAAGGTTGCACACCTTTTTAGAATTTTCTGAACAAGTGTCATGTACACATACTCGAGTAAGTTTCCATTACGAAACGTTGTTTTGACATCCATTTTCCATATTTTATAATCATAGTATGCGGCAATGGCAACAAAAATTCTAATTGACTTACGCATGACTGGCGAAAAAGTCTCATCATAGTCAACACCATGAATCTGTCTATAACTTTTTACCAGTAGTCTAGATTTATAGGATTGCAGATTATCATCCATGTCTTTCTTCTTTTTGAAGACCCGTTTAGACCCAATGGTTTTAACACCCTCAGGTGGATCTATCAAGTTCCAAACTTGATTGTCGTACATGGACTGCATCTCTGACTTCATGGCCTATAGCCATTCCTCATACTCTCGTCTTAAAGTAGCTTCTCTATAGGTACTAGGCTCATCATCTATGAGTGATGCGTCATCATCCTCTGTTACGAGATACTCATATCTCTCAGGGTCATGTCGCACCCTATCCGATCCTTTGAATTGGCTCTTCAACTGAATTACCTTTCTCCCACTATCTCTTTGGGAAATAAATTCCCTTTTTAAGAAGACAGCATTTCGAGCAACAAACACTTTGTTCTCTGTGGGCTTATAAAGTAGTATCCTTTAGTTTTCTTAGGATTTCCCACAAATAAATATCTTTCAGATATGGCTGCCAGTTTGTTAAACACTTGGCGCCTTACGAACACTTTGCAACCCCAGATCTTTAGAGAAGACAAATTTGGTCTCTTACGAGTCCATTTCTCAAATGGTGTCTTTTCAACTGCTTTAGATGAAACGCGGCTAAGGGTGAATGCTGCTGTTTCTAAGACATGGTCCCAAAATGATAATTGAAGCTCCGTTCGACTCATCATGGATCAAACCATATTTAATAAAATTCAATTCCTCCTCTCGCACATTCCGTTCTGTTGAGGTGTTCCAGGAGGAATAAGTTGTGGAACAATTTCGCAACTCCTAAGATGATCATCGATTCTTAGCTCAAGTATTCGCCATCTCGATCCAATCGAAGGGCTTTAATTATCTTGCGAAGTTGATCCTGTACTTCACACTGGAATATTTTGAACATTTCAAAAAATTCATGTTTATGCTTCATAAGATAAACGTATCCACACCGGCTAAAATCATCGGTAAATGTGATGAAGTATTGGTATCCATCTCTAGCATGAGTGCTAAGAGGTCCGCATACATCAGTATGTACTAGGCCTAATAGATCACTAGCCCTTTCTCCATGACCGGTGAAATGATTCTTCGTCATCTTGCCCAATAAACAAGATTCGCATGTCCCATATGACTCATAGTCAAAAGAATCTAAAAAAGTCCATTGTTATGGAGTTTAGAAATGTGTTTCTCGTTTATGTGACCAAGTCGACAGTGCCATAAGTAAGTCGGATTAGAATCATTGATCTTAGGTTTCTTAGTTTCAATGTTATAGACTTCCAAAGTGTTGGACTCATCCAGATCAATATTGTAAAGGCCAGTATATAACTTTGCAGTACCATCAAGCAAGTCATCAAAGAAAATACGAATAATCTTATTCTTAATAAGAAAACTGTAACCTTCACAATCTAATGTAGAAACTGAAATGATATTCCTATTCATGTAATATTCGCAATTTCGATTTCCGGTAATTTTCTTTTTTTGGTGGAAGTCCATCTTAGTGACTCTATTGCGACTATTTCGTTATTTCGAGAATGATTAATTTTGCACTTTTTGTCATCTGAGTTCGTTTCGGTATCGTTTTGTTGAGTTCCGTGTTCTTAAGCGGCTTTTCCGCCCTTGAGTTCGATTCTTGCGAATCTCGTCCGAAACTGTTGTTTCAAGTTTCTAGTAAGTTTATTTAATGTTATTATTCATGTTTTGAGCTTTGGCTTGGTGTTTCGATCGTGTATCGTGTATTTCGGACGTTTTGGGCCATTTTCGTAATTTCCCAAAGTTTGGGGTAATTACTTTTCGTTGTCGAATTTCGAGCCTTTGGATGGTCAGAATCGTGTGTTCTCTTAGCGCTTTGATTCGTCTTTGAGAGTACTTCGTAACCATATCTTCGATTCATATTCAAGTTCAGGTTTCGGGGTCATCCGGGCCATCGGAGTTGGTCACGACCGAGTCATGGCCGCACGAGTTGGGGCATTGGCACACGTGGACGGTCACGTACGTAACACTGTCGGCAGTTCTGGGCAGTTGGGTCAGAATGGACGGTTACGGCCGTAAGCCATGGCCGATTACGAACATAAGGCGGCCGCCAGGCTGCCTATATAAGGCCCAGCAGACGGGTTTACACCCATTTTCTCACTTCGTTTCTTTCCCTTCCGCGGCTGGAGGCTTGGTAGGCATGGAGGCATATTGTCAGGCGAGAATCCATGAAGTCCTGGAGTTCATATCATCGATTATCCATCCTATAACATCCTTTGATCGAGCGAATCAGGTCAGATTTCCTAGAAATCCTAGTTTGGGAAAATTGGGGGTTTTGTTTGGTTTAGTCCGATTTAACCATAATAACTTAGATTTGTGATGGATTGATGATTTATTCTATCATTTCACTTGTTATTACATGGTTGTATTGTATAGATTCGTCGTTTTGGTCGAGTTGTTAATCGACGCCTTGAAGGTGTCCGATAGGAGGTCTTAGAGGGGGATTCGGGCGTTATGCGATTATTATTCATCGTACGATTGTTGATTTATTGTTGATATAACTTAGGAACGAAATCCTTGTGAAGAACTCGAGTCGAAACCCTCCCGTCTGTTGTCTTCTTCGGGGTCCGAGCTTCCCGGTTGAACCATGTTCTTCGGAGTGTTCGGTAGCGGTTATCGAGGCAAGTATCTTGCCCATACATTTCATGTTTCGTAGGCATAATTGTTGGTAAATGATTTTCTGTAAAATCCGGAGGTTTAATGAATGTTATAAAGCATCGGTATGTTCTCGATAAATGTTGTCTTTCAACGATAACTCAGATGCTTCGTGAATAAGTGTGTTTTTGGCCTATGTGTGTTAACTTCGTTGGTTGAAAGACTTATGATCACATTTAGTGAATGTAATAAACCGTAATTATTTACCAAGGATTACCTGTTGTTATGTGTGCTTGTTCGGAGAATATGTGATGGATGATATTGGTTGTTACTCCTTTGAAAGGAGGTTGTGATGCTTAATGTTGCTTGGCTTGATAGTTGATTATTGTTGTGTGCTTGTTGTATGTGATGTGCCTCCGGGAAGGATCGTTGAATCTCCGGGATCCATACTTGCTAGTATGGGTCGGGCGTGACCGTAGGGTTATCCATCGGGTATATCTCGCGGGGACTCCGAGGTTCATGGCTTGTTAGCACGATGTCGGGGATAACTTGTGTGGTTATCCATCGGGTATGTCTTGCGGGGACTCCGAGGTTCGTGGCTTGTTAGTGCGATGCCGGGATAACTTATGGTTGTGATTTAGTTATGAATGTATCTATGCTTGTGGTCACGTGACTTTTGTTACGGTGACATGTGATTTGGTATGGCTTCCTATTGGGTTATTCACTCGGGTATGTTCTGCGGGAGCATCTGAGATTCGTGGCTTGTTAGCACGGGACGCGAATAATCCTTAGGAATATGTGTTTGATGATTTGGGTCGTGGACCCTATGTTTCGTGATTTGGGTCTTGGACCCCGTGTTTTGTAAATTGGGTTATGAACCCGTGTTTTATTATCGGAATTGTATTTTGGGAAAGATGATTTTGGGATGCGTCCCCAAGCGTTTTTGAAATACTTGAGAATTCTTTAATCCCAAATGTTTTCAAAACTTCCGAGATCGTAAAATGTTTTTACAAGATGTATATCGGGTTTATCCCTATCTTTCGATTTAACCGTTTTGATCAAGTGATTTACCTCGAGAAGTATGTTTATGATTTCTAAGTCCTTGGAGTATGATATGTATGGCTTGTTTTCGTATTTTATACTTACACTAGCAAAACAGTGGAGTTTTGCTAACCCTCGAGTATTCGGGGGGTGGATGTCTGTCTTTGCATTTAGGTTCTGGGAGCATAACTCAGGGTCGGCACGAAGGATGATGAAAAATGATCGATACTAATCACATGAGGACCCGTACATTATTGTATTGTTGGTTGTATATTATTCCGCTGCAGTTTTCCTTCCCCGTTATACAGGAGTGTGTTATATTCGACCCCTGCGTGGGCATGTATTGTGTTTGAGTTGTATGTATTTATTGAAAGACCAAATCGGTCTACTGAATCCTTTTAGCCTTAAAGGCATTGTTGAGACGTTCAATGTTGTTACCAGCCTGGTAGATCCTTGAGGAAGGGTTCTACGACGTGTAATATCCCTGAGTGGATTGGGGGTGTTACATAAATTGTATCGGATCTTAGGTTGTGGAAACCTAGGCTGTCGGGTTTAGTGGTGTCTGTGGAGTTTTGTCTCGTCAGATTCTGTCTAACTGAGTCGTGTCGCGATGCGTCGTCTGAGTTGTTTGGTCGTGATTAGTATCGCGGGGCGATCATCATCTGCGTGCGACCTGCGGATGTAAGTCTCCCTTCTTTGTGATTGTGCCTCGTCTGATGTGAGCTACTGGTATGATTATGTATTAAGTGATGGAATTTTTATGCAGATTCTCGGTTTCGTGATGCGTTTATGTGACTCTCATGTTTCATTTATATGAGGAGTGTTGTCATTATTTATGTCCTTTTGACTATGATACTTGATTGATTGTTTCCGGTAAATTGCAGACGTACTTTTAAATGGATTGTATTTTCGAGGCGCCTACTAGCGCAACTATCTATTTCAAAAAAATTCTACTTTGAGGACCAAATTTTTTTTTTGATATTCGAGTAATTTTGGAAATGCATTCGCTTAGACCCAAGGGTCGAATATTTCTGAAAGTTTTTCGCTAAAAGAAAGTGTCCTCATTTTTATCAAACGCATGATGGTTTTCAAAGTCTCGACAATGATGTTTGTACAACTTTTTGAAAGGTGATACTAAAGATCAACTAGTGTTTCCAAAATCATTTTTTTCAAAGGTGGTTTTAATTTTTAAAACCTATCGTTCCTGTTTGCGGTCTGGGAATAAATGTATAATGTTCGCACTTTTGTTAGGGTGTTAACCCCCGAGTTGTGATTGAATTGGTGGTGTGAGCGCTGAGTCGTTCGCCACGCAATTGTTGTATTAGCCCTCGGTGAGAGGTGTGATGTTGATCTTTAATGTTGTCATTTCGTGGTGATTTGCATGCTATCGCACATGTGTGAGCTGTTAAAGCTTGGGTTTGTACGTTTATGCAAATGTGTGATTGTTTCATGATGTTTTGTGACTATGTGCTGGTTATCGTTCGGGCCATTGAGATCGCCGAACGATGCCGTCGTTGCTGTGATGTTAATACATGTGTTGCTTTATGATAGTAACCATCGTATGTGTTGCATGTTATGATTTTCTGTTGTGCTGAGTTGGCATCTCCGGTTTGTTGTTTTGTGTTGTTATATTCCATTGTACCTAGCAATTGTATATTCGGTATGCCGAGCCGAGGTGCTTTACACGTATTGTGCCGGGGGCATGTACGTACAAATTGTCCGTCTCGTTAGTAACACATTTCAAGTGTGGACTCGAGGGACACATAATTCAGTTTTTCGAATTGGTTATCGAGACTTCTGGAGTTCGCGCTTTAGCACAGATATCAGGATCGGCTCAGAGAGGCCCATGGGATGATATTTCTTTTATAAGAGGTCGAATGTAATACCCGTATTATTTTTGACTTCTGCATTTTCTCCTTCTAAATTCTATCGACTTGCTCGTGTTCGTTGATACTTTTTGACTTGTTTGGTATCTCGGTTGTCATCGTTCGACTAGGTTGTGACCTTGTTTCAGATCGATCTGTTTATCGTTGTGACTTTTCCGAGTTCGATTCGATTCTTGTGAACCTTGTTCGAAAGTAACATCTTTTAGTTTCTACCAGCTATTTAATGTCTTGAGTTGAAGTGTAAACTTCGGAGTCATTGTTCGATCATTGTTGTTCGATTGTTGTTACTCGATCATTGTTTTTCGATCGTTGTTGTTCGATCATTGTTATTTGATCGTTGTTGTTCGATCATTATTGATCGAGCGTTGTTGTTCGATCGTTGTTATTCGGTCATTGTTGTTCGATCGTTGTTGTTCGGTCGGGGTTGTCTGACTGTTGTTACCTGATCTCGTACCGCGAAGAATTGTCGTTCACCGTTAGTCAGCTGTTTCGAGTGTGGCCAGGTGGGTCACCGAGCCGTGCATTGCGAGACGGTAGCTGAGAGGTTTGGGGATCGAGGTTGCGTCTCCTCTCCGAAAGGACACAGAGATGCCTAGTGTGCTTTTTGAGGATTTCGGCGTAGTCCGAATTGTTTGTGATTGTCCTTGTGGATCGTTTTGTGTTTATTTTTTGTTTTCTCGACTGTGCGTGTTTCCTTGTAATAGGTACGTTGTGTTTTGTGATTGTTCGGATAATAGACTTGATGGTATTATCTGGTTGATGACGCTTGTCAATTGTTGGTTTTATTATGTCTCTACCGACGATGTTGCGTTGGTCGTCGTGGAGCGTGTTTTCACACCGTATATTCCTTTGCGTTGGTTGTAACGTTTCGCCGTTGGGCGTAAGTTACGCGTTTCATGTGTATCTCGTTGAGTTTTCCTGGCGGGATATTGCTTCTCCCTACTTGTTTTACGTTTCGGGACAAAACTTCTTTTAAGGAGGGTAGTATGTAATATCCGCAATTTCAATTTTCGGTAATTTTCTTTTTTGGCGGCAGTCCATATTAGCGACTATGTTGTGACCATTTTGTCATTTCGAGAATGATTAATTCTGCACGTTTTGCCATCCGAGTTCGTTTCGGTATCGTTTTGTTGAGTTTCGTGTTCTTAAGCGGCTTTTCCGCCCTTGAGTTTGATTCTTGCGAATCTCGTCCGAAACTGTTGTTTCGAGTTTCTCGTAAGTTCATTTAATGTTATTATTCATGTTGAGAGCTTTGTCTTGGTGTTTCGATCGTGTATCGTGTATTTCGGACGTTTTGGGCCATTTTTGTAATTTCCCAAAGTTTGGGGTAATTACTTTCCATTGTCGAATTTCGAGCCTTCGGATGGTCGGAATCGTGTGTTCTCTTAGCGCTTGGATTCATCTTTGCGAGTACTTCGTAAATGTATCTTCGATTCATATTTAGGTTCGGGTTTCGGGGTCGTCCGGGCCGTCGGAGTTGGCCACGGCCGAGTTATGGCTGCACGTGTTGGGGCATTGGCGCACCTGGTCGAGCTACGGCCGTAAGGGTCCGGCAGTTACGGACGTAAGGCCTGTTACGTACGTATGCCCTGGCCGGTCACGTACATAACACTGCCGGTAGTTCTGGGCAGTTGGGTCGAGATGGCCGGTTACCGCCGTAAGCCATGGCCGATTACGAACGTAAGGCCGGCAGGCTGCCTATATAAGGCCCAGCAGACGGGTTTACACCCATTTTCTCACTTCATTTCTTTCCCTTCCGCGGCTGGAGGCTTGGTGGGCATGGAGGCATGTTGTCAGGCGATGAATCCATGAAGTCCTGGAGTTCATATCATCGATTATCTATCCTATAACATCCTTTGATCGAGCAAATCAGGTCAGATTTCCAAGAAATCCTAGTTTGGGAAAATTGGTGTTTTGTTTGGTTTTATCCGATTTAACCATAATAACATAGATTTGTGATGGATGGATGATTATTTAGATGTATTCTATCATTTCCCTTGTTATTCCATGGTTTGATTATATAGATTCGTCGTTTTGGTCGAGTTCTTAATCGACGCCTTGAAAGTGTCTGATAGAAGGTCTTAGAGGGGGATTCGGGCGTCATGCGATTATTATTCATCGTACGATTGTTGATTTATTGTTGATATAACTTAGGAACGAAATCCTTGTGAAGAACTCGAGTCGGAACCCTCCCGTTCGTTGTCTTCTTCGGGATCCGAGCTTCCCGGTTGAACCGTGTTCTTCGGAGTGATCGGTAGCGGTTATCGAGGCAAGTATCTTGCCCATACGTTTCATGTTTCGTAGGCATAATTGTTCATAAATGATTTTATGTAAAATCCGTAGGTTTAATGAATGTTAAAAAATATCGGTATGTTCTCAATAAATGTTGTCTTTCAACGATAACATGGATGCTTCGTGAATAAGTGTGTTTTTGGCCTATGTGTGTTAACTTCGTTGGTTGAAAGACTTATGATCACATTTAGTGAATGTAATAAACCGTAATCATTTACCGAGGATTACGTGTTGTTATGTGTGCTTGTTCGGCGAATATGTGACGGGTGATATTGGTTGTTACTCCTTTGAAAGGAGGTTGTGATGCTTAATGTTGCTTAGCTTGATAGTTGATTATTGTAGTGTGCTTGTTGTATGTGATGTGCCTCCGGGTAGGATCGTTGAATCTACGGGATCCATACTTGCTAGTATGGGTCGGGCGTGATCATAGGGTTATCCATCGGGTATGTCTCGTGGGGACTCCTGTAATACCCGGTTGTAATTCATTCATTATCATTTAGTAATTATCAGTCAGTAATTATCACTCAGTAATTTTCACTCATTAATAATCACTCATCATTCATGATTCATTCATTTGCGTTCATTTGGCATGTTGTAACCACGTATCAGTTACCGATCGTCATTTCATCTCCGTTTGAGTGTCGAAACGGGAGTATTATCATTATCATCGTGATTGGTAGTCTTGTGCTGGAAGTATCATCTTTGGCATGTGTTGGACTTGTTCACTTTCACATACGTGTGGTATGTCGGATCAGTCATCGAGCGTAGCGAGGAATCAGAGTTATCGGATTTTGACCTTATCCAGCAACGAGTTACGGCTGTAAGGATTGTAGGTTACGGCCGTAACAGGTGTTCGTTGATTTTAGGCCTTTTTGGACGAACGGAACTTACGGCCGTAAGGTTGCGGCATACGGCCGTAAGTTGAGTAGGTACGGCCGTAAGGCTTGGCCGGATACGGCCGTACGTGTCGAGCAAGATGCCCAGGCGTTTTTGGCCGAAGGCGAGTTACGGTCGTAAGGGTTGCAGCATACGGCCGTAAGGCGAGGGAGATACGGCCGTAAGGCTTGGCCGGATATGGCCATACGTTACAGACAGGGTGCCTAGTCATTTTCGACGAAGGAGGCTTACGCCCGTAAGATTGGCCGGATACGGCCGTATCGTCCGAGTTACGCCCGTAAGGTGTGTGGGTACGGCCGTAAGAATGTTGGCAGGTGTTTTATACGAGCCCGTAAGTCAGGTTCGGATACGGCCGTAAGGCTATCGGCAGGTGATTGGACGGAGCCGAGTTACGGCCGTACGAGTTGGCTGGTTACGGCCGTAAGGCCGTTGACTTGGGATGTTACGGCCGTAAGAAGGCCGAGTTACGGCCGTAACTTCCGGCAGTTTATATATGTCTTGGATGGGACTTTTCCTCATTTTTCGCATTTCTATCACCTTGTCCGAGCGAGAGAGATTGAGGAATAGATCTTTCTTCATCAATCACTTGAATACTCGGTTTTCATCATCTTCATTCAGTTGTGAAGCTTGGATAGTCGTTTTAACACGTTTTCATCGGATCGAAGTGCTTGGATCTTCAAAGGTAATATTCTTCAACATCTTGGATTTCGATTTTGTATTAAGATATGATGTTTTAGACGTTAAAATCATGTTGTATGAAGTGATGTACGCATGATTATGGATATGTATGATTATTCATTGGATTATTTAAGGATTACTCAAGAACACTTTGAATATTAAGTTAGATTTGGGGGTTTTCGATTAATCATTGTTGAAATCATGAATTTGGATATTCATTTTGGATTATTGGTCGTATTGAAGATGTTTTGTTGGTTTGAAACACTTCTTGGGGATTTAATGTTGGTATAATTGAGGATTGATTGTAAACAATCGGAGATTGGTCACAACGTGTTTGATATAATGCCCCAATGAACTTGGTTTTAGTCGTATCGACGTTTTGAGTTGGTTATCATCGTGTTTGATTCGTATGTTGAACGGATTGTTCGAAATTGTGTTATTCAAGGTTGTTCGAGCGACCGACATCTCATTTAGGACGTTGTTCGTGTAAGGACATTCTTCATCGGTGTTGTGTAAGTTAATTCTTACTCGGTTAAAACGATATTCATTCCTTTTGTTGTTGTTCATTCATAATCATAACTCATTCATCATTGTATTAATCGTATTGAGACTTGTAATTATCAAATAATCATTTCATTCACGAGGAACGGCGGCTCCAATCATTTCATTGAACTATCATTCACTTCACTATCATTTTCATCTCGGTGAGTCATTCTTGACCTTGTCGGATTATTATTCATTGATATTCATTTTGGTCATTCTCGTTCATATGACCTTTTGGGTTCATATTGCGTGGTCGGGTGCGGATGTGTGGAATTTTTAGTCGAGCACGCGATGGTCATGTATTGGGATCGATACATTGGACTGTGCACACGGTAACGATTGCCTCCGTGAGACTAATTAGGTACAAGGGCGGGTGTGTCCGGTCATCCGTCTTGTACACTTGCACAGAACATTACGGGCGTACTATGATACTCCTCTTCAGCGTAATTTATAACTAAGGATATTTCATAACTAAAGATATATCATAATTGTGTATTTTCAACCCTTGAGGATTGTTGTTCTGTGTAACTGACCCCGTTGGGGGATTTTGTTTTTAGGTCATGGCAAGGCAAAAGAACGGGAATAGAATGTTGACGGCGAGGAGTCCCAGTGATACTAGTAGGGGGCCCCAATCCTTTCAGTCATTCATGTTGTTGTCATTTATTTTCTGCTGCAGATTTTCATTTGGATACTACGTTTCATTCAGTGTTGTGTATTTTATCTTCATATAAAATATACTAGTATTCGGTATTGTCCTGGTGTTTTGTATTTAAACTCCTCATCGGAGTGTTTGGTTATATTATGTGGTTCGGAACTACAATTATATTATTTAATTCATCAGTTTCATTCGCCTGGTGGGTCCTAGTCGGGGATCCACGGCACTGTAATATCCGCCTAGTTTCGGGTGTTACAGAGTTGGTATCAGAGGGTGGTTTTGAATATTACCTCCCGAGTCATGTCTCATTTGAAATCATCGTCATCAGACTAGTATCATTGGACTTTCGCGTCACGTGTGACCTGTGCAAATGCCGAGCCAATCAGACCGAAATAACTGTAAGACTTCTAGCGCCATGGTATAATTTCTGGCAATAATCATTCATTCAACATTCATCAGTTAACAATCCTCAAACATCATCATTCATTATGATCAGGACAATCATGTTAACTCATTAATCACTCAATTCATTTCATTACTCAGTTGTTGATCTGGAAGATCATATGTTAACTCATTAATCACTCAATTTATTTCATTACTCAGTTGTTGATCTGGAAGATCATATGTTAACTCATTAATCACTCAATTCATTTCATTACTCAGTTGTTGATCTGGAAGATCATATCATTAATCTTGTTAACTTGTTCAAGATACTCATTTCAAGAATTTCATCAGATAATCATGTCACCTCAGTTAATCATTCATGTAATCACTGTATTATAGCGTGTATGCTCATTTTCATCATTTCATGACGTAAATCATAATGCGGTACTCATACAAGATCTAGGATTATCATGCGACCTTCCTACTTCAGTATGGAAAGAGCTGTCAGGGGATGCACGGGGAGAGACCGCGGTGCGGGCCGAAACCCGGGGAATAATCACTCACTGTCGGGAAACCGTACTCAGGACTCCGCTCGATCGGAAGATGTTCGGGTTGATCCACTCACTTTTATGCAGGTCATGATGGCCCATATGCAATTGCTTAATCGTCATTGCGCCACTCTGGCCGAATTAATTGAGAGAACTCTCCCGTATGAGCCTGCTGCTAAGGAAATTGCTGAGCAACAACCTTCATCTGTCAGCAAGAAATCAACGAAGCGTAATCAGTCCGAAGGCGGTCGGTCAAAGAAGCCTCGTGCGGGCCCTAATGTTTCTGAGCGACCTCCTTCGGCGCATAATCGTGCGGGATCTCAGTCCCGAGCGGCCAGTTGGGCCATCATCTGTTTCAACTGTAGAGTGTCGGGTCATTATAGCACTAAGTGTCTGAAACCGTCTATCACGTGCCATAATTGTGGGATTTTTGGGCATAAGGCCCGTTTTTGCCGGAAGGACTCCAAGTCAGCTCCGGCGGCATCTCGGGCCCCGAAGCAATCAGCGATTCAGAATCAGACTACTCTGTCAGCGTCGTTTAAGACGATGGAAGCGAATAAAGGCGAAGCTCATATTTATCAGACGGGAGCATCCGGTTTGGGGGCCGACAAGTCCCTGAATCACGCGATCAAGAGGACCGACGATCCGGTGGCCCGAATGACCTCAGGTATACTCGTATTTTATCTCAACCTGTGTGTACCCTTTTTGATACTGGTGCATCGCATTCATTCATTTCCGAATCATGTTTGAATAGACTTAATTTGGATAGTCCTATTGATTGTGGACCTCATATCATCGGTCTACCTGACGATGGAAGAATTTTTGAAAATCATACTGATGTAAGGTTAATGACCGCGATTGGTTGGTGGACCTAATCGTGGTGGATTTACCTAAGGACGATGTAATATTGGGTATTAGTTAGATGGATCGTCATGATACTATTCTCAGTGTTCGTAAGCGTTTGGTCACTATCATTCCAGTCGTTGGAGACGAGTGTGTATTTCAGGGAGGTAATCCCCGTTGTTCCAGAAGAATTGTTAATCTGATGGAAGCAGAGAAATTTCTCAATCGAGGTGTTCAATCATTCATTGTATCATTTTCATCGATTGGCCGTTCTAAGGCAATCGAGTTGTTCAATCATTCATTATATCATTTTCTTCGATTGGTTGTTCTAAGGCAATCGAGGTGTTCAATCATTCATTGTACAATTTTCATCGATTGACCGTTCTAGGGCAATCGAGATGTTCAATCATTCACTGTATCGTTGTCATCGATTGACCATTCTAGGGCAATCGAGATGTTCAATCATTCGTGGTATCATTGTCATCGATTGACGATGTATTCCCAGACGAGTTACCTGGTTTGCCTCCATAGAGAGATGTGGAATTCACGAGTGAGTTGGAGCCCGGTACGTCCCCGTTATCGAAGGCACTGTATCGGATGGCCCCGACCGAAATGTAGGAGTTGAAGATTCAACTTGAGGAATAGTTCGAGAAAGGTTATCTCCGACCGAGTGCGTCCCTGTGGGGAGCACCAGTGTGATCTGTGAAGGAGAAGGATGGTTCGTTTCGTGTGTGTATTAATTATCAGGAGTTGAATAGGGTGATGATCAAGATTAGTATCCTCTACCCCGTATTGATGATCTCTTAGATCAACTTCAGGGAACTTCAGTATTTTTCCAAGATCGACTTAAGATCTGGATATCATCAGTTGCGAATTTGAGAGTCGGATATCGCGAGGACGGCGTTTCAAACACGCTATGGTCATTATGAGTTTGTGGTAATGCCGTTTGGGTTACCTAATGCATCTGCGGTATTCATGTAATCAATGAATTGGGTTTTCATCGACTTTTGGGACCAGTTTGTGGTTGTCTTCAGTGATGATATTTTAATTTTTTTCTCATGACCAGGAAGAACACGAGTTTCACCTTCATCAGGTTCTCGACGTGTTGAGACGAGAGCAACTCTATGGAAAGTTTTCCAAATATGAGTTCTGGATGTCCGAAGTGTCGTTTCTCGGGCATGTAATTTCATCAGACGGTGTGCGTGTTGATCCTCATAAGACGGAGGCTATCCAAGATTGGTTACCTCCGAAGAATGATAAGGAAATCCGAAACTTTCTCGGATTAGCAGGTTATTATCGGCGAATTGTGGAAGAATTTTCTAAAATCGCTCAATCAATGACGAACCTTTTGCGAAAGGGTAAGAAATACACGTGGTCCGACGCGTGTCAGCGGAGTTTTGAGGAACTCAAGAACCTGTTAATTTCAGTATCTGTCCTTTCCTTGCCACAAGGGGCGGAAGGATTCGTGGTTTTTAGTAACACGTCCGGACACGGTCTCGGATGTGTATTAATGCAGGATGGGAAGGTTATTGCCTATGCTTCACGGCAATTGCGATCTTACAAGGTTAATTATCCGACCCACGACCTGGAGCTAGCAGTCGTGGTTTTCGCATTGGGAATTTGGCATCATTACCTTTATTGCGTCACCTGTCAGTTATTCACCGATCATAAGAGTCTGAAGTATATATTTACACTGAAGGAGTTAAATGTGCGAAAGAGGCAGTGGTTGGAACTAATCAAAGATGATGATATCGAGATCCTATACCACCCGGGTAAGGCAAATGTCGTTGCCGATGCCTTGAGTAGTAAGTCCGTTCAGGAGCAAATGTTTGCTCGTTTAACAGTTCAGAAGGAGCTTCAGCAAGAATTCCTTAGACCCGAGATCGGGGTCCGGCTTCAGCGAGTGCAAGGGAAACTTTGCATGTTAGAGATTTCATCGCCACTTGAGGAGGCAATCAGAGAGAATCAGGGTTCAGACCCATCATTGTTGTGCATCCGTTACGATGTGGCTTAGGGAAAAGCCCCTGGATTTATGGTCCACGAGGATGGACTTTTGCGATTTAAGAATCGGTTGTGCGTACCGGCGAACGACGAGTTGAAAAACTCGATTTTGAGAGAAGCTCATGCTACCCCTTATTCCGTTCATCCGGGGTATAGCAAGATGTACAAGGACTTGAAACAAAATTACTGGTGGAGTAATATGAAGCGAGAAGTCGCGGAATTTGTTTCGAGATGTTTAACCTGTCAGCAAGTCACGATTGAACATCAGCGACCGGCGGGTAGGCTAAAACCTCTCCCTATTCCAGAGTGGAAGTAGGAAGACATTTCTATGGATTTCATCACGAGTTTACTGACGAGTCGTCGTAGCATGAATACAATCTGGGTGATTGTGGACCGCTTAACTAAGTCAGCTCATTTCCTTGAGACTAAGGATATGTGGGGTCCCGAGAGACTAACCCAGTTGTTCATCAAAGAGATAGTGAGATTGGATGGTACTCCTAAGAGTATCGTTTCCGATCGTGACGGACGATTTACATCACATTTTTGGAAACCAGTTCATCGTGCTATGGGAACTCAGCTTAATCTCATTACCGCTTTTCATCCTCAGTCCGACGGACAATCAGAGAGGACTATTCAGACATTGGAGGACATGTTGAGGGCATGCGTCCTCGATTAGAAAGACGATTAGGAAGCCCAATTACCGTTGATTGAGTTCACAAACAATAATAGTTGGCATGCTGCGATTAAGATATCACCTTATGAGGCCTTGTACAGTCGTCGTTGTTGATCTCCTTTGTGTTGGGATGACATATCAGAATCAATCGGCACCGAGCCCGATATGCTTATAGCCGCCCGTGAGAAGGTAGCTTTGATCAGGAGTCGTATGTTGACAGCTCAGAGTCGACATAAATCATATGCAGATAATCATCGTCGACCACTAGAGTTCGAGATGGGTGACCACGTTTTGTTCAAGGTATCCCCGAGTCGAGGTATTTTTTGTTTCGGAAAATGGGGAAAGTTGAGTCCGAGATTCATTGGACGTTTGAGATTCTGGATCGAGTAGGCGAGTTAGCTTATCGATTGGCTTTACCTCTGGCGTTGAGCCGAATTCATAATGTGTTTCACGTCTCTCAGTTGCGGAAGTATGTTGCCGACCCGAGTCACATACTTCAGTTCGACGAAATCGAGATCCCGGATGATCATTCGTATGAGGAGCATCCTATACGAGTTTTAGAGCGGCGAATCAAATAGTTGAGGAACAAGACGATTGCTTTGGTCAAGATTCAGTGGTCTAGACACGGAGTTGAAGAGGCTACTTGGGAAACCGAGGAGAGTATGCGGGAGAGTTATCCCAAGTTGTTTGACCCTTAGTTTCGGGGACGAACCTCCTTTTAAGGGGGGGAGTATGTAATACCCGGTTGTAATTCATTCATTATCATTCAGTAATTATCAGTCAGTAATTATCACTCAGTAAGTTTCACTCATTAATAATCACTCATCATTCATGATTCATTCATTTGCGTTCATTTGGCATGTTGTAACCGTGTATCAGTTACCGATCGTCATTTCATCTCCATTTGAGTGTCGGAACAGGAGTATTATCATTATCATCGTGATTGGTAGTTTTGTGCTGGAAGTATCATCTTTGGCATGTGTTGGACTTGTTCACTTTCACATACGTATGGTATGTCGGATCATTCATCAAGCGTAGCGAGGAATCGGAGTTATCGGATTTTCACATTGTCCAGCAACGAGTTACGGCCGTAAGGATTGTAGGTTACGGCCGTAACAGGTGTTCGTTGATTTCAGGCCTTTTTGGACAAATGGGACTTACGGCCGTAAGGTTGCGGCATACGGCCGTAAGTTGAGCAGGTACTGTAACACCCCAAACTAGGCGGATATTACAGTGCCGTGGACCCCCGACGGGGACCCACCAGGCGAATGAGAATGAATGAATTACACAGGTAAATGTAGTACCGAACCACATTACAACATCAATTACTCCGATGAGGAGTTTTATACAACACCCAGGATAAAATAGAATACATGTGTATTTTATGTGACGATAAAATACACAACACTGAATGAAATGAGCATTCAAACGGAATGTCTGCAGCGGAATGAATAAAGGAAACATAAATGGTGAATGAATGATGAGCAGATAGGGCCCCTACTAGTATCATCAGGACTCCTCGCCATCACCGTGCTCTCCCGTGCCTTAGCCTTGCCATGACACGAAAAACAACATCCCCAACGGGCCGATTCTACGTAACAACAATCCTCAAGGGTTGAAAATACACAATCATGATATATCTGAAATTATGAATTATCCTGTCGAAACATACGCAATCAAACATGCTATATGAATCGACTAATTAGTACGGCTCAAAGGAATGGCGCCACACTACGTCCGGGATGGAAATGTGTCCGTGCACAAGCCACCAACGATCAAACACGCGTGGTCTTGTACCTGTCGATCTCACGAGCAATCGACTCGTGTGCGATCCAATGTGAGGCCACCAACCAACACACGACTATAATTTGCCAGACATGAAAATACTACACATACCAACGCACGCAAGATGACCGGAATGCCACAATATGACAAAAGTGACAATGAAAATGAATAATGACTCACCAAGATTGAATGATGGTGAAATGAATGATAGCTCAATGAAATGATCGGAACCGTCGTTCCTTAAAACTGAGGTGATTAATTGACAATGACGAGTTTTGATACGATTAATACAATGATGAATGAGTTATGATTATGAATGAACAACGACAAAAGGAATGAATATCCTTTTAACCGAGTAAGAATTAACTTACACAATACCGATGATGAATGTCCGTCCACGAACAACGTCCTAAATGAAATATAGGTCGCTCGAACAACCTTGAATAACACAATTACCAATAATCCGATCATTACGCAAATAAAAAACGATCATAATCGACTCAAACGTCGACACAACGATATCCGAGCTCGAATGAATCGAAACCAACTCCAAGATGAGTATTTCAAACCATCAAAACACTTTCAAGGATATCAATAATCCATTAGGAATCCATAACTCATGATTACAACAACATCAATCGGAAAATCCCCAATTAACCGAAGTCAACCCCAAGGGTTCTTGAAATAATTCCGAAAATAACCATTAAATCCGTAGGAATATGTTTATACAAGTTAGATAATCCATAACTAACATATTCCAATGATAATCCAAGCTTACACGAAGAAATCGGAAGGAAAACCCCAAAATCCGAAATTCTAGATCCAAGAGATTAATACCTTTGATTCGATGTGATGAAGATGATGAAATGATGATCAATCCGAAAGATGAGCTTGAAGATGATGATTGATGATTACACCTCGAAGAATCCTCTCCGAATCGCTCGAAATCGCCCAAAACTACCGAAGGAATGAAATGAGATGAAAAATGACGAACTCTGACTAAACTGTCCAATTTATACTCAGTCCAGGTTAGCGTGCGCTAGCCCTTGTGCATAGCGTGCGCTAACGAGTAATTTGGGTAGTCCAGGACCCACTGTCCGAACACGGTAGCGCGCGCTACGTACCTATTTGTAGCGTGCGCTACGGCCATACTACTAGCGTGCGCTAATATCCATTGTTAGCGTGCGCTAGCGAAATATTTGACGCCCGATCGGAGTCCGAAAGCGTCGACCTCGATCGGCCCCAATAGCGTGCGCTACAACCATTGTTTAGCGTGCGCTAATATATCGATTGCGTCGCTAACAACAATGCATAGCGTCGCTATGAATTAACCGATGCGATCCGGTAGCCACCGGACTCAACTGATCCGTCCCTAGCGCGCTACTCACACATATAGCGTGCGCTACTACAACCGTTAGCGCGCTACTTACCACTCGTAGCGTGCGCTACAAATATTCTCACTGCAGTCGGTACCTTACGGATCGCGGCCAAATAACCTTAGCGTGCGCTAAAGCCGAGCGGTAGCGTGCGCTACTTATACCCAATTAGCGTACCACAAAGGAGTATGTAGCGTGCGCTACTCCTCAAGCACGACTTGCAATGAAAATGACAATGATGATAAACACGGCACGAAACTCCAATCAGTTAGTGATGAATGACGATTGATACACGATACAATTACTCGAATGATAAATACCATGGTGAATATGAGTGACAAATGATCAATGATGAATGAGATTAATGAGTATCAATTCTTGAATGATAATTCTTGAGTGATAATTCTTGAATGATAATTCTTGAGTTACAACCGGTATTACATACACCCCCTTAAAAGAGTTTCGTCCCGAAACTAAGGGTCAAACAACTCGGGATAACTCTCTCGCATACTATCCTCGGTTTCCCAAGTAGCCTCTTCGACTCCGTGTCTAGACCACTGAATTTTAACCAAAGGAATCGTCTTATTCCTCAAGCTGTTTGATTCGCCGCTCTAAAACTCGTATAGGACGCTCCTCATATGAATGATCTTCGTCGATCTCGATTTCGTCAGAATCAAGTATGTGACTGGTCGGCGACATACTTCCGCAGTGAGAGACATGAAACACATTATGAATTCGGCTCAACGCCGGAGGTAAAGCCAATCGATAAGCTAACTCGCCTACTCGATCCAAAATCTCAATCGGTCCAATGAATCTCGGACTCTACTTCCCTCTCTTCTCAAAACGGAAGATACCACGACTGGGATACCTTGACCAACACGTGGTCACCGCTCGAACTCTAATGGTCGGCACGGTTATACGCATATGATTTCGCCGACTGAGTCACAACAAACGACTCGATCAAAGCTACCTTCTCACGGGCGGCTATAAGCATATCGGGCTCGGTGCCCAATGATTCTGATAAGTCGTCCCAACACAACGGAGATCGACAACGACGACCATACAAGGCCTCGTAAGGTGCCATCTTGATCGAAGCATGCCAACTATTATTATACGTGAACTCGATCAATGGTAGTTGGGCTTCCCAATCGTCTTTCCAATCGAGGACGCATGCCCTCAACATGTCCTCTAAGGTCTGAATCGTCCTCTCTGATTGTCCGTCGGACTGAGGGTGAAAAGCGGTACTGAGATTAAGCTGGGTTCCCATAGCGCGATGAACTGATTTCCAAAAGTGCGACACAAACCGTCCGTCACGATCGGAAACGATACTTTGAGGAGTACCGTGGAGTCTGACTATCTCTTTGATGAAAAGTTGAGCAAGTCTCTTGGGACCCCACGTTTCCTTGATCTCAAGGAAATGAGCTGATTTGGTTAAGCGGTCCACGATCACCCAGATCGTGTTCATGCCACGACGACTCGTCGGCAAACTCGTGATGAAATCCATAGAAATGTCTTCCCACTTCCATTCGGGAATAGGAAGGGGTTTCAGCATACCCGCCGGTCGCTGATGTTCAATCTTAACTTGTTGACAGGTTAAGCATCTCGAAACAAATTCGGCGACTTCACGCTTCATATTACTCCACCAGTAATTTTGTTTCAAGTCCTTGTACATCTTGCTAGACCCCGGATGAACAGAATAAGGGGTAGCATGAGCTTCTTTCAAAATCGAGTTTTTCAACTCGTCATTCGCCGGTACGCACAACCGATTCTTAAAACGCAAAAGTCCATCCTCGTGGACCACAAATCCAGGGGCTTTCCCCCGCGCCACATCCTCTCGGATGCGCAACAATGATGGATCCAAACCCTGATTCTCTCGGATTTCCTCCTCGAGTGACGATGAAATCTCTAATATACAAAGCTGCCCCTGAACTCGCCGGGCGACCTCGATCTCGGTCTAAGGAATTCCCGCTGAAGCTCCTTCGAATCGTTAAACGGCAAGCATCTGCTCCCGAACGGACTTACGACTCAAGGCGTCGGCGACAACATTCGCCTTGCACGGTGGTAAAGGATCTCGATATCATAATCTTTGATTAATTCCAACCACTGTCTCGGCGCATATTTAACTCCTTCGAGTAAATATATACTTTAAGCTCTTATGATCGGTGAATATCTCGATGTAACGCCATAAAGATAATGACGCCAAATTTTCAGCGAACACCACGGTGCTAGCTCCGTGTCGTGGTCGGATAATTAATCTCGTAAGGTCTCAATTGCCGTGAAGCATAGGCAATAACCTTCCTGCTCGCATGAGTACACATCCGAGACCCCGTCCGACGCATCACTATAAACCACAAATCCTTCCGTCCCCTGCGGCAAGGAAAGTACAGGTGCTGACATTAACCGGCTCTTGAGTTCCTCAAAACTCCGCTGACACGCGTCGGACCACGTGTATTTCTTATCCTTTTGCAAAAGGTTCGTTAAGGGTTGAGCGATTCGAGAAAATCCCTCTACAAATCGCCGATAATAACCCGCTAATCCGAGGAAACTTCGGATTTCCTTAACGTTCTTCGGAGGTAGCCAATCTCGAATAGCTTCCGTCTTCTGAGGATCGACACGAACTCCGTCTGATGAAATTACATGTCCGAGAAAAGTCACTTCGGACATCCAGAACTCACATTTAGAAAATTTCCCATAAAGTTGTTCTCGTCTCAACACGTCGAGCACTAGATGAAGGTGAAACTCGTGTTCCTCCCGGTCACGAGAATAAATCAAAATGTCATCGATGAAGACAACAACAAACCAATCCAAAAAGTCGATGAAGACCCGATTCATTAACTCGATGAATACCGCAGGTGCATTAGTCAATCCGAACGGCATAACCACAAACTCATAATGACCATAGCGCGTGCGAAACGCTGTTCTCGCGATATCCGACGCTCGAATCCGCAACTGATGATATCCAGATCTTAAATCGATCTTGGAAAATACTGAAGCTCCCTGAAGTTGATCTAAGAGATCGTTAATACGGGGTAAGGGATACTTATTCTTGATCGTCACCCTGTTCAACTCCCGATAATCAATACATAAGCGGAATGAACCATCCTTCTTCTTGACAAACAACACTGGTGCTCCCCACGGGGACGCACTCGGTCGGATATAACCTTTCTCGAACAATTCCTCAAGTTGGTTCTTTAATTCCTGCATTTCGGTCGGGGCCATCCGGTACGGTGCCTTCGATATCGGGGACGTACCAGGCTCCAACTCAATCGTGAATTCCACATCCCTCTGTGGAGGCAAGCCAGGTAACTCGTCTGGAAAAACATCGGCATATTCCCTCACCACCGGGATATCCGTCAATATTACTGATGATTTCTCGGTTTTGGCCATATAGCACCAATAACCGACACATCCCTGATTGAGTAATCTTACTGCTTTCATCAAATTAATGACTTTACCAGAACAGCCGGGATTACCTCCCTGAAACACACATTCAACTCCATCGTCTGAAATGATAGTGACCAAACGCTTTCGGACACTAATGATGGCATCATGACGATCCATCCAATCAATACCCAAGATGATGTCGTCCCTCGGTAAATCTACTACGATTAGGTCCGCTGGCCATACACGACCATGAAGCTGAATCGGACAATTCTGAATCTCACGACTTCCGATAATTCGTCTACCATCAGGTAGGCCAATGACATATGGCTCACAACTAGTAGCACTACCCAGACGTAGTCTACTCAAACATGACTCGGAAATGAATGAATGAGATGCACCAGTATCAAAAAGGGTACACACAGGTTGAGATAGAATATCGAGTGTACCTGAGATCATTCGGGCCTCGGGATCATCGGTCTTCTTCATCTCATAAATTCGGGGCTTGCCGGCCCCCGAACCGGACGCTCCCGTCTGATAGCTCTTGGCTCCGCCTTTAGCTCCTGTCGTCTTGAACGACGCTGACTGAGTGGCCTGATTCTGCACCCCTGAATGACCTGGGGCTTGAGATGACGCCGGAGTGGGTTTAAAGTCCCTACGGCAAAAACGGGCCCTATGCCCAGCAATCCCACAGTTGTGGCACGTGACAGACTGCTTCGGACACTTGGTGCTGAAATGACCCTGTTCCTCACAGTTGAAACAGGTGATGGCCGAACTGGCCGCTCGCGACTGAGATTCCGCGGGTTTAGACGCTAGGGGAGGTCGCTCAGAAAAAGTAGAGCCCGCCCGCGGTTTCTTGAAAGTGGCCTGACTCCCGTCAGACTGATTACGGTTCTTGGACTTCTTGCTAGCAGACGAAGGTTGCTGCTTAGCAATTTCCTTAGCCGTAAGCTCGTAAGTAAGAGCCTTCTCAATGAACTCGGCCAACGTGGTGCAATTATGATTAAGTAACTGAAGTCTCATACGGGGTTTCAGCCTCTTGCTGAAATACTTGATCTTGTCCGCTTCTGAGTGAATGATAGATGAGGCGAACGGAAGAAGTTCCTGAAATTTTTCGGCGATGGCGAGAACATCATCATCCGCCGAAAGGTCGGGAGTGAGTAATTCCGACAACTTGGCCTCCCGAGTGGGGCCGGATAGTACCTCTCCATCATGAGAGTCTTGAATCGATCCCAAGTACATGTTCCGTCTGGGCTTCAACGATAACCACCATGAATGAGCGCTCTTACCGAGATAGTATGCCGCAATCGAAACTTTATGCCCTTCGTGGCAATCCACCATAGCAAATAACTTCTCAAAATGCTCAAGCCGGTGAACAATATCCGCCGGCTCGGATGAGCCCTCAAAAGTAGGTGGTCAGGCGAGAGATATCGCTAATGATATTGCTTACACCTCTCTTGCCTGCGAGGTGGCGGCGGAGGAGCTGCTGATTTTGATTGACGGAGTTATGCATCGTCTCCATCAACCGAGCCATCTGGGTCATTTGGGCCATCATGCCCCGCATAAATGCGAGTGGGTCGACCCGAACACCCTCTCGACCGAGCCGTGTCCTGCACGACTCCTGACGATGAATGATCGCGTCCAAGTGAGTGAGTGGCGGCGTCATTGCTCGATGAGTTAGCATTATTCCCGGCATTTGCACGGTATTCGCACGAGTTCTCGGATTCGGCCCGCTCCACGGCCTCGTCCTCCACGTCCTCTCGCCCTTTCCATATCAAGTGGAAAGTCATATGATGGTTATACATCTCGCATGAGTATCACATTATGATTATATTATGAAATGATGAAAATGAGCATACGCGCTCAAATACAAACGATTACATGAATGATTGATTGACGTGACATGATTATCTCGGTGAAGTTATGAAATGATTATCTTGGATGAGTTAACAAGATTAATGATCCGATCTTCCACGATCAACAACAATCAACAATGAAATGAATTGGTGATTAATGAGTTAACTCGATCGTCCGGTCAAAATGACAATGATGATTGAGGATTGTTAAGCGATGAATTATGAATGAATGATTAATGCCGAAATTATACCATGGCATTAGAAATCTTACGATTCTTGGTCTCGATTGGCTCGGCATTTGCACAGTCACACGTGACGCGAAAGTCCAATGATACTAGTCCGATGACGATGATTTCAAATGAGACATGACTTGGAGGGTAGTATTCAAAACCACGCTCCGATACCAACTCGTAACACCCCAAACTAGGCGGATATTACGGTGCCGTGGACCCCCAACCGGGACCCACCAAAGAATGAGAATGAATGAATTACAGTAAATGTAGTACCGAACCACATTACAACATCAATTACTCCGATGAGGAGTTTTATACAACACCTGTGATAAAATAGAATACATGTGTATTTTATGTGACGATAAAATACACAACATGAATGAAATGAGCATTCAAACGGAATGTCTCAATGGAATGAATAAAGGAAACATAAATGGCCGAATGAATGACTCAATGCATCGGGGCCCCTACTAGTATCACTGGGACTCCTCGCCATCACCGTGCTCTCCCGTGCCTTAGCCTTGCCATGACGAAAAACAACATCCCCAATGGGGCCGGCCATACGTAACAACAATCCTCAAGGGTTGAAAATACACAATCATGATATATCTGAAATTATGAATTATCCTCGAAACATACGCAATCAAACATGCTATATGAATCGACTAATCAAGACGGCTCAAAGGAATGGCGCCACACTACGTCCGGATGGAAATGTGTCCGTGCACAAGCCACCAACGATCAAACACGCGTGGTCTTGTACCTAATCGCCTCACGAGCAATCGACTCGTGCATGCGATCAATGTGAGGCCACCAACCAACACACGACTATAATGTGCCCGACATGAAAATCCTACACATACCAACCGCACGCCAAGATGACCCGAATGCCACAATATGACAAAAGTGACAATGAAAATGAATAATGACTCACCAAGATTGAATGATGGTGAAATGAATGATAGCTCAATGAAATGATCGGAACCGTCGTTCCTTATGACCGAGGTGATTAATTGACAATGACGAGTTTTGATACGATTAATACAATGATGAATGAGTTATGATTATGAATGAACAACGACAAAAGGAATGAATATCCTTTTAACCGAGTAAGAATTAACTTACACAATACCGATGATGAATGTCCGTCCACGAACAACGTCCTAAATGAAATATCGGTCGCTCGAACAACCTTGAATAACACAATTACCAATAATCGTCATTACGCAAATCAAAAGCGATCATAATCGACTCAAACGTCGACACAACGATATCCGAGCTCGAATGAATCGAAACCAACTCCGAGATGAGTATTTCAAACCATCAAAACACTTTCAAGGATATCAATAATCCATTAGGAATCCATAACTCATGATTACAACAACATCAATCGGAAAATCCCCAATTAACCAAGTCAACCCCAAGGGTTCTTGAAATAATTCGAAAATAACCATTAAATCCGTAGGAATATGTTTATACAAGTTAGATAATCCATAACTAACATATTCCAATGATAATCCAAGCTTACACGAAGAAATCGGAAGGAAAACCCCAAAAACCGAAATTCTAGATCCAAGAGATTAATACCTTTGATTCGATGTGATGAAGATGATGAAATGATGATCAATCCGAAAGATGAGCTTGAAGATGATGATTGATGATTACACCTCGAAGAATCCTCTCCGAATCGCTCAAAATCGCCCAAAACTACCGAAGGAATGAAATGAGATGAAAAATGACGAACTCTGACTAAACTGTCCAATTTATACTCAGTCCAGGTTAGCGTGCGCTAGCCCTTGTGCATAGCGTGCGCTAACGAGTAATTTGGGTAGTCCAGTACCCACTGTCCGAACACGGTAGCGCGCGCTACGTACCTATTTGTAGCGTGCGCTACGGCCATACTACTAGCGTGCGCTAATATCCATTGTTAGCGTGCGCTAGCGAAATATTTGACGCCTTGATCGAGTCCGAGCTGTCGACCTCTCGATTCGACCCGATAGCGTGCGCTAATATATCGGTTGCGTACGCTAACAACAATGCATAGCGTACGCTATGAATTAACCCGGTGCAGTCCAGTAGCCACTGGACTCAACCTGATCCGTCCCTAGCGCGCGCTACTACACACATATAGCGTGCGCTACTACAACCCTTTAGCGCGCGCTACTTACCACTCGTAGCGTGCGCTACAAATATTCTCACCTGCAGTCCAGTACCTTCTGGACTGCAGCCAAGGTAGCCTTAGCGTGCGCTAAAGCTGAGCGGTAGCGTGCGCTACTTATACCCAATTAGCGTACGCTAAAAGGAGTATGTAGCGTGCGCTACTTACAATCAATCCTCAATTAACCCGATGATAAACACGGCACGAAACTCCAATCAGATTAGTGATGAATGACGATTGATACACGATACAATTACTCTGAATGATAAATACCATGACTGAATATGAGTGACAAATGATTAATGATGAATGAGATTACTGAGTATCAATTACTGAATGATAATTACTGAGTGATAATTACTGAATGATAATTACTGAGTTACAACCGGGTATTACAGGTACGGCCGTAAGGCTTGGCCAGATATGGCCGTACGTGTCGAGCAGGGTGCCCATACGTTTTTGTCCGAAGGCGAGTTACGGCCGTAAGGGTTGCGGCATACGACCGTAAGGCGAGGGAGATACGGCCGTAAGGCTTGGCCGGATACGGTCGTACGTTACAGACAGGGTGCCTGGTCATTTTCGACGAAGGGGGCTTACGCCCATAATATTGGCCAGATACGGCCATATCGTCCGATTTACACCCGTAAGGTGTGTGGGTATGGCCGTAAGAATGTTGGCAGGTGTTTTAGACGAGGGCGAGTTACGCCCGTAAGTTAGGTTCGGATACGGCCGTAAGGCTGTCGGCAGGTGATTGGACGAAGCCGAGTTACAGCCGTACGAGTTGGCTGGTTACGGCCATAAGGCCGTTGACCTGGGATGTTACGGTCGTAAGAAGGCCGAGTTACGGTCGTAACTTCCAGCAGTTTATATATGTCTTGGACGAGACTTTTCCTCATTTTTCTCATTTCCTTCACCTTGTCCGAGAGAGAGAGCTTAAGGAATAGATCTTTCTTCATCAATCACTTGAATACTCGGTTTTCATCATCTTCATTCAGTTGTGAAGCTTGGATAGTCGTTTTAACACGTTTTCATCGGATCGAAGTGCTTGGATCTTCAAAGGTAATATTCTTCAACATCTTGGATTTCGATTTTGTATTAAGATATGATGTTTTAGACGTTAAAATCATGCTGTATGAAGTTATGTATGCATGATTATGGATATGTATGATTATTCATTGGATTATTGAAGGATTACTCAAGAACACTTTGAATATTAAGTTAGATTTGGGGGTTTTCGATTAATCATTTTTGAAATCACGAATTTGGATATTCATTTTGATTATTGGTCGTATTGAAGATGTTTTGTTGGTTTGAAACACTTCATGGGGATTTAATGTTGGTATAATTGAGGATTGATTGTAAACAATCGGAGATTGGTCACAACGTGTTTGATATAATGCCCCAATGAACTTGGTTTTAGTCGTATCGATGTTTTGAGTTGGTTATCATCGTGTTTGATTTGTATGTTGAACGGATTGTTCGAAATTGTGTTATTCAAGGTTGTTCGAGCGACCGACATCTCATTTAGGACGTTGTTCGTGGAAGGACATTCTTCATCAGTGTTGTGTAAGTTAATTCTTACTCAGTTAAAATGATATTCATTCCTTTTGTTGTTGTTCATTCATAATCATAACTCATTCATCATTATATTAATCATATTGAGACTTGTAATTGTCGAATAATCACTTCATTCACGAGGAACGGCGGTTCCAATCATTTCATTGAACTATCATTCACTTCACTATCATTTTCATCTCGGTGAGTCATTCTTGACCTTGTCGGATTATTATTCATTGATATTTATTTTGGTCATTCTGGTTCATATGACCTTCTGGGTTCATATTGCGTGGACGGGTGCGGATGTGTGGAATTTTTAGTCGAGAACACGATGGTCATGTATTGGGATCGATACATTGGACTGTGCACACGGTAACGATTACCTCCGTGAGACTAATTAGATACAAGGACGGGTGTGTCCGGTCATCCGTCTTGTACACTTGCACAGAACATTACGGGCGTACTATGATACTCCTCTTCAGCGTAATTCATAACTAAGGATATTTCATAACTAAAGATATATCATGATTGTGTATTTTCAACCCTTGAGGATTGTTGTTCTGTGTAACTAAACCCGTTGAGGGATTTTGTTTTCAGGTCATGGCATGGCAAAAGCACGGGAATAGAATGTGGACGGCGAGGAGTCCCAGTGATACTAGTAGGGGGCTCCAATCCTTTCAGTCATTCATGTTGTTGTCATTTATTTTCCGCTGCAGATTTTCATTTGGATACTCCGTTTCATTCAGTGTTGTGTATTTTATCTTCATATAAAATATACTAGTATTCGGTATTGTCCTGGTGTTTTGTATTTAAACTCCTCATCGGAGTGTTTGGTAATATAATGTGGTTCGGTACTACAATTATATTATTTAATTCATCAGTTTCATTCGCCTAGTGGGTCCCAGTCGGGGATCCACGGCACTATAATACCCACCTAGTTTGGGGTGTTACAACTCCGAGGTTCATGGCTTGTTAGCATGAAGGCGGGGATAACTTGTGTGGTTATCCATCGGGTATGTCTTGCGGGGACTCCGAGGTTCGTGGCTTGTTAGTGCGATGCTGGGATAACTTATGGGTGTGATTTGGTTATGAATGTATCTATGCTTGTGGTCACGTGACTATTGTTACAGTGACATGTGATTTGGTATGGCTTCCTATTGGGTTATTCACTCGGGTATATTCTACGGGAGCATCTGAGGTTCGTGGCTTATTAGCACGGGACACGAATAATCCTTAGGAATATGTGTTTGATGATTTGGGTCGTGGATCCTGTGGTTTATGATTTGGGTCGTGGACCCTGTGGTTTGTGATTTGGATCGTGGACCCTGTGGTTTATGATTTGGGAATTGGACCCTATGTTTCGTGATTTGGTTCTTGGACCCCGTGTTTTGTGAATTGGGTTGTGAACCCGTGTTTTATTATCGGAATTGTATTTTGGGAAAGATGATTTTGGGCCACGTCCACAAGCGTTTTCGAAAGACTTGAGAATTCTTTAATCCCAAATGTTTTCAAAACTCCCGCGATCGTAAAATGTTTTTACAAGATGTATATCGGGTTTACCCCTATCTTTCGATTTAACCGTTTTGATCAAGTGATTTACCTCGGGAAGTATGTTTATGATTTCTAAGTCCTTGGAGTATGATATGTATGGCTTGTTTTCGTATTTTATACTTGCACTAGCAAAACAGTGGAGCTTTGCTAACCCCCGAGTATTTGGGGGGTGGATGTCTGTCTTTGCATTCAGGTTCTGGGAGCATAACACAGGATTGGCACAAAGGATGATGAAAAATGATCGATAGTAATCACATGAGAACCCGTACATTATTGTATTGTTGGTTGCATTTTATTCCGCTGCAATTTTCCTTCCACGTTATATGCGAGTGTGTTGTATTCGACCCCTGCGTGGGCATGTATTGTGTTTGAGTTGTATGTATTTATTGAAATACCAAATCGGTCTACTGAGTCCTTTTAGCCTTAAAGGCATTGTTTAGATGTTCAGTATTGTTACCAGCCTGGTAGATCCTTTAGGAAGGGTTCTACGGTGTGTAATATCCCTGAGTGGATTGGGGGTGTTACAATTCATAGGAGAAACATAATAGCAATTGTTCAAAACTAACAAAATACCATTCGGTAAAGTTAGATCATAAGTTCCTACGGCTAGTGCAGCAACTCTTGCTCCATTGCCCAATCTTAGATCCACTTCCCCTTTCTTCAGCTCTCTACTGCTTCTCAACCCCTGCACATTTGTACAAATGTGAGATCCACATCCATTATCCAATACCCAAGAGTTAGAAGTAGATAAGTTAACTTCTATAACAAATATACCTTTGCCAGTCTCACTACCCTTGGTACACTTTAGCTCTTCCAAATAAACCTGGCAATTTCTTTTCCAGTATCCTGGTTTATTGCAATGATGGCAATTTCCATCTTTAGGAGCTTTAGCCTTGAAAACCGGCTTAGTATGGTCTTTAGATTTGGCAACTTTTGCCTTACCTTGGCCCTTGCCTTTGTACTTGAAGGACTTCACTTTGCTGACCATCAGCACGTGGCTTGGTTTCTTCTTAATATTCTGCTCATCCGTTTTAAGCATTCCATGTAGCTTAGCAATGGACTTCTCCATCTCATTCATATTATAGTTCATAATGAACTCACCAAAGCTATCGGGTAATGAGTTTAGGATCACATCCAT
The DNA here is from genome assembly GCA_033398695.1 of Orobanche coerulescens. Taxonomy (NCBI): domain Eukaryota; kingdom Viridiplantae; phylum Streptophyta; class Magnoliopsida; order Lamiales; family Orobanchaceae; genus Orobanche; species Orobanche coerulescens. The sequence continues at coordinate 58,737,106 of CM065809.1, read as the reverse complement.
GGAGTGCTCCTTAGAAAGTGGAAAACCAAGCATATCAAGATGACCAATATATCCTTTCATCTTATACATGAGTGCTGACAGATGTCCCCTCAACCATCTTGCTAACATACAAGGCATGAAAGGTCTCATACCTCTTTTGCCTAACATGCTTTGAGAAAGTTTCCTTGAGGTGAGCATTAAGCTTATAAGCTTCCCTTTCTTCCAGATTCTTCTGAAGTTCTGGACAAATGGTAGCCAACATAAGACAACTGACATTAATATAATTATCACAATGTTTCTTCCATTTGTCTTTTGTTGCTTTGTTAGCATCGTCAGCAGGCTCATCGGGAATTTCTTCCTCAAGAAAGTACAACTTTCTTTCTTGCCTGAGAACTATTCTCAAACTCTGGATCCAATCCAGATAGATGCTGCCATTTTCTTTGAGCTTGTCCTTCTCAAGGACGGATCGCAGTCAAATGACGGATGTGTTGTTTGATGCTATTCTATTATCTACAAAATTCAATATGTAAAGTATTTAGTCACATTTTATTTTTCGAAAAATACTCCCACTAAAATAAAATACCCTCAATTTTACAACATTTGTAATTTTATTGGGCTAAGACCCCATTTTGCACAATTCTAAACTCAGCTTTGGCATGACACCAGAATTGAGCTACTTTAGGAGGATAACTCTCTATCGATTACATCATATGTAACTCTTAGATTATACTTACGGGATTTGGCATCTTATGTCCAAGCATGTTATAATCCCATCTTATGCCTTAAGGTTCAAAATTATTTTGAATTCTTAGTTCATTAAAACACATAGGTATCACCATTACCCATCCTACCTTACTAAGATAATCCGAGCACCCAACTTTGGCATGACCTGCTCAAGATGATCGAAGTCTTGATAGGTGTTTTAATTGAACGACATAAAAAATTTTTAACGAGGGGTTGTATCTTATGTAGCATGTCTATGTTGGCTAACATACATCACATCACATACATGCATAAATTTAATCATACATAACATCACATGACATAATAAACATATGATAGTGTATAGCATGACATAATCAATTGGCTCCTCGAGTCCGTCCTTTGTCTCCTTCTTTTCTTGATTACATTAATGAAAAAGATATTACACTAGTAAAATTAAATTACAAGAGGGCAACATGTAGGTCATAAATTATAATAATAAATTAAAAGATGACTCGCATGCCGTAAAACCAATTATAATTGAATGACACGCAAGCCGTAAACCAACCCAGAATAAATTAATACATCCAATCACATTGGTCAATTTATGGTCATACCATACACCAATCATATACTAAAATTAATCATCACATAATTAATTAAACATACTACTAAAATCAATTGTCACATGATTAATTAAACACAATATAAATCTGTCTGACAGTTAGATATAATATTAATATCCGATCAAAATTCAAAAATCTAAAACACTATCTCAGATGGTCAAGCCCTCTATATCCGCTCATGTCCTTGCGGGTTTGAATCCCGCCGGCCGCAAGAAACGCATTTTTGAAACATATTGATTTTACAAAGCAGGAGTTAAATAAAATATCAGTGAATAAAATTCACAAGAGGTGTGCCAGTCGAGATCGTCGGGATGTGTCTTCGGGTATGAAACGGCACGGGATCGAATCCCTTCACCCGCAGAATATTATTATGCGATTTTATTGCAGTCCGCAGGTCCGGACCAGACCCGAACCTGCCCAAACCTGACCCGTTTCGCTGTGCTGTTCCTGAACAGTGTGGACTGCAGTTTATGCGATAAAGAGTCCAGAAAATTAATTTTGAATAATCCGATTCAATCAAACTAAATCAGAAAAATATTGTAAAATCTCTATCTCATAAATATGATCAAGAACATAATTTTTATATATTCAAAGCATATAAAACATGTTCTACATAAATAATTAAATCACTATAATTTGGTTCTGATACCATTGTTGGATTTTGTGTGTATCTAATACAATAAATGTGAGCAAGACGCAGCGGAATAAATTAACGAAAGATCCAGACGATGATCTTCAAGCAGTAATTTAATTGATTTATAAAGAGTTCGTCGAATTACCTTAATTCAAATAACAGATTTGAACCCAGCTGATTAAAATCCTCTTCCTCTTTCGGTGATCCACACATGAACAACTGGTACAAGCCGGATTGCTAGATGACCGAAACAGACTTCCCAGACAGAAAATGGTTCGGCCGAACAGAAGAGGAGAGGGTCGATTTTTATCTCACACAATTAGAGTTGTGTAATTTTTGTCTTTTGACAACTCTTTGTCCAAGACCCTTTATTTATACTAAGTAAACCCTAGAGTTAAACTCTAATGTTTGCTTCATTACCCCTAAACTTATTAAATAATACAATACATATAATATCTTATATTATATATATTACTTATTATTTAATCCTCTAATAAATATAGTATCTAATATTATATTTATCTTTCCAGTTGATATAATTAAATAATATAATATATAATAATCTATAATATATATTACTCATTAATTATTTTCTTTATTAAATATAATATCTAATATTATATCTATTAATTATTCTTGCTTGTCTTTAGTTGTCGTGTGTGTGACCCAAAAGACTTATATTATGTTGGCAATTATGTAATACCTTATTAAATAATAAATCCCAAGCGGTCACTAGAAAGACATTATGACTACCCAAATAATATAAGTTTATAGTCCATTAAACCATTTAACGTGTCAAATTCTTTTGTCGCACGATATCATATTTGAACTAAGTCATGGAAATTTTATCATACTTTTTATGTTCAAATGCTTTCTCGATCTTAAGTAGACTGATTGAATCAAATGACTCCTCATTTGAGCATGGCCATGTATTTCCTTCAGTCCTACTTATTGAGGGCTCCAACAGTTATCTCTCTCGCTAAAGAGAGGGACAAATCCCCATCTTGATTATTCATTGCCCTCTACATGACTCCCACTAATCTTAATCGCTAACCTTTATGATCACCATGTTTCAGATAACGTTGGATTACGTCAAGGCATAGCAATTGTAATGCTGGACTCTATGATAATCTCACGTTCAAGGATTTATTGACATACTTATTATATTGAGATTCACTTATGACATTTTCATGCAGTGATCTCAATACCCATAAGTTTGATCTGTACCATATGCATAATCATATGATGATTATCAATCAAACTTATACTAGTATTTTAATCACTTGAGTCTCTACACAACGTGATTGGACCAGGGACATTTGAATAATCTCATTATTCATGAATAACTATTATTCGATTATTATAATATTTAAATATGCGTACATTATAATAATCAATGAAAAATAAAAGATATCAAATAACTTTATTTAAATGTGACATTACAAATCTAGGCACATCGAATGTCCTAGGACGCTATTCGCAACAAGATTGTGGGATTATAGTCCTTAGCAACAAATATGTTCTCGATGTCATAGACCCACCTATAGTACTCATGCCCTTCTGAGTCCAAAATATCGAATTTGGAATGAGTTGGATCAGCTATCTTGGTACAAGAAAAAAGAAAATGAGTTTTCACAGTTTATCATGAATACTTCCATGATAAAATTTCAATAATGGGAGCATATTATTTTCTGAACCAAGATATGATCACAAAATCTTTTGATGTTTTTTCAGGATTACCCATAGTTACTTTATCATGGTTTTATGTGGGATAGACAGTAGAATTAAGTCCTTTAAAGTCTACTAATGATGAAGCTGAATTGACATGCAATATCTATATATGCATGTAAATATATGTATATTTATAGATATATACACATAATTCTATATATCTACATACACATAATGCAGTCAAATAAGTCCTAAACATGATATCGAAGTTTTATGGTGCAATTAAATTAGTTCACCTGAATTATGATTCAATTCAAGTGGTTAATCAATATGTTTGTTTTAATTAAGCATATATAAACAAATTATATATCATAATATGCAATCAAATCAAATATAGCATATGAAATAGCACCGAAAGTAAATAGTAGTGTTGTAGGGATTATCTTGCAGGAAAGACACAATTCTTTCCTAGTATGCACCTCCAATTTTTCTCGGATGAAATTGTATTTTCAGTTCCAGTGGCCCGCTTGAGTCTTTGGTTAAAAAAAATCTCAACTCCCCTTCGAAGTGCAGTCCAACATTATCTTACTAAAAAAAATAAGAAGTTAGATTTGTAATCTACAACAAAAGGAAAGGTAAACTGGATATTTCTAATAAGAAAAAGGAAAAGGTTTTATCCTTCTCAAATTCCAGTCGGCATCAGATTAGGATTGGAAAGCACATCCGTCTTCTCTTCTTTGGTCGACCGTTACTGACATGTGATACGAAGTCAAGTAGCAAGTTAGACGTGAGCGTGCAGTCGATCTGGCGGGTCCGTACACTATGCGGTTGGGTTGGGCCAACTAAGGCAGTGCATTGTGGTAGTTGTTCGGTGGTGACTAGAGTTCCAGGCTTTGGCTGCGAAAATCGATAACCGGAAATAGGTTTGGAAGAAGGACTTGGATTTTTGATGGCAGTTGCAAGCTGGTGATGCGCGATGTCTTGGTGGGCCGCGGCTGTGCAACAGATCCATGAAGAAGACAACGATGGAAAATTAGGATTCTCGAATCTAGATTCGGCGGGGCACTACATGCCCGTGTGTTGGCGACCCGGGCTAGGCTGCTAGGTTTAAGCTGGTTGCGTGGTGGGGAGTTGGTCCGGCGCAGAACTAGTGGTTGTTTGGATCCACGGCGGCGTCTAGGGTTTCACCATAATTTTGATATTAAATTTGGACAATTTTTCTTGAAGGAGTGGAAAATATTTCTTGTCCTATAACTTGTTGAAGAAAAAATAAAGTAGGCAATAAATAGGGAAAATATGTTGTTGTTGCCCAAAATATTTATCCGAAGATTAATACTGCTGGAAGACGGACAACAAACAACAATTGCGGGAGCACTTCCGAGAGAAGATAAATAATACAAGATTTGCCGGGTTTGTTAGGCCCGGGCTTGAATGCTCTCGCGAGATGTTATTAATACAAATATTCGTGGATACAAGTATTAATGAGAGAAATCTAAGTACAATGAGTGTAAAAAGACTCTGTTAATCCGGCTCTTGAGCGAAGCTCGGTGTTCTTCGTCCCCGCCGGTAATCTGCTCGAGGAGAAAAGCCGGGAGAAGTAAGACCGAATGATAGCTGTTGCCAAGAGTTGGAGATTAGCCAAGTGATGTATATTGTTTCTGTATTGTGTGCTCAAATCGTGAGGTTGCAGAAGGAGTGTCCAAGTGCAGGGCGCCTTGCTTATAGGGGCAATGGGTCTGTCTGTAGTGGCGATCGCTGCCGGCCAATATAATAATCGCGATCGCTGCCGGCCAATATAATAATGTGCCGACCGCTGCCGGCCAATATTATAATGGGGCGATCTCTGGGCTGTTGGGCTAAAGTCCAAGGAAGATCTTTGTTTGTCGGGCTAAAGTCCAAGGAAGAGGTCACAGCTTGGGCGGTCCAATAAGGAGCCATCACGTGTCCGGAGTCAGTCAACATGTGGCCCTACTGACAAGCTTTCGGCGGCCTGTCGGCTGGTGGAGGGAATCTGTCAGGCTTTGGTCAATGGCCCGAGATTCGCGGATCTTGTCTGAGCCCTTGCATGTGGTGCCAGTCTTGAGGCTCGGCCTTCGCCGACTGGGTGCCCGTCGGTGGTGATCGACATGAGCGGTCGTCTCTAGCTGATCATCCGAGGTCGCCATCGGCCAGTGGATGGAGATCGCCAATGGTCGGTCACCAAGGGTAGATCGCCAGGTGCCGAGAGACGGTCGGTCGCCAAAGGTCGGGCGCCGAGTACCGAGAGGCGATCGTATTGGTGTCGATCGCTCGGCAGCGGGATTCCTCCTGGGGCCTTCGGTTGGCCAGTCTAGCATGTCCGCAGGGCTAAGGCTCGATCGCCTGGTCGCTGGTCGGAAGGTGTTAAATCTTGATACAACAATTGCCCCCCAGCTTGCTCCTATGTTGAAGACATGGGGCGAGGTGGTTCTTGCTGGTGATCGTGTATGGATGAGGACGGGCGATCTGAGCTGACTTAGGACTCGGACTTGGGCTATCATGGTCGATTGGCTTAGCTATCTTTCGGTCTTGTACCTGCAAAAAACAACATTGGCCGATCCCCCACGGAAACTTGGTGGTTTCGCTTGCAACTGGAATCGAGCACAGTCGCGGAAATCGATGGACCGACTCCATGACCGTGTCTTGGTGCGCGAAGACATTGAGTGTCTCGTGACTCACTTTATTATGAGGGTCCTCTGTTAGGCTGCGCCTCGCCTCGTATTTAAACGAAGGGCGTGCGGTCTCGGTCTAGAGGAGTCCTTGCGCGGGGCAGCGTCGGATGAATCAACTCCACGCCCGCGGCTTGTTAGCTCTGCTTCCACCTCGGCCAGCCATGGAGATGGCCGACCTCGACGGTGTACGTTGGGACGGGGTTGTGGAATGAGTCCACTGATTAATGTTGGAGAGCCCTCCGACTACGCCGACCTCGTATTTAAACGAAGGGCGGGCGATCTCGGCCGAAAGGGACCTTGCATGGCCGAAGCAGCCGGTTCCATCGACTGCCAGGGCCATGGCTTTATGATGTGCGGTGGAGGCGATCTTATGCCTTAGTCCGTCATGTTATATGCTGGACTGTAGATGGCGATCGTGTCCACCGGGTTGCTGATGATGTTGCGATCTGGCCGGAAGACTGGCGATCGTCGCTCGGCGGCCGATCGCTTTATTCGTAGGTCGATATTGGCGATCGGGCGGCGGCTAGTCCCTTATGTTAGAATGGACTGTAGGCGGGGATCGAGTCCTCCAGCTCTGCTGGGTAGTAGCGATCGGGCCGGGAGACTGGAGGTCGCTGACGGCGCCGACCGATCTACTCTAGCCGAGAAGAAGCCTTTGCACAGACAGAAATCTGCGGCTCTAGCCGGAAGGCTGCGTAGGTCGTCGGCGGGGTCTTCGTCGGATGCCCGAACATAGGCGAGAAACCACAGAACCCCCTAGGACCGCGTAGAGGGCGGTCTCATCGCTTACGGGCTCGCCGTTGAGGATGATCATGTCAACCCGGTCGATGTAGTCCGAGTCGGACTCCTGTTCTCCTTGCCTGATTTGCATCATGCGATGGCGACCTTCTGGCCGGGCGACCCTGGTGGCGAAGTGTTCCGTGAAGACGTGCGCCAGCTCGTTAAAGGAGCCAATGGACCGAGGTGGCAGCGAGGTGTACCACCGTGGGCGAGGTCGTCCAGGTCGGAGGAACATTCGGCACTGGTCGCGTCCGATGCCCCACACCCGGTCATGTAGATGTTGAACTTGTGCGGTGTGTGCTTGGGGGTCCGATCGCCCGGTACACGGGTGTCCGAGGAGGGCGATCTTGTGCTCCACCGGGCGAGCTCGATGTCGATCGCGAGCGGCTCGCTCGGCGGGCGATCGTCCTCACGGCGCTGCCGGATTGCGAGGAGCGCCTTCATGTCGTTGAGTTGATGTTGCATTGCGGCAATCGCGCGGCTCGGCCGCTATGCGGATCGGCTTTGGGCGCGGGGCCGAGGCGATCGTGTGCGATCTCGGACCCGCCGCCGCCGACCTCGAATTCGGCGAGCGGGATCAGTGCGGCCGGATCGTCTTGTGGGAGCCGGGTAGGCCGAGCTCAGTGACGGATACCAACTCCGTCGTCTCGTAGCCGGAGGCCGGATGCCCGGCCGCTGTGTCGGGTCACTGCCCAGGCGATCGAAGACAGAGGTGCCCCGGCTGCCGAGCGCCTCTTCTTGCGGGCGAAAGCCTCGTGGAGATTGCTCGGCCAGTAGTGCTTTGAGCTTCCGCTTGATCTTCCGGCGAGAGACCGGGGGGGGCGGTAGCTGGAGGCGCGTCGAGAGCACTCCGTCGCTCCTGTAGGACGGCCAGGGCCCCTTCGATCTGTTCCTTGGTTCGGAACCGATCGAGCGAGAGGCTTGGGCCGCCGTCCAGGGACGGGATCGAGCGTCTCTGACCGCGGCGGCTACCTTCCACCATCGGCTGTGGCTCGGACTGGGACGGAACAGGGGGTCTGGCCGGCTGGTCAGCGGCTTTCTTCGACGCGGAGGCGGAAGACATGTTTTCTGAAGGATTTCTTTGAAGTGCAGTAAGTGTCACTTCAAGTATCTGCCCCGAGAACAGTGAGTGTTCTTCGGGACGGTAGGTGTAACAAATCGAGGGTTGGATGCCCTCCTTCTAGCGCCAATTGTTGTTGCCCAAAATATTTATCCGAAGATTAATACTGCTGGAAGACGGACAACAAACAACAATTGCGGGAGCACTTCCGAGAGAAGATAAATAATACAAGATTTGCCGAGTTTGTTAGGCCCGGGCTTGAATGCTCTCGCGAGATGTTATTAATACAAATATTCGTGGATACAAGTATTAATGAGAGAAATCTAAGTACAATGAGTGTAAAAAGACTCTGTTAATCCGGCTCTTGAGCGAAGCTCGGTGTTCTTCGTCCCCGCCGGTAATCTGCTCGAGGAGAAAAGCCGGGAGAAGTAAGACCGAATGATAGCTGTTGCCAAGAGTTGGAGATTAGCCAAGTGATGTATATTGTTTCTGTATTGTGTGCTCAAATCGTGAGGTTGCAGAAGGAGTGTCCAAGTGCAGGGCGCCTTGCTTATATAGGGGCAATGGGTCTGTCTGTAGTGGCGATCGTCACGGCCAATATAATAATCCGCCGATCGCCACGGCCAATATAATAATGTGCCGATCACGGCCAATATTATAATGGGGCGATCTCTGAGGTTGGGCTAAAGTCCAAGGAAGATCTTTGTTGTCGGGCTAAAGTCCAAGGAAGAGGCCGGCACGGCTTGGGCGGTCGATAAGGAGCCATCACGTGTCGGAGTCGATCAACATGTGGCCCTACTGACAAGCTTTCGGCGGCCTGTCGGCTGGTGGAGGGAATCTGTCAGGCTTTGGTCAATGGCCCGAGATTCGCGGATCTTGTCTCGGCCCTTGCACGTGGTGCCAGTCTTGAGGCTCGGCCTTCGCCGACTGGGTGCCCGTCGGTGGTGATCGACATGAGCGGTCGTCTCTAGCTGATCATCCGAGGTCGCCATCGGCCAGTGGATGGAGATCGCCAATGGTCGGTCACCAAGGGTAGATCGCCAGGTGCCGAGAGACGGTCGGTCGCCAAGGGTCGGGCGCCGAGTACCGAGAGGCGATCGTCTTGGTGTCGATCGCTCGGCACCGGGATTCCTCCTGGGGCCTTCGGTTGGCCAGTCTAGCATGTCCGCAGGGCTAAGGCTCGATCGCCTGGTCGCTGGTCGGAAGGTGTTAAATCTTGACACAACATATGTGTATTCTCATTAAGAGTCTCTCTATATATTGGGAGAGATTACAATACAACAGACATAATCTTACCCTAACTAAGGAAGCCCATAACTTGTAGACTATGGCACACAAAAGTATTATTGCTTTAACAAGAGTATTTTTCTATCTCCCTCAAAAGAGTGTTTCTGTTTTTTTTTTTGTTATTCAGAATTAAAAACTTCACATATTTATGCTTGGATACATATTCTCTTGAGAGTTTCTATATTCCATGAATTATTTAGAAAGAACTTTGTAAGCCTACTACAGTCACAATGGAAGTTTTCTAGAGTAAGGTCCACCGTAATTTTTTCCAATTTGGGTTTCACACGTAAATTCTTATGTCCTATTTATTTCATTATCTCATTTTTAAATCCAGTTAACAAGAAAATATTTGTCCTAATTCCGATGTGCAGGTTTCAGAAAAACAGTGTATTTTTTTTCCGACAAGTGATATCAGGACCATTTGGTTGAGAAGTCGGATTAAAGAAGAGGAACTCGTCGTTTCTTGACGGTATGTTCAAATTGAACGGATCAAATTACTCAATTTGGAAACCAAGCATGTTTGATCTTCTTTACTGTAAGGACCTCTATTTATCCTTATATGGTGATGATGTTAAACCAAAAGATACGAGTGATATTGAATGGAAATCATGCACAGAAAATTTATTGTTTACATCCGGTGCTTCATTAAACACAATATTTTCCATTATTTTCTAATGAGGAAAAAGCTGATGTTCTTTGGAAGAGAACTGAAGCTATGTTTGAGAGAAAAAGTACGTTAAACAAAGTTTCTATTATCAGAAGAATTGTTTGATTACAATATACGGGGGTGCTAATGTCACAGAGCACTTAAATACATATCAAGGTCCTATCAATCAATCCATCAATATGAAGATTTCCATTTATAATGAAGGTGTAGTTTTATTGCTACTGAATTTATTGTTGGAAAGTTGGGACACTCTTGTGGTGTCAATCGGCAACTCGACTCCAGATGAAGCACTAACATCTTTGATGGTCAAAGATAGTCTTCCTAATTAAGAATCTAGAAGAAAGGAGCAAGTTCACTCTCGCTAGACAAAGGCGATGATTGCTGAAGATATTGATCAAGGGAGAAGTCAAAACAAAATCTCTAAATATACAAGAGAAAATCCAGGGAAAGTCTAAACCCAGAAAAGACTTCAAATGCCATTATTGTGGTGGTCCAAACAAATATGAGAGGGACTGTAGAAAGAACAAAAGAGAGTAAAAACATAAAAATAATAAAAATACACAGCAAGACATTACAACATTTGCATCTGGTGGAGATATCATCATGGTATGTGATAATGCTCTTATGAGTATGCCATGTCATCAAATAAATTAGATCGTAGATTCGAATGCATATCATCACATTTCATCATATCGTGATATATTTGCATCTTATACTGGTGGTACCTTTGGCAAAGTCATGATGGTTAACCAAGGTGTGACTGAAGTTGTTGGTATAATAGACATTGTTCTGCTTACTGATACTGTATGTAAGCTTATCTTTGAATCACCCCCGAGATATTCGGAGTATATTACAGCACCGTGGACCCCTACATAGAACCCACCAGGCTAATTTAGAATTTACCACTCGTCTAACCGCCTCGATTAGCGAGAAAACACACATCATCAAGACGAAAATTACATAACACACCCGGTATAACCGGAGAAATAAGCATCACCGACAAATATAAATAACTTTCAATGATACAAACCAAAATCCGAGTGAAAATGCCTAAGTACTCGTGAGTACAATCTATAAACCAAACCAAACCAAACTAAACATACCCAGTATATCCCGCCCAGAGCAGGGTCTGGGGAGGGTAAGATGTACGCATACCATGCCCCTACTTATTATGGTAGGGAGGTTGTTTCCGTGAAGACCCCAGCTTAGTGCACAGCAGAAAATTGCGTGATAAATGCAAAGGAAAGCATATGATTTGAAATAGCTCGATACCATACCTAAGCCCATGGCTTCATCCACATCGCGAGTACAATCTATAAGTTTATAATTTGGAAAACAACCATATCGAAAAGGACAACAGAAATAAAGGGACTCAAATGCAAATGTCAACGACCCTGGCCAGCATCCTCGTACTGTCCCAGCGCCCGCTCGTCCGGCTGAACATAACCTGAAATTATTAAAAAGAATTTCCCGAAGACGGGCCCCCAAAGGGGTTAGAAATTATGCTAGTACAAGTAATCAAGGCAAACCATTCGCTTACACATTTCATAGTACATGCACCAATTCATTTCAAAAACCAAAACCAGACATGTCTTTTTCGGAAAATAAACAGTCAATAATCAATATGCCTAGGACCGGGGATAAACCACTAGTCCCACTCGAGGCCTCTACAGACCCTCCCGATCTGGCCATATCATAAAATAAATCACGCACAGGCATTGCCTAGGACCGGGGTTAAACCACTGATCCCACTCAAGGCCTCTAAGGACCCTCCCGAGTTGGCTAGCGAATCAAACTCGTGGATCTGGGGCTAAACCACTGGATTCTCTCGAGGCCCCGTCGGACCCTCTCGAGGTGAGCAAAGCACACACAATACATCACCATTTCATGTTAAGCATAAAGTTTTCCAAAAATACTTGCCTTGAATAAATGACGACGCTACGAACGGAAAGGAAATCAAGCACGACCGCTAGGAACCGATGAAACCGAACCTAACTATTCGAAGAACACAATCACAACCGCCTCTAAATGAATACGGAAATGGAATACACTCGAAAACCCACCTACGATTCATATAAGTGTAACACCCCCGATATATTCGAATATATTACAGCGCCGTAAATCCTTTACATAAGGATTTACAAGGCTGTAGAATTGAACAGGCATAAAAAGATACTAACGAACGGAAATAACGAAATTACAATACAACAGTTCTGACCAAATACAGAAATAATACAATTGTTCAACAGAACTCAATAATACATCCCCAAATTCAAATCCATCACAAAAGACTTCGTACTCGAGTACTTATTGAAATAACGAATAAACAACAGATAAATAAACCCGGTCAGGACATCACTCTGCACCCTCGTCGTCATAGAGTTCCAGTGGTTGATTCCCCGCTCTCCTGGATCCTGAACACAAACAAAATGTTCACCCCCGAAGGGGTTAGCACAACGATGCTAGTACAAGTACCACAACATATTATTCATATCTCACGAAGAATGTAAACGACAAAGTACCAACGAGTCTTCTCCTACGAGAAACTCAAACATAACATACACAACTGATAATCACAACATGATATCAATACATACACATGGTAATTCCATCTATCCAGCGTTCACTGCCTAGAACCCACGATGATCCCGTCAGACCAACCCGTGGTGGAAAAACCCGTCCGATGATCCAGCGCACGCTAGCATAGATCCCCCGATGATCCCGTCGGACCAACACGAGGTGGACATACAATAACGACATACATGCACGACAATATGTATAACAACAATACATAAAACAATTAAGGTACTTGCCTCGATTTGAAGACAATAACAACACTTCCACGAAAATGAACACTCGAAGATCGTCCTCCTTAATCAATCACGTAACGAGACCAAACCTTAACAAAAGAAAATGACATAGGATTTATCTCACATCGTACGAATGTTTAACAATTCGATTCACGGCCAAAAGTTCATAAAATGCAATCTGCCTGAACTGCTTAGCGCACGCTAAGTACTCTGTGTAGCGTGCGTTAAGTCTGCCCGATAGCGCACGCAAACAACAAAGACTAGCATACGCTAACTATGCATGGTCAGTACTTCACTGACCAGCCAACTGACTCGTCTGATGGTCTATCGTACGTTATGTACCAAACGTAGCGCACGCTAACTCGTGCTCGATAGCGTACGTTAAACTTCAAAGCATAGCATGCGCTATCTCTGCATGGCAGCTTACTGCTGAGCAGTAAACTGTTCTTGCCATGATTGAAACAATGAAATCTTGCATGATAATTCATGTTACTTCCATGAATACCATGTTTATATCCTTAGGAATGATTTTACGGATAAAGACAACTTCGGATTCAAGGATATGCATACCAATATAAAACCATATTCCATTCCGACTACAATTCTTCATATGACGATCCGAAAAGTTTAACGGTTGATATCAACACCTTATATCAATCAATATTATCATGCTGAAGTTGTTAAACGTTCTATCTATACTAGATAAATCCTTACATGATCAAACCTTTAGATTTATCCAACAATAATGATGTTTCTTCCTTTATGTTCTTATAACATCTCTTCCAAATCATGATCACAAAGATAACATAAATCATACGGATTGTTAACTTCAGAATATTTCTCTCATCAATTGAAGTACTAGGATTCCAACTCCAAGGTTCCAACAATAATATCGTAATTGTAGACATTCCAATCTTCTAAACATGATGTTGTTGAATAATTCACTAATGAAATTCAATATCTTGTTAACATGATCATCATATCCTTTGGAAATCCAAATCTAAGACTGGTGATAGGTTGAACATATCTTAATATGCCGAAATCACTGAACCACAAGGTATAATCCGACTCCGGTTGGTTATGTGCCACTCCAAGGTGTTACTTCTCTTCAATGATCACTCACAAGTGATACTCAATATTCAATGATCACTAATATATGTTCTAAGTGTATAGAAGTATTACTACAGCTCTCTGAACTCTCAAGGATGAGGAAAGGGTGAGAGAAATGAAAGCCAAAATGGTTGTTGTTCCATTTATAATATTCTACATTATTGACAAGTTAGCGCACGCTACTAAGCATTCCTTAGCGTGCGCTAATAATGGTTGACTTCAGAATTGTCCGGGTGCGTCTGTGGGAATCTTATCCGGGCCCATGTCCCGGCTGGCGCATGTTCTAGCCGTCCCGCTCAATAATTGAGTTCTTAGCGCACGCAACTCCTATCTTCATAGCGTGCGTTAATGATGGCCCGATAGCGCGCGTTAAGATACATTCTTAGCGTGCGCTATCACGAGGTTGCTTGAGCAATTTTGCATGTTTCAATACTCATGTACAATGATATCAATGCACGAAATATCATACTCCAATAATCAAAATCACTTATCCGAAAAATACATGGTTTGAATATAGATGAAATACACTGTAATAAATCCGGATATTACATACTCTCCTACTAAAAAGGAGTTTCGTCCCGAAACTCAAGACGAAAATAAATCGGGATATCTAGACTTCATATCAGTTTCCGTTTCCCAGGTGGCTTCTTCCATTCCGTGACGTGACCACTGAACTTTGACCAAAACAATCGGTTTGTTTCTCAGTTGCTTAACTCGACTCTCGAGTATCTTGACTGGTCTTTCTTCAAACGTCCCATCCTGTGCGACTTCGATCTCGCCGAAATCAATGATATGACTGGGATCTGGTATATACCTCCGTAACTGGGATATGTGGAACACGTTATGAACATGGCACAATGACGGCGGCAATGCCAATCTGTATGCCAACTCTCCAACTCTCTCGAGGATCTCAAATGGTCGGATATATCTCGGACTCAGCTTTCCTTTCCTTCCAAAACGAAAGATCCCCCGAGTAGGAGAAACCTTCAAAAGTACGTGATCTCCGATCAACTCCAATGGGCGGCGTACGTCGCGTAGGATTCTGGCGACTCGGGCGGTCAATGCCTTTCACGGATCAAGGCTATCTTCTCTCGAGTCTGCTCGATCAACTCGTTCTGCTCGATCAAGTCGACGAATCGTCCCAAAGACAAGGGCGATCTGCATCTCCTTCCGTATAATGCCTCAAACGGTGCCATCTTAATGGAAGCATGCCAACTATTGTTGTAGGTAAATTCAATCAATGGTAGATGAACTTCCCAATCGTTTGACCAATCTAAGGCACAGGCCCTTAGCATGTCTTCCACCGTTTGTATAGTTCTCTCAGATTGTCCGTCAGTCTGGGTGATAAGTCAGATCAAGTTCAATTCCGTCCCCAAGGCTTTATGAACTGCTTCCCAAAAGTGAGACACAAAACGGCCATCTCGATCAGAAACAATGGTCTTTGGCGTACCATGCAATCGAACTATCTCCGAAATAAATACTCGTGCCAATCTATCTGGTCCCCACGTATCCTTAATGCCTAGAAAATGAGCCGATTTGGTTAAACGATCAACTATCACCCAAATCATGTTCATTCCTGTCCTGGTTTTCGGCATATTAGTGATAAAGTCCATCGATATGTCCTCCCACTTCCATTTAGGAATCGGGAGCGGCTTCAACATTCCAGCAGGCCATTGATGCTCGATCTTAACCTGCTGACAAGTCAAGCATTTGGAAACATAGTCCGCTACGTCTTTCTTCATGTTGCCCCACCTGAAATTCTGCTTTAAGTCCTTATACATCTTACTGGTGCCCGGGTGGATATAATAGGGCGAACTATGAGCTTCCTTCATAATCGTCTATTTCAAGACATCAACATCGGGAACGCAGAGTCGGTTCTGAAATCTCAAAACTCCATCGTCGTGAATTATGAATCCGGGGGCCTTTCCTTTGATCACTTCATCATGTAACCGAATCATCAGAGGATCATCTGCCTGTTTAGATTTGATTTCTTCGGTTAAAGATGAAGTCATCTCCATCACGCACAGTTGTCCTTGGACTCTTTGCAACCATACTTCAATCCCTTCACGAATCATCTCTCGTTGAAGGCTAAGTTGGGATGTCAGCGTCTCCAGCATCTGAATAGAGACAGGCTTGCGGCTAAGTGCATCGGCCACTACATTCGCTTTGCCTGGATGATATAAAATCTCCAAGTCGTAGTCCTTAATCAGTTCTAACCATCTTCTTTGCCGCATGTTCAACTCTTTCTGACTAAATATGTACTTGATACTCTTATGATCCGTAAAGATCTGACAGTGAGTCCCGTACAGATAATGCCTCCAGATCTTCAAGGCAAAAACCACTGCCGCTAGCTCCAAATCACGTGTCGGGTAATTCACTTCATAAGGTTTCAGCTGTCGTGACGCATAAGCGATCACCTTATCATTATGCATCAACACGCACCCAAGTCCTTGGTTTGAAGCATCACTGTAAACTATGAATCCTCCAGTTCCCTGCGGAAGTGATAGAATCGGTGCCGTTGTCAATCTCTTCTTCAATTCATCAAAGCTAATCTGACACGACTCGTTCCACTCAAACTTTTGAGTTTTCTGCAGAAGTCGAGTAAGTGGGCGGGAAATTTTAGAAAACCCTTCCACGAATCGACGATAATATCCAGCAAGTCCTAAGAAGCTTCGGACTTCTTTCACGTTCTTTGGAGGCTCCCAATTCACAATTGCTTCGATCTTCTGAGGATCTACTCGGACTACTTCAGCTGACACCACATGGACGAGGAACATTACTTCCTTTAGCCAGAATTCACACTTAGAAAGTTTGGCGTACAATTGTTCGTTTCTCAAAAGTTCCAATACAATCCGCAAATGCTTCGCATGTTCTTCCGGACTCTTAGAATATACCAGAATTTCATCAATAAACACGACCACAAACTTATCCAAAAATTCAATGAACACACGGTTCATCAATTGCATAAATATAGCAGGTGCGTTAGTGAGACCAAACGGCATCACTACAAACTCATAATGTCCGTAGCGAGTTCTGAATGCTGATTTCGGAACATCATATTCCTTAATCCTCAGTTGATGATATCCTGATCTCAAATCGATCTTAGAAAATACTGTTGCCCCTTGCAGCTGGTCAAACAGGTCCTCAATCCGTGGTAACGGATATTTGTTCTTAATCGTCTTCTTGTTCAGCTCTCGATAGTCAATACACAGTCGGAGCGACCCATCCTTCTTTCGGACGAAAGGAACTGGCGCTCCCCAGGGTGAAACGCTTGGCTGAATATATCCCTTATCCAGTAACTCCTCTAGCTGCTTCTTCAGTTCGTACATCTCAGTAGGTGCCATACGATACGGCGCCTTGGAAATTGGTGTAGCTCCGGGTTCCAGCTCAATGGTAAATTCCACATCCCTTCGTGGAGGTAGTCCCGGTAATTCGTCAGGAAATACATCTGGAAATTCGTTCACAACAGGAATGGATGAAAGTTCCACAATTTCGTCTTCTTTCTTCATTGCGTAACACTAGTACCCGGTAGAGCCCCGTTTCAACAATTTGACAGCTTTCATCGCCTTGATCAATTTTCCTGAGCTTCCCGGTTTCTATCCCTCAAACAGAATCTCGGAACCATCGTCAGTGATCAGCGAGATATTCCTCCTTCGGTAGTTTACAATTTCTCCATATCGATTAAGCCAATCGTCTCCGAGTATCAGGTCATCTCCTTGCATTTCTATCACGATCAGACTTGAGAGCCACTCTCTGCCTCCAAATGATACAGGGAAATTTCTAGTTTCTAAATTTCCGACAATCCTCTCTCCACTCGGTAAACCAACAACATAAGGTTCACAAACATGAAAATCGGAAATATTCAAACGATTTACACAAGACAAAGATATGAAAGAATGTGTAGCTCCTGTATCGAATAAAACGCTAACTGGCTGGGAAAGGATCTGGACAGTACCTTATGCGACAGCAGCATCTTGATCGTCTGTCCTCCTCATCTCGTACAGACGTGGGGGAGAAGATCCGGCACTCGATGTCCCCTTTCGGTCCCATTGTCCTCTGCCTCGTCCGCGGCCAAAATTCTGAGGCATCTGAACACTTTGCTGCGTCTGTGGAATACTGGCCTCCTTCTGGATTGGCTGTGGCGTACGGGCTCTAAAAGACTTTGCAGCCTCTTCACAAAACACCGCCCGATGTCCCTCTCGTCCACAATCGAAACAAGTCACGGCAGGAAGGGGGCAATTCCGTCGATAGTGCCCCGTCTGGGCGCAGTTAAAGCATTTCCTGGTAACATCAGTAATAGTCGATGTCGTTCCGAAGTTCTTTCCGCTCCTAGCTGGGTGCGGAGGTTTCTTGAAAGAGTGAAAGGATGACTGGGCCTTACGGGCCCCGCTGTTCTTGTGCTCTGTAAAAGTACCAGAGTCTTTCTGCTTCTTGGATTCTGAAATTTTGTCCATGGCTGCTTCCTTGATCTCATACGCCAATGCCTTATCCTGGTATTGAAGGAGTGTGGTACATTCAAATCCGGACATGTACCTCTGGATTTCTGGTTTCATCCTCATATCGAAATGAATCATCATTTCTGCATCTGCTCACGACCGGATGTCGAACAAATGCCACCGTTGGTTAAACGCGTCTTGATCGCCCAGGATACCGGCAAATCGGAAAGGTCAGGCGGAGAAAAACTCCCGAACTTTGGCTTCCCTCACAGGACGAGGGCAATACTGAGCTTCCATCATCAATCTAAACTCTGTCCAATCGGCATCATGGTCTACAGGCCGGATGGCTTCCCACCATTCGGACGCTTCCCCTATCAGAAAATATTGAGCGATAGAGGCTCTCCGGTCGTGTGGGCAGTTGATTCCGGCAAAGATTTTCTCTAGTTCCTTCAACCAATGATCCCAGGTGGGAGTCTCAGAAATACCGTCGAATTTGGGTGGTTGCATCTTCGCCACCTCTTGCAGCCACCGGTCACCTCGATTTCCCATATCTGGGATCCCTTGCTGTCTCTCTCCCTGCTGTAGTCCCACCGCGACTTGCATTCGGTCCACGACCTGGGCGAATTGAGTCATCTGGTTCACCACTTGACGAAGGATCTCTGGTACAGCAGGATCTGGTTCGTTATTAATAGATTGTTGCGGCTCGCCTGAGCTATGACTGGCCTGGTTAGAAGGCGACGCTTCCCTTTCGGCATTTCTCCGTCCGCGTCCACAACCACGACCACGTCCACGTCCGCCTCTCAACATACTGTAAGCATAAATACTCAATATACAGGAAACAACATCGTTCTAATATTCGAGTATAAAGAGACACAACATGTAAAGAACAAGATAGAGTTTAGGAACTTACAACCACTGTTCGCATGTAGACGTAGGCAGTGCAGTGATGTCATTTACGACCGGTTACCTCAAAAGACATAAATGACCCCTATTTTAACCGAACGGCCAAGATATCCATAATCTTAGCTCCGTTACCATATTCTGTAACACCCCCAATATATTCGGGAATATTACAGCGCCGTAAATCCTTTACATAAGGATTTACAAGGCTGTAGAATTGAACAGGCATAAAAAGATACTAACGAACGGAAATAACGAAATTACAATACAACGATTCGACCAAATACGAAATAATACAATTGTTCAACAGAACTCAATAATACATCCCCCAATTCTACTCCATCACAAAAGACTTCGTACTCGAGTACTTATTGAAATAACGAATAAACAACAGATAAATAAACCTGGTCAGGACATCACTCTGCACCCTCGTCGTCATACAGTTCCAGTGGTTGTTTCCCCGCTCTCCTGGATCCTGAACACAAACAAAATGTTCACCCCCGAAGGGGTTAGCACAACGATGCTAGTACAAGTACCACAACATATTATTCATATCTCACGAAGAATGTAAACGACAAAGTACCAACGAGTCTTCTCCTACGAGAGACTCAAACATAACATACACAACTGATAATCACAACATGATATCAATACATACACATGGTAATTCCATCGATCCAGCGTTCACTGCCTAGAACCCACGATGATCCCGTCAGACCAACCCGTGGTGGAAAAACCCGTCCGATAATCCAGCGCACGCTAGCATAGATCCCCCGATGATCCCGTCGGACCAACACGAGGTGGACATACAATAACGACATACATGCAAGACAATATGTATAACAACAATACATAAAACAATTAAGGTACTTGCCTCGATTTGAAGACAATAACAACACTTCCACGAAAATGAACACTCGAAGATCGTCCTCCTTAATCAATCACGTAACGAGACCAAACCTTAACAAAAGAAAATGACATAGGATTTATCTCACATCGTATGAATGTTTAACAATTCGATTCACGGCCAAAAGTTCATAAAATGCAATCTGCCTGAACTGCTTAGCGCACGCTAAGTACTCTGTGTAGCGTGCGTTAAGTCTACCCGATAGCGCACGCAAACAACAAAGACTAGCGTACGCTAACTATGCATGGTCGATTTCACCGACCGGCCAATCGACTTCGTCGATGGTCTAGCGTCGTTATGTACCAAGCGTAGCGCACGCTAACTCGTGCTCGATAGCGTCGTTAAACTTCAAAGCATAGCGTGCGCTATCTCGCATGGCGCTTTCACGAGCAAGAATCATTCTTGCCATGATTGAAACAATGAAATCTTGCGTGATAATTCATGTTATTTCCATGAATACCATGTTTATATCCTTATGAATGATTTTACGGATAAAGACAACTTCGGATTCAAGGATATGCATACCAATATAAAACCATATTCCATTCCGACTACAATTCTTCATATGACGATCCGAAAAGTTTAACGGTTGATATCAACACCTTATATCAATCAATATTATCATGCTGAAGTTGTTAAACGTTCTATCTATACTAGATAAATCCTTCCATGATCAAACCTTTAGATTTATCCAACAATAATGATGTTTCTTCCTTTAAGTTCTTATAACATCTCTTCCAAATCATGATCACAAAGATAACATAAATCATACGGATTGTTAACTTGAATATTTCTCTCATCAATTGAAGTACTAGGATTCCAACTTCAAGGTTCCAACAATAATATCGTAATTGTAGACATTCCAATCTTCTAAACATGATGTTGTTGAATAATTCACTAATGAAATTCAATATCTTGTTAACATGATCATCATATCCTTTGGAAATCCAAATCTAAGACTGGTGATAGGTTGAACATACCTTAATATGCCGAAATCACTGAACCACAAGGTATAATCCGACTCCGGTTGGTTATGTGCCACTCCAAGGTGTTACTTCTCTCCAATGATCACTCACAAGTGATACTCAATATTCAATGATCACTAATATATGTTCTAAGTGTATAGAAGTATTACTACAGCTCTCTGAACTCTCAAGGATGAGGAAAGGGCGAGAGAAATGAAAGCCAAAACGGTTGTTGTTCCATTTATAATATTCTGCATTATTGACAAGTTAGCGCACGCTACTAAGCATTCCTTAGCATGCGCTAATAATGGTTGACTTCAGAATTGTCCGGGTGCGTCTGCGGGAATCTTATCCGGGCCCATGTCCCGGCTGGCGCATGTTCTAGCCGTCCCGCTCAATAATTGAGTTCTTAGCGCACGCAACTCCTATCTTCATAGCGTGCCTTAATGATGGCCCGATAGCGCGCGTTAAGATACATTCTTAGCGTGCGCTATCACGAGGTTGCTTGAGCAATTTTGCATGTTTCAATACTCATGTACAATGATATCAATGCACGAAATATCATACTCCAATAATCAAAATCACTAATCCGAAAAATACATGGTTTGAATATAGATGAAATACACTGTAATAAATCCGGATATTACAATAAGTTCGTACAAGAACAACGACGAGGACCGGTCGTACCCGAACCCTCTCGATTGCACAAAAACAATGAAACTTACCATGAACTCGTAGGGAAAACAAGAATACTACCAAGATTAATCATATACATTATGGATTAATCAACAATATGGAACAAGTCGGACGAAAACTCAAAAAATCCCAAATTTCCCAAAAATAGGGTTCTAGAATATTACCTTGATTTAGGATGAAGAACTCGAGTAGATGTTGTTAATACACACCAAGAACTCGAGGAGGATGATATATATAAGATGGAAGATGCCCAATCGCCCGAAAATCTCCCAAACAATGGCCCACGGAGAGAAGGAAGAAGAAAGGAGAGGAAATGAAATCCTCTACAAAATCCCGCAGACAAAAGGGCTGGCTGATTCGCGTGCCGCGGCGCAGGCTGTGTGTGTCGCGGCCCGTAGCTAAAATTTGTGAGTAGGCCTTCAGGCCATGCCGCGGCGCGCAGTACAGCCGCGCCCAGCTTGTCTCTTGGAAGGGGCGTGCCGCGGCGCACAATCCCTTGTACCGCGGCGCACACTGTTCGTGCCCAAAAAGTGACGAAAAACGACCCACGAACATAATATACTAGAACGGCGTATAGTCCCAACCATTCAAAGGCCTGGATGAACGACCATGACTCCTCGTTTCATGATTTCAAATCAAAATAGTCGGTCCTAATACGACGGTAACATACCGACCGGAAAGAGAAAGAAACGAAATAGAACCCAAAACTTTGAAATATTACAAAACGGTCCAAAACATCTGAAACACACGATACATGATCGAAACAACACACGAAAGCTCACAACATGCATAACAACATGAGATGGATCTGCGGCAATCCCGAGGCAGCGGTTCCGAACAATGATTACGAGAATCGAATGAAACAACGACGGAAAGGGAATAAACACGGGATTAAGTAAAACAAGTCTGAAACAAGCTCGGATGACAAAAAGTCCAATATTAAATATTCTCGAAATATCAATACGGTTACAAGCGAGTTGCTAAAAACGAACAATACACCAAAAATGAAAATACCGGGAAAAGAAAAATGCGGATATTACATTCTCCCCCTCTAAAAACAAGTTTCGTCCTGAAACGTAAGAAACAAACAACTCGGGGTACCTAGCATGCATGCTATCCTCGGTTTCTCAAGTTGCCTCCTCGACACCATGCCTCGAACACTGCACATTGACCAAAGGAATGGTCTTATGCCTCAGTCGCTTCTCACGGTACTCCAAAATCTTCAAAGGGCGCTCCTCGAAGGTAATATCCTTGGCGACATCAATATCACCATAGTCGATGACGTGACTAGGATCCGGAACGTATTCCACAGTTGAGAAACATGGAAAATGCTATGAATGTAACTCAAGGCCGGAGGTAACGCCAAACGATATGCCAACTCCCCGACTCTCTCGAGAATCTCAAATGGCCCAATAAATCTCGGGCTCAACTTTCCCTTCTTCCCGAAGCGCAAAATTCCCCTCATCGTGGACACCTTCAGCAAAATGTGGACTCCCACCTCGAATTCCAAAGGTCGACGACGGACGTCAACATATGACTTCTGTCGGCTCTGAGCACTCAACATCCTCTCCCGAATCAATTCCACCTTCCGCCTCGTCACTAAAACGATATCCGGCTCGGTCCTGACCAAATCGAACGCCTATTTCCAACAAATCGATCGACATCGCCACCCATAAAGCGCCTCATATGGTGCCATTCGAATTGACGCATGCCAACTATTGTTGTACGTGAATTCGATCACTGGAAAATGCTCCTCCCAGTCACTTCTCCAGTCGAGAGCACAAGCACACAACATATCCTCGAACGTCTGGATAGTGCGTTCCAACTATGTATCTGACTGAGGATGAAAAGAGGTACTCAGACGCAAATGAGTACCCAAAGCCTTATGCACCGCCTACCAAAAGTGCGTTACAAAACGGCCATCCCGATCCGAAACAATATAGTTCGGAGTACCGTGAAGCCTCACAATCTGCGCAATAAACACACAAGCCAACTTCTCCGGACCCCAAGTATCCTTGATGCCCAGAAAATGTGCCGACTTGGTCAGACGGTCCACAATCACCCAAACCATATTCATGCCCGATCTCAACCTCGGCAAACTCGTGACGAAGCCCATTAAAATATCTTGCCATTTCCATTCCGGAACGGGAAGCGACTGCAATAATCCAGCCAGTCGCTGATGCTCGATTTTGACTTACTGATAAGTCAAACATCTCGCTACAAACTGTGCGACCTCCTCCTTCATATCATTCCACCAAAAGTTCCTCCTTAGGTCCTTGTACATCTTACTCGAACCAGGATGAATGGAGTAAGGCGTAGCATGGGCCTCACGCAAAATATGCTGCCTCAATTCCGAGTCGTTCGGTACACACAGCCGACTCTGCAATCTCAACACACCATCTTCATGAATCAAAAACCCAGGAGACTTTCCCTTAAGAACATTCTCTCAAATTTGAGTAATCATCGGATCATCCAACTGCTTCAGTTTAATTTCGTCGATCAGAGATGATGAAATCTCTAGAGCACAAAGTTGCCCGACAGCTCCCAGCAACAAAATCTCAACACCCAACCTGATCAAAACCCACTGAAGCTCAGATTGAGACGTAAGGATCTCAAGCATCCGCAACGCAACCGGTTTCCGACTCAAAGCGTCGGCCATGACGTTCGCCTTGCCTGGATGATAAAGGATTTCGAGATCATAATCCTTAATCAACTCTAACCACCTCCTCTGCCTCATACTCAACTCCCAATGAGTAAATATGTACTTCAGACTTTTATGATCGGTAAAAATCTGACATGTAGAACCAAAAAGATAGTGACGCCAAATCTTGAGCGCAAGAACAACTGTCGCTAACTCCAAATCGTGAGTAGGGTAGTTACGCTCATACAGTCTCAACTGTGTCGATGCAAGCGCAATAGTATTGTCGTGCTGCATCAACACGCACCCAAGACCCTGACCCAAAGTATCACTATAAACGGAAAAACCTTCGTTGCCACACGGCAACGCTAAAATCGGGGCTGAAGTCAAACGCCTCTTCAGCTCCTCAAAACTCGACTGCCTCTCATCATTCCAGACGAACTTCTCAGATTTTTGGAGCAACTGTGTAAGTGTTCGAGCTAGTTTCGAGAACCCCGCGACGAACCTACAGTAGCAACCAGCCAAACCCAAGAAACTACGGACCTCCTTCACGTTCTTGGGCGGTGCCCAATCCAACACTACCTCAATCTTCTGTGGATCCACATGGACCCCCTCGGCTGAAATCACGTGACCCAAAAACATCACTTCCTTTAGCCAGAACTCCCATTTCGAGAACTTCGCATAGAGTTGCTCGGTCCTCAAAATGTCTAACACCACACGCAGATGAATGGCATGCTCCTCCTCGTTCCTTGAATAAGTAAGGATATCGTCAATGAAGATGACGACGCACTTATCCAAATACTCGATAAGGACCTTGTTCATCAACTGCATGAACATTGTCGGTGCGTTAGTTAACCCGAAGGGCATAACCACAAACTCATAATGTCCGTATCTCGTCCGAAAGGCTATTTTCGGAACATCAGACTCCTTCACCCGAAGCTGATAGTACCTCGATCTCAAGTCGATCTTCGAGAATACTGCAGCTCCCTGCAAATGATCGAACAAGTCATCAATCCTCGGCAAGGGATACTTGTTCTTGATGGTCACCTTGTTTAGCTCATGATAGTCGATACACAAACGTAGTGAACCATCCTTCTTCCGCACAAACAGAACTGGTTCGCCCCACGGGGAAGCGCTGGGTTGAATATATCCCGACTCAAGAAGCTCCCTCAACTGCTTCTTCAACTCAGCCATCTCTTAATGTGCCATGCGATACGGCGCCTTCAAAATTGGAGCCGCACTCGGCTCTAACTCTATAGCGAACTTGACCTCACGGTCCGGTGGTAACCCCGGTAACTCATGAGGAAAGACATCAGGGAACTCACTAACTGTAATACCCGGTTGTAATTCAGTCATTATCATTCAGTACTTATCATTCTGTAATTTTCACTCATTATTGATCATTTGTCACTCATATTCAATCATTGTATTCACCGTTCGGAGTATATTGGTATCACGTATCAGTTTTATTCATCATTCAACCCGGTTGGATAGTCGAGCCGAGCATATCATCATTGTCATCATTGTAGTGTGCTGTGTGTGAGGAGTAGCGCACGCTACGTACTCTCTTTAGCATACGCTAATTGAGTACGGGTAGCGCATGCTACCTCTCAACACTAGCGCACGCTAGTATGTTTCAAGCAGGCAGTCCATAAGGCACTGGACTGCAGTTGGGTTGTAAGTAGCGCACGCTACGAATGGTAAGTAGCGCGCACTAGTAGGTCGGAGAAGCGCATGCTACGCAGTCGGTGTAGCGCGCGCTAAGGACGAATCAGGCAGAGTCCATTGGCTACTGGACTGCATTGGATTAATTCCTAGCGTATGCTACCAGTGGATATTAGCGTGCGCTCTGGATTGCATTGGATTAATTCCTAGCGTACGCTACCAGTGGATATTAGCGTACGCTAATCGGGGTCAGTAGCGCACGCTGAATCTTGTGTGTAGTGTGTGCTACCACGATCAGATCAGAGGACAAAAGGTTCTAGACTCCAGTACTGGGCATCAGATAATTCGTTAGCGCACGCTAACATATTGGGGTTAGCGCACGCTAAGTGTGCAGCCGTAGCGCATGCTACAAAAGGTACGTAGCGCACGCTACCGTTTTTGGACAGTGGGTACTGGACTACCCAAACCACCCGTTAGCGCACGCTAAGAACTGGAGCTAGCGCGCGCTAAACTGGGATTTCTATAAATAGGACAGTTCAACCCTTTCTTCGTGATTTTCATTTCTCATTTCATTTTCGGGCGATTTGAAGAGTGTTCTTAGAGGTGCAATCATCTATCATCATCATCCAGCTTATAATCTGGAGTAATCATCATTTCATCATCTCCTTCACATTTGGGGTATTATATATATATATATATATATATATATATATATATATATATATATATATATGTAAATATATTATCATTTCTCTCCCACATCTACTCACTTCACGTGATTCTCTCTCCCTCTCCTCCCTTTCTCCCTCACGTTATATATACATATATATATATATATATATATATATATATATATATATATATATGTTATCATGTCCTCTCTTTCTCTCACTTTCTCTCTCCAGCTTGTCTTCTCCCTCTCACTTTCTCTCTCCAGCTCACTTTCTCTCGTGATCTCTCTCTCTCGCCATCCTCTCTCTCTCGTTCTCTCTCTTCTCTCCATCTCTCTCGTTTTTCTTTTTCCGATAAGGTGGAGCTGAAGGATGGCAGCCGGGTTCTTCTTTTCCGGCGACGGACTGGAGTTGACGACCGGAGGTAGGGCTGACGTCTCCGGCGACGACCGGAGCTCGACGGAAGCGTGGTGGCTCGTGACTGGAGCTGTTCCGGCCTTTGCTCAGGCGCCGGCGCTCTTCATGGTTTCCGGCCATGGACGCGGCTCCATTGATTCCGGCAACCAGAGGTAGTTTCTGTCCTGAACGGATGGCGGAATGAAGGCTTGACAGATTTCCGCAGAGGAGTTACAGGCGGAGATGGAGTTGGGTGAAAACCGGCCATGGACGGAAGCGGCTGAGTTGGGACGAGGTCCCGTGGTCGATTTTCCGGCGGCCGAGTTCCAGCAGGAGAGTTGTTTTCTGATCGGATTCCGGCGAGGGTTTCCGGCCGATCGACTTTTTCTGGTAAGCCTGTGTGTGTATATTATATATATATATATATATATATATATATATATATGTATGTATGTATTGTGTATACTGTTATATATATGTGTGTGTTTCATGTGTGTGTACTGTTATGTGTTTCGTGTGTGTGTGTGTGTTTCATGTGTGTTTCGTGTGTGTGTGTGTTATATATATATATATATAATGTGTACGTATATATAGTGCAGTGGAAGGTATATATATACTCCATCTGTCCCGCCCAAAGGTTTACATTTCTATCAAAAAGTAGTCCCTTTAGTAAGTTTACATATATCACTTTTTACAATCAAATCAAACAATTACTTTTTACTTTTTAATCTCCACCACTCATTCATCATCAATACTTTTTACCTTTTAATCTCCACCACACATTTAACCATCATTACTTATACCAATCATTACTTAAAATACACCAAATATATACCCTCTGTCAACCTTTGGCTGGGACAGAGGGAGTATATATTATGTAAAGTGAGTGTGTGTGAACAGTGAGTATATATTTATATATATATATATATATATATATATATATATATATGTGTGTGTGTGTGTGATGTATGTATATTATATATATGTGTGTGTATACGGATAAATACGAGTATAGTATGTGTTCGTGTTGGAATCGGAGTTATCTATTATGTTGTTTTCGGTCGATATCGTGTTATCGAATGACTTGTATTTCATTCAAGGTTGTTCGAGTGCTTGTGATTGTCAGAGGACGCCGTTGATCGATTCGTGGTAGGACGTTGATCGTAGAAGGACTTTCTCGCCTTCGGTTTGAGGCAAGTTTTATACTTGTACTAGTCAATGAGATTAATGTTATCATATATGTGTATGAATGTGTGTATCATTTCGAGACTTGACCTCTTTATGATTTTGTTGACATCAAGGGATTGTTTGATACGATACCCTTCAGCAAATTATGCCAAATATTATTGTTGTTCGTAAATGGCCGATTTAAGGCATTGCGATACTTGTTGGTAATATATTTGTCGATATCCGGTTCGCGGTATCGACGTATCGATTGTTATTATTGATTGATGTTCCATCAAGATATTTTTGTGAATCGTCGTTATTGATATCAGTGCTTTTCTATTGATGTCATTTTGGCCGATTGAAGGCATTGACGTATTCGATTATCATCTTCGTTCTCGGTAACCGATTAAAGGTGCCGAGACATCCGTTGTATAATTGTTATCGGTTAACCGTTCTGAAGGTAATCGATATATTGAATTGGGATTATCAAAGATAATTCCCATCGGTTGTATAATTATTATCGATTGTCCGCTCTAAAGGTAATCGATATATTGAATTGGGATTATCAAATTTAATTCCCATCCGTTGTCAAAAATATTCTCATCCGTTGTATCGTTGTTATCGATTGGCCATTCTACGGTAATCGACGTATTGAATTGGGATTGTCAAGGATAGTTCCCATCCGTTGAATTATTATTGTCGTGTTGGCCGACTCAGGGCAACACACTATTATTCTTGTGAACTCGGTAATTTTGTAATCGTTGAGGATTGAGGATTCCCGAATTGTTGTGTTGTGATTGTTGCTCATGTTAATCGGTCCTTAGGGATTTTGATCCCAGGATGGTTGTTTTGAATATCGTTGGTCGTGTCGATCTCATTATTCGTGTGTCGTCGTTCACTTGGTGAGTCGTATGATCCGTATTGGATGTGTTATCCTTTGAGTTTCGTTGTCATGTTGTGTCGTGACATATCCGGAATCATATTCGCGTTCCGATTGGTTATTGTGTAGGATTTTTAGCCAGGCACACGATGGTCATGCGTGGATGTTTACGCATTGGACCGTGCACACGAGACGTAGTTCGTAAGGCTAATTAGGTACATTGTCCCACGTATATTTCTGGATTCCGTATACGGGGTGGACATGTGCACGGACACATTTCCGGATCGGGCGTACTGTGATGTCCATCTTTGAGCCGTACAATTTTTAGTCGTTCATAGTCCATGTTTGATTGGATGTGTTCGACGTTTTGTAATTAAGCATTCATACGCCTGAGTGGTATGTTCGACAGTCGGGTTTGTTTCTTTGAGATCTGTATTGTGATGATTTACAGCTTCGGGCTGTTCGACTTTTAGGCCATCGTGATATTTTGGCAGCTTCGGGCTGTTCGGCTTTCAGGCCATCATGATATATTGGCAGCTTCGGCTGAGGGCTTTCAGGCCATTATTATGTATCGGTATTTCCGTTGGAGCCTTCGGGCATTGTGATCCTTATTTACTTCAGCATTGGTTTGATTTACCTTCGGGTAATGTATTGTTGTGTTCTATATTGATGTTTCGCCGTTGGGCACATATGTTCTAACCTATTGAGCAAGTATTGATCGTATGCCATGGGCATAGTGTTCCACGAATGCTCGATTCTTACTTTGGTTTGTGAGCATCTCGTACTACCATTGTTGTACAGTTTATTCTGCCTTTGGATGCATATCATGTTGTGCATGTATTTGATATTCATTATTCTGGATGACTGACCCCGTGGGGGCGGAACATGTTTTCATGTTTTAGGTGCTTGCGAGGAGAGAGTTGAGACACATGGGCATGAAGATGGCGACGAGGCATTCGAGCGATACTAGTCCGAGATATTTTGGGTTCATGTCGGTCAGACAGTTTGGAGTACTCCAATTTTGTTCAGTCGTTATCATTTTGTATTATCCGAGCAAGGCTCGTGGATGTTGTTGTATTTTATTTTGGCCATGTAGGCCCATCCTTTTCGTTGAAATTCCATATCGGAATAGTATGTCGGACATCATAGTAGGGTCTGTGATTTCCTATTTTGGGCAGTTTGTTGTATTTTAGTCGTGTTCTCCTGGTGGATCACCTGGTGTGGGGTCCACGACACTGTAATGACCCAACGGGATTTGGGGGTGTTACAGAAGATGGTATCAGAGAATTGGGTTGTGAGATACCCTGACTTGTGTGTTATGTGGACCTACCAAGGTGGTAGTAGCGGGGCTGTCAGGTTTTGACAATCTGGACAATCGGGTTTTGTGAGTCGTGATAGTTGGACGACTGTATGAGTTATTCTTTCATCGAGTCATCGTCAGTCAAGACTAGTATCGCAAGACCTCGAAGCTTCGTATGACCTGTGTAAGGTCTCTATTCTCTTTTATGTGCATACATTCATTATGTCATTGATTAAACCTGTTTTTTTGACACTTGTATGTGACGATCGGGTGCGATTGATTTATGATTATTTGCTTTGGAGCGTATGGGATCTGTATCAGCTATGATTAGCGTGTTCGATGTCATCGTTTATCTATTGAGTATGTATACTCGTGTTTTGCGTTGACCTAGCATTCTGGCCGTTGAGGCGTATTTGAGCTGTGGTCATGATTGAACGTTATTCTTTCAGTCTAGAAAGAGGACGTGACAGAGGTAGTACAGGCCGCAGAGTGGGCCAAAACCCGAAACCTCATACCAATACTTTGGTGGCTGACAAATCATTTTTGGAGTCGTGCTCGGGAACCCACCAATCGTGATTATGCTTGGAGTGAGTTCAAGACTCTCATGTTAGAGAGGTATTATCCGGCTCCACTTCGTGAAGCCAAGTTGTCGGAGGTTTTGAACCCCGAATCCGTCGAGGAAAAGGGTGTTATTGTTATTGTTGAGAAGTTTCAAGGACTTCTTAAGTTTAGTTCATCTGTTATCCGTACTGAGGCGGATAAGATCAAGTATGTTAACAAGAGATTGAACCCGCAGTTGAGGATGCAGTTGTTCAATCACAATTGTAGTTCACTTGGCGAATTCATCGAGAAGGCTCTTGGAGCAGAGCTTTCGATCAAGGAGCTTATTCAGAAGGATCCTTCAGTTTCTTCTGGTGAGAGCACTAGGATGCCGATTCGTTCAAAGGGACATCTAGCTCTGACGTCCAAGAGGTCACTTTCCTAATCGGCTTCGTGTTGGGAAAGCATCTTCTTCTCAGGCGACGAGTACGACTGTTATTTGTTTTAATTGTGATTCAGCGGGGCATGTGAGTACTTGATGTACGGTGCCAGCTATTATTTACTTTCTATGTGGGAGGCAGGGACACCTTCAGAAATACTGCAGGAGTTCTAGTGCCAGTAGGTCTCGAGAGAGCTCACGGGCCTCGAGAGATTTTGTCACTTCAGTCCGTACTTCATCCAAGGGGTCATATCGGGATTCGAGAGCCAGAGGTATAGACAACCGAGGAAGGGCGGCGAGTTTAGATTTGGGTCTTCTTCGAGTCGATGAGATCGAAGAGCCTGATGATCTGGAGGAGGTTGATTTTGGGTACATTTGATATGTAGCCTTGATTTGTATTTTCCTTGTCTTTCGGATTGATGTTTGTCTTGATCTGTATTTTAGTTTTGTGGTTGCGAACCATTTATGGTTGATCTATCTTGTAATGATTGTATATGAGAATCTTGACACTTGAGTCATTTGATGTGATTTTCTTTCCTTGTGGTCCTGGACTCGAGATTTTTGTGATGATCTGGGTAATTGTTCATTGTGATTCGAGATGTCAAGTCGTGAGGACTTGGTCGTGCGATTGATATAGTTCTGAGGACTATTGGTGCGTTGTTAGTTTCTTTTGTGACGTAAGTCATTGATTACTTAAGCGTTCGATGCCGATGAGAAGGGGGGAGTATACACCGATGATCGTAGACATGTACAATGGGCGGCACCCGCGGGGTGTGTATGCCGGTGTTACGAGTCTTGCGGGTGGTGCGACTTCCTGGCTGGTCTCTGGCGGAGGAGTCATGATTCGATTGATCTCACACTTGGTTGAGTGTCCTTATCACTTGATTTTTTTTTGCCTTGTTCAGGCAGAGGAGACGTGGGGACCCATGGGGTCGGCCCAGTTACTCAAGCGGAATTGCTCGTATTGAGGAGTATTCCTGGAGATGTTTTCTTATCCTGATGAATAGTCTGTGCCCGACTTGTGCACCCTAAGTTTCGGGGACGAAACTCTTTTTAAGGGGGGGGGGGGGAGTATGTAATATCTGGGGGTAATTTTTTTTTTTCGTGTTACTGTTGAGTTGTACGTATTCATTTGGAATTGTACAAGTGTTGTTGTTTGGACCGATACAATGTATATTGTATTAGAATATTTCGGGATCGAAATATTTATACTGGTCGTCTGTTTGGTTTCGTCATTGCTTGGCGAGTTTGGAATTTTGGCTAAGTTTATAGCCATAGTATACGCTACTTGTGTAGCATTACGTACGCTAATTTGTTGCGATTACGTACGTTACGTCCTGAGGTTTACGTACGTAGTGCGTGGTCGGTGGTAGGAACCTTCCTCGTAGTCAACTTTCGGCTGGTAGGGCCAGGGTATCTTTGGGGTATTATATATATATATATATATATTATCATTTCCCTCCCACATCTACTCACTTCACGTGATTCTCTCTCCCTCTCCTCCCTTTCTCCCTCACGTTATATATACATATATATATATATATATATATGTTATCATGTCCTCTCTTTCTCTCACTTTCTCTCTCCAGCTTGTCTTCTCCCTCTCACTTTCTCTCGTGATCTCTCTCTCTCGCCATCCTCTCTCTCGTTCTCTCTCTTCTCTCCATCTCCCTCGTTTTTATTTTTCCAACAAGGTGGAGCTGAATGATGGCAGCCGGGTTCTTCTTTTCCGGCGACGGAATGGAGTTGACGACCGGAGGTAGGTCTGACGTCTCTGGCGATGACCGGAGCACGACGGCGGCGTGGTGGCTCGTGACTGGAGCTATTCCGGCCTTTGCTCAGGCGCCGGCGCTCTTCATGGTTTCCGGCCATGGACGCGGCTCCATTGATTCCAGCAACCGGAGGTAGTTTCTGTCCTGAACGGACGGCGGAACGGAGGCTTGATAGATTTCCGGCGAGGAGTTGAAGGCGGAGATGGAGTTGGGTGAAAACCGGCCATGGACGGAAACGGGCTGGAGTTGGACGAGGTCCGGCGGGTCAGTTTTTCCGGCGGCCGAGTTCCAGCAGGAGAGTTGTTTTCTGACCAGATTCCGGCGAGGGTTGCCGGCCGATCGACTTTTTATGGTAAGCCTGTGTGTGTACAGGTATATATATATATATGTATATATATATATATATGTATTGTGTATACTGTTATATATATGTGCGTTTCGTGTGTGTGTACTGTTATGTGTTTCGTGTGTGTGTGTGTGTTTCGTGTGTGTTTCGTGTGTGTGTGTGTGTTATATATATATAGTGTGTAGGTATATATATAGTGCAGTGGCAGGTATATATATACTCCCTCCGTCCCGCCCAAAGGTTTACATTTTTAATCTCCACCACTCATTCATCATTACTTATACCAATCAAATCAAACAATTACTTTTTACTTTTTAATCTCCACCACTCATTCATCATCAATACTTTTTACCTTTTAATCTCCACCACACATTTAACCATCATTCCTTATACCAATCATTACCTAAAATACACCAAATATACACCCTCTGTCAACCTTTGGCTGGGACAGAGGGAGTATATATTATGTAAAGTGAGTGTGTGTGAACAGTGAGTATATATATATATATTATGGGTTATATATATATATATATATGATGTATGTATATTATATATATGTATGTGTATACGGATAAATAGGAGTATAGTATGTGTTCGTGTTGGAATCGGAGTTATCTATTATGTTGTTTTCGGTCGATATCGTGTTATCGAATGAATTGTATTTCATTCAAGGTTGTTCGAGTGCTTGTGATTGTCGGAGGACGCCGTTGATCGATTCATGGTAGGACGTTGATCGTGGAAGGACTTTCCCGACTTCGGTTTGAGGCAAGTTTTATACTTGTACTAGTCAATGAGATTAATGTTATCATATATGTGTATGAATATGTGTATCATTTCGAGACTTGACCTCTTTATGATTTTGTTGACATCAAGGGATTGTTTGATACGATACCCTTCAACAAATTATGCCAAATATTATTGTTGTTTGTAAATGGCTGATTTAAGGCATTGCGATACTTGTTGGTAATATATTTATCGATAGCCGGTTCGCGGTATCGACGTATCGATTGCTATTATTGATTGATGTTCCATCAAGATATTTTTGTGAATCGTCGTTATTGATATCAGTGTTTTTCTATTGATGTCGTTGGCCGATTGAAGGCATTGTCGTATTCTATTATCATCTTCGTTCTCGGTAACCGATTAAAGGTGCCGAGACATTCGTTGTATAATTGTTATCGGTTAACCGTTCTGAAGGTAATCGATATATTGAATTGGGATTATCACAGATAATTCCCACTCGTTGTATAATTATTATCGATTGTCCGCTCTAAATGTAATTGATATATTGAATTGGGATTATCAAATATAATTCCCATCCGTTGTCAAAAATATTCTCATCCGTTGTATCGTTGTTATCGATTGGCCGTTCTACGGTAATCGAAGTATTGAATTGGGACTGTCAAGGATAGTTCCCATCCATTAAATTATTATTGTCGTGTTGGCCGACTCAAGGCAGCACACTATTATTCTTGTGAACTTGGTAATTTTGTAATCGTTGAGGATTGAGGATTCCCGAATTGTTGTGTTGTGATTGTTGCTCGTGTTAATCGGTCCTTAGGGATTTTGATCCCAGGATGGTTTCTTTGAATATCGTTGGTCGTGTCGATCTTTCATTATTCGTGTGTCGTCGTTCACTTGGTGAGTCGTATGATCCGTATTGGATGTGTTATCCTTTGAGTTTCGTTGTCATGTTGTGTCGTGACATATCCGGAATCATATCTGCATTCTAATTGGTTATTGTGTAGGATTTTTAGCCAGGCACACGATGGTCATGCGTGGATGTTTCCGCATTGGATCGTGCACACGAGACTTAGTTCGTAAGGCTAATTAGGTACATTGTCCCACGTATATTTCTGGATTCCGTATACGGGGTGGACATGTGCACGGACACATTTCCGGATCGGGCGTACTGTTATGTCCATCTTTGAGCCGTACAATTTTTAGTCGTTCATAGTCCATGTTTGATTGGATGTGTTCGACGTTTTGTGATTAAGCGTTCATACGCCCGAGTGGTATGTTCGACAGTCGGGTTTGTTTCTTTGAGATCTATATTGTGATGATTTACAGCATTGGGCTGTTCGACTTTCAGGCCATCGTGATATTTTGGCAGCTTCGGGTAGTTCGGCTTTCA
This sequence comes from Orobanche coerulescens, assembly GCA_033398695.1. Lineage (NCBI taxonomy): Eukaryota > Viridiplantae > Streptophyta > Magnoliopsida > Lamiales > Orobanchaceae > Orobanche > Orobanche coerulescens. The sequence continues at coordinate 58,701,238 of CM065809.1, read as the reverse complement.
GGCCATCGTGATATTTTGGCAGCTTCGGCTGAGGGCTTTCAGGCCATTGTGATGTATTGGTATTTCCGTTGGAGCCTTCGAGCATTGTGATCCTTATTTATTTCAGCGTTGGTTTGATTTACCTTCGGGTAATGTATTGTTGTGTTCTATATTGATGATTCGTCGTTGGGCACATATGTTCTAACCTATTGAGCATGTATTGATCGTATGCCGTGGGCATAATGTTCCACGAATGCTCGATTCTTACTTTGGTTTGTGAGCATCTCGTACTACCATTGTTGTGCTGTTTATTCTGCCTTTGGATGCATATCATGTTGTGCATGTATTTGAGATTCATTATTCTGGATGACTGACCCGGGCGGAACATGTTTTCATGTTTTAGGTGCTTGCGAGGAGAGAGTTGAGACACAGGGGCATGACGATGGCGACGAGGCATTCGAGCGATACTAGTCCGAGATATTTTGGGTTCATGTCGTTCAGACAGTTTGGAGTACTCCAATTTTGTTCAGTCGTTGTCATTTTGTATTATCCGAGCAAGGCTCGTGGATGTTGTTGTATTTTATTTTGGCCATGTAGGCCCATCCTTTTCGTTGAAATTCCATATCGGAATAGTATGTCGGACATCATAGTAGGGTCTGTGATTTCCTATTTTGGTCAGTTTGTTGTATTTTAGTCGTGTTCGCCTGGTGGATCACCTGGTGTGGGGTCCACGGCACTGTAATGACCCAATGGGATTTGGGGGTGTTACAAGTACCACTCGAACCTTACTATTATATCAGAATTAAATCCACCTATAAGGTTTAATATAATAATCATTATCGAGCTCCTCAAGGGGACATCATCAACCCGCACGAGTATTATCACAATAAAGTGTAATACCCCTTGGCAAATTGGGAATCACATCTAAGTCCTGCAGGAAGTACTTCAGCCACACTACCTCCTTGGCTGCCACGTACTAGGCTTCAATGGTAGAGTTCGAGATGCATTTCTTGCTTCACACTCCTCCAACTAATGGCTCCACCTCCCAGGCTAAACACATAACCCGAAGTAGACTTGGACTTTTCTTTGACTGATGAAAAATCTGAGTTAGTGTAACCCACCAGACACAGGTCGTCTAATTGATATACAAGCATGTTGTAATATCCGACAGTAATTCTTATCTACTGTTGTATTATTCGGATAATTTGAGCACTGTTGTAATCATGTTATATTCAGTTAATATTTTTGATGTCGGGATATATCAGAATAGACTTGATTATGACTATCATTCGCATTGTGGTTGATTTCTTGACGTTGTGTAGATTGTTACATTTTGGGATAGATTTTTGGTGTGTTTAACGTACGCTAAGTCCTTAACCTAACGTACGGTAGATTTTTAGCTTTATGTACGTAATGTAATGCCGTCTACGTACGTAATGCTTGAGAATCTTATCTGATCTCACTTTCGGCATGGGGGACGGACATGATTCGGATAACTGGCCTTTTCGAGGCAGCCAGGTTGACCTACATTACGTACGTAATGTTATGACCCATAATGTAATACCCGGTTATAATTCATTCATTTTCATTCAGTAATTATCAGTCTGTAATTGTCACTCAGTAATTTTCACTCATTAATAATCACTCATCATTCATGAATCATTCATTTACGTTCACTGTTGGCATGTTGTAATCATATATCAGTTACCGATCGTCATTTCATCTCCGTTTATAGACCGAGACGGGAGTATTATCATTTTCATTGTGATTGATAGCGTTGTACTGGGAGTATCATCTTTGGCTTGTGTTAGACTTGTTCACTTTCATATTCGTATGATATGTCAGATCATTCATCAGTCGTAGCGAGGAATCGGAGTTATCGGATTTTTCACCTTAGCCAGCATTGGGTTACGGCCGTAACAAGGGTTCGTTGTTTTCAGGCCATTTTGGACGAATGGGACTTACGGCCGTAAGGTCTTGTGATACGGCCGTAAGTTGAGCAGGTACGGCCGTAAGGCTGGCCGGTTATGGACGTACGCGTCCAGCAGGCTGCCCAGGCATTTTTGGCCGAAGGCGAGTTACGGCCGTAAGAAGGGGAGGATACGGCCGTAAGTGGTATCCGTAAATTTCAGGTGTTGTCGGGCAAGAGTGACTTACGGCCGTAAAGGTTGCGGCATACGGCCGTAAGTCGAGGAAGGTACGGCCGTAAGGCTTGGCCGGATACGGCCGTCTGGCGAGCAAGGTGCCCGCCATTTTCGACAAAGAGGGCTTACGCGTAAGTTTGGCGGATACGGCCGTATCATCCGAGTTACGGCCGTAAGGTGTGCGTATGCGGCCGTAAGGATGTCGGCGGATGTTTTTGACGAAGGCGGAGTTACGCCGTAACTCGGGAAGCGATTCGGCCGTAATTCGCCGGCGAGCTTTGACGAAGCCGAGTTACGGCCGTACGAGTTGGCCGGTTACGGCCGTAAGGCCGTTGACCTGGAATGTTACGGCCGTAAGTGGGCCGAGTTACGGCCGTAACTTCCGGAAGTATATAAGGACTTGGCCGAGATAGAGGGTTGAGGGAGAGATTTTGCCATCATCAATCATTTGAGTGTGTATTTTTCGTCATCTTCATTCATTTGGGAAGCTTGGATACTCGATTTTACTCGTGTTCTTCGTATCGAAGTGGTTGGATCTTCAAGAGGTAATTTCTTCAACATCTTGGATTTCGATTTTGTGTTGGGATATGATGTTTTGGACGTTATAATCATGTTATATGAAGGGATATGCATATGATTATGAGTTTTTATAAGGATTCATTGGATTATTGAGGGATTATACTAGAACACTTTCAATATCGAGTTGAAATTGGGGGTTTTCGATTAATTGTTGTTATAATCACGTTTTTGGATATTCATAACGGATTATTGATCGTATTGAAGATGTTTTGTTGGTTTGAAACACTTCTTGGGGATTTGAGGTTGGTATTATTGAGGTTTAGTTGTAATCAATCGACGTTGGCCACAAAGTGTTCGATATAATGCCCCAATGAACTTGGTTTAATCGTATCGACGTTTTGAGTTCGTTATATTCGTGTTTAATTCGTTTATTGAACGGATTGTTGGTAATTGTATTGAATTAAGGTTGTTCGAGCGACCGACACTTCATTTAGGATATTTGTTCGTGGAAGGACATTCTTCGTCGGTATTGTGTAAGTTAATTCTTACTCGGTTAAAAGGATATTCATTCCTTTTGTTGTTGATCATTCATAATCATAACTCATTCATCATTGTATTAATCATATTGAGACTTGTAATTGTCGAATAATCACTTCATTAGCGAGGAACGGCGGTTCCAATCATTTCATTGAAACTATCAATCACTTCATTATCACTTTCATATCGGTGAGTCATTCTTGACTTTGTCAGATTATTATTATTCATTAATATTCATTATGGTCATTCTCGTTCATATGACCTTCTGAGTTCATATTGCTTGGCCGGGTGCGGATGTGTGGAATTTTTAGTCGAGCACATGATGGCCATGTATTGGGAGTGATGCATTGGACTGTGCACACGGTAATGATTACCTCCGTGAGACTAATTAGGTACAAGGACGGGTGTGTCCGGTCATCCGTCTTGTACACTTGCACAGAACACTATGGGCGTACTATGGTACTCCTCTTCAGAGTAATTCATAACTAAGGATATTTTATAACTTCAGATATATCATGATTGTGTAATTTCAACCCTTGAGGATTGTTGTTCTGTGTAACTGACCCCGTTTGGGGAATTTGGGTTTTCAGGTCACGGCAAGGCAAAGGCACGGGAAGAACATGCTGACGGCGAGGAGTCCTAGTGATACTAATAGGGGGCCCCAGTTATTCCGTTTGTTTCAGTCATTTCAGTCATTTCCGTCATTTGTATTTTCCGCTGCAAATTCCGTTTGAGATGTTCAATTGTTCAGTGTGGTGTATTTTATCTCTATATAAAATATACTAGTATTCGGTTTTGTCCTGGTGTGTTGTACTTAAACTCCTCATCGGAGTACTTGGTAATATAATGTGGTTCGGTACTGCAATTATATTATTTTAATTCATCATTTTCATTTGCCTGGTGGGTCCCAGTCGGGGATTCACGGCACTGTAATATCCGCCTAGTTTGGGGTGTTACAGAGTTGGTATCGGAGCGTGGTCTTGAATACTACCCTACAAGTCATGTTTCATTTGAAATCATCATCATCGGACTAGTATCATTGGACCTTCGCGTCATGTGTGACCTGTGCAAATGCCGAGCCAATCAGACCAAGAACTGTAAGATTTCTAACGCCATGGTATAAATTCTGGCAAGAATCATTCATTCATAATTCATCAGTTAACAATCCTCAACCATCGTTTTCATTTGACCAGGACGGTCATGTTAACTCGTTAATCACTCAATTCATTTCATTATTCAGTTGTTGATCAGGAAGATCAAATCATTAAATTATGTTAACTTGTTCAAGATAATCATGTCACCTCAGTTAATCATTCATGTAGTCACTGTGTTAGAGCGCGTATGCCCATTTTCATCATCTCATGTCATAATCATAACGTGATATTCATGCGGGAAATATAATCATCATGTGACTTTCCTACTTCAGTATGGAAAAAGCTGGCAGAGGACGAGGAGGACGAGGCCGTGGAGCGGGCCGAATCCCGAGAGCTCGTGTGAATACACGTGCAAACGCGAGAAATAATGCTAATTCATCGAGCAGCGACACTGCCACTCATTCACCTGGACGCGATCATTCACTAACGGGGAGTCGTACCCGGGACACGGCTCAGTCAGAAGGTGTCCGGGTAGACCCACTCGCTTTTATGCAGGGCATGATGGCCCAAATGACCCAGATGGCACAGCTGATGGAGACGATGCATAACTCCGTCAATCAAAATCAACAGGCTCCTCCGTCGCCACCTCAGAGGCAAGAGAGGAATGTGAGCAATATCATCGGCGACATCTCTCGCCAGAGGCCACCTACTGTTGAGGGCTCGTCTGAGCCGGCAGATATTATTCATTGGCTTGAGCATTTCGAGAAGTTGTTTGCTATGGTAGAGTGTCCCGAAGGACACAAAGTTTCTGTTGCAGCTTACTACCTGGGCAATAGCGCACATTCTTGGTGGTTGTCGTTGAAGCCCACCGAAGGATCATGTACTTGGGATCAGTTCAAAACTCTCATGATGGAGAGGTATTACCCGGCCCCGCTCAGAGAGGCCAAACTGTCAGAATTACTCACCCCCGACCCCTCAGCAGACGAGGATGTTCTCGCAATTGCCGAGAAATTTCAGGAACTTCTTCCATTCGCCTCATCTATCATTCATTCCGAAGCAAATAAGATTAAGTATTTCAGCAAGAGGCTGAAACCCCGTATGAGACTTCAGTTGCTTAATCATAATTGCACCACGTTGGCTGAATTCATTGAGAAAGCTCTTACCTATGGGCTTACTGCTAAGGAGATTGCTAAGCAGCAACCTTCATCTGCTAGCAAGAAGTCCAAGAACCGTAATCAGTCTGACGGCACTCAGGCCACTTTCAAGAAACCTCATGCGGGCTCTGCTTTTTCTGAGCGACCTCTTGTGACGTCTAAACCCGCGGAATCTCAGTCATGAGCGGCCAGCTCGGCCATCACCAGTTATAACTGTGGGGATCTTGGTCATGTCAGTACCAAGTGTCCGAGACAGTCTGTCACGTGTCATAACTGTGGAATTGTGGGGCATAAGGCCCGTTTTTGCCGTAGGGACTCCAAACCTACTCAGACGTCATCTCAAGCCCCTAAGCAGTCAGCCGTTCAGAATCAGGCCACTCAATCAGCATCGTTTAAAACGACAGGAGCGACTAAAGGTGGAGCCTATAGCCAGCAGATGGGAGCATCCGGTGCCGGGACTAGCAAGCCCCGGATTTATGAGATGAAGAAGACCGATGATCCCGAGGCCCGAATGATCTCAGGTACACTCGATATTCTATCTCAACCTGTGTGTACCCTTTTTGATACTGGTGCATCGCATTCATTCATTTCCGAGTCATGCTTGAGTAGACTACGTATGGGTAGTGCTACTAGTTGTGAGCCTTATGTCATTGGCCTACCTGATGGTAGACGAATTATCGGTAATCGTGAGATTCAGAATTGTCCAATTCAGTTTCATGGTCGTGTATGGACAGCGGACCTAATCGTAGTAGATTTCCCGAGGGACGACGTCATCTTGGGTATTGATTGGATGGATTGTCATGATGCCATCATTAGTGTCCGTAAGCGTATGATCACTATCATTTCAGACGATGGGGTGGAATTTGTGTTTCAAGGAGGTAATCCCGGCTGTTCGGGTAAGGTCATTAATTTGATGAAAGCAGTGCGATTACTTAGTCAGGGATGTGTTGGTTATTGGTGCAACATGACCAAAACCGAGAAATCATTAGTAATGTTGACGGATATTCCGGTAGTGAGGGAGTATGCCGACGTTTTTCCGGACGAGTTACCTGGTTTGCCTCCACAGAGAGATGTGGAATTCACGATTGAGTTGGAGCCTGGTACGTCTCCGATATCGAAGGCACCGTACCGGATGGCCCCGACCGAAATGCAGGAATTAAAGAACCAACTTGAGGAGTTGTTCGAGAAGAGTTATATACGACCGAGTGCGTCTCCGTGGGGAGCACCAGTGTTGTTTGTCAAGAAGAAGGATGGTTCGTTTCGTTTGTGTATTGATTATCGGGAGTTGAACAGGGTGACAATCAAGAATAAGTATCCCTTACCCCGTATTGATGATCTCTTAGATCAACTTCAGGGAGCTTCAGTATTTTCCAAGATCGACTTAAGATCTGGATATCACCAGTTGCGGATTCGAGAGTCGGATATCGCGAGGACGGCGTTTCGGACACGCTATGGTCATTATGAGTTCGTAGTTATGCCGTTCGGGCTAACTAATGCACCTGCGGTATTCATGGAGCTAATGAATCGGGTTTTCATCGACTTTTTACATCAGTTTGTTGTTGTCTTCATCGATGATATTTTGATTTATTCTCGTAGCCGAGAGGAACACGAGATTCATCTTCATCAGGTTCTCGACGTGTTGAGACGAGAGCAACTTTATGGAAAGTTTTCCAAATGTGAGTTCTGGATGTCTGAAGTGACCTTTCTCGGACATGTAATTTCATCAGATGGAGTTCGTGTCGACCCTCAGAAGACGGAGGCTATCCGAGATTGGTTACCTCTGAAGAATGTTAAGGAAATCCGAAGTTTTCTCGGATTAGCGGGCTATTATCGGCGATTTGTGGAGGGATTTTCTAGAATCGCTCAACCCTTGACGAACCTTTTGCGAAAGGATAAGAAATACACGTGGACCGACGCGTGTCAGCGGAGTTTTGAGGAAATCAAGAGCCGGTTAATGTCAGCACCTGTACTTTCTTTGCCGCAGGGGACGGAGGGATTTGTGGTTTATAGTGATGCGTCCGGGCAGGGTCTCGGATGTGTACTCATGCAGAATGGGAAGGTTATTGCTTATGCTTCACGGCAATTGAGACCTTACGAGGTTAATTATCCGACTCAAGACCTGGAGCTAGCAGCCGTGGTGTTCGCATTGAAGATTTGGCGTCATTATCTTTATGGCGTTACTTGTCAGATATTCACCGATCATAAGAGTTTAAAGTATATATTTACTCAGAAGGAGTTAAATATGCGACAGAGGCGGTGGTTAGAACTAATCAAAGATTATGATATCGAGATCCTTTACCACCCGGGCAAGGTGAACATTGTCGCTGACGCCTTGAGTCGTAAGTCCGTTCAGGAGCAGATGCTTGCTCGTTTAACGATTCGAAGGAGCTTGATAGGAATTCCTTAGACCCGAGATCGAGTGCAGCCGGCGAGTTCGAGACGACTTTGTATGTTAGAGATTTCATCGTCACTTGAGAAGGAAATCAGGGAGAATCAAGGTTCTGACCCAGCATTGTTGCGCATCCGTGAGGATGTGGCTCAGGGGAAAGCCCCTGGATTCGTGGTCCACGAGGATGGACTTTTGAGATTTAAGAATCGGTTGTGCGTACCGGCGAATGTCGAGTTGAAAAACTCTATTTTGAGAGAAGCTCATGCTACCCCTTATTCGTTCATCCGGTCCAAAGAAGATGTACAAGGACTTGAAACAAAATTACTGGTGGAGTAATATGAAGCGAGAAGTCGCAGAATTTGTTTCGAGATGCTTAACCTGTCAACAAGTCAAGATTGAACATCAGCGACCGGCGGGTATGCTGAAACCTCTCCCTATTCCAGAGTGGAAGTGGGAGGACATTTCTATGGATTTCATCACGAGTTTGCCGACGAGTCGTCGTGGCATGATACGATCTGGGTGATTGTGGACCGCTTAACTAAATCAGCTCATTTCCTTGACATCAAGGATACGTGGGGTCCCGAGAGACTGGATCAGTTGTTCATCAAGGAGATAGTGAGACTGCACGGTACTCCTAAGAGTATCGTTTCCGATCGTGACGGATGATTTGTGTTTCATTTTTGGAAGTCAGTTCATCGTGTTATGGGAACTCAGCTCAATCTCAGTACCGCCTTTCATCCTCAGTCTGACGGACAATCAGAGAGGACTACACAGACATTAGAGGACATGTTGAGGGCATGCGTCCTCGATTGGAAGGACGATTGGGAAGCCCAACTACCATTGATCGAGTTCACGTATAATAATAGTTGGCATGCTTCCATTAAGATGACACCTTACGAGGCCTTGTACGGTCGTCGTTGTCGATCTCCTTTGTGTTGGGATGACTTGTCAGAATCAATCGGCACCGAGCCCGATATGCTTATAGCCGCCCGGGAGAAGGTAGCTTTGATCAAGAGTCGTATGTTGACAGCTCAGAGTCGACAAAAATCATATGCAGATAATCGTCGTTGACCTCTAGAGTTCGAGACGGGTGACCACATTTTGGTCAAGGTATCCCCGAGTCGAGGTATTTTCCGTTTCGGAAAACGGGGGAAGTTGAGTCCGAGATTCATTGGACCATTTGAAATTTTGGATCGAGTAGGCGAGTTAGCTTATCGATTGGCTTTACCTCCGGCATTGAGTCGAATTCATAATGTGTTTCACGTCTCTCAGTTGCGGAAGTATGTTGCCGACCCGAGCCACATACTTCAGCTTGACGAAATCGAGATCGCGGATGATCATTCGTACGAGGAGCGTCCTGTACGAGTATTGGAGCGGCGAATCAAACAGTTGAGGAACAAGACGATCCCTTTGGTCAAGATTCAGTGGTCCAGACACGGAGTCGAAGAGGCCACTTGGGAAACTGAGGAGAGTATACGGGAGAGTTATCCCGAGTTGTTTGACCCTTAGTTTCGGGGACGAAACTCTTTTTAAGGGGGGGAGTATGTAATACCCGGTTATAATTCATTCATTTTCATTCAGTAATTATCAGTTTGTAATTGTCATTCAGTAATTTTCACTCATTAATAATCACTCATCATTCATGAATCATTCATTTACATTCACTGTTGGCATGTTGTAATCGTATATCAGTTACCGATCGTCATTTCATCTCCGTTTATAGACCGAGACGGGAGTATTATCATTTTCATTGTGATTGATAGCCTTGGACTGGGAGTATCATCTTTGGCTTGTGTTAGACTTGTTCACTTTCACATTCGTATGATATGTCGGATCATTCATCTGTCGTAGCGAGGAATCGGAGTTATCGGATTTTTCACCTTGGCCAGCATTGGGTTACGGCCGTAACAAGGGTTTGTTATTTTCAGGCCATTTTGGACGAATGGGACTTACGGCCATAAGGTCTTGTGATACGGCCGTAAGTTGGCGGAGTGCGGCCGTAAAATTGGCGATTCTGGCCCGTCACGCGTCAGCCAGTGCCCGAGCATTTTTGGCCGAAGGCGAGTTACGGCCGTAAGAAGGGGAGGATACGGCTATAAGTGGTGTTCGTAAATTTCAGGTGTTGTCGGGCAAGGGTGACTTACAGCCGTAAGGGTTGCGGCATATGGCCGTAAGTTGAGAAAGGTACGGCCGTAAGGCTTGGCCGGATACGGCCGTACGCTGCAGGCAAGGTGCCTGGCCATTTTCGACGAAGAGGGCTTACGCCCGTAAGTTTGGCCGGATACGGACGTATCATCCGAGTTACGGCCGTAAGGTGTGCGGGTACGGCCGTAAGGATGTCGGCGGATGTTTTTGACGAAGGCGGATTACGCCCGTAACTCAGGAGCGGTTACGGCCGTAAGTCTGTCGGCAGGCTTTCGGACGAAGCCGAGTTACGGCCATACGAGTTGGCCGGTTACGGCCGTAAGGCCGTTGACCTGGAATGTTACGTCCGTAAGTGGGCCGAGTTACGGCCGTAACTTCCGGCAGTATATAAGGACTTGGCCGGGACATTTTCTCCTCATTTCTTCATTTCTCCAACTTTATCCTAGAGAGAGGGTTGAGGGAGAGATTTTGCCATCATCAATCATTTGAGTGTGTATTTTTCATCATCTTCATTCATTTGGGAAGCTTGGATACTCGATTTTACTCGTGTTCTTCGGATCGAAGTGGTTGGATCTTCAAGAGGTAATTTCTTCAACATCTTGGATTTCGATTTTGTGTTGGGATATGATGTTTTGGACGTTATAATCATGATATATGAAGGGATATGTATATGATTATGAGTTTGTATAAGGATTCATTGGATTATTGAGGGATTATACTACAACACTTTGAATATCGAGTTGAAATTGGGGTTTTTCGATTAATTGTTGTTATAATCATGTTTTTGGATATTCATAATGGATTATTGATCGTATTGAAGATGTTTTGTTGGTTTGAAACACTTCTTGGGGATTTGAGGTTGGTATTATTGAGGTTTAGTTGTAATCAATCGAAGTTGGCCACAAAGATATAATGCCCCAATGAACTTGGTTTAATCGTATCGACGTTTTGAGTTCGTTATATTCGTGTTTAATTCGTTTATTGAACGGATTGTTGGTAATTGTATTGAATTAAGGTTGTTCAAGCGACCGACATTTCATTTAGGACATTTGTTCGGGGAAGGACATTCTTCATCGGTATTGTGTAAGTTAATTCTTACACAGTTAAAAGGATATTCATTCCTTTTGTTGTTGATCATTCATAATCATAACTCATTCATCATTGTATTAATCATATTGAGACTTGTAATTGTCGAATAATCACTTCATTAGCGAGGAACGGCAGTTCCAATCATTTCATTGAAACTATCAATCACTTCATTATCACTTTCATATCGGTGAGTCATTCTTGACTTTGTCAGATTATTATTCATTGATATTCATTACGGTCATTCTCGTTCATATGACCTTCTGAGTTCATATTGCGTGGCCGGGTGCGGATGTGTGGAATTTTTAGTCGGGCACATGATGGCCATGTATTGGGAGTGATACATTGGACTGTGCACACGGTAACGATTACCTCCGTGAGACTAATTAGGTACAAGGACGGGTGTGTCCGGTCATCCGTCTTGTACACTTGCACAGAACACTACGGGCGTACTATGGTACTCCTCTTCAGCGTAATTCATAACTAAGGATATTTCATAACTTCAGATATATCATGATTGTGTAATTTCAACCCTTGAGGATTGTTGTTCTGTGTAACTGACCCCGTTTGGGGAATTTTGGTTTTCAGGTCACGGCAAGGCAAAGGCACGGGAAGAACATGCTGACGGCGAGGAGTCCTAGTGATACTAGTAGGGGCCCCCAGTTATTCCGTTTGTTTCAGTCATTTCAGTCATTTCCGTCATTTGTATTTTCCGCTGCAAATTCCGTTTGAGATGTTTAATTGTTCAGTGTGGTGTATTTTATCTCCATATAAAATATACTAGTATTCGGTTTTGTCCTGGTGTGTTGTACTTAAACTCCTCATCGGAGTACTTGGTAATATAATGTGGTTCGGTACTGCAATTATATTATTTTAATTCATCATTTTCATTTGCCTGGTGGGTCCCAGTCGGGGATTCACGGCACTGTAATATCCGCCTAGTTTGGGGTGTTACACATAATGTATGTAATGATGTTAGTGTTTTGAGACAGTAACATCTGGAGGCATATTACGTACGTAACACTTTCAGTGTAGCGTGCGTAATGGGGTTAACGTACGTTATCTTCAGGCGGTAATGTACGTAACGAGCTGTGCAGTTTATAAAATGACAGCTTGTGTCTTTCATTTGCACATCCAAACTCCAAAATTTCTCTCCAACAATCGTCCCTAGACCAATTCTGCACCCTTCCAACTTGTGTTTGAGCTTTGCATTTTTGATTGGAGCTTGTTGATTGGGAGTTTAGAGTTGTTTCTTGAAGCTTGGAGTGTGTTCTTGTGGTTTGGTGTTTTGTTCTTCGTTTTTGAAGGTATGTAGTACGATTTTACTCTCTATTTTTGTAGTCATGATGTTAGTAATATAGTATACTACACCTAATGTTGAATTAATCAAGTAAAACATGTTTGTAGTTAAGCTTTTAACAACTTAGTGATGAATATGGTAATTAATGGTTTGGAATAATGTGTTCTTGATGTTTTAATGGTGGTAATCATGTTTAGTAGAATCACACTCTTCTTACTGGACTATTAACATCACTAGGACAATAATAATCCTTAGTTTCATTATAGTTATGTTGATTGTTGGAATTGTTGGCATAATATACTAGAACACCTTGATGAATGTTAAAAGATTAAGAGTGATGAACCTAAGCTAGGTGAATTTATAGGTGTGATAATTGATTCTTCAGGTTAGTGAGAAGATTATATGGATGGTGTGATATGAGATAATTTTCATAATTATGATATGGCCTTGTAACTAAATGAATTTAGTATAATCTTATGGTAACCTACTATATTCAATCTAAATTAGACATAGTTATGAACAAGGTGGTGCAGATTTTCAATTTATCATCCGTGATGTTCTTGATAGATTTAAAGGTTATAAGATAATAATTGCATAACATGTTCTTGATAAATTCTCAGTAATAAAGAATCATGCGAATATTCGGTAATGTCTTGTAAACTGATTGTAAGAATGAGTTGAGGTAAATAGAGTTCTTGGAATAAGATTTCAATATTTTGAGATAGTGAACTATTCAAATGGAATTTAGGGTGTCGTCTCACTAAATTCGATACCGATGATTATATGGATGTGTTATTGAGTGAAATGTATTTCATTCAAGGTTGATTGTTTGAGTAATCGATATTAGTCGAGGACCGTTCGTTCGTTTCGACAAGGGAGGATTATTCTCGTCTCCGTATTGAGGCAAGTTATCTTGCTTGGTTATAATGATAATTAGATTCTTTTGATGATTATACGTTTCGTGTATATGAAACTCTTATGAATTTGTGACTCTTAATTTGATATTATTCTTGACGTTGTTCCGTTTTTCATCATGGGATTGCATTCCCAAGTCCGTCACTTTGAATCGTTGATCTCGTTGGTCCTTATTGCCACTTCGGTGAGTTTCTTTATCCTTAATCAGATATGTGATTTGTTGAATTCATTGTCATGTTGTATCGTGACATATCTGGAATCATATCTGCGTGCCGATTAGTTATTGTGTAGGATTTTTAGCTAGGCACTTATATAGTCATACGTGGATGTTTTCTGTATTGGACTGTGCACACGAGACGTAGTTCGTGAGGCTAATTAGGTACATTGTCACACGTATATTCTGGATTCCGTATACGGGGTGTACATGTACACGGACACATTTCCGGATCGGGCGTACTGTGATGTCCATCTTGAGCCATATTGTTTGATTATTCATAGTCCATGTATGATAGGATATGTTCGACGGTTTGTGACTGATTGTTCATACGCCCGAGGGGTATGTTCAATAGTCGGGATGTTTTCTTGAGATCTAATATATGTGAATTGTATAATTTTGGAAGAATCATTTATCATGTATATCTGACCCTGTGTTTTGGGCGAAATACTTGTGTTGTATTTTAGGTCGAGGAAAAGGCAAGGCACGGGAAGAGCATGGTGACGGCGAAGGGTTCGAAGGATACTAGTTCGGGGGTCCCAAGTATTTTGTGTCCGGTTATGTTCAAACCGTGTAATGTTACTTTAATTCCACTTTATTTAAACTATTGTTCGGTAGTATTAATATTTGAAGTATATTCCATCTCCATATGGTTTATACTTGTATTTCGGATCCTGTGTATCATAAGGCCGTTGGCCATACCATTAATAAACTACTAATCGGAGTAGTGACTATTTATTGTGGTTCAGTATCACAAGATAATACTTATTTAATCTGTATTTTGGTATCGCCTGGTGGGTCCCAGTGTGGGGTCCACGGCATTATAATAGCTGCCTTTTGGGGTGTTACAGAAGATGGTATGAGAGACTCGTTTTCTCATTAAGAGTCATTGTGGAATGAACTAGTATCAAGAGACCTTCGTGTCACGTGTGACCTGTGCAAGTGCCTGACCCTACGAGCCAAATACGGTATGTACTTTACGAGCCATGATTTAATTACTGGCATGATATTGATACCATAATGGATCTCTTTGTTGAACTTGTTATTTCGAGGATCTGTGGCAGGATTTATCTGATTGATAATTCGAGGTAAATTCTGGATTGACTATTGTAACACCCCAATTCACAACTGGGACATTACATGCCGTAGAACCCTCGTGAGGTCTACCAGGCTAACACATGACATATAAACCACAATGTAATCCCGAATGATGCACTCAAAAGTTAATAAGGCCGTGGCCTCGGCCAAAACATTTTTAACGTAATAAATGAACAGAGGTTAAATACCAATTCATCGCCCACGCAGGGGACTTAAACCAAGTTTCAAAATAGACAGTCTAACTTCAATACTCGACAATGCAATGACAAAACATAAAAATGCAGACTCGAGCCACATCATCAGGCCAGCCCATCCTTTGCATGCATGTCCCGTGCTTGCTCCTCAGCCCTCCCGGTACCTGAAATGCATAAGACGCATTTCCCCCATTTAAGGGGTTAGCATTCGAATAGCTAGTGCAAGTACACAATTACACAACATTATATACATACACGATTCAACGCAAACAAATCATTAGGAAAAATCATTTCAAAAATCAATATTCCGGAATATCACATTTACACCAAATCAATATATTATCAAGCTTTCCACATCACAATTATCCACGTTTGGTAACTCGCGACCGTACCCATTAGTATCGGCCCCCATAGGTCCCGTCGGACCGTCCCCAGGTGAGAAACCACTTCCGCGGCCGTACCCATTAGTATCGGCCCCCAGAGGTCCCATCGAACCGTCCCCAGGTGGAAGAACATCAACGCACACACCCAAGTCCACTTCCGTGGCCGTACCCATTAGTATCGGCCCCCAGAGGCCCCACGCCATCCCCAGGTGGAAGAGTAACCAATACAATCGTTCAATAAACCAGTTTACATCATTCGCATCAAAACCGTACACACATAATGAAATATAATACATATACTTGCCTTGGATAATACGACGCGAAGGAAACGACGAAGGAATAGGTTATGGTCTGAACAATCGTCTCAAATCCGACCCTAACACAATAATGATATACAACCAATCTCAACATCATGAATACGAAGAAATTCATCCTAGTTCTACCCGTTGGGACAATTCATCGGACACCACGAGCGCATAAGGAAATGAAATCGGTCAACGGTGTAATAACGGGATTTCATCCCAACCAATAACCAGAAAACCAAGGGTCACGAGTATACTATCAAAATCTAACAACAACATCGGTTAAATCGGATTAAAATACAAGATCAACACCAAACCCTCCCCAAAATCATACTAGGGTTAAAGGAGTTCTTACCTCTTGAAGATTCAAGCCCTATAATCCGAAGAACACGTGCTAGATCCACAATCCGAGCTACACGATCGAAGGAAGATGAAGAAAAACACACAATCAAATGGTAGATGGAGAAAAATCCCCCTCTCAACCCTCTCTCTCTCGCGTACTGTGGAAGGAAGGAAGAAATGAACTGCATCCGCTGAAAAGAAAGCAGCGATATAGCGGCCGCCGCATTGTGTGCGCGGCTCGGCTAAACTATCTTGCGTGGCACAGGGCAAAATTTCGCCCGATGATCGGTGGCCGCTCGTTGTGCCGCGGCTCATTCGAAGTGTGCCGCGGCCTAGACTCGGCATGTGCGCGGCCTGCCGGGTGTGCCGCGGCACGCGGTCTGATGGGTTTTGGCCGGCAAGTGCCACACGGTGTGCCGCGGCCGGACAAGTGTGCCGCGGCACCGACTACTGTGTGCCGCGGCGCACAATCCTTGTTCCGCGGCACAGTACGATGCTCGGCCAACAATCGGGTAATGTGTGCCGCGGCGCACAATCCTTGTGCCGTGGCCCACCCCCCGGTCCCAAAATGATGAAAAATGATCCGGAAAGAGAATAAAAGCAATATGAATCGATATTTGGGCAACAATAACACGAAATGGAAGTACGGAACCCCAAAACGATCTGAGGTACACAACCAAAGTCGAACAAGGAACAAATTCCCTAAACTTCTAGGAAATTACAAAAAAAAAAACAGCCCAAACATCCGAAAATCACGATACAACGTCGTATTAACAATCCGAAACTCACAACATGCTCTACTCAATCATACGAACTCATGAAAGTAATAAAATGACAAAATCTAACGAGTTTAACGAGAATCGAATACACATGAGACAAAATATAACACAAGATGAAATTACGTAAAAACATCATCGAGACCCGTCTAAGCGGAGAAACTCCAAGAACAAAATAGGTATAGAATTCCAAAATAGTGCCAAGCAAGTTGTCCGAAACGAATATACACCACAAATAGAAATTACTAAAAATAAAAAACGCGGATATCACAATTATGTGATTGAAATTATTCGACTCAACGTCGATATGATATTTTCTGTGACACTCGTAGTGTCGATAATTCATTGTGAACTGTTTTCTTGAATATGTAATTCCTTGTTGCTATTAACTTAGCATGAATTTTGATTGGTATCTTGAACTGTACTTATGGTTATCATTATGGTTTGATTCTTTCAGTAGGGAAAGAAATTTGAGAGGCCGTGGCATAGGGAGACGAGACCGCGGAAGGGGCCGAATCTCGATACCACGAGCCAACAGATGCGCGAATGTGTAGCATAGTTCCGCAGGCAGTGATTCGCCTCCTATGGACCAATCTCACCACACTGGACATGAGGATGCGCGTGTCGATCCTTACGCTGTTATGCAGGGCATGATGGCTCAGATGACCCAAATGGGTCAATTAATGGAAGCTATGCAGAGACCTACTACCGACCAGCAACAGGGGCCTCATCTTCCACCTCCTGTGCATGGCGGACCTGTGAGTCGGATCATCAGTGACATCTCTCGCCAACGACCCCCGACTTTAGAAGGCTCCTCTGAGCCTGCTGACATTGTACATTCGATTGAACACTTTGAGAAATTATTCGAGATAGTGGACTGTCCCGAAGAGAATCGCGTCTCCGTAGCAGCTTACTATCTTAGCAAGGGCGCCCACACCTGGTGGCTTTAAGTGAGGCCAGCTGATGGTTTGTACATTTGGGAGGAATTTAAAAACCTCATGTTAGGCCGTTACTATCCAGGCCCTCTCCGTGAGGCCAAGCTGTCAGAATTGCTGAACCCGGACCTATATGAAGACGATGATGTACTATCTTTTGCCGAGAAATTTCAGGCACTTCTTCCTTTCGCCTCGTCGATTGTCCGAACGGAGGCTGATAAGATCAAATATTTTCTCAAGAGGCTTAAACCCCGAATGAGAATGCAGTTGTTGAATCACCATTGTAGGACCCTACCGGAGTTCATCGAGAAATATCTGGAATACAAACTTACCGCAAAGGAGATTTCCAAGAAGCAACCCCAGTCCAACAACTAGAGATCCAGGAACCAGACCCAGACTGACAGTAACCGGGGAACATTCAAGAAGCCCAGTCGTTGCCGAACCCTTCTGAACAACCACCCATGGCATCAAAGCCAGCCGGATCGCACTCTCGACCGGTCAACTCATTTGTTGTGTGCTATAACTGTGGGGACCAGGGGCACATCAGATCCAAATACCCAAAGTCGGCCGTCGCATGCCATACTTGTGGGAAGAATGGGCATCGTGCTCGTTATTGTAGGAATGGACCGGGACATGATCTAGTAGCATCTCATGATCCAGTTCAGTCTTTTGTCTAGGACCGTGTGCCTCCGTCTGCTTCTTATCAGACTACCGGGGCAACAGAGGGATGGGCCGTGAAAACCAAGCTGGTACATATGGTGCCGGAGCTGCGAAACCCAGGATTTTCAAATGAAGAAGGCCGACGATCTCGAAGCCAGCATGATTGCAGGTACTCTCGAGATCCGATCTCAGCCCGTCTGTGTTCTTTTTGATACTGGTGCTTCACACTGCTTTTTATCTGCTTCTTGTTTGAGTCGTTTGCAAATAGATCATGTTACCAATTGTGAACCTTATGTAATTGGTCTACCCGATGGTAGAAGGATTGTTGGGAATCGTGAAGTGCAGAACTGTCCGATTCGCATGAACGACCGTGAGTGGTTGTCAAACTTAATTGTGGTTGATTTGCCTAAAGATGATGTAATCTTGGGTATCGATTGGATGGATCATCATGATTCCATACTTAGCATCCGCAAGCGGATAGTGACCATAACATCTGATGATGGTGTTTAGTGTATTTTTCAGGGTGATAATCTCAGCCGTTCCGGGAGAGTCATCAGTGTTACGAAAGCAGTGAAACTGCTTAATCAAGGGTGTATTGGTTATTGGTGTTACATGACCAAAACAGCAGATCGACTAGTTGAATTGTCCGATATTCCAGTAGTCCGGGACTACCCAGATGTATTTCCAGACGAGTTGCCGAGCTTACCTCCACATCGTGATGTAGAGTTTGCTATTGAGTTAGATCCAGGTATGTCCCCACTTTCAAAAGCACCGTATCGTATGGCTCCGACCGAGATGCAGGAGTTAAAGAACCAGCTTGAGGAGTTAACTGAGAAAGGCTATATTCGACCTAGTGTGTCCCCTTAGGGAGCAACAGTGCTATTTGTACGAAAGAAAGACGAATCTCTGCATTTGTGTATTGATTACCGTGAGCTGAACAGGGTAACCATCAAGAACAAATATCCGTTGCCTCGTATTGATGATTTATTAGATCAACTTCAGGGATCTAATGTGTTTTCTAAGATCGACTTGAGGTCCGGGTATCATTAGTTGAGGATTAGAGAGTCTAACATTTCGAAGACCGCTTTTCGCACTCGCTATGGACATTATGAGTTCGTAGTGATGCCTTTTGGACTGACTAATGCACCAGCTGTATTCATGGATTTGATGAATCAGGTTTTTATTAATTATCTGGATCACTTTGTAGTCATTTTTATTGACTACATTCTGATTTACTCTCGTGACCATGAAGAGCATGAACGTCATCTCCACCAAGTTCTTGATGCGTTGAGGCGGGAACAGCTTTACGGGAAGTTTTATAAATGTGAATTCTGGATGCCTAAGGTTATCTTTCTTGGGAACGTGATATCAGCCGAGGGGGTGAGAGTAGACTCACAGAAGACAGAAGCTATCCGAGACTGGCTACCTCCGAAGAACGTGAAGGAAGTATGCAGTTTCCTGGGTCTACCAGGGTATTACCGACGGTTCGTGGAAGGTTTTTCTAATATTGCGCAACCAATGACTAACCTGTTGAGGAAATAAAAAGTATTTGTGGTCAGAGGCATGTCAGCAAAGTTTTGATGAACTCAAGAGTCGATTGATTTCAGCACTTGTTTTGGTTCTACCAAAAGGAACGGAGGGATTCGTGGTGTATAGTGACGCATCGAGACAGGGCCTTGGATGTGTACTGATGCAGTGAGGGAAAGTGATTGCCTATGCATCGACACAATTGCGACCTTATGAAGTTAACTATCTAACCCATGATTTGGAACTAATAGCTGTGGTGTTCGCTTTAAAAATCTGGCGTCACTATCTGTATGTAGTTGCCTGTCAGATCTTTACTGATCATAAGAGCTTGAAGTACATTTTTACTCAGAAGGAGTTAAACATGAGACAGAGAAGGTGGCTAGAACTAATCAAATACTATGATATCGAGATCATTTATCATCCGGGCAAAGTAAATGTGGTTGCCGACGCTTTGAGTCGTAAGACAGTACAGGAGCAGATGCTTGCCCGCTTGACAGTTCAACGAGAATTGTAGTTGGAGTTCGTGAGGCCGGAAATTGAAGTCTGGTTACAGAATGTTCAAGGACATCTTTTCACACTCGAGATTTCATCATCCCTTGATGATATAATTAGATCGAAGCAGGTTACGGACCCATTCTTATCTCGAGTTTAGGATGAAGTAACTCAAGGGAAAGCCACTGGATTTATGATCTATGAGGATGGATTGATACGCTTTAGAAATCGAGTTTGTGTACCCGCGGATGAAGAATTGAGGAACTCCATCATGAGAGAGGCCCATGCTACCCCGTACTCTATTCACCTAAGATCTAGCAAAATGTATAAGGATTTGAAGCAATGTTATTGGTGGGGGAATATGAAACATGAAGTTGCAGAGTTCGTTCCGAGATGTTTAACCTATCAGCAGGTTAAGATTGAGCATCAGCGATCCGCAGGAATGCTGAAACTGCTTCCTGAGTGGAAATGGGAGGATATATCGATGGATTTTATCACTAGCTTGCCGACGAGTCGTCGATGGATGAATACAATTTGGGTGATTGTGGACCGTCTAACCAAATCAGCCCCCTTTTTAGATATTAAAGACATATGGGGACCCAAGAGATTGGCCCAGCTATTTATCAAATAGATTGTAAGGTTACATGGTACTCCCAGGAGTATTCTATCAGATCGTGACGGGCGATTCATGTCACACTTTTGGAAAGCAGTTCATCGTGCGATGGTACGCAATTAGACTTTAGTACGGCATTTCATCCGCAGAATGATGGTCAGTCTGAAAGGACTATCCAAACTTTAGAGGATATGTTGAGGGCGTGCACTCTTGATTGGAAGGATGATTGGGAATCCCAACTGCCTTTGGTGGAATTCACTTACAATAATAGTTGGCACACTTCGATTCAGATGGCACCTTATGAAGCATTGTATGGTCATCGTTGTAGGTATCCTTTGTGTTGGGACGATCTATCTGATTCTTTGGGTACGGAACCTGGTATGTTGTTAGCAGCCCGTGAGAAGATCACTCTAATTAGGAGTCGTTTGTTAATGGCTCAAAGCCGACATAAGTCTTACGCAGACAACCGTAGATGACCGCTTGAGTTAGAGGTTGGCGACCATGTACTATTGAAGATCTCCCCTACTCGAGGTGTTTTTCGTTTTGGGAAGAGGGGTAAGCTGAGTCCGAGGTATATCAGGCTGTTTGGGGTTTTGGAACGAGTAGGTGATCTGGCCTATCGTCTGGCGTTGGCACCAGCTCTAAGTCGGATTCATAATGTGTTTCATGTCTTTCAGTTGAGGAAATATGTTGCTGATCCGAGTCATATACTTCAGTTCGATGAGATCGAGATAGCGGAGGATCATTCTTACGAGGAGCGTCCCGTACAGATACTTGAGAGGAGGATCAAACAATTGTGGAATAATACGATTCCCCTACTGAAGGTTCAGTGGTCATGACATGGATTTTAGGAGGCTACATGGGAGACGGAGAGCAGCATGTGAGAGAGGTATCCCGAGTTGTTTACCCCTTAGTTTCGAGGACGAAACTCCTTTTAAGGGGGGATGTATGTAATATCCGATAGTAATTCTTATCATCTGTTGTATTATTCGGATAATTTGAGCACTCTTGGAATCATGTTACATTCAGTTAATGTTTATTGATGTCGGGATATATCATAATAGACTTGATTATGACTATCATTCACATTGTGGTTGATTCTTGACGTTGTGTAGATTGTTACATTTTTGGGATAGATTTTTGGTGTTTTTAGCTAGGGCCTTAACCTAATATACGATAGACTGTTAGCTTTACGTACGTAATGTAATGCTGTTTACGTACGTAATTCTTGGGAATCTTATCTGATCTCACTTTCGGCGTGGGGGGCCGGACATGATCTGGATAACTGGCCTTTTCGAGGCAGCCAGGTTCACCTACATTACGTACGTAATGCTATGACCCATAATGTACGTAATGATGTTAGTGTTTTGAGACAGTAACATCTGGAGGCATATTATGTAAATAACACTTTCAGTGTAGCATACGTAAAGGGGTTAACGTACGTTATCTTCAGGCGGTAACGTACGTAATGTGCTGTGCAGTTTATAAAAAGACAGCTTGTGTCTTTCATTTGCACGTCCAAACTCTGAATTTTCTCTCCAACAATCATCCCTCTGCCTCACTAGACCGATTCTACACCCTTCCAACTTGTATTTGAGCTTTGCATCTTGGATTGGAGCTTGTTGATTGGGAGTTTAGAGTTGTTTCGTGAAGCTTGGAGTGTGTTCTTATGGTTTGGTGATTTGTCCTTCATTTTTGAAGGTATGTAGTATGATTTTACTCTCTATTTTCGTAGTCATGATGTTAGTAATATATTTTACTACACCTAATATTGAATTAATCAAGTAAAACATGTTTGTAGTTAAGATTTTAACAACTTAGTGATGAATATATGGTAATTAAGGGTTTGGAATGATGTGTTCTTGATGTTTTAATGGTGGTAATCATGTTTAGTAGAATCACACTCTTCTTACTGGACTATTAACATCACTAGGACAATAATAATCCTTAGTTTCATTATAGTTATGTTGATTGTTGGAATTGTTGGCATAATATACTAGAACACCTTGATGAATGTTAAATGATTAAGAGTGATGTTCTTGAACCTAAGCTAGGTGAATTCATAGGTGATAATTGATTCTTCAGGTTAGTAAGAAGATTATAAGGATGGTGTGATATGAGATAATTTTCATAATTATGATATGGCTTTGTAACTAAATGAATTTAGTATAACCTTATGGTAACCTACTATATTCAATCTAAATTAGACATAGTGATGAACAAGGTGGTGCAGATTTTCAATTTCAATCATCCGTGATGTTCTTGATAGATTTAAAGGTTACAAGATAATAATTGCATAACATGTTCTTGATAAATTCTTAGTCATAAAGAATCATGCGAATATTCGGTAATGTCTTGTAAACCGATTGTAAGAATGAGTTGAGGTAAATAGAGTTCTTGGAATAAGATTTCAATATTTTGAGATAGTAAACTATTCAAATGGAATTTAGGGTGTCGTCTTACTAAATTCGATACCGATGCTTATATGGATGTGTTATTGAGTGAAATGTATTTTATTCAAGGTTGATTGTTCGAGTAACCGATATTAGTCGAGGACCGTTCGTTCGTTTCGACAAGGGAGGATTATTCTCGTCTCCGTATTGAGGCAAGTTATCTTGCTTAGTTATAATGATGATTAGATTCTTGTGATGATTATACGTTTCGTTTCTATAAACGTTTATGAATTTGTGACTCGTAATTTGATATTGTTATTGACGTTGTTCCATTTTCATCATGGGATTGCATTCCCAAGTCCATAACTTTGAATCGTTGATCTCGTTGGTCCTTATTGCCACTTCGGTGAGTTTCTTGACCCTTAATCGGATATGTGATTTGTTGAATTCATTGTCATGTTGTATCGTGACATATCTGGAATCATATCTGCCTGCCGATTAGTTATTGTGTAGGATTTTGTAGCCAGGCACTTATATAGTCATACGTGGATGTTTTCCGTATTGGACTGTGCACACGAGATGCAGTTCGTGAGGCTAATTAGGTACATTATCACACGTATATTCTGGCTTCCGTATACGGGGTGGACATGTACACGGACACATTTATGGATCGGGCGTACTGTGATGTCCATCTTGAGCCATATTGTTTGATCGTTCATAGTCCATGTATGATTAGATATGTTAGATGGTTTGTGACTGATTGTTCATATGCCCGAGGGGTATGTTTAATAGTCGGGATGTTTTCTTGAGATCTAATATATGTGAATTGTATAATGTCGGAAGAATCATTTATCATGTATATCTGACCCTGTGTTTTGGGCGAAATACTTCTGTTATATTTTAGGTCAAGGAAAAGGCAAGGCACGGGAAGAGCATGGTGACGGCGAAGGGTTCGAAGGATACTAGTTCAGGGGGCCCAAGTCTTTTGTGTCCGGTTATATTCAAATCGTGTAATGTTACTTTAATTCCGCTTTATTTAATCTATTGTCCGGATGTATTAATATTTGAAGTATATTCCATCTCCATATGGTTTATACTTGTATTTCGGATTCTGTGTATCATAAGGTCGTTGGCCATACCATTAAAAAACTCCTAATCGGAGTAGTGACTCGGTATCACAAGATAATACTTATTTAACCTGTATTTTGGTATCGCCTGGGGGTCCAAGTATGGGGTCCACGACACTGTAATAGCCGCCTTTCGGGGTGTTACGCATGTACTCCCTAGTCCTTCTCAGGTACTTGAGTATGTGCTTGACAGCAATCCAGTGTCCTGGTCCTGGCTTTGACTGATATCTAGCAGCCATGCCTACGGCATGACAGATATCTGGTCTAGTGCAAAGCAAAGCATACATGAGGCTTCCCACAGCTGACGCATAAGGGACCATCTTCATGTCATCTATCTCCTTTTGTGTCTTGGGAGACATATCCTTAGATAGTTGAATTCTATGTCTGTAAGGTAGAAAACCTTTCTTGGAATTCTCCATGCTAAACCGCTTTAGTACTGTATCGATATAGGATGTTTGGGAAAAGCGCAACATCCTTTTCTTCCGATCATGAAAGATCCTGATTCCAATGATGTGTCATGCTTCTCCCAGATCCTTCATATCGAACTGCTCAGATAGCCATACACGTACGTCCGACAATTCCTTCACGTTGTTTCCAATCAGAAGGATATCATCTACATATAGTACAAGAAACACCAACACGTTTCCATCGCATTTCTTTTATACACACAACTCTCACTCGGACATTGGACGAATCCATATGACTGGACAACCTCGTCAAAACGAGTGTTCCAAGATCTAGATGGTTGCTTTAAGTCCATAAATGGATCTCTTAAACTTGCTCACCAAGTGCTCTTCTCCTTCAGCAATGAATCCCTTTGGTTGGCGCATATAGCACTACTACGAAAACAGCATTTAACAGCGGTTCTGGAGCCCTTTTAACAGCGGTTCTGGAACTGCTGTTAAAGGTCCTGCTATTAAATTTAACAGCGGTTTTTAAAAACCGCTGTTAAATTAATTTTTTTAAAATAAATAGAAATTATTTTTTTAACAGCGATTCTTGTAGAACCGCGGTTAAAATTGTTGATATAAAAAAATTATATTGCCCTGCCCAGATCCCTCGCACCCGACCGCCCGCCCATACCTACCCGCCCGCCTCCGAGCCCTCCCGCTCGCGACCCGCACATATATATGAATAAATGTGCATTTCTGCTACTCACCGAATTTGAACCTATGACCTCCATAAGATGGAGGTGGTATCAAACCACTTAGCCAAAGTCATTTGTTGTACTTTTGTTGATTTATGTTATATAAGTGTACAATAAACCATATATATTAATATTTTCAGAATTATATTATATAAATTAAAGTATAATGTATATTATATAAAAAAATTGATAAACTGAGTATTAAGCTTTTATGATTTATATTATTAATTATTATTATTATAGAATAATAATATAAAATAATGAAAATTATTACATATTAAAAATTATAATGTATATATTGTATATAGCCATTCTGAAATTATAAATTTGTATCACATATTAAATATTAATAAGTTATATTAATAAGTCAACAATTATATTATATTTGAAGAATTTTATTGTATTATATATACTAATATTCAATATATTGCACATTTAATATAATATAATTCACAAAACAATATGTATTATAATTTTTAATATATAATGTCATATAATTTTAATATTAATATATAACAAAATATATTAATATTCAATATGTTGCACATTTAATATAATATAATTCATAAAACAATATGTATGTACTATAATTTTTAATGTATAATGTAATATAATTTTTAATATTAATATATCACAAAATATATTAATATTCAATATATTGCACATTTAATATAATATAATTCATAAAACAATATGTATATATTATAATTTTTAATATATAATGTAGTATAATTTTTAATATTAATATATAACAAAATTTATTAATATTCAATATATTGCACATTTAATATAGTATAATTCATAAAACAACATGTATGTATTATAATTTTTAATATATAATTAATATAATTTTTAATATTAATATATAACAAAATATATTAATATTCAATATATTGCACATTTAATATAATATAATTTATAAAACAGTATGTTTGTATTATAATTTTTAATATATAATGTAATATAATTTTTAATATAAATATATCACAAAATATATTAATATTCAATATATTGCACATTTAATATAATATAATTCATAAAACAATATGTATGTATTATAATTTTTAATATATAATGTAGTACAATTTTTAATATTAATATATAAAAAATATATTAATATTCAATATATTGCACATTTAATATAATATAATTCATAAAACAATGTGTATGTATTATAATTTTTAATATATAATGTAATATAATTTTTAATATTAATATATCACAAAATATATTATTATTCAATATATTGCACATTTAATATAATATTATTCATAAAACAACATGTATGTATTATAATTTTTAATATATAATGTAATATAATTTTTAATATTAATATATAACAAAATATATTAACATTCAATATATTTCACATTAAAAAGCGGTTCTAGGAAGAACCGCTGTTAAAATACAAGTTTAACATCAGTTCTTATAGAACCGCTGTTAAAGTACAATTTAACAGTGGGTCCAAGGAAAACCGCTGTTAAAATGCCGCTGTTAAATGCTGTTTTTGTAGTAGTGTAGATTTCCTTGTCTAGACTCCCATTCAAGAATGTAGTGTTGACATCCATTTGCCAAATCTCCAGATCCAAATGCGCAGCTATAGCTAAAAGGATCCGCATTGACTTAAGCATGGCTACCGGCGAAAAGGTTTCCTCATAATCGATACCCTATTTTTGAGTGTAACCTTTCGCAACAAGCCACGCTTTGAAGGTTTCAACCTTCCCGTCCCCTCCTTTATTTCGCTTGTATAGCCATTTACTCCCAATGGCTTGTACCCCATTAGGTAGCTCTACTAGCTCCCACACGTGATTGGAATCCATAGATCCCATTTTTTATTCCATTGCTACTTGCCTGGTGAAGATGAATCAGATCCCTGGACCTCCAAGGAGGCAATACAAAATAAAGATGCTGACTCCGGCCTCGTATTGAAACGAAGGGCGGGCGATCTTGGACCAAAGGGACCTTGCATGGCCGAAGCATCCAGTTCCATCGACTACCAGGACCATGTCTGTATGTTGTGCGGTGGAGGCGATCTCGTGCCTTAGTCCATCATGTTGGATGGTGAACTGTTGATGGTGAACGAGTCCTCCGGGTTTTGATGATGTAGCTTGAGATCGGCGATCGGGCTGGACGACTGGTGATCGTCGCTCGGCTGCCGATCGCATTATTCATACATTGATTTCGGCGATCGGGCTGGAGATCGTCGTTCGGGCGCCGATCGCGCTGCTCATAGGCTAAGGAGAAACCTTTGCCTGGCCAGAAAGTCTGCGGCCTTAGCTCGGAAGATCGCGTAGGTCGAGGGTTGGTCTTTCATAAGATGCCTGAACATGGGCGAAAGACCATGGAATCCTTCTAGGACCGAGTATAGGGCGATCTCATCGCTTACGGGATCGCCGTTGAGGATTATCTCGTCTGTCGGAGTCGGACTCTTCTTCCCCTTGCCTGATCTGCATCATACGAAGGGGACATTCTGGCAGAGCGACCCTGGTGGCGATGTACTCTGTGAAGACGTTCGCCAGTTGGTTAAAGGAGCCGATGGACCTAGGCGGCAATGAGGCGTACCACCTGTGGGCGAGGTCGTCCAGCGTCAGAGGTAACATTCGGCACCTGGTCGCGTCTGATGCCCCACACCCGGTCATGTAGATGTTGAACTTGCTCAGGTGTGTTTCGGGGTCCGATCTCCCCTCATACAAAGGTGTTTGAGGAAGAGCGATCTTGTGCTGCACGGGGGCGAGCTCGATGTGGACCGCGAGCGGCTTGCTCGGCTCGGCGATCTTGCTCTTGGCGCCTACCCCAGATTCTAGGAGCGCCTTCATGTCGTCGATCTGGCGTTGCATCGCGGCCATCGCCGTGGCTCGGTCGCTCGTGGATCGACTTTGGCAGCGGGAACCGAGGCGATCGTGTACCTATCTCCTGACTCTGCTGCTTCCGACCTCGGCTATTAGGCGAGGGGGAGCCAGACGGCTGGGCTGCCTTCTGGGAGTCGGATAGGCCGAGCTCCTGGTGATGGACTCAAACTCCATCGTCTTGTGGGTGGGGCCGGACTGCCCCGTTCGCCAAGATAGGTCGCTGCCCAGGCGATCGAAAACAGAGGTGCCCCGGCTGGCGAGCTCCTCTTCTTGCGGATGGGAGCCTCCTGGCGATCGCCCGGTCAGCAATGCCTTGAACTTCCATTTGGTCTTCCGGCGGATGGCCGAGGGGGTGATAGCGGGAGGCGCGTCGAGAGCACTCCGTCGCTCCTGTAGGACGGCCATGGCCTCGTCGATCTGTTCCGCGGTTCGGAACTGATCGAGCGAAAGGCTTGGGCCGCCCGTCAGGGGCGGGATCGAGCATCTCGGACCACGGCGGCTACCCTCCGCCATCGGCTGTGGCTCGGACTGAGACAGAACGAGGCGTCTGGCGGGCTGGCCAGCAGCTTTCTTCGATGCGGAGGCGGAAGACATGATTCTGAAAGCTTTCTCTGAGGAACAGTGAGTGTTTCTTCAGGTATATGCCCCGGAGAACAGTGAGTGTTCTTCGAGACGGTAGGAATAAAAATTGAGGGTTAGATCCCCTCCTTCTAGCGCCAATTGTTGTTGCCCAAAATATTTATCCGAAGATGAAATACTGCTGGAATGGACGGACAACAAACAAGGTTGCGGGAGCACTTCCGAGGGGGTGTTAATAACACTAGATTTTCCTGGTTTGTTAGGCCCGGGCTTGAATGCTCTCGCGAGATGTTATTAATACAAATATTCGTGGATACAAGTATTAATGTGAGAATCTAAGTACAATGAGTGTAAAAAGATCCTATAATCCAGCTCTTGAGCGAAGCTTTGATGTTCTCCTTCTCGGCCGATCGTCTTCTGTGTGAGAGAGGCTGAGAGGGAAGAGTGAACCGAGAGATAGCTGTTGCCAAGAGTAGCAGAAAGCCAAGTTGTGTATATTGCTTGTTCAGAGAGGAAAAATCCGATCGGAATCCCAGAGCTGTAGAATTTCGGTCCTTCGACAAGTGCAGGCTGCCTTCTATTTATAGGGGCTGAGATGCCTTGTCTTCTGGCGGGCGATCGCCTTCCGGCCAATATAATAATGGGGCGATCGTCTTTAAGTCATACGGGCTGTCGGCCTAAAGTCCAAGGCAGCTGCTGGCAGCCAGCTGTGCGGTCCAATGGGGAGCCATCACGCGTTCGGGGTCACTGTCACGGGCGGTCCTACTGACACCTTTCGGCGGGCCTGTCGGCTGGTGGAAAGATGCTGACAGGCTGTGGTCAACGATCCGTGAAATGCGGATCTTGTCTCGGCTCTGCACGTGGGGTCTGTCCTAAGGATCGGCCTTTGCCGACTGGGTGACCATCGACTTCGAGCGGCATGAGGCGGTCGCCATTGGTCGGTCATCAGGAGTTGGCATCGGTCGGTCACCAAGGGTCGGTCGGCAAGTGCCGAGAGATGATTGTCTGCTAGTCGGTCGTCAGGAGTCGATCGCCACATACCGAGAGACGATCATCTTAGATGTCGATCGCTCGGCACCGGGACTTGTCCTGGGACCTTCGGTCGGCCGATCTATCTTGGCTGTCACCTCGCCTGGTCACTGGTCGGCAGTTCTGCCTTGTCTGCGGGGCTAAGACTAGGTCGCCCGATCTCTGGTCGGCAGGTCTGCCTCGGCTGCTCGGCAATGGCTAGGTCGCCCGATCTCCGAGGCGAGCACCGGTCGGAGAGTATAATTCTCGACACAACAGATACGTTCTGATCGTTCATGTGTAGGATATTCGGGACAGGCACGTGTAGAATGTGTTGGTTTCGACCTCATATTGAACCATGCACACGAGACGTACTTCGTGAGGCTGATTAGGTACGAGACCAGACGTGTATTGATCAATACCCGTGGTTGGCTTGTACATGGACACATGCCTGGATCGAGCGTATCGTGACGCCCATCTTGAGTCTTATTGATTGGTCGTTCATAGTTCATGTATAATTAGATCTGTCGATATTCGGGTTGTCTTTGAAATCCCGCATATATGATTTGTATATGGTTGACGATTTTATTCTCTCGTGTATCTGTCGCCGTTGAACCTTTACTAATCTCGTTCGGGGTTACCATATCGATGGTCAACTCATTGATATCGATCCTTTATAAATATCGTTTGGAGTTCACCCTGTCATTGGTAATCTCGTTTGTTATTGATCCTTATTGATTCCGTTTGAGAGTTGTCTCATCATTAGTATTCTTGGTTAGTAGTCCTTGATTGATGTTATTGGAGCTTACCGTGTCGTCGGTACTCTCGGTTGTCGATTCCTTAATGCTCTTGTTGGGTTTTACGGTATTGTTGGTATTCCCGGTTGTTGGTCCTTATTGATCTTGCTAGAGTTTACTGTGTCGTCAATATTCTCGATTGTTGCCCCTTTATTGATCTTATTGGAGTTTTTCGTACCGTTGGTATATCTGGTTGTCGACTCTTATTGATCTTGTTGGAGTTTACCGTATCGTCGGTATTCTCGGCTATTTATTCTTCATTGATCCTTACCTTGTCGTCGATATTCTCGGTTATTTATTCTTCATTGATCCTTACCGTGTCGTTGGTATTCTCGATTCTCAACCTTTTATTGATCTTGTTGGGATTTGCCGTATTGCCGGTATTCTCGGTTATTAATTCTTCATTGATCTTGTTGGAGATACCACATCATGGTCTTCTCGTTCGTGGTTGATCCTTTGTCGATCTTGTGTGGAATTATCATGTCATTGATATTTCCGTTATGATGCATCGATTGTTTATCATTATTGATTGTGTGAGCATTCATGCTTTGTATTGATATCCGGGACTTGCCATTGTTTCGGGACAGTTAATTTGCAGATGTATCGTGTGATATCAGTTTCTATCAGTATTTGGATCTGATTGTGCGACCCAGTCGATAGACTTAGTCTTGGCCAGATCATTCTACATTGAGATATGATAAGTTTGGGGATTTTGGTATCGTTTCGGATACAGGTGGTTACCTTTGATTTCATTCATCACTTAAGGACACGGGCCGTGGGTTATGATAAGAATTGACTTGTTATGGATCGTGATAGGTTGGTAAGGTTACTTCGGTGAGATTACATTGGAATTATTCTTTGTGACGTGATCGTTATCATTGTTTAGTATTATGGCTGACCCCGTCGTGGGCTTTATCTTTTAGGTACTCGGAGTTCGAGCTAGTAGCGGTCGTGAAGGGATGCGCTTTCCGGTGATACTGGCTATGGCGTGGTTGTTGGGATTAGAGTGTTCTTTCTGGTTTTTATAATTCCGCTGCAAATGTATTTAATTATGTTTTATCCGCTGTGTGTGTATGTTTCTTAATGGCTTTTCGGTACTCTTTGAACTGTGTTTTTATCCGCTGTGTGTGTTTGTAGTTTCAAAAGGGACTTTTGGCATTTTTAAACGTTTGCGAAAATGATTTTAGCCTTGTGGGTTCCAATATGGGCCCCACGGCGCTGTAATATTCCCTATGGTTTTGGGGGTGTTACAGAAGATGGTATCAGAGCTTGGGTTTCGTAAAACCCGGGTGTGTGTGTTATGTGGCTCTACCGGTGCGGTAGTAGCGTGACTTTTGAAAATGATTTTCTGACTTTTGGGTCAAACCGATTTTGGAGGTTTCAAAATTTTTGAAATATTTTCAAATTACTGTATTTGCGATGCCGGTGTGTTGTTAGTGTGTTGAGCTGTTGTATGGAGTCGTATGCTGGTATCACGGAAGATCATCGACTTCACGGACCTGTAACTATGTTCTTTCAGTTAATTTAATTTTGATGATGATTATTTGAGTATGGTGTCGTGATTTTGAGATATTTCGGGATTGAGATACCGATTATGACAGGTGTTGAGTTTCGAGGACGAAACATATTTAAGTGGGTATATTTGTAATATCCTAGAATTTCACTATGAATTTTTTGCATTATTTTATCTGAGTTGTACTGTACAGAGTGGGACCGATATAATATGGATAAATAATTTTGGAAACCGTGACGGTCGTGCCAGTATGTCTATCGAGGTTATTGATTCTAGGATATTACATGCTTGGTGTGTTTTTCGATGTCGGATATACGGTATGAGTATTTGTATGATTTTCGTACTTGGTCGACGGTTGTAATTGAAGATATCGTGCATTAGACGTACCGTATGAGAATATTTTCGGGATTTTGTATATGTGTTAAGTATTGTCGTATGTTCATATTTGTTATGTCGAGACGTTGGACAAGAATTGCTGGAAATGGCTAAGTATGGATCTGTTAACGTACGTTAAGACTTTGAGACAACGTACGCTAAGTGGTACGTGTTACATACGTTATGAGTAAGGTATTACGTACGTAACAAGAGGAATCGGACAGTTGGGCCCGGGGTCGGCAGCTATCGGCGCGGATGTGGACAGGTCAACGGATGGAGTTACGTACGTTATACAGGGTGTATTACGTACGTAATACGAGTATGATACTGTAGCAAGTCAACGTACGTATTACGTACGCAACGGAATAAGTGTTACGTACGTTACGGGGCGGTTGGCCGAGTCGTGGCCGAGAGGACCTGTAGTGGCCGAGCATAGTCGGTAGTGACTCGTAGGGATGGCCGATCACGGTCGGCAGTGACTCGCTGGGGGCTAGGACTGGCCGATTACGTACGTAGGCAGTGGCCGGTTACGGCCGTAATGGCCGATTACGTACGTAAGGACCCTCCGGTTACGTACGTAACGGTGTCGAACGAAATGGACAGAAGGTTAGGCCGCGGCCGGCTACGTACGTAAGGACCCGCCGGTTACGTACGTAAGGTGCCAGCAGGTCTCGGCCTATATAAGGCCTGGACCGAGTCATCCTTGCCATTTTCATTTCTCTTCGTCCCTTCCGCAATTTCTTCAGCAAAGATGATGGTTTTGAGCTGAATCAACTTATAACAACATGTTTTGGAAGTTGAAATCATGGATTAACATCATCTTCCACCCGGATCGAAGGTAAGAACACCTAAACTTTTAGTTTTTGGATGTTCTTGAGGTTTCTTGGTGTTTTGGCCGATTTGCTTCGTTTTGATTCAGATTATTGATAGATCTTGATTGTATACTCGTAATCATTCATTATCCTTGAAGTTTTGTGGAACGAATTCGACTATTTCCTTGAATAATCGATTGAATTGGACTATGCCTTCAAAGTGTTCGATGAAATGTCTCAATGAGTAGAACTTGGAAAATTCTACACGTTTTCGTATGAATGATGGTTGAATTGATATTGTTGTGATGATTCTTGATATTTACGAGAATTTTGTTAAGGGAAGATAATGAATTGGTGATAAAATGATTCGATTATGTTGTTATGATTATGGAATCGTAGTATTCTCGATATTCTTGGTAGTTTGTTGCGATTCATGATGTTATGAGAAGTATATATGTTGAAGACATTGTTAGGACCATTGAACATCGAATTTCAGCTTGTGTTCATATTGTTAAGAGTTGATACGGTTTGGTTTCGTATGATCGAGATATCGTTGAACCATCGAGTTTGATTAGTTGGTCATTTCGGTTGTTGATTGTTATTGAACGTATCGTTAATTGATTATTGCATTAGGTTGCGTTAGTGATCGTTGATGTTAACCGTTGCGATGCGGTTGAGGTTGGAGAATGCATGAATCGTCTTGGTCGGGGCTGAGGAGATTGTAGATGAAGACAGCGGGATTGATAGTGGCTTCGTCGAATTGGAATCAAGGCAAGTTATGCTTGCTCAGTTCATAATGTTAATAAATGATTTCGTTTTCATTCATTTATGATTCATATAGCAATGGTATCATGGAATATGGATTGTCGGAATGATTGTACGTATATTATGATTGGACTGAGATAAATCATAATGTATAGGATTTTAAGGATGTCTAGTGGAAATGGGAAGGTGAATTATAATTGGTCTATTATATCAGAAGTTAGATATCAAGGATAGCTATCCTGCCGATGTTGAACTTGGGATGGTGGTTTGGTATTAGTTATGGGTTGTACTTCATGTTGGATTTTTCGGATAAATCGTGTATTCATTCAGGGCGGTTGGTCATGGAAAGGTTAGCGTCTCCAGCTTGAGGTAAATTAATATTGTTAGATTATGATAATCATCATGTTGCATTATTGCATGTGTGTGTTGATATTTCATGCGGTGAATGTGCACCATTGTTTGTTACATTTTGTGAAGTGCTCTTTCTTTGAGCCGTAATCTGTGGGGCCAATGTGTTGGGGATAAAACCTGTATGGTACCCGAATGGAAATGTGTTAGGGGATAAGACCTAAATGGCACCTATGTCCGGAGTATTCCTGAGTAGATGCTTTCGTAACTCTCGGCTGCTGCCTTGGGAGTTTATGTGATATTGTCCGGAGTATTCCTGAGTAGATGCTTCCGTGACCCTTGGTTGCTGCCTTGGGAGTTTATGTGCTATTATTATACGCATTGTTGAGCATGATGTGGACTGCTGTCTGACGGAATACGACATTGTGGTCGTGTCAGTCTTTCATGATCGAGTTATTGTTGCCCTCTTGGAAAATCTTCTGATCCTTGTTGGATATGCGTTTCTTCGAGATTCGTTGTCATGTTGTATCGTAGCATACCTGGAGTCAGATACGTTCTGATCGTTCATGTGTAGGGTTTTCGGGACGTTGTGTGTGTATGTTTCTTAATGGCTTTTCGGTACTCTTTGAACTGTGTTTTTATCCGCTGTGTGTGTGTAGTTTCAAAAGGGCCTTTTGGCATTTTTAAACGTTTGCGAAAATGATTTTAGCCTTATGGGTTCCAATACGGGGCCCACGGCACGGTAATATTCTCGTATGGTTTTGGGGGTGTTACACTAGAAAGTACAGGTTGTGGGTCGGCTTGAGCATTCTAATTTTATTGTTTGGATTTGCTCTTTCGGTTAAATTATATATATATTCTCTTGTTGGTGTCGGTCTGCTGCGGCAGTGACACACGAGCCTATTACGGTGATCCATGTGATATCAAAC
The DNA here is from genome assembly GCA_033398695.1 of Orobanche coerulescens. NCBI lineage: Eukaryota > Viridiplantae > Streptophyta > Magnoliopsida > Lamiales > Orobanchaceae > Orobanche > Orobanche coerulescens. The sequence continues at coordinate 58,665,798 of CM065809.1, read as the reverse complement.
ACCGCAAATATTGATATTAGCTCTATACGTGGAAAATTGGGACAAATTCGAGATCTTGTTAACCCTAACGCATCGATTGATCGAGGATCACTGAATGTGGGTTTAAGGTGGTGTATTAGCATTCGTGCTAAGGATTTTTGGTTCTCCTTGGAGCCATGCTGAAATTTCGGAGAAATTCAATAATTGAATTTTAGTGCTAAGAACATAAAATTTCTTTAATCAGAGAGGTTTTAAATGATGATGAAACCTACTCTTATGAGAGGTTGTAATAAGAAATGTGATTACTCTATAAATATAGTGATACATTTCTTACGTTTGCTCGATAATGAGTAAGGATGAAGCTAAAAAGGAGAAATTTACACTCTAAAAGCTTGAGATACAAAACCAACTTAATCCGGAAATTAAGATGGTTGAATTGTGTTCTAACGGAAATACAAAAACGAAGTTAATTAGTTCAAACTATCTCTGAATATGAGGATATCAATCATATGGAGACTAGTTAACTTAAAACAAGATCCCATGCTAGAAAATAATTGAAATTTCCTATTAGCTCTGAAATATAGTAAAACAATTTTAGAAATACTAAAAATGTGGGGGTGTATGGCTAAGGCAAAAGTTCCTAAGCTAAAGCAAGTGAAGGTCTGACCCAAGACGGTCGACTACAGCTTCACTGGATATGCACATGATGCATGATGCGTATAAATTCGTAGTGCAAAAATCCGATAGTCTGACATGTCAGTATGTACTAATCGAGTTAAGGAAAAGCGTGTATCAAACGCATAACTGATTTAAAAACTAAATCAATTATGAGATACCGTGGATTTATCAATGTGAAATGGATCACCATGTGGTTTTAAAGGTTGAAGCAAAAAGGCTTGAACTTGGAAAATCACTATGTCTGAAATTTCTAGCATGCGTGCTAGAAGATAACTTACAATGCCATATACACTCTTCATATGGTCATATAAGAGAAAGAATAATTCTGTTGTGCAGAATTTGTTTAATGTTCGGTAGATCTTCCTCTGGAACAGATACTGCTAGAATCCAACGTAAATTCGAAAATAAAATTAAATGGATCCATGGATAAATAAGAGGCGAAACTACTAATTGAGGTTGTAGTAACATGAGAGCCTAAAGTACTTTGAGATATATTCTCTAGTAACGAGAAGAAAGTTCATTATTATGATATACATGTAGAAGTATATCAAATGAACATACATGCAGTCTTTCTAAATGGCGTCTTTGAGAAAAGCCAACTTGGAAGAACCAAAGGCATATGTGCCTAACGCAGCGATTGAAAGTCTGCAACTTAGTGAAAGTATTATGAATCTAAATTGACACTAAAGTAATGGCATAAAATCTTTGACACTGTGGTGTCAAGCAATGACTTCAAAGGATGTGATAAAATCTCCAATTTGACAACGCTCAAATATGGTGATTAAATGACCGAAAAGTACCAATTTGGGGACGCTCAAATTTGGTAATGCAGTTAGTCAAAAATTGCTAATTTTGGGGAAGCTTAAAATTAGTAATTTGATCAATGAGAAATTGAAGTCTCGGTTAATAGTTGGTAACGTAATTTCAAAACATTAAAAATGCCAATTTATAATGTCAAAAAGATTCAAGACAATGAATATGTCAGGTGTGTATATGTCAAATACACATGACGACTATGTCATTTTAAGAATGAATTTGAATGATCGAGTCATTGATGTAAGTAATGACAAGGGGATCAATTCAACAAAGTCTGAATAGATAAATATATGAGACCAAAGAGATGACTTTAAGATGTAAAATCTCAAGTCGTTCACAATGTCTCATATGAGGTCAGTCATACTATGATGACATGAATCTTGGAAAGATCAACGGAATCAATTGGAATGCCAATGATTATGGTGCATCTATCCAAGCACAAAGGCAACTGATCTTTCAAGAGTAACTAAAATTCAAGTGTACTAAGTGAATTGTACAAGACTAAAAACAGTCTATATCGTGAGTAGACTATGTGGATACACGAGTAATCAGGAAACTAATCAGCAATTGGTGATTACAATGATATAAAGATTACCTGTGTGTATATGCTGCCTGATATGAGATATTCAAAAAAAAAAACTAGCAGTATCGAATAAAGATTACTTGTGTGTATATGCTGCCTGATATGAGATATTCAAATAAATTTTAAAGTTTCATTTGATTAAATTTGATATGCAATATAATTATAATTATTATATATATAATATATAACTCTACAAATACATCATATTTCGTAAAATTATAACTATGTATTATAATTTTTTGATATATAATGTGACGATTTTCATTACAGTATACTATCAACATATAATATAACCTGTTAATATTTAACATATATTACACATTTATAACTTTCAGCGTGATTAAGTTTTTTATATAATATATAAAGTACATATATACTATAATTCTACAAATACAATATAATTCATAAAACAATATGTATGTATTTTAAATTTCAATATATAATGTAATATAACTTTTAATATTAATATATAATAAAATATATTAATATTCAATATATTGCACATTAACATATGTTCTTAAAAGAACCGCTGTAAAATGTGCAATTTTAACAGTGGTTCTTTTAGAACCGCTGTTCCTTTAATGTGCAATTCTATAAGAAATGATGTTAAATAAAAATCTTAATAGCTGTTTTCTTTGGAACTAAAAGCATTTTTTTAGAACCCCTGTTAAAGTGCCACTGTTAAATATTGTTTTTGTAGTAGTGCACACATTTCACTATTTATAAGACAAGGAGGTAGGCACTGGAAGTGTTTAAGCTCAAGTGCTTAACTAGTTCCCAAGTCGATTAAACGTAGCTGCGCATTAATTTCAGACAAGACTTGCATAACGTGTACTTTAACATGTATAGTGCCTGTCTTGAAAGAGTTAGTGGGAGCACACATTATAGGTATGCTAATAGGATTATTATACTTGGACATGACTCACATCGATTTGGTCACATGAATTTCACTTTGGGATAGTCAATGACTGGTTCGAAAGGTTGTGATAGATATACGTGAACCTTTGACTTGAGAATTCAGTAGGATATGTGCTTGTGACATGAAGTTAACCACTAGTGTAGTTCGATCGAATCACATGTTGGTGGATCCAACCTCGAAGTGCGACCTGATGGGTAAGTAGCAGTCTCTACTAAGTACTAAGATCGAATTCTTTCTCCTGTAAGTGAACAAGTAGATGTCATATGCGGCTAGTGGCAAGAGACCATAAGTTTTTGTCCAAAGCATTTAGACATAGTTGTTTCTGATACACGAGAGCTGTAATATCCATACGTTTCATTTCCGTTTATCCCAACTGTTGTGATCCATCTGTACTCGATGCGACTTTTAATTATTTTATATCGTATATTGTACTCGTTCTAAATCGTGATTCTTGAGCTAATTATTGATGTTCGTATTTGAATGTATCATATTGGATGGATAATTGTATGTCTCGTCATGTCACTGTTGTTTAGAATAGTATTGCTGATTTACGAGCATAACGTACTTTATGCTTAGCATTTAACGTATATTATTTCTTCTGTGTAGTTGAGGCATAAACCTCTGGAGATATCTTTGCGTACGCTACCTGCAGGACATAACGTACGTAAAGGTTCATTATGTGCGTTATCTGAACTCCTCAGTGTACATAGCATCAAGGTCAGTAAGCACTGGCACTCGATTACGTACGTTAACATTAGAATGTAGCGTACGGTAGCACCTTTCACGTACGCTAAGCCTGCCATGCAACGTATGTAATGTAACCTATAAATCGGCAGTGAGCTCTAGGAAGTCCGTTGCATGCGCAATGCAGATACCTCAACATACGTTAAGAACTTAACATACGTTATTCTTAGGGTATTGCGTACATAACGATATTCACCTATATAAGCGGACTTAAGTCCCGATTTCGCCATTTTCATCTCTTCCCTTCTCTTCTTTGGTGATTTGTGGCGATTTGGTCAGGGTAGTGCATATTTCAATCGATTCTCAACACCTATCAATATTTTCGAGTTCCCAACACGGATTTAGCATCATTACAACATCTTCCACCATTCTAATCGAGGTATTATTGCTAGAACCCTATTTTTGGGGCATTTTGGGGGTTTTGTGATGATTTTGTATTTATGAAACCGAATTAGCCTATATTATTGTTAGATTATCATTGTATACTCGTAATCCTTTGTTTTTCCTGAAGTTTTGTGGAATTAACCCCGATATTTCCATCGTTGGTCGAGCATAGTCGTTTGTGACCTTGTAGTGTCCAATGAATTGTTCGAAAGGGTAGAACTTAGGATGAATTCTTACGTTCCGAGATATTTTAGATGATTGTATGTCGTTATGTGATAGGAATGTATTTTTAAGAAGTATTCGGACAAAAGTTCCTCCTGTCCAATGTTTTCATGCTTCTTATATATCAAGGCAAGTACATGTATTACATTATGTTATGGGTGTTACAAATTCAACATGAATGATAAAATTTGATAACGTAGGTGTGTGTTGTTGACTTCCATCTGGGGACATTCCAACGGGACCTCTTGGGGTTGATACTAATGGGTACGACTGCGGGTTACCAAGTGTGGATTATCGTGGTGTTGAGATGTGATAACATGATTTTCATGATAATGATGTTTTGATGATAATGTGATATTACGGAATGTTGTTTCCTAAAATACTTTCTAAATATGATGATATTATTGAATTGTATCTGTATATCATTTCATGCATTTCAGGTATCGGGCCAGCTGAGGAGCCAACACGGAAAACACAGGCAAAAGATGGTCAAGCATGATGTTATGAGGCTCGAGTCTGGGATGTTTGTTTATTATATTTGTGTTGTCCGTCGGAGTCATTTGAGTAAATGTTTTCTGTTTAAGATATTATTGAAGTCCCCTGGGTGGGCAATAGATTTATTTTACATTGTGTTTCCCTACGTTCAAACCAAAACATTTTGGCCGAGGCCACGACCTTATTTAGATTCTTAAAAGTTGTCATATTGGTTTAATGAATAATTATGTGAATGTCCTAGACTGGTAGACCTTTATGAAGGTTCTACGGCATGTAATGACTCTTATGAGAATTGGGGTGTTACATTTATGGTATCAGAGCTTAGGTTGTGAATACCTAGGATGTCGGTCAATTTGGGTCTGTCAGTTGCATTATAAGAGTTAGTTGTTGAGCCTAACATCATCGTGCTACAATCTCTTCGTGAGACCCATGGTTGTAAGTCTCCTCAAACTATTACGCTTCTCATTACTTTCCTTATATGAATTGTAATTGTGAGTTGGGGTACCGACGATGTAAATTGTGAACTCTACTGATCTTGTCTCATTTCATTTTTATTCTTCAGTATGTTGAGAGGTCGTACTAGACCAGCTCGGGGTCGTGGCCGAGGCTGTGGTCGTGGTGCTGATGATGAGGGAGTTCCGCCTTCCCAATCATCCCTGAATTCGGCTTCGTATTTGGTGCTGAATAGTCTGCCCTTGAGTTCTGACGGACAGTAGGACTTATCAGATATCCAGGGCCAACCGTCGTGTACTAATACCCACACAAGAGCTACCGACTTCAGCATTTGGCAGCTCAATTGGCTAAGATAGCTCAATGTAGGCACCAGAATCTGCCCTCGACTGCGGTAGACAAAGCCAGCAAATGGCTTTAGAAAGTGACAAAGATGCACCCCCCTCATTTTGCTGGTTCTACTGACTCATTGGGTTGGGAGAATTAGCTCTTTCAGTTGGGAAGAACTTTCGATGCCTGAGCTTGCCCAAACGACAGGAGGGTACCTATTGCTCAGTACATCTTGGATAAAGAAGCCACAGAATGGTGGGAGGTAGAGGCACCCAGGGATCATGTAGCCACTTGGGATGAGTTTAACACCGCCATGGAGGTGGATTATTGTCACCACCGGTTCGAGAGCGTAGAATAGTCGAGTTCTTTACTACGCTGCAGGACGTACCGATATCCCAGGCCATTATTACTTATAATCAGTAGTTGGGATATGTAAAAGATCAAGTGAGAACTAAGGCCGACAATATCCGCTATTTTAATATGCACATGAAGACGCATATCAGACAAAGCATGGCACCACTCATGTGCGTTATATTGAAAGAATACCAAGATCGCGCTTTAGCGATTGAGATAGCAGTTCCAGAGTCAGAGTCTGGTTTCGAGGCTAAGAAACAGAAGATGAAATTTCTCAGTCGGTAAAGGTGATTTGTTTTCTAAGTCACAATCTACTCCCAGATTGCAAAGATGGTCGTTTCACCATGTTGGAGGCTCTCATTGTAACCGTTCGGTTCAGTATATAATACCTAGTGGCAGAGTTTGTTTCAATTGCAGTCAAAGTGAGCATATGGTGAAGGACCGCCCGTTTCGTTGGTTAACTTTTATTCATGCAGGCGGAATGGGCATCGTGCAGCTCATTGTGAGAGGGCTACCAGAGCCGATAGAGCCTCGACAGCCACTGCAGTACAGAAGGAGCTTACTGTCGATCTGAAGACCCAGTTGCTCAGACCCCTCAGAGTTCGGGATGTGGTAGGGATTGGGGTCAACCGGACCCTCGTGCAGTGTCGATTTCGGGATCAGTACACCCCCGTCTATACCAGATGAGACGCACAAAGAAGACAGATGTTCCAGTGATATCAGGTACCACTCAGATCCTTTCCCACACAGTTTCAGTGTTATTTGATTCGGGTGCTACCTATTCTTTTATTGCATGGGATTATATACATCGTATTGGTATTTATTTTTTATTCGAGTGTGAACCGTTCATTGTGGGTGTGCTTAGTAGGTATCATATAGTAGGGAATCGATAAGTTAAAGACTTCCCAGTGAGGATCAGGAACCGGGATTAACCCTCGAACCTCATTGTTATAGATTTAAAGGGTGAGGATTTGATCCTCGGGGACGATTGGCTGGATCGTCATGGTGCTATCATAGACTATCGGACTCATACTATCTCGATAGTGGCCGACGATGGCATAGAACATACTCTTGTGGGTTGTAAACTAGGTAGATCGAGATGTGTGATTAAAACCATAAAGGTGATGAAACTCCAAAACCAGGGTTGCGTAGGCTACTAGTGCTATGCTTTGAAGGCATAAGATGGTGAAGTTGAGATATCGTCATTTCTAGTAGTTAACAAATATCCCGATGTACTTTCAGACGACTTATCGGGATTACCACCGCAGCGAGAAGTCGAGTTTCTTATTGATCTAGAGCTGAATGCAGCTCCTGTTTCTCGGGCATCGTATCATATGGCACCGTCGGAGATGTTGGAGTTGAAGAAAAAGTTGGGGGATTGTTGGATAAAGGGTACATCCAAATGGTACATCACCCTGTGGTGCACCAGTGCTTTTTGTTAAAAAGAAGGATGGATCGCTTCGTTTATGTATCGAATATCGAGAATTAAACAAGTTGACCATCAAAAATAAATAATCTTTGCCCCAGATTGATCACTTATTTGATCAGTTTCAGGGAGCGACAGTCTTCTTGAAGATTGATTTACGGTCAGGCTATTATCAGTTGAGGATGCAGGATAGTGATATACCGAAAACTACTTTTCGAACGAGATACGGTCATTACGAGTTTGTGGTTATGCCTTTCGGGCTAACGAACACCCCAGCAGTGTTCATGCAGTTGATGAACAAGGTTTTTGTCGAATATCTGGAAAAATTCGTAGTCGTTTTTATTGATGACATCCTTATCTATTCCCGAAGTCAGGAGGAGCACGATGTGCATCTTCGTATTGTGCTAGATATTTTGAGAGGTGAGCAGTTATATGGAAGTTTTCCAAATGTACGTTCTAGCGCAAGGAAGTGATTCCTCGAGCATGTGATTTCAGCGGAAGGAGTTTGGGTTAACCGACATAAGATACAGGCGTAAGAACCACCTAAGAATGTGAAGGAGGTGAGAAGTTTCCTAGGACTTGCAGGTTACTACCGTAGGCTCGTCGAAGGATTTTATAGGATCGCTCGACCACTTACACAGTTGCTTCAGAAAACTCAGAAACTCAAGTGGAACACGGATAGGTAAAATAGTTTCAAGGAGTTGAAGAGGCGGTTGACTACCACACCAGTTCTGCCTAGCCACAGGGAACCGATGATTTTGTAGTTACAAGGTCTCGAACTTGGTTGTGTATTGATGCAGAGGGATAGGGTAATTCCTTATGCATATCGGCAGTTGAAACCTTATGAAGAAAATTATCCTACTCATGATTTGGAGTTTGCTGCGGTTGTTTTCGCTTTAAAGATTTTGAGGCATTATCTTTATGGATCGTCGTGAAAGATTTACATGGACCACAAAAGTCTGAAGTATATTTTCATCCAGAAGGAATTGAACATGAGTTAACGTAGGTGGTTAGATTTAATGAAGGATTATGATATGGAGATTCTTTACCATACGGGCAAGGCGAATGTGGTAGCTGATTCGTTGAGTCGTAAGCCGATGTCACTTCAAATGTTAGAAGTACTTACACCTCAAGGCAGGATCCAATGAGACCTAATTGGTCAGAATTTCGAGGTTTGTCTTCAGAGAATTCAGGGGAAGTTATGTGCGTTGGAAATTACCTCATCTTTGATTGATGACATCAAAGCGAGCCAGTATGATGACCCGTTGTTATTATAGTTGAGGGGGGATGTGAAGAAGGGGAAGGCCCCTGGATTTGTAATTCAGGATGACGGAATTTTGAGATTTCAAGGAAAATTTTGTGTACCATGTGATGTTGAGTTGAGACTGAAGATTTTGAGAGAATCTCATACTACACCTTATTCCATACATCCTGGTACGAGTAAAATGTACAAGGATGTAAGGAGTAACTTTTGGTGGGGAAACTTGAAGACAGATGTTAGTGAGTTTGTGTCGAAATATTTAACCTTTTAGCAAGTTATGAATGAGCATCAGCGACCCGTGGGTTATTGCGACCACTTCCTATTGCGGAATGGAAGTGGGAGGATATTTCTATGGATCAGTACCATCATGCCTAGGACTCGGACTGGAATGAACATGATTTGGGTCATTGTCGATAGACTAACCAAATCTGCTCATTTTCTGGGTAGTAAGGATATTTGGGGACCGGAGAGACTAGCCCGGCTGTTCATTGCAGAAATTATGAGGTTGCATGGGACTCCTAGGAGTATAATTTCTGATCGAGATGGTCGATTCGTAACACATTTTTGGCAGGCCGTTCATCGAGCTTTGGGGACCAAGTTGAGACTCAGTACATATTTCATCATCCCCAAACAGACGGACAGTCAGAGCGGAAGATTCAGACGTTTGAGGATATGTTGAGAGTAGGGCTGTTAGCGGTCCAAGTATACTCGAGAACCGGCCAAGAACCATCCAATAATACCCGGGACCGATACTCACCCGAAACATTAGTGGTACGGATACTGGTACGGAAGTTAGAACCCAACTCGATAATGACTGAAACCGTTAACCCGGTAAAAAACCTGATAATTTTTCATAAACATACATTTTATAAAATATTGTATAATACATTTGTACATATTGAAAAAAACAAGGTTAAAAGACCGTATCTCTTAATTTTCTTAGCATACATTAAAAAAACCCTCCACTCTTGTTTCGATTATGAGGTTTAGGTGATTAGGGCTTTTAATGATCCAAGATACTCGAGAACCTGCCTGAAATACCCAGGACTGATACTCACATGAAATATTAGCGGTCCGGATACAGGTGTTGAACTTGGGACCCAAAACCGATAAGGATCGAAACTGATAATACTCGATACCCTCATGGTCCAGACTCGGGAAGACAAGATTCGGACCTGGCGGACCGAGAACAGCCCTAGTTGAGAGCCACTGCCTTAGACTGGAAAGATGATTGGGAGTTGCACCTGCCGTTGATCGAGTTTACATACAATAATAGTTGGCACACCTCGATCAAAATGGCACCATTTGAGGCTTTATACAGTAGGAGATGCAGATCAACACTGTGTTGGGAGGATTGTTTGATACGTTACTAAACCGGATTTATATGGCACCATTTGAGGCTTTATACGGTAGGAGATGTAGATCAAAATGGCACCATTTAAGACTTTATACGGTACTGAACTGAATTTATTAGTTCTGACGAGAGAGATTGCTTTGATTAGGCTGTGGATGGCTCAGAGTCGACAGAAGTCCTATGACGACACGCGTTGCCGCCCATTAGAGTTTGAGGTTGGGGACCATGTATTACTTAAGGTATCACTGACTCGGGGAGTTTACCACTTTGGTCGGAAGGGTAATTTAGTCTAAGATACATTGGACCTTTTGAGATTTTAGAGCGAGATGGAGATCTTGCATATCGGTTGGGTTTGCCTCCGTCTTTAAGTTACTTGCATAACGTATTTCATGACTCCCTGTTAAGAAAGTACGTACCGGATCCTAGTCATGTATTGATTTTAGAGAGACTGAAACTATGACCCAACATCATATTTAAGGAGAAACCGATTCAGATTTTTGAGCATCGAGTAAAGCAACTTAGGCACAAAACCATTCCTTTTATTAAAGTGCAATGGTCGAGACATGGAAAGGAAGAGGCTATATGGGAAACGGAAGATAATATGAAGTCGAGATACCCAGAATGTAATATCCACACGTTTCATTTCTGTTTATCCCAACTGTTATGATCCATCTGTACTCGATGCAACTTTTACGTATTTCATATCATATATTGTACTCGTTCTATATTGGATGGGTATTATATGTCATGTCACTGTTGTTTAGAACAGTACTGCTGATTTCAGAGCATAACGTACGTTATGCTTAGCATTTAGCGTACGTTATTTCTTCTGTGTAGTTGGGGCAGAAACCTCTGGATACATCTTTGCGTACGCTACCTACAGGATGAAACCTACATAAAGGTTCATTACGTACATTATCTGAGCTCCTCAGCGTACGTAAAGATACCTGGGCATCAAGGTCAGTAAGCATTGAGCACTCTTTTACGTACGTTAACATTAGAACGTAGCCTACGCTAGAAACTTTGATGTATGCTAAGCCTTCCATGCAACGTACATAATGTAACCTGTACATCGAGGCAGTGAGCTCTGTGAAGTTCGTTGCATGCGCAATGCAGATACCTTAACGTACGTTAAGAACTTAACATACGTAATGCTTGGGGTATTGCATACATAACAATAATACCATAAAACCCATTGGAAGAAGCCCATTACATTAATAATCGAAATTTCAACAAATTCCGGAACAATCTGCCCCTAGGTTTTTACCATCCCTCCAACAGAAATCATGAAAATTTTAGTTATGCTAATCAAACGAATTCTCTACAACCATCAGTCGGGTTTAAAGTGTCAAACGGTGAAATAATTGAAGAATCGAAACATACTTATAATCTAGAGAATATTCTGGCTACTTTTGTGATGGAAAAAAATATTTGATTCAGTCAAGATGAGGAAAAGTTAGACAAAATCGAGGGCCATGTTACTCAATTAGCTACCACCATGGGAGCTCAAATGAAGAACCCCAAGACTCAAATTGGACAGTTGGCTAAGGTTGTCGGGAGTCAACATAACCAGGGATAATTTCCGAGTAATACCAAAGTAAATCCCAAAGAATCATGTCAAGCAATCACCTTAAGAAGCAGAATGAATTATGGAGGGCCAAAGATACCAACGGACCAACAAATATAGGAAGTCATAGAGGATCAAACCAATCTTGCAGAGGAATAAGTGAACCATGACTCATCTAAGGGGACTGAGAAGCTTAAAATACCTTCTAACGGTACTTCAACTTTAATGTGCCTTTTACTTTCCCTCAACGTTTCAAAAAGAAAAAGTTGGATGCCCAATTTGCAAAAATTTTAGACATCTTCAAGAAAATTAGCATCAATATCCCTTTTGTAGATGATTTGGAACCAATGCCTAATTATGCAAAATTCTTGAAGGATGTGATGTTAAGAAAGAGAAGGATAGAAGACTATGAGACGGTTAAATTAACAGAAAAATGTAGCGCTATTGTCCAACGCAAACTACCTCAAAAGCTTGAGGATCCTGTAAGCTTTACCGTTCCATGCACCATTGGAAAACTTTCATTTGATAAGGCTTCGAATGATCTTGGTGGTTCAATTAACAGTTTGTTTCATCTCAGTCGGATGCATCATAACCAAGCCTGGATCTTAAAACCCTTCCAGAACACTTGAAGTATGTATTTCTAGGTTGTAATGATACAAATCCAGTGATTATATCCACTTCTATTACCTCTACTTAGTTAGATAAACTACTTCGTGTTTTGAGAGTGCATAAGTCTGCTATAGGATGGTCTATCTCAGATTTGAAGGAAGATGACTTAAAATGCGGCTACTCGCAAAGATCACCGTGACTAAAGATGAGAAAGATGAATTAATTGTTATGAGGGTAGTTATGAGATGGCGAGTGTGTATAGATTATAGGGCATTAAATGCGGCTACTCACAAAGATCATTTTCCTCTCCCCTTCATTGATCAAATGCTTGATATATTGGAGGGGCATGAATTTTTATGTTTTCTTGATGGCTATTTAGGGTATAATCAAATTTACATAATGCCAGAAGATAAAGAAAAAATGGCTTTCACATGTCCTTATGGAATTATGCTTATCGTAGAATGCCGTTTGGCTTATGTAAAGCCCCAACCACTTTTCAGCATTGCATGATGGCTATATTCGCTGGTTTAATTGAAAATATAATGGAAGTATTCATGGATGATTTTTTTGTGTATGGTAATTTATTTGATCATTGCTTGCAGAGTCTCACTTTAGTTTTGCAGGAATGTGAAGATACTAATCTTGTGCTTAATTGGGAAAAATGCCACTTTATAGTGCAAGAAGGGATTGTCCTAGGCCATAGAGTATCTGCTACAGGATTAGAGGTGGATAGAACAAATATTATCGCCATTGAGAAACTTCCCCCTCCGAAGAATGAAAAGGCCATTAGGAGCTTTCTTGGTCACACCGGTTTTTATAATAGTTTCATTTGCGATTTTTGAAAAACTACTAAACTTTCTAGTAAATTGTTAGAAAAATATATTGCTAGCATTTTTTCTAATGAGCATTTGTAGGCATTTGAAACTTTAAATAAGGCATTAGTGAGTGCTACTATCCTCATAGTACCGGATTGGTCTCAACCTTTTGAGATCATCTGCGATGCAAGTGAATGTGCGATTGGAGCTGTGTTGGGACAACATCGTAAAAAATTCTTTCGAGCTATTTACTATGCAAGCAAGACATTAGACAGAGCCCAGCAAAATTATACAATGGAGAAAGAGACGCCTGCCATGGTATTTTATTTTGATAAGTTCCGATCATACTTAATTGGGACAAATACGATAGTACATACGGACCATGCAGCTATCAAGTACCTGTTTGATAAAAATGATTCCAAACCTCGCTTGATTCAATGGATCCTACTTTTGCAAGAGTTTGATGTGAAAGTTCGAGATAGGAAGGGTTGTGAGCATGTGGTAGCTTACCACTTCTCTTGACTTGACTACAAAAATGAGGAGGTGCCCGAAATTGAAGGGATTAAAGAGGAGTTTCTGGATGAGCGAATTTTTATAGTCGAAGCTAAATTTCCTTAGTATGCTAACATTGTTAATTTTTTTGTTGCGGGCATACTTCCTCCGGACTTGTCTCATTATCAAAAGAAGAAATTCCTCCATGATGTCAAGTTCTATATGTGGGATGACCCATTACTTTTCAAGAGATGTGCAGACATGATAGGGCGGAGGTGTGTACTACAATAAGAGTGGAAGGGAATTCTTCAACAATGTCATTCTTCACCAACCGGAGGACACTTTGGAGCAACTCGGACTGCTGGAAAAGTGTTGCAAAGAGGATTTTATTGGCCTATGTTATACAATGATTGCTATCTCTTTATTTAACAATGCGATCGATGCCAACGAGTGTGGAATATTTCAAGGCGTCATGAGATGCCCATGACCAAGGTAATTGAGGTTGAACTTTTTGATGTTTGGGGCATTGACTTCATGGGCCCCTTTTCCTCATCATTTGGGAATAGGTATATTCTGCTAGCTATCGAGTATGTATCTTGTTGGGTAGAGGCGATTTCTTATCCAACGAATGACGCTAATGTGGTGATGAAATTCTTAAAGAAGAGCATATTTAGCCGATTCAGTGCTCCAAAGGCCTTAATCAGTGATCGTGGATCACACTTTGTAAACACAATCATGTAAAAGCTTCTTCAAAAGTATGGGGTCCGATCGAATAAATTATTGGCTTATCATCCACAAGCGTATGGGAAAGCCGAAGCGGCTAATAAGGAGAGTAAACTAATTTTGGAAAAAACAGTGAGTACATCCAGAAAATATTGGTCGTCGAAGCTTGACGATGCTCTTTGGGCCTATCGCACCGCATACAAAACTCCTTTTGGGTACATCTCCATACCAACTCATATTCGTGAAGTCATGTCATATACCTTTAGAGTTGGAGCACAGGGCAATGTTGGCGGTAAAAAAATTAAATTTGGATTTTGAGGCTGCTGGTAAGAAGAGATTGTTGGAGCTAAACGAATTGGAGGAATTCCACGATGAATGTTAAGAGAATTCTCAAATCTACAAAGAAAGTTCAAAAGGATGGCACAACAAGATGATCTTAAAGCGTGAATTTATGCTAGGACAACAAGTGCTTCTTTACAATTCGAGATTAAAATTGTTTCCTAGAAAATTAAAATCAAATGGTCGGGTCCATTTATGATCAAGAAAGTACTTCCGCCTCGGGTGGTCGAGCTCATGAGTAGATATGGTGAGCTATTCCAAGTTAATGGACAACGAGTCAAACACTATTAACATCCTAATCAAAAGGAGGCCGTACCAATGATGACTTTAACCAAGCCATTGAACTTCCTGTTTCAGGCGTCCGACTGAAGACGTTAAACTTAGCGCTAATTTGGAGGCAACCCAACGGTTTTTGTTTTTCGTTAGTTTATTTTTATCATTAGTACTTTATTTGTTTAGTTATTTTATTTTTATTATTTATTTTTACTTGGTGTGGAACTGATCGGTTCAACTGTGGATGTCTGCTATGTATAAAAACAACCCCAAAAGTAAAAAGTGGAGTAACAGACGTGACACGGCCGAGTCAAAAAAACAACTTGTCCATGTCAAGGTAGTAGAGGGTTTATCACTTTCTACGCAGGTATGACACGGGCCTTGTCAAATGACATGGGCCGTGCCAGGTGGGCAGAGCATTTTTCATTTTCTACGCAGGTATGACATGGGTCGTGTCAGGTGGGCAGCATGTTTTTTTACATAGGTATAACACGGGCCGTGTCATCTGGCATGGGCCATGTCGATCGGGGGTATAAAAGGGATACTCGGCCGTGTCCGTCACTTCATCTTCTTCCCCAATTTTTTTTTCTCCCAATCCCTAATCCCCCAAATTCCTTCTTCCAATCTTTATTTTCAAAGGAAAATTTTGAAAAATCAAGCAAAGAAACAAGAAACCCAACATAACTCTATCATCATTCAATCATGTAAGTGCTTCTAAATAGGTTTTTTGAAAAAAAAAGCAAGAATTTATTTTTTTAAGTTCTAATCGTTTGCTCCGAATTTAAGGTATGTTTTCTAATTTTGGATGATTAATTATTGTCTATGAGCATGAAGATTGTTTGGATTGTGAGTTCTTGATTAATCTAGTTGATTTTTTTTGGGGGGGGATTTTTCATGAAACTCGATTTTTTTGGAAATTTAATTACAAGTTGGGAATTCTTGTGCCTAAAAAGATGTTGTATACGAATGAGTTACTTGTTTCAAGAAGATTGTTGTTATCAATTTCACATGAGTGGTTATTTTGGATGATCAATTTAAATTTTGGGGTAATATATAATTTGATATAAGTTTGGGGGAGAAAATATTATTAAGAATTGTTGAGCCATGATATAATGTTTAAAACAATTGAAAAGAATGGTAATTGAGAAATTTTTGTAGGAATAATGGCTAGAGGACAACGCAGGACGAGGTAATCCCCAAAGGGGGCAGGGGAGACAAACGGTTGAAACCGAGCAACCGACGAGAGTACCGGTCCAAGAAGCCGTTGAAACACCAAAAACATATGGAATTGATCTCCCGGAGATACGACAAGATCGGTGGGCGATGTTGGGCCAGGAAAAAAAAGATTCTCACCCAATGGCCCGACAATGATTGCATGACAACAATGGGGATCAAGGACAACATGCTGAAATTGCTGGAAAAGGTCATGTGGGATTGGATGATGACGCAACAATGTCCCACTTACAGATAACTCACATTGGAGTTTCTGAGTACTCTAACAGTTAGAAGAGACCGGTTACTCGTGAACTTACCGCGATAACATTCCGACTGAACAATGAAAAAGAGAGATTGTCTACGAGAGAGTTGGAGAATATTTATGGTACGCGAAACGAAGGAGAATTACTCATAAATAAATTCAAGTGCGAAACTTACTGGAGAGCGATGGTTGAATACCTGGGGAGCGAAGCACGGCCTTATATCTCAAAGTCGGCCAAAGGATCATGTATTCACAATCCAGTGCTCCGATATTTGCATAAAGTGATTGCATATACCATTTATGGTCGAAAAGAAACAGGGCCGATTACCCAACCAGAATTATATATTCTGACAGATATGCTTGATGGGACAAATACAGCAACGGGGCAATGCTAGCTGAGTATTTTGATTATGTGGCTATAAAGTCCAGAGGGGAGATTTAGATAGGGGGTTTGATTACCCCTATCGCACTTCATTATAATATACAGTTAGACCAAAGAAACCCCCCCCCCACAACTACCAAAAAAAAGACTTTAGCTGACGAGCCGAAAAAAACGGCCGACGACTTTATAGTGTCGTCGGCTAAAGTCCGCTAAACAGTTTTAGCCGACGACTTGATCTAGGTCGTCGGCTATAGTACAACATAGTCGTCGGCTATAATACAGAGGTTTAGCCGACGACTCTTGAGATGTTTAGCCGACGGGAAAAAAAGACATTTTAGCCGACGACATGATCTGGGCCTTTGGCTAAACCTTTTCCAAAAAAAAAAAGTTTTAGCCGACGACTTGATCTGGGTCATCGGCTAAACCCTTTCCCAAAAAAATCAAGTTTTAGCCGACGGCAAGATCTAGGCCGTCGGCTAAACCCTTTCGGAAAAAATGGGGTTTAGCCAACGACCTAGATCAAGTCATCGGCTAAACCTCCAAGTGAAAATTATATATAGTTCACGGAACACCAACCCAGTCTTGCCCCTCTCCCCGCTAAAGAGCACCTTTCTATTCCCGACCCTGTTAGTTATTCCCGAAAAAAGCTTGTGAGTTGCTACTTTGAGTATTGCAACCTTGCGAAAAAGATCAACCCGGTTCTTGGAAATCCCTTTGTGTATTTTTTGAGTTTGTGTTTCTACTTTGAGTTGTGCTAGCTGGAGTGACGAAGGTTTCTACCGGTTGTTATAATCACCATTTCGATTAAGGTACGTATTTTATTGTAATTTTTATTGTGATTTCGAAACTTTGTATTATTCATGTTGTACATTTGAAAGCTTTTATGTATAATGATTAAGTTTTATGATGATAATGATTATGATTAATTGTTTGTTGTGATTTCATTTATATTTTGAACAATATTAGTTAGTTGGATTAATATTGGAAAATTTATACTTTTTTAGGATAGACAAGAGTTGGATTGGGTTACGAAAATGGGATCGAAGTGTAATGGATGGGATGAAGCAGTTTATGAGATTTGTAAAAGAGCACGACAGTGGTAATACGTTGCACTACTGTCCGTGTAATAAATGTAGATGTCACAGTGATATGTATCGTTTTCCATTTGATGAGGTCTGGGAACACTTAAAGAAGAATGGTTTTTGGAGTAAATATACATGTTGGATATACCACGGTGAAGCACCAAATTCTGTTATTCCGTATGATCACGGATAATTTAGTGGTAACGACGGGTTCACCGATCCGAAGAGGAGGTTGATTGATGATGTGTTTGGTTTTTCCGAGACGTTTGTACCAACTGAGCCAATCCCACGACCCCGTAGACCGTTGCCTTGCAATACTGCTGGGCTTGACAGGTACAACAACCAAATTGAACTCCAACAGAACCCTCTATACCCAGGGTGTAACATGACTATTCTTGATTGTGTCATGGAAACGATGAGATTAAAGGTGGAAAACAGATCATCCATCAAGTCTGTGGATGATTACTTGGAGCTTACGAGTAATATGCTTCCACAGGGTCATCATCTTCCTAATACATATATAAAAATGAGACAAATTTTGAAAAATCTTGGTCTTTCCTACATTAAGATCCACGTCTGCATGTATGATTGTGTTCTATTCTGGGGGCATCCTAATGAAGACCTCACGAGATGTCCTGTAGTGGTTGGCTAAACTTTGAACTTTAGCCGACGACTACCAAAAAAGTCATTGGCTAAACCTTGGCTGACGAATATCGGCCGATGGTTTTTTAGCCGACGACTCACGTGATTAGCTGATGACTTTGGGGTTTAGCCAACGACTTAAAGTCGTCGGCTAAAGTGTGAATTTTGGTAGTGCCCTTCCAGGAAACAAGCTTTCATCTATATCCGCGATGAAAATGATGAATAGCCTGGATTATTGACTCGCATTTGATATTCCTTCAAAATGATAATGATCATTTCCTTCTCCCGAATATGCCTTTGACGACAATTGATAGTACTCGGGACTTGGTAAACTTACAGATGGCCATGGACGCACACAAATCAGCCCGGATCGCAGCCGACTTGGTCTCCCCAAGTGAAAGTCCTCTTGCCTGTAATGTACGACCTCGGTGCATAGTAGATGAGGATAGAGCCGAGAGGATGGAAGATGAGGATAGAGATGAGAGGATGGAAGAAGAGGAGGTCTGTGAGAGAGGGCCGGATGGCAATGAAGATGAAGAAATTCCTAAGGATCGGCCCGAAACATCCAGATAGTGTGAAGCAAGACATGCCCTCGTCCGACACTTAGAGAGGAGTTTGTGGCCTTCCGAGAGGACACCCGACAGAGACAGGACGAGATGTTGACTCTATTGAGACAGATGCACGAGTGGCATGTGCAGCAGGACCACTTCTCTCCGCCCCATCAGTAGGACTGGTTGTAAGTATTTCTTGACCCCATGTTTTTTTAAATAATATACCCCCTTCGTGCGTATATTCTTTAAATCAAGTTTGGGGAGAGATTGGCTCAAGAAATACTTATATTGTTTGTTTTTTCTTTGTTTGTTTTTATTTTTTACTTTTGGTGTGTGCTGAAATTAAGCTGAGTTCCCATGGCACGATGAACTGATTTTCAAAAATGAGACACGAATCGCCCATCACGATCAGAAACGATACTCTTAGGAGTACCGTGCAACCTCACTATTTCTTTGATAAACAACTGGGCAAGTCTCTCGGGACCCCAAGTATCCTTAATCTCGAGAAAATGAGCTGACTTAGTTAGACGATCTACAATTACCCAAATTGTGTTCATGCCACGGCGACTCGTCGGCAAACTCATGATGAAGTCCATTGAAATATCCTCTCATTTCCACTCCTGAATAGGGAGCGGTTTCAGCATACTCGCCGGTCGCTGATGTTCTATCTTGACTTGTTGACATGTGAGACATTTCGAAACAAACTCGGCGACTTCACGCTTCATATTACTTCACCAGTGATTTTGTTTCAAGTCTTTGTACATCTTGTGTAATATCCGCATTTTTCTTTCCCTCGTAATTGTATTTCCGGTGTAATTCTCGATTTTAGTGACTCTCGTGTATCCTTCAGTGTAACTTTTCCGTTATCTTTTGATCTGATTCTCGTAATTGTTGTGCGGAACCATCGTTTCGGGGTTGCCGTGGATTCATTCTATGCTATGATGCGTTTTGAGGTGTTCCGTTTGACGTTTCGTTCATAATCCGGTATTTTGGGTCGTTTATATCCTGTATCTAGCGCACGCTAAATTTCCTGTATAGCGCACGCTAGAAATCCATTGGTAGCGCACGCTACGCTTAATTCGTAGCGCACGCTAACGATTTAGCCCTGGGAGTGGCAGTTCAGCTCCCAGCCCTCTGGACTATCGGATTAGCGCACGCTATCTTGTCTAGCGCACGCTAATGTCGGGAGACTAGCGCACGTTACGTTGTTCAGTAGCGCGCGCTAGTGTGACTGTCCAGTACTGGGCAGTTTACTACTGAATTCAAACAGATTTTAGTTAGCGCACGCTACGCTGGTATGGTAGCGCACGCTAACGGGTCAGGTGAGGTTTGGGCAGTTGGCTCGGACTCGGCCGATGTTCGTGTAGCGCACGCTATTGGTCGATAGCGCGCTACCGATAGGTTATTAGCGCACGCTACGCATGCATGGTAGCGCACGCTAACGGCGAAAACCCCGGCTTCGGACTCGACGCTAACAGAGGGTTGGTAACCTATCCCGTTAGCGCACGCTAACCTTGAGGTCTTAGCGTGCGCTAACACTCCCTCGGTTATATATACCAGGAGTTGACCGAGATAATCATAATTCCTCTTTTCTTCCTCTCTCCGCGAAGGCGATTCCGAGGCATTTTCTTGGCGATTTCTTCCTCCAATCATCTCATCCATCATCCCTCTTGAGTTCTTGGAGTATTATATCAACATCAACACGAATCATTCGTCCTAATCCACGGTAAATCTCTTAGAACCCTACTTTTAGATGATTTGGGGATTTTGGGATTTTCTTCCGATCCGCTCCGTTTCGTTGATGGATTCATGAGGAATATTATTAATCTTGTTGGTATTCTTAGTTTCCCTACGGATTCATGGTATATTTCGTGATTTTTACGGAATCGAGAGGGTTTGGTTGTGGTCCGCCCTCGTTGTTGTTTATATACGAATATACATGAATCGTAGGCGGGTTTCGGTGTATTCCATTTCCATAATCGTCTAGAGTTGGTTGTGATTGTGTTATTCGAATCTTTAGGTTCATTAACGACGGATCCTTGCGGTCGTGATCAACTCTTCCGCTCCGCTCGTGTCATCGTCTAATTAATCGAGGCAAGTATCCTTATGAACTTACAATCTTGACATAGTAGTTTTGTATGAGAAATTGTGTGCGTGTGTATGCTCACTACGGGTTAGACTCGACGGGGTCTCGGTAGGGGTCCACGGAGGTGTGGATCGACGAGCTTTGCTTTTAACCACTACGGGTTAGATCCGACGGGGTCTCGGTAGGGGTCCACGGAGGTGTGGATCGACGGTTAATTGTGGTGAATTTTACAAATGTGATTTGATATTGGCATTTCCGGAAATGAGTGTTTTCGAACGGTTTTCTCTATTGCATGCATTACTATATGTGTAAGATGTAAGTTGTTCATTCGGTTACTTGTACTAGCGTAATTGCTAACCCCTCCGGGACCCGTTTTGGGGAAATTCGTTTTATGGATTTCAGGTCAGGTTCATCGAGACGAGCGGGCGCTGGACCAGTGCACGGATGATGGTCGTGCGTGATGATGGTGCACGAGTGATGTTTTAGTGTCTTTCACCTTTTTGTCTTTTGTGGTTTTGAACTAATAGTTGTACTCGAGTACTTAAGGGTCCTTGTTCGTTTGAATTGTATTGTTGCTTATTATGTTGTGTTGGATGATGATGTTATATTGGCCAGGTTGAACCGGGTGGATTGTTCTTTGTGTCTTTATGACGTGGTGTTATTTTATCGCTTCGTGAGTCGTTGTGTATGATGTCGTTTCACTGGTGGGTCCCATATAGGGATTCACGGCTACTGTAATATACCTCGGATATCCCGGGGTGTTACGAGAAAATGGTATCGAGCACTAGGTTTATGGATACCTAGGCTTGTCGGTTTATTGGGTCTTGTGGTGTTTTGTTTTGCACATCATCGTCACGCCGCCATGATTCCAGATTTACCGGTGTCCGTAAGTTTTTCCTTCCTCTGCTCATTAATTCCTTGTATCGCACCTTGATTCTCGACTTGTGATTGTTCTTTTCTTGTACCGATCCTCGTATGGCTTTTGCTACTTATTTAACTCCGGTATGGATGCCGGAAGAGGTCGTGGTCGCGGTCGTGGTCGTGGACGCGGCCGGGACGTGGGGCACCGGTGGGGCGGCCACGTCACGCCTTCGAGCCGGCAGATCGGCGACCGTCATAGCCATGCTTCTTCTCAGAGCGTGCCGATCTTGGTATTGCGGACGTTATGCAACAGATGGTGAACCAAATGGCGGCAATAGCTCAAAGCGGTTCGTAACCCGGATCAAGCCCATGCTAATCGGGCGGAGCGGACCGTTGGCTCCAAGATGTAATCAAGATGCATCCACCTCAGTTTTCGGGAGCTTCAGACCCGGTTGGCATGGAAGGGTGGATCAAGGAGATGACAAATGTCATCGTTGCCACTAATCGTCCCGAGGAACGTAGAGTCCCTATTGCCCAATACTTTCTCACAGGGACGCTACGGACTGGTGGGAGGCCGTATGGCCCAAATACCATGATGCTACGTGGGCTGAGTTTAAAGAGTTGATGGAGACTGAATATTGCCCGTGGCCGCCGACATGTGCCTCGTACATGCTTTTATGATGCTCAACCACGGGATATTCCCGTAGCTCAAGCTATTGCTGATTTTAACAAAGAGTTGGGTTATGTGAAGACCCAAGTTGTCGAAGAGAGTGACAAGATTTTCCATTTCTCCAGACGGATGAAGTTGCCGATTCGGGACTATATGTCGGGGCTCGTATGCACTACATTGAAGGATTATCAGAGTAGGGCCCTTGCTTATGATATGTCTCGTGGGCGAGTGAGGCGGCCCGCGAGAGTAAGAAGCGAAGTCCGTTGGGAACTTTTCGGGCCACAAGAGTGGGGGTCACAGAGATCCCAATCGCTAACTTCCCCGCCGGCGGTGGTCGGCTCGTTTCACTGGGTCCCAGTGGGACTACCAAAGGCTCCTTTCCGTGATGTGAAGTGTTTCAATTGTGGTCGTACGGCCACATCAGTCGTACTTGTTTGAGCCCTTTGCCGACGTGTAATCAGTGTGGCCACCGGCCACAAGGCCGTCAGGCCGAGAGGGAGAACATTCTTGGTGCCCGGGCTTCCATTCCAGCGCCTAGGGAACCAAGTGTGAATCGTGATCGTTTGCTCCTCAGTCTCCGCCGAGTGCTAGTCGGGGGAGAGGTCGGGGTCAGCCCTCTAAGGGGGGAGCTTCCAGTGTCGGCTCCGCCCATCCGCGTGTCTATGAGATGCGGAGAGCCGATGACCCAGCGGCTACCGTGGCGACAGGTACCGTTTATATTCTTTCTCATCCTGTCAATGTGCTTTTCGATTCCGGTGCTACGCATTCGTTCATATCTCTGGATTGTGTGCGTCGTTTGAGTCTCGACCGTTTGACGCCTTGCGAGCCCTTCATCGTTAAGCTTCCTAGCGGCGATAGGATCGTTGGTGATCAGGAGGTTCGAGACTGCTCTGTACTTATTTGTGAGAGGACTTGGCCCTCTAATCTTATTGTTGTGAGTATCGAGGGTGAGGATTTAATTCTTGGTGATGATTGGCTCGAGCGGCATGGTGCGATCATGAACTACCGCACGAGAATCATCACTATGTTAGCCGAGGATGGCACCCGAGCACTCTTTCGCGGGGCGAAAGAGAGGAAACCAGAAATTCGTTATTAATGCCTTGAAGGCGATGAGTCTCCTGCGAAAGGGGTGTACTGGTTATTGGTGCTATGCCTTGAAGGCGGAGGATGGTGGAGTCGAGCTTTCGTCGATTCCAGTCGTTAGTGAGTTTCCTGATGTATTCCCTGACGAGTTACCGGGATTGCCACCGGAACGTGAGGTTGAGTTTGCTATAGAGTTAGAGCCGGGCGCGGCTCCTATTTCGAAGGCGCCGTATCGCATGGCACCTTCAGAGATGGCAGAGTTGAAGAAGCAGTTGAGCGAGCTTCTTGAGTCGGGGTATATTCGACCGAGCGCCTCGCCTTGGGGCGCACCGGTCCTGTTTGTGCGGAAGAAGGATGGTTCACTACGTTTGTGTATCGACTATCGCGAACTAAACAAGGTGACCATCAAGAACAGGTATCCTTTGCCGAGAATTGATGACTTGTTCGATCGATTGCGTGGAGTCATGTATTCTCGAAAATTGATTTGAAATCGGGATACTATCAGCTCCGGGTGAGAGAGTCCGATGTGCCGAAAACAGCCTTTCGGACGAGGTACGGACATTATGAGTTCGTAGTCATGCCTTTCGGGTTAACTAATGCGCCGGCGGTGTTCATGCAATTGATGAACAAAGTTTTTATCGAATATTTGGATAAGTGCGTCGTCGTCTTTATTGACGATATTCTTATTTATTCGAGGGATGAGGAAGAGCATGCTCATCATTTGCGGATAGTATTAGACATTTTAAGGACCGAGCAACTCTATGCAAAGTTCTCGAAATGTGAGTTCTGGCTGAAGGAAGTGATGTTTTTAGGTCACGTGATTTCAGCCGAGGGGGTTCGTGTGGATCCGCAGAAGATTGAGGCCGTATTGATTGGGCACCGCCCAAGAATGTGAAGGAGCTCCGTAGTTTCTTGGGTTTAGCCGCTACTACCGTAGGTTCGCCGAGGGTTTCTCGGCGGCTCGGCCACTTACGCAGCTTGCTCGTAAGTCCGAGAAGTTCGTCTGGAATGACGAGAGGCGATCAGTTTTGAGGAATCAAGAAGCGTTTGACTTCAGCTTTGGCGTTGCCATGTGGCAACGAGGGTTTTGCCGCTTATAGCGATGCTTCGGGTCGTGGTCTTGGGTGTGTATTAATGCAAGACGGCAAGACCATTGCCTATGCGTCGAGACAGCTTGAGGCCGTATGAGCCGAACTACCCTACTCATGATTTGGAGTTAGCGGCAATGCTTTTGCGCTCAAGATCAGCGTCACTATCTTTTCGGCTCTACATGTCGATTTTTACCGATCATAAAAGTCGAAATACATATTTACTCAATGAGAGTTGAATATGAGGCAGAGGAGGTGGTTAGAGTTGATTAAGGATTATGACCTCGAAATCCTTTATCATCCGGCAAGGCGAACGTTGTGGCCGACGCCTTGAGTCGGAGACCAGCTTGCGTTGCGAACGCTTGAGATCCTTACATCTCGACCGAGCTTCGGAGGGCTTTGATCGAGTTAGATGTTGAGGTCTTGTTGCCGGAGCCGTCGGGCAACTTCGTGCTTTAGAGATTTCGCTGCCTTTGATCGATGAAATTAAGGTGAAGCGATTAGAGGATCCATGATTACTCAAATCCGAGAGAACGTTCTTAAAGGAAAGTCTCCTGGATTTGTGATTCACGAGGATGGTGTTTTGAGATTCCAGTCGGCTTTGTGTGCCGAACGACTCGAGTTGAGGCAGAGTATTTTACGGAGGCCCATGCTACGCCTTATTCCGTTCATCCCTGGTTCGAGTAAGATGTACAAGGACACGAGAAGAAATTTCGTGGAATGATATGAAGAATGAGGTCGCACGGTTGTAGCGAGATGTTTGACTTGTCGCCAGGTCAAGATCGAGCATCAATGACCGGGTTATTGCAGCCACTTCCCATTCCTAATGGAAGTGGGAAGATATATCGATGGATTTCGTTACGAGTTTGCCGAGATCGAGGTCGGGCATGAATATGGTATGGGTGATTGTTGATCGTCGACCAAGTCGGCACATTTTCTCGGGCATCAAGGACACTTGGGGCCCGGAGTTAGCTCGTGTGTTTATTGCGCAGATCGTGAGACTTCACGGTACTCAAGTCTATTGTTTCGGATCGTGACGGCCGCTTTGTATCGCACTTCCGCAAAGCGGTGCATAAGGCGTTGGGTACCCGGTTGCATTTGAGTACCTCTTTTCATCCCGATCGGATGGACGGTCGGACGCACTATCCAGACGCTCGAGGACTTGTTGCGTGCTGTGCTCTCGATTGGAGTAGTGACCGGAGGAACATTTGCCGCCGATCGAATTCACGTATAACAATAGTTGGCACGCGTCGATTCGGATGGCACCGCATTTGAGGCACTTTATGGGCGGCGATGTCGATCACCTATTTGTTGGAATGAGGCGTCCGATTTGGTCGGGACCGAGCCGGATGTCGTTTAGAGACGGCGGAAGATAGAATTAATTCGGGAACGGATGTTGATCGCCCGAGTCGGCGTAAGTCGTATGCCGTCGTCGACCTTTGGAATTCAAGGTGGGAGATCACGTTTTGCTAAAGGTGTCGCCGACGAAGGGAGTTTTTCGGTTCGGGAAGAAAGGGAAGTTGAGTCCGAGATTTATCGGCCCCTTTGAGATCCTCGAGCGAGTAGGTGAGTTGGCATACCGTTTGGCGTTACCTCCGGCCTTGAGTCATGTTCATAGTGTTTTCCATGTTTCCCAGTTGAGGAAATATGTCCCTGATCCTAGTCACATCATCGATTATGGAGAGATTGATGTCGCCGAAGATGTTACTTTCGAAGAGCGCCCTTTGAAGATTTTGGAGCATCGTGAGAAACGATTGAGGCATAAGACCATACCTTTGGTCAAGGTGCAGTGGTCGAGACACGGTGTCGAGGAGGCAACTTGGGAAACCGAGGATAGCATGCGTGCTAGGTACCCCGAGTTGTTTGTTTCTTAAGTTTCGGGACGAAACTTATTTTTAGAGGGGTAGAATGTAATATCCGCATTTTTCTTTCCCTCGTAATTGTATTTCCTGTAATTCTCGATTTTAGTGACTCTCGTGTATCCTTCAAAGGTAACTTTTCCGTTATCTTTTGATCCGATTCTCGTAATTGTTGTGCGGAACCATCGTTTCGGTTGCCGTGGATTCATTCTATGCTATGATGCGTTTTGAGGTGTTCCGCTTGACGCTTCGCTCATAATCCGGTATTTTGGGTCGTTTATATCCTGTATCTAGCGCACGCTAAATTTCCTGTATAGCGCACGCTAGAAATCCATTGGTAGCGCACGCTACGCATAATTCGTCGCGCACGCTAACGATTTAGCCCAGGAGTGGCGTCAGCTCCCAGCCCTCTGGACTATCGGATTAGCGCACGCTATCTTGTCTAGCGCACGCTAATGTCGGGAGACTAGCGCACGTTACGTTGTTCAGTAGCGCGCGCTAGTGTGACTGTCCAGTACTGGGCGGTTTACTACTGAATTCAAACAGATTTTAGTTAGCGCACGCTACGCTGGTATGGTAGCGCACGCTCTCGGGTCAGGTGTGGTTTGGGCAGTTGGCTACTGGACTCGGCCGATGTTCGTAGCGCACGCTATTGGTCGATAGCGCGCGCTACCGATAGGTTATTAGCGCACGCTACGCATGCATGGTAGCGCACGCTAACGGCGAAAACCCTGGCTTCTGGACTCGGACGCTAACAGGAGGGTTGGTAACCCTATCCCGTTAGCGCACGCTAACCTTGAGGTCTTAGCGTGCGCTAACACTCCCTGGTTATATATACCAGGGAGTTGACCGAGATAATCATAATTCCTCTTTTCTTCCTCTCTCCGCGGCGAAGGCGATTCCGAGGCATTTTCTTGGCGATTTCTTCCTCCAATCATCTCATCCATCATCCCTCTTGAGTTCTTGGAGTATTATATCAACATCAACACGAATCATTCGTCCTAATCCACGGTAAATCTCTTAGAACCCTACTTTTAGATGATTTGGGGATTTTGGGATTTTCTTCCGATCCGTTCCGTTTCGTTGATGGATTCATGAGGAATATTATTAATCTTGTTGGTATTCTTAGTTTCCCTACGGATTCATGGTATATTTCGTGATTTTTACGGAATCGAGAGGGTTTGGTTGTGGTCCGCCCTCGTTGTTGTTTATATACGAATATACATGAATCGTAGGCGGGTTTCGGGTGTATTCCATTTCCATAATCGTCTAGAGTTGGTTGTGATTGTGTTATTCGAATCGTTAGGTTCATTTCCGCCGGTTCCTTGCGGTCGTGATCAACTCTTCCGTTCCGGTCGTGTCATCGTCTAATTAATCGAGGCAAGTATCCTTATGAACTTACAATCTTGACATAGTAGTTTTGTATGAGAAATTGTGTGCGTGTGTATGCTCACTACGGGTTAGACTCGACGGGGTCTCGGTAGGGGTCCACGGAGGTGTGGATCGACGAGCTTTGCTTTTAACCACTACGGGTTAGATCCGACGGGGTCTCGGTAGGGGTCCACGGAGGTGTGGATCGACGGTTAATTGTGGTGAATTTTACAAATGTGATTTGATATTGGCATTTCCGGAAATGAGTGTTTTCGAACGGTTTTCTCTATTGCATGCATTACTATATGTGTAAGATGTAAGTTGTTCATTCGGTTACTTGTACTAGCGTAATTGCTAACCCCTCTGGGGACCCGTTTTGGGGAAATTCGTTTTATGGATTTCAGGTCAGGTTCATCGAGACGAGCGGGCGCTGGACCAGTGCACGGATGATGGTCGTGCGTGATGATGGTGCACGAGTGATGTTTTAGTGTCTTTCACCTTTTTGTCTTTTGTGGTTTTGAACTAATAGTTGTACTCGAGTACTTAAGGGGTCCTTGTTCGTTTGAATTGTATTGTTGCTTATTATGTTGTGTTGGATGATGATGTTATATTGACCGGTTGAACCGGGTGGATTGTTCTTTTTGCGTCTTTATGACGTGGTGTTATTTTATCGTTTCTGTGAGTCGTTGTGTATGATGCTGTTCAGCCTGGTGGGTCCCATATAGGGATTCACGGCGCTGTAATATACCTCGGATATCCTGGGGGGTGTTACATCTTGCTGGACCCCGGATGAATAGAATAAGGGGTAGCATGGGCCTCTCTCAAAATCGAGTTTTTCAACTCGTCATTTGCCGGTACACATATCCAATTTTTAAATCTCAAGAGTCCATCCTCGTGAACCACAAATCCAGGGGCTTTCCCCTGTGCCACATCCTCGCCGATGCGCAACAAAAATGGGTCTGAACCCTGATTCACTCTGATCGCTTCTTCAAGTGGCGATGAAATTTCCAGCATACAAAGCTGTCCCTGAACACGCTGTAACCAAACCTCGATCTTATGCCTAAGTAATTCTTGCTGAAGTTCCTTCTGAACTGTTAATCGAGCAAGCATCTGCTCCTGAACGAACTTACGACTCAAGGCGTCGGCGACAACGTTCGCCTTGCCCGGGTGGTAAAGTATCTCAATATCATAATCTTTGATTAGTTCCAACCACCGTCTCTGTCGCATATTTAACTCTTTCTGAGTAAATATATATTTTAAACTCTTATGATCGGTGAATATCTGACAGGTAATGCCATAAAGATAATGACGCCAAATCTTCAATGCGAATACCACGGCTGCTAGCTCCAGGTCGTGGGTCGGATAATTTACCTCGTAAGGTCTCAATTGCCGTGAAGCATAAGCAATAACCTTCCTCTTCTGCATGAGTACACATCCGAGACCCTATTTGGATGCATCACTATAAACCACAAATCCTTTCGTCCCTTGCGGTAAAGAAAGGACAGGTGCTGAAATTAATCGGCTCTTGAGTTCCTCAAAACTCTGTTGACACGCGTCGGACCACGTGTATTTCTTATCTTTCCGTAAAAGATTCGTCATGGGTTGAGTGATTTTAGAAAATCCTTCAACAAATCACCGATAATAACCAGCTAACCCGAGGAAACTTCGGATTTCCTTAACATTCCTCGGAGGTTGCCAATCTCGGATAGCCTCCGTCTTTTGACGGTCAACATGAACTCCGCCTGATGAAATTACATGCCCGAGAAACATAACTTCGGACATCCAGAACTCACATTAGGAAAACTTCCCAAAAAGTTGCTCTCGTCTCAACACGTCGAGCACTTGATGAAGGTGAAACTCGTGCTCCTCCCGGTCACGAGAATAAATTAAAATGTCATCAATAAAGACAACTATGAACTGATCCAAAATAGTCGATGAAAACCCGATTCATTAACTCCATGAATACCGCAAGTGCATTAGTTAACCCAAACGGTATTATCACAAATTCATAATGACCATAGCGTGTTCGAAATGCCATCCTCTCGATATCCGACTCTCGAACCCGCAACTGATGATATCCGGATCTTAAGTCGATCTTGGAAAATATTGAAGCTCCGTAAAGTTGATCCAAAAGATCATCGATACGGGGTAGGGGATACTTATTCTTGATCGTCACCCTGTTCAACTCCCGATAATTAATATACACACGAAATGAACCATCCTTCTTCTTGACAAATGACACTGGTGCTCCCCACGGGGACGCACTCAGTCGGATATAACCCTTCTCAGTCAAATCCTTTAATTGATTGTTTAATTCCTGCATTTCGGTCGGGGCCATCCGGTACTGTGCCTTCGATAATGGGGAAGTACCAGGCTCCAACTCTATCGTGAATTCCATATCCCTCGGTAGAGGTAAAACAAGTAGCTCGTCTGGGAGTACATCGTCAAACGATAACAATGATACCACGAATGGTTGAACACCTCGATTGCCTTAGAACGGCCAATCGATGAAGATGATACAATGAATGATTGAGCACCTCGACTGCCTTAGAACGGCCAATCGATGACAATGATATAAGGAATGATGGAACATCTCGATCGCCTTAGAATGGTCAATCGATGACAATGATATATAATGAATGATTGAACATCCCTGGTTGAGTAATTTACTGCTTTCATCATATTAATGATTCTTCCGGAACAACGGGGATCACCTCCCTGAAATACACACTCGACTCCAATGACGGAAATGATAGGGACCATACGCTTACGAACATTGAGAATGGTGTCATGACGATCCATCCCACTAATACCCAATATTACATCCTCCTTAGGTAAATCCACCACGATTAGGTCCACCAACCACTCGCGGTCATTAAGCTTAATTCGGTCAGTTCTCAACCTCATGATTTCCGAAAATTCTTCTACCGTCAGGTAGACCAATGATATAAGGTCCACAATTATTAGGACTGTCTAAGTGAAGTCTATTCAAACATGATTCGAAAATGAATGAATGCGGTGCACCGGTATCAAAAAGGGTTCACACAGGTTTAGATAAAATTACGAGTATACTTGAGATCGTTCGGGCCTCCGGATCGTCAGTCCTCTTCATCTCGTGAATCCGGGACTTGCCGGCCCCCAAACTGGACGCTCCCATCTGATAAATATGTGATCCGCCTTTATTCGCTTCCGTCGTCTTAAACGACGCTGATAGAGTAGTCTGATTCTGAATCACTGATTGCTTCGGGGCTGAGACGCTGCCAGAGTCGGATTGGGGTCCCTTCAGCAAAAACGGGCCTTATGCCCAAAAATCCCACAATTATGGCACTTGATAGACGGTTTCAGACACTTAGTGTTGTAATGACCCGGCGCTCCACAGTTGAAACAGGTGATGGCCGAACTGGCCGCTCGGGACTGAGATCCCGCACGATTATGCGCCGTAGGAGTTCGCTAAGAAACGTTCGGGCCCACACGAGGCTTCTTGAAGGTTGACTGTCCGTCTTCGGACTGATTACGCTTTGTTGATTTCTTACTGACAGATGAAGGTTGTTGCTCAGCAATTTCCTTAGCAGCAGGCTCACACGGAAGAGTTCTCTCAATTAAATTGGCCAGAGTGGCGCAATGATGATTAAGAAATTGTATATAGATCATCATGACCTGCATAAAAGTGATTGGATCAACCCGAACATCTTCCGATCGAGCGGAGTCCTGGGTACGGTTTCCCAATAGTGGGCGATTATTCCCCGGGTTTCGGCCTGCACCGCGACCTCTCCCCGTGTATCCCCTGATAGCTCTCTCCATACTGAAGTAGGAAGGTCGCATGATAATCATAGATATCGTATGAGTACCGCGTTACGATTTACGTCATGAAATGATGAAAATGAGCATACACGCTCTAACACAATGATTACATGAATGATTAACTGAGGTGACATGATTATTTGATGATATTCTTAAAATGGTTATCTTGAACAAGTTAACAAGATTAATGATATGATCCTCAATATTAACAACTAAGTGATGAAATGAATTGAGTGATTAATGAGTTAACATGATCAACATGATTACAAATGAAAATGATAAATGAGGAAATCTTATTATTCTTTGGTCTGAAGGGCTCGGCTCTTGCACAGGTCACACGTGACGCGAAAGTCCAATGATACTAGTATGATGAATGATGATTTCAAATGAGACATGACTCAGAAGGTAGTATTCAAAACCATGCTCTGATACCAACCCTGTAACACCCCAAACTAGGCGGATATTACAGTGCCGTGGACCCCCGACTGGGACCCACCAGGCGAGTGAAAATGAATGAAATACACACGGTAAATGTAGTACTGAACCACATTACATCATTAATTACTCCGATGAGGAGTTTCATACAACACACCCAAGGAAATGACCGAATACAAGTATATTTTATATGGAGATAAAATATACAACACTGAATGAACTCAAAATCCAAACGGAAATCTGCAGCGGAAATAAAATAAGGAAATACGGTGAATGAAAGGACTGGGGCCCCCTACTAGTATCGCTGGGACTCATCGCCGTCAACATTATCTTCCCGTGCCTTAGCCTTGCCACGACCTGAAAAACAAAATCCCCCAACGGGGTCAGTTACACAAAACAACAATCCTCAAGAGTTGAATAAACACAATCATATATATGCTGTATAAACCACAAGTTCGATCAAAAATGAATCGGTTAGATTATAACCCAATCTTGTTGAAAACAAACGCAATCAAACATGCTGTATAAATCAACTAACGGTACGGCTCAAAGGGTGGCGCCTCACTACGCCCGGAATGGAAATGTGTCCATGCACAAGCCACCATCGAGTATCGATCGAATACATGTGTGGTCTTGTACCTAATCAGTCTCATGAAGTAATCATCTCGTATGCACAGTCCAATGTGAGGCCAACAACCAACACATGACTTAATATGTGCCCGACATGAAAATCCTACACATACCAACCGGCACGCCAGTATGACCCGGAATGCCACGAGATAACAAAAGTGACATCGAAATCAATAATGACTCACCGAGATGAAATGACAGTGAAATGAATGATAGCTCAATGAAATAATTGGAACCGTCGTTCCTCGTGACTGAAGTGATTAATTGACAATGACAAGTCTCGATACGGTTAATACAATATGAATGAGTTCTGATTATGAATGAACAACAACGAAAGGAATGAATATCCCTTTAACTGAGTTAGAATTAACTTACCTTAACATCGGTGATGATACAATCTCTCTCGAACAACATCCTAAGGAAACTACCGGTCGCTCGAACAACCTTGAATAACACAATTACCAACAATTCGTTCAACATACGAATCAAACACGAATATAACTAATTCAAAACGCCGATACGACTAAACCAAGTTCATTGGGGCATTATATCGAACACGTTGAGGCCAAACTCCGATTGTTTACAACCAAACCTCAATAATACCAATATCAAATCACCAAGAAGTGTTTCAAACCAACAAAACATCTTCAATACGATCAATAATCCAATATGAATATCCAAATTCGTGATTTCAACAACAATTAATCGAAAACCCCCAAATCCAACTCAATATTCAAAGTGTTCTTGAATAACCTTTCAATAATCCGATGAATATTCATACATACTCATAATCATATGTATATCTCTTCATACAACATGATTATAACATCCAAAACATCATATCTCAACACAAATCGAAATCCAAGAGGTTTGAGAAATTACCTTTGAAGATCCAAACACTTTGATTTGATGAACACGCGTTAGATCGATGATCCGAGCTTCACAACCGAACGAAAATGATGAAAAATCGAGTATTCAAGTGATTTATGATGAAAATTTCTTCCACAAACCCTCTCTCTCGGATGTAGGATGAAGAAATGAGTTTTTCCTCTCAAAACGGTTATAGTGCATCGCATCGCAGCCGCGTCTGCCGAGTGTGCGCGGCACGTGGTCAAGTCCGCCCCGGTGCTCGACAAGCAGGCCGCGCGGTCTGGCCGAGTGTGCCGCGGCAGTGACTCGGCAGTGTGCTGCGGCCCTGCCGGCAGGAGCCGCGGCCCCCGGTACAGGCGGGTCGGCCAAAACTGCAACATGTGTGTGTCTTTTCAGCTTCTTCTTTTTCAATTTTTTCTTCTTCTTTTTGTTCTTCCTGTTCCTCAACTCTATCTTCCTGGAATTTTTCTATTATTTTTTCAATACTTTCATCCTTTTCAACTTCAACAATTGTGATTCCCTTTTCTTTTCTCCTCATTATTCTTCCTTTTCGACTTTGTATTCCTCTCCAAGGGTTTCACCTTATGATAAACCCCTCATAACATGAAGGGCGAAGTGCTCCATGTTTTGTTTGAAGTGAGACATGAACCAGTTCTCCTGGAGCAACAACTTCACATCTGTCTCTTGACAGAAAAACATGATAAGTTGCTCGGTAGCCTGGGGGTGTTTCCAGGTACTCCTCTCAACAAACTCTCTTAATTGAGTGAAGGTGAGTGTTTTTAATTCCTTCCACTCTTCAAAAATATTGACAAATGAAATTTTAATAGATTGTTGTTTTACCATTTTCAATTGATCTGAGATGAGGTTCAGGGGATTGTTCTCCCTGAGATTGAGATGATATCCAGCTTCTGGTATATCAATGATTTCCTCATCCTCTTCTTCCTCAATAACACTTGGGAGTGTTAAGAGGGGAATTATCTCTGCCACTAGCTCCTAGGAGTGAGCAGGTTGATCCTCAGGTGCAGCTGGTCCAGGTGATATGACTAGCTGCATCTGATCAGGTTGAGCTGCAATTGGTGCAGGTGTTGTGGCAGTCTGTGGTTCTTCTGCTTCTTCTGAAGAGTAGTCCACCAGACCGCTCTGTCTCTTGGAGGGCTGATAAGGTTAGGAGTGCATGTAGATGACTTCAGGTGATTTCCTCTTGAACATCTTGGATAAAGGAGTGTTGTCTATGTCAGAGTCATCTGCAGGTGGGATCGCAGGTGCACGTGACTTTGACAAAATCTCAGCTGTGGGGGGAGCTGACGTCATCTCCTCTGAAATAACTTTATATGGGTGTTGGGCAGCTACATCTAACTGCCCTGATACAGAGTCTGAGGGTCCTCTATACTCAGACGTTCCAGATGTCATTTCCTTAATTTTCTCAGGTGCCTTTTATTTCTTATCCCCCGATATTCTTTAGGGTTTCATGGTCCAAGTGACCAAGTCTCTTCATGAGGTGAAAGGGGTCTGCCCTTCCCTTGGCCTTTCCAAGGAAATCCAAGATCTAGCTTATTTGAGTTCCATATGCCAGATTCTGCCTGAATTTCTTCTCACCCTCATCCCAACTAACTTTATTAACTTCTCACTAACTGCCTGTAAATGTAGTCAGACCAGTTAATCCTCTTTTGCTGTATCAGCGATCCAATCACCACATATTTGGCAGATGATAGTTGATCATAGATGCCTGCCCTTCCCATGATGATTTTGTTATTGATGTCTAAGACATACTTGTATTCTTTTTAAGATCATTTTTCCTCGCCATAAGCTTGACCTTAGTTGGCTCCTGTGGTAACTTGATCTTATACCACGTCTCGGTCGGATTCTGCTTCAATGCTTCGACGGCGATGCCCCGGTTCTCCATTTTGAAAGCGTCGGCGATGGTTTGTGGTGTGATGTTTATTTCTTCTCTGGAAATTGAGCTCGTGATACAGTGCTCTATGACTTGTGCTTCCTTGAGGAAGCAGATGACAACTTCCTTGAAGAGCTGCTTTGGGAAAATGTCGAGAAAGTGATAGATGCCATTTTTCTACATCATCCGGATTACATACGCCATATCATCCATGTTGTTGGTTGCCAGTAATCCTTCAAAGTCGACAACAATACTGAAGATGACTTGATCCTTCACCAACTTTAGGTTGACACCTTCGATGTAAGAGTCTATTTTTGCAAAAAATAAGATCTTCGATTGAATGTAGTGAAAATTCTAGGGTTTTTCTGCTTTTGAAAAATCTATGGTTCTTGAGTTTGGAGACGATAAGGTTTTTCTGAAATGATTTCCGCCGTCTTCTATACCCAGTTGAAAAGACCTTTTGAATTTTAATAATTAAATAATGAGCAATGATAGTCCCGATTACTACAAGTTCGTCCGATTAGATTGTCTATGAGATTTAGCAAAATCTACCCAAGCACCCATAATCCAACAAGTATAATCACCAACATCGAAGAGATTACTTCAAGGATTGATAGTCTTACCTTAATAGATGAAGAACAATGAAGAGGGATGACGAATCAACAAGAGCCACGAGGAGAAACGAAGAATGGATCGAATGACTTGGATCTTACGAAATCACCTCCCCTGTGTTAATTCAATTGTATGAGAGGCCAAGAATCGAGTATAAGGTTGAGGAAATGCTTAAAGAATGCTTCTCTTCTGGTTTGAGGTCGAGAGAAATGAAGGAGGGAGTGTTATTTTATAACACTCGATATTGTTAACGTACATTAAAGTTCCAGGCTTTACGTACGTAATGTACTACCGTTAACGTGTGTAAAGGTCGTCCAGAGGCCACTACCTGAAATGCACCCATCTATTACGTACGTAAGTTGTCATAATGTACGTAAGGCACCTGCCCGTAGCGTACGCTAAGCTCGGCGAATAGCGTACGTTATAAGGGGTTGACTCGTTTGTCTTCTAGCCCGCCGAAAGTAATGCTATCCGCGTCAAAAGAAAGATTCTGTTCGGAAGTCCAACTCAACCATTACGTACGTAACCAAGTTACGTTAATGTACATAATATTACAGATTTAGCGTACGTTATGCATATCCTATAATGTGCGTTAGACATTCAGTCTCATAGTCATATATCACATTTTAGCCATCTCGGAGTGACCATACTCTCAACTCGTCAACAATTCATCGGGGAACAAGACTTTGGCCACCGTCATATTCGCACCGATGATTGTCCAATGGCGTCAAGGTGCGTCACCTCTGTTTCATCCACATCACACAATTGTATCACAATAGCATTTAATGAAATCACATAATGTAAAAAGGCAACATCACACTATAAGAAATCACACAGTACAAGGTAATTAAGCATAAAATACCGGTGTTATTACATATCACCCCCCTTAATAGTTTCGTCCCGAAACTAAGAAAATAACTCGGGATGACTCTCCTTCATGATCAACTCGGTCTCCCAACTTGCTTCCTCCATGCCATGGTGCGACCACTGAACCTTCACGAGGGGTATGGCTTTATTTCGCAATGTCTTTATATGCCGAGCCAAGATGGCGATCGGTACCTCTCTAAAGGTAATATCTTCGGAAATTTCCACTTCTTCGAAATTGAGTTTGTGACTCGGATCATAGAAATACTTCCTTAACTGAGAGACGTGAAAGACGTTATGTACTCCCTCTATATGCGGCAAAAAAGCTAATCGATATGCAAGCTTTCCCACCCGGTCCAATATCTCGAACGGGCCTATGAACCTCGGGCTTAACTTGCCCTTTTGGCCGAAATGTTGGATACCTCGCATAGGTGATACTTTGACCCAAACGTGATCCCCGACTGCAAATTCCAATGGTCTCTGCCGGTTTTTGGCATAAGATTTCTGTCGGCTCTGTGTGGCTAGCATGTGCTTTCGAACAATAGAGATCTTCTTAATGGATTCCTGGATCAGATCTAACTCGGTAACCGCGGTGTCAGAAGCATCATCCCAGCATAATGGTGACTTGCATCTTCGCCCATACAGGGCCTCAAATGGTGCCATGACTATGCTCACATGCCAGCTGTTGTTGCACGAAAACTACACCAAACCCAGATGCCTAGCCCAATCCTTAACCCAATCGAGCACACATGCCCTAAACATATCTTCCAAGGTTTGGATCGTGTGTTCGGTCTGTCCATCCGTTTGAGGGTTATAAGATGTGCTAAAATGTATCTGGGTCCCCATAGCTTTATGGACGGCTTTCAAAAAATAGGACACGTATCTGGTGTCTCTATCCGAAATGATAGATGAGGGAACGCCATGCAGTCTCACGATCTCCATGATAAAAATAGTGGCCAATTGCTCTATTCCGGGTTTTTCTTGAATAGGAATGAAATGTGCCAATTTCGTCAATCGATCAACGATAACCAAAATTGTATCTTTTCCTCCCACCGTCGTTGGTAACTTAGTGACAAAATCCATCGATATGCTCTCTCATTTCCACTCCAGAATGGGTAGGGGTTGCATGATTCCGGCTAGTCTGCGGTGTTCAATCTTCACTTGTTGGCACGTCATAGATCGGGCGACGAACCTAGTAACTTTCCATTTCTATTTTTCACCAAAAACTCCGTCGCAAATCTTTGTACATTTTTCTTGCTCCGAGATGAATAGAATAGGTAGTGGAGTGCGCCTCCCTCAGTATAGTTTGCTTCAGCTCATCATTCGGCGCAATGCAGATCCTATTCTTGATCCTCACCAAATCACCCTGGATCTTATAGTTGGAAACATCTCCTCCCTCGATCCTTGCACCACTCGCACGTAGTTCGGAATCCTCCATCTGTGCTATACGTATCTCGTCTAGTAAGGACGAGTGTATATTGATTGAGCACGATTGTCCTTGCATACGTTGTATCCATACTTCGGGACTACTTCTCCTGATGTCTTGTTGCAGTTCGGGTTGAACTGTTATGCTGGATAACATTACTTCTTATGTAGTTTTCCGACTAAGAGCATCAACTACCACATTGGCCTTCCCGGGGTGGTATGAGATCTACATATCATAGTCCTTGATTAAATCCAACCAGCGCCTCTGTCTCATGTTTAATTCTCTCTGGGCAAAGATATATTTCAAACTCTTATGATCCGTGAAAATTTTGCAAGTAACTCCGTAAAGATAGTGCCTCCAAATCTTGAGGGCGTGCACCACTGCGGCTAACTCCAAGTTATGCATCGGGTAATTCATTTTGTATGGCCTTAGCTATCGGGATGCGTACACAATAACTCTGTCGTTCTGCATGAAGACACATCCGAGCCCATGCTTAGATGCATCCATGTATATAATGAATCCTTCCATTCCCTGTGGTAGCACTAACACTGGAGCAGTAGTCAATCTCCTCTTGAGCCCATCAAAGCTCTTCTGACAGTCCGTAGTCCATACAAACTTGGTGCTTTTCCTCATTAGGTTCATTAAGGGTCGAGCAATACAAGAAAAAGCCTCGACGAATCTTCTATAGTAACCCGCCAATCCTAGAAAACTCCTTACCTCCTTGACGTTCTTCGGCGGTTCCCAACTCATTACCATCTCGATCTTTTGTGGATCGACCTTAACACCTTCTGCCGAGACAACATGTCCGAGGAAAATTACTTCCGGCATCCAAAATTCGCACTTGGAAAGATTCACATAAAGTTGGTGCCGCCTCAACACGCAGTACTTGCCTCAAATGTTCCTCGTGTTCCTGTCGGCTTCGAGAATAAATTAGGATTTCTTCAATAAAAACCATGACGCACTTATCGAGGAAATTGATTAAAACTCTATTCATCAATTCCATGAAAACAACTGGGGCATTATTCAACCCGAATGATCCCACGATATACTCATAATGTCCATATCTCGATCGAAATGCAGTATTGGGTATATCTTCATCCCGAATCCTCAATTGGTGATATCCAAAACGTAGATCGATCTTTGAAAACACAACCGCCCCCTATAATTGATATAGTAGGTCATCGATTCTTGGTAGTGGATAACGATTCTTGTTAGTAACCTTATTTTGTTCTCTATAGTCAATGCACAAGCATAGAGAGTTGTCCTTCTTTTTAACAAAAAGTACCGGCGTGCCCCATGGCGAGGTGCTCGGGCGGATCAATCCCTTCTCCATCAGATCTTTAATTCTTCCATCTCAGCCGGTGCCATTCTGTAAGGACCTTTGGAAATAGGTCTCGTCCCTGGATTGAGTCCAATGGAGAGGTCAACTTCTCGGTTCTGTGGCAGCCCTGGTAGTTTATCGGGAAAGACGTCTGGAAAATCATTCACTACCGGAATGTTTGCGACCCCAAGTTGTGATTTATCCTCCTAAAGAACGTAACACCAATATTACTTCCTTCGAGAGTTGCATGCTACTTCCGATGAAAGAAGGCTGAGAGATCCTTTCATACTGAAGTGTTCTCGACCCTTGATAACATGTGTGGTACCGTCATGAGCCATGATGTAAAAGTCAAGTGGTAGGTATCCAATATCGTTCTGTGCAATGGCATCCAGTCTATGCCTAAAATGATATCTTCATTCTGAAGCGGGAAGACCATAAGATTAGCGGTCCAACTATGATCATTGATGCGGATCTGACAGTCTCGAACTTCTAGATCGTCGCCTACTCTACTACCCTCGGGTAGCTTAACAGTAACAGATTCACAAGGCACATAAGCAAGATTTAAACGTTCAACACATTCCACAGATATAAACGAGAGTTTGGCTTCGGTATCAAATATTACATGCACAGGCTGAGAGTTAACAAAAAGGGTACCTGAGATAGCTGGCGCGGATTGACCATCCGTAGCCCTCAGTTCAAATACACGGGACGGTATTGACTCTGAAAAGGATGAAGTACCACCGCCGCGCCCACGACCTTGTCCAGTGCCATGTGGGGGTGGTTGAGTCTGATGGGGTGGAGCTCGGTAGTTGGAAACGGGAGGCGTCCTGGAGGACTGCACAGAGCCTTGTTGACTCATTTCGGGAGGTGAGTTTTGTGTAGGATTGGCCCGCCAGCAGTAACGAGATACGTGTCCACTCTTACCGCAAGAGATCCATTTGGTAGCCGACTTATAACACCGATCCGTAGTATGTCCGGACACACCACAATTGAAGCAGTCCTTACGGTAAGGCCGATCAGATGCACCCCTCTGTTGGTACGCAACTGCTGACTTAAAAGAAGATACGGGTCCCGAGTTTGTTTTGTTGCTGCTCCCTAACTGAGTTGATGTCTTCTGCTTCTTCGAATTATGTCCGGTGTTGGTGTTAACAATAGTACCGGCATATGCTGTGACTACGTCTTCTTACACCCTCAGAGTTGTGCAGTGGAATCCGACGGCATAGCGTTGTACATCTTCCGGCAACCACTGTGCAAGGTGGCATATTAGTTGATCTTCTGATAGAACCATCTCTGAGATGTAACTTAGATTGGTACGGTAGGCCCGAATGATCTCCGGTACTGGCATATTCTGTGGTCCGACACTAAAAAAGTCTCACGCACGAGCGGTTTGGGCTGATCTAAGACAGTACCCACTCTACAGAGCCGGGCAAATTCGGTCCACCCGACCACTCGGTTCTCTGGCCTATAAGTTCTCTACCAGCGGGCAACAGTGTCGCGGAGCTGATTACTCGCAAGCGGCAACTTCCGGTTCTCTGGACATTCGATCACTTTGGAAGCAGTCTCTATTTCAGAAATCCAGTCATCCACTTTTTTCTCCCCTGCCCCGTCAAACAATGGAGGCCTAGCCTTCAGCATCTCTCCCAACCATCAGTATCTCCCTGTGTTTTCCTCCACATTGATGATGGGTATCCGTTCTACTTGGTTGACCTGAGCGATTCCCATGGCGATGGCTTGGGCAAGGGCCTGAACGAAGGCCGGGTCCATGCCTCCCGGGTTGTTATTCTGGTGTTCCGCCTCCTGATCATTTTGATTAATTGGTGGCGACTGGTCCCCTGCAGAATGGGTCTCGGCAGTGTTCCTGTCCCCATCGTTGTTTGCGGCGGAACTTTGAGCCTCATTCACCACCCTCCTATCTCCACGGCGTGCCATTATAGACATTATTAATCTAAAGCCAGTTCCACACACAGTTTACAATTAAATGTAATATCTAGACAGAAAACACACATATTACTTACTTTGCATTCCCACGAGGAGTTACGGTCGCTTGGGGTGTTGGACTGGGATAACTTCGAAAATTAGGAGGAATTTTATTAAAATATTTTCAACAGGAGTTGATCGCTCCGATACCATTTTCTGTAACACCCACAAAATTTCCCGAGGCATTACAGTGCCATGAATACCGTGTGGGACCCACAAGGCTAGTTTAGGAAGTAGATATTTTAAAGAAATTATAATAAAATGATAAAATCCACGGTT
This sequence comes from Orobanche coerulescens, assembly GCA_033398695.1. Classification (NCBI taxonomy): domain Eukaryota; kingdom Viridiplantae; phylum Streptophyta; class Magnoliopsida; order Lamiales; family Orobanchaceae; genus Orobanche; species Orobanche coerulescens. Next base: position 58,623,727 of record CM065809.1, on the reverse strand, counting down.
ACATATCATAAGCCGAAATGTTTTAAGAAGGGACATAATTCAAAGTTCGATTATTACATAACGGGGGTTCCAAAAATCAAATTTAAATCATGCAGCGGCAAGATTTTATTCCAACACCATTGAAGTCTGACCGGACCCCTCATGAATGTCCTGTACATAATCAACAAATTTACCTGGCACGACAATCATGCCAGATAACCGATGTCAGAGTGTAACAGCCCCAAAACAGTGGCTATTACAGTGCCGTGGACCCCCTACTGGGACCCACCAGGCGATATCACGATATACACTTACAACCTGACAACGTGGCACCGTACCACAATATTTATCAAAACCCCGATGTGGAGTATGAGTTATACATGTCTTTAATACGAGCAAACGTACACAGGATCCAAATTCAGTACAGACTATATGATGATGGGCGGTACCTAACAAATTATAGTACATTCATCCGACACAAAGTAAAATGAAATTCATAATAAAACATAACCGAACATCAAAAGACTCGGGCCCCCCGAAATAGCATACTTCAAAACCCTCCATCGCCATTGTGCTCCTCCTGTGCCTTGCCCTTTCCTCGCCCTGAAATACAAGTATTTCGTCCCAAACCACAGGGTCAGCTATACATGATAATAATTCTCATGACATTATACAATTCATATATATATGGATCTCAAAGAAAACAATCGACTACTGATTATACCCCGCAGGCGTATAAACAGTCAATCCCAACTGTCGAACATAACCAAATATACGAACGACCATATAATATGGCTCAAGACGGACGTCACAGTACACCCGATCCAGAAATGTGTCCGTGCACATGTCCACCCCTTATACGGAATCCAGAATATACGTGGTACGATGTACCTAATTAGCCTCACGAACTACGTCTCGTGTGCACGATCTAAATGCGGAAAACATCCACCCATGATCATCAAGTGCCCGGCTAAAAATCCTACACATAACCAATCGGCACACATATATGACTCCAGAGATGTCACGATACAACATGACAACGAAACTCAACGAATTACACCTTTATCAAGGAATTGAACGACTCACCGAAGTGTCAACAAAGCTCAAAAGGACCAACGGTAACAAGAATGGTAATTTCGGGTATATCATCCCAACACCATGATAATACGATCAAGGCATCACCATATCACGAATCATAGATTATCAGTACATTTCATACACACGAAACGCATAATAGTCACAAGAATTCAACCATCATTATAACCAAGCAAGATAACTTGCCTCAATTCCGTAGACGAATAATCCTTATTTGAATGATCAAACGAACGGTATCCTCGTCTAACAATACTCACGTGAACAAGCAACCTTGAATGAAATGTAATTCATTCAACAACACATTCGTACGATAACGGTATTATAAACAATATTCGTAATTTTACTTGAATAAAGCAATTATCCTATTGATCACTTTAATGTTCCAATTATAAATCATCATATGTTTATCATGTTCATTCACATATTCTAACATTAATGTCAAATACTTGAAGTCCAGTTTATTACGAATGTAACATTGTGAAAACATCTTTTCAAATCATTGGCGCTTCCGATTACGATATAAGTTTGTATTTAACTACGTTCTTCATTATTTTACCAACAATTACATTAAAACTGATTACTATATGAAGCATAAGTTCAAGTTTTTAGTGAACTAAGAACATCATCTTAATTTACGTCTCTTAACACACACAGATTAATGAAATGGAATTCGGCTACTCATCTACCGCATTTGTATCACCATATTCACTACAATCCTCTTAAGAATATTATCAACATATTAATGTAGTGATTAATACCCTTTTAAGTTATCAACGAAATCGATTAACTTGACCATATGAAGATTACAACTTCCTTCTATCAAAATCCATTGTTTTACTTTTGAAGAATTTATTAAAAGCCTAGTTATATCATTGGATACTTGAAATTCTAAAAGTAACTTCATCCCATCTTGTGAAGATTACCTTCAAAGGGTTAACATAATTCTTCCAACAATTTATTACAAAAGTGTTGGTTTTAGAGGCCAAAATTATGGTTCCATATTACCTTCAAGAATCAATTGAATGTTCAAGACAAGATTAGTACCTCTCACCTCTAATCATTAAGGATTTCATACCTAGCATATTCCTAGTGTTGAGACTATAATCATCTTTCGGTTATCATGTTATAAATCCGGTTTTATCTATCATTATCAACACAACCATATTATGAAGTTATAATACATCAAGAAGTAATAATAATACTCCTAATGTTGATCCTCTCTTAGTTTGAGCATGATTCAATTAATTTATCATGTTTTACACTAGCTTAACTAACATCATGAAGTGTATATATGCTAACATCATCATAAGCATATATTTAGTATGAGTTTAAGAGAAACCAACCTCAAAATGAAGAACAACACCAACACTTCAAAGAACACACTTCAATCTCCAAATCTTCAAGTCACAAACCAAGTGCTGAAGCTCCAACACAAGTTAGAAGGGCTAGAAACGGAGTTGGCAGGGAAGGGAATCGTTTTTCTCAGTTGGGAGGTTGAATGGGTCGAGAAGGAAATGAATGGCAAGTCATAATTTTATAACCTGAACTCGGCATTACGTATGTTAAAGAAAGTGGTTAACGTACGTTATAGTCCTTATGTACGTAATCTCATGATCATTACGTACGTAATCAATTTCATCAGATCTTTATGACTTAAAACACGCAAATCGTTACGTACGTAAATACATAACTATTACGTACGTAATAGCCGTTGACTTGGAAGTCGCGATCGACTCCCGACCACCTACCCCCGTTCGGTCCCACCCGCCGAAAGGCGGGCTGTTGATGGATCTATCGCATTACGTACGTTAACATATGAATGTTATGTACGTAAGGCTACGTACATAGCGTACGTAAAGAAGATAGGTTAACGTACGTTACGTTCTATAACAAACATAAATGGAATTCTCCCAATATCACCCAACAATTAATATAGTATGAATGACCATGATTCCAACTTAACATAATTCGTCGATATACTTGCTACAACAATACAGATATGGTGCGAAAATACTTGGTTTAAATCAGAAAATACAATAGTAAAGGCGAGGGTATTACATACTCCCCCCCTTAAAAGGAGTTTCGTCCCCGAAACTAAGGGGTAAACATCTCGTGGTATGTCTCTCGCATGCTATCTTCAGTCTCCCACATAGCTTCCTCGACTCCATGTCTCGACCACTGAATTTTTAATAAGGGAATTGCCTTGTTCCTCAGCTGTTTGATTCTTCTCTCAAGTATCTGCACAGGCCGTTGTTCATACGAATGGTCATCGGCTATTTCGACCTCGTTGAATTGAATAACGTGACTTGGGTCAGCAACATACTTCCTCAACTGAGATACATGGAATACGTTGTGAATCCGGCTCAAAGTTGGTGGTAGTGCTAAACGATAGGCTAGGTCGCCTACTCGTTCCAAGATCTCAAACGGACCAATATACCTTGGGCTCAACTTGCCTCTCTTCCCGAATCGGAAAACACCTCTAGTAGAAGATACTTTGACTAGTACATGGTCACCAACCTCAAACTCGAGTGGTCGTTGATGATTATTTGCGTATGATTTCTTGCGGCTTTGGGCCGTTAATAGACGACTATTGATCAGGGAAATCTTCTCGCGGGCTGCCAATAACATATCAGGTTCCGTACCAATAGATTCAGATAAATCGTCCCAACACAAAGGGGACCTACAACGATGACCATACAATGCCTCATAAGGTGCCATCATGATCGAGGCGTGCCAGTTGTTATTATATGTGAATTCTACTAACGGTAGTTGGGCTTCCCAGTCGGGCTTCCAATCGAGAGCACATGCCCTCAACATATCCTCTAGAGTTTGAATAGTCCTCTCAGACTGACCGTCGGTCTGAGGATGAAAAGCCGTACTGAAGTTCAACTGTGTACCCATAGCACGATGAACTGCCTTCCAGAAGTGCGACACGAATCGTCCGTCACGATTTGATAGAATACTCTTAGGGGTACCATGTAGTCTCACAATCTCTTTGATGAATAACTGGGCCAATCTCTCGGGGGCCCACGTATCCTTGATCTCCAAGAAGTGGGCTGATTTAGTCAGTCGATCCACAATCACCCAAATCGTTTTCATGCCTCGACGGCTCGTCGGCAAGCTAGTAATAAAATCCATCGATATGTCTTCCCACTTCCACTCGGGAATCGGAAGCAGTTTCATCATGCTAGCTGGTCGTTGATGCTCAATCTTGACCTGCTGACAGGTCAAAAATTTCTAATCGAATTCGTCAACCTCCCGTTTCATGTTACCCCACCATTAATACGGCATCAAATCCTTATACATTTTGTTCGATCTTGGGTGTATGGAATACGGGGTAGTATGAGCCTCCTTCAAAATAGTATTCCTCAACTCTTCGTCTGCTGGTACACATACTCGGTTTTTAAAGCGTATCAATCCATCCTCGTGAACGACAAATCCAGGGGCCTTCCCCTGATCGATTTCTCCTCGAATTCTGGATAAGAACGGGTCCGTCATCAGTTTCGTCCTGACCATATCATCAAGGGATGATGAAATCTCAAGTGTGCACAGTTGTCCCTGAATGCGTTGTAACCAGACCTCAATCTCTGGTCTCATGAACTCTAATTGCAACTCCTTCTGGGCGGTCAAACGAGCCAGTATCTGCTCCTGTACTGTCTTGCGGCTCCAGGCATCGGCAACCACGTTTGCCTTGCCTGGATGATAAAGGATCTCGATATCATAGTCTTTGATTAGCTCTAACCACCTCATTTGTCTCATATTCAACTCCTTTTGGGTAAAAATATACTTCAGGCTCTTGTGGTCCGTAAAAATCCGGCAGGTAACTCCATACAGATAGTGACGCCAGATTTTTAATGCAAACACTACGGCTGCTAACTCCAAATCATGAGTCGGGTAGTTGACCTCGTAAGGACGCAACTGTCTGGATGCATAGGCGATCACTTTCCCGTCCTGCATTAATATGCTGCCAAGGCCCTGTCTCGATGCATTGCTATATACCATGAATCCTTCCGTTCCTTTAGGTAGAACCAAAATAGGTGCTGAAATTAGTCGACTTTTGAGTTCATCAAAACTTTGCTAACATGCTTCCGACCACAAGTACTTCTTATCCGTCCTTAACAGATTAGTCATTGGTTGAGCAATTTTGGAAAATCCTTCCACGAATCGTCTGTAATAGCCTGCTAGACCCAGAAAACTACGAACTTCCTTCACGTTCTTCAGAGGTAGCCAGTCTCGGATAGCTTCTGTCTTCTGCGGGTCCACTCTCACTCCATTTGCTGATATTACATGTCCCAGAAAAATAACTTAAGACATCCAGAATTCACACTTAGAAAATTTTCCATAAAGTTGTTCTCGCCTTAATGTTTCTAGAACCTGGCAGAGGTGACACTCATGCTCCTCATGATCACGAGAGTAGATCAGGATGTCGTCAATAAAAATGACTACAAAACGATCCAGATAATTAATAAAAACTCGATTCATCAATTCCATGAATACTGCGGGTGCATTAGTCAGTCCGAATGGCATGACAACGAACTCATAATGTCCATAGCGAGTGCGAAAAGCTGTCTTCGGGACGTTAGACTCTCGAATCCGCAATTGGTGGTACCCGGATCTCAAGTCGATCTTGGAAAATACAGCGGCTCCCTGGAGCTGATCCAATAGATCTTCGATGCGAGGTAAAGGATATTTGTTCTTAATTGTTACTTTGTTCAACTCACGGTAATCAATACACAAACGCAGCGATCCGTCCTTCTTCCGTACGAATAACTCCGGCGCTCCCCAAGGGGATGCACTGGGTCGAACATATCCTTTCTCAGTTAACTCCTCAAGTTGTCTTTTCAACTCCTGCATCTCAGTCGGGGCCATACAATATGGTGCTTTCGAAAGTGGGGACGTCCCTGGCTCCAACTCAATGGTGAATTCTACCTCTCGTTGTGGGGGTAGTCCTGGAAGATCTTCTGGAAATACGTCTGGATAGTCTCGAACTACTGGAATATCAACCAATTCGACTGGTCGGTCAGTTGTCTTGGTCATGTAACACCAATAACCAATGCATCCCTGGTTCAGTAATCTCACATCCTTCATAGCGCTGATGACTCTCCCTGAATAATTGGGATTATCAGCTCGAAAAATACACTCGACGCCATCATCAGATGTGACGGTCACCATTCGCTTACGGACGCTAAGCACGGCATCGTGACGATCCATCCAGTCGATACCCAAGATTACATCATCTTTAGGTAAATCAACCACAATCAAATCGGACAACCACTCACGGTTGTTCATGTGAATCGGACAGTTCTGTACTTCACGACTCCCAATAATTCTTCTACCATCGGGTAGACCAATTACATAAGGTTCACAATCGGAAACATGATTCAAATGCAAACGACTCAAACAAGAACTAGACAAAAAGGAGTGTGAAGCACCAGTATCAAAAAGAACACAAACGGGCTGAGAGTGGATCTCGAGAGTACCTGTAATCATGCTGGCTTTGGGATCATCTGCTTTCATCATGTCGTAAACTCTGGGTTTTGCAACCCCGGAAGCAGGTGTACCAGCTTGATTTCCACGACCCATCCCTTTGTTTGCCCCGGTAGTCTGGTAAGAAGCGGACAAAGGAGCACGTTCCTGAACAGAAGACTGTACTGGAGCAAGAGATGCTACTAGAGCATGCCCGAGTCCACCCCTGCAATAGCGAGCACGATGACCGTTCTTCCCTCAAGTGTGACAGGCAACGGCCGGCTTCGGACACTTGGAGCTGATATGCCCCTGGTCTCCACAGTTATAACACACGACAGGTGAGCTGATTGCCCGAGAGTGCGTTCCTGTCGGTTTTGGTGCCATAGGTGGCCGTTCAGAAGGATTTGGTACAATCTGGGGCTTCTTGAACATCCCCCGGTTGCTGTCTCCTTGGGTCTGGTTCCTAGATCTCTTGTTGGAAAACTGGGGCTGCATCTTGGAAATCTCCTTCGCAGTAAGTTCATACTCCAAAGCCTTCTCAATAAACTCCGGTAGGGTCGTACAGTGGTGATTGAGTAATTGCATCCTCATTCGGGGTTTAAGCCTCTTGAGGAAATATTTGATCTTATCAGCTTCCGAGCGGACAACTGACGTAGCAAAAAGGAGAAGTGCTTGGAATTTTTCAGCAATCGCTAACACATCCTTGTCTTCCGATGGATCGGGGTTCAGTAATTCGGACAGTTTGGCTTCATGGAGGGGTGCAGGATAGTAATGATCTAGCATAAGATTCTTGAATTCCTCCCATGTACTCGCGCCCTCGGCAGGCCTCACGGAAAGCCACCAAGTATGGGCACTCTTACTAAGGTAGTAGGCTGCCACAGCAACTCGATTTTCCTCTGGGCACTCCACCATCTCGAACAGTTTCTCGAAATGCTCTATCCAGTCTACAATGTCAGCAGGCTCAGATGAGCCTTCAAAAGTCGGAGGTCGCTGTCGTGATATGTCGCTAATAATCCGGCTCACGATCCCGCCAGGCACCAGAGGTGGAGGCTGTTGCCCCTACTGTTGACCAGTAGTATTCCTCTGCATAGCTTCCATCAGCTGACCCATTTGGGTCATCTGGGCCATCGTGCCCTGCATCACGGTGTAAGGATCGACACGTGCATTTTCTCTAGTGTGGTGTGATTGGTCCCTAGAAGGCGAATCACTGCCTGCGGAACTCTGTTCCACATTCGCGCGTTTGTTGGCTCGTGGTATCAGGATTCGGCCTCTTCCGCGGCCTCGTCCCCCTCTGCCACGGCCTCTCAGATTCCTTTCCATACTGAAAGAATCAAGTCACAAGTACAGTTCAAGTTATCAATCATAATTCATGCTAAGTTAATGGCAACAGGGAATTTCATATCCAACAAAGCAACAGAAGAATCACCGCACCGCAGGTGCTACACACTCAATATCAACATCAAGTTGAAACAATTCCAACCACATAATTAATTTAGGTTTTCCTCAAACAGATGAATTTTACCACATGTTAGCAAGATGCCAAGATAAGTAAAGAGACCAATACGTCATCAATATCATGCCAGTAATCAAATTATGGCTCATGAGAACATACCGTATTCGACGGGTCAGGTGCTTGCACAGGTTACACGTGGCACGAAGGTTTCTTGATGCTATTTCGATTCTACAATGACTCAAAAGAAAAACACACTCTCTGATACCATGTTCTGTAACAGCCCCAAAACAGTGGCTATTTCAGTGCCATGGACCCCCTACCGGGACCCACCAAGCGATATCACGATATACACTTACAACCTGACAACGTGGCACCGTACCACAATATTTATCAAAACCCCGATGTGGAGTATGAGTTATACATGTCTTTAATACGAGCAAAGGTACACAGGATCCAAATTCGGTACAGACTATATGACGATGGGCGGTACCTAACAAATTATAGTACATTCATCCGACACAAAGTAAAATGAAATTCATAATAAAACATAACCGAACATCAAAAGACTCGGGGCCCCCGAAATAGCATACTTCAAAACCCTCCATCGCCATTGTGCTCCTCCTGTGCCTTGCCCTTTCCTTGCCTTGAAATACAAGTATTTCGCCCCAAACCACAGGGTCAGCTATACATGATAATAATTCTCATGACATTATACAATTCATATATATACGGATCTCAAAGAAAACAATCGACTACTGATTATACCCCGCAGGCGTATAAACAGTCAATCCCAACTGTCGAACATAACCAAATATACGAACGACCATATAATATGGCTCAAGACGGACGTCATAGTACGCCCGATCCAGAAATGTGTCCGTGCACATGTCCACCCCGTATACGGAATCCAGAATATACGTGGGATGATGTACCTAATTAGCCTCACGAACTACGTCTCGTGTGCACGATCTAAATGCGGAAAACATCCATGCATGATCATCAAGTGCCCGGCTAAAAATCCTACACATAACCAATCGGCACGCAGATACGACTCCAGATATGTCACGATACAACATGACAACGAAACTCAACTAATTACACCTTTATCAAGGAATTGAACGACTCACCGAAGTGTCAACAAATCTCAAAAGGACCAACGGTAACAAGAATGGTAATTTCGGGTATATCATCCCAACACCATGATAATACGATCAAGGCATCACCATATCACGAATCATAGATTATCAGTACATTTCATACACACGAAATGCATAATAGTCACAAGAATTCAACCATCATTATAACCAAGCAAGATAACTTGCCTCAATTCCATAGACGAATAATCCTTCTTTGAATGATGAAACGAACGACATCCTCGTCTAACAATACTCACGTGAACAAGAAACCTTGAATGAAATGTAATTCATTCAACAACACATTCGTACGATAACGGTATTATAAACAATATTTGTAATTTTACTTGAATAAATCAATTATCCTATTGATCACTTTAATGTTCCAATTATAAATCATCATATGTTTATCATGTTCATTCACATATTCTAACATTAATGTCAAATACTTGCAGTCCAGTTTATTACGAATGTAACATTGTGAAAACATCTTTTCAAATCATTGGCGCTTCCGATTACGATATAAGTTTGTGTTTAACTACGTTCTTCATTATTTACCAATGATTACATTAAAACTGATTACTATATGAAGCATAAGTTCAAGTTTTTAGTGAACTAAGAACATCATCTTAATTTACGTCTCTTAACACACAGAGATTAATAAAATGGAATTCGGCTACTCATCTACCGCATTTGTATCACCATATTCACTACAATCCTCTTAAGAATATTATCAACATATTCATGTACTGATTAACACCCTTTTAAGTTATCAACGAAATCGATTAACTTGAGCATATCAAGATTACAACTTCCTTCTATCAAAATCCATTGTTTTACTTTTGAAGAATTTATTAAAAGCCTAGTTATATCATTGGATACTTGGAATTCTAAAAGTAACTTCATACCATCTTGTGAAGATTACCTTCGAAGGGTTAACATAATTCTTCCAATAATTTATTACAAAAGTGTTGGTTTTAGAGGCCAAAATTATGGTTCCATATTACCTTCAAGAATCAATTGAATGTTCAAGACAAGATTAGTACCTCTCACCTCTAATCATTAAGGATTTCATCCCTAACATGTTCCTAGTGTTGAGACTATAATCATCTTCCGGTTATCATGTTATAAATCCGGTTTTATCTATCATTATTAACACAACCATATTATGAAGTTATAATACATCAAGAAGTAATAATAATACTCCTAATGTTGATCCTCTCTTAGTTTGAGCATGATTCAATTAATTTATCATCTTTTACACTAGATTAACTAACATCATGAAGTGTATATATGCTAACATCATCATAAGCATAGATTTAGTATGAGTTTAAGAGAAACCAACCTCAAAATGAAGAACAACACCAATACTTCAAAGAACACACTTCAATCTCCAAATCTTCAAGTCACAAACCAAGTGCTGAAGCTCCAACACAAGTTAGAAGGTCTAGAAACGGAGTTGGCAGGGAAGGGAATCGTTTTTCTCAGTTGGGAGGTTGAATGGGTCGAGCAGGAAATGAATGGCAAGTCATAATTTTATAACCTGAACTCGGCATTACGTACGTTAAATAAAGTGGTGAACATATGTTATAGTCCTTACGTACGTAATCTCATGATCATTACGTACGTAATCAATTTCATAAGATCTTTCTGACTTAAAACACGCAAATCGTTACGTACGTAAATACATAACTATTATGTACGTAATAGCCGTTGACTTGGCTGTCGCGATCGACTCCCGACCACCTACCCCCGTTCGGTCCCACCCACCGAAAGGCGGGCTGTTGATGGATCTCTCGCATTATATACGTTAACATATGAATGTTACGTACGTAAGTCTACGTACATAGCGTACGTAAAGAAGATAGGTTAACGTACGTTACGTTCTATAATAAACATAAATGGAATTCTACCAATATCACCCAACAATTAATATAGTATGAATGACCATGATTCCAACTTAACATAATTCGTCGATATACTTGCTACAACAATACAGATATGGTGCGAAAATACTTGGTTTAAATCAGAAAATACAATAGGAAAGGCGAGGGTATTACACATAGAATGCATAGCAATAACAATTATTAGCAACAATATACACAGTTTTACCAACACCATGCCACATAACAAACTGAAGATAATTCACAGCACGACTGATGTTGTCTTTCTCTTTTTATCACATAAACCCTAAGGTCGCAACCAAGGGTCACGAAAGTATCCGTACAGGAATACCCTGGAACGTGGGTGCCCTATTTGGGTCTTATCCCTCAACACATTTCCACACGGGTACCATACAGGTTTTACCCCCAACACATCGGCCCATTCATAACATATTTTTAGAGAAAGACAACCATCAGCATTCATCAACAATGGCACATTCATGAACACGAACATTTCAATAATACTAGCATATCTCGAGCAAGATTTCACTTGCCTTTAATCCAACATTAGGTGTATTATGATAACTTGGGCTTCCACGATTGATCGAGCTTAACCTAATCACGTAATCCCTCATTAATATCTCGTACGGATAAAGACGAATAAAACTAGTTTTCCCTTCCCTCTCCTAACCGAATTCTTTACTTAATCCGATTCCGCCTAAACTAATATCGTGTTTCTAAGTTCACAAGTGATACGTACTACTATGCTGTTCAATTCTATGATTAACGTTAGCTATAATGATTTGTTCAACAGGATTATCCCAATCATCATTCGGCTAGCAACAAACGACCATAGCATAAACGAATTCCATAACTTCTAATTCAATTCTCTATTCCGAGTACTTCAACCGGTGGGTTACCATTTTACACAATGATTTCGATGTTTGATTCTCAATGACAATAATACTATCGAATTGATTCCCCTAGTTAATTTAACATTGATAATCATATGGCAAGGATGGGTTACGACTATAAAACGGTGACGGATTCCTATGCAATTCTACTAGAATTGATTCGTCAAGTTTCATATTTCCAATGTCGATTGAGATGGAAATTTTCACATGTGATTGTTACAACGAGTTGTATGAAAACGAAATATATGAGCAATGATAGCCCGATTACTATAAGTTCGTCTGATTAGATTGTCTACGAGAGTTAGCAAAATCTACCCAAGTACGCGTAATCCAACGAGTATAATCAGCAACATCGAGGATATTACTTCAAGGATTGGTAAGCTTACCTTAATAGATGAAGAAAATGAAGAGGGATGACGAATCAATAAGAGCCACGAGGAGAAACGAAGAATGGATCGAATGACTTGGATAATCTTCACCGGAGCTTACGAAATCACCTCCTCTATGTTAATTCAAGTGTATGAGAGGCCAAGAATCGAGTATAAGGCTGGGAAAATGCTTCAAGAATGCTTCTCTTCTGGTTTGAGGTCGAGAGAAATGAAGGAGGGAGTGTTATTTGATAACACTCGATATTGTTAACGTACGTTAAAGTTCCAGGCTTTACATGCATAAAGTGCATTACGTACGTAATGTACTACCGTTAACGTGCGTAAAGGCCGTCCAGAGGCCACTGCCTGAAATGCACCCATCTATTATGTACGTAAGTTGTCGTAACATACGTAAGGCACCTGACTGTAGTGTACGCTAAGCTTGGCGAATAGCGTACGTTATAAGGGGTTGACTCGTTTGTCTTCTAGCCTGCCGAAAGTAACCCAATCCGCGTCAAAAGGAAGATTTTGATTGGAAGACCAACTCAACCATTACGTACATAACCAAGTTTCGTTAACATACTTAATATTATAGATTTAGCATACGTTATGCATATCCTGTAACTGCGTTAGACATTCAGTCCCTTAGTCATATATCACATTTTATCCATATCGGGGTGACCATCCTCTCCACTCGTCAACAATTCATCGGGGAACAAGATGTTGGACACCGTCATATTCACACCGATGATTGTCCAACAACGTCAAGGTGCGTCACCTTCGTTTCATCCACATCACACAATTGTATCGCAATAGCATTTAATGAAATCACATGATATAAAAAGGCAACATCACACTATAAGAAATCACACAATACAAGGTAATTAAGCATGAAATACCGGTGGTATTACACAATGGGTCTTCTTGTAATTGGGGCCAACCCACATTTCCTCTTGACCACTAATGAAGCAAATTCCTGCTGCTCTGGAGATATGAAATTATTTTCAATGCATACTTCTATAATCTCTTTCCTGAAGAGTAATTTCTTAAGTTCTCCATTCATGAGTGTTGGTGCTTCTTCAGGTCTGAAACTCAGAATCATAGGGTATGCATTAAAGTCCTTTGTAGCATATTTCTTTAAAATTTCCTAAATCTTGGGGAAATTCATGTCCATGAAGTTGATGAATGTTTCCTGTGGGGAGCGATCCTCATCTTGAAGTATTTCCCAGAGGTAGTACTTCTCAATGAATTGCTTTCTTGCACTTCCCCACATGTGTTATGCTTCAGCAGGCATGAACTCTTCAACATATTGAAGTTCTTTGCCTTCCAATTGGAATCTGACTTCAGGATCTTGTCTTGTCCTCTTTCTTTTGGCTTCGGGTGGGTCTTAAGGTGCAGCTGACTCTTTTCTTTTCAGACCAGAGGTTCTTGCCTAAATGAGTGGAAGATCTTGCTCTGTCTTCATTTTTTCTCTGCCTTCCCCCTCATTCATTGCTTCCTTCTGTCTTCTCTCTTCCCCCTTTTTGCCAGCATCAATAATACATGTTAGCTGCTCCTCCACCTTGTGCATGAAATCAGACATGCCAAGAGGCATTCTTGAACTGGAAGGTGTTGGAGAGGGTTCCTTCCTGTTGATCAGAGTGTCCATTTTCACATTGAGGGACACCAACTCTGGTTTTACATCAGTTTCTTGGAGCTCAGCAACATTCTCTTTTACTATGCCTCTGATCAGCTCATTGATATTTGGAGGTAGTGTTAGGAATATGCCCTCGAATGCCACTCAGGGGATGAGAGAGTAGGGGCATTGTACTTGTAATTATGGAATAATTAATAAAAAGGCAATACGATTCATTCACTGTTTATTGTATTTCAATTGCATTCTTGACTTGGTAAACATTGAAGTGAAGTCCATGTAAATATATCGAACATTCCATTCTTGTTATGGGATTAGAGAAAATGTACTGGAAGTGTTTAAAGTTTATTTACGTAAATTGTTCGCAAGTCAATAAACTTAAAATGGGCATTAAGTTTTAATATGACTTGTATAACTGATGCTAGGACGTGTGCACGTCTTGATAGCATAGTTATAAGTATATTGGTGGGGCCAGTATACTCGAACACGACTCATACTCGATTCAGTCATACGGTATTCACTCTCGGAGAGTCGATGACGAATTGAAAGGTTGTGATAGTATACGTGGACCTTTGACTTGAGGGTTCAGTAGAAGATGTGCCTGTGACGTTTAGTTTGTCATTGGAGTAGTTAGACTCATTTGCTTAATTGCTGAGTCGACCTCGAAGTGCGGACTATACGGGCAGGTAGCAGTCTTTACTGTACGCCAAGAAAGGATTCTATCTCCTGTTAGTGAGCAGGCGAATGTCCTATACGGTTAATGGCAAATAAGATTATAAGTCTTTGGCCAAAGCATTCTGATATAGTCGTATTAGATACACTATTAATCAGTCAGTCTTGATTTGCATTAACACATGTATGGAGTTTAGTCAACAGTAGGGTTTGACTTTACCGTGACCCGAAGACTTGACCGGGAAATCTGATGAAGGGTCTATACGTATATAGTATTCACGACATAATGGTTCTGGAATGATCCCTTCATTCGTTCTCAGTCGGGGTTTACAAGGCCCCGCTAGTGGCTAAGTCCGCCCGCACTCATTGGTTCCTCCCAATGCCGGCTGAGACGGACCTACGGAGTCACGCATCAGGAGCGTTGACGGATAAATGTGAATTTATTATCTCTCTATTAATATTAGATATTGGATATCTAATTATGATTTATTAGATAAATCAAAATAGCGGTCTTATGAATTAAAATTAAGTTACTGGGTAATTAATTTAATTCATAAATTATATTTCTTAGAGAAATATATTTGTATTTGATATTATTAATTAATTAGATTAATTAATTAATATAAATACATTGGTGATTAAACGGAGTGTATTTAACGGAGTCGTTTGACGAACGTCCGGTACACGAGCCGAGTGACTCGGCTCGTTTTCTAGGAAACTTCCACCATGGGCCACCTTCCCTCTCCCCACATCACATGGAATCATTTCCATGCATGTGTATGTGTTAGTTGTATTTTTGTTATTATGTGTTGACATTTTATCTCATTATTAGACATATTAATTATATGTTTGAGAGATATATATTAAACACACATGATAACAACTATACACACACACACATACTTTCTTGCTGCTACTTCAGCCGTGAAGTATTCTTGAGGGAGAGAGAAAAATTTTATTTTCAAGTTATTTTCATCTTAGAGGTGAAAGAAATTCAAGAAAAAATAGAGAGAAAATTCCTACGGTAACTTCCTAGCCGTGTTCTTGGAGAACGAAGTTACGTCGAATTTTCCGGGCAACTTACGATGCGTGTGAAGTAGAGGCTTCGAATTTTCGGTGCTTGGAACGAAGGGATTTCGTGTTCGGGACGGGATCGTGATCATCGTCTACATTTTACGAAGATTTATTTCAAAGGCTTCAAGGGTATGATCTTTATCTTCGTATTTATTTTTCGTATATACGTTACTTGATTGATCCTGTTTGGGATTCGTTTTTATTTCTGCTGCGTATTTCGTTTTATTTTCGGAATCCCAACAGTGGTATCGGAGCGAGGTCAATGTTTCCGTATATACGATTATTTGTGCATTTTGAATGCTTTTGGATGATGATTATGATTTAGAATCATGTTTGAAATAATCGTAGAATTTAAATTGTTCGTTGTAGCATCACGTTTTTGGAAACGAGCCGAAAAACGAAGAAACGGGTCGCTGGCGGTGGTGCTTGGCGGCCTTTGCCTGCCCAGTTGCCGATCATGATCGGCCATGATCGCCATGTCTCGCCACGGCCGAGAATGATCGGCCACTGCCGAGCAAGGCTCGGCCAGCACCTCGGGTTTTTGGCCCGATTTTGAATCGGCCGCATGGTGGGCCTAAAATCGGATTGTCCGGGACTCCGTTTAAGTTTATATTTTGTTTTTAATTATTTCCCAAAATTTTTTTTGGATTTTAATTTGACTATTTTAATTTTTGGTATATTTTTGAGTTAAGGAAATAAATTAAACGAGAATATTATTTTTGGCGGATTACTTGAGCGAATTAAAATGATGATTATTAGTATTAATTTGATTAATACCATTAAAATTGAATAGATTAATTTTATATTGATTGGATTAATATATTAATTGATTATTTAATTTTAATGCCACTTTATATTAATTGGATTAATATAGTAGAAATTGAATAGATTAATTTTATAGATTAATTAGATTAATTTATATTAAAATTAATTGTTTAATTTCGTTGCCATTACATGTTGTATGGAATCCTTATGTGATGGTGATATAGCTCGTGGACTTAGTTTTTGATTTGTTCGATTCGATTGGGTTGTAAAGGCCGTTTTGAGCCTATTTATTTTTACTAGAAAATTTGTATAGGATGCATTTTTTCAATGATGTAAGTATTATTTTGGGTATGACGAAGACCGAAGACAACCGACCGAGAAGACGAAGAATCGAAGACTGTATTTTTTTTATTTATTGGGTCATTCGCTTGGCCCAGTACTTAGGAATTAGGTCCATGAGCTATATGTTGGTAGTAACTAGGTTACTATTTTCTGTTTTTCATTTTGCATGATTGACAAACATACAAACGCGCGTATAAATGAATTAATGTGCAAAGTGTAACATTAATTGCGAAATTCTCCCGACAACAAACAGACTAAGTTTGAAAAAGGTTACGAGGTTTCCTACCCTCCATCAAACTCGTAGAAAATTGATACCCGAGCTGATGTGCTATGCTTCCGAGTTATCGGGGTAGTACATTTGGTAGAGGTTGAAAAATTCTTGAGTGCATTAGATGCCTTCGGTTGGTGATAAATTTCGCCCCTAGAAACCTGATAGGTTGCCGGGTGAGATTCAATAGTCAAACCGATAGACGTTGATGGTCAACAACTTAGAATGTCTGGATTGCCAAGAAACCTGATAGGTTGAGGGCATGAAGACTAGGGGTAAAAGAAGATCAAATCATCCGTTAGACGGGTTGGTGTTAGACACCACTTTACAGAAATTAATTGGCAAGAAACCTGATAGGTTGCGTCTGTTAAAATTTGTAAAGAACTTGATCACCACTAAGAAGTCGATCTAACCATGATTTCCGGATTATAACATGGGAGTGTATAATTCTGATAAAATTAGTGGGAGCCGAGACAAGAATTATACAAAGCCCTTAAGTTCTATACTCGGTCATAATTAAACAAGTCACTAATTTAATCTTGTCTAAATCTTTGCAGAAAAAGAAATTGAATCTCTCTAAAATGGCTAAAAACCCACTTGCAATACTACTTGAAAAGAATCTCCTAACTGGCCCTAACTTTGTTGACTGGTTGTGGAATCTGATGATTGTACTCAGTATGGAGTCTCTGGGATACGTCTTGGAGGCGGACATTCCACCGACTCCAATCCGGACTAGGGGTAATCAGGAAGACATTGACGTCCATGAAAAATGGGTCAAGGATGATATGCTAGTCCGTGGTTTTATGATGGGCTCAATGACTAATGAGCTGCAGAGAGCGCACGAGAAAATGACTTCTGCTAGGCAGATTCTCGCACACTTGACCGAACTTTATGGAGAGCATAGAGATCGCTAGATATGAGATATCAAAGCAGTTGTTCAGTGCTAGGATGAAAGAAGGGGAGAAAGTGGGAGACCACGTCCTCAAGATGATCTCTATGATTGAGAGGCTCGAGGTGCTCAACTTTAATATGGATTTATCCCTTCAAATTGATCTCATCCTTCAATCTCTACCTGACTCTTTCACGCAGTTTGTAATGAATTTCAACTGTAATGAAATTACATGCACATTAGCTGGGCTAATGAATAAACTGGTGACGGCGCAGTCTAACATGAAGACTAAACCGAGAGAGGCTGCTCTTGTGATTTCTTCTGGGCCTAAGAGGTCCAAGAACAAGAAGAAAAAGACCTACGAGCAGTACAAACCCAAGAAAGGGGTGCAAAAAGGAAAGGGCAAGGCCCGAAAGGTTCAAAAGGTAGGCGGTCCAAAACCTACGGACAAATGCCTTGAATGCGGTGAGCCACCGCGAAGGACTTGTCCCAAGATTAATGGCGCATCGTGCACGGAACTTTTGTTTTTGAAACTAATTGTTCCGCTATCGTATATTACGCTTCATGGATTCGGATTCGGTGCCACTTCTCACATTTGTACTATGAATCGGGATCTGGAACGGGTAGAAAACTTGAAGTCGGGAAATAATGATCAGCATTGAAGCGGACAAAGTGTCGAGGCAACCGATATTGGATCAATCCTTCGGGTTTAGAATCGTTTTATTTTGACATTAGATGAAGTACTTGTTTTGCCCAAGGGGCATAAAAACATTGTATCCATTCCAGTCTTGGACCGGAAAGGATTTTGTTTCTTCATTGGCAATGGCAGTTGTAAAATTTATTTTCGAAATAAATTGGTTGGAACAGCTACATTGTTGAATGGTTTATATCATCTGAACATGCAAAATAAAACAGCAGTGAACAATATAACTAGGAAACATGGTAGGCAAGATACTAATCAAGCTCTTAAATGGCACCTTAGACTTGGTCATGTTGGTCAGACCAAGGTTCAGAAAATGGAGAAAGATGTACTTTTAAGTCCATTGGGTGTAGAACCCTATCCAACTTGTGAATCTTGCCTTAGAGGCAAAATGACTAAGTTCCCTTTCACAGGGACTTTTGAAAGGGCTGCCGATAAACTTGGATTGGTGCATACCGATGTTTGTGGTGCTTTAGAAGTAGCCCAAGATGGATATCAATATTTCATAACGTTCACAGATGATCATACTATGTATGGGATTGTGTACTTAATGAAACATAAATCTGAAGCCTTTGCTAAATTCAAAGAATTTAAGGCCCTAGTTGAAAAACAAACTAGATGTCATATCAAAGCACTTCGGTCGGACCGAGGTGGCGAATATATAAGCACTGAGTTTGATGAGTTCCTTAAGGAACATGGAATAGTTTCACAATTCACGCCTCCAGGAACCCCACAGTTAAATGGTGTTTCAG
This sequence comes from Orobanche coerulescens, assembly GCA_033398695.1. Classification (NCBI taxonomy): domain Eukaryota; kingdom Viridiplantae; phylum Streptophyta; class Magnoliopsida; order Lamiales; family Orobanchaceae; genus Orobanche; species Orobanche coerulescens. Next base: position 58,604,341 of record CM065809.1, on the reverse strand, counting down.
AAAGGAGAAATTGGACTTTGTTGGACATGGTTCGCTCCATGTTAAATTACACTGATTTACCTATTTACCTGTGGGGGTATGCCTTACTAACCGCTGCCTATATCCTAAATAGATGTCCTTCCAAATCTGTTCCTATCACTCCGCATGAGATGTGGAAGGGTAAGAAACCAAGCCTTAATCACATAAGGATTTGGGGATGTCCAGCCTATGTCAAAAAGGCTAAGGTGGACAAACTGGAAGCGAGGTCCATAAAAGGATGTTTCATAGGATACCGAGAGGACTCGATGGGTTATCTATTCTACATGCCAGAAGACCATAGGGTCGTTGTTGCATTACAAGCGCACTTCCTTGAGGATGAATTCATTCAGGAAGGTGGCTCGGGTAGAAATATCTCTTTAGAAGAGCATAATGAAACTCCTAAGGAGACATCTGATCAGGGATCAAGAACCGAACCTATTGTAACACAACCTCCACTTTGAAGGTCTGATAGGGTATCTCACTTACCTGAGAGGTATGGCTATACACATGTCGAGGAACTGGGTCTCCACGACACACCTGATAGCAGTGAAAACGACCCTGTCACCTATGACCAAGCGATAGTGGATGTAGACTCCGATAAATGGCAAGAAGCAATGAAAGCCGAGATAGACTCGATGCATACCAATCGTGTCTGACTCTAGTAGATCTTCCAACTGGCATGAGGACTATTGGAAATAAATGGATCTATAAGAGAAAGACTGATGGGGATGGCAAGGTTGATGCCTATAAGGCCAGGCTTGTGGCAAAGGGTTATACCCAAAGGGAAGGAATCGATTATCATGATACCTTCTCGCCCGTAGCTATGATAAAGTCGATTCGCATGATGCTTGCCATTGCTGCCTATTATGATTATGAAATATGGCAAATGGACGTAAAAACAGCTTTTCTAAATGGATACCTCGAGTAGGAAATCTATATGGAACAGCCTAAGGGTTTTGTGTCCAAAGCTAATATTCATAAAGTGTGTAAGCTGCAACGAGCCATTTATGGTCTGAAGCAAGCTTCTCGGAGTTGGAACCTTCGATTTGACGAAGCAGTTAAGGACTTTGACTTCATACGAAATGAGGAGGAACCGTGTGTTTACAAAAAGGTCAGTGGGAGCAACATTGCGTTCTTAGTGCTATATGTAGATGATATTCTACTTATAGGAAATAACATAGCAATGCTCAGCACTGTGAAAGCTTGGCTTTCTAAAACGTTCTCCATGAAAGACTTGGGAGAAGCTTCCTATATTCTAGGGATCCGTCTTTACAGAGATAGACCGCGAAGAATGATAGGACTTGCCCAAGCCCTTTATATCGATAACAGCCTGAGAAGATTCAAGATGGATGAATCTAAACGAGGGTTCCTTCCCAAGCGACATGGAATTCATCTCACCACGAAAATGTGTCCTCAAAGTGAGGAAGACAAGAGAGAGATGAGTAAGGTACCCTATGCCTCGGCAGTGGGTAGCCTCATGTACGCTATGTTGTGTACGAGACCAGACTTAGCCTACGCTGTGAGTATGGTAAGTCGATTTCAAACAAACCCGGGAAGGGAACAATGGACTGCCGTAAAGAACATTCTTAAGTACTTAAGAAGAACTAGAGATTTAGTTCTTACTTATGGTGGTGGAGAACTGAAGGTGATTGGATTCACCGATTCTGATTTTCAAGGAGACAATGACGACTCTAAGTCGACATCTGGGTATTTATTTACTCTCAATGGAGGAGCAGTATCTTGGAGAAGTTCCAAGCAAACCGCTACTGCAGATTCCACCTGCCAAGCTGAGTATCAAGCTGCCTCAGAGGCTAGCAAAGAAGCATTTTGGATGCAGAAGTTTATACAAGAACTTCAAGTGGTGCCTAACGTGGAGTTGCCTATATCACTATTCTGTGATAATGATGGAGCTGTCGCCCAAGCCAAGGAGCCGAGGGCTCACCACAACACCAAGCATATAGAGAGAAAGTACCACATCGTTCGAGAGATGGTGGAAAAAGGATATGTTTCATTGGAAAGAGTAGACTCAGGAGACAATGTCTCTGACCCGCTGACTAAGCCATTATCTCAGGCCGTCTTCGAAAGACATCGGAAGAACATGGGTATTGGTTCCCATGATGGTTGGCATTGAGTGCAAGTGGGAGATTGTTAGGAATATGCCCTCGAATGCCACTCAGGGGATGAGAGAGTAGGGGCATTGTACTTGTAATTATGGAATAATTAATAAAAAGGCAATACGATTCATTCACTGTTTATTGTATTTCAATTGCATTCTTGACTTGGTAAACATTGAAGTGAAGTCCATGTAAATATATCGAACATTCCATTCTTGTTATGGGATAAGAGAAAATGTACTGGAAGTGTTTAAAGTTTATTTACGTAAATTATTCGCAAGTCAATAAACTTAAAATGGGCATTAAGTTTTAATATGACTTGTATAACTGATGCTAGGACGTGTGCACGTCTTGATAGCATAGTTATAAGTATATTGGTGGGGCCAGTATACTCGAACACGACTCATACTCGATTCAGTCACACGGTATTCACTCTCGGAGAGTCGATGACGAATCGAAAGGTTGTGATAGTATACGTGGACCTTTGACTTGAGGGTTCAGTAGAAGATGTGCCTGTGACGTTTAGTTTGTCATTAGAGTAGTTAGACTCATTTGCTTAATTGCTGAGTCGACCTCGAAGTGCGGACTATACGGGCAGGTAGTAGTCTTTACTGTACCCCAAGAAAGGATTCTATCTCCTGTTAGTGAGCAGGCGAATGTCCTATACGGTTAATGGCAAATAAGATCATAAGTCTTTGGCCAAAGCGTTCTGATATAGTCGTATTAGATACACTATTAATCAGTCGGTCTTGATTTGCATTAACACATGTATAGAGTTTAGTCAACAGTAGGGTTTGACTTTACCGTGACCCGAAGACTTGACCGGGACATCTGATGAAGGGTCTATACGTATATAGTATTCACGACATAATGGTTCTGGAATGATCCCTTCATTCGTTCTCGATCGGGGTTTACTGTGCGGCCCGCTAGTGGCTAAGTCCGCCCGCACTCATTAGTTCCTCCCAATGCCGGTGAGACGGACCTACGGAGTCGCGCATCGGGAGCGTTGACGGATAAATGTGAATTTATTATCTCTCTATTAATATTAGATATTGGATATCTAATTATGATTTATTAGATAAATCAAAATAGCGGTCTTATGAATTAAAATTAAGTTACCGGGTAATTAATTTAATTCATAAATTATATTTCTTAGAGAAATATATTTGTATTTGATATTATTAATTAATTAGATTAATTAATTAATATAAATACATTGGTTATTAAACGGAGTGTATTTAACGGAGTCGTTTGACGAACGTCCGGTACACGAGCCGAGTGACTCGGCTCGTTTTCTAGGAAACTTCCACCATGGGCCACCTTCCCTCTCCCAACATCACATGGAATCATTTCCATGCATGTGTATGTGTTAGTTGTATTTTTGTTATTATGTGTTGACATTTTATCTCATTATTAGACATATTAATTATATGTTTGAGAGATATATATTAAACACACATGATAACAACTATACACACACACACACATACTTTCTTGCTGCTACTTCAGCCGTGAAGTATTCTCGAGGGAGAGAGAAAAATTTTATTTTCAAGTTATTTTCAACTTAGAGGTGAAAGAAATTCAAGAAAAAATATCGAGAAAATTCCTACGGTAACTTCCTAGCCGTGTTTTTGGAGAACGAAGTTACGTCGAATTTTCCGGGCAACTTCCGACGCGTGTGAAGTAGAGGCTTCGAATTTTCGGTGCTTGGAACGAAGGGATTTCGTGTTCGGGACGGGATCGTGATCATCGTCTAAATTTTACGAAGATTTATTTCAAAGGCTTCAAGGGTATGATCTTTATCTTCGTATTTATTTTTCGTATATACGTTACTTGATCGATCCTGTTTGGGATTCGTTTTTATTTCCGCTGCGTATTTCGTTTTATTTTCGGAATCCCAACAGGTAGCTGATACACAGGTGGCTCTACACGAACAAAGTTTTCTCCAAAATCCTCTCATGCAGTTGGCCTCTGAGCAATGGATTTCTCGGATGAGACCTACCTGTCTGATGGCGCCTGATCAGATGGGGTCTTCTCAGGAGTTCCTGATTTATCATCTGATAAGTACTCATCTGCAGGGGACTTTATCTTCTTCTTTGCAGAGGACTTTTTCTCTACATATGACTCTTTGTTTTTAGAGGGGGGTTTATCAGGCTGTTCCCCCTAGTTATCTGCTTCATTAGCTTTAGGAGCATGATCAGGTGACTGTCGATTATAATTCTCATCATCTTCTCTTATCTCTTCTTCCTTCTTTTCTTAATCTTTTTCCTCCTTCTCATCTTCGTCTTTCTCCTATTTCTCTTCAATCTTTTCAGCTTCTTCTTTTTCAATTTTTTCTTCTTCTTTCTATTCTTCCTTTTCCTCAACTCCATCTTCCTTTATTTTTCTATTATTTTTTCAATACTTTCATCCTTTTCAACTTCAACAATTGTGATTTCCTTTTCTTTTCTCCTCCTTCTTCCTTTTCGACTTTGTCTTTCTCTCCAAGGGTTTCACCTTGTGATACACCCCTCATAACATGGAGGGCGAAGTGGTCCATGTTTTGTTTGAAGTGAGACATGCACCAGTTCTCCTGGAGCAACAACTTCACATCTGTCTCTTGCCAAAAAAACATGATAAGTTCCTCAGTAGCCTGGGGGTGTTCCCAGGTAATCCTCTCAACAAACTCTCTTAATTGAGTGAAGGTGAGTGTTTTTAATTCCTTCCACTCTTCAAAAATATTGACAAATAAAAATTTAAGAGATTGTTGTTTTACTATTTTCAATTGATCTGAGGTGAGGTTCAGGGGATTGTTCTCCCTGAGATTGAGATGATACCCAGCTTCTAGTATATCAATGGTTTCCTCATCCTCTTCTTCCTCAGTAACACTTGGGAGTGTTAAGAGGGGAATTATCTCTGCCACTAGCTCCGAGGAGTGAGTTGGTTGATCCTCAGGTGCAGCTGGTCCAGGTGATATGACCATCTTCATCTGATCAGGTTGAGCTGCAATTGGTGCAGGTGTTGTGGGAGTCTGTGGTTCTTCTACTTCTTCTAAAGAGTACTCCACCAGACCTCTCTGTCTCTTGGAGGGCTGATCAGGTTAGGAGTGCATGCAGATGACTTCAGGTGATTTCCTCTTGAACATCTTGGATAGAGGAGTGTTGTCTATGTCAGAGTCATCTGTAGGTGGGATCTCAGGTGCAGGTGACTTTGACAAAATCTCAGCTGTAGGGGGAGCTTGTAACACCCCCAATCCGCTCAGGGATATTACACGCCGTAGAACCTTTCCTCAAGGATCTACCAGGCTGGTAACGACATTTAACATCTCGACAATGCCTTCGAGGCTACAATGACTCAGTAGACCGATTTGGTCTTTCCACAAATACATACAACTCAAATACAACTCATGCCCACGCAGGGGACAAAATACAACTACACCCGTACGACGGGAACAATACAGCAGCGGAAAATAAAGTACAACTGAACCAACACACGATGTACGGTTCCTCATGTGATTAGTATCGATCATCTTTCATCATCCTTCATGCCGACCCTGTGTTATGCTCCAAAACCTGAATGCAAAAACAGACATCCACCCCCCGAATACTCGGGGGTTAGCAAAACTCCACTGTTTTGCTAGTGCAAATACAAAGTGCAAATACGAGCCATACAATTCACATTCCACGAATAACAATAACCGAGGATCCTCAAAGATCCAAACGAAACGAAAAGTACTTCCCGAGGCAAGGGTTTGAGAAAACATTTCAAAAACGAAATATCATAAATCAATGGAAGTAATTTATAAAACAGTTTAGAATGCCATCGAGAGTTTTAATAGAAAACAATTTAGGATTATCAAATCCTACTTTTCGAAAACCAAAAGACAAAAGGGGTCACCGCCCCAAAGGTTTACTTTCTGAAAAATGACATTAACCAACCGTTGGGATTTTAGCCCCAAATCCGTAAAACGACTTTTACAAAACCATTGGGATTTTAGCCCCAAATCTCATCAACTCACAGTACACAAGAACGACCAGGAGGTTCGTATCCCAACATCAAAGTCCACAAATAAAGGATTTAAAACAAACAACAAAATACTCGGTGCCATCCTAGCAAGTAAGCCAAACGAACACTTACCTCTTACACACTTAGTCAATGCATGCAATCATGAAAACCGTTCAAAGCACTCATTTCCGAAATGAGCAGTCCACAATTAGCCTCGAGAACGGGCGGCATACATTCTCGCTCGAGGCCTCATAGGACCCTACCGAGTTGGCTACAATTACAAAAAAACAAAACCACGCACACGCTAAGCCGTGAGAACAGGCGGCGATACATTCTCACTCGAGGCCTTGCAAGGACCCTAACGAGTTGGCTAGCGGTACGAAACTCGTGAAATCCGGGCGCGGCATAGATTTCCCTCCTTGACCCCGTCGGCCAACACAAGGTGAGTAAATTACACACAATACACGTTACTCATGCAATACTAACATGCTAAGAATGTAAGTTCATTAAGAATACCCACTAGAGATGGCCATTAACTCGACACCATTACCAAACTCTTCAAAAATACAATAACAAGCTTAAATACGGAATACACGATTCCATAACTTTAAACAAGAGGAGTATCCTCATAAAATCCTTCAACGTTCAAAATAATCAAATCATAATCAATTCTCAAAACACCGTTCACAAAACTCACGCGTTTTGAAAGAAAGCCTTTAACGAGGCCAAACCAAATCCTTTTGAAACTTCATTTCAAATAACCAAACAACACACTAATACGATCACCGATCATCATATCCACAAAATAAGAAAAGTATGGGCAAGGTACTTGCCTCGATACCACGAGCACGGAACCACGAACGGATACGGCTCAACCGGGAAGCTTCGGAACGCCCGATGCTAACGAAAAGGAATACGACAACGAACGGAACGGAAGAATCAAGCACGACCACGAGGAATCGGCGAAAATGAACCTAACGATTCGAATAGCACAATCACAACCACTTCTAAACGATTACGGAAAAGGAATACACCGGAAACCCGCCTACGATTCATGTATATTCATACAAAAATAAATACGAGGTGACCACAACGAAACCCTATCGATTCGTTAAAAATCCACAAAATATCCATGAATCCGTAGGAAAACTAAAGATACTAACAATATCAATCGTATACACCATGAATCCACCAACGAAACGGAGCGAATCGGAAGAAAAACCCAAACCCCCAAATTGATCGAAATAGGGTTTTAGAGCATTACCTTGGAAGATTCGAGTACTAAGATCCGTAGAACGCGCGTTAGATTGATTATCCGAGCCTCACAACCGAAAAGAAATGATGAAAATCGACCCGGATGAAGAACTCTCTCCCTCTCTAACTCTCTCTCTCGCGACTCGGTGGAAAAAATGGGAAAGAATGAGCCATTCACGCTCAAAACCACATTTATAGTGCAACACAATGAGAACCTATCGGCCGGCCTATCGGCCGATAGGCCCAACCGATACCCTACGGGATGCCGGCAGAGAGTCTATCGGCCCCCTATCGGCCGAAAGGCTCTGGAAGTGCTCGGTCAGCAAAGCGACCATAACTCTCTCGTCAGGACTCAGATTGACTCACCGTTTGAACCATTGGAAAGCTAACTCGATGTTCTATAATATTGCAAAGATTTATAATTTTTGGAGTTACCAAAAATTAATGGTGATCTAACAAAGACGAACTCATACTTAGAAAAGTCGTTTAGAAATCCGGAATTCAACAAAACGACACCGAAACCCGAACCTGAATACGAACCGAAGATACGGTTACGAAGTACTCACAAAGACGAATCTAAGAGCTAGTAGGACACACGATTCCGACCACCCGAAGGCTCGAAATTCGACAACGGAAGGTAATTACCCCAAACTTTGGGAAATTACGAAAATGGCCCAAAGGCCCGAAAATCACGATACGTGATCGAATAACCAAACCGAAGTTCACAACACGTCCAACAAAGATAAACGGACTTGCGGAACTCGAAACAACAGTTTCGGATGAGATTCGCAAGAATCGAACTCAAGTGCGGAAATGTCGCTAAAAAGCACAGAACTCAACGAAACAACACCGAAACGAACTCGGATGTCAAAAAGTGTAGAATTAATCATTCTCAGAATGACGAAACGGTCATGAGCGAGTCGTCAAAACGGACTCCGACCGAAAAAAGAAATTTACGAAAATCGAAAATTGCGGATATTACATTCTACCCTCCTTAAAAGAAGTTTCGTCCAAACTTAAAACAAGTAGGGGAAGAAATATTCCGCCAGAAAACTCAACGAGATACACAAGAATGCGTAACTAACGCCCAACGGCGAAATGTTACAAACAACGCAAAGGAACATACGGCGTGAAAACACGCTCCACGGCGACCAACACAACGTCATTAGGGATATAATAAAACCAACAAATGACAAGCGTCATCAAACGGATAATATAGCCAAGTCAATTATCCGACAATCGCAAAACACAACGAACGAAAATCAATATGATTGACCAACCCAACGGCACATCAATCAAAACGCGAGCCAACCGCTGAACAAACACGGAATCCCACCGCCTAAGGGATGGAAGATCGAAACGAAACTAATTTCCGAATCAAGGGAATTACGAAGGAGTCTGAATGCTCAATAATCACGAAACGAGAACAAAAACCGAACAAACAAACGATCGAGACAACAAAAATCGAACAATCATGTCCGAAACACGAAGGATAATAAAATTCAAACAACAACTCCAAGGTTCACATCTCGACTCGAGACAATATATGATCCGGTGAAAACAACATGATGTGCATTCACATAAGATCCACAGGAAAGGGAATAGCAATTGAAAAGTCACAACGACGAACGAGTTATTCCGAAACGATACCACACTCGTTCGATAAACAAAAACAAGGGGCGGACAATCTCAGAAATGTCAACAAACATAAATGAGTCGACAGAGTCGAAAACATAAGAGTTCCAAATCCGATCCACTTCGAATAAAATAACTAGTAGAACCAGATGATGTCACTCCCAAACAAGGTTCACAAGAATCGAACTGAACCCGAAAAAGTAACATCGATAACCAGATCGACCCACAACAAGACCACAGCTCGTTCGGACGATGAAATCGAAATACAGAACAAGTTCATAAAGTGCCAACGAACATGAGCGAATCGATAGACTGGAGAAAGAGAAAATACAGAAGTCAAAATAGTACGGGCATTACCCCCGACCTCGTCCACGAAATTCACAAAAACGGGAGCAAGGTAACAAGACATTAAACAATCGACGCATAACGGAACCATCACCGATGCACACGGTCATACCAAACCAAGCTCTAACAGCTCGCACATGCGCGACAACGCAGAAATTGCCATGAGGCGACAACATTCAATACCAACACTCCGCCTTTCACAGGGGCTAGTACAACCAATGTGTGGAAAGCGTCTCAACGCTCACAACGCCAATTCGGTCATACTCGGGAGAAAGTATCAAAAGGACAACGCGAACATCACACATACATACCCAGCCCTCAAACGGGAATGGATAGGTTTTAAAAACGAAAACCTCATTTTGAAAATAATTTAGAAGAACACCGATTGATCTTGAGTATCATCTTTCAAAAAAAAGTACAAACGTGAAACATCGTTATCGAGACATTGGAGAACCATTTCGCATTTGATAAAAATGAAGACACGTTCTCTTTGTGAAAACTTTCAAATTATTCGACCCTCGGGTCTAAATAAAAGTGTTGAAAATATCTCAAAACATTTTGATCCTCGAGGTAGAAAATTTTTGAAATACATTGTGGCATCTAGGATGTACCACAAGAAAATAACTCATTTGAAAAGTATGTCTCGAAATTTATTTTTCTAAGATACTCTAAGGTTTTCAAAAATCCGATAGGCCGAATGCCCAAAACTCACACATACCGACGTTCAATAAAACAACTCCTAGCACACGCATCAAAGCGTTTAAAATCAAGACAATACATGTCTTTAAACGAAAATAAACGATAAAATACCACATTCGAACAAAACCACCGATAAAATACCCTCCCATGATGGCTAGTGAACAAGTCGAATGTGTATAAGCACAAAGCTTCCACAAGAGACTTGTAAAGCGTGCAAATCGATTCGAAAATCATCAACAACGGAGAAAAAAACAACAATAAACAGACATCACAAGCAGCGACATTCCTCGTATAAATCAAATACGAGAGTCGACTAAATACATATCGTGAAATCAAAATTCACATAAAATTCCACCACTTAACAAATAATCATAAAAATAGCTCGTGTCACACGAGGCACAACACAAAGAAGGAGACTTACTTCCACAGTCGCACGAAGATGATGATCGCCCCACGATACTAATCACGACCAACAAACTCAAGCAGCGTCGCGACACGACTCGATCGAGATAAAAATCCAACGAAACAAGACTCAAACAACACGACTTGACCCGGCCGCCTAGGTTCCCTCAACCTAAGCTCGATACCATTTATGTAACACCCCCGATCCGCTCGGGGATATTACACGCCGTAGAACCTTTCCTCAAGGATCTACCAGGTGTAACGACATTTAACATCTCGACAATGCCTTCGAGGCTACAATGACTCGATGGACCGATTTGGTCTTTCCACAAATACATACAACTCAAATACAACTCATGCCCACGCAGGGACAAAATACAACTACACCCGTCTGGCAGAACAATACAAGGCGGAAAATAAAGTACAATGAACCAACACACGATGTACGGTTCCTCATGTGATTAGTATCGATCATCTTTCATCATCCTTCATGCCGACCACGTGTTATGCTCCAAAACCGAATGCAAAAACAGACATCCACCCCGAATACTCGGGGTTAGCAAACTCCTTGTTTTGCTAGTGCAAATACAAAGTGCAAATACGAGCCATACAATTCACATTCCACGAATAACAATAACCGAGGATCCTCAAAGATCCAAACGAAGCGAAAAGTACTTCCGAGGCAAGGGTTTGAGAAAACATTTCAAAAACGAAATATCATAAATCAATGGAAGTAATTTATAAAAGCAGTTTAGAATGCCATCGAGAGTTTTAATAGAAAACAATTTAGGATTATCAAATCCTACTTTTGAAAACCAAAAGACAAAAGGGGTCACGCCCCAAAGGTTTACTTTACGAAAAATGACATTAACCAACCGTTGGGATTTTAGCCCCAAATCCGTAAAACGACTTTTACAAAACCATTGGGATTTTAGCCCCAAATCTCATCAACTCACGGTACACAAGAACGACCGGGAGGTTCGTATCCCAACATCAAAGTCCACAAATAAAGGATTTAAAACAAACAACAAAATACTCCATTGCCATCCTAGCCAAGTAAGCCAAACGAACACTTACCTCTTACACACTTAGTCAATGCATGCAATCATGAAAACCGTTCGAAAGCACTCATTTAGGAAATGAGCAGTCCACAATTAGCCTCGAGAACAGGCGGCGGATACATTCTCGCTCGAGGCCTCATAGGGACCCTACCGAGTTGGCTACAATTACAAAAAAACAAAACCACGCACACGCTAAGCCGTGAGAACAGGCGGCGGATACATTCTCACTCGAGGCCTTGCAAGGACCCTAACGAGTTGGCTAGCGGTGCGAAACTCGTGAAATCCGGGCGCGGCATAGATTTCCCTCCTTGACCCCGTCGAATCAACACAAGGTGAGTAAATTACACACAATACACGTTACTCATGCAATACTAACATGCTAAGAATGTAAGTTCATTAAGAATACCCACTAGAGATGGCCATTAACTCGACACCATTACCAAACTCTTCAAAAATACAATAACAAGCTTAAATACGGAATACGATTCCATAACTTTAAACAAGAGGAGTATCCTCATAAAATCCTTCAACGTTCAAAATAATCAAATCATAATCAATTCTCAAAACACCGTTCACAAAACTCACGCGTTTTGAAAGAAAGCCTTTAACGAGGCCAAACCGAAATCCTTTTGAAACTTCATTTCAAATAACCAAACAACACACTAATACGATCACCGATCATCATATCCACAAAATAAGAAAAGTATGGGCAAGGTACTTGCCTCGATACCACGAGCACGGAACCACGAGCGGATACGGCTCAAGCGGGAAGCTTCGGGCCCGATGCTAACGAAAGGAATACGACAATGAAGCGGAGCGGAAGAATCAAGCACGACCACGAGGAATCGGCGAAAATGAACCTAACGATTCGAATAGCACAATCACAACCACTTCTAAACGATTACGGAAAAGGAATACACCGGAAACCCGCCTACGATTCATGTATATTCATACAAAAATAACAACGAGGGCGGACCACAACCAAACCCTCTCGATTCCATAAAAATCCACAAAATATCCATGAATCCGTAGGAAAACTAAAGATACTAACAATATCAATCGTATACACCATGAATCCACCAACGAAGCGGAACGAATCGGAAGAAAAACCCAAAACCCCAAATTGATCGAAATAGGGTTTTAGAGCATTACCTTGGAAGATTCGAGTACTAAGATCCGTAGAACGCAGCGTTAGATTGATTATCCGAGCCTCACAACCGAAAAGAAATGATGAAAATCGACCCCCGGATGAAGAACTCTCTCGCTCTCTAACTCTCTCTCTCGCGACTCGGTGGAAAAAATGGGAAAGAATGAGCTGTTCACGCTCAAAACCACATTTATAGTGCAACACGTGAGAACCTATCGGCCGGCCTATCGGCCGATAGGCTAACCGATACCCCTACGGGATGCGGCGTGAGTCTATCGGCCCCCTATCGGCCGAAAGGCTCTGGAAGTGCTCGGTCAAAAGCGAAGCGACCATAACTCTCTCGTCAGGACTCAGATTGACTCACCGTTTGAACCATTGGAAAGCTAACTCGATGTTCTATAATATTGCAAAGATTTATAATTTTTGGAGTTACCAAAAATTAATGGTGATCTAACAAAGACGAACTCATACTTAGAAAAGTCGTTTAGAAATCCTGAATTCAACAAAAGCGACACGAAACCCGAACACGAATACGAACCGAAGATACGATTCTGAAGTACTCACAAAGACGAATCTAAGAGCTAGTAGGACACACGATTCCGACCACCCGAAGGCTCGAAATTCGACAATGGAAGGTAATTACCCCAAACTTTGGGAAATTACGAAAATGGCCCAAAGGCCCGAAAATCACGATACGTGATCGAATAACCAAACCGAAGTTCACAACACGTCCAACAAAGATAAACGGACTTGCGGGAAACTCGAAACAACAGTTTCGGATGAGATTCGCAAGAATCGAACTCAAGTGCGGAAATGTCGCTAAAAAGCACAGAACTCAACGAAACAACACCGAAACGAACTCGGATGTCAAAAAGTGTAGAATTAATCATTCTCAGAATGACGAAACGGTCATGAGCGAGTCGTCAAAATGGACTCCGACCGAAAAAAAAGAAATTTACCGAAAATCGAAAATTGCGGATATTACAGAGCTGATGTCATCTCCTCTGCAATAACTTCAGATGGGTGTTGGGCAGCTACATCTAACTGCTCTCATTCAGATTCTAAGGGTCCTATGTACTCAGATGTTCCAAAGGTCATTTCCTTGATTTTCTCAGTTGCCTTTTGTTTCTTATCCCCTATAGTCTTTAGGGTTTCATGGTCTAAGCGACCAAGTCTCTTCGTGAGGTGAAAGGGGTCTGCCCTTCCCTTGGCCTTTCTAAGGAACTCCAAGATCCAGCTTATTTGAGTTCCATATGCCAGCTTCTGCCTGAATTTATTCTCACCCTCATCCCAACTAACTTTATTAACTTATCTGACTAATTGCCTGTAAATTTAGTCAGGCCAGTTAATCCTCTTTTTCTATATCAGTGCTCCAATCACCACATATTTGGCAGATGATAGTTGATCATAAATGCCTGCCATGCCCATTACGGTTTTGTTATTGATGTCCAGGACATACTTGTATTCTTTTTAAGATCATTTTTCCTCACCATATGCTTGACCTTAGTTGGCTCCTGTGGTAACTTGATCTCATACCACGTCTCGGTCAGATTCTGCTTTAATGCTTCGACGGCGATGCCCCGGTTCTCCATTTTGAAAGCGTCGGCGATAGTTTGTGGTGTGATGTTTATTTCTTCTCCGAGAATTGAGCTCGTGATACAATGCTCTATGACTTGTGCTTCCTTGAAGAAGCAGATGACAACTTCCTTGAAGAGCTGCTTTGGGAAAATGACCACAAAGTGATAGATGCCATTTTTCTACATCATCCGGATTACATACGCCATCATCCATTTTGTTGGTTTCTAGTAATCCTTCAAAGTCGACAACAATACTGAAGATGACTTGATCTTTCACCAGCTTTAGGTTTACACCTTCGAAGTAAGAGTCCATTTTTGCAAAAAATAAGATCTTCGATTGAGTGTAGTGAAAATTCCAGGGTTTTTCTGCTTTTGAAAAATCTAGGGTTCTTGAGTTTGAAGACAATAAGGTTTTTCTGAAATGATTTATACCGTCTTATATACCCAGTTGAAAAGACCTTTTGAATTTTAATAATTATATAATCAAGCGGCGGTCCAATTTTTGATAAATAACGAGTGACGGTTGAAATCGATTGGACATCATAGAGGTAGTGTGATAATGTGTGAGGTTTCTAGAGGACTAGGCTCATGAAGTTCCTTTGAATTTGGATTAAAGGTTCATGAGATTCCTAGAGGACTAGGGTCATGATGTTCCTTTGAATTTGGATTTAAGGTTCATGAGGTTCCTAGAGGACTAGGCTCATGAAGTTCCTTTGGATTCGGATTAAAGGTTCATGAGATCCTAGAGGACTATGCTCATGAAGTGTAAATAATTGTCCATGTGTAAATAAATAATATAATAATTATAAGTCGGTCAAGGAATGGGAAACTTAGCTAGTTGACCATTTGACTTCTGATGCAGCTGTAACTTTAATTTCTTCTCTGCTCTGTTCAGGGGACTTTTCTGTCTGTGCTCTGATCAGATAGCTTTCCTTCGTCTTCTACATCAGGTGATATATGTCGCCTGCATTTGATATCAGCTAGGTCGTTTGTTCTGTAGATCCTTGTCTGCTTTTATCAGGTGGCTTTTCTTCTTTGGTCTCCGCATCAGGTAGATTTTTCTTCGTCTGTCCAGGTGACTTTTCCTTTATCTGTCTTTCAGCTAAGCACTAGATTCCCAATCTAGTAACCCAAAATTCCTGCTCAACTCTAGAAATATTTTTTCATGTAGAGGCTTAGTGAATATGTCAGCAATTTGATATTCTGTGTTGACTCTTTCCACTTTAACTCTCTTGTTAAGCCCATGGTCTCTGATAAAATGATGTTTGACATCTATGTGCTTTGTTCTTAAGTGCAAAACTGGATTGTTTGTAATTTAAATTGCACTGTTTTTGTCACACCATATTGGAACTTCATTTGCTAAGATGTTGCCGTCCCTTAGCTGTTATCTGATCCAGAGAAATTGAGCACAACATCAATCTGCAGCTAAGTATTCTAACTCAGTTGTGGATATTGAGTTAGATACTTGCTTTTTGCTGAACCATGAAATAAGTCTGGTTCCTAGGAACTGGCATGTTCCACTGGTGCTTTTTCTATCAATCTTGCATCCTGCAAAGTCTGCATCTGAATATCCTGAGAGTTCAAAGTTATTTGGCTGAGTCCATGTCAAATCTTTTGATTAAGTCCCTTGTATACTTTGCTTGGTTGATGAATATTCCATTGTCAACTTGTTTGACTTGTAAACGAAGAAAGAAATTTAGCTTTCCCATCATACTCATCTCAAATTATCCTTGCATGAGACTTGAGAATTTTTCACATAGCTCAGGGTTGGTTGAGCCAAATATAATATCATCCACATATATTTGAACAAGTAATATGTGGTCTTCATGCTCCACTCTGAAGAGTGTCTTGTCCACCTTTTCCTTGCTGAATCCATTCTTCTCCAGAAACACAGATAGTGTCTGATACCATGCTCTTGGTGCCTTCCTGAGTCCATATAGAGATTTCAAAAGCTTGTACACTTTGTATCCTTTGATAAATCCGAGAGGTTGCTCCACATAGACTTCTTCTTCTAGTACTCCATTGAGAAATGCACTTTTTACCTCCATTTTATAGACTTCAAAATCCTTGAATGCTGCATATGCAAGGAATAGTCTGATAGCTTGTAATCTTGCTACATGTGCATATGTTTCATCAAAATCTATTCCTTCACATTGAGCATATCCTTTTGCAATGAGTCTGGCTTTATTCCTAACAACATCTCCATCTTCATCACATTTGTTTTTATACACCCACTTGGTGCCTAAGACTTTCCTGTGATCTGGTCTGTCTGTTAGTTCCCAGACATTGTTCCTCTCCATTTGGTTGAGCTCTTCTTGCATTGAAATTATCCATGAGTAGTCATCTAGTGCATGTTCAGTTGTTTTGGGTTCCATATGAGACATGAAATATGAGAACATAGCCATTCCTGCTGGTTCTATAGATTGCCTGGTTTTGACTCCATCAGTTAGGTTTCCAATGATTTTTTGGATGAGATGATCTCTGAGCTATCTAGGGATATCTTCTTCAGGGTTTGTTCCCCCTATTGAGTTGCTTTCGTGAACTGCATCTCTCTCTGCATCAGATTGATTATGGCCTTCTTGAACTACATCTGGTTCAGTTGCGGTCTTGTCATCTGCAGATGGGGATCCTGTCTGCTCTGCAGGTGTGTCTTTATCAGCTGCAGTTGGAACAAGTACGGTTGGAAGTCCTGTTTGATCTGCAGTTGGGTCTTCAGGTGAGTCCATTATTCCTGTGTTATTGATGATGACTTCTTCTAGGGTGGCGGATTTGAGCTTTTTCTCAATTGATTCCATCTGTTTCCTGTACCCAACAGTAGACTCATCAAACACAACATGCGGTGTTTCTCCCACAACTAATGTTATTTTATTAAATACTCTGTATGCCTTGCTTATTTATGAGTATCCCATAAAGAGACCAGCATCAAAGGCATTCAGCTGGGTTTTACCATTGTTGTGGATGAAATACTTACAACCAAATATATGAAAGTAAGCAACAGTTGGTGTTCTGCCATTCCAAACCCCATAGGGAGTTTTGCCATGTCTCCCTACTATCATACTCCTGTTCTGAGTATCAAATTTTGTTTTGATAGCTTCAACCTAGAACCTATTTGACAGGTCAGCTTCTGCAATCATTAACCTGGCAGCCTCCTTCAAGGTTTTGTTTCTTCTTTCAGCAACACCATTTTTTGTGGTGTTCTTACGGCAGAAACTTAATGCTGGATTCCATTTTGATCACTATATTAAGTGATTGCATTGTTGAGAAATTATCCACCTCTGGCTGATCTGATCTTGATGATGGAGAGAGATTTCTCATTCTGAATCTTTCTCATTAGCTCAGAAAGCTTTGTTAGTGTTTCACTCTTTTTATAAAGGAAAACATCCCATGTATATCTGGAGTAGTCATCCACTACTACTAAGGCATGCTTCCTTCCACTAAATGGGGCCAAACAGATCCATATGAAGTAGATCTAAGACTCTGGTGGTGAAAGTGATAGGTTGTACTGGTTTGAATGATGCTCTGGTTTGCTTTCCCCTCTGACAGGCATCACAGATACTCTCCTTCTTGATTGCTTCTGCTGGAAGTCATCTGACTAACTTTTGAGAGCTTATCTTATTAATAGCTTTGAAGTTCAGGTGACATAATTTCTTGTGCCATAGCCATCCATTCTCAGCAATTGTTTTTTATAGGAAACAAGTGCTTGAAGTGCCTGTATTCCAATCTATCATGTAAATGTCTCTTCTTCTGAATCCTTGTAGCTTCACTTCTCCAGATATGATATCAATCAACATGCATTTCAAAATAGTGAAGACTACTAGGCTCTTTTCATCACATAATTGACTTATGCTCAACATGTTGTATTTGAGCCCTTTGACATAATATACTTTAGATATGGTTATGTTTCATTTGTGTGTCTCTCCAAATCCTTTTGTCTGACCACTAGAGCTATCTTCAAAGATGATTATGATAATACTCTCTTCTCGATCCACAAACGGAGATGAATGACGATCGGTAATTGATACGCGATTAACAATATGCCAACGACGAATACAAATGAATGAATCATGAATGATGAGTGATTATTAATGAGTGAAACTTACTAAGTTACAATTACTGACTGATAATTACTGAATGATAATGAATGAATTACAACCGGGTATTACATACTCCACCCCTTAGAAAGAGTTTCGTCCTCCAAACTGAGGGTCAAACAACTCGGGATAACTCTCCCGCATACCATCCTCGGTTTCCCAAGTACCCTCTTCGACTCCATATCTAGACCACTGAATTCAACCAAAGGAATCGTCTTGTTCCTCAACTGTTTGATTCGCCGCTCTAAGACTCGTATAGGACGCTCCTCATACGAATGATCATCCGCGATCTTGATTTCGTCGAACTAAAGTATATGACTCCGGTCGGCAACATACTTTCGCAACTAAGAAACATGAAACACATTAAGAATTCGGCTCAACGCCGGAGGTAAAGCCAATCGATAAACCAGACTGCCTACTCGATCCAAAATCTCAAACGGTCCAATGAATCTCGAACTCAACTTTCCCCGCTTCCCGAAATGGAAAATACCCCTACTCGGGGATACCCTGACCAAAATGTGGTCGCCTGCCTCGAACTCTTATGGTCGACGACGATTATCTTCATATGATTCTGTCGACTCTGAGCGGTCAACAAACGAATCCTGATCAAATCTACCTTCTCACGGGCAGCTATAAGCATATCGGGATCGGTGCCGATTGATTCTGATAAGTCATCCCAACACAAAGTAGATCGACAACGACGACCGTACAAGGCCTCGTAAGGTGCCATCTTAACCAAAGCATGCCAACTATTATTGTACGTGAATTCGATCAACGGTAGCTGGGCTTCCCAATCATCTTTCCAATCGAGGACGTATGCCCTCAACATGTCCTCCAATGTCTGAATAGTTCTCTCTGATTGTCCGTCGGACCGAGGATGAAAAGCTGTGCTGAAATTAAGCTGAGTTCCCATGGAACGATGAACTGATTTCCAAAAATGTGACATGAATCGCCCATCACGATCAGAAACAATACTCTTAGGAGTACCGTGCAATCTCACTATCTCTCTGATGAACAACTGGGCAAGTCTATCGGGACTCCATGTATCCTTAATCTCAAGGAAATTAGCTGACTTAGTTAAACGGTCCATAATTACCCAAATTGTATCCATGCCACGATGATTCATCGGCAAACTCGTGATGAAGGCCATAGAAATATCCTCCCACTTCCACTCTGGAATAGGGAGCGGTTTCAGCATACCCGCTGGTCGCTAATGTTATATCTTGACTTGCTGACAGTTTAAGCAATCTCGAAATAAATTCCGCGACTTCTCGCTTCATATTACTCCACCAGTAATTCGCTGGTATGCATAACCTATTCTTAAATCGCAATAGTCCATCCTCGTGGACTACAAATCCAGGGGCTTTCCCCTGAGCCACATCCTCTCAGATGCGCAATGAAAATGGGTCTGAACCCTGATTCACTCTGATCGCCTCCTCAAGTGGCGATGAAATCTCCAACATGCAAAGTTGCCCTTGCACTCGCTGTAACCAGACCTCGATCTCGGGTCTAATGAATTCCTGCTGAAGCTCCTTTTGAACTGTTAGACGAGCAAGCATTTGCTCCTGAATGGACTTGCGACTCAAGGCATCGGCAACCACGTTCGCCTTGCCCGGGTGGTACAGGATCTCAATATCATATATTTGATTAGTTCCAACCAACGCCTCTGTCGCATATTTAACTCCTTCTGAGTAAATATATACTTCAAACTCTTATGATCGGTGAATATTTGATAGGTAACGCCATAAAGATAATGGCGCCAAATCTTCAATGCGAACACCACGGCTGCTAGCTCCAGGTCGTGGGTCGGATAATTAACCTCGTAAGGTCTCAATTGTCGTGAAGCATAAGCAATAACTTTTCCCATTCTGCATTAATACACATCCAAGACCGTGTTCGGACGCGTCACTATAAACCACGAATCCCTCCATCCCTGGCAAGGAAAGGACAGGTGCTGAAATTAACCGGCTCTTGAGTTCCTCAAAACTCCATCGACACGCGTCGGACCACGTGTATTTCTTATCCTTCCGTAGAAGGTTTGTCATGGGTTGAGCAATTTTAGAAAATCCTTCCACAAACCACCGATAATAACCGGCTAATCCGAGAAAGCTTCGGATTTCCTTAATGTTCTTCGGAGGTAGCCAATCTCGGATAGCCTCCGTCTTCTGAGGATAAACACGCACACCGTCTGATGAAATTACATGTGCGAGAAACGTCACTTTGGACATATAGAATTCACATTTGGAAAATTTTCCATAGAGTTGCTCTCGTCTGAACACATCGACAACCTGGTGAAGGTGAACCTCGTGCTCCCATCGGTCATGAGAATAAATCAAAATGTCATTAATGAAGACAACCAGGAACTGATCTAAATAGTCAATGAAACCCGATTCATTAACTCCATGAACACCGCAGGTGCATTAGTAAACCCAAACGACATTACCACAAACTCATAATGACCATAGCGTGTTCGAAACGCCGTCCTTGCGATATTCGACTCTCAAATTCGCAACTAATGATATCCATATCTTAAGTCGATCTTGGAAAATACTGAAGCTCCCTGAAGTTGATCTAAGAGATCATCAATATGGGGTAGAGGATACTTATTCTTGATCGTCACCCTGTTCAACTCCCGATAATCAATACATAAATGAAAATAATTGTCCTTCTTCTTGACAAATAACACTGGTGGTCCCCACGGGGACGCACTCGGTCGGATATAACCTTTCTCGAATAATTCCTCAAGTTGATTCTTCAACTCCTGCATTTCGGTCGGGGCCATCTGATACGGTGCCTTCGATATTGGAGACGTACCGGGCTCCAACTCAATCGTAAATTCCACATCCCTCGGTGGAGGTAAACCAGGTAGATCATCTGGGAATACACCGCCAATCGATAACAATGATACCATGAATGATTGAACACCTCGATTGCCTTAGAATGGCCAATCGACGACAATGATACAATGAATGGTTGAATGACTCGATTGCATTAGAATGGCCAATCGATGACAATGATACCATGAATGATTGAACACCTCGATTGCCTTAGAACGGCCAATCGACAACAATGATACAATGAATGATTGAACAACTCAATTGCCTTAGAACGGCCAATCGATGACAATGATACAATGAATGATTGGACACCTCGATTGCCTTAGAACTGTCAATCGATGACAATGATACAATGAATGATTGAACACCTCGATTGCCTTAGAACGGTCAATCGATGACAATGATACAATGAATGATTGAACAACCCTGATTGAGTAATTTCACTGCTTTCATCATATTAATGATTCTTCCGGAACAACTGAGATTACTTCCCTGAAATACACACTCGACTCCATCGTCTGAAATGATAGTGACCATACGCTTACGAACGCGGAGGATGGCATCATGACGATCCATCCAATTAATACCCAATATTACATCGTCCTTAGGTAAATCCACCACGATTAGGTGCACCAACCAATCGCGGTCATTAAGCTTAATTCGGATAATTCTTAACCTCACGATTTCCGAAAATTCTTCTACCGTCTGGTAGATCAAAGACATAAGGCTCACAACTAGTGGAACTATCCAGAAGTAGTCTACTCAAACATGACTCGAAAATGAATGAATGCGATGCACCAGTATCACAAAGGGTACACGCAGGTTGGGATAGGATTTCGAGTATACCTGAGATCATTCGGGCCTCTGGATCGTCGGTATTCTTCACCTCGTGAGATGCCACTGGAGTATGCTTGGAGTCTCTTTGGCAGAAACAGACCTTATGCCCGGTAATCCCACAGTTGAAACAGGTGATAGTCTGCCTCGAACACCTAGTGCTGAAATGACCCGGCGCTCCACAGTTGAAACAGGTGATGGCCGAACTGGCCGATCGGGACTGAGACTCTGTGGGCTTATGCACTATAGGAGGTCGCTCAGAAAAAGTAGAGCCCACACGAGATTTATTGAAGGTTAACTGGCCGCCTTCAGACTGATTACGCTTCGTTGATTTCTTGCTAGCAGATGAAGGTTGTTGCTCAACAATTTCCTTAGCAGTAAGCTCATCAGTAAGAGCTTTCTTGATTAATTCGGTCAGAGTAGCGCAATGGTGATTAAGCAATTTCATATGGGCCATCATGTCTTGCATAAAAGCGAGTGGATCAACCCGAACACCTTCTGATTGAGCTGTGTCCCGAGTACGACTTCCTGACTGTGAATGATTACTTCCCAGGTCTCGGCCCGCACCGCGGCCTCTCCCCCTACGTCCTTTGATAGCTCTCTCCATACTGGAGTAGGAAGGCCAAATGATAATTATAGATCTCGCATGAGTACCTTGTTATGATTAGGTTATGAAATGATAAAAATGAGCATATGCGGTCTAACACTGTGATTAATGAATGATTAGCTGAGGTGACATGATTATCTGATGAAATTCTTGAAATGATTATCTTGAACAAGTTAACAAGATTAATGATATGATCCTCATGATCAACAACTGAACAGTGAAATGAACTGAGTGATTAATGAGTTAACATGATCGACATGATCAAAATGAATGATGATGAGGATTGTTGACTGTTGAATGATGAATGAGTGATTCTTATTGCGAGAAATTATACCATGGCGTTAGGAAACTTACAGTTCTTTCGGTCTGAGGGGCTCGGCATTTGCACAGGTCACACGTGACGCGAAAGTCCAATGATACTAGTCTGATGACGATGATTTCAAATGAGACATGACTCGGAAGGTAGTATTCAAAACCACGCTCCGATACCAACTCTGTAACACCCCAACTAGGCGACTATTATAGTGCCGTGGACCCCAACTGGGACCCACCAGGCGAATGAAAATTAATGACTTAAATAATATAATTGTAGTACTGAACCACATTATATCATTAATTACTCCGATGAGGAGTTTCAAGTACAACACACCCAAGATAATACAGAATACATGTATATTTTATATGAAGATAAAATATATAACACTGAATAAAAATGAGTATCCAAACGGAAATCTGCAGCGGAAATAAAATGAAGACAACATGAATGACTGAAAGGACTAGGGCCCCCTACTAGTATCACTGGGACTCCTCGCCGTCAACGTTCTCTTCCCGTGCTTTTGCCTTGCCATGACCTGAAAACAATATCCCCCAACGGGGTCAGTTACATAGAACAACAATCCTCAAGGGTTGAATATACACAATCATGATATAAATTAATTATAAAATTAAGCTGAAGAGGGGCATCGAAGTACGCCCGTAATGGTATGTGCATGTGCACAAGACATGTGACCGGACACACCCGCCCTTGTACCTAATCAGTCTCACAGAGGTACGTTACCGTGTGCACAGTCCATTGTGTCAGTGAACCCGAACACATGACCATCATATGCCCGACTAAAAATTCCACACATCACCACCCGGCCACGCAATACGAACCCAGAAGGTCACATGAACGAGAATGACCATGATGAATATTAATGAATAACAATCCGACAAAGTCAAGAATGACTCACCGAGATGAAATAATAGTGAAGTGAATGATAGCTCAATGAAATGATTGGAACCGTCGTTCCTCGTGAATGAAGTGATTATTGGACAATTACAAGTATCAATACGGTTAATACATTATGAATGAATTATGATTATGACTGAACAACAACGAAAGAAATGAATATCCTTATAAATGAGTAAGAATTGACTTACACAACACCGGTGAAGAATGTCCTTCCACGAACAAACGTCCTAAATGAGGTGTCGGTCGCTCGAACAACCTTGAATAACACAATTACCAACAATCCGTTCAATATACAGATCAAACACGATTATAACTAACTCAAAACATCGATACGATTAAACCAAGCTCATTGGGGCATTATGTCAAACATGTTGTAACCACTCTTCGATTGTTTATAACCAATCCTTAATTATACCAATATCAAATCCCCAAGGAGTGTTTTAAACCAACAAAACATCTTCAATACAATCAATAATCCAATATGACCATCCAATTCGTGATTCCAACAACTAATCGAAAACCCCCAAATCCAACTCAATATTCAAAGTGTTCTTGAATAATCCTTCAATAATCCAATGAATATTCATACAAACTCATAATCATATGTATATCACTTCATACAACATGATATACCGTCCAAAACATAATATCTTAAGACAAAATCGAAATCCAAGATGTTGAAGAATTTACCTTTGAAGATCCAAACACCTTAATCCGGTGAAATCGTGTTAAATCGACTATCCAAGCTTCCCAATCCAAGATATATGTTTAGTGTAACACCTCAATTCTCTTACGGGTAATTACACGCCGTAGGGACCACCAGGGCCTACCAGGCTGACATTACAAACATACACAATAACTCAATAATACGAAGACGTAACCAAAAATAAAGTGGGGTCGTGGCCTCGGCCAAAATGTGCAAGTTCAGTACAATTCATAATATAATCCAAGGACATCACTCGACCGACAAACTCGATATCCAGTACATATTAAAATAAAACGAAAACAGACACATTCCAAAACAATGACTCGAGCTCTTTAACATCTCGGCTGCCCGTCAACTCCATGTGGACCACGTGTATGCTCCTGTTTCTAGGTACCACCTGAAATCCATAAACATTCCACCTCAACGAGGGGTTAGCAACAACAGTTAGTGCAAGTACAATATTACAGTATTTTAATACACATGCATTTCCAAAAACCATTTATAAAACATTACATAATCATGATATTCCGGAATATCTAACATCATTCATCAATAAAAAACATCACTCAAGGTAATTCTCGTGCAAGACCACTCGGCCAAGTCCCTGTGGGCCCCGTCGAGCCAATCCCCAGGTGAGAATACCTCCCTTCGAAAGTAACCCTCGCGCAAGGCCACACGGCCAAGTCCTTGTGTGCCCTGTCGAGCAACCCCAGGTGAGAGTACCCCGAGAACATCCATGCAACACTTAATCATCACAATATCGTTACTGAAATGCATGTCATAACATAAAGCAATAAAGTACTTTCCTTGGTTCCTAAAATACGAAGCGGACGACGAACGAAAAAGGCTTCGATCCGAAACAACTCCAATTCCCAATCCTAACAACAATAGAGACCCAATCAACTACAATCCTGCTGAAAAATCATGAATCATACGACGTTCTACCCTTATGAACAATACACCGAACACTATGAAGGCATAAGCGCCAAATTCAATCAACGAAGGGAAAAACTTGGAATTAATCCATTAAAGTTCTAGGAAAACATAAAACCACAATTACCCAACTATAATCCATCATCGATCGAAGCAAAAACGAAAGGAAAATGAATTATTGCCAAGAACCCTAAAGTTTGGTATAATGTCTAAATACCTCAATTCAACGATGAAATGGGGGAAGGAAGATGATTGATTCGAGTTATAATCTCTAATTCCGAGTTATATGATGATAGAATGAAATATCCGAATGAAATCGCCCAAAATCGCCAAGAAGGAGTGAAGAGCTGAGAGGAGGAGAGAAAATGGGGTTAAAACCCGTGTCTGTCCTATTTATACTCAGACGAAACACGATGCAACAAACAGCCCATCCAGCGCCGTGTTTACCGCCGTATTGCAAGTCAACGAGTGCACCTGTGCGACCCGGCTCACAGACACGGCACAGAATGCCGCTGGTCTTGTGCCGTTTCATGAGGCAGCGAGCACCCCTGTGCGACACGGCGCACAGACACGGCGCAGAATGTCGCGGGTCTTGCGCCGTTTCGCGAGACAGTGAGCATCCCTGTGCGACCCGGTGCACAAACACGGTGCAAAATGCTGCGGGTCTTGCGCCGTTTTGCACAGGTCATGCCCGATAGCTTCCTGCCGCATGACGACGCTACCAAAACTGAAAAGGACGGTAAGACCACAACACGACAAGCTGATCCAACGGTCCGAGAAAAATACAAGCAACGAAGAAATAATATCCAATAAACCGAAACGGTCCGAGGTAAACAACCATAAACGAACAATAACAAATAAACCGGGAAATAAAAGTACGGATACTACATTCCTCCCCTCTAACAAAGCGTTTCGTCCCGAAACTTAAAATGTGAACAACTCCGGATACTTCGACTTCATGCTGTCCTCGGTTTCCCATGTAGCTTCCTCCGTCCCATGCCTTGACCATTGCACCTTCACTAACAGAATAGCTTTACGTCTAAGTTGTTTGACCTGGCATCCCAAGATCCGAATCGGTTTCTCCTCAAATGTGACGTCGGACCCCAAAGCAATCTCCCCGAAATCAATAATATGGATAGGATCCGACACGTATTTCCTCAATTGTGAGCCATGAAACACATTATGCACGTGACTTAATGATGGCGTAAGAGCCAAACGATAGGCGAGGTCCCCAACTCGCTCCAAAATTTCAAAGGGTCCAACATACCTCGGGCTAAGTTTACCCTTCCGACCGAAACGGTAAACTCCTCGAGTTGGCGACACCTTTATTAAAACGTGATTTCCAACTTCAAACTCCAATGGTCGGAGACACGTGTCGGCATAGGACTTCTACCGACTTTGAGCCGTCAATAACCTATCACTGATCAGAGTAATCTTTTCTCTCGTCTCGGCTACCAAGTCCGGTTCAGTACCTACCAATTCAGACGTGTCATCCTAACATAAAGGTGATCTACACCTTCATCCGTACAAGGCCTCAAATGGTGCCATTTTAATCGAGGCGTGCCAACTGTTGTTGTACGTGAAGTCGACTAATGGCAGATGTGACTCCCAATCATCTTTCCAGTCTAAAGTACATGCTCTCAACATTACTTCCAGTGTTTGTATAGTCCGCTCATTGTCCGTGCATGCGAGGGTGATATGATGTACTGAGTCTCAACTCGGTTCGCAAGGCTCGATGAACGGCCTGCCAGGAATGTGATACAAACCGGCCGTCTCGATATGAAACAATACTCTTAGGGGTCCCATGCAATCTCACGATTTCCGCAATAAATACCCGCGCCAATCTCTCCGGTCCCCAAGTATCCTTAATTCCCAGAAAATGAGCAGATCTGGTTAGTCGGTCGACGATGACCCAAATCATGTTCATTCCGTTCCTTGTCCTGGGCATACTGGTAATGAAATCCATAGAAATATCCTCCCATTTCCACTCTAGGATAGGAAGTGGTCTTAATATCCCCGCGGGTCGCTGATGCTCGATCTTAACCTGCTGACAGGTCAGACACTTCGACACAAACTCACTAACGTCTGTCTTTAAATTACTCCACCAGTAATTACCCCTTACATCCTTGTACATTTTGCTTGTACCCGGATGTATGGAATAAGGTGTACTGTGAGCTTCTCTCAAAATTTTCTGTCTCAACTCAATATCGCACGGGACACACAACCTGTCGCGAAATCTTAAAATTCTGTCATCATGAACCACAAATCCCGGAGCTTTCCCTTTTTCAACGTCCTCCCTCAACTGGACTAGGAACGGGTCCTTATACTGTTTCGCCTTGATATCATCAATCAAAGATGAAGTGATCTCTAACGCACACAGCTGACCCTGAACTCTCTGAACCCAAACTTCGATATTATGACGAATCAAATTCTGTTGGATCCCGTTCTGAGGCGTAAGTACCTCCAACATCTGCAAAGCTATCGGCCTACGAATCAAGGCATCAACCACAACTTTTGCCTTGCCCGGATGATAAAGAATCTCAAGGTCGTAATGTTTAATTAATTCTAGCCACCTACGCTGCCTCATGTTCAATTCCTTTTGACTGAAGATGTACTTCAGACTCTTGTGATCCGTGTAAATCTTACAAGATATCCCGTAAAGATAATGCCTCCAAATTTTTAAAGCGAAAACAACTGCAGCTAGTTCCAAATCATGAGTAGGGTAATTTGCTTCATATGGTTTCAATTGTCCAGACGCATAAGCAATCACCCTATCCCTCTGCATTAGAACACATCCCAGTCCGAGTCCCGAAGCATCACTATAGATGACAAAATCTTCAGTACCCTAAGGTAAAGACAAAATTGGCGCCGAAGTTAACCGCCTCTTTAACTCATCAAAGCTGTTCTGTCTCTCCACACTCCATTCGAACTTTCGGGATTTCTGAAGTAACTGAGTAAGCGGTCGAGTGATTTTTGAAAATACCTCGACAAACCTATGGTAATACCCGACAAGTCCCAAGAAACTCCGCGTCAACTTCACGTTCCTAGATGGTTCCCATTCAATAATTGCTGCTATCTTCTGAGGATCCACCCGAACCCCTTCAGCTGAAATTATGTGTCCGAAAGGCTACTCTCTTAAGCCAAAACTCACACTTAGAAAACTTTGCCTACAATTTCTCTATCCTCAAGGTGTTCAACACTATATGGAGGTGTTCAGCGTGGTCTACCTCGTTCTGTGAGTAGATAATAATGTCGTCAATGAAAACGACCACAAATTTATCGAGATAATCAATGAAGACTTTATTCATCAACTGCATAAATACGGCGGGAGCATTAGTTAGCCCAAACGGCATAACCACGAACTCATAGTGACCATAACGGGTACGAAAAGCAGTTTTCGGAATATCTGAATCCCGAATTCTAAGTTGATAATATCCCGAACGCAAATCGATTTTAGAGAAAACAGTAGCTCCCTAAAGCTGGTCGAACAAGTTATCTATATGGGGCAATGGGTACTTGTTCTTGATAGTCAGCTTGTTCAACTCCCGATAATCGATGCACAGACGGAACGAGCCGTCTTTCTTCTTAACGAAGAGGACTGGTGCCCCCCAAGGTGACGCACTTGGTCGAATATACCCTTTGTCAAGAAGCTCGCCTAACTGCTTTTTCAGCTCTAACATCTCAGTAGGCGCCATACGATACAGTGCACGAGAAACAGGTGAAGCACTCGACTCAAGATCAATGGAAAACTCTACATCTCTAGATGGGGGTAAACTCGGGAGATCATCTGGAAATACATCAGGATACTCGCTCATGACTGGAATCGATGATATATCAACTCCACCATCATCGGTACTCAGGGCATAGCACCAATAACCGATATAATTTTGATTCAGTAATTTCATCGCCTTGATGGCTGAAATCATTTTCCCCGAACTACCCGGATTACGACCCACGAAAGTATGCTCGACACCCTCCTCGGATAATAAAGAGATGGTTCGAGTCCGGTAGTTCATAATAGCGCCATGCCGAACCAACCAATCATCTCCGAGAATCACATCCTCACCCTTCAGATCCACAACAATGAGGTCTGAAGGCCAATCCCGACTCCCAATGTAACAGGGCAATCCCTAACCTCTCGATCACCAACCAAACGCTCCCCACTCGGAGTACCCACCACAAACGCTTCACAGTCAACAAAACAATCAAGACCCAAATGATACACACAGTCAAGTGCAATAAAAGAATGCGTAGCTCCCGAATCAAATAATATAGAAATAGGCTGAGAAAGTATCTGCGAGGTACCTGCAGCTACTGGAGCCTCTGCATCGTCCGCGCGCCTCATCTGATAAACCCTCGGCTGAACCGATCCGACACTCAATGTGGCCTGACGATCTGACCGACCTCGACCTCTGCCTCATGCAAAAGTCTGCTGCGATTGACCAGTTGTAACCCCCAGATTCACACCAGGAGTAGGCGCCGAATTCTATTGCTTATTGAGTCTGGTGGCGGCCTCACAATAGGCAGCTCGGTGACCGGTCTGTCCGCACGAATAGCAAGTCGTAGGAGATACGAGACAATCTCTGAACTGGTGACCAGCTTGGTTACAATTAAAACATAGTCCTCTGCCAGATGAAAAAGGATGGTCCGGTCGTGTGTTTGGAGCACTATAAGTTTGCTGAACGGATTTCCCGATAGCAGAGTGAGAAGCCTGAGGTTTTCGAAATCCACTGCTCTTGTTTCCTGAAAAACCACTAGACGTCTTCGGCTTCTTGTTCTCGATGCCCGGTCTTGATGCAGAAATAACCATCTCAATGGCCAAAGCACGATCCTGGTATTCTTTCAAAGTAGTACATCGAAAGCCTGCAATACCCTCTCGAATCCTGGGTTTCATCCGTAAATCAAAATAACGGATCTTATCCGCCTCAGTCCTCACTTGCTCACAAACGTAGCCCAGCTGCTGATTATATGAAACGATAGCTTCAGTGATAGACACATACAGAGAAGTCGCAGTAAAGAAATCTGCAATGCGTTTCTCCTTAATTGGCCAAGGACAATACTCTTCTTCCATGGCAACTTTAAACTCGGCACAGGTGGCCATGCGATCCGTAGGCCCCACAGCTTCCAACCAGTCTGCGGCTTCCTTGTCAAGAAAGTATTTAGCAATAGGAACCCGTCTCTCTTCTGGGCAAGCAATAGCATCGAAGATTTTACCAAACTGGAACAACCAACCTCCCAGCACAACGTGTCAGACGCCCCAGCGAAACGGGGAGGTTGCATCTTCATCACTCCCTGAAGCCACTTAGTAGCCCCAGCAATCTCATCAGACTGCTGGTCACGGTACCCGGCCTCGTTCAACTGAACTAATTGTGCTGCTACTTGTTGAAGTATAGTAGCTATGCCGACATTCACATTAGTCTCAGCCGTCGGTTCTTGATTAACAGAAGGATCCGGCTGACCGCCAGGATTCAAAGGGTCAGTGTTTGGTACCGCATGGGTCGCCGAGCCAGATGTGGCACTAGGTGTATCAGGCTCAAGAACAATGCCACGTCCATAGCCTCTACCGCGACCACGTCTACCACGCCCTCTCATCATGCTAAAAGATAAAAGATATGAAAATTATCAGCACAGTTCACAATTCTAAGAACTCAGGTTTAAAACACTATGAAAGAAATAAAAATATACAAAGAGTTTCACAAAGTCTTACTACCACGGGTTATACGGTTCTACAGCAGCGCCAGATGTTAAGCTCGGTCAGTGTACATGACTCTAAGGACTTGACAGACCCAAATAACCAAAGGCCTAGGTATTTCCGAACCTAGGCTCTAATACCATAAATGTAACACCCTAATTCTCTTACGGGTAATTACACGCCGTAGGGCCCACCAGGGCCTACCAGGCTGACATTACAAACATACACAATAACTCAATAATACGAAGACGTAACCAAAAATAAAGTGGGGCCGTGGCCTCGGCCAAAATGTGCAAGTTCAGTACAATTCATAATATAATCCAAGGACATCACTCGACCGAAAAACTCGATATCCAGTACATTTTAAAATAAAACGAAAACAGACACATTCCAAAACAATGACTCGAGCTCTTTAACATCTCGGCTGCCCTTCAACTCCATCTGGACCACGTGTATGCTCCTGATTCTCGGTACCACCTGAAATGCATAAACATTCCACCCCAACGAGGGGTTAGCAACAACAGCTAGTGCAAGTATAATATTACAATATTTTAATACACAGGCATTTCCAAAAACCATTTATAAAACATTACATAATCATGAGATTCCGGAATATCGAACATCATTCATCAATCAAAAATATCACTCAAGGTAATTCTCGTGCAAGACCACTCGGTCAAGTCCCTGTGGGCCCCGTCGAGCCAATCTCCAGGTGATAATACCTCCCCTCGAAAGTAACCCTCGCGCAAGGTCACACGGCCAAGTCCCTGTGTGCCGCGTCGAGCAACCCCAGGTGAGAGTACCCCGAGAACATCCATGCAACACTTAATCATCACAATATCGTTACTGGAATGCATGTCATAACATAAAGCAATAAAGTACTTGCCTTGGTTCCTAAAATATGAAGCGGACGATGAACGTAAAAGGCTTCGATCCGAAATAACTCCAATTCCCGATCCTAACAACAATAGAGACCCAATCAACTACAATCCCACTGAAAAATCACGAATCATACGACGTTCTACCCTTAGGAACAAAACACCGAACACTATGAAGGCATAAGGACCAAATTCGATCAACGAAGAGAAAAACTTGGAATTAATCCACTAAAGTTCTAGGAAAACATAAAACCAAAATTACCCAACTATAATCCATCATCGATCGAAGCAAAAACGAAAGGAAAATGAATTATTGCCAAGAACCCTAAAGTTAGGTATAATGTCAAAATACCTCAATTCAACGATGGAATGGTGGAAGGAAGATGATTGATTCGAGTTATAATCTCCAATTCCGAGTTATATGATGATAGAATGAAATATCCGAATGAAATCGCCCAAAATCGCCAAGAAGGAGTGAAGAGTCGAGAGGAGGAGAGAAAATGGGGTTAAAACTCGTTTCTGTCCTATTTATACTCAGACGAAACACGGCGCAACAAACGGCCCATCCAGCGCCGTGTTTACTGCTGTATTGCAAGTCAATGAGTGCACCTGTGCGACTCGGCGCACAGACACGGTGCATAATGCTGCTGGTATTGTGCCGTTTCACGAGGCAACGAGCACCCGCGCACACACACGGCGCAGAATGCCGCGGGTCTTGCACCGTTTCGCGAGACAGTGAGCATCCCTGTGCGACCCGGCACACAGACACGGCACAGAATGCCGCGGGTCTTGCGCCGTTTCGCGAGACAGTGAGCATCCCTGTGCGACCCGGCGCACAGACACGGCGCAGAATGCCGCGGGTCTTGCGCCGTTTGCTGTGTCATGCCGATGACTTCTGCCACATGACGACGGTACCAAAACTGAAAAGGACGGTAAGACCACAACACGACAAGTCGATCCAACGGTCCGAGAAAAATATAAGCAATGAAGAAATAATATCCAATAAACCGGAACGGTCCGAGGTAAACAACCACAAACGAACAATAACAAATAAACCGGGAAATAAAAGTACGGATAATACATTTAGAACACTCCTTAACAAGTGATGTGATGAAGAAAGTCTCTCCCAAAGACCTCTCTCTCGGAACTCAAGTGAAGAAGGGTGAAATGAGTGCAAAAATCTCGTTCAAGTCTATATAAACTGCCGAACGTTACGGCCGTAACTCGGCCTACTTACGGCCGTAACCTCTACAAGTCAAAGGCCTTACGGCTGTGATCAGCCACATCGTACGGGCGTAACTCGGTTTCGTCGAAAGTCTGCCGACAGACTTACGGCCGTAACCGCACCTGCCTTACGGGCGTAACTCGACTCATACAGCCGTACTCGGCAAGACTTACGGGCATATGAAACCTTCGTCGAAACTGACCGGGCACCCTGCTCGAATTTTACAGCCGTAACCGGCCAAGCCTTACGGCCGTACCTGTCTCATCTTACGGCCATATGTCGCAACACTTACGGCCGTAAGCCCTCTTCGTCCGACATGTCGTGAAAACCACGAACGCATGTTACGGCTGTAGCCTGCCTATCCTTACGGCCATAACTCACCTTTGGCCAAAACATCCTTAAGCCAACAAATGCATGTTACGGACGTAATGCATGATCAGTTACGGCTGTAACTCACTGCTGGAAATGACACGGTCCGACAACTCCGTCTTCTCGTTACGAAAGGTGAATGATCCGACATACAATACTTGTATGAATGTAATTAAGTCCAATAACACGCGATAGATGATACTTCCAACACAAGACTATCATTCACGATGATTATGATAATACTCTCTTCTCGATCCACAAACGAAGATGAATGACGATCGGTAACTGATACACGATTAACAATATGCCAACGACGAATACAAATGAATGAATCATGAATGATGAGTGATTATTAATGAGTGAAAATTACTGAGTGACAATTACTGACTGATAATTACTGAATGATAATGAATGAATTACAACCGGGTATTACAATTACCACATAGCAAAAAAATAAATCTGGTGACATAAATAAATGGATCAACAACTAACCTGTAGAATATAATCCTCTGTGGCCAACAATGATTGGACCAGTAGAAAGTATGCAGAAGTTCCCTACAAAAATAATAATGCAAGCCAGTAGAATTTTACATTAAAACGAGGGCAAATTTATGAGATAAACATGTTATTTTTTAACAAGAAACGATTCAACATAATTTGCTTAGTGACCCTTTTGAAAATTCTTACCAGCACTCACAACGTCTAATTTGTACCTGTTAATAAGCAGGAGTGAGATAGTTTACAAAATGGTCATACCATTATTATGAATTGGAAGAACCTGGACCTTAATATTGTTGAGGTCCATTCACCTAGAGTCATATGATCATTTAGGAGTGCATCAAGAGAGAGAAAGTGAACCATTAACTAAGGCATTAAAATGTTAACAAATCCTTCTAAAATGAAAGTTATGTAAGTGAGAACTATTTAAACTACTTGAGGAATATCAAACTTGAAGGTAATCAAAAGAAAAATTATACAAATCTATTGCCTCCTGAATTTGGCAGGCCAAGAAGGCTATATAAAGAAGGCTAATAACTTACATGTGAATTAGTGTAGGACCCTCAATTGGTTTGCAAGAAAAAGTATACAGAAAGTGATCTACAGGAATGTCTACAAACATCAAGAAGTTTAAGGAGTCCTATTTCATAGAATCCAAATCTTCTTAGCATGCGCAGTACAAAAAGGGCTGAAGTCTTAAAAGAGCACCACATTAAAAGAACTAAGGGAAATGAACAAAAATTATGATAACATCATCTCAGGTCAAGACTGGTGTTATACCAACCAAAGACAATCTCAAAACAGAAACAAATGAAGGTAAGTTGACATAAATAATTAAAGAACAATAGAACGGATTACATACTTGTCCATGATCGAGACAAGCTGTTTTCTCACGTCCTGCACCTTTCTCAAAAAAAAATAAAACACTTTTACAAAATCTCATACGCACACGTACAAAAATCTCATTTACAGCAAAGAAACACATCTCAAGAATTTCAAAACACACTCATTTCCAAAATTTACACAAATTCTTACGTAGTGAATTCAATCAAACTTATGTGGTTCTATGTGATTCTTTCTAATTACATAACAACTTATCATCTCAATTTTCAGAGAAAATCCATCTTCCTGTTTCAGTTTCTTCAACCTAGGTCCATCGTGGGAAAAAAATGTCTCAGTCTCCACCTAACCAATTCATCTTCAAACATTGATACACACACACATAAATGTCAGAACTAGGAAACCAAATACCCAAATTATTCAATAGCATAATCCCATAATTTTGTTTAGGACCGATAAAACTAAAGGAATTCAAACCTGTGATTTTATTTGGCTACTACAAGCTCAATCCTCATCCACTCCTCCACTATACCCTCATTTCTAGATTCGAAATGTCGTCGCCGCCTCTAAGCCATACTGAATCGAATACTGTGACTTCCATTTTCTTTTGCCGAAAAATTCAAAGGGAGATTCGCGGAGATCTGACCCGAGTTTGGGAATTATGGAGAGTCCAATGGCTGCTCTTATCGATGGACCACTGCCACTGGTACTTCGGCCACCGGTTCTGCGGGTTGCTGGAAGAAGTATTCCCTGTGACTGAGAGAGACCAGCTGTTGGGGATAGGAGTCACATAGAGAGAGGAGAAGTACAGAATGGGAACCGTGGACTTTAGACCGGTTTTGCAATATTACCCTTATTTCAGATGTGGCCGTCGCCTGTACTAAGGGAGTGCCAAAATGTATTTATACATTAAAACTGAAAGGTTTATGACTGCTCAAGATAGTCACAAATATTTAAATTTGTGACTGCTCAAGACAGCCAGAACACTTGTGATAGTCATTAACAGTCACAAATATTTGGATTTATAACTGTTTAGTGTTTGTGACTGTTATTGGCAGTCATAAAATTGTGACTGTCATTGACATTCACAAATCCAATGAGGTTCAGTGTCACAAAATCCTGTTTTTGGTGTAGTGACACCTGCTCATTTTGAAAGTTTGGATAACCTTGAGGTTTCCATTTACCTCTCCCATTTTGAAATTTGTTTTTAGGGAGTCTTTGGTAATAATTTGCATAATATTTTGACTGCTGTGTTGTTACCCAAAATATTATCCGGGGATAATATTGCTGGAATGATTGAGTAACAAACAAATGCGAGAACACTTCCGTGGGAAAATAAACAACACAAGATTTGCCGGGGTTGTTAATCCCGGGCTTGAATGCTCTCGCGAGATGTTATTAATATGAATACGTTTGAGTACAAATATCAATGTAAGGATGTGATTACAATGAGTGTAAAAGATCCTATTTATCTAGCTCTTGAGCGAAGCTTTGTGTGTTTCGTCTCTGGCGACCGTCTTTCTGTAAGAGGTGTTGATAGAGAAGAAATGCTGAGAAATAGCTATTGCCAAGAGTAAGAAAGCAAAGTTATGGGTTGAGCTTGTTCCGAAGCAGAGAGTTTTCCAAGTGTAGGCAGCCTTGTATTTATAGGAACTGAGATGCTCTGTTTACTGACGAGCGATCGCCTTTCATGTAATATAATAAGGGGCGATCGTCTTTATGTCACATGGGCTGTCTGCCTTAAAGTCCGCGGCTGCTGCTGGCAGCCAGCTGTGCGGTCCAATGAGGAGCCGGATACGTCTGATTCTTTGTCACGGGCGGTCCCACGGTACACCTTTCGGCGGGTCTGTCGGTTGGTGGAAAGATGCTGACAGGCTGTGGTCAACGATCCATGTCTTGCGGCGCCTTTTCCGGATATGCACGTGGGTCTTTGTCGTGAACTCCGGCCTTCACCGACTGGACGGGTGATGGCTTCGCGTGGCATGAGGCGGTCGTCATTTGATCGGTCACCAGGAGTCGATCGCCAAGTACCGAGAGACGATCGCCTTAGATGTCGATCGCTCGGCACCGGGACTTGTCCTGGGACCTTCGGTCGGCCAATCTGCCTTGCCTGTTGGGCTCTGGCTCGGTCGCCCGATCTCTGAGTTGATCGCCTCTTGAGACGTATAAATCTCGACACAACAATTACCCCCGAGCTTGATCCGATGTTGAAGACATGGGGTGAGATGGTTCTTGCTGGCGATCGTGTAGGATGAAGACGGGCGATCCGTTGAGTGGACTTTGGTCTCGGACTTGGGCGATCTGGTCGATTGGCTAGCTATCTTCGGTCTTGTACCTGCAATAAACAATTTTGGCCGATCCCTCGTAGAAAGCTAATTGTTTCGTCGCTGAGGAACCGTGCACAGTCGCGGAGTTCGATGGACCAACTCCATGACCGTGTCTTATGCGCGAGCGACATTGTCTGTCTCGTGACTCATTTTATTGTGAGGGTCCTCTGTTAGGCTGCGCCTCGCCTCATATTTAAACGAAGGGCGTGCGGTCTTGGTCTAGAGGAGTCCTTGCGCGGGGCGTCGTCGGATTAATCAACTCCACTTCCGCGGATTGTTAGCTCTGCTTCCACCTCGGCCCGCCATGAAGATGGAGACCCTCGACGGTATACGTTGAGACAGGGGTAGGGACGCGTCGCATTGTCCGGGTCCACCAAGTTGGATGATGAACCTTTGAGGGCAAGCGAGCATGTCCACTGATTAGTTTTGGAGGGCCCTCAGACTACGCCGGCCTCGTATTTAAACGAAGAGTGGGCGATTGTGGCCCAAAGGGACCTTGTATGGCCTAAGCAATCGGTTCCATCGACCACCAGGACCATGGCTGCACTCTTCTACCTCGGATCGTCATGTGGATGCCGACCTTCGACGGTATACGTTGTGCGGGGGAGGCGATCTCGTGCCTCAGTCCATCATGTTAGACGGTGAACTGTAGATGGCGAACGAGTCCTCCGGTTTTTATGATGTCGTTTGATAATGGCGATCGGGCTGGAAGACTAGTGATCGTAGTTCGTCTGCCGATCGCGTTGCTCATAGGTTGAAAAGTAACCTTTGCCTGGCCAGAAAGTCTGTGGCTTTGGCGCGGAAAATCGCATAGGTCGGGGGAATGTCCTTCGTTAGGTGCCTGAACATAGGCGAAAGACCGTTGAATCCCCCAACGATCGAGTATAGGGCGATCTCGTCGCTTACCGGCTCGCCGTTGAGGATTATCTCGTCCACCCGGTTGATGTAGTCCGAGTCGGACTCTTCTTCCCCTTGCCTGATCTGCATCATGCGATGGGGACCGTCTGGCCGAGCGACCTTGGCAGCGAAGTACGATGTGAAGTTGTTCGCCAGTTGATCAAAGGAACTGATGGATCGTGGTGGCAATGAGACGTACCACCTATGGGCCAGGATGCCCAGTGTTAGCGGGAACATTCGGCACCTGGTCGCGTCTGATGCCCCGCACCCGGTCATGTATATCCGGAACTTACTCAGGTGAGTCTCAGGATCTGACCTCCCCTCGTACAGAGGTGTTTTGGGAGGAGCGATCCTACGCTACACGGGGGCGAGCTCGATGTGGACCGCGAGTGGCTCGCTCGGCCCGGTGATCTTGCTATTGGCGCCTGCCCCAATTTCTAGGAGCGCCTTCATGTCGTCGAGCTGGCGTTGCATCGCGGCCATCGCTGTAGCATGGTCGCTCGTGGTTCGGATTTTGGGGCGGGAGCCGAGGCGATCGTGTACCGATTTCCTGACTCCGCGGTCGCCGATCTCAGTTCTTCGGCGAGGATGAGCCAGATGGCTGGTCGGCCTTCTGGGTGTTGGATAAGCTGAACTCCTGGTGACGGATTCGGGCTCCGTCGTCTCGTGGTTGGGACCGGACTGCCCCGGTCGCCATGATGGGTCGCTGCCTAGGCGGTTGAAGACGGAGGTGTCCTGCCTTGTGGACGCCTTTTCTTGCGAATCGGGGCCTCCTGGCGATCGCTCGGCTAGTAGCCCCTTGAACTTCCGTTTGCTCACGCGGCGGATGGCCGAGGGGGTTATAACGGGCGGCGCGTCGAAAGCTCTTCGCCGCTCCTGTAGGATGGCCATGGCCTCTTCGATCTGTTCCGTGGTTTGGAACTGATCGAGCGAGAGGCTTGGGCCATCCCTCAGGGGCGGGATCGAGAGTCTTGTACCGTGGAGGCTACCCTCCGCCATAGGCTGTGGCTCGGATTGAGACGGAATGAGGTGTTTGGCAGATCGACCAGCGGCTTTCTTTGATGCAGAGGCAGAAGTCATGACTTTGAAAACTTTTATCTGAAGAACAGTGAGTGTTTCTTCAGGTATATGCCCCGGAGAACAGTGAGTGTTCTTAGAGACGGTAGGAATAAAAATAAAGGTTTAGGTCCCCTTCCTCTAGCACCAATTGTTGTTACCCAAAATATTATCCGGGGATAATATTTCTGGAATGACTGAGTAACAAATAAATACGAGAACACTTTCGTGGGAAAATAAACAACACAAGGTTTGCCGGGGTTTTTAATCCCGGGCTTGAATGCTCTCGCGAGATGTTATTAATATGAATACGTTTGAGTACAAATATCAATGTAAGGATGCGAATACAATGAGTGTAAAAGATCCTATTTATCTAGCTCTTGAGCGAAGCTCTGCATGTTTCGTCTCTACCGACCGTCTTTCGTGTAAGAGGTGTTGAGAGATAAGAAAGGCTGAGAGATAGCTGTTGCCAAGAGTAAGAAAGCCAAGTTATGGGTTGAGCTTGTTCCGAAGCAGAGAGTTTTCCAAGTGTAGGCAGCCTTATATTTATAGGAGTTGAGATGCTCTGTTTAGTGACGAGCGATCGCCTTTCATGTAATATAATAAGGGGCGATCGTCTTTATGTCACATGGGTCGCTCGCTTTAAAGTCCGCAATGGCCGGGCGGCTAGTCAGGCGGTCCAATGAGGAGCCGGCACGCGTCCTGAGTTGCTGTCACGGGCGGTCCCACTGTACACCTTTTGGCGGGTCTGTCGGTTGGTGGAAAGATGCTGACAGGCTGTGGTCAACGATCCATGTCTTGCGGCGCCTTTTCCGGATCTGCACATGGGTCTCTATCGTGAACTCCGGCCTTCGCCGACTGGACGGGCGATGGCTTTGCGTGGCATGACGCGGTCGTCATTTGATCGGTCACCAGGAGTTGATCGCCAAGTACCGAGAGACGATCACCTTAGATGTCGATCGCTCGGCACCGGGACTTGTCCTGGGACCTTCGGTCGGCTAATCTGCCTTGGCTGTTGGGCTCTGGCTCGGTCGCCCGATCTCTGAGTCGATCGCCTCTTGAGACGTATAAATCTCGACACAACAATTACCCCCCAACTTGCTCCGATGTTGAAGACATGGGGTGAGGTGGTTCTTGCTGGCGATCGTGTAGGATGAAGACGGGCGATCCGTTGAGTGGACTTTGGTCTCGGACTTGGGCGATCTGGTCGATTGGCTAGCTATCTTCGGTCTTGTACCTGCAATAAACAATTTTGGCCGATCCCTTGTAGAAAGCTGATTGTTTCGTCGCTGAGGAACCGTGCACAGTCGGGGAGTTCGATGGACCAACTCCATGCCCGTGTCTTATGAGCGAGCGACATTGTCTGTCTCGTGACTCATTTTATTGTGAGGGTCCTCTGTTAGGCTGCGCCTCGCCTCGTATTTAAACGAAGGGTGTGCGGTCTTGGTCTAGAGGAGTCCTTGCGCGGGGCGTCGTCAGATTAATCAACTCCACTTCCGCGGCTTGTTAGCTCTGCTTCCACCTCGGCCCGCCATGAAGATGGAGACCCTCGACGGTGTACGTTGAGACAGGGGTAGGAACGCGTCGCATTGTTCGGGTCCACCAAGTTGGATGATGAACCTTTGAGGGCGGGCGAGCATGTCCACTGATTAGTTTTGGAGGGCCCTCAGACTACGCCGGCCTCGTATTTAAACGAAGAGTGGGCGATTGTGGCCCAAAGGGACCTTGCATGGCCTAAGCAGTCGGTTCCATCGACCACCAGGACCATGGCTGCACTCTTCTACCTCGGATCGTCATGTGTATGCCGACCTTCGACGGTATACGTTATGCGGGGGAGGCGATCTCGTGCCTTAGTCCATCATGTTAGACGGTGAACTGTAGATGGCGAACGAGTCCTCCAGTTTTTATGATGTCGTTTGATAATGGTGATCGGCCGAAGACCGTGATCGCTGCTCGTTAAACGCGATCGCGTTGCTCATAGGTTGAAAAGTAAACTTTTCCTCGCCAGAAAGTCTGCGGCTTTGGCGCGAAAAATTGCATAGGTCGGGGGAATGTCCTTCGTTAGGTGCCTGAACATAGGCGAAAGACCGTTGAATCCCCCGAGGATCGAGTAGAGGGCGATCTCGTTGCTTATGGGCTCGCCGTTGAGGATTATCTCGTCCACCCGGTTGATGTAGTCCGAGTCGGACTCTTCTTCCCCTTGCCTGATCTGCATCATGCGATGGGGACCTTCTGGCCGAGCGACCTTGGCAGCGAAGTATGACGTGAAGTTGTTCGTCAGTTGATCAAAGGAACTGATGGATCGTGGTGGCAATGAGACGTACCACCTATGGGCCAGGTTGCCCAGCGTTAGTGGGAACATTCGGCACCTGGTCGCGTCTGATGCCCTGCACCCGGTCATGTATATCCGGAACTTGCTCAGGTGAGTCTCAGGATCCGACCTCCCCTCGTACAGAGGTGTTTTGGGAGGAGCGATCCTACGCTGCACGGGGGCGAGCTCGATGTGGACCGCTAGTGGCTCGCTCGGCCCGGTAATCTTGCTATTGGCGCCTGCCCCAATTTCTAGGAGCGCCTTCATGTCGTCGAGCTGGCGTTGCATCGCGGCCATCGCTGTAGCATGGTCGCTCGTGGTTCGGCTTTCGGGGCGGGAGCCAAGGCGATCATGTACCGATTTCCTAACTCCGCGGTCGCCGATCTCGGTTCTTCAGTGAGGATGTGCCAGATGCCTGGTCGGCCTTCTGGGAGTTGGATAAGCTGAACTCCTGGTGACGGATTCGGGCTCCGTCGTCTCGTGGCTGGGACCGGACTGCCCCGGTCGCCATGATGGGTTGCTGCCTAGGCGGTTGAAGATGGAGGTGTCCTGCCTTGTGGATGCCTTTTCTTGCGAATCGGGGCCTCCTGGCGATCGCTCGGCTAGTAGCCCCTTGAACTTCCGTTTGCTCACGCAGCGGATGGCCGAGGGGGTTATAACGGGTGGCGCGTCGAAAGCTCTCCGTCGCTCCTGTAGGATAGCCATGGCCTCTTCGATCTGTTCCGCAGTTTGGAACTGATCGAGCGAGAGGCTTGGGCCGTCCCTCAGGGGCGGGATCGAGAGTCTCGTACCGCGGCGGCTACCCTCCGTCATAGGCTGTGGCTCGGATTGAGACGGAATGAGGCGTCTGGCGGATCGACCAGCGGCTTTCTCCAATGCAGAGGCAGAAGTCATGATTTTGAAAGCTTTTCTCTGAAGAACAGTGAGTGTTTCTTCAAGTATATGCCCCGGAGAACACTGAGTGTTCTTCGAGACGGTAGGAATAAAAATGAAGGTTTAGGTCCCCTTCATCTAGCGCCAATTGTTGTTACCCAAAATATTATCCGGGGATAATATTTCTGGAATGATTGAGTAACAAATAAATACAAGAACACTTCCGTGGGAAAATAACCAACACAAGGTTTGCTGGGGTTGTTAATCCCGGGCTTGAATGCTCTCGCGAGATGTTATTAATATGAATACATTTCAGTACAAATATCAATGTAAGGATGCGATTACAATGAGTGTAAAAGATCCTATTTATATAGCTCTTGAGCGAAGCTCTGCGTGTTTCGTCTCTGCCGACCGTCTTTCGTGTAAGAGGTGTTGATAGAGAAGAAATGCTGAGAAATAGTTGTTGCCAAGAGTAAGAAAGCAAAGTTATGGGTTGAGCTTGTTCCGAAGCAGAGAGTTTTCCAAGTGTAGGCAGCCTTCTATTTATAGGAGCTGAGATGCTCTGTTTACTGACGAGCGATCGCCTTTCATGTAATATAATAAGGGGCGATCGTCTTTATGTCACATGGGCTGTCTGCCTTAAAGTCTACGGCTGCTGCTGGCAGCCAGCTGTGCGGTCCAATGAGGAGCCAACACGCGTCCTGAGTTGCTGTCACGGGTGGTCCCACTGTACACCTTTCGGCGGGTCTGTCGGTT
Organism: Orobanche coerulescens; assembly: GCA_033398695.1. NCBI lineage: Eukaryota > Viridiplantae > Streptophyta > Magnoliopsida > Lamiales > Orobanchaceae > Orobanche > Orobanche coerulescens. Next base: position 58,561,141 of record CM065809.1, on the reverse strand, counting down.
GGTGGAAAGATGCTGACAGGCTGTGGTCAATGATCCATGTCTTGCGGCGCATTTTCCGAATCTGCATGTGGGTATCTGTCGTGAACTCCGGCCTTCGCCGACTGGACGGGCGATGGCTTCGCGTGGCATGAGGCGGTCGTCATTTGATCGGTCACCAGGAGTCGATCGCCAAGTACCGAGAGACGATCGCCTTAGATGTCGATCGCTCGGCACCAGGAATTATCCTGGGACCTTCGGTCGGCCAATCTGCCTTGGCTGTTGGGCTCTGGCTCGGTCGCCCGATCTCTGAGTCGATCGCCTGTTGAGACGTATAAATCTCGACATAACATGCTGCTTCTGCCTTGGATATTGCCTAGTCTCCTGTATAGGTGGATGCCTTGTAAACCTTGGCTGCTGCCTAAACTTTTGACTCGGCTGCTGCCTATTTTCAAATACGGGTTTGTTTATAGGCTCAGCAGTTTGGAGATAAGTTTCTCCATAAAAGTGGTTTTTGAACTAGAGGGAGTGTTAGGGTCATATCTAAGGCCTGATATTGAATAAAGTGAACTCTTGTATACTATTTAGCTGTTTCAACTTAGATAGCTCAGTTTTGATATGAGCAAGTGCAGCTGACTTTTCACTATTTAAAACAGTCAGCTTATGAACTTCATCTGTAGTATTTTCAGCTGAGTTTTTCAAAATATTTTCAGATTGTTTTTCAAACTCAGCTATAATGTTTTTAAATTTTGCTGACTCTTGGCTGAGTTTGTCAAAATCATTTTTCAGCTGGACTTTCTCATTCTTCAGTTGTGCATTCTCAGCTTTAACAGTTTGGTGAGCTGACTTTCTCATTCTTTTTTTGTATCATTTGTAATAATCAATTAAAATTAAAATTATATCAGCAGGTTAACCAACCGGTACAACACATATCAATTGGTTCAAGGGCGATATTTTTCTAGAATCCAAACATAGACATGATGGTCTCGTTTTATTCATCTTGTCGACTTGATCGTTTCGAAAAAAAATCATCCAAATCCGAGTTCGTATGAAACACACGGACCAATGGTATCAGTCAAAACCGGATTAGACAAGCCTAGTCATATATCCAGTGACAGCATCCGTGATATCAGCAAGCACATGTGTCATCCTAATCAGCAGCCACGTTAGCAAAACACGTCTGTCACAAGCCAAACACGCGTCAACATGTTCCAGCCAATCAGAGAAGGCCACGTGGCATCAAATGTCTGCAAGGCACACGCGGGCACACGCTCTGCCAGCGTGTCAATAACTCCCGCAGTGGCATACACGCGCATGAGAGACACTCGCCCGTCTAGAATCACCTATTCGGTACGTGAACCTCACGCGCGCATCAGAAGCGCGTAACATTAACTGATGATGTGGCAGATAAGATTGAATGATTGTGGGGTGATTTTCAGCAATTAATTGGAGTTGTATTATTGACGAGTGTTGTATTAAAATAATTAGTGATAAGGTTATTTATTATTTAATTATATTAAAATACTCTAAAATAGTAGTATAAATTGGAGAGGAGGTTGAGAGGAAAAAAGTGTGGATAGGGTGGAGAGAATAGAAAAATTGCATTGTAAGAGAGAACAAGTTAATGTGTAATAAAATTATAATTGATAAGTAATATTTATGAGTGAGTAATTTTTTTTTTGTTGAGGTTATTATGAAATTATATCTATATTATTATTAATATGTATATAATAGTTCCAACTATATATTTTTAGTTATTATGATTTTCGCTTCAACATAGAAATATTATTTCATGAATAATATCACGTATTTTTTTTTAGTTATAAGTTCCCCACTGCTTTGTGATTATTGATATTAGTTGATTTTCTTGATTATTTATTTTCTTTTAAATCAGATACATATAATGCTTGGAAATTACAATTATCAAGTGAAGGAAAATATATATTTAAATAGTCATTTTGGGCTCATTGTTAAATCTATAGGGTAATAGTGAGATTGATTTCAACCTATTCATGGAATTTCTTGGATTTGATATATAAAATAAATAATAATTAGACATTGGTGGATTCTAAACTATAGTAAATTGTTTAAAAATCTATTTATCTAAAATTCGGTAAAAGTTCTTGTTATTTAATGCAATCATTACAACCATTCGACAATTAAATTATTTGGGACTAGGTTAGAATTTAATATAATTTGTTTTAATATGATAGAAATATTTTTATTTCACCATCATAGTCCTTAACCGACCTTTCACCGCATATTTACATTGAACGAATCGTGAGCCTCCATTTTAAAGACGACAATAAGTTTTTAGTGTCGTTGTCGGGGAGGCGCAAACGAAGTACAAGAAGACTATCACCATCAAGTTAGTTAAATTATTCTACTAGTTATTTATTTTACTGCTTCTCTTTATTTTTATTATCTGTCTTTTTAATATTTTTCGGACGCATAACCATTCCGTTCCGACTTAATAAAATTTATAATAATTTGGTAAAAATAATAATAATAGTACTTAAAACTTGGAAGGATAGAATTATAATTTATGAAAGGTAAAAAACTTTCATTCAGCTTCTGACCTTAAATCCCTATATCATAACGGACTTTTCGAAACAAACTTCATAATTTTCGGACGCATAATCATTCTGTACCGAACTAATCAAGTTTATGAGTTTATCATAAGAATCTGTTAAATCTCACACAATAGACAATTGATCATAAACTGGGTGAACTAATTCCTCTAATTTACCGAAGTACATTTATTACTAAACAATCATGATGACATCTTACAGTATTCATGATCGTCGTTAATCACGACATTTATTGTTATTCAGTAGAAATCGGAAGTAAGTGTTGTGCGGAGCTAAGTGCTACGATCTTCGAGCGGGAGCCACCGCTAGAGTCCATACGAGTACCTCTAGAGTCCCTTTTTATATCTATATTATTGAGGGGCGGTTAGTCTAAGTCATGAATCGAGCAGTGTGGCTGCGGTTCTAGACAATGCTACCGTCGTAACCTATTCCCTTGGAGCCGAAGGACGGAGTTATCCTAATGTGATTGGGTCATAGATTCGGGTATAGCCGCGATTATGATATGATCCGGGCATAGATCCAAGCTAAGGACATATCAATCCCAGATAAGAGATAACGCAGCACATCACCAAGCGTGAGAGCAATAAGCTCAAAGGCCAATTTTATAGTGACGGTCCGATAAACGCCCAAGGCTACAGTTACTAAACCAAAGGTCATGGCGATAGTCAAATGCCAAACACTGATAATGGTCTAAGACATTATAAAGAGGCTAAGGGATTTTGTCATATAGACGACCTCCTAAAGCTAAATATTGACTGGGCACTCGACATCGCACATCATACTTAACAGTAATATATGGAGATTGATTGTACATTCATTTTATAATCCTTATTTTCTCTTCGAAAACTTGCACCAATTATTAAACAAACTTATTTTCAAACGTGGGCAGAAATACATTATGTCTACATACATATACATAAACTCGTAAAATACGCAAACCCAACTCACTGAGAATCCATTATTCTTATCAACTTTGATTTTTCTAAAAATCCCACTAGAAGAAGAGGATGAAGAGGAAGAAGAGGCAGATGCTGTTAAGAAATGAAGACTGGCCTCGAATACTGCCAAGACATAGGATTTATGAAGCTGCGTTTAATATTTCTTTTATTCCTGTGTCAAAACTGTACTCGTAATTCCGCTGTAACCTTTTGTATTTTGATGTAATATTCCATTGTACTCATGAATATTCTCTTTTCTATGGAATAACCAGTCTTAGTTCACCGGGCTAAGATCCGGAACATGTATGCTTAATGGAAATTTATTATCACAAATATTATTTATTTCATTAACTGTCGCTTTTTTGTCTAACCCCGGTGTGGGGGCATGACATTGCACATGCCGAAAAAAGTTATATTTTAAGTGCGACCATTGTGACGCCTCTAATAATCTGGAAATTCGATCGACTATCAATATATAGTTTGTGTGTCAAGCTAAAAAGAGATTTGAAAAAGGGTGAATACAAGTTTGGCAACAAAATAATAAAGGTCAACTAACGAGAAGAAGAGTGTCTTAACTAAAATTGAAGTTCAACAAACAAAACCAATCCAAAAAATAGACAAAACCGAAAATCCGAATAATCAAGTTGCAAAAGAGAAAACTTTAATAGAATATTTTTCTCCAGTAACTGCTCATTCTCGGTCTTGATAGTGTTACTTACAACTAATGCAACTCATTTCAAACTTAAACCATCAACAATCCAACCTTTCCCATATTTTGACGGTTTGGAAAGACAAGATCCATATATGCATGTCAAGGAATTTCTTGACATTTGTTCTACATTTTTTATTCCAAATTTCTCTGAGGAATCCGTCAAACTTGGACCATTTCCATTTTCTCTCAAAGATAAAGTAAAATTCTAGCTAAATTCTCTTCAAGCAGGAACAATTACTAGTTGGGACCAGCTAGCGAAAACTTTTTCCAATGTCCGAAACTGATAGTTTAGAAGAGAAACATCAGAATTTCTCCAAAAAGAAATGTAGAATTTTGTGAGTGTTAGGAAAGATTTAGGGCGTGTTTAGTTGGTGGAAAACAGCCCAGTTTTTCAGAAATTTTTTTAAAGAATATACAAAATTCAGAAAATATGTTCATTGGGCTGATATTTCCAAGAAAATAGCTGGAAAATAGAATACCCGGTTTTCAAGAAAATCACCAAAATTGGAAAACTATTTTGGATAGTTTTCCTTTATAAACAAGGGTGAGTTTTACAATTTGGAAAAATAGAATACCTGATTTTCTAGAAAATCACCAAATCATATCTAAACACATTTTCCCAATTTTTCATACTTTTCCAATTAGTGGAAGATTTGGAGAACTTCTTGAAAACCAGAAAAGAAAAATTGGAAAAAAAATTCTCCAACTAAACAGGCCCTTAATGATTTAGTCCTTAAGTGTCCCGATCATAGTTTTGAAATATGGCGTCTGGTAAAATACTTTTATGATGGTTTAACTCCAAACAATCGTCAGTTAATCCAATCAATGAATGGTGTAAAATTTCTTCACCTCTCGCTCGACTCTAGAGCCAAATCAATGCATATGACCCCTAAGAAAAGGTGGAATTTATGAGGTTACATAAAATGTTGAAATAAAATCTATTATAGATGATTTAATACGAAAAGTGGATGCCTTAGTCTTGAAGCAATCCACCACCTCGTCAAACTCAAAAAATGAATTTTGTCCTTAAGTGTCCCGATCATAGTTATTTCATTCATCTCAATCTCAATCTCAATCTTCAATTTTGTGTGCAGAATTATTGCCTTCATCTCAATCTTGTCCTTCTGGTCCACAAAATCAAGAAATTTTTAATGAAGAAGTCAATGCATTACACTCATATGGAAGATCTTGAGATAGTCCAATTATTACAGCTTATAATCCAAATTAGAGGAATCATCCAAACTTTTCCTAGAAGCAAAACATGCCTTAAACGAATCATGGAGGACATCAAATGGACATGTCAAATCAACAAAATGTCCATCCTAACCATTATCCTTCAAATACTTACCAATATCCTTTTACAGTGCCAAAGCAACCATCTTTGGAACATACGTTTCAACAATTCATACAATCTACTCAGTATTCCAATAACTCAACAGAATGAAATAGAAGGTTAAATTTTCGAGTCAATCCTTTCCTAACCATAAATAACAATATGAAGTAAACTCTTCTAAGGCATGCTTCCTTCCACTAAATGGGGCCAAACAGATCCATATGAAGTAGATCTAAGACTCTGGTGGTGAAAGTGATAGGTTGTACTGGTTTGAATGATGCTCTGGTTTGCTTTCCCCTCTGACATGCATCACATATACTCTCCTTCTTGATTGCTTCTGCTGGAAGTCATCTGACTAACTTTTGAGAGCTTATCTTATTAATAGCTTTGAAGTTCAGGTGACATAATTTCTTGTGCCATAGCCATCCATTCTCAGCAATTGTTTTTTATAGGAAACAAGTGCTTTGAGTGCCTGTATTCCAATCTATCATGTAAATGTCTCTTCTTCTGAATCCTTGTAGCTTCACTTCTCCAGATATGATATCAATCAACATGCATTTCAAAATAGTGAAGACTACTAGGCTCTTTTCATCACATAATTGACTTATGCTCAACATGTTGTATTTGAGCCCTTTGACATAATACACTTTAGATATGGTTATGTTTCATTTGTGTGTCTCTCCAAATCCTTTTGTCTGACCACTAGAGCTATCTTCAAAGATGATTATGATAATACTCTCTTCTCGATCCACAAACGGAGATGAATGACGATCGGTAATTGATACACGATTAACAATATGCCAACGACGAATACAAATGAATGAATCATGAATGATGAGTGATTATTAATGAGTGAAACTTACTAAGTTACAATTACTGACTGATAATTACTGAATGATAATGAATGAATTACAACCGGGTATTACATACTGCACCCCTTAGAAAGAGTTTCGTCCTCCAAACTGAGGGTCAAACAACTCGGGATAACTCTCCCGCATACCATCCTCGGTTTCCCAAGTAGCCTCTTCGACTCCATATCTAGACCACTGAATTCAACCAAAGGAATCGTCTTGTTCCTCAACTATTTGATTCGCCGCTCTAAGACTCGTATAGGACGCTCCTCATACGAATGATCATCCGCGATCTCGATTTCGTCGAACTAAAGTATGTGACTCCGGTCGGCAACATACTTTCGCAACTAAGAAACATGAAACACATTAAGAATTCGGCTCAACGCCGGAGGTAAAGCCAATCGATAAACCAGACTGCCTACTCGATCCAAAATCTCAAACGGTCCAATGAATCTCGAACTCAACTTTCCCCGCTTCCCGAAATGGAAAATACCCCTACTCGGGGATACCCTGACCAAAATGTGGTCGCCTGCCTCGAACTCTTATGGTCGACGACGATTATCTTCATATGATTCTGTCGACTCTGAGCGGTCAACAAACGACTCCTGATCAAATCTACCTTCTCACGGGCAGCTATAAGCATATCGGGATCGGTGCCGATTGATTCTGATAAGTCATCCCAACACAAAGTAGATCGACAACGACGACCGTACAAGGCCTCGTAAGGTGCCATCTTAACCAAAGCATGCCAACTATTATTGTACGTGAATTCGATCAACGGTAGCTGGGCTTCCCAATCATCTTTCCAATCGAGGACGTATGCCCTCAACATGTCCTCCAATGTCTGAATAGTTCTCTCTGATTGTCCGTCGGACCGAGGATGAAAAGCTGTGCTGAAATTAAGCTGAGTTCCCATGGCATGATGAACTGATTTCCAAAAATGTGACATGAATCGCCCATCACGATCAGAAACAATACTCTTAGGAGTACCGTGCAATCTCACTATCTCTCTGATGAACAACTGGGCAAGTCTATCGGGACTCCATGTATCCTTAATCTCAAGGAAATTAGCTGACTTAGTTAAACGGTCCATAATTACCCAAATTGTATCCATGCCACGATGATTCATCGGCAAACTCGTGATGAAGGCCATAGAAATATCCTCCCACTTCCACTCTGGAATAGGGAGCGGTTTCAGCATACCCGCTGGTCGCTAATGTTATATCTTGACTTGCTGACAGTTTAAGCAATCTCGAAATAAATTCCGCGACTTCTCGCTTCATATTACTCCACCAGTAATTCGCTGGTATGCATAACCTATTCTTAAATCGCAATAGTCCATCCTCGTGGACTACAAATCCAGGGGCTTTGCCCTGAGCCACATCCTCTCAGATGCGCAATGAAAATGGTTCTGAACCCTGATTCACTCTGATCGCCTCCTCAAGTGGCGATGAAATCTCCAACATGCAAAGTTGCCCTTGCACTCGCTGTAACCAGACCTCGATCTCGGGTCTAATGAATTCCTGCTGAAGCTCCTTTTGAACTGTTAGACGAGCAAGCATTTGCTCCTGAATGGACTTGCGACTCAAGGCATCGGCAACCACGTTCGCCTTGCCCGGGTGGTACAGGATCTCAATATCATATATTTGATTAGTTCCAACCAACGCCTCTGTCGCATATTTAACTCCTTCTGAGTAAATATATACTTCAAACTCTTATGATCGGTGAATATTTGATAGGTAACGCCATAAAGATAATGGCGCCAAATCTTCAATGCGAACACCACGGCTGCTAGCTCCAGGTCGTGGGTCGGATAATTAACCTCGTAAGGTCTCAATTGTCGTGAAGCATAAGCAATAACTTTTCCCATTCTGCATTAATACACATCCAAGACCGTGTTCGGACGCGTCACTATAAACCACGAATCCCTCCATCCCTGGCAAGGAAAGGACAGGTGCTGAAATTAACCGGCTCTTGAGTTCCTCAAAACTCCATTGACATGCGTCGGACCACGTGTATTTCTTATCTTTCCGTAGAAGGTTTGTCATGGGTTGAGCAATTTTAGAAAATCCTTCCACAAACCGCCGATAATAACCGGCTAATCCGAGAAAGCTTCGGATTTCCTTAATGTTCTTCGGAGGTAGCCAATCTCGGATAGCCTCCGTCTTCTGAGGATAAACACGCACACCGTCTGATGAAATTACATGTGCGAGAAACGTCACTTTGGACATATAGAATTCACATTTGGAAAATTTTCCATAGAGTTGCTCTCGTCTGAACACATCGACAACCTGGTGAAGGTGAACCTCGTGCTCCCATCGGTCATGAGAATAAATCAAAATGTCATTAATGAAGACAACCAGGAACTGATCTAAATAGTCAATGAAACCCGATTCATTAACTCCATGAACACCGCAGGTGCATTAGTAAACCCAAACGACATTACCACAAACTCATAATGACCATAGCGTGTTCGAAACGCCGTCCTTGCGATATTCGACTCTCAAATTCGCAACTAATGATATCCATATCTTAAGTCGATCTTGGAAAATACTGAAGCTCCCTGAAGTTGATCTAAGAGATCATCAATATGGGGTAGAGGATACTTATTCTTGATCGTCACCCTGTTCAACTCCCGATAATCAATACATAAATGAAAATAATTGTCCTTCTTCTTGACAAATAACACTGGTGGTCCCCACGGGGACGCACTTGGTCGGATATAACCTTTCTCGAATAATTCCTCAAGTTGATTCTTCAACTCCTGCATTTCGGTCGGGGCCATCTGATACGGTGCCTTCGATATTGGAGACGTACCGGGCTCCAACTCAATCGTAAATTCCACATCCCTCGGTGGAGGTAAACCAGGTAGATCATCTGGGAATACACCGCCAATCGATAACAATGATACCATGAATGATTGAACACCTCGATTGCCTTAGAATGGCCAATCGACGACAATGATACAATGAATGGTTGAATGACTCGATTGCATTAGAATGGCCAATCGATGACAATGATACCATGAATGATTGAACACCTCGATTGCCTTAGAACGGCCAATCGACAACAATGATACAATGAATGATTGAACAACTCAATTGCCTTAGAACGGCCAATCGATGACAATGATACAATGAATGATTGGACACCTCGATTGCCTTAGAACTGTCAATCGATGACAATGATACAATGAATGATTGAACACCTCGATTGCCTTAGAACGGTCAATCGATGACAATGATACAATGAATGATTCAACAACCCTGATTGAGTAATTTCACTGCTTTCATCATATTAATGATTCTTCCGGAACAACTGAGATTACTTCCCTGAAATACACACTCGACTCCATCGTCTGAAATGATAGTGACCATACGCTTACGAACGCGGAGGATGGCATCATGACGATCCATCCAATTAATACCCAATATTACATCGTCCTTAGGTAAATCCACCACGATTAGGTGCACCAACCAATCGCGGTCATTAAGCTTAATTCGGACAATTCTTAACCTCACGATTTCCGAAAATTCTTCTACCGTCTGGTAGATCAAAGACATAAGGCTCACAACTAGTGGAACTATCCAGAAGTAGTCTACTCAAACATGACTCGAAAATGAATGAATGCGATGCACCAGTATCACAAAGGGTACACGCAGGTTGGGATAGGATTTCGAGTATACCTGAGATCATTCGGGCCTCTGGATCGTCGGTATTCTTCACCTCGTGAGATGCCACCGAGTATGCTTGGAGTCTCTTTGGCGAAATGCACCTTATGCCCGGTAATCCCACAGTTGAAACAGGTGATAGTCTGCCTCGAACACCTAGTGCTGAAATGACCCGGCGCTCCACAGTTGAAACAGGTGATGGCCGAACTGGCCGCCCGGGACTGAGACTCTGTGGGCTTATGCACTATAGGAGGTCGCTCAGAAAAAGTAGAGCCCACACGAGATTTATTGAAGGTTAACTGGCAGCCTTCAGACTGATTACGCTTCGTTGATTTCTTGCTAGCAGATGAAGGTTGTTGCTCAACAATTTCCTTAGCAGTAAGCTCATCAGTAAGAGCTTTCTTGATTAATTCGGTCAGAGTAGCGCAATGGTGATTAAGCAATTTCATATGGGCCATCATGTCTTGCATAAAAGCGAGTGGATCAACCCGAACACCTTCTGATTGAGCTGTGTCCCGAGTACGACTTCCTGACTGTGAATGATTACTTCCCAGGTCTCGGCCCGCACCGCGGCCTCTCCCCCTACGTCCTTTGATAGCTCTCTCCATACTGGAGTAGGAAGGCCAAATGATAATTATAGATCTCGCATGAGTACCTTGTTATGATTAGGTTATGAAATGATAAAAATGAGCATATGCGGTCTAACACTGTGATTAATGAATGATTAGCTGAGGTGACATGATTATCTGATGAAATTCTTGAAATGATTATCTTGAACAAGTTAACAAGATTAATGATATGATCCTCATGATCAACAACTGAACAGTGAAATGAACTGAGTGATTAATGAGTTAACATGATCGACATGATCAAAATGAATGATGATGAGGATTGTTGACTGTTGAATGATGAATGAGTGATTCTTATTGCGAGAAATTATACCATGGCGTTAGAAAACTTACAGTTCTTTCGGTCTGAGGGGCTCGGCATTTGCACAGGTCACACGTGACGCGAAAGTCCAATGATACTAGTCTGATGACGATGATTTCAAATGAGACATGACTCGGAAGGTAGTATTCAAAACCACGCTCCGATACCAACTCTGTAACACCCCAACTAGGCGACTATTATAGTGCCGTGGACCCCAACTGGGACCCACCAGGCGAATGAAAATTAATGACTTAAATAATATAATTGTAGTACTGAACCACATTATATCATTAATTACTCCGATGAGGAGTTTCAAGTACAACACACCCAAGATAATACAGAATACATGTATATTTTATATGAAGATAAAATATATAACACTGAATAAAAATGAGAATCCAAACGGAAATCTGCAGCGGAAATAAAATGAAGACAACATGAATGACTGAAAGGACTAGGGCCCCCTACTAGTATCACTGGGACTCCTCGCCGTCAACGTTCTCTTCCCGTGCTTTTGCCTTGCCATGACCTGAAAACAATATCCCCCAACGGGGTCAGTTACATAGAACAACAATCCTCAAGGGTTGAATATACACAATCATGATATAAATTAATTATAAAATTAAGCTGAAGAGGGGCATCGAAGTACGCCCGTAATGGTATGTGCATGTGCACAAGACATGTGACCGGACACACCCGCCCTTGTACCTAATCAGTCTCACAGAGGTACGTTACCGTGTGCACAGTCCATTGTGTCAGTGAACCCGAACACATGACCATCATATGCCCGACTAAAAATTCCACACATCACCACCCGGCCACGCAATACGAACCCAGAAGGTCACATGAACGAGAATGACCATGATGAATATTAATGAATAACAATCCGACAAAGTCAAGAATGACTCACCGAGATGAAATAATAGTGAAGTGAATGATAGCTCAATGAAATGATTGGAACCGTCGTTCCTCGTGAATGAAGTGATTATTGGACAATTACAAGTATCAATACGGTTAATACATTATGAATGAATTATGATTATGACTGAACAACAACGAAAGAAATGAATATCCTTATAAATGAGTAAGAATTGACTTACACAACACCGGTGAAGAATGTCCTTCCACGAACAAACGTCCTAAATGAGGTGTCGGTCGCTCGAACAACCTTGAATAACACAATTACCAACAATCCGTTCAATATACAGATCAAACACGATTATAACTAACTCAAAACATCGATACAATTAAACCAAGCTCATTGGGGCATTATGTCAAACACGTTGTAACCACTCTTCGATTGTTTATAACCAATCCTTAATTATACCAATATCAAATCCCCAAGGAGTGTTTTAAACCAACAAAACATCTTCAATACAATCAATAATCCAATATGACCATCCAATTCGTGATTCCAACAACTAATCGAAAACCCCCAAATCCAACTCAATATTCAAAGTGTTCTTGAATAATCCTTCAATAATCCAATGAATATTCATACAAACTCATAATCATATGTATATCACTTCATACAACATGATATACCGTCCAAAACATAATATCTTAAGACAAAATCGAAATCCAAGATGTTGAAGAATTTACCTTTGAAGATCCAAACACCTTAATCCGGTGAAATCGTGTTAAATCGACTATCCAAGCTTCCCAATCCAAGATATATGTTTAGTGTAACACCTCAATTCTCTTACGGGTAATTACACGCCGTAGGGCCCACCAGGGCCTACCAGGCTGACATTACAAACATACACAATAACTCAATAATACGAAGACGTAACCAAAAATAAAGTGGGGTCGTGGCCTCGGCCAAAATGTGCAAGTTCAGTACAATTCATAATATAATCCAAGGACATCACTCGACCGACAAACTCGATATCGAGTACATATTAAAATAAAACGAAAACAGACACATTCCAAACCAATGACTCGAGCTCTTTAACATCTCGGCTGCCCGTCAACTCCATTTGGACCACGTGTATGCTCCTGTTTCTAGGTACCACCTGAAATCCATAAACATTCCACCCCAACAAGGGGTTAGCAACAACAGTTAGTGCAAGTACAATATTACAGTATTTTAATACACATGCATTTCCAAAAACCATTTATAAAACATTACATAATCATGATATTCCGGAATATCTAACATCATTCATCAATAAAAAACATCACTCAAGGTAATTCTCGTGCAAGACCACTCGGCCAAGTCCCTGTAGGCCCCGTCGAGCCAATCCCCAGGTGAGAATACCTCCCTTCGAAAGTAACCCTCGCGCAAGGCCACACGGCCAAGTCCTTGTGTGCCCTGTCGAGCAACCCCAGGTGATAGTACCCCGAGAACATCCATGCAACACTTAATCATCACAATATCGTTACTGAAATGCATGTCATAACATAAAGCAATAAAGTACTTTCCTTGGTTCCTAAAATACTAAGCGGACGACGAACGAAAAAGGCTTCGATCCGAAACAACTCCAATTCCCGATCCTAACAACAATAGAGACCCAATCAACTACAATCCTGCTGAAAAATTATGAATCATACGACGTTCTACCCTTATGAACAATACACCGAACACTATGAAGGCATAAGCGCCAAATTCAATCAACGAAGGGAAAAACTTGGAATTAATCCATTAAAGTTCTAGGAAAACATAAAACCACAATTACCCAACTATAATCCATCATCGATCGAAGCAAAAACGAAAGGAAAATGAATTATTGCCAAGAACCCTAAAGTTAGGTATAATGTCAAAATACCTCAATTCAACGATGGAATGGGGGAAGGAAGATGATTGATTCGAGTTATAATCTCCAATTCCGAGTTATATGATGATAGAATGAAATATCCGAATGAAATCGCCCAAAATCGCCAAGAAGGAGTGAAGAGCTGAGAGGAGGAGAGAAAATGGGGTTAAAACCCGTGTCTGTCCTATTTATACTCAGACGAAACACGATGCAACAAACAGCCCATCCAGCGCCGTGTTTACCGCCGTATTGCAAGTCAACGAGTGCACCTGTGCGACCCGGCTCACAGACACGGCACAGAATGCCGCTGGTCTTGTGCCGTTGCACGAGGCAGCGAGCACCCCTGTGCGACACGGCGCACAGACACGGCGCAGAATGTCGCGGGTCTTGCGCCGTTTCGCGAGACAGTGAGCATCCCTGTGCGACCCGGTGCACAGACACGGTGCAAAATGCTGCGGGTCTTGCGCCGTTTTGCACAGGTCATGCCCGATAGCTTCCTGCCGCATGACGACGCTACCAAAACTGAAAAGGACGGTAAGACCACAACACGACAAGCTGATCCAACGGTCCGAGAAAAATACAAGCAACGAAGAAATAATATCCAATAAACCGAAACGGTCCGAGGTAAACAACCATAAACGAACAATAACAAATAAACCGGGAAATAAAAGTACGGATACTACATTCCTCCCCTCTAACAAAACGTTTCGTCCCGAAACTTAAAATGTGAACAACTCCGGATACTTCGACTTCATGCTGTCCTCGGTTTCCCATGTAGCTTCCTCCGTCCCATGCCTTGACCATTGCACCTTCACTAACAGAATAGCTTTACGTCTAAGTTGTTTGACCTGGCATCCCATGATCCGAATCGGTTTCTCCTCAAATGTGACGTCGGACCCCAAAGCAATCTCCCCGAAATCAATAATATGGATAGGATCCGACACGTATTTCCTCAATTGTGAGCCATGAAACACATTATGCACGTGACTTAATGATGGCGTAAGAGCCAAACGATAGGCGAGGTCCCCAACTCGCTCCAAAATTTCAAAGGGTCCAACATACCTCGGGCTAAGTTTACCCTTCCGACCGAAACGGTAAACTCCTCGAGTTGGCGACACCTTTATTAAAACGTGATTTCCAACTTCAAACTCCAACGGTCGGAGACACGTGTCGGCATAGGACTTCTACCAACTTTGAGCCATCAATAACCTATCACTGATCAGAGTAATCTTTTCTCTCGTCTCGGCTACCAAGTCCGGTTCAGTACCTACCAATTCAGACGTGTCATCCTAACATAAAGGTGATCTACACCTTCATCCGTACAAGGCCTCAAATGGTGCCATTTTAATCGAGGCGTGCCAACTGTTGTTGTACGTGAAGTCGACTAATGGCAGATGTGACTCCCAATCATCTTTCCAGTCTAAAGTACATGCTCTCAACATTACTTCCAGTGTTTGTATAGTCCGCTCTGACTGTCCGTCTGTCTGAGGGTGATATGATGTACTGAGTCTCAACTCGGTTCGCAAGGCTCGATGAACGGCCTGCCAGGAATGTGATACAAACCGGCCGTCTCGATCTGAAACAATACTCTTAGGGGTCCCATGCAATCTCACGATTTCCGCAATAAATACCCGCGCCAATCTCTCCGATCCCCAAGTATCCTTAATTCCCAGAAAATGAGCATATCTGGTTAGTCGGTCGACGATGACCCAAATCATGTTCATTCCGTTCCTTGTCCTGGGCATACTGGTAATGAAATCCATAGAAATATCCTCCCATTTCCACTCTGGGATAGGAAGTGGTCTTAATATCCCCGCGGGTCGCTGATGCTCGATCTTAACCTGCTGACAGGTCAGACACTTCGACACAAACTCACTAACGTCTGTCTTTAAATTACTCCACCAGTAGTTACCCCTTACATCCTTGTACATTTTGCTTGTACCCGGATGTATGGAATAAGGTGTACTGTGAGCTTCTCTCAAAATTTTCTGTCTCAACTCAATATCGCACGGGACACACAACCTGTCGCGAAATCTTAAAATTCTGTCATCATGAACCACAAATCCCGGAGCTTTCCCTTTTTCAACGTCCTCCCTCAACTGGACTAGGAACGGGTCCTTATACTGTTTCGCCTTGATATCATCAATCAAAGATGAAGTGATCTCTAACGCACACAGCTGACCCTGAACTCTCTGAACCCAAACTTCGATATTATGACGAATCAAATTCTGTTGGATCCCGTTCTGAGGCGTAAGTACCTCCAACATCTGCAAAGCTATCGGCCTACGAATCAAGGCATCAACCACAACTTTTGCCTTGCCCGGATGATAAAGAATCTCAAGGTCGTAATGTTTAATTAATTCTAGCCACCTACGCAGCCTCATGTTCAATTACTTTTGACTGAAGATGTACTTCAGACTCTTGTGATCCGTGTAAATCTTACAAGATATCCCGTAAAGATAATGCCTCCAAATTTTTAAAGCGAAAACAACTGCAGCTAGTTCCAAATAGTGAGTAGGGTAATTTGCTTCATATGGTTTCAATTGTCGAGACGCATAAGCAATCACCCTATCCCTCTGCATTAGAACACATCCCAGTCCGAGTCCCGAAGCATCACTATAGATGACAAAATCTTCAGTACACTAAGGTAAAGACAAAATTGTCGCCGAAGTTAACCGCCTCTTTAACTCATCAAAGCTGTTCTGTCTCTCCACACTCCATTCGAACTTTCGGGATTTCTGAAGTAACTGAGTAAGCGGTCGAGTGATTTTTGAAAATACCTCGACAAACCTATGGTAATACCCGACAAGTCCCAAGAAACTCCGCGTCAACTTCACGTTCCTAGATGGTTCCCATTCAATAATTGCTGCTATCTTCTGAGGATCCACCCGAACCCCTTCAGCTGAAATTATGTGTCCGAAAGGCTACTCTCTTAAGCCAAAACTCACACTTAGAAAACTTTGCGTACAATTTCTCTATCCTCAAGGTGTTCAACACTATATGGAGGTGTTCAGCGTGGTCTACCTCGTTCTGTGAGTAGATAAGAATGTCGTCAATGAAAACGACCACAAATTTATCGAGATAATCAATGAAGACTTTATTCATCAACTGCATAAATACGGCGGGAGCATTAGTTAGCCCAAACGGCATAACCACGAACTCATAGTGACCATAACGGGTACGAAAAGCAGTTTTCGGAATATCTGAATCCCGAATTCTAAGTTGATAATATCCCGAACGCAAATCGATTTTAGAGAAAATAGTAGCTCCCTGAAGCTGGTCGAACAAGTTATCTATATGGGGCAATGGGTACTTGTTCTTGATAGTCAGCTTGTTCAACTCCCGATAATCGATGCACAGACGGAACGAGCCGTCTTTCTTCTTAACGAAGAGGACTGGTGCCCCCCAAGGTGACGCACTTGGTCGAATATACCCTTTGTCAAGAAGCTCGCCTAACTGCTTTTTCAGCTCTAACATCTCAAAGAGGCGCCATACGATACAGTGCACGAGAAACAGGTGAAGCACTCGACTCAAGATCAATGGAAAACTCTACATCTCTAGATGGGGGTAAACTCGGGAGATCATCTAGAAATACATCAGGATACTCGCTCATGACTGGAATCGATGATATATCAACTCCACCATCATCGGTACTCAGGGCATAGCACCAATAACCGATATAATTTTGATTCAGTAATTTCATCGCCTTGATGGCTGAAATCATTTTCCCCGAACTACCCGGATTACGACCCACGAAAGTATGCTCGACACCCTCCTCGGATAATAAATAGATGGTTCGAGTCCGGTAGTTCATAATAGCGCCATGCCGAACCAACCAATCATCTCCGAGAATCACATCCTCACCCTTCAGATCCACAACAATGAGGTCTGAAGGCCAATCCCGACTCCCAATGTAACAGGGCAATCCCTAACCTCTCGATCACCAACCAAACGCTCCCCACTCGGAGTACCCACCACAAACGCTTCACAGTCAACAAAACAATCAAGACCCAAATGATACACACAGTCAAGTGCAATAAAAGAATGCGTAGCTCCCGAATCAAATAATATAGAAATAGGCTGAGAAAGTATCTGCGAGGTACCTGCAGCTACTGGAGCCTCTGCATCGTCCGCGCGCCTCATCTGATAAACCCTCGGCTGAACCGATCCGACACTCAATGTGGCCTGACGATCTGACCGACCTCGACCTCTGCCTCATCCAAAAGTCTGCTGCGGTTGACCAGTTGTAACCCCCAGATTCACACCAGGAGTAGGCGACGAATTCTATTGCTTATTGAGTCTGGTGGCGGCCTCACAATAGGAAGCTCGGTGACCGGTCTGTCCGCACGAATAGCAAGTCGTAGGAGATACGAGACAATCTCTGAACTGGTGACCAGCTTGGTTACAATTAAAACATAGTCCTCTGCCAGATGAAAAAGGATGGTCCGGTCGTGTGTTTGGAGCACTATAAGTTTGCTGAACGGATTTCCCGATAGCAGAGTGAGAAGCCTGAGGTTTTCGAAATCCACTGCTCTTGTTTCCTGAAAAACCACTAGTCGTCTTCGGCTTCTTGTTCTCGATGCCCGGTCCTGATGCAGAAATAACCATCTCAATGGCCAAAGCACGATCCTGGTATTCTTTCAAAGTAGTACATCGAAAGCCTGCAATACCCTCTCGAATCCTGGGTTTCATCCGTAAATCAAAATAACGGATCTTATCCGCCTCAGTCCTCACTTGCTCACAAACGTAGCCCAGCTGCTGATTATATGAAACGATAGCTTCAGTGATAGACACATACAGAGAAGTCGCAGTAAAGAAATCTGCAATGCGTTTCTCCTTAATTGGCCAAGGACAATACTCTTCTTCCATGGCAACTTTAAACTCGGCACAGGTGGCCATGCGATCCGTAGGCCCCACAGCTTCCAACCAGTCTGCGGCTTCCTTGTCAAGAAAGTATTTAGCAATAGGAACCCGTCTCTCTTCTGGGCAAGCAATAGCATCGAAGATTTTACCAAACTGGAACAACCAACCTCCTAGCACAACGTGTCAGACGCCCCAGCGAAACGGGGAGGTTGCATCTTCATCACTCCCTGAAGCCACTTAGTAGCCCCAGCAATCTCATTAGACTACTGGTCACGGTACCCGGCCTCGTTCAACTGAACTAATTGTGCTGCTACTTGTTGAAGTATAGTAGCTATGCCGACATTCACATTAGTCTCAGCCGTCGGTTCTTGATTAACAGAAGGATCCGGCTGACCGCCAGGATTCAAAGGGTCAGTGTTTGGTACCGCATGGGTCGCCGAGCCAGATGTGGCACTAGGTGTATCAGGCTCAAGAACAATGCCACGTCCATAGCCTCTACCGCGACCACGTCTACCACGCCCTCTCATCATGCTAAAAGATAAAAGATATGAAAATTATCAGCACAGTTCACAATTCTAAGAACTCAGGTTTAAAACACTATGAAAGAAATAAAAATATACAAAGAGTTTCACAAAGTCTTACTACCACGGGTTATACGGTTCTACAGCAGCGCCAGATGTTAAGCTCGGTCAGTGTACATGACTCTAAGGACTTGACAGACCCAAATAACCAAAGGCCTAGGTATTTCCGAACCTAGGCTCTAATACCATAAATGTAACACCCTAATTCTCTTACGGGTAATTACACGCCGTAGGGCCCACCAGGGCCTACTAGGCTGACATTACAAACATACACAATAACTCAATAATAGGAAGACGTAACCAAAAATAAAGTGGGGCCGTGGCCTCGGCCAAAATGTGCAAGTTCAGTACAATTCATAATATAATCCAAGGACATCACTCGACCGAAAAACTCGATATCCAGTACATTTTAAAATAAAACGAAAACAGACACATTCCAAAACAATGACTCGAGCTCTTTAACATCTCGGCTGCCCTTCAACTCCATCCGACCACGTGTATGCTCCCGATTCTCGGTACCACCCGAAATGCATAAACATTCCACCCCAACGAGGGGTTAGCAACAACAAATAGTGCAAGTATAATATTACAATATTTTAATACACAGCATTTCCAAAACCATTTATAAAACATTACATAATCATGAGATTCCGGAATATCGAACAACATTCATCAAACAAAAATATCACTCAAGGTAATACTCGTGCAAGAACACTCGGACAAGTCCCTGTGGGCCCCGTCTAGCCAATCTCCAGGTGAAAATACCTCCTCGAAAGTAACCCTCGCGCAAGGTCACACGGCCAAGTCCCTGTGTGCCGCGTCGAGCAACCCCAGGTGATAGTACCCCGAGAACATCCATGCAACACTTAATCATCACAATATCGTTACTGGAATGCATGTCATAACATAAAGCAATAAAGTACTTGCCTTGGTTCCTAAAATATGAAGCGGACGATGAACGTAAAAGGCTTCGATCCGAAATAACTCCAATTCCCGATCCTAACAACAATAGAGACCCAATCAACTACAATCCCTCTGAAAAATCACGAATCATACGACGTTCTACCCTTAGGAACAAAACACCGAACACTATGAAGGCATAAGGACCAAATTCGATCAACGAAGGGAAAAACTTGGAATTAATCCACTAAAGTTCTAGGAAAACATAAAACCAAAATTACCCAACTATAATCTATCATCGATCGACGCAAAAACGAAAGGAAAATGAATTATTGCCAAGAACCCTAAAGTTAGGTATAATGTCAAAATACCTCAATTCAATGATGGAATGGTGGAAGGAAGATGATTGATTCGAGTTATAATCTCCAATTCCGAGTTATATGATGATAGAATGAAATATCCGAATGAAATCGCCCAAAATCGCCAAGAAGGAGTGAAGAGTCGAGAGGAGGAGAGAAAATGGGGTTAAAACTCGTTTCTGTCCTATTTATACTCGGATTTAAACACGGCGCAACAAACGGCCCATCCAGCGCCGTGTTTACTGCTGTATTGCAAGTCAATGAATGCACCTGTGCGACTCGGCGCACAGACACGGTGCATAATGCTGCTGGTATTGTGCCGTTTCACGAGGCAACGAGCACCCGCGCACACACACGGCGCAGAATGCCGCGGGTCTTGCACCGTTTCGCGAGACAGTGAGCATCCCTGTGCGACCCGGCACACAGACACGGCACAGAATGCCGCGGGTCTTGCGCCGTTTCGCGAGACAGTGAGCATCCCTGTGCGACCCGGCGCACAGACACGGCGCAGAATGCCGCGGGTCTTGCGCCGTTTTGCACAGGTCATGCCAGACAGCTTCCTGCCACATGACGACGGTACCAAAACTGAAAAGGACGGTAAGACCACAACACGACAAGTCGATCCAACGGTCCGAGAAAAATATAAGCAATGAAGAAATAATATCCAATAAACCGGAACGGTCCGAGGTAAACAACCACAAACGAACAATAACAAATAAACCGGGAAATAAAAGTACGGATAATACATTTAGAACACTCCTTAACAAGTGATGTGATGAAGAAAGTCTCTCCCAAAGACCTCTCTCTCGGAACTCAAGTGAAGAAGGGTGAAATGAGTGCAAAAATCTCGTTCAAGTCTATATAAACTGCCGAACGTTACGGCCGTAACTCGGCCTACTTACGGCCGTAACCTCTACAAGTCAAAGGCCTTACGGCTGTGATCAGCCACATCGTACGGGCGTAACTCGGTTTCGTCGAAAGTCTGCCGACAGACTTACGGCCGTAATCGCACTCCGCCTTACGGGCGTAACTCGACTCATACAGCCGTACTCGGCAAGACTTACGGCATATGAAACCTTCGTCGAACCGACGGGCACCCTGCTCGAATTTTACAGCCGTAACCGGCCAAGCCTTACGGCCGTACCTGTCTCATCTTACGGCCATATGTCGCAACACTTACGGCCGTAAGCCCTCTTCGTCCGACATGTCGTGAAAACCACGAACGCATGTTACGGCTGTAGCCTGCCTATCCTTACGGCCATAACTCACCTTTGGCCAAAACATCCTTAAGCCAACGAATGCATGTTACGGCCGTAATGCATGATCAGTTACGGCTGTAACTCACTGCTGGAAATGACACGGTCCGACAACTCCGTCTTCTCGTTACGAAAGGTGAATGATCCGACATACAATACTTGTATGAATGTAATTAAGTCCAATAACACGCGATAGATGATACTTCCAACACAAGACTATCATTCACGATGATTATGATAATACTCTCTTCTCGATCCACAAACGAAGATGAATGACGATCGGTAACTGATACACGATTAACAATATGCCAACGACGAATACAAATGAATGAATCATGAATGATGAGTGATTATTAATGAGTGAAAATTACTGAGTGACAATTACTGACTGATAATTACTGAATGATAATGAATGAATTACAACCGGGTATTACAATTACCACATATCAAAAAAATAAATCCGTGACATAAATAAATGGATCAACAACTAACCCGTAGAATATAATCCTCTGTGGCCAACAATGATTGGACCAAGAGAAAGTATGCGAAGTTCCCTACAAAAATAATAATGCAAGCCAAGAGAATTTTACATTAAAACGAGGGCAAATTTATGAGATAAACATGTTATTTTTTAACAAGAAACGATTCAACATAATTTGCTTAGTGACCCTTTTGAAAATTCTTACCAAAGACTCACAACGCCTAATTTGTACCTGTTAATAAGCAGAGTGAGATAGTTTACAAAATGGTCATACCATTATTATGAATTGGAAGAACTCGACCTTAATATTGTTGAGGTCCATTCACCTAGAGTCATATGATCATTTAGGAGTGCATCAAGAGAGAGAAAGTGAACCATTAACTAAGGAATTAAAATGTTAACAAATCCTTCTAAAATGAAAGTTATGTAAGTGAGAACTATTTAAACTACTTGAGGAATATCAAACTTGAAGGTAATCAAAAGAAAAATTATACAAATCTATTGCCTCCTGAATTTGGCGTGCCAAGAAGGCTATATAAAGAAGGCTAATAACTTACATGTGAATTAGTGTAGGACCCTCAATTGGTTTGCAAGAAAAAGTATACAGAAAGTGATCTACAGGAATGTCTACAAACATCAAGAAGTTTAAGGAGTCCTATTTCATAGAATCCAAATCTTCTTAGCATGCGCAGTACAAAAAGGGCTGAAGTCTTAAAAGAGCACCACATTAAAAGAACTAAGGGAAATGAACAAAAATTATGATAACATCATCTCAGGTCAAGACTGGTGTTATACCAACCAAAGACAATCTCAAAACAGAAACAAATGAAGGTAAGTTGACATAAATAATTAAAGAACAATAGAACGGATTACATACTTGTCCATGATCGAGACAAGCTGTTTTCTCACGTCCTGCACCTTTCTAAAAAAAAAAAAAACACTTTTACAAAATCTCATACGCACACGTACAAAAATCTCATTTACAGCAAAGAAACACATCTCAAGAATTTCAAAACACACTCATTTCCAAAATTTACACAAATTCTTACGTAGTGAATTCAATCAAACTTATGTGGTTCTATGTGATTCTTTCTAATTACATAACAACTTATCATCTCAATTTTCAGAGAAAATCCATCTTCCTGTTTCAGTTTCTTCAACCTAGGTCCATCGTGGGAAAAAATTGTCTCGCCTCCACCTAACCAATTCATCTTCAAACATTGATACACACACACATAAATGTCAGAACTAGGAAACCAAATACCCAAATTATTCAATAGCATAATCCCATAATTTTGTTTAGGACCGATAAAACTAAAGGAATTCAAACCTGTGATTTTATTTGGCTACTACAAGCTCAATCCTCATCCACTCCTCCACTATACCCTCATTTCTAGATTCGAAATGTCGTCGCCGCCTCTAAGCCATACTGAATCGAATACTGTGACTTCCATTTTCTTTTGCCGAAAAATTCAAAGGGAGATTCGCGGAGATCTGACCCGAGTTTGGGAATTATGGAGAATCCAATGGCTGCTCTTATGGATGGACCACTGCCACTGGTACTTCGGCCACCGGTTCTGCGGGTTGCTGGAAGAAGTATTCCCTGTGACTGAGAGAGACCAGCTGTTGGGGATAGGAGTCACATAGAGAGAGGAGAAGTACAGAATGGGAACCGTGGACTTTAGACCGGTTTTGCAATATTACCCTTATTTCAGATGTGGCCGTCGCCTGTACTAAGGGAGTGCCAAAATGTATTTATACATTAAAACTGAAAGGTTTATGACTGCTCAAGATAGTCACAAATATTTAAATTTGTGATCGCCAAGACAAACAGAACACTTGTGATAGTCATTAACAGTCACAAATATTTGGATTTATAACTGTTTAGTGTTTGTGACTGTTATTGGCAGTCATAAAATTGTGACTGTCATTGACATTCACAAATCTAATGAGGTTCAAAGGTCACAAAATCCTGTTTTTGGTGTAGTGACACCTGCTCATTTTGAAAGTTTGGATAACCTTGAGGTTTCCATTTACCTCTCCCATTTTGAAATTTGTTTTTAGGGAGTCTTTGGTAATAATTTGCATAATATTTTGACTGCTGTGTTGTTACC
Source organism: Orobanche coerulescens (assembly GCA_033398695.1). Classification (NCBI taxonomy): domain Eukaryota; kingdom Viridiplantae; phylum Streptophyta; class Magnoliopsida; order Lamiales; family Orobanchaceae; genus Orobanche; species Orobanche coerulescens. Next base: position 58,536,829 of record CM065809.1, on the reverse strand, counting down.
CAAAATATTATCCGGGGATAATATTGCTGGAATGATTGAGTAACAAACAAATGCGAGAACACTTCCGTGGGAAAATAAACAACACAAGATTTGACGGGGTTGTTAATCCCGGGCTTGAATGCTCTCGCGAGATGTTATTAATATGAATACGTTTGAGTACAAATATCAATGTAAGGATGTGATTACAATGCGTGTAAAAGATCCTATTTATCTAGCTCTTGAGCGAAGCTTTGTGTGTTTCGTCTCTGGCGACCGTCTTTCTGTAAGAGGTGTTGATAGAGAAGAAATGCTGAGAAATAGCTATTGCCAAGAGTAAGAAAGCAAAGTTATGGGTTGAGCTTGTTCCGAAGCAGAGAGTTTTCCAAGTGTAGGCAGCCTTGTATTTATAGGAACTGAGATGCTCTGTTTACTGACGAGCGATCGCCTTTCATGTAATATAATAAGGGGCGATCGTCTTTATGTCACATGGGCTGTCTGCCTTAAAGTCCGCGGCTGCTGCTGGCAGCCAGCTGTGCGGTCCAATGAGGAGCCAGCATACGTCCTGAGTTGCTGTCACGGGCGGTCCCACGGTACACCTTTCGGCGGGTCTGTCGGTTGGTGGAAAGATGCTGACAGGCTGTGGTCAACGATCCATGTCTTGCGGCGCCTTTTCCGGATCTGCACGTGGGTCTTTGTCGTGAACTCCGGCCTTCGCCGACTGGACGGGCGATGGCTTCGCGTGGCATGAGGCGGTCGTCATTTGATCGGTCACCAGGAGTCGATCGCCAAGTACCGAGAGACGATCGCCTTAGATGTCGATCGCTCGGCACCGGGACTTGTCCTGGGACCTTCGGTCGGCCAATCTGCCTTGCCTGTTGGGCTCTGGCTCGGTGGCCCGATCTCTGAGTTGATCGCCTCTTGAGACGTATAAATCTCGACACAACAATTACCCTCGAGCTTGATCCGATGTTGAAGACATGGGGTGAGATGGTTCTTGCTGGCGATCGTGTAGGATGAAGACGGGCGATCCGTTGAGTGGACTTTGGTCTCGGACTTGGGCGATCTGGTCGATTGGCTAGCTATCTTCGGTCTTGTACCTGCAATAAACAATTTTGGCCGATCCCTCGTAGAAAGCTAATTGTTTCGTCGCTGAGGAACCGTGCACAGTCGCGGAGTTCGATGGACCAACTCCATGACCGTGTCTTATGCGCGAGCGACATTGTCTGTCTCGTGACTCATTTTATTGTGAGGGTCCTCTGTTAGCCGCGCCTCGCCTCATATTTAAACGAAGGGCGTGCGGTCTTGGTCTAGAGGAGTCCTTGCGCGGGCGTCGTCGGATTAATCAACTCCACTTCCGCGGATTGTTAGCTCGCTTCCACCTCGGCCCGCCATGAAGATGGAGACCCTCGACGGTATACGTTGAGACAGGGGTAGGGACGCGTCGCATTGTCCGGGTCCACCAAGTTGGATGATGAACCTTTGAGGGCAAGCGAGCATGTCCACTGATTAGTTTTGGAGGGCCCTCAGACTACGCCGGCCTCGTATTTAAACGAAGAGTGGGCGATTGTGGCCCAAAGGGACCTTGTATGGCCTAAGCAATCGGTTCCATCGACCACCAGGACCATGGCTGCACTCTTCTACCTCGGATCGTCATGTGGATGCCGACCTTCGAAGGTATACGTTGTGCGGGGGAGGCGATCTCGTGCCTCAGTCCATCATGTTAGACGGTGAACTGTAGATGGCGAACGAGTCCTCCGGTTTTTATGATGTCGTTTGATAATGGCGATCGGGCTGGAAGACTGGTGATCGTCGTTCGTCTGCCGATCGCATTGCTCATAGGTTGAAAAGTAACCTTTGCCTGGCCAGAAAGTCTGTGGCTTTGGCGCGGAAAATCGCATAGGTCGGGGGAATGTCCTTCGTTAGGTGCCTGAACATAGGCGAAAGACCGTTGAATCCCCCAACGATCGAGTATAGGGTGATCTCGTCGCTTACCGGCTCGTCGTTGAGGATTATCTCGTCCACCCGGTTGATGTAGTCCGAGTCGGACTCTTCTTCCCCTTGCCTGATCTGCATCATGCGATGGGGACCGTCTGGCCGAGCGACCTTGGCAGCGAAGTACGACGTGAAGTTGTTCACCAGTTGATCAAAGGAACTGATGGATCGTGGTGGCAATGAGACGTACCACCTATGGGCCAGGATGCCCAGTGTTAGCGGGAACATTCGGCACCTGGTCGCGTCTGATGCCCCGCACCCGGTCATGTATATCCGGAACTTACTCAGGTGAGTCTCAGGATCTGACCTCCCCTCGTACAGAGGTGTTTTGGGAGGAGCGATCCTACGCTACACGGGGGCGAGCTCGATGTGGACCGCGAGTGGCTCGCTCGGCCCGATGATCTTGCTATTGGCGCCTGCCCCAATTTCTAGGAGCGCCTTCATGTCGTCGAGCTGGCGTTGCATCGCGGCCATCGTTGTAGCATGGTCGCTCGTGGTTTGGATTTTGGGGCGGGAGCCGAGGCGATCGTGTACCGATTTCCTGACTCCGCGGTCGCCGATCTCAGTTCTTCGGCGAGGATGAGCCAGATGGCTGGTCGGCCTTCTGGGTGTTGGATAAGCTGAACTCCTGGTGACGGATTCGGGCTCCGTCGTCTCGTGGTTGGGACCGGACTGCCCCGGTCGCCATGATGGGTCGCTGCCTAGGCGGTTGAAGACGGAGGTGTCCTGCCTTGTGGACGCCTTTCCTTGCGAATCGGGGCCTCCTGGCGATCGCTCGGCTAGTAGCCCCTTGAACTTCTGTTTGCTCACGCGGCGGATGGCCGAGGGGGTTATAACGGGCGGCGCGTCGAAAGCTCTTCGCCGATCCTGTAGGATGGCCATGGCCTCTTCGATCTGTTCCGTGGTTTGGAACTGATCGAGCGAGAGGCTTGGGCCATCCCTCAGGGGCGGGATCGAGAGTCTTGTACCGTGGCGGCTACCCTCCGCCATAGGCTGTGGCTCGGATTGAGACGGAATGAGGTGTTTGGCAGATCGACCAGCGGCTTTCTTTGATGCAGAGGCAGAAGTCATGACTTTGAAAACTTTTATCTGAAGAACAGTGAGTGTTTCTTCAGGTATATGCCCCGGAGAACAGTGAGTGTTCTTAGAGACGGTAGGAATAAAAATGAAGGTTTAGGTCCCCTTCTTCTAGCACCAATTGTTGTTACCCAAAATATTATCCGGGGATAATATTTCTGGAATGACTGAGTAACAAATAAATACGAGAACACTTTCGTGGGAAAATAAACAACACAAGGTTTGCCGGGGTTTTTAATCCCGGGCTTGAATGCTCTCGCGAGATGTTATTAATATGAATACGTTTGAGTACAAATATCAATGTAAGGATGCGAATACAATGAGTGTAAAAGATCCTATTTATCTAGCTCTTGAGCGAAGCTCTGCATGTTTCGTCTCTACCGACCGTCTTTCGTGTAAGAGGTGTTGAGAGATAAGAAAGGCTGAGAGATAGCTGTTGCCAAGAGTAAGAAAGCCAAGTTATGGGTTGAGCTTGTTCCGAAGCAGAGAGTTTTCCAAGTGTAGGCAGCCTTATATTTATAGGAGTTGAGATGCTCTGTTTAGTGACGAGCGATCGCCTTTCATGTAATATAATAAGGGGCGATCGTCTTTATGTCACATGGGCTGTCTGCCTTAAAGTCCGCAGCTGCTGCTGGCAGCTAGCTGTGCGGTCCAATGAGGAGCCGGCACGCGTCCTGAGTTGCTGTCACGGGCGGTCCCACTGTACACCTTTTGGCGGGTCTGTCGGTTGGTGGAAAGATGCTGACAGGCTGTGGTCAACGATCCATGTCTTGCGGCGCCTTTTCCGGATCTGCACATGGGTCTCTATCGTGAACTCCGGCCTTCGCCGACTGGACGGGCGATGGCTTTGCGTGGCATGACGCGGTCGTCATTTGATCGGTCACCAGGAGTTGATCGCCAAGTACCGAGAGACGATCACCTTAGATGTCGATCGCTCGGCACCGGGACTTGTCCTGGGACCTTCGGTCGGCTAATCTGCCTTGGTTGTTGGGCTCTGGCTCGGTCGCCCGATCTCTGAGTCGATCGCCTCTTGAGACGTATAAATCTCGACACAACAATTACCCCCCAACTTGCTCCGATGTTGAAGACATGGGGTGAGGTGGTTCTTGCCGCGATCGTGTAGGATGAAGACGGGCGATCCGTTGAGTGGACTTTGGTCTCGGACTTGGGCGATCTGGTCGATTGGCTAGCTATCTTCGGTCTTGTACCTGCAATAAACAATTTTGGCCGATCCCTTGTAGAAAGCTGATTGTTTCGTCGCTGAGGAACCGTGCACAGTCGGGGAGTTCGATGGACCAACTCCATGCCCGTGTCTTATGAGCGAGCGACATTGTCTGTCTCGTGACTCATTTTATTGTGAGGGTCCTCTGTTAGGCTGCGCCTCGCCTCGTATTTAAACGAATGGTGTGCGGTCTTGGTCTAGAGGAGTCCTTGCGCGGGGCGTCGTCAGATTAATCAACTCCACTTCCGCGGCTTGTTAGCTCTGCTTCCACCTCGGCCCGCCATGAAGATGGAGACCCTCGACGGTGTACGTTGAGACAGGGGTAGGAACGCGTCGCATTGTTCGGGTCCACCAAGTTGGATGATGAACCTTTGAGGGCGGGCGAGCATGTCCACTGATTAGTTTTGGAGGGCCCTCAGACTACGCCGGCCTCGTATTTAAACGAAGAGTGGACGATTGTGGCCCAAAGGGACCTTGCATGGCCTAAGCAGTCGGTTCCATCGACCACCAGGACCATGGCTGCACTCTTCTACCTCGGATCGTCATGTGTATGCCGACCTTCAACGGTATACGTTATGCGGGGGAGGCGATCTCGTGCCTTAGTCCATCATGTTAGACGGTGAACTGTAGATGGCGAACGAGTCCTCCGGTTTTTATGATGTCGTTTGATAATGGTGATCGGGCTGGAAGACTGGTGATCGTCGTTCGTCTGCCGATCGCGTTGCTCATAGGTTGAAAAGTAAACTTTGCCTGGCCAGAAAGTCTGCGGCTTTGGCGCGAAAAATTGCATAGGTCGGGGGAATGTCCTTCGTTAGGTGCCTGAACATAGGCGAAAGACCGTTGAATCCCCCGAGGATCGAGTAGAGGGCGATCTCGTTGCTTATGGGCTCGCCGTTGAGGATTATCTCGTCCACCCGGTTGATGTAGTCCGAGTCGGACTCTTCTTCCCCTTGCCTGATCTGCATCATGCGATGGGGACCTTCTGGCCGAGCGACCTTGGCAGCGAAGTACGACGTGAAGTTGTTCGCCAGTTGATCAAAGGAACTGATGGATCGTGGTGGCAATGAGACGTACCACCTATGGGCCAGGTTGCCCAGCGTTAGTGGGAACATTCGGCACCTGGTCGCGTCTGATGCCCTGCACCCGGTCATGTATATCCGGAACTTGCTCAGGTGAGTCTCAGGATCCGACCTCCCCTCGTACAGAGGTGTTTTGGGAGGAGCGATCCTACGCTGCACGGGGGCGAGCTCGATGTGGACCGCTAGTGGCTCGCTCGGCCCGGTAATCTTGCTATTGGCGCCTGCCCCAATTTCTAGGAGCGCCTTCATGTCGTCGAGCTGGCGTTGCATCGCGGCCATCGCTGTAGCATGGTCGCTCGTGGTTCGGCCGGGCGGGAGCCAAGGCGATCATGTACCGATTTCCTAACTCCGCGGTCGCCGATCTCGGTTCTTCGGTGAGGATGTGCCGGATGCCTGGTCGGCCTTCTGGGAGTTGGATAAGCTGAACTCCTGGTGACGGATTCGGGCTCCGTCGTCTCGTGGCTGGGACCGGACTGCCCCGGTCGCCATGATGGGTTGCTGCCTAGGCGGTTGAAGATAGAGGTGTCCTGCCTTGTGGATGCCTTTTCTTGCGAATCGGGGCCTCCTGGCGATCGCTCGGCTAGTAGCCCCTTCAACTTCCGTTTGCTCACGCAGCGGATGGCCGAGGGGGTTATAACGGGTGGCGCGTCGAAAGCTCTCCGTCGCTCCTGTAGGATAGCCATGGCCTCTTCGATCTGTTCCGCAGTTTGGAACTGATCGAGCGAGAGGCTTGGGTCGTCCCTCAGGGGCGGGATCGAGAGTCTCGTACCGCGGCGGCTACCCTCCGTCATAGGATGTGGCTTGGATTGAGACGGAATGAGGCGTCTGGCGGATCGACCAGCGGCTTTCTCCAATGCAGAGGCAGAAGTCATGATTTTGAAAGCTTTTCTCTGAAGAACAGTGAGTGTTTCTTCAGGTATATGCCCCGGAGAACAGTGAGTGTTCTTCGAGACGGTAGGAATAAAAATGAAGGTTTAGGTCCCCTTCCTCTAGCGCCAATTGTTGTTACCCAAAATATTATCCGGGGATAATATTTCTGGAATGATTGAGTAACAAATAAATACGAGAACACTTCCGTGGGAAAATAACCAACACAAGGTTTGCTGGGGTTGTTAATCCCGGGCTTGAATGCTCTCGCGAGATGTTATTAATATGAATACGTTTCAGTACAAATATCAATGTAAGGATGCGATTACAATGAGTGTAAAAGATCCTATTTATATAGCTCTTGAGCGAAGCTCTGCGTGTTTCGTCTCTGCCGACCGTCTTTCGTGTAAGAGGTGTTGATAGAGAAGAAATGCTGAGAAATAGCTGTTGCCAAGAGTAAGAAAGCAAAGTTATGGGTTGAGCTTGTTCCGAAGCAGAGAGTTTTCCAAGTGTAGGCAGCCTTCTATTTATAGGAGCTGAGATGCTCTGTTTACTGACGAGCGATCGCCTTTCATGTAATATAGTAAGGGGCGATCGTCTTTATGTCACATGGGCTGTCTGCCTTAAAGTCTACGACTGCTGCTGGCAGCCAGCTGTGCGGTCCAATGAGGAGCCAACACGCGTCCTGAGTTGCTGTCACGGGTGGTCCCACTGTACACCTTTCGGCGGGTCTGTCGGTTGGTGGAAAGATGCTGACAGGCTGTGGTCAATGATCCATGTCTTGCGGCGCATTTTCCGAATCTGCATGTGGGTATCTGTCGTGAACTCCGGCCTTCGCCGACTAGACAGGCGATGGCTTCGCGTGGCATGAGGCGGTCGTCATTTGATCGGTCACCAGGAGTCGATCGCCAAGTACCGAGAGACGATCGCCTTAGATGTCGATCGCTCGGCACCAGGAATTATCCTGGGACCTTCGGTCGGCCAATCTGCCTTGGCTGTTGGGCTCTGGCTCGGTCGCCCGATCTCTGAGTCGATCGCCTGTTGAGACGTATAAATCTCGACATAACATGCTGCTTCTGCCTTGGCTATTGCCTAGTCTCCTGTATAGGTGGATGCCTTGTAAACCTTGGCTGCTGCCTAAACTTTTGACTCGGCTGCTGCCTATTTTCAAATACGGGTTTGTTTATAGGCTCAGCAGTTTGGAGATAAGTTTCTCCATAAAAGTGGTTTTTGAACTAGAGGGAGTGTTAGGGTCATATCTAAGGCCTGATATTGAATAAAGTGAACTCTTGTATACTATTTAGCTGTTTCAACTTAGATAGCTCAGTTTTGATATGAGCAAGTGCAGCTGACTTTTCACTATTTAAAACAGTCAGCTTATGAACTTCATGTGTAGTATTTTCAGCTGAGTTATTCAAAATATTTTCAGATTGTTTTTCAAACTCAGCTATAATGTTTTTAAATTTTGCTGACTCTTGGCTGAGTTTGTCAAAATCATTTTTCAGCTGGACTTTCTCATTCTTCAGTTGTGCATTCTCAGCTTTAACAGTTTGGTGAGCTGACTTTCTCATTCTTTTTTTGTATCATTTGTAATAATCAATTAAAATTAAAATTATATCAGCAGGTTAACCAACCGGTACAACACATATCAATTGGTTCAAGGGCGATATTTTTCTAGAATCCAAACATAGACATGATGGTCTCGTTTTATTCATCTTGTCGACTTGATCGTTTCGAAAAAAAATCATCCAAATCCGAGTTCGTATGAAACACACGGACCAATGGTATCAGTCAAAACCGGATTAGACAAGCCTAGTCATATATCCAGTGACAGCATCCGTGATATCAGCAAGCACATGTGTCATCCTAATCAGCAGCCACGTTAGCAAAACACGTCTGTCACAAGCCAAACACGCGTCAACATGTTCCAGCCAATCAGAGAAGGCCACGTGGCATCAAATGTCTGCAAGGCACACGCGGGCACACGCTCTGCCAGCGTGTCAATAACTCCCGCAGTGGCATACACGCGCATGAGAGACACTCGCCCGTCTAGAATCACCTATTCGATGCGTGAACCTCACGCGCGCATCGAAGCGCGTAACATTAATCGATGATGTGGCGTATAAGATTGAATGATTGTGGGGTGATTTTCAGCAATTAATTGGAGTTGTATTATTGTGAGTGTTGTATTAAAATAATTAGTGATAAGGTTATTTATTATTTAATTATATTAAAATACTCTAAAATAGTAGTATAAATTGGAGAGGAGGTTGAGAGGAAAAAGTGTGGATAGGTGGAGAGAATAGAAAAATTGCATTGTAAGAGAGAACAAGTTAATGTGTAATAAAATTATAATTGATAAGTAATATTTATGAGTGAGTAATTTTTTTTTGTTGAGGTTATTATGAAATTATATCTATATTATTATTAATATGTATATAATAGTTCCAACTATATATTTTTAGTTATTATGATTTTCGCTTCAACATAGAAATATTATTTCATGAATAATATCACGTATTTTTTTTTAGTTATAAGTTCCCCACTGCTTTGTGATTATTGATATTAGTTGATTTTCTTGATTATTTATTTTCTTTTAAATCAGATACATATAATGCTTGGAAATTACAATTATCAAGTGAAGGAAAATATATATTTAAATAGTCATTTTGGGCTCATTGTTAAATCTATAGGGTAATAGTGAGATTGATTTCAACCTATTCATGGAATTTCTTGGATTTGATATATAAAATAAATAATAATTAGACATTGGTGGATTCTAAACTATAGTAAATTGTTTAAAAATCTATTTATCTAAAATTCAGTAAAAAGTTACTGTTATTTAATGCAATCATTACAACCATTCGACAATTAAATTATTTGGGACTAGGTTAGAATTTAATATAATTTGTTTTAATATGATAGAAATATTTTTATTTCACCATCATAGTCCTTAACCGACCTTTCACCGCATATTTACATTGAACGAATCGTGAGCCTCCATTTTAAAGACGACAATAAGTTTTTAGTGTCGTTGTCGGGGAGGCGCAAACGAAGTACAAGAAGACTATCACCATCAAGTTAGTTAAATTATTCTACTAGTTATTTATTTTACTGCTTCTCTTTATTTTTATTATCTGTCTTTTTAATATTTTTCGGACGCATAACCATTCCGTTCCGACTTAATAAAATTTATAATAATTTGGTAAAAATAATAATAATAGCACTTAAAACTTGGAAGGATAGAATTATAATTTATGAAAGGTAAAAAACTTTCATTCAGCTTCTGACCTTAAATCCCTATATCATAACGGACTTTTCGAAACAAACTTCATAATTTTCGGACGCATAATCATTCTGTACCGAACTAATCAAGTTTATGAGTTTATCATAAGAATCGGTAATATCTCACACAATAGACAATAGATCATAAACTGGGTGAACTAATTCCTCTAATTTACCGAAGTACATTTATTACTAAACAATCATGATGACATCTTACAGTATTCATGATCGTCGTTAATCACGACATTTATTGTTATTCAGTAGAAATCAGAAGTAAGTGTTGTGCGGAGCTAAGTGCTACGATCTTCGAGCGGGAGCCACCGCTAGAGTCCATACGAGTACCTCTAGAGTCCCTTTTTATATCTATATTATTGAGGGGCGGTTAGTCTAAGTCATGAATCGAGCAGTGTGGCTGCGGTTCTAGACAATGCTACCGTCGTAACCTATTCCCTTGGAGCCGAAGGACGGAGTTATCCTAATGTGATTGGGTCATAGATTCGGGTATAGCCGCGATTATGATATGATCCGGGCATAGATCCAAGCTAAGGACATATCAATCCCAGATAAGAGATAACGCAGCACATCACCAAGCGTGAGAGCGATAAGCTCAAAGGCCAATTTTATAGTGACGGTCCGATAAACGCCCAAGGCTACAGTTACTAAACCAAAGGTCATGGCGATAGTCAAATGCCAAACACTGATAATGGTCTAAGACATTATAAAGAGGCTAAGGGATTTAGTCATGTAGACGACCTCCTAAAGCTAAATATTGACTGGGCACTCGACATCGCACATCATACTTAACAGTAATATATGGAGATTGATTGTACATTCATTTTATAATCCTTATTTTCTCTTCGAAAACTTGCACCAATTATTAAACAAACTTATTTTCAAACGTGGGCAGAAATGCATTATGTCTACATACATATACATAAACTCGTAAAATACGCAAACCCAACTCACTGAGAATCCATTATTCTTATCAACTTTGATTTTTCTAAAAATCCCACTAGAAGAAGAGGATGAAGAGGAAGAAGAGGCAGATGCTGTTAAGAAATGAAGACTGGCCTCGAATACTGCCAAGACATAGGATTTATGAAGCTGCGTTTAATATTTCTTTTATTCCTGTGTCAAAACTGTACTCGTAATTCCGCTGTAACCTTTTGTATTTTGATGTAATATTCCATTGTACTCATGAATATTCTCTTTTCTATGGAATAACCAGTCTTAGTTCACCGGGCTAAGATCCGGAACATGTATGCTTAATGGAAATTTATTATCACAAATATTATTTATTTCATTAACTGTCGCTTTTTTGTCTAACCCCGGTGTGGGGGCATGACATTGCACATGCCAAAAAAAGTTGTATTTTAAGTGCGACCATTGTGACGCCTCTAATAATCTGGAAATTCGATCGACTATCAATATATAGTTTGTGTGTCAAGCTAAAAAGAGATTTGAAAAAAGGGTGAATACAAGTTTGGCAACAAAATAATAAAGGTCAACTAACGAGAAGAAGAGTGTCTTAACTAAAATTGAAGTTCAACAAACAAAACCAATCCAAAAAATAGACAAAACCGAAAATCCGAATAATCAAGTTGCAAAAGAGAAAACTTTAATAGAATATTTTTCTCCAGTAACTGCTCATTCTCGGTCTTGATAGTGTTACTTACAACTAATGCAACTCATTTCAAACTTAAACCATCAACAATCCAACCTTTCCCATATTTTGACGGTTTGGAAAGACAAGATCCATATATGCATGTCAAGGAATTTCTTGACATTTGTTCTACATTTTTTATTCCAAATTTCTCTGAGGAATCCACAAACTTGGACCATTTCCATTTTCTCTCAAAGATAAAGTAAAATTCTAGCTAAATTCTCTTCAAGCGGGAACAATTACTAGTTGGGACCATTAGCGAAAACTTTTCCAATGTCCGAAATCGATAGTTTAGAAGAGAAACATCGAATTTCTCCAAAAGAAATGTAGAATTTTGTGAGTGTTAGGAAAGATTTAGGCGTGTTTAGTTGGTGGAAAATGCCCGCTTTTCGAAATTTTTTAAAGAATATACAAAATTCAGAAAATATGTTCATTGGTGATATTTCCAAGAAAATAGCTGGAAAATAGAATACCCAGTTTTCAAGAAAATCACCAAAATTGGAAAACTATTTTGGATAGTTTTCCTTTATAAACAAGGGTGAGTTTTACAATTTGGAAAAATAGAATACCTGATTTTCTAGAAAATCACCAAATCATATCTAAACACATTTTCCCAATTTTTCATACTTTTCCAATTAGTGGAAGATTTGGAGAACTTCTTGAAAACCAGAAAAGAAAAATTGGAAAAAAAATTCTCCAACTAAACAGGCCCTTAATGATTTAGTCCTTAAGTGTCCCGATCATAGTTTTGAAATATGGCGTCTGGTAAAATACTTTTATGATGGTTTAACTCCAAACAATCGTCAGTTAATCCAATCAATGAATGGTGTAAAATTTCTTCACCTCTCGCTCGACTCTAGAGCCAAATCAATGCATATGACCCCTAAGAAAAGGTGGAATTTATGAGGTTACATAAAATGTTGAAATAAAATCTATTATAGATGATTTAATACGAAAAGTGGATGCCTTAGTCTTGAAGCAATCCACCACCTCGTCAAACTCAAAAAATGAATTTTGTCCTTAAGTGTCCCGATCATAGTTATTTCATTCATCTCAATCTCAATCTCAATCTTCAATTTTGTGTGCAGAATTATTGCCTTCATCTCAATCTTGTCCTTCTGGTCCACAAAATCAAGAAATTTTTAATGAAGAAGTCAATGCATTACACTCATATGGAAGATCTTGAGATAGTCCAATTATTACAGCTTATAATCCAAATTAGAGGAATCATCCAAACTTTTCCTAGAAGCAAAACATGCCTTAAACGAATCATGGAGGACATCAAATGGACATGTCAAATCAACAAAATGTCCATCCTAACCATTATCCTTCAAATACTTACCAATATCCTTTTACAGTGCCAAAGCAACCATCTTTGGAACATACGTTTCAACAATTCATACAATCTACTCAGTATTCCAATAACTCAACAGAATGAAATAGAAGGTTAAATTTTCGAGTCAATCCTTTCCTAACCATAAATAACAATATGAAGTAAACTCTTCTAACGCAGAAGTTCAACCAATGACTACCCTTAAAAGTGGAAAAGCAATACAAAAGCCTTAGTATGATCCGGAAGAAAAATCTAGTGAACCACAAGTTTTAAAGTCAAAAGATACGGAGGAAAAACAAAAGCCTTATATTCCAAAAGCTCCATTTCCTCAAAGACTTATTCCAAAAGATAAGAGTAAGAAACATAAAGACATATTAGAAATATTTAAACAAGTTCGTATAAATATTCCATTTCTTGATGCTATTGAACAAGTGCTTGCTTATTCTAAATTCATGAAAGATATTCACACTCTAAAAAATAAAACAAATGTTCTAATAAATGCATTTTTAGTTGAACATGTTAGCTCAATATTGCAGAATAAAACTCTTGTTAGGTATAAAGATCCTGGTTGTCCTACAATATCTTGTGTCATTTGAGATCATATCATTAAACGAGCCTTTGTTGATTTAAGAGCTAGTGTGAATTTATTACCATATTCTGTTTATACACAACTTGGATTAGGAGAGATTTATAAATAAACTAGAGGAATCATAGATGATGTTCTTATCCATGTAGAGAAATTGTACTTTCTTGTTGATTTTATAGTCCTCGACAATAAACTTGAGAATACCAAAAATCAAATTCCTGTCAACTTAGGAAGGATATTCTTAGCTACTTCAAACGTATTACTGTAGAAATGGTATCATAAATTTTATTTTTGGAAATATGACTGTCGAACTAAATATGTTTAATATTTCTCAACAACATGATGATCATGATGATGTCTGAGAGGTAAATATGATAGAGTGTGAGTTCTCAACAACATGATGATCATGATGATGTCTGAGAGGTAAATATGATAGAGTGTGAGTCCTCATTTCTTTCCAAAAATTAATGATGATTATCTTTTTGAAAGCTGCCTTGCTCATTTTTGCTCAAAATTTAGACATCGACAGTTCAATTAATGAAATAAATTCTTTACTTGAGTCTACCATTATTAGATAAGGATAAATAGAAAGATAAAACTGAACGACTTGAGAGCTAAATGAACGAGGAAATACCTATTGAAGATTCAAAGATAGAGTTCAATCATTACTTGAGTCTCTAAAATATGCATTTTTAGGACAATCAGAAACCATACATGTCATCATAGCATCTGATTTAGACGAAGAACGAGAAGATAAGATTATAAATGTCCTTAAAGAACATAAAGAAGCAATAGAATGGACCGTCTCCGACATTAAATGTATCAATTGTTCCATATGCGTGCACAGAATTCATATTGAAGAAAACGCAAAAACATCTCGAGAATTTCAAAGAAGAATAAACCTCAATATGAAAGAAGTTGTAAGAGCTAAAATAATCAAACTCTTAGAAGTAGAAATCTGGCATAACTGTAATCATGAATGAAGAAAATGAACTTTGTCCAAACAGAATTCAAACTTAATGGAGAGTCTGTATTAATTACGGGAAATTAAACTCTGGTATAAGAAAATATCACTTTCCACTTCCCTTTATTGATCAAATGCTAGAAAGGTTAGCCGATCATGCTTATTATTGTTTTCTTGACGGATATTCCAGATATAATCAAATTCTAAATGCTCCTGAAGATCAAGAAAAAACTAATTTTACCTGTCCTTTCGACACTTTTGCTTACCAACGAATGCCGTTTGATTTGTGTAATGCACCTGCTACTTTTCAGCAGTGCATGATGAGCATTTTCTCTGACATGGTTGAGCGGTTTTTAGAAATTTTTGTGGATGATTTTTATGTATTCGGATCTAGCTTTGATGAATATTTACACCAATTAACCTTAGTAATGGTTAAGCGTATGGGGAAAAATCTTGTACTAAATTGGGAAAAATATCAGTTTATGGTTTAAAAGGGAATTATCCTAGGACATGCGATTTCTGAAGAAGGAATTGAGGTGGATAAATCTAAAGTGACTTAATATTCAGTCTTCCACCCCCGCGAACAATTAAAGAAATTCGGTCATTCTTAGGCCATTTTGATTTTTACCATCGATTCATCAAGGATTTTAGCTAAATGTCAAGGCCCTTATGTAATTTACTTTTAAAAAATACACCTTCGTATTTGATGATCATTGTTTAAAAGATTTTAAGACACTCAAATCTATGTTGAGCTCGCACCTATCATCAAATCTCCAAATTGGAATCTTCCTTTTGAGATAATGAGCGATGCATTTGACTGTACGTAGGTGTAGTATTGGGTCAAAGAGAAAATAAATTACCAACTGCAATATATTATGAAAGTAGAACTTTAATGATGCCCAATTAAGTTACTCTACAACTTAAAAAGAATTGCTTGCAGTTGTTTTTGCCTTAGACAAATTTCGACCTTACTTGAGTGGTTTGAAAGTCATAATTTACTCTAATCATGCTGCACTAAAATATATTCTTCCCAAGAATGATGCTAAACCTCACTAGACCCGTTGGATTCTACTGTTAGGAGAGCTTGACTTAGAAATTCTAGATAAAAAAGATCTGAAAATATTGTTATTGATCGTTTATCTAGGATAATCATGAAGATAAAGAACCTCCATTAATGAAATTTTCCCTGATGAACAACTTATGTCTGTTTCTTACGTACATTGATATGCAGACATTGCAAATTACCTTGTCACTGGTAACATGCCAGCTCATTAGAATAATCAAAATAAAACAAAAATTTTAATGAAGTAAAAAAATCTTCTGGGATGATCCATACTTGTTCGGATATTGTCCTAATCAACTCATTAGGATATTTATGCCTGAACATGAACAACAAAATATCATTGCCTTTTATTGTAATACCACGAGATATTCATGATTATTACAGCGTCGTAAATCATTGTTATAAGGATTTACTAGGCTAAAAATTTAAAACCAACATTATTAATTACCAACCGTCAAATTTATTATTACATCACAAGTCTGAATTGTACAAATCGGCCAACACCCAAAAGTAAACCTCAAAAGACAAATAAAACGACGGCGTACTCGAGTACTTTATTAAAACAAAACACAATCTGACAACCCATACCGGCCGTAACATCACTCTGCACCCTCTTCATCATGCAGCTCTAGTGGTTGTTTTCCCAACCTCCTGTATCCTGAACATAACACAAATGTCCACCCTCGAAGTGGTTAGCACAAGGATGCTAGTACAAGTATGATAATTATACAACAAACATCGTATGAAGATAAAGACATTATCATCAACGACAAAATTAATGACGAGTCTCTACTACGAGAAGACTCACAATACTGTATACAACATGATAACCACAACATGACATCACAACATACACATGGTAATTCCGATGATCCAGCGTTCACTGCATAGATCCCAAGATGATCCCGTAGGACCAACACGAGGTGGAAAAACCTGTCCAATGATCCAGCCCACGCTAGCATAGATCCCAAGATGATCCCTTCGGACCAACACGAGGTGTACGTACAACAACACATATGTACGACATGTATAACATAAATACATAAAACATAATTAAAGTACATGCCTTTGAAATATGGCAAGAAATAAATACTTCAACGACTTCAACAAACTCGAAGGCCGCCCCTTCGATCAATCATTCTCAAACCTAGAACCTTACACTAAAGAAAATAACGAAAACTCAACTTACGTAACAAGACTATCACACGAACATTCTAAACGGTCTAATAGTGACCGAGTATAACCATCATTGTTTGGCCGATTCCCGATTAACTACTCAAAGAACACTACGTCGAATGAATACCATACTACATGCGAAACGAAAGGTCATAATGGGGATAACATGTTGATGTCTACGGATTTCCAGCATATTCAAATCGTCACTTTCAAATATGTACAACTATTTCTAATGCATGTGTCGGTTATCCAAGCAAATTTATAATTATGAAAGTACGTTCAATCGAATTCTAAGTTAATCCCACTTATGATTCTCGTTCTTCCGCAAGTAAATTCACCTAATCCAAGTTCTACGTTCACCACGATTGTTACGACATGATTATAGCATTCTAACCATTTATATGAAGATTATCAATCCAAACAATCTTTACAAACCCTGGATTATACTTGAAGAACAATCCCTACGTTCCTCATCTCGAATTCACCTAGTCTAGGTGATAACATAATCGATTCGTTCATACAATCATCATGAAATCAGCATCAAGGCATGTTATAATCTTCGAAATTCACATCCTTACGATAGGCATAATCAAGGTTCAACTATTACCATTGAAAAACCTATGTTCATCCAATACAATCTTTCCTAAACTTGTTGTTCAACTCATAATTTCATAACAAACTCCATAATCTCATCAGTATGTTCATAGTGTTCCTAAGAACAAGAATTTGAGGTTGGAAATACATCAACATACCTTAATATGGAGGAGAATGATGAAACACTCGGTGAAACTCAACACCGGGAGCTTGAACACCAATCGAAGAAGGTCTATGATCTTCAAAACCAAGCTGGGAGGCTGATACAAGGAATTTTATAGGGCTGGGGAACTACCAAGTTTGCTTACACTATGAGTAGTGCACGCTATTGGGACAGTAGCGCACGCTGATTGTTGGATGTAGCGCGCGCTATCGCAAACAGGTCAGAGGACAGGAGGTTCTGGACTTCAGTACTGTGCATCAGATATTCTGTTAGCGCGCACTAACATTGTGGGGTTAACGCACGCTAACAAGGCAGTCAGTAGGCACTGTACTGTCCGGACAACCCGTTAGCGCATGCTACATATCAGGTCATAGCGTGCGCTAAACTGGAGCAGTATAAATAGGACAGTCAGTCCATAGCTTTGTCATTTTCATTTCTCACTTCGTTTTTGAGCGATTCCGGGCGATTCCGGCCGTTTTGGAGAGATTTCTTCGAGCTGAATTCATCTATCATCATCATCAAGCGTATCTTTCGGATTAATCATCATTTCATCATCTACATCACATCTAATCAATGTAATAATCTCTTGGATCTAGAATTTCGGATTTTAGGCATTTTCCTTCCGATTTCTACGTGTAAGCTTTGATTGTTGTTGGAATATGTTAGATATGGATTATCTACCTTGGATAAATGTATTCCTATGGATTTAATGGCATATATTTCGGATTTCATGAATGTAACACCCCTGGTATATTCAGGAATATTACAGCGCCGTAAATCCTTTACATCAGAATTTACAAGGCTAAAGAGTTGAAAAGGCATTAACAAGTACCAACAAATGAAAATAACGAAATTAAGATGCAACAGTTCTAACCAAATACTGAAAATACAAATGTTCAACAAAAATTATTAATACATCACCAAATTCAAATTCATTGAAAGCGACTACGTACTCGAATACTTATTGAAATAACTAACAAACAACAGACAAGTAAACCCGGCCAGAACATCACTCTGCACCCCCGTCGTCATGCAGCTCCAGTGGTTGTTTCCCCGCTCTCCTGGATCCTGAACATAAACAAAATGTTCACCCCCGAAGGGGTTATCACAATGATGCTAGTACAAGTACCATAACGTATTATTCAACATCTAACACATAATAATAATAATACGTAATTGGCAAAAATATCAACGAGTCTTCTCCTACGAGAAACTCAATAAGTAACATACACAACTGATAATCACAACATGATATCATAACATACACATGGTAATTCCGACGATCCAGCGTTCACTGCCTAGAACCCACGATGATCCCGTCAGACCAACCCGTGGTGGAAAAACCCGTCCGATGATCCAGCGCACGCTAGCATAGATCCCCCGATGATCCCGTCCGACCAACACGAGGTGGACATACAATAACGACATATATGCACGAAAATATGTATAACAATAATACATAAAACAAATAAGGTACTTGCCTCGATTCGAAGACAAGAACGAAACTTCCACGAAAACGAAATACTCAAAGGTCGCCCCTTCAATCAATCACGTTGCTAAGCTCGGACCTTAACAAAATAAGTAATATACATTTCATTTACAGTCGTACGAACATCTAACAATCCAATTCACAGTCGGAAGTTCATAAAATATAACCTAATCAGTCGAGTCAAAAGTCACCTAGCTGATCAGCCGAGTCAAAAGTCAACATCGCTGATCAGCCGAGTCAGAAGTCAACCTCGCCGATCAGCCTACTTGACTCGCCTAGTTGATGACAGTAGGGTACTGGGTAGAAAACTGAACATACGGAATTCTTAGGTGAAGTTGGGTGATCCAAGATTGATGTGTTAGATTCCAATATCATCATTATATCCAGAAAACATCTAACAAATCCAACTTATATGGAAGGATATAACCTCTGATGATTTATTCATAAGTATAAACATCCCAATTTCTAAAACATGATGTTGCTTGGATGATTTTATCAGTGGAACTCAATATCTTGACAGCATACTTCTATCATATCCTTGATAACATGAATCCAAGTAGGAATTAGTATTAACATACCTTAAGATGAAGAAAACACCGAGACAATAAGTAGAATCCAACTCCGGTTGCTTGCTTGCCAGATCAAGATGTTTCTCCACTTTCAATGATCAATCACCAGTGACACCCAATCTTCAAAGATCACAAAAGGGGTGGTCTAAATGTGTTTAAGAGGTAGGGAAAACCGTCTAGACTTTCAGGGAACTAAGAACAGGTGAAGGAAGATGAAAACCAAATGAAATGAGGTGCTGTCCTTTATAAAATGTTTCTGGACCCCTGTGCTCAATAATTTCCTACGCTAGATTCCAAAGTCAGTCTGTGCTTAATAATTAAAATCGTCACGACTATGTGCTGGCCTCCACCCAACTCCATAATTGATTACTTTACTTATAATATGCAGCCATACTCAATAATTTGTATTATTGAGTATTTGTATGAGACAAGTAATATGCTGCCATACTCATGCATGAAAATACAAATACGGTAAATACCATATTCCACTTATTGATATCACAATTCCAACTAATACAGGGTTCAAATACAGGCGAAATACTCAGTAATTAATCCGGATATTACATACTCTCCTACTAAAAAGGAGTTTCGTCCGGAAACTCATGACGAAAATAATCCTGGATATATGGACTTCATACTTTCTTCTGTTTCCCAAGTGGCTTCTTCCACTCCGTGGCGCGACCACTGAACCTTAACCAATGCGATCGGTTTGTTTCTCAACTGCTTAACTCGACTCTCGAGTATCCTGATCGGTTTCTCTTCAAACGTGCCATCTTAAGCGACTTCGATCTCACCAAAATCAATGACATGACTAGGATCTGGTATATACTTCCATAATTGGGATACGTGGAACATGTTATGAACATGGATCAATGACGGCGTTAATGCCAATCTGTATGCCAACTCTCCAACTCTCTCAAGGATTTCGAACGGTCCGATATATCTCGGACTCAGTTTTCCCCTTCTTCCAAAATGGAAAATTCCCCGAGTAGGAGAAACCTTTAAAAGTACGTGGTCTCCAGTACTGAACTCCAAAGGGCGACGGCGTATGTCTGCATAAGATTTCTGGTGACTCTTGGCGGTCAACAGCCTTTCACGAATCAAGGCTATCTTCTCTCGAGTCTGTACGATCAACTCTGGTTCTGTCCCCATTAAGTCTGATAAATCGTCCCAACACATGGGGTATCTACATCTCCTCCCGTACAATGCCTCAAACGGTGCCATCTTAATGGAAGCATGCCAACTATTGTTGTAGGTTAATTCAATCAACGGTAGATGAATTTCCCAATCGTTTGACCAATCTAAGGCACAGGCCCTTAACATGTCTTCCACCGTTTGAATGGTCCTCTCGGATTGTCCGTCAGTCTGCGGGTGATAAGCTGTACTGAAGTTCAATTCTGTCCCCAAGGCCTTATGAACTGCTTTCCAAAAATGAGACACAAAACGGCTGTCTCGATCAGAAACAATGGTCTTCGGCATTCCATGCAATCGAACTATCTCCAAAATAAATACTCGTGCCAACCTCTCTGGTCCCCATGTGTCCTTAATGCTTAGAAAATGAGCTGATTTGGTTAAACGATCAACTATCACCCAAATCATGTTCATTCCTCTCTTGGTTCTCGCCATACTAGTGATAAAGTCCATCGATATGTCCTTCCACTTCCATTCAGCAATCGGGAGTGGTTTCAACATTCCGGCAGGTCGTTGATGCTCGATCTTAACCTGCTGACAAGTCAAGCATTTCGAAACATAGTCCTCTACATCTTTCTTCATGTTGCCCCACCAGAAATTCTGCTTCAAGTCCTTATACATCTTACTGGTGCCCGGGTAGATAGAATAGGGCGAACTGTGAGCTTCCTTGAGAATCGTCTGTTTCAGAACATCGACTTCGGGAACATAGAGTCGGTTCTGAAATCTTAAAACTCCATCATCATGAATAACAAATCCGGGGGCTTTCCCCTTGATCACTTCATCACGTAACCGAATCATCAGAGGATCATCTTCCTGTCTAGATTTGATTTCTTCAGTTAATGATGAAGTTATTTCCATCATGCACAGTTGTCCTTGGACTCTTTGTAACCATACTTCAATTCCTTCTCGAATAATCTCTCGTTGAAGGCTAAGTTGGGAGGTCAGAGTCTCCAGCATCTGAATAGAAACAGGCTTGCGGCTGAGTGCGTCGGCCACTACATTCGCTTTGCCTGGATGATACAAAATCTCCAAGTCGTAGTCCTTAATCAGCTCTAACCATCTCCTTTGCCGCATGTTCAACTCTTTATGACTGAAGATGTATTTGAGACTCTTGTAATCCGTAAAGATCTGACAGTGAGTCCCGTACAAATAATGCCTCCAGATTTTCAAAGCAAAAACTACTGCCGCTAGCTCCAAATCATGTGTTGGGTAATTAATTTCATAAGGTTTCAGCTGTCGCGACGCGTAAGCGATCACCTTGTCATTCTGCATTAATACGCATCCGAGTCCTTGGTTCGAAGCATCACTGTAAACTAAAAATCCTCTTGTTCCCTGTGGAAGTGATAGAATTGGTGCCGTCGTCAATCTCTTCTTCAATTCATCAAAGCTAACCTGACACAACTCATTCCATTCAAACTTTTGAGTTTTCTGCAGGAGTCGAGTAAGTGGGCGGGAAATTTTGGAAAACCCTTCCACGAACCGACGATAATACCCAGCAAGTCCTAAGAAACTTCGGACTTCTTTCACGTTCTTAAGAGGCTTCCAATCCAAAACCGCTTCATTCTTCTGAGGATCTACTCGGACTCCTTTAGCTGATACCACATGACCGAGGAACATTACTTCCTTTAGCCAGAATTCACACTTAGAGAGTTTGGCGTACAGTTGCTTGCTTCTTAAAAGTTCTAATACAATCCGCAAATGCTGTGAATGCTCTTCCGTGTTCTTAGAATACACTAGAATGTCATCAATGAACACGACCACAAATTTATCCAAATATTCGATGAACACCCGATTCATCAACTGCATGAATACAGCAGGTGCATTAGTGAGACCAAACGGCATCACTACAAACTCATAGTGTCCGTAGCGAGTTCTGAACGCTGATTTCGGAACATCTGATTCTTTAATCCTTAGCTGATGATATCCTGATCTCAGATCAATTTTAGAGAATACTGTTGCTCCTTGCAACTGGTCAAATAAATCATCAATCCGTGGCAACGGATATTTGTTCTTAATAGTCATCTTGTTCAGTTCTCGATAGTCAATACACAGTCGAAGTGATCCATCCTTCTTTCGGACAAAAAGAACCGGCGCTCCCCAGGGCGAAACGCTTGGCTGAATATAGCCTTTGTCCAGTAACTCCTCCAGCTGCTTTTTCAGTTCATACATCTCAATAGGTGCCATACGATACGGCGCCTTAGAAATTGGTGTAGCTCCGGGTTCCAGCTCAATGGTGAATTCTACATCCCGTCGTGGAGGTAGTCCAGGTAACTCGTCAGAAATACATCCGAAATTCGTTCACAACAGAATGGATGAAAGTTCCACAATTTCGTCTTCTTTCTTCATTGCATAACACCAGATCCTAAGACACTGTTTCAACAATTTGACAGCTTTCATCGCTTTGATCAACTTTCCTGAGCTTCACGGTTTCCATCCCTCAAATAGTATTTCGGAACCATCGTCAGCGATCAGCGAGATATTTCTCCTTCGGTAGTTTACAATAGCTCCATATCGATTAAGCCAATCGTCTCCGAGTATCAGATCGTCCCCTTGCATTTCTATTACAATCAGATTTGAGAGCCACTCTCTGACTCCAAATGATACAGGGAAATCTCTAGTTTCTAAGTTTCCAACAATCCTCTCTCCACTCGGTAAACCAACAACATAAGGTTCACAATTATGAAAACCAGAAACATTCAAACGATTTACACAAGACAAGGATATAAAA
This sequence comes from Orobanche coerulescens, assembly GCA_033398695.1. Taxonomy (NCBI): domain Eukaryota; kingdom Viridiplantae; phylum Streptophyta; class Magnoliopsida; order Lamiales; family Orobanchaceae; genus Orobanche; species Orobanche coerulescens. The sequence continues at coordinate 58,513,809 of CM065809.1, read as the reverse complement.
GAATGCGTAGCTCCTGTATCGAATAAAATGCTAACTGGCTGGGAAAGGATCTGGACAATACCTGATGCAACAGCAGCATCCTGATCATCTGTTCTCCTCATATCGTACAGACGTGGGGGAATAGATCCGGCACTCTATGTACCCTTTCCGTCCAACTGTCCTCTGCCTCGCCCGCGGCCAAATTTCTGAGGCATCTGAACACTTTGCTGCGTTTGTTGGATACTGGCTTCCTTCTGGACTGGCTGTGGTGTACGGGCTCTAAAAGACTTTGCAGCCTCTTTACAGAACACCGCACGATGTCCCTCTCGACCACAATCAAAACAAGTCACGGCAGGAAGGGGGCAATTCCATCGATAGTGTCCCATCTGGGCGCAGTTAAAGCATTTCCTGGTAACATCAGTCATAGTTGATGTTGCTCCGAAGTTCTTTCCGCTCCTACCTGGGTGCGGAGGTTTCTTGAAAGAATGAAAAGATGACTGGGCCTTACGGGGCCCGCTGTTCTTGTGCTCTGTAAAAGTACCAGAGACTTTCTGCTTCTTGGATTCCGTAAATTTCTCCATAGCTGCTTCCTTGATCTCATACGCCAATGCCTTATCCTGGTATTGACGGAGTGTGGTACATTCAAAACCGGACATGTACCTCTGGATTTCTGGTTTCATCCTCATATCAAAATGGATCATCATTTCTGCATCTGTTCTGACCAGATGTCGAACAAATTCCAGCTGCTGGTTAAACATCTTAATTGCCTGAGATACTGGCACATCTGAAGGCTGAGCGGAGAAAAACTCCCGAACCTTAGCTTCCCTCACAGGACGAGGGCAGTACTGATCTTCCATCATCAATTTAAACTCTGTCCAATCAGCATCATGGTCTATAGGCCGGATGGCTTCCCACCATTCGGACGCTTCCCCTATCAGAAAGTATTGAGCGATAGAGGCTCTCCGGTCATCTGGGCAGTTAATTCCGGCAGAGATTTTCTCCAGTTCCTTCAACCAATGGTCCCAGGTGGGATGTTGACACAAAATGTATTTTGATGATGGTTACATACAAAACATTTAATTGGATCTATCTCGGCTCGATAATATTTTGAAGGAACAAAATATGGCTAACGCATGCTAAGTATCATACCGTAGCGCACGCTATCGGGACATGCTTATACAGTTCAGTCAAGTCAGCTGCAGCCTACTCAAGTCGCCTGATCGATAGCGCACGCAAGCTATTCAAAGATAGCGCACGCTAAGAACCTACAGTTAGCGCACGCTATACATCAATAATAACGCACGCTATCGCAAGTCTCCAGAGGTCAGTGAAGTCTGGAAGGAAATAAGAATTGGACGTTGCGCACGCTACACATATATTCTTACGTACGCTACATCATAGACATAGCGCACGTTACTTCTCATATCTAGCGCACGCTACCAAAATTTATGGATAGTAGTCCAGTAGCCACTGGACTCATTTCGTCAAGGCTATTACGTACGCTACACAAGGTAACGTACGTTATTGAAATAACTCAGTAGCGCACGCTAAAGGAAAGGTGTTAGCGCACGCTAAATGGAATCTGCATTCTGCTTGAAATTCAACCGTTGGAAGCAAGAGTCAATGCAGATCCGGAAAATCTGGAAATATTGGATTTAATTAATGCTAGCGCACGCTATGCATACATGCTAGCGCACGCTAATCATAAATTTAGCCGTTGGAAAAAGAGTCGTTGGAGAGAAAATCGGATATTGTCAAAGTCAAGATCGAAGACTAGTTGACCAAGATGTTAGCGCACGCTACCATGTCATTACTAGCGCACGCTAGTCACAGTATTTTACCGTTGCAACAGTGTTTGTGACCGTTCAGTGATTTCAAGTCAAAATCCGCTAACGCACGCTACAAGGATCTATTAGCGCACGCTAATAGTATATTTTTCAGAATTTGAAGGCTGTCTCACACCTATAAATACCCGAAGGACTTGGGTATCAAATACACAACTTCAAGCATTCAAGCATACAAGCATACAAGCAATCAAAGCACTCTTGAGCTCAGATTTACATTCTTTATTGCATTACAAGTTGTGAGAAAACAAAGATACAAGAGCGATTTCAATTGTAATATCTATCATTCTTTGTATTCTTTCATTTGGTTGTAAGTGTTGCACCACTTACACTTGAGCGAAAAAGAAACGAATCAAGAGTCACTAATCCGGTGTTATTAGGATCTTTGATCCGGCATTGTTAGGATTATACTCCCATATTCGTATAGTGAGGATTATCTAGTTCCTATAGAACACTATATAAACAATTATTCATATTGAGGGAAAGGTTGAGCTTGGACCGATAGAAGACAAGCGGATTGTAACGGTTGTAAACTCGGACCGATCGAAGACGAGTTAAGGTTGTGGTTTTTCTTAAGCCAATAGAAAAAGAAAGTCGGAGAGAGGACGTAGGCAAGTTGCCGAACCTCTATAAATTCTTGAGTCTTTATTTTCCGCACTATTTCCATTTTTCTCGCAAGAAATTTCGGTATTCCGCATCACCACTATTCAACCCCCCTTCTAGTGGTGAATTTATCTCTTCAGTTGGTATCGGAGCGGGTCTCTTTTTAAAGGTTTAACCACCTAAGAGAAAAAGATCCGCAAATGGCACTTCTTGGCCAAATTGAAGGAAATGCTCTCAACCGTCCTCCTTTCTTCGACGGTTCCAATTTCATGACGTGGAAAGAGAAGATGGCGATCTTCGTTCAAGCCTACGATATTGAAATCTGGAAAGTTATTGCTCTCGGTCCTAAACTTGCTAAGAAAGAAGATGGATCGTTGAAAAAGATCGAAGAATTCAACGATGAGGATTGGAGAAACACGCATGTCAACTCTCGAGCTACTCAACTCCTCTATTGCGCTCTCAATCCCGAAGAACTTAATAGGATATCGTCCTATGAAAGTGCAAAAGAAATTTGGGAAATTCTCGAAGTCACTCACGAGGGAACCACCCAAGTCAAGGAGACCAAAATTAATATGTTACTCCATGACTACGAATTATTTTCCATGAAAGACGAGGAAACGATCACAAATATGTTGGATCGATTCTCGGCTATAACAAACGGTCTTGCATCTTTTGGAAAGCCTATATCGAGCAGCGACAAAGCTAAGAAAATTCTACGATCGTTGCCACGAGAATGGGATGCCACGGTCACCGCGATCATGGAATCCAAAGATCTCAACAAGCTCGAATTTAGTGCCCTCATCGGGTCACTCATCAACTATGAGATCGTTCTCAAGTCTAGAGGCACAAAACCAAAGCCTCGGGAAAGAGTAGTCGCATTCAATGTGGACAGCGACGTTGAGGAAGATGTTGCCGAAGAAGAAGACGACGAGGAACTCGCTCTTTATGCCAAAAACTTTAGAAGGTACAAAAACCTAATTCAAAAGAGGCGAAGCTTTCTTGGTCGGGATGGCTAACCGAGCAAAAGAAGAGTGGCTACACTCCTATCAAGAAGTTCGACAATAATTGTCGGAAATGTGGTCAAGCCGGTCATTATGCCAAAGAATGCCGAGGATCCTCTTCAAAACCGCAAATGGAAAGATTCAAAAAGAAGGAGGTTCTAATCGCTTCTTGGAGTGATGACGAGGAGGAGATTGAAAGATCTCTAGACGCAAACCTTGCATTCATGGCCCTCGACTCCGAAAGCAATATCGAGGTACCGGCACCAAGGAAAAACAAGTGGTACATTGATAGCGGATGCTCAAGGCACATGTGCGGCTCCGAGGACTTATTTGAAGACCTCGAATATCAAGATCAAGGACATGTGACCTTTGGAGACAATCAAAAGGGAAAAATAAAAGGAATCGGCAAAGTCGGTAAGGAACCTTCTCCTTCTATCAACAAGGTACTATTTGTTGAAGGTTTGCATCATAATCTCCTTAGCGTTTCGCAACTTCGTGACGAAGGTTTTAAAATACTATTTGAGCAAACGCATTGCACGACAATTAGAAATAATAAAATTGCATTCATTGGTTTGAGATGTGGAAACATCTATATTGTTGATCTTAATGATAAGAGTTCATACAATGAAAAATGCCTTATTACCTTGGATGACAATGCATATTTATGGCATCGAAAATTGGGGCATACTTCTCTACCTATTATTTCTATTTTATCTAGACACGACCTTGTTCGTGGATTGCCCAAACTTAAATTTGATAGAAAACATTTGTGTGAATCATGCATTAAAGGGAAACATACTCGAGAATCGTTTAAATCAAAATTCGAGGTTTCCACTAGTCGAGTTCTTGAACTCGTACATATGGATTTGATTGGACCATCTAGACATGTTAGTTTAAATGGTAAACTTTATACTTTGGTTATTGTTGATGATTTCTCTCGATTTACTTGGGTTAGATTTTTAGCTCATAAAGATGATGCATTTTCCGAGTTTTCTAAATGGTGTCGTTTGGTATCAAATGAGAAAAACCTCTCCATAATTTCTATTCGCACCGACCACGGAGGTGAATTTGATTGCACCCCGTTTGAACTTTTATGTGACAAATACGGTATTAATCACAATTTTTCGGCTCCTAGAACGCCTCAACAAAATGGAGTTGTTGAAAGGAAAAACCGATCTTTGGAAGAAATGTCGAGAACAATGCTTAATGAATACTCTCTTCCACGATACTTTTGGGCCGAAGCAATTTTTACGGCATGCTATGTGATTAACCGAGTTCACGTTCGTAGAACTCATCTTAAAACTCCTTAGGAATTATGGAAGGGCAAAAAGCCCAATATTGCTTACTTTCATCCCTTTGGTTGCAATGTATTTATTTTGAACAATGGCAAGGATAACTTGGGCAAGTTTGATGCCAAATCCAACTCCGGAATATTTCTTGGTTATTGTACTAATAGCAAAGCATATCGTGTGTATAATATTAGAACGAATAAAGTTGAAGAGTCCATACACGTTAAATTCAATGATATGATCTCACCCCCGAGAAAGGTAGAATATTTTGATGATGCAGGTACCTTTCCGGATCCCTCACCGGTAAAGAAAATTTCGAAATCGAAACGAACACAATCGTTGATTTACCGAAAGATTGGAGGCACATCAAGGACCATCCGAAGGATCTCGTGATCGGAAACATTGAAGACGGTGTTCAAACCCGAAGGAGGACCACCGAATTTATGGCTCATTGTGCTTTTGTATCCGAAATAGTTCCCAAAAATATATCCGAAGCTCTCGATGATGAAAGTTGGGTGATGGCAATGCAAGAGGAGCTTGTGCAATTCAAGCACAATAATGTATGGAATTTAGTTCCCGCGCCTAAAGATAAAACAATTATCGGAACTAAATGGGTGCATAAAATCAAGAGTGACGAAGACGGCTATCCTATTCAAAATAAATCTCGTTTGGTCGCTCAAGGATATAATCAAGAAGAAGGTCTTGATTACGAAGAAAGTTTTGCTCCCGTAGCTCGACTCGAGGCCATTCGCTTGCTTTGTGCATTTGCCGCTCATAAGAAGATCAAACTATTTCAAATGGATGTCAAAAGTGCATTCTTGAATGGTTTCATTCAAGAAGAAGTCTACGTCAAGCAACCTCCTGGTTTTGAAGACCATCATTTTCCGGATCATGTCTACAAGCTCAACAAGGCACTCTACGGGTTGAAACAAGCACCCCGAGCATGGTATGATCGTTTAAGTCAATTTTTAATAGCAAATGACTATAAAAGAGGCAAAGTCGATAATACCTTGTTTGTTAAAGTACTAAATGATGATATACTTGTTTGCCAAATTTACGTTGATGACATTGTTTTTGGAGCTACTAATGAATCCTTGTGCCAAGATTTTTCTAATCTTATGAAAGGAGAATTCGAAATGAGTATGATGGGAGAATTAACGTTCTTCCTCGGGCTTCAAATCATACAATGCGAAGATGGAATTTTTATCCATCAAACGAAGTACTCAAACGACCTCCTCAAGAAATTCAATATGGAAAATAGCAAGGTGATATCTACGCCAATGTCGTCATCATTAAAGCTCGAGAAAGATGAAAATGGCAAATCCGTAGATCAAAACTATATCGAGGTATGATCGGATCTTTGCTATATTTGACCGCATCTAGGCGGATATAATATTTGCTACGTGTCTATGTGCTCGATTCCAAGCTAATCCCAAGGAATCACATTTAATTGCTTGTAAACGCATTTTTCGCTATTTGAAAGGAACTATTGGACTAGGTCTATGGTATCCTTCTTGCTTGGATTTTAATTTAATTGCCTATAGTGACGCCGATTTCGGCGGATGCAAAATTGATAAAAAGAGTACTAGTGGTACATGTCATTTTGTTGGATCTTGTTTAATATCTTGGGGAAGTAAAAAGCAAACTAGCGTAGCATTGTCTACAGCTGAGGCCGAATATGTCGCTGCAGGGAGCGCCTGTGCTCAAGTGCTATGGATTAAAAATCAACTACGCGACTACGGCATTCATTTTGAAAATACCCCTATCTTATGTGATAACACTAGTGCTATCAATTTGAGCAAAAATCCTGTTTTGCACAGCAGAACCAAGCATATAGATATTAGACATCATTTTTTACGTGATCATGTTCAAAAGAAAAATATCTGTTTAATTTTTGTCGGGACGAAGGATCAACTTGCTGACATATTTACAAAACCTCTTCCCGAAGAATCTTTTAATTCCATTCGTTTACAACTTGGCATGGGACATATAGACAATTTTTGAAATAAGCTTCTACTCAAAACATCAAAATCGGTGAGTCAGATCAATCGCTAGCGCGCGCTAGCTTCATATTCTTAACGCGCGCTAAAATCTGCATTCGATAACGTACGCTAAACGCTACCCTATTGCGTACGCTAATTAAAGTTTCTTCGATTTTCACTGAACAGTCCAGTAAGCCTCTATTTTTCGCCTAACGTACGCTAATCTTATAAATCCTAGCGTACGCTAACTTAAAACTCGCTGACTATATATATGTCGTACAACCCTAAATCACAACTCATTCCTTAACGCACGCAATCGACTTCTCTCTTGCAAAAACTCTAGACAGACATCCGATCCAATCTGCGAGCTTCTTCCTCAAAATCTTCGATTCCCTTCGTTTTTCTCCTTCTCCGATCATGTCGAGCAAGAATCGAACCGCTATGGGAAAGCAATACAACAATCTTAAAAGACCTCTCAGTGCCCAATTTGATTCGGATCGATTCATCTCCGCCACTGCCTCGAGGGTGTTATTCGACATACTCCCTCAAGAACACATCACTGATTGCTATTTCTTCAATCTCTTGAGTCTCGAACGGGTAAACGTTGACATCTCCAATTTCTTTTCCTCACTCGGTATTTCTCGCTTTGTTGAATGCAAAAACCCTGTTTTTCCTGAGCTCGTCCGGGAGTTCTATGCCAACCTTCACGTGGCCGAGAGTGAAGGTTCTTCAGCCCTTGTGCTAGGTAGTCTTGTCGGAGGAACCAAGGTGAAAGTTTCTTCCGACGTTTTGTATCAAATTTTCGGTTTACCTTCTGATGGTTATACTTGCACTGGAAAATCCTTGGCCGACGACAGTGAAGTCGGCGAAATTGATGTGAAAGAATTTTTGAGCTCGAAGGCCGTTATCGACATAACGGATGATTTTTTTGAAAACAACGACTTCGGGGTCAATATCCGTCTGCTTTTGGTAGCCCTCACAAAATGCCTTATGCCAAAGGTCAATTCCCAGCATAAACTTGTAGGCGTGGACAAGCAAGTGGTTTACCGAGTTCTCAACGACGACAAAGTCAATTTCTCCGACATCATCATCAGCTGGATGAAGGTGAAGGGAGATTTGTTTCGGTCGAAAAACTATGCCACTCGTTCTCGGAAGGCTGGAATGCCTTATGGCTCAATCTTGTCGGCTATTTTCAGTTTCCATCAAGTTGACTTGTCGAAGGACAAGGCAGTCCCCGTCTCCCTCGGACATGAAATCTCGGACGCTTCTCTCAAAGCGATGCACTACGTCCGGACGATCAACAGAGGCTGGATTCTCTTTCCGTACCTACGTGATGATGACCAAGTAGAGAAAGGGTCACGGATGCCCACTGCCGAAGAAAAAATCACTCGTCGGGGACCTCACACCCTTCGAGAAATGCAGACTGGGGACTTCGTAAGGAAGCCTACGTCGAAAGGCAAAAGGCCAATGAGAAATGTGGTAACGGAAGAAGAAGAGAGTGATCTTTGTGCTCGGATGCGGGGCATCGAGACCTCACTCGCTGAGATATGAGAGGATTTTCGGGCTCTGCGTTCGGAGGTCCGGGAAGTGCGTTCAGAAGTCCGAGAAGTTCGTGGGCTGTTATCCGAGTTTATTCGTTACACTCACCCCTCGTTTCCCTTTCCTTGATCCTTGATTAGTGCATAATTGATCTAAAATTCATATACAAAATATTCATTTTTCCGGGCATAATTGTACTGATTTGTGATTAAAAATATATATTTTACAGATATGTCCAAACATGAGCTAAAAATGGTTATTTTACAGATTACTGACATGAAGCATCAAAAAGGACGGAAAACAAGATCAAATCCAACGAGGGAAATTTTTCCAGGACAAACGACCATACAAAACGGCGCAAAATGGACCGTGTTCTATCGGCCATTTCACATACGGCGCAACAAGGGCTGTGTCTTGGGCCGTTTCACACACGGCCGGCATTTAGCGCCGTGTCCTCGCGCGTATTCCGGAAGAGACCGAGTCACCACAAAACGGCGCACGAACACGGGGCAAACTGGGCCGTTTTTCATCGCCGTGTTTCAGCAGATGCCATGCAAAATTAGTCCACTTTTGACCAACTTGTGAAATCAACCACAAGATATTTTTTTGGTCAAAAATCTGAAAATTCAAAGACATGGGTGAAGTGTGAACAAAGAATTAAAAAAATGATATTACAATAGATATTTTGAATTAAATAATCAATTGTATTCTTGAAAATCACCTATAAAAGGACATGTTCACCCATTGCAAAATAACACACATTCTTACCAAGAAATCCTCAACTTCTTGCTAAGAAATACTCCTTTCCTTTAGCAATATATTTTTCTTAGAATTTTCAATTTTAGTTTGTATTTTATTTTTGGTTTGAAGTTTTTCTTTCATTTAGTTTGTAATTGAAAAGTGCTTGATCAATAAGCACTTAGTATTTTACTTAGTGTTTTACTTTCAAATTTTGTAAGCTTGTAACCTTTAAACAAGTTTGAAGTTATATTTTGAAGTTTGTTTCTTGCACTTTGATTCATCATATTCAAGTAAGTTTTATCTATTGTCATTAAGTTCTAGTAATTAAAAGTTTCTATATATATTATATATATAAATTATTTCTATTATAATTTTAGTTTGTATAAACCAATGAGTAGCTAATCTTTCTTCCTAGGGGAAGGGGGATTTCTATTAGGTTATATATTGAGTATTTGATTGATTTAAACTATTTTTAGGACTAATTGGTTTAAATAGAGATTGATCATATCCTATTTTTACTAATGAAACCTTCTTGATTGATTGTTGAGTGAATTGGAAACATATCTTTTCAATCTATCAAATGTTAATCTTGTTATCAACATCTTAATATTGCGAAAGTGGTTAAGACATCTTTGATTACGAAAGTACGGAGGTGAAAAGTTGATTACTCGATGAAAGATCGTTTATCCTAAAAATAGTCAAGTTAGAGAAATGAAAGGACTAATTGGTTTAAATAGAGATTGATCATATCCTATTTCTACTAGTGAAACCTCCTTGATTGATTGTTAAGTGTATTGGAAACACATCTTTTCAATCTATCAAGTGTTAATCTTGTTATCAACATCTTAAAAAAGTAGCGACGATTAAGACATCTTTGATTACGAAAGTACGGAGGTGAAAAGTTGATTACTCGATAAACATTCGTTTTTTCTTTTATATCCGTATTTATCATTTCCTATACTCAATTAAAAACCTAATTTAATGAACCCGTATTCCCCTAGATTTTATAAATTCCCAACTCATTTTAATTCTATTCATTTTCACTAGTTAAAAATAGTTTAGTATAAATAGTCTAGTATAAATAGTCTTAATATAAATAGTCTAGTATAAATAGTCTTATATAAACTAGTCTTATTAAAAAATAGTTTAAATTAAAAATAGTGCATTTTAATTTAATTAATATTTAAAAACCCAATAATCTATTTTAGTATTTATTTCTCGCAATTTGTAACAAAAAATTATACGAAGCCCTGTTGGACAATCCTCGAGAGAAAAGACCTTGGTAGAACTTACCACAAACTTCTTCTACCTCGTATATATTTGCGAGCGACTCAAGAACTCCTATTTTCAGGATAAGTTTTTTGGCCGATCAAATTTTGGCGCCGTTGCCGGGGATTGTTTTAGGCCAAATATAATTTTTCTGTCCGGTCAAGTGGCGGATAACGGTACTCCGTGACTATTAAAGTCGGATTTTCATTTCCCACAACAACCGATATTTGTAGATATTTTATCGCTTTTCATTTTAATTTTTTGGTCATGGATGAAACATTGTTTAAAATTGAAAAAGATTTCCCTTTCTAAGCAAAATGCAATTTTAAAAATTTACAAGACAAGGCTTGAAAGGATGAGGTTGCTTACGAATAAAAGCATACCTTTTGACATAAGATTCATTATCGAAGCCAAAGTAAGAATAGAAGGTGAATTCACGAAACACCAACTAGATTCTTACTGTGGCTTGGAAAAAGTTCATATGCCAAGAAACGACGAGCAAAGATTCTAGCCGTTTGCTATAAATGTACTAGATGGAACTGTAATGCAAAATGTCGATCTTTAGGAATTCCATCTACAAACAGAGAAGATAAAATTCAGTTCATCAATGACGGTCTGAATAAAGAGAATTTAGATAACATCGAAATTTCTCTTGACACGCATCCTAGTGGACTTGTGTATTACGGAATTCAATGTTTGTGGACTAAATTTAAACCGAATATGAACAACGCCTTGGGAATCGCGTTAAAAGACCCTGTTTGCCACTTTGTAAGAAAATTGGATGGGAAGCTTCTCCCCGACTCATAGAAGGCGTTTAAGCCGTTTCTGAACGTAAAATCAGAGGAAGATGTGAGCCACAATCACAACTACTGTACATACGCGTAAGTATCTTTTATTTTTGTCGTGTGGTGAGATTTTCTGAATAAAAAATGTGATACGCGATAAAAGCTTTCATTATTCTATTGAGTAGTTGAAGCACAATCAAACGCAATCACAAACTTGTTAAACAATTTTTACCTTCTTTTTCTTCTATAAATAAACTTTCTACTGGTTTCTTTCATTCATCCCTCAAAACTTGCACTTTTCTCTGTTTCTCTCTTTTTTTTAATTTCTTTTCAAAAATGGAGTCATCATCTTCCACAAAAAAATTTTACATAGTCTGCATTTTTGGTGGATCTAGTTCTGGAAAAGAGGCATGCTTCACTGAAGCAGCCCACGACTTGGGTCGTACCTTAGGAGAAAAATGCATTCATGTAGTTTACGGAGGAGGAAGTCTAGGATTAATGGGACGAGCTGCCGTCGCCTATATGGAAGGAGTAAGAGTATTGGGAGTAATCCCAAAACCTCTGGCCGAAAGTAAAATCACCGGTCAACTATTGGAGATGAGTTTAGATTTGTGAATATACAAGATCGCATAACTCACATGATAAATAATTACGGCGCCTTTATCGCCCTTCCGTGGTTTTGGCACCCTTGAGGAACTTTTTCATGTGGTTACCAGAGCCACTAAATGTTCATCAAAACCAATAGGAGTGCTTAATGTCAATGGTTTCTTTGATGGTTTCTTGTCTTTCATCGACTACTCGCCGAAAAGGGCTTTATTTCCGAGCGTGCAAAAGCGAATCATAGTCGTTGCAACAACACCTAAGAACTAATCAAAAACTCAATGAATTTGTTCCTCAACCAGATCCGGCTCTAGCTAAAATTGTATGCAGGTAGAAGATTTTACAGTGAGAAAACGAAAAGTGGATTCATTCCTCTCCCTTTGATAACCCATGACGGACCTCTTGTATTTTTACTTTACGCCGTGTGTAATAATCGTGCTAAATGATGGCGGCTTAAGGAGTTTCTTCTTGATCTCTTGACGCGCATCTATTCGCGATTTATGTATTGTTGTAATTTTTATTTCGTGTTTTGCTTTTTTTTTTAAAAACTTTGATGGCAGCATAAGGCGACTCTTCGGACTTTCTTGATGCGCATCTAAAATATTATGTTATACTTACGAGTATATTTTATTTTCTTTTGCGTGTGCCTCGTATATTTATTCTCTTGCAGATTCTAAAAGGCGTTAGGCTCGGACATCAACTTTCTTAACAGGAGTATTCGCTTTTACGCATTGATTTTTATTTTTATTTTATTTTTAAAGCGAGGACGGTTTCTTTTTCAAGTTTGGGGTAGTATGTTTTAGTGTGTTAGTATTTTTGTGTGTTTTTTTTTTCGATTAATTTTTTTTTTTGTTTATATATATATATATATATATATATATATATATAGTATTTTGATTTGTGAGATTTCTAGATCTGGCCATAAACACCAATAAATTAACTATATACAAGCTTCTAAAATTGTTTTAACCGGTAAAAATTGTATATTCCAAAAATTTTGTGCCTTAATCTCTCTTTCCAAACCTTGTAGTTATCATATAAAATCGAGTCATTCGTTACCTTGAGAAAAGAAGAATCGGTCGGTTGATGGAAAATAGAACGAAATTTACTTAATTTGTGGAGTTTTGAATTTTCATGCTTAACTAATAAATGATTTTCGCAAAATTCTATTCCCTAAAAAAAGGAGTCATTGGTGAAAAGAGCTACACGTTAGCAAATAACGGTGTGAAAGCTATCACCTAAAATAAATAAATGACGAAAAGGAGAAGTGTTGAGCAGAATAATTGCCTAATTTTGGAAGTCTTAAATTTTGCGAAAAATAAAGGACTAACCATTGTTGGTGCGTAGTCGCCGTCTCGAAAAATTGGTGAAAAGAGCTACACGTTAGCAAATAACGGTGTGAAAGCTATCACCTTTTTACGAAAGAAAAATAATGAGATAGAAATTGTGTTAGTGAAAAGAGCTACACGTTAGCAAATAACGGTGAAAGCTATCACTAAAAGGGATGTAGTTTATGAGCAGATTTGAATTAATTAGCAGCTGAATTTCAATACACTCAATTTTGTGAAAATCACAATATTTGATGACGCCGATGAAATTCTTCTTCATATTGAGTCGAAAAATAAACGAGTGATCGAGAGTAACCATTAAAGGGAGTCGTGTGAAGTCACGAGTGGGAAAGAAATAATCAACCTTTAGGGGGGGAAACCTTGCATTTTGGAATTACAAAAATAAAAACCGTGTTTTAACTTCAAAATCGTTAGTAGATTTATTTTGAATCTTGATTCATTTCTATCTCTTGTATAAAGTTGGTTATTGTGTATTAATGGCATTTTGATCTCTTTTTATCTTTATATATAATTATTTTTCTTAAATTTGTGTGTATTATTTTTTATTTTTTATTTTATGTCTTATTTTAATTTTTAATTTTTATTTTGTGTGTGATTAATAAAGAGTCTTGCTCAGGACTAGCAAGAATTTAAGTGTGGGGTATTTGATTAGTGCATAATTGATCTAAAATTCATATACAAAATATTCATTTTTCCGGGCATAATTGTACTGATTTGTGATTAAAAATATATATTTTAGATATGTCCAAACATGAGCTAAAAATGGTTATTTTGATTCATCGACATGAAGCATCAAAAGGACGGAAAACAAGATCAAATCCAACGAGGGAATTTTTCCAGACAAACAACCATACAAAACGGCGCAAAATGGACCGTGTTACGGCCGTTTCACATACGGCGCAACAAGGGCATGTCTTGGGCCGTTTCACACACGGCCGGCATTTAGCGCCGTGTCCTCGCGCGTATTCCGGAAGAGACCGAGTCACCACAAAACGGCGCACGAACACGGGGCAAACTGGGCCGTTTTTCATCGCCGTGTTTCAGCAGATGCCATGCAAAATTAGTCCACTTTTGACCAACTTGTGAAATCAACCACAAGATATTTTTGGTCAAAAATCTGAAAATTCAAAGACATGGGTGAAGTGTGAACAAAGAATTAAAAATGATATTACAATAGATATTTTGAATTAAATAATCAATTGTATTCTTGAAAATCACCTATAAAAGGACATGTTCACCCATTGCAAAATAACACACATTCTTACCAAGAAATCCTCAACTTCTTGCTAAGAAATACTCCTTTCCTTTAGCAATATATTTTTCTTAGAATTTTCATTTTTAGTTTGTATTTTATTTTTTGTTTGTAGTTTTCTTTCATTTAGTTTGTAATTGAAAAGTGCTTGATCAATAAGCACTTAGTATTTTACTTAGTGTTTTACTTTCAAATTTTGTAAGCTTGTAACCTTTAAACAAGTTTGAAGTTATATTTTGAAGTTTGTTTCTTGCACTTTGATTCATCATATTCAAGTAAGTTTTATCTATTGTCATTAAGTTCTAGTAATTAAAAGTTTCTATATATATTATATATATAAATTATTTCTATTATAATTTTAGTATGTATAAACCAATGAGTAACTAATCTTTCTTCCTAGGGAAGGGGATTTCTATTAGGTTATATATTGAGTATTTGATTGATTTAAACTATTTTTAGGACTAATTGGTTTAAATAGAGATTGATCATATCCTATTTTTACTAATGAAACCTTCTTGATTGATTGTTGAGTGAATTGGAAACATATCTTTTCAATCTATCAAATGTTAATCTTGTTATCAACATCTTAAGATTGCGAAAGTGGTTAAGACATCTTTGATTACGAAAGTACGGAGGTGAAAAGTTGATTACTCGATTAACGATCGCTTATCCTAAAAATAGTCAAGTTAGAGAAATGAAAGGACTAATTGGTTTAAATAGAGATTGATCATATCCTATTTCTACTAGTGAAACCTCCTTGATTGATTGTTAAGTGTATTGGAAACACATCTTTTCAATCTATCAAGTGTTAATCTTGTTATCAACATCTTAAAAAAGTGACAGCGATTAAGACATCTTTGATTACGAAAGTACGGAGGTGAAAAGTTGATTACTCGATAAACATTCGTTTTTTCTTTTATATCCGTATAAATCAATTCCTATACTCAATTAAAAACCTAATTTAATGAACCCGTATTCCCCTAGATTTTATAAATTCCCAACTCATTTTAATTCTATTCATTTTCACTAGTTAAAAATAGTTTAGTATAAATAGTCTAGTATAAATAGTCTAGTATAAATAGTCTTAATATAAATAGTCTAGTATAAATAGTCTTATATAAACTAGTCTTATTAAAAAATAGTTTAAATTAAAAATAGTGCATTTTAATTTAATTAATATTTAAAAACCCAATAATCTATTTTAGTATTTATTTCTCGCAATTTGTAACAAAAAATTATACGAAGCCCTGTTGGACAATCCTCGAGAGAAAAGACCTTGGTAGAACTTACCACAAACTTCTTCTACCTCGTATATATTTGCGAGCGACTCAAGAACTCCTATTTTCAGGATAAGTTTTTTGGCCGATCAAATTTTGGCGCCGTTGCCGGGGATTGTTTTAGGCCAAATATAATTTTTCCGTCTCAAGTGGCGGATAACGGTACTCCGTGACTATTAAAGTCGGATTTTTCAGCTTCCCACAACAACCGATATTTGTAGATATTTTATCGTTTTCATTTTAATTTTTTTGGTCATGGATGAAACATTGTTTAAAATTGAAAAAAGATTTCCCTTTCTAAGCAAAAATGCAATTTTAAAAATTTACAAGACAAGGCTTGAAAGGATGAGGTTGCTTACGAATAAAAGCATACCTTTTGACATAAGATTCATTATCGAAGCCAAAGTAAGAATAGAAGGTGAATTCACAGAAACACCAACTAGATTCTTACCAGGGCTTGGAAAAAGTTCATATGCCAAGAAACGACGAGCAAAGATTCTAGCCGTTTGCTATAAATGTGCTAGATGGAACTGTAATGCAAAATGTCGATCTTTAGGAATTCCATCTACAAACAGAGAAGATAAAATTCAGTTGATCAATGATGGTCTGAATAAGGAGAATTTAGATAACATCGAAATTTCTCTTGACACGCATCCTAGTGGACTTGTGTATTACGGAATTCAATGTTTGTGGAATAAATTTAAACCAGAATATGAACAACGTCTTGGGAATCTGACGTTAAAAGACCCTGTTTGCCAATTTGTAAGAAAATTGGATGGGAAGCTTCTCCCCGACTCATAGAAGGCGTTTAAGCCGTTTCTGAACGTAAAATCAGAGGAAGATGTGAGCCACAATCACAACTACTGTACATACGCGTAAGTATCTTTTATTTTTGTCGTGTGGTGAGATTTTCTGAATAAAAAATGTGATACGCGATAAAAGCTTTCATTATTCTATTGAGTAGTTGAAGCACAATCAAACGCAATCACAAACTTGTTAAACAATTTTTACCTTCTTTTTCTTCTATAAATAAACTTTCTAATGGTTTCTTTCATTCATCCCTCAAAACTTGCACTTTTCTCTGTTTCTCTCTTTTTTAATTTCTTTTCAAAAATGGAGTCATCATCTTCCACAAAAAAATTTTACACACTGCATTTTTGGTGGATCTAGTTCTGAAAAGAGGCATGCTTCATCAAGCGACCCACGACTTGGGTCGTACCTTAGGAGAAAAATGCATTCATGTAGTTTACGGAGGAGGAAGTCTAGGATTAATGGGACGAGCCGCTTCGCCTATATGGAAGGAGTAAGAGTATTGGGAGTAATCCCAAAACCTCTGGCCGAAAGTAAAATCACCGGTCAACTATTGGAGATGAGTTTAGATTTGTGAATATGCAAGATCGCATAACTCACATGATAAATAATTCTCGCGCCTTTATCGCCCTTCCGGTGGTTTTGGCACCCTTGAGGAACTTTTTCATGTGGTTACGAGCCAGCTAAATGTTCATCAAAACCAATAGGAGTGCTTAATGTCAATGGTTTCTTTGATGGTTTACTGTCTTTCATCGACTACTCGCCGAAAAGGGCTTTATTTCCGAGCGTGCAAAACGAATCATAGTCGTTGCAACAACACCTAAGAACTAATCAAAAACTAAATGAATTTGTTCCTCAACCAGATCCAGCTCTAGCTAAAATTGTCTGGGTAGAAGATTTTACAGTGAGAAAACGAAAAGTGGATTCATTCCTCTCCCTTTGATAACCCATGACGGACCTCTTGTATTTTTACTTTCTGTCGTGTGTAATAATCGTGCTAAATGATGGCAGCTTAAGGAGTTTCTTCTTGATCTCTTGACGCGCATCTATTCGCGATTTATGTATTGTTGTAATTTTTATTTCGTGTTTTGCTTTTTTTTTTAAAAACTTTGATGGCAGCATAAGGCGACTCTTCGGACTTTCTTGATGCGCATCTAAAATATTATGTTATACTTACGAGTATATTTTATTTTCTTTTGTGTGTGCCTCGTATATTTATTCTCTTGCAGATTCTAAAAGGCGTTAGGCTCAGACATCAACTTTCTTAACAGGAGTATTCTGCTTTTCGCATTGATTTTTATTTTTATTTTATTTTTAAACCGAGGACGGTTTCTTTTTCAAGTTTGGGGGTAGTATGTTTTTGTGTGTTAGTATTTTGGTGTGTTTTTATTTGCCTTAATTTTTTTTTTTTTTAGTATATATATATATATATATATATAGTATTTTGATTTGTGAGATTTCTAGATCGGCCATAAACACCAATAAATTAACTATATACAAGCTTCTAAAATTGTTTTAACTAAAAAATTGTATATTCCAAAAATTTTGTGCCTTAATCTCTCTTTCCAAACCTTGTAGTTATCATATAAAATCGAGTCATTCGTTACCTTGAGAAAAGAAGAATCACTCGGTTGATGAAAAATAGAACCGAAATTTACTTAATTTGTGGAGTTTTGAATTTTCATGCTTAACTAATAAATGATTTTCTGCAAAAATTCTATTCCCTAAAAAAAAAAGGAGTCATTGGTGAAAAGAGCTACACGTTAGCAAATAACGGTGTGAAAGCTATCACCTAAAAAAAATAAATGAAGAAAAGGATAAGTGTTGAGAAGCAACAGATGCATAATATTGGAAGTCTAAAATTGTGAGAAAAATAAAGGACTCACCATTGTTGGTGCGTAGCCGTCTCGTAAAAATTGGTGAAAAGAGCTACACGTTAGCAAATAACGGTGTGAAAGCTATCACCTTTTTACGAAAGAAAAATAATGAGATAGAAATTGTGTTAGTGAAAAGAGCTACACGTTAGCAAATAACGGTGTGAAAGCTATCACTAAAAGGGATGTAGTTTATGAGCAGATTTGAATTAATTAGCAGCTGAATTTCAATACACTCAATTTTGTGAAAATCACAATATTTGATGACGCCGATGAAATTCTTCTTCATATTGAGTCGAAAAATAAACGAGTGATCGAGAGCAACCATTAAAGGGAGTCGTGTGAAGTCACGAGTGGGAAAGAAATAATCAACCTTTAGGGGGGGAAACCTTGCATTTTGGAATTACAAAAATAAAAACCGTGTTTTAACTTCAAAATCGTTAGTAGATTTATTTTGAATCTTGATTCATTTCTATCTACTGTATAAAGTTGGTTATTGTGTATTAATGGCATTTTGATCTCTTTTTATCTTTATATATAATTATTTTTCTTAAATTTCTGTGTATTATTTTTTATTTTTTATTTTATGTCTTATTTTAATTTTTAATTTTTATTTTGTGTGTGATTAATAAAGAGTCTTGCTCGGGACTAGCAAGAATTTAAGTGTGGGGTATTTGATTAGAGCATAATTGATCTAAAATTCATATACAAAATATTCATTTTTCCGGGCATAATTGTACTGATTTGTGATTAAAAATATATATTTTACAGATATGTCCAAACATGAGCTAAAAATGGTTATTTTACAGATTACTGACATGAAGCATCAAAAAGGACGGAAAACAAGATCAAATCCAACGAGGGGAATTTTTCCAGGACAAACAACCATACAAAACGGCGCAAAATGGACCGTGTTCTGTCGGCCGTTTCACATACGGCGCAACAAGGGCTGTGTCTTGGGCCGTTTCACACACGGCCGGCATTTAGCGCCGTGTCCTCGCGCGTATTCCGGAAGAGACCGAGTCACCACAAAACGGCGCACGAACACGGGGCAAACTGGGCCGTTTTTCATCGCCGTGTTTCAGCAGATGCCATGCAAAATTAGTCCACTTTTGACCAACTTGTGAAATCAACCACAAGATATTTTTTTGGTCAAAAATCTGAAAATTCAAAGACATGGGTGAAGTGTGAACAAAGAATTAAAAAAATGATATTACAATAGATATTTTGAATTAAATAATCAATTGTATTCTTGAAAATCACCTATAAAAGGACATGTTCACCCATTGCAAAATAACACACATTCTTACCAAGAAATCCTCAACTTCTTGCTAAGAAATACTCCTTTCCTTTAGCAATATATTTTTCTTAGAATTTTCAATTTTAGTTTGTATTTTATTTTTGGTTTGAAGTTTTTCTTTCATTTAGTTTGTAATTGAAAAGTGCTTGATCAATAAGCACTTAGTATTTTACTTAGTGTTTTACTTTCAAATTTTGTAAGCTTGTAACCTTTAAACAAGTTTGAAGTTATATTTTGAAGTTTGTTTCTTGCACTTTGATTCATCATATTCAAGTAAGTTTTATCTATTGTCATTAAGTTCTAGTAATTAAAAGTTTCTATATATATTATATATATAAATTATTTCTATTATAATTTTAGTTTGTATAAACCAATGAGTAACTAATCTTTCTTCCTAGGGAAGGGGATTTCTATTAGGTTATATATTGAGTATTTGATTGATTTAAACTATTTTTAGGACTAATTGGTTTAAATAGAGATTGATCATATCCTATTTTTACTAATGAAACCTTCTTGATTGATTGTTGAGTGAATTGGAAACATATCTTTTCAATCTATCAAATGTTAATCTTGTTATCAACATCTTAAGATTGCGAAAGTGGTTAAGACATCTTTGATTACGAAAGTACGGAGGTGAAAAGTTGATTACTCGATGAACGATCGTTTATCCTAAAAATAGTCAAGTTAGAGAAATGAAAGGACTAATTGGTTTAAATAGAGATTGATCATATCCTATTTCTACTAGTGAAACCTCCTTGATTGATTGTTAAGTGTATTGGAAACACATCTTTTCAATCTATCAAGTGTTAATCTTGTTATCAACATCTTAAAAAAGTGACAGATATTAAGACATCTTTGATTACGAAAGTACGGAGGTGAAAAGTTGATTACTCGATAAACATTCGTTTTTTCTTTTATATCCGTATAAATCAATTCCTATACTCAATTAAAAACCTAATTTAATGAACCCGTATTCCCCTAGATTTTATAAATTCCCAACTCATTTTAATTCTATTCATTTTCACTAGTTAAAAATAGTTTAGTATAAATAGTCTAGTATAAATAGTCTAGTATAAATAGTCTAGTATAAATAGTCTTAATATAAATAGTCTAGTATAAATAGTCTTATATAAACTAGTCTTATTAAAAAATAGTTTAAATTAAAAATAGTGAATTTTAATTTAATTAATATTTAAAAAACCCAAAAATATCTTTTTTAATATTTTAGTATTTATTTCTCGCAATCTATAATAAAAAAATTATACGAAGCCCTGTTGGACAATCCTCGAGAGAAAAGACCTTGGTAGAACTCACCACAAACTACTTCTACCTCGTATATATTTGCGAGCGACTCAAAAACTCCTATTTTTAGGATAAGTTTTTTGGCCGATCAATCCTCCTCCGATCCTTAGATTTGATGATCTTTGATGTTTGATGTAGAAACTTGTGTTCGAACAAGCTATATGTTTTGTTTGCCATGAAAAGCTCGTTGTATTCACTGCATTTTATTTTAATGAAATTCACATTTCCTTATTTGGCAATTGTTATGTACAAGTATTTGCTATTTACAAGTATCGCTATTGGTGTTTACAAGTATTTTTGAATTAATCTTGAATAAAAGCACTTTTCGTTAATATTTATTAACTCATGCAACAATTCAGGGGGAGTTCCTTTTTGTTAATGTCAAAAAGGGGGAGAATACTCCAAAAACGAAAATTTACTAATATATCGAACAAGTTTACCTTGATTCGAATTTTTCAAAAAATGTTTTTGCAGGTATTAATTAAATGTTTTGACATCATCAAAAAGGGGGAGATTGTTGACACAAAATGTATTTTGATGATGGTTACATACAAAACATTTAATTGGATCTATCTCAGCTCGATAATATTTTGAAGGAACAAAATATGGCTAACACACGCTAAGTATCATACCGTAGCGCACGCTATCGGGACATGCTTATACAGTTCAGTCAAGTCAGCTGCAGCCTACTCAAGTCGCCTGATCGATAGCGCACGCAAGCTATTCAAAGATAGCGCACGCTAAGAACCTACAGTTAGCGCACGCTATACATCAATAATAACGCACGCTATCGCAAGTCTCCAGGGGTCAGTGAAGTATGGAAGGAAATAAGAATTGGACGTTGCGCACGCTACACATATATTCTTACGTACGCTACATCATAGACATAGCACACGTTACTTCTCATATCTAGCGCACGGTACCAAAATTTATGGATAGTAGTCCAGTAGCCACTGGACTCATTTCGTCAAGGCTATTACGTACGCTACACAAGGTAACGTACGTTATTGAAATAACTCAGTAGCGCACGCTAAAGGAAAGGTGTTAGCGCACGCTAAATGGAATCTGCAGTTTACCGTTTGAAATTCAACCGTTGGAAGCAAGAGTCAATGCAGATCCGGAAAATCTGGAAATATTGGATTTAATTAATGCTAGCGCACGCTATGCATACTTGCTAGCGCACGCTAATCATAAATTTAGCCGTTGGAAAAAGAGTCGTTGGAGAGAAAATCGGATATTGTCAAAGTCAAGATCGAAGACTAGTTGACCAAGACGTTAGCGCACACTACCATGTCATTACTAGCGCACGCTAGTCACAGTATTTTACCGTTGCAACAGTGTTTGTGACCGTTCAGTGATTTCAAGTCAAAATCCGCTAACGCACGCTACAAGGATCTATTAGCGCACACTAATAGTATATTTTTCAGAATTTGAAGGCTGTCTCACACCTATAAATACCCGAAGGACTTGGGTATCAAATACACAACTTCAAGCATTCAAGCATACAAGCATACAAGCAATCAAAGCACTCTTGAGCTCAGATTTACATTCTTTATTGCATTACAAGTTGTGAGAAAAGAAAGATACAAGAGCGATTTCAATTGTAATATCTATCATTCTTTGTATTCTTTCATTTGGTTGTAAGTGTTGCATCACTTACACTTGAGCGAAAAAGAAACGAATCAAGAGTCACTAATCCGGTGTTATTAGGATCTTTGATCCGGCATTGTTAGGATTATACTCCCATATTCGTATAGTGAGGATTATCTAGTTCCTATAGAACACTAGATAAACAATTATTCATATTGAGGGAATGGTTGAGCTTGGACCGATAGAAGACAAGCGGATTGTAACGGTTGTAAACTCGGACCGATAGAAGACGAGTTAAGGTTGTGGTTTTTCTTAAGCCAATAGAAAAAGAAAGTCGGAGAGAGGACGTAGGCAAGTTGCCGAACCTCTATAAATTCTTGAGTCTTTATTTTCCGCACTATTTCCATTTTTCTCGCAAGAAATTTCGGTATTCCGCATCACCACTATTCAACCCCCCCTTCTAGTGGTGAATTTATCTCTTCGTGGGAGTCTCAGAAATACCATCGAATTTGGGTGGTTGCATCTTCGCCACCTCTTGCAGCCACCGGTCACCTCGATTTCCCATATTTGGGATCCCTTGTTGTCTATCTCCCTGCTGCAATCCTACCGCCACCTGCATTCGATCCACGACCTGAGCGAACTGAGTCATCTGGTTCACCACCTGACGAAGAATCTTTGGTACAGCAGGTTCCAGTTCGTTATTGGTGGATCGTTGCGGCTCGCTTGATCTATGACTGGCCTGATTAGAAGGTGACGCCTCCCTTTCAGCATTCCTTCGTCCGCGTCCACGACAGCGACCACGTCCACGTCCTCCTCTCAACATACTGTAAGCATACAGGAAACAATATCGTTTAAATGCTCAAGTATAAGGAAATGTAACATGCAAAGGACGAGATAGAGTTTATGAACTTACAACCACCGCCCGCACGACGACGTAGGCAGTACAGTGATGTTATTCGCGGCCGGTTACCTCAAAAGACATAAATGACCCCTATTTTAACCCAACGGCCAAGATATCCATAATCTTAGCTCCGATACCATATTCTGTAACACCCCTGATATATTCAGGAATATTACAGCACCGTAAATCCTTTACATCAGGATTTACAAGGCTAAAGAGTTGAAAAGGCATTAACAAGTACCAACAAATGAAAATAACGAAATTAAGATACAATAGTTCTGACCAAATACTAAAAATACAAATGTTCAACAGAAATTATTAATACATCCCCAAATTCAAAATCATCAAAAGCGACTACGTACTCGAATACTTATTGAAATAACTAACAAACAACAGACAAGTAAACCCGGCCAGAACATCACTCTGCACCCCCATCGTCATGCAGCTCCAGTGGTTGTTTCCCTGCTCTCCTGGATCCTGAACATAAAAAAATGTTCACCCCCGAAGGGGTTAGCACAACGATGCTAGTACAAGTACCACAACGTATTATTCAACATCTCACGCAGAATAATAATACGTAATTGACAAAAATATCAACGAGTCTTCTCCTATGAGAAACTCAATAAGTAACATACACAACTGATAATCACAACATGATATCATAACATACACATGGTAATTCTGACGATCCAGCGTTCACTGCCTAGAACCCACAATGATCCCGTCAGACCAACCCGTGGTGGAAAAACCCGTCCGATGATCCAGTGCACGCTAGCATAGATCCCCCGATGATCCCGTCGGACCAACACGAGGTGGACATACAATAACGACATATATGCACGACAATATGTATAACAACAATACATAAAACAAATAAGGCACTTGCCTCGATTCGAAGACAAGAACGAAACTTCCACGAAAACGAAACACTCGAAGGTCGCCCCTTCAATCAATCACGTTGCTAAGCTCGGACCTTAACAAAATAAGTAATATAGATTTCATTTACAAATGCATTTAACATCTAACAATCCAAATCACGGTCGGAAGTTCATAAAATATAACCTAATCAGTCAAGTCAAAAGTCACCTCGCTGATCAGCCGAGTCAAAAGTCAACCTCGCTGATCAGCCGAGTCAAAAGTCAACCTCGCTGATCAGCCGAGTCAAAAGTCAACCTCGCTGATCAGCCGAGTCCCGTCGAGACGATCGTTTTAAAAAAAAATTCATCCGAATCCGAGTTTGTATGAAGGAGTTATGACCGTTCGAAGGACAATTAAATAGACGGATCATATTGTGCCACGTGTCAAGACCCGATTGGACCAGAAATTCAACCTCGCTGATCAGCCGAGTCAGAAGTCAACCTTGCTGATTAGCCGAGTCAGAAGTCAACCTCGCCGATCAGCCTACTTGACTCACCTAGTTGATGACAGTAGTGTACTGGGTAGAAAACTGAACATACGAAATTCTCAGGTGAAGTTGGGTGATCCAAGATTGATGTGTTAGATTCCAATATCATCATTATATCCAGAAAACATCTAACAAATCCAACTTATATGGAAGGATATAACCTCTGATGATTTATTCATAAGTATAAACATCCCAATTTCTAAAACATGATGATGCTTGGATGATTTTATCAGTGGAACTCAATATCTTGACAGCATACTTCTATCATATCCTTGATAACACGAATCCAAGTAGGAATTAGTACTAACATACCTTAAGATGAAGAAAACACCGAGACAATAAGTAGAATCCAACTCCGGTTGCTTGCTTGCCAGATCAAGATGTTTCTCCACTTTCAATGATCAATCACTAGTGACACCCAATCTTCAAAGATCACAAAAGGGGTGGTCTAAATGTGTTTAAGAGGTAGGAAAACCCTCTGGACTTTCGTGGAACTAAGAACATGTGAAGGAAGATGAAAACCAAATGAAATGAGGTCTTTGTCCTTTATAAAATGTTTCGACCCCTGTGCTCAATAATTTCCTACGCTAGATTCCAAAGTCATCTGTGCTTAATAATTAAAAGCATCCCAGACTATGTCTGCCTCCACCCAACTCCATAATTGATTACTTTACTTATAATATGCAGCCATACTCAATAATTTGTATTATTGAGTCTTTGTATGAGACAAGTAATATGCTGCCATACTCATGCATGAAAATACAAATACGGTAAATACCATATTCCACTTATTGATATCGCAATTCGAACTAATACAGGGTTCAAATACAGGTGAAATACTCGGTAATTAATCCGGATATTACAATGAATTGTTGGGGTTTGATTCAAGAACACTTTTTGGTTGACTTTGATATTTTTGGGGGTTTTCGATTAGATGTTGTCGTTAACTCAAATCGTGGATTCCTATCGGAATATTGATATTATTGAAGGTGTTTTGTTAGATTGAACTACTCATTTTGGAGTTGGTTTCGATATATTTGGGTTTTGGTTATAATCAAGGGTTGATGTTCGCTAAGTGGTTGTTTGAATGCCTCAATGGGTTTGGATATTGTTGTATCGACCTTTGAGTTAGTCCTAATTCATGCTTGATACGTATATTTAGCGTTTGTTGGTAATTGTCATTCAAGGTTGTTCGAGCGACCGACATCTCTTTTTAGGACGTTGTTCGAGGAAGGACATTTCAACACCGGTATTGAGTAAGTAAATTCTTACTCGGTTAAAAGGATATTCATTCCTTACATTGTTGTTCATTCATACATGTAATTCACCCATAATATATCATTCATGTTGAGACTCGTATTTATCAACTCATCATGTAACTCACGAGGAACGATGGTTCCAAAATCATTTCATTGAAGCTATCACTCGTTATATCATTATTTCATCTCGGTGAGTCATTCTTGATCCTTATCGGATTCTATTCATTACTCCTCACCTTGGTCATTTTTGTTCTGGTGATCTTCCGGAATTATATTGCATGGCCGGTTGGCGCATGTGTGGAATTTTAGTCGGGCACACTATGGTCATGTGTATATGCGGGACTCCGGAGACATTGGATTGTGCGCACGGTAATGTGTATACGCGGGATTCCTGACACATTGGACCGTGAGACTAATTAGGCCAATAGTGGGTGTATATGCGGGACTCCGGACACTCGGCTATTTGTGCTCTCACATTTTTCATTCGGGCGTACATTGATGCTCATCATTCGACTTAATTCATTAATTCATTTATGTGATTGTTGTATATTGTTCAACTCTTGAGGATTGCTGTTGTGTAACTGACCCCGTTGGGTGATGTTGTTTTCAGGTCATGGCAAGTCTAAGGCACGGGAAGAGAACGTTGACGGCGAGGAGTCCAAGTGATACTAGTAGGGGGACCCAGTCTTTTCAGTCTTCATGTTTACTTCATTTTTTATTTCCGATGCAGACTTCCGTTTGAATACTCATTTATTCCGTGTTGTATATTTTATCTTCATATAAAGTATACATGTATTCTGTATTGTCTTGGGTGTGTTGTAATGAAACTCCTCATTGGAGTAATTTAGTGATATAATGTGGTTTGGTATTACAATTATATTATTTAAGTCATTAATTTTCATTCGCCTGGTGGGTCCCAGTCGGGGGTCCACGACACTGTAATATCCACCTAGTTTGGGGTGTTACAGAGTTGGTATCGGAGCATGGTTTTGAATAATACCTTCCGAGTCATGTCTCATTTGAAATCATAGTTCATCATACTAGTATCATTGGACTTTCGCGTCACGTGTGACCTGTGCAAGAGCCGAGCCCCTCAGACCAAAGAACAGTAAGATTTCTGACGCCATGGTATAATTTCTGACAATAAGAATCACTCATTCATCATTCAATAGTCAACAATCCTCGTTCATCATTTTCATTTTTGATCAAGTCGATCATGTTAATTCATTAATCACTCAGTTCATTTCATTGTTCAGTTGTTGATCTTGAGGATCATATCATTAATCTTGCTAACTTGTTCAAGATAATCATTTCAAGAATTTCATCAGATAATCTCGTCACTTCACTTGATCATTCATGTAATCATTGTGTTTGAGCGCGTGTGCTCATTTTCATCATTTCATAACGTAATCATAATGTGATATTCATGCGAGATATATAATCATCTTGTGACTTTCCCACTTCAGTATGGAAAGAGATGGCAAAGGACGTGGGGGAAGAGGCCACGGTGCGGGCCGAACCCTCAGAACTCGTGTGAATACGCGTGCGAACGCGAGAAATAATGCTAATTCACCAAGCAGCGATGCCGCCACTCATTCTCCTGGAAATGATCATTCACTGTCAGGGAGTCGTATCCGAGACACAGCTCATTCAGAGGGTGTTCGGGTTGACCCACTCGCCTTTATGCAGGGCGTGATGGCCCAGATGACTCAAATGGCACTCCTCATGGAGACGATGCAGAATTCAGCTACTAAGAATCAATAGGCTCCTCCGCCGCCACCTCAGGGGCAGGAGAGGGGTGTGAGCAGTATTATTGGCGACATCTCTCGCCAAAGTGTAACACCCCCAGATCAAACCTAGAATATTACACGCCGCAGACCCTCTCCGTGAGGATCCACCAGTCTAGACATCAAAACAACACATTACATTACATACCGACGAATCAAAAATAACGGACCAATAGACCGATTTGGTCTTTCGTCACAGACTTACAAATCAAAATACATAAACTCATCCAGACTCATACCCACACAAGGGTAAAATACTTGCAACAATGAACAATAAGACAAATGGAAAAGACAATACAATGGACTCACTAATCGAACCCAAAACGGCCTTCGTGTGATTAGTATCATTCGTCTTTCATCATCCCTCGTGCCGATCCTTTGTCTTGCTCAAGAAATCCTGCTTGTTAATGGACACAATACAGATATCCACCCCCCGATTACTCGGGGGTTAGCAAAACTCCACTGTTTCGCTAGTACAAGTATAAAGTGCAAATACGAGCCATACACAACACATTCCGAGAATATAACGAAAGACTTCCCGAGATATATTTAGTTAAAAAATAGTTCAAGTCTTGAAAGCGAAACGAAGCAAGTAAGCATTGTGAAAACATTTCCAATTCTCGGGAGTTTTGAAAACATCGAAATTAAAAAGGTTCTTAATTCCTCGAAGCCATTTAGTGGTCACAAACCCAAAGTTCATTTTTCAAAATACAAATCCGTTTAACAAAACACGGGGTCCACGACCCAACCATTCCGGTCATAAAACACAGGGTCCACGACCCGATCATCCACTTCAATTCACTTACAAGGTCACATTACACATAACACATTGTTCCTATGCCATTCTAGCCAAACACCAAGACTCGAAATATAATGTCTCTCGACCCCGAGCACAAAGCATTGTGATACTCCGGACAATATCACAATTAACGAAAACATCAACGTCATCCTCAAGATGAAAACCACAACTGGTAACCCGCGGCCGTACCCCTTAGTATCGACCCCGGACATCCCGTCGGACACTCCGGTGGGAAACCACTTCGCGGCCGTACCCCTTAGTATCGACCCCGCACATCCCGTCGGACACTCCGGTGGAAGTTCATCCACACACACACCCAAGTCCACTTCCGTGGCCGTACCCCTTAGTATCGACCCCGGACATCCCGTCTGACACTCCGGTGGAAGGAACAACACACACACGTTCCAAAAATCACATTTGCAAACCACAAGCCTCGAAGGTCAATCACAGATATATAGTCGAGGTACTTTACTAGAATGGCCACCATCCAACATATACTCACGACCAAGTAATGATGCGATTCACAAGGAAGCACCAGATTTCAACAGCACCGAACGACACAACTAATATCACACAAACTCACATATTCATCCATAAACACGTGACTCCAAGCACATAATTTGACAAAAGAATTACACTTTACATTTACCAACGACATAATCATACGCAATGACATCACACGAAAGTAAGGTGATTCTATACTCGACACTAGCTCACATATTCAACTAAGAACATTAATTCCCGACACACATGGGTCACCTTTACAAAAGCATGATGGTAAATATTCCGATTCTTTTGAAAATGGTTATTAATATTATTTAGCACATTTCGACGATTAACAACCATAATATCCACAAAACACGTAATGTATGGGCAAGATACTTGCCTCGATACCACGAGCACCGAACCACGAACGGATACGGCTCAACCGAAGCTTCGGAACGCCCGATGCTAACGAAAAGGAAGACGACAATGAACGGAACGGAAGAATCAAGCACGACCGTGAGGAACCGACGAAAATGAACCTAACGATTCGAATAGCACAATCACAACCATTTCTAAACGATTATGGAAAAGGAATACACCCGGAAACCCGCCTACGATTCATGTATATTCGCACAAAAATAACAACGAGGGCGGACCACAACCAAACCCTCTCGATTCCGTAAAACTATGAAAATATACCATGAATCCGTAGGAAACTAATGATCTCAACAAGATTAATCATATTCATCATGAATCCATCAACAAAACGGAAAGAATCGGACAAAACCCCAAAATCCCCAATTATCCAAAAAGGTAGGGTTTCAAGAGATATTACCTTGAGTGATTCAAGTGTTAAGATCCGTAGAACACGCGTTAGATTGATTATCCGAGCCTCACAACCGAAAAGAAATGATGAAAATCGACCCGGATGAAGAACTCTCTCCTCTATATCTCCTCTCTCGCAAAGGGAAAAATGGGAAAGAAATGAGCTTCACGCTCAAAACAACGCATTTAAAGTGTAACACAACAGACCTATCGGCCGCCTATCGGCCGATAGGCCCAACCGATAGCCATACCGAATGTAGGCGTGAGAGTCTATCGACTTCTATCGGCCGAAAGGCTCCCGGAAGTGCTCGGCCAAAATCAAACGACCATAACTCTCTCGTCCGGACTCGATTGACTCACCGCTTGAACCATTGGAAAGCTAACTCGATGTTCTATAATATTGCAAAGATTTATAATTTTTGGAGTCACCAAAAATTAATGGTGATCTAACAAAGACGAACTCATACTTAGAAAAGTCGTTTAGTAATCCCGAATTCAACAAAACGACACCGAAACCCGAGCTCGAATACGAACCGAAGATACGGTTACGAAGTACTCACAAAGACGAATCTAAGAGCTAGTAGAACACACGATTCCGACCACCCGAAGGCTCGAAATTCGACAACGGAAGGTAATTACCCCAAACTTTGGGAAATTACGAAAATGGCCCAACTGCCCGAAAATCACCATACGACAACGAATAATCAAACCGAAGCTCACAACACGTATAACAAAGTTAAACGGACTTGCGGAAACTCAAACAACAGCTTGACGAGATTCGCAAGAATCGAACTCAAGTGCGGAAAAGTCGCTAAAAAGCACAGAACTCAACGAAACGACACCGAAACGAACTCGGATGTCAAAAAGTGTAGAATTAATTATTCTCAGAATGACGAAACGGACATGAGCGAGTCGTCAAAACAGACTTACGCCCAAAAAAAATAATTACCGAAAATCGAAAATTGCGGATATTACATTCTACCCTCCTTAAAAGAAGTTTCCCAAACTTAAAACAAGTAGGAGAAGAAATATTCCGCCAGAAAACTCAACGAGATACACAAGAATGCGTAACTAACGCCCAACGGCGAAATGTTACAAACAACGCAAAGGAGTATACAGCGTGAAAACACGCTCCACGGCGACCAACACAACGTCGCCGTTAGGGATATAATAAAAACCAACAAGTGACAAACGTCATCAAACGGATAATATAGCCAAGTCAATTATCCGACAATCACAAAACACAACGAACGAAAATCAATATGATTGACCCACCCAACGGTACATTAATCAAAACGCGAGTCAACCGAACAACCACGAAATCCCACCGCCTAAGGGCCGGAAGATCGAAAACGAAACTAATTTCCCGAATCAAGGGAATCACGAAGGAGCCCGAATGTTCGCCAATCACGGAACGAGGTCAATATAAACCGAACAATCAAACGATCAAACCACAACGATCGAGACAACAAAGATCAAGAATCATGTTCGAATCACAAAGAACAATAAAGTTCAAACAACAACTCCCGTGACGATCCGGTGAGAACTACAAGACATGCATTGCCGAAGATCCACAGGAAAGGGAATAGCGATTGAAAAGTCACAACGACAACGAGTTATTCGAAATAACACCACACTCGTTCGATCAACAAAAGCAAGGAGCAGGCAAGCTCGAAATGTCAACGAACATAAATGAGTCGACAGAGTCGAAACACAAGAGTTCCAAAGCCGATCCACTTCGAATAAAAGAACTCGTAGAACCGATGATGTCACTCCCAAACAAGGTTCACAAGAATCGAATCGAACCCGAAAAGTAACATCGATAACCAGATCGACCCACAACAAGATCACACTGCTCGGACGATGAAACCGAAATATAGAACAAGTTCATAAAGTACCAACGATCACGAACGAATCGACAGATCGAGAAAGAGAAAATACGAAGTCTAAAAACAACACGGGTACTACATTCGACCTCTTATAAAAGAAGGTCGCCCCGCAACTCACAACAAAGAAATCAAGGTGACGACACAACAAGCAACCGACGGAAACATCCTTCAAAGGCCTCTCAAAGCCGATTCGATATCTGTCTGAAGCGCGAACTCCGAAAGTCTCTAGCCAATTCACAAAACTGAATTCGTGTCCTCGAGTCCACACTTGAAATGTGTCATCGACGAAAGACAATTTACACGTGCATGCCCCGCACATCACGATTGAAACGCTCGGCTCGGCATACCGAAAATATAAATGCTCGATACAATGGATCAAAACACCGCAAAACAACATACCGGAGATGCCAACTCAAAGATAACATATCAACGCATACAAAAATCACAACAACAACGGCATCATTCAAGATTACAACATCCCGAACGATGTACCATCACACAATCACAAACATCATGAAACAATCACCCATGTGTATAACGCATAAAAATCCGTGCTTTAACAACCCACACTAGTGCGACAATACGCAATCACCACGAGGCGATAAACAAGAACACTACTCACACCTCTCACGAGGGCCAACAAAACATATGCGTGGCGACCGACTCGACGCTCACGCCACCAATTCAATCACAATTCGGGTTGACACCGCAACGAAAGTTCAAAACCATACACGCATTTCCGGTCCGCAAACAGAATGATAGGTTTTAAAACGAGAACCACCTTTTGAAAACAGCTTTGGAAACACCATTGATCTTGAGTATCATTTACAAAAAGTTAAACAAACATCATTTCCGAGACTCGTAATTCATCTTGCGTTTGAACTAAAATGAGGACACCTTTCTTTTAGTGAAAAACTTTCGTAATATCCGACCCTCGGGTCTAAGTATAAATGTTTCTAAACATCGAAAATATCTCAAAACATTTTGGTCCTCGAGGTAGAAAAATTTTGAAATGTATAGTTGCGCTAGTAGGCGCCTTGAAAATACAATCATTTAAAGTACGTCTCGAATTTTTATTTTCTAAGATACTCAAGGTTTTCAAAGATAATACAATGGGCTACAATGCCCAAAGATTTCGTAAATACACGGAATATTATAGCGCCGTGGGTCCCGTGACCGAACCCACTGTGCTAAAAACCAATTACAAAAATGCCCAAAAGGTCGATGACGGTAGTACTTATCAAACTCACAAAATCACTTGAAAACACCCAACTACCGTCAAAACGGTCAAGGCCAACAACTCGGTTAAAGGAATCGGTTTTGAAATAAAATTCAACAGAAATACCGAAAGCTATTACAAAGGAACTCACTCAAATGGAAAAGGAAATACAAATCCAACATGCACAATCCAAAGAACTACTCCTCACATGAAAGAAATATGAGAGTCAAATAGTCACGTATCAAGAAATCAAAATTCATAAAAGGACTCCGTCACTTAATAAATAATCATAAAAAATATAGCTCGTGTCACACGAGGCACAACACAAAGAAGGGAGACTTACATCCACAGATCGCACGAAGATGATGGCTGCATCCTGATACTAATCACGGCCGACATTCCAAACGACGCGTCGCGACACGACTCAGTCAGACAAAATCTGACAATACAAGACTCAACAACACATAACTCAACCCGACAGCCTAGGTTTCCTCAACCTAAGCTCTGATACCATAAATGTAACACCCCGCATCAAACCTCGGAATATTACACGCCGCACCCTCTCCGTGAGGATCCACCAGCTAGACATCAAAACAACACATTACATTACATACCGACGAATCAAAAATAACGGACCAATAGACCGATTTGGTCTTTCGTCACAGACTTACAAATCAAAATACATAAACTCATCCAGACTCATACCCACACAAGGGTAAAATACTTGCAACAATGAACAATAAGACAGCGGAAAAGACAATACAATGGACTCGACTAATCGAACCCAAAACCGGCCTTCGTGTGATTAGTATCATTCGTCTTTCATCATCCCTCGTGCCGATCCCGTGTCTTGCTCCCGAAAACCTGCATGTACCTGACACAATACAGATATCCACCCCGACATTTCTGGGGTTAGCAAAACTCCACTGTTTCGCTAGTACAAGTATAAAGTGCAAATACGAGCCATACACAACACATTCCGAGAATATAACGAAAGACTTCCCGAGATATATTTAGTTAAAAAATAGTTCAAGTCTTGAAAGCAGAAACGAAGCAAGTAAGCATTGTGAAAACATTTCCAATTCTCGGGAGTTTTGAAAACATCAGAAATTAAAAAGGTTCTTAATTCCTCGAAAGCCATTTAGGGTCACAAATTTCAAAGTTCATTTTTCAAAATACAAATCCGTTTAACAAAACACGGGGTCCACGACCCAACCATTCCGGTCATAAAACACAGGGTCCACGACCCGATCATCCACTTCAATTCACTTACAAGGTCACATTACACATAACACATTGTTCCTATGCCATTCTAGCCAAACACCAAGACTCGAAATATAATGTCTCTCGACCCCGAGCACAAAGCATTGTGATACTCCGGACAATATCACAATTAACGAAAACATCAACGTCATCCTCAAGATGAAAACCACAACTGGTAACCCGCGGCCGCACTCTTAGTATCGACCCCCAGACATCCCGTCGGACACTCCGGGTGGGAAACCACTTCCGCGGCCGTACCCCTTAGTATCGACCCCCAGACATCCCGTCGGACACTCCGGGTGGAAGTTCATCCACACACACACCCAAGTCCACTTCCGTGGCCGTACCCCTTAGTATCGACCCCCAGACATCCCGTCGGACACTCCGGGTGGAAGGAACAACACACACACGTTCCAAAAATCACAGTTGCAAACCACAAGCCTCGAAGGTCAATCACAGTATATATAGTCGAGGTACTTTACTAGAATGGCCAGTTCATCCAACATATACTCACGACCAAGTAATGATGCGATTCACAAGGAAGCACCAGATTTCAATAGCACCGAACGACACAACTAATATCACACAAACTCACATATTCATCCATAAACACGTGACTCCAAGCACATAATTTGACAAAAGAATTACACTTTACATTTACCAACGACATAATCATACGCAATGACATCACACGAAAGTAAGGTGATTCTATACTCGACACTAGCTCACATATTCAACTAAGAACATTAATTCCCGACACACATGGGTCACCTTTACAAAAAGCATGATGGTAAATATTCCGATTCTTTTGAAAATGGTTATTAATATTATTTAGCACATTTCGACGATTAACAACCATAATATCCACAAAACACGTAATGTATGGGCAAGATACTTGCCTCGATACCACGAGCACCGAACCACGAACGGATACGGCTCAACCGGAAGCTTCTAACGCCCGATGCTAACGAAAAGGAAGACGACAATGAACGGAACGGAAGAATCAAGCACGACCGTGAGGAACCGACGAAAATGAACCTAACGATTCGAATAGCACAATCACAACCATTTCTAAACGATTATGGAAAAGGAATACACCCGGAAACCCGCCTACGATTCATGTATATTCGCACAAAAATAACAACGAGGGCGGACCACAACCAAACCCTCTCGATTCCGTAAAACTATGAAAATATACCATGAATCCGTAGGAAACTAATGATCTCAACAAGATTAATCATATTCATCATGAATCCATCAAAAAAACGGAAAGAATCGGACAAAACCCCAAAATCCCCAATTATCCAAAAAGGTAGGGTTTCAAGAGATATTACCTTGAGTGATTCAAGTGTTAAGATCCGTAGAACACGCGTTAGATTGATTATCCGAGCCTCACAACCGAAAAGAAATGATGAAAATCGACCCCCGGATGAAGAACTCTCTCCCTCTATATCTCCTCTCTCGCGCGCAAAGGGAAAATGGGAAAGAAATGAGCTTCACGCTCAAAACAACGCATTTAAAGTGTAACACAAAGAGACCTATCGGCCGCCTATCGGCCGATAGGCCCAACCGATAGCCATACCGAATGTAGGCGAGAGTCTATCGACCCCCTATCGGCCGAAAGGCTCCCGGAAGTGCTCGGCCAAAACCGAAACGACCATAACTCTCTCGTCCGACTCCGATTGACTCACCGCTTGAACCATTGGAAAGCTAACTCGATGTTCTATAATATTGCAAAGATTTATAATTTTTGGAGTCACCAAAAATTAATGGTGATCTAACAAAGACGAACTCATACTTAGAAAAGTCGTTTAGTAATCCCGAATTCAACAAAACGACACCGAAACCCGAGCACGAATACGAACCGAAGATACGGTTACGAAGTACTCACAAAGACGAATCTAAGAGCTAGTAGAACACACGATTCCGACCACCCGAAGGCTCGAAATTCGACAACGGAAGGTAATTACCCCAAACTTTGGGAAATTACGAAAATGGCCCAACTGCCCGAAAATCACCATACGACAACGAATAATCAAACCGAAGCTCACAACACGTATAACAAAGTTAAACGGACTTGCGGGAAACTCGAAACAACAGCTGACGAGATTCGCAAGAATCGAACTCAAGTGCGGAAAAGTCGCTAAAAAGCACAGAACTCAACGAAACGACACCGAAACGAACTCGGATGTCAAAAAGTGTAGAATTAATTATTCTCAGAATGACGAAACGGACATGAGCGAGTCGTCAAAACAGACTTCCGCCGAAAAAAAATAATTACCGAAAATCGAAAATTGCGGATATTACACAAAGACCACCTACCTTTGAGGGCTCGTCTGAGCCGGAGGATATTGTTCACTGGCTTGAGCATTTCGAGAAGTTGTTTGCTATGGTGGAGTGCCCCGAAGGGCACAAAGTTTCAGTCGCGGCTTACTATTTGGGTAAGAGCGCTCATTCATGGTGGTTATCGTTGAAGCCCACCGACGGATCTTGTACTTTGGATCAATTCAAGACTCTCATGATGGAGAGGTATTATCCGGCCCCACTCAGAGAGGCCAAGTTATCAGAATTACTCACTCCCGACCTCTCAGCGGATGATGATGTTCTCGCCATCGCCGAGAAATTTCAGGAGCTACTTCCTTTCGCCTCATCTATTATTCACTCTGAGGCAGACAAGATCAAGTATTTCAGCAAGAGGTTGAAGCCTCATATGCGGATGCAGTTGCTTAATCACAATTGCACCACTCTGGTCGAATTCATTGAGAAAGCTCTTACTTATGAGCTTACTGCTTAGGAGATTGCTAAGAATCAAACTCCATCATCTGTCAAGAAGTCAAAGAATCGAAATCAGCCTAAAGGCAGTCAGGCGACTTTCAAGAAGCCTCGAGCGGGCTCTACTTTCACTGAGCGACCTCCTATGGTTCCCAGACCCGCGGAATCTCAGTCACGAGCGGCCGCCATCGCCACACTGCTTCACCTGTGGAGAACAGGGTCATTACAGCACGAAGTGTTTGAGGCAAACCGTCACATGCAATAACTGTGGAATGACGGGGCATAAGGCCCGTTTTTGCCGAAGGGACTCCAAACCCACTCCGGCGTCATCTCAGGTCCTGAAACAGTCAGTGGTTCCGAATCAGGCTACTCAGTCCGCGTCGTTTAAGCCGACTGGAGCTAACAAAGACGGAGCCCACAGCTATCAGATGGGAGCATCCGGTTTCGGGGCTGGCAAGCCCCGAATTTATGAGATGAAGAAAGCTGATGATCCGGAATCCCAAATAATCTCAGGTACACTCGATATTCTATATCAACCTGTGTGTCCCCTTTTTGATACTGGTGCATCATATTCATTCATTTTCGAGTCATGTTTGAGTAGATTAATATCCTGAATTTTCAGGCAGTATTTCTTCGATGATTTTATTGGAATATTGATATGCGGAATTTATTTTTGTGATTTCATCTGAATGAGATTTAAGAAGTCGGATGGTATTTTCTAATCCCATCGAATAATCGTTGGTAGAATGCAGCGGTGTACAATGTTATATTCTCCGATAAATTATTCGACGAAGGTTAGAGAAATTATCCAGATTAAGTAAGGGATTCTTGAGTTGTCATAGATATATTGTTGATGCAATTATGTTCTCGTATGGTTTAAAGTACGAAAAAGTACTGAAAGTATTAGTGAAAATGAGATTGGATATTTTTTTGAAAAGTGTTGTGCACAAGGTTTGAATTTGAAAAATCACAACAGATTTTTGGGATGTTCGAAAATTCTGAAAATTAACATTATTATATATATATTTGAGTTACCTTTCCAACGGTTCAAACGACGAGCCAATGAGAGTAAGAATGTAGAAGTTATGGTCGAATTAGTGGAAACTATTGGCAGAAATTTAGTTCCGTCAACGAACATTCACCCTCATAGTAATGTTACGGACATAATTGATAAAAATCCAACCGTCGGATTAATATGAAACTTTTTCAGTCAGTTCTAAACACCTTAAAGTCTATTTTGGACTGTGGAGACTGTATTTCGATGTACATTGTGACCGTACTAATTAAAAGAACGAGAGGTTCCTGTTTTCGGATTCATATTGAGAAGTCTCGGTATTTTGTATATTTACAAAGATTTAATCGTTGGATTGTGCTGAATTTTGGATACATTATTTACCAAATAGTTTGGTATAATATTAACGGTGGAGATTTTATTTAGATTTTGTTTGTAAGAGTTATGGCTCTCGGACTATAGTTGTGTTTTGAAGGATGTGTTTTATCCCACATCGGTTGAGAATAAAGATGAGAAGCATTAATTATGCTATAAGAAAGTATTTTTTTGTCCCATATCAATTGAGAATGAAAGGGAAAAGCCTTCTTTATTCTATATAAGCAGTCTTGGTGTCTTTCTTACAAGTACACCTAAGTAATACACTTTAGCCTTATTTGATTCAAATTAAATTCCTTTCTTGTATTCTCTTTAAAGAGAGTGGTAAGAAAGGTGAGAATCATGTAGACTTGTAATAGTGTAAGGGTGTTGAGTTAAATGAAGTAAATCTATATGATTGTAGAAATATATCATATAGTGAAGTCTATTTTGAGTGGATCGTGGTTTTCTTCCGTATTTGGAGTTCCATTTTCGGTGGAGCAGCCGTGATTGACTAGCTCAATGAAGGGCAAGACGTGGTCCGATTTTACTGAATTTTGTACAGCTTGTTGCTGACTCATGGTGCTTCATTTTGACTGGTTGGATCATAATTTGGAGTTCTAGACCGTGAGTTATTGCTGTTGCACGTTACTGGGCAGATTCGGCTTCGTCGTATTGACATTGAGGCAAGTTGTACTTGTTCAGTTTATAATATTTGATGAATGGTCTCATTTTCATTTCATTTATAATTTGTATAGCAATGTTGTTAGAATGTAAATATTGTCGGGATGATGGTTTGTTCGTGGAAAGGATAGTATCATCGGCTTGAGGTAATTTAATTATTGTTCAGTCATGAGAATAATCATTATAAAGTTGAGTTGTTGTATATGTTGTACGTTGAGGTTTCGTATGATGAGATTCGTATTAGCTGTTGAGGGATGTTGGTGCCAGGACTGTTGTATTGAGGTCGTTGATTGCGTAGATCATTCATTGGGGATGAGGATCCCATGGTTTATTTTGGATATTGACTAGTCGTGTCGATTTTTCATTGTCAGTCTGTTGCTGTTCACTTCGGTGAGTCTTTTGATCCTTAATTGGATATGTGATTCTTTGAGTTTCGTTGTCATGTTGCATCGTGACATATCTGGAGTCATATCTGCGTGCCGATCGGTTATGTGTAGGATTTTCAGGGCGGGCACATATAGACGTGTGATGGGGTCATGTCCTCACATTGGGCTGTGCACACGAGAAGATTACTTCGTGAGATTTATTAGGTACAAGACCATACGTGTATTTGATCGATACACGGGATGGCTTATGCACGGACACATTTCCGGATCAGGCGTACTGTGACGTCCATCTTTGAGCCATAATGTCTGGTCGTTCATCCTCCATTTATGGTTGGGTATGTTCGATGGTTTGCGACTGGTTGTTTCATACGTCCGAGGGGTATGTTCGACAGTCGGGGTTATTTCTTTAAAATCTATTATTTTTGGTCGTTTGGAGTTTACCTTGTTGATGGTATTCTCGGTCGTTATTGTTGTTTGTTTGGAGTTTACCTTGTTGATGGTAATCTCGGTCGTTGTTGGTCTTTCGTTGATCGTTTGGAGTTTACCTTGTCGAGGGTATTCTCGGTTATTGTTGATCCTTTGGTTGGTCGTATTGGAGTTATCATGTCGATGATATTTTCAGTTGATGTGTTGGTTGATCATTGTTATTGATCGTATGAGCATTCGGACTGTACGTCGATGTTTCGGGACTTGTTATCATTATTTGGTGGTAGTTGATCTACAGATGTATTGTGTATGTTTGGTTCTTATCAGGATTGGTACTTGATTGTGCGATCCGACGGACAGGATTTGGCACAGATGGATTATTTCCCGCTTATAAATTATGATGATATTTTTGAGGATTTTGAGTACTGTTTTAATTCAGTACAGATGATTGTTGTTAAGTTTATTTCGTTATTTGAGAATGCAAAATGTGGATTATGGTAAGGATTGAATTGGTATGGATTGCTATGGATTGGTAAGGTTATGACGGTAAGATTACGTTGGTAGTATTCTTACAGTATTATTACATTGGTATGAAATTATTTATGTGATGTGATCGATATCATTATTGAGTATTGTGGCTAACCCTTCGTGGGCTTTATTTTTAGGTACTCGGAGATCGAGTTAGTAGCCATCGTGAAGAGATGAGCTTTCCGAGTGATACTGGCTGTGGCATGTTTTCGGAGAATTGGGTATTCTTCTCTGGTTGTTTTATTTCCGCTGCAAATATGTATTTTTTAACTGCATTTTATCCGCTGCGTGTGTACAGTTCAAAATAGCTTTTTGGGTACTTCGTAAACTTGGATTATTTCGTAAAACCGATTCCCTAAACCGAGTTTTGGCATTTTCGCCTTGTATTTTCAAATGGTATTTTATGACGGTATTTCAGAATTATGTTTTCGAAATATTTGAGTATTTGCAAAATATTACCATCATTGGCCTTTTGGCGTTTTTAAATATTTTTGAAAAAGTTTTGAAAATGATTTTTAGCCTGGTGGGTTCCGGCGCGGGGCCCACGGCACTGCAATATCCCGGATGGTTTTGGGGGTGTTACAGAATATGGTATCCGAGCTTGGGTTTTGGAAACCCGGGCATGTGTGTTATGGGGCTCTACTGGTACGGTAGTAGCGTGACTTTTGAAAATGATTTTTTTTTCTGACTTTTGAGTCAAACCGATTTTTGGAGGTTCCAAAATTTTTGGAGATATTTTTAAAATTTCTATAATTGTGATATTGGTGTATGTTGGTATTGTGTTGACTGTTGAGACTCCCATAACTGTTGAGACTTCGTATGGGAGTCGTATGTTAGTATCACGGGAGATCATCGGCTTCACGCACATGTAAGTATACTATTTTGGTTATTCACTTGTGGTGATGATTGATTGTTTTCGTGATGATTTTTGGATACTCTGGTTAAGCTATTGTTTATGACAGAATTGCAAGTTTCGAGGATGAAACTTATTTTAAGGGGGGGTAGTATGTAATATCCTGAATTTTCAGGCAGTATTTTATTCGATGATTTTATTGAAATATTGATATGGTGGATTTATTTTCGTGATTTCATGTGAATGAGATTTAAGAAGTCGGATGGTATTTTCTAATCCCGTCGAATAATCGTTGGTAGAATGCAGCGGTGTACAACGTTATATTCTCCGATAAATTATTCGACGAAGGTTAGAGAAATTATCTGGATTAAGTAAGGGATTCTTGAGTTGTCATAGATATATTGAAGATGCAATTATGTTCTCGGATGATTTAAAGTACGAAAAAGTACCGAAAGTATTAGTGAAAATAAGATTGGATATTTTTTTGAAAAGTGTTGTGCACAAGGTTTGACTTTGGAAAATCACAACGGATTTTGGGATGTTCGAAAATTCTGAAAACTAATAGTATTATATATATTTGAGTTAGCTTTCCAACGGTTTAAACGACGAGCCAATCGGAGTACGAACGAAGAAGTTATGGTCGAATTAGTGGAAACTATTGGCAGAGATTTAGTTCCGTCAACGAACATTCACCCTCACAGTAATGTTACAGACATAATTGATAAAAATCCAACAGTCGGATTAATATAAAATTTTGTCAGTCTGTTCTAAACACCGTAAAGTATATTTTGGATGGTGGAGATTAGATGTCGATGTACAATGTGACCGTACTAATTAAAAGAACGAGAGGTTCCTGTTTTCGGATTCATATTGAGAAGTCTCGGTATTTTGTAGATTTACGAAGATTTAACCATTGGATTGTGCTGAATTTTGGATATGTTATTTACCAAATAGTTTGGTATAATATGAATGGTGGAGATTTTAGTTAGATTTTGTTTGTAAGAGTTATGACTCTCGGACAGTAGTTGTGTTTTGAAGGATGTGTTTTATCCCACATCGGTTGAGAATAAAGATGAGAAGCATTGATTATGCTATAAGAAAGTATTTTTTTGTCCCACATTAGTTGAGAATGAAAGGTAAAAGCCTTTTTTATTCTATATAAGGAGTCTTGGTGTCTTTCTTACAAGTACACCCAAGTAATACACTTTAGTCTTATTTGATTCAAATTAAATTCCTTTCTTGTATTCTCTTTAAAGAGAGTAGTGAGAAGGG
The DNA here is from genome assembly GCA_033398695.1 of Orobanche coerulescens. Lineage (NCBI taxonomy): Eukaryota > Viridiplantae > Streptophyta > Magnoliopsida > Lamiales > Orobanchaceae > Orobanche > Orobanche coerulescens. The sequence continues at coordinate 58,471,303 of CM065809.1, read as the reverse complement.
TGAGAATCATTTGGACTTGTAATAGTGTAAGAGTGTCGAGTTAAATGAAATAAATCTATATGATTGTAGAAATATATCATATAGTGAAGTCTATTTTGAGTGGATCGTGGTTTTCTTCCGTATTTGGAGTTCCATTTTCGGTGGAGTAGCCGTGATTGACTAGCTCGATGAAGTGCAAGACGTGGTCCGATTTTACTGAATTTTGGAAAGCTTGTTGCTGACTCATGGTCCTTCATTTTGACCAGTCGGATCGTGATTTGGAGTTCTAGACCGTGAGTTATTGCTGTTGCACGATACTGGGCAGATTCGGCTTCGTCGTATTGACATTGAGGCAAGTTATACTTGTTCAGTTTATAATATTTGATGAATGGTCTCGTTTTCATTTCATTTATAATTCGTATAGCAATGTTGTTAGAATATAAATATTGTCGGGATGATGATTTGTTCGTGGAAAGGATAGTATCATCGGCTTGAGGTAATTTAATTATTGTTCAGTCATGAGAATAATCATTATAAAGTTAATTTAATTACTGATGGCCGGACAATGGATCAACTTGAGACATTTGGGTCTCAAGAGATAATAACTAAATTTTATGGATTATTCACAAGCTCCAAAGTTGTTGACATGGTTCATACCACATGTCACAAGAAAAATTTTTGTCTCCCTTATGTGTTTCTTCATGACTCACTAGTAGAAACAACACTTTTAATGACACTATTTTCATGGCATTTGGTAAAAAATGTCATTAAAAAATATTTCAATGACATTTTCGGACCCAAACGTCATGGATCCGAAACGTTCTCTTAAAAAATGACATTTTACAAATGCCATTGTACATAATAATATTCAATGACACTTTTTAAATGTCATGAACTTTATGACATTTTTAAAGTGTCATAGAAAAAAATGGTAAATGTCGTTGAAGATATATTTCCATGACATATTCAAAAATGTCATGTAAAATATTTTATGACATTTTCCAAATATCATCCATTTCACGTACCATGACATTCGTTTAGCATCATAGAGAACGACATGCAAAAATCTTCAATGACACTTATAAGGTGTCATACATCCCAAAATAATAGGACTTTTGATTGATGTAATTGAATATATGCAGTAACTCATTCGGTTAACGAAATTTAAGTTCCAAATAAATTAAAATTCAATGAAAATAAACTCGATAGACGATCAACCAGACCGATTAACTATGTCCGGATTCAATCAATTATGATCTATAGACCTATACCCGTCTAAATAAAGTAAATGTCAAATAATAAATTGATTTAACTACTATACAATTGTTAAAAGTAAATCTCAAATAATTAATTACTAATTTTGAAAGATAAATAAATTGGAAATAAATTATTTAATAATATAGAAAAATAAATCTGAAATTTTCATTTAATAAACATGAAACTAATAAATAAAAATTATCTAATAATTATCCTACTCTCCAGTCTCCACCGCTCGAGTAAAACCAAAACAGGAATGTTTTTCACTCACTCCGCAAACCCTACTTTCTCTCTGCTTCTGCCGCTAAACTTTCTCTCAACTTTGGCCAAAATTTTCACCAAAATGAAGCGCCATTTTTTCCCTCAAAAAATCCTGCGCGATTCACAAAAGTTAACAATCAGGATGTTTTTATCAATTAAGAAACGATTTCACCTTCAAGAACAGTTCCAGCTCCAGCCACTCCTAGCTTCGACGATACCGCAGCTTATTTTGGACGACCTCGCCACCCCAGATCTCTCCTTTGTTGGTAAGACATCTCAACCCTAAATTTCATTTGGTACTTTCATCATAGGTTCTATATTTCTGGGTTTGATTTCTAATTTATTGCTTTGTTTCATATGGTTGGTGACTGCAATTCGGATGTTACAAGCCGTTGGGTTTTGGGGTGAGTAAGGTATTGGTTTATATCCAGGTATAACCTGGAACCTTGAATCAATTTGGTTTATGTAAAATTTGAATTCCAATTGTTTCTTTTTTAATCTAATTACTAAAATTTCAGTTTCGTTTTCATTTTCATTTGATTGATTGTGTTTCATGTTTCATTGTTTATTGTGCTTGATTGTTTCAGTTTGGGTTTTGGTACTTTCATTATGTTGGTGTGTCTATTTATGAGTTTGATTTTTAATTTCTTGCATAAGTGTTCGATGAAGTAAACCAACTTGAGTTATGCAAATTTGAATTCCAATGTTTCATTTTTATCAAAGTATATAAATTTCATTTTCGTTTATTTTCATTTTCATTTGATCAATTGTGTTTGATTTTCATTAGTATATATATTCAGCATCCACTACATGTAAACATAAATCAAAAGTTTACTTTACTTATTTTTCAATAACTTAAGCTAGTAATACAAATTACCACTCGGAACATAAGGTTGATTGTTTCTACGTGGTGCATCTTTTAGAACACGAGCATCTGATGATTGATTGTGTTTCATGTGGTTATTTAAGTTCAATTGTCACTAGTTTAAGTTTAATTTTCAGTTTTATTTTTATTTGTTTGATTGTGTTTCATGTTTCTCATAACGGTTAGTTCTTTGGTTTTTGTGTAGAGAAGGTCTAAATCTCCCTCAATTGGTAAGAACCATAACCTAAATTAAGTTTTTAATTAATTTCTTTTAATTGATTTCTATTATATTTAGTTTTATAATTTTGATTTTAATTTAATTCTGTGACGCATGCGCTCGTTGCATTGACAAATTAGCTGCTGCTTTGACGTGGTGAAGAAGGTATGTATACTCACATTTCCAACTCATAGAGTATGTATACTCACATTTCCAACTCATAGAGTGTGTTTCTGTTTTCATGAGTCAGATACTTTAAAGTTTATATATATATGCTCTGCTCTAATGATTTTATATGTTCTGATTTTATTGTAAGGGATCGTTGAACTGTTATTGTTGTCTAAATATGTATTATTGTTGCCTAAATGCACATTTCTATGCTTATGAGGTTGTGTGTTGAAGAAGTCTGGATACGGTAATTTATTGTTGGGCTTGTGAACTATTCTGTTGTTTGCTTGTTTGAGATGATAATTTTTGTCAATGTTTTAAAAGGTGTGAGGCGGGTTTGAGGCATTTTGTAAAAATGAGGCGAGGCGTAAGGCTTGAGGCGTACCAAGGCGCTAGCCTCAATAAATATAAGTATATATATATATATATAATCTGCATAACAATATTATCTTAAACAATATATGATTAAAAGATTCTATTAACTTAGTTTAATATAAGCTTAAAATTTAAACAATTACTTAGTCTTCACATAGGTGTATAAATCCTCAATTTTTCGCGGGACACGTGGTGGGCAATGTTATATGACCGAGTTTATCAGCTGGAAACCTGACATGGCCCCACAAAATCTCTGAATAGAGACTGGGTCTAAGTAGGTGTAACAACGCACTGAACAAACTCATATAACATCCGCCTAGGAATAACTACATCCTGGAAATAAAAATTACCATATTATTTAATGAATATCTATTATTTGTAGTAGTAGTGGTAGTTTTCTAGTCTTAGTATTTGTTGTATTTTAATTTTAATATTATTTTAATTATGTATTATATTCTTCAATATCACTTTTATTTGCATGAAAAACTTACGCTACAACGCATTGAGGCTTACACATACTTACAGCTACGCCTTAGCCCTTCAAAACATCAGTTTTTCTTGAATAGAAATTAGATATTTGTTCATTAAGGTTTGTCGGATTAAACCTGTCTCATTTAGAGGTGTTGTATTCCAGTAATCCACTATATACTTAGTAATTGTGTAATGTGACATCCAACTGAATACATAGGTTCTACGTACCTCAATGACATCTAACTGTTTGTTATTACTTAGTGAATAATTTTGTAATATGTGTGTTGGTTTACTGTAATGTTTAGGTATAATATCTTCTTGATGGATAAGAGCTAGATACACTGGCCAAAAGGTTGTCCAGAGTACCGAGAAAAAGTTAGGGAATTTATAAGTAATAGTAAGCAGTACGCTAGGAATAATGATGGTGTGTTATGTCCTTGTTGTGTGTGTCGAAATTTTGGCGGCCCGCAGGATGATGATACTTTATTTATTCATCTGTGCCATTACGGATTTGATCCGCTCGATAAAGTTTGGAAAGCTCATGGTGAGCCTAGGGGAGCAGCATTATCCTACTCGTTAGATGTTGTTGGACCACCACCATTGAGTGAAGAGGATTCTGAAATATTAGAACTTAACCAGATGTATAGAGATGCTAGGTTTCATTTACCTAGTGAACAAGACTCTGAACCTTTAAAAAACATAGAAGATGATTACAAACATAATATAGAAGAGGTTGAAGTTCCTCTATACCCTGGTTGTACAAAATACACCAAACTTTCAGCAACCTTAATCTTGTACAAGTTAAAAGCTGCAGCTGGTCTTTGCACTACTTTCTTTGATGAATTCCTGAAAGAATTCAAGAATATGCTCCCAAATGATAATACTCTACCTGAAGATAACTATACAGTTAAAAAGATACTTAAAGAGTTTGATTTAGGTTATATAAAGATTGATGCATGCATAAATGACTGTGTCTTGTATCGGAACCTCGATAAGGACAAGGATAGATGTCCTAAATGTGATGCATCTAGATGGAAAGTTAACCCACGCACTAATGAGATAACTATTGGGGTTGCTGCTAAAGTGTTGCGCTACTTTCCTATCATTCCAAGACTCCAACGCATGTTTCTTTCACCAGACATTGCGCAACAGCTAACTTGGCACTCGAAGCATCATAGTAATGATGGTAAAATGCGGCATCCATGTGACTCAGTTAGTTGGACAAGTATAGATCAGAAGTGGCCTGATTTTGCATCTGATGCCAGAAATCTAAGGAATGGACTAGCAACAGATGGATTTAATCCATTCAGCTCTCTCAGGACAAACCATAGTACATGGCCAGTAATACTCGTCATCTATAACCTTCCACCTAATATTTGTATGTCTAGAGAAAATTTGATGCTAAGCCTACTCATTCCAGGCCCCACACAACCTGGTAATGATATTGATGTGTATTTAGAGCCTCTCATTGAGGACTTACATAAGCTATGGAATGGGGTTGATATGTATGATGCACATCAGAAGGAGACATTCAAGTGCAAAGGCATGTTAACATGTACCATCAATGATTATCCAAAGACTTGGAAATGTTCTTTGGGTTAACCACCAAGGGAGAATTTGCTTGCTCTGTTTGTGGTCCAGAAACCAACTCCGATTACCTAGGGACTGCCAAAAAAACAATTTTCATGGATAATAGGCGGTGGCTGTATGCAAGGCATAAGTACCGCTCTATGTCCAAATGGTTCAATGGCAGAAAGGAGAAGCGATTGAGACCTGTAGTGTTTACAGGGAAGGCATTAGTTCTGCGACTTGCTGGGTTTAAAAATGAATGGGGCAAAAGGAATGGAAAACCTAAAAAATTTGCAAAGGGTGATCCTGCCAAGATTTTAAAGGAGAAATCTATATTTTTTGACTTGCCATATTGGGAGGTCAGTGTATTATTGTTGTCGTAGTTCTGAATCTAAGTTATATTATCACATAAGATTTTTGAATTTAAATGATTTCTATTTGCTTGTTCATAGGGTCTACTGGTGCGCCATAATCTTGATGTAATGCATATCGAAAAAAATGTGTGCGAGAAAGTGTTAGACATTCTATTAGATGCAAAGGTGAAGGGTAAAACTAGAATAAAGTTGAAAGAACGTAGACATGTAGAGTTAATGTCACTGTTGGAAGAATCCCCAGAAGATAAAAGAGAGGAGCTGCTTAATATTTCAGATCGCTGCACATTTACCAAAAATGAGAAAGAGTTGTTTCTTTGGAGGTTGTGGATGCAAAGATATCCTGATGGATATTGCTCCAATATAGCAAACTGCATCAAGGTCAGAGAATGTAAAATTCATGGACTGAAATCACATGATCATCATGTGTTGATGCGTGACTTCTCTCTGTTGCTATAAGAGGCTTGTTCTGAAAGGTGTTCGAAAAGCCTTATTTCGTCTATCTTCTTTTTTTCATGAGCTTTGTCAAAGAGTACTCGATAGAAAAAGATTGGAAGATATGGAAGATGAAATCGTTGAAACTTTATGTATGTTAGAGATGTATTTTCCTCCTTCTTTTTTCGATATCATGGTCCATCTCTGCATTCACTTAGCAAGGGAAGCAAAATTATGTGGTCCAGTCCAATTTAGGTGGATGTACCCGTTCGAGAGGTACCCTTTCTTTTGATTATTATTTATCCCTCTAACATGTCTTAGTCCTTGTGTAACATTTAATTTTATTTTTAATGTTTAGATACATGAAAGTCTTAAAAGACTATATGAAGAATCATGCTTGTCCAGAAGGAAGTATTGCTGAAAATTACTTGGCGGACGAATGTGTTAGGTTCTGTGGTCGTTACATGAAACATTCATCTGCCTTTAGTAATAAACGAAAAAGGAATGATGTTGATGATGATGAATTAGTTGATGGTTCAACACTTTTAAAAGGTCGATCTGTACAATTAAGTGATGATATTCACAAGGATATGCATCTTTGCGTGCTTTTGAATAGCGAAAAAGTTTTACCCTATTTTGAGTAAGTTACATCAAACTATTGTTTTTTTGTTAATTGAAACAACTATATAGTAATTCAAACTTAATCAAACTTAATATTATAGGATGCATAAGGCAGAGCTAAGGGGCTCTGATGAATGTTTGAGAAATGATTCTAAAAGGCTTCAAAAAAGGCATCTAGAGACGTTTGTCGATTGGTTACAAGCTGAGGTTAATATCTTTAGCTTTTGGCCAATCAGTATTTAATATATTCAGTTTGTTAAATTCTATGCTCGATTTGGAAGTTGATTGTTGTAGAATACATATTTTCAGATTGTTCGTGAAGCTGTTATGATTAATAAGAAGCCTGATGAAACACTCAAATACCTTGCAAAAGGACCTAGGCGTTGTGCAATGTCCCATTCTGGGTTTATTATTAATAAACAACGATTCCATACCCTTGACGCCAATGTTAGTACACAAGATTATGGTGTGCATATAGACGTGGATACAATGTCAAATTACTATGGTGTTATCCGAGAGATTCTGATATTGGACTTCCACAAGTTCAAGTTGGCTTTGTTCCGTTGTGATTGGGCGAATGTTGCTTCTGGTGTGAAGAAAGTTGATGGATTCACTGTAGTGAATCTTCATGAAGGGTTGAGTAAAATAGAACCATTTATATTAGCGTCACATGCCCAACAGGTTTTTTATTCTAGGGATACAGATAAATCAAACTGGTATGCAGTATTAAAGGCACCACTTAGGGGTTTTAATGATCTTGAGCTATTTGATCCAAATATTTTTACTACTGCTGCAACTGGTGATCAAGATTGTGATGCACTTAATATAGACGATGAGTTTGATGGTGAAACATGATAGACAATATGTAATGTGTGAACCAACTATATATAAGGTCTGTTTTTGTCATTTAATGATGGTTTTTGGGTTAAGTGGTTGGGAACCTATTCCAGTCATTTTTGTAATTTGCAGTTGCTCAACTCGTTTCTATAATTATATTTTTATACTTTTTGTTGTTCTGTCTTTACTTGTTCCGATCCGTTTTTCCTACAATTATTTAATTTAACATTGTCGTAATGTTATTTAAACTCTATTTCTTTACACTAGCTATATGTATATATATATATATATATATACATGGATATGCATTGGCATTTCTTTGTTGTTGGAATAGCTTGAATATGTCAACAAGGAAAAGGTGCTTAGGATTTGAAGAACCAAATCGTGGCGATTCCAATAAGAAACAAGCAACTTCTGGAAGTAGTAGTGTTGATACTGGTGTTCCTCTCAAGTCCTGCCTCAAGTCTAATATCCCTGCTTCTCATAAGCCTGTGAGAGGTAAAACTACCCTTCAGGTCACTCCAACAGGAGAAGCAGGACCACAACAAGTTATGTGGAATGAAAGAGGGCAACCTGTTGGGAAGATATCTGAAAGGTTTAGCTCCACTATTGGGGTTATAGTGAGGGAGCATGCTCCACTCAATGCAACAACATGGCATAAAGTGTGTGGTCCACCGGGGATGACCTGCAGGATTATTTGATGGTAAAATTTATTTCCAAACATTCATTGTTCCTTATTTTGTTCTCTGCAAGTATGGATGAGGATAATAACATTTTTACCTTGTCATTATTGCGATTAAAATTTATTGTAGAACCTATTCATAGGCCAGTGTGTTTATGCAAATGGGACGACTATGGAGAAGTCGAAATCAACTCTCTCGGTGAACATCGAAAAATTATTGAAGCAAAACGCACCAAGGCGGATGCAAAAAGGTTACTTGAACTTTTAAGACTGCCACACATCCGTGGTAGAATGGGAAATATTTGTTAATGATCGTTGTTCAAGCCTTGAGTGAGTTTCGAGCTACTTAATTATTATAGAATTTCAATTATTGAATTACTATAGGTCGATGCATGTTTGTAATTGATAATTGGTGTGTACAGACTCTTGATTCGCAGGAGAGAAGTGATAAAATGAAGGAAATAAGGGCTAAACGACTTTTATGTGACACAATGAGTAGGGAAGGTTATGCAAGAAAAGCCAACAAATGGGTTAGTGTGATATACTTATATTTCTAGAAGTATGTGGACAACTTATTATATACAAATATTCTATTGAAAACTCCTCATAGTTGTGCATTTTGTTAGCTAGACCTCTATTGTTTCTGCTGAATACCACAACCTCTATTATCATTTTAAGTTGGACTTTTAGTTTTTTTCTTTGATACTATTCAGTTTTTTTTTGACCCTCCAAATATCGGTTTTATTGACTTCTGTCTCAGCTCTTTCGCATTCGACAATCAAAATAAAAGGCACAGACAAAAACTCGACGACCCCCCAACAAAAAAAACTGAATAATAATAATAATAATAATAATAATAATAATAATAATTTGAAATCAATTGGTCCTGCGACAGTTGGTCCTGATCTGACCATTTGATCCCGTCAGGGGACTAAGATTGGACATCTTAGCCATGGCTCTACCAAAGTCGCTGGAAAAAGTATCAGGATTGGCACTGTACGTTCTGACTTAAGCATCAGTGGAACCACCGCTGAATAGTTGCTGATCAGAGTGCAGCAGTCCTCTGAGGCTCAACAAATCCATGAAATAGTCGTTAAAAGCTGCCGGACTACTGTCGAGTGGCGACAGGTTGTTGTCACCTCCGGTTGTCGGACAGCTGCCTCGCAATGAGGCCGCGAATGTCGCGTTTATGTTGGCCTCGTTGTAGAGTCTGGTCCTGAATGTTGTGCATCTTGCTTGCCCTCTTTGATACTATTCAGTTAATTGAAAAAAGTAAACTAAGAGTTGTATTTATTTCTGTTGAAGGAAAATGAGCACCCTGGTCAAACCCTTTCCAGGTCAAACTTATGGATAATGGGCCATGAGCGAAGAAGGCTAAAAACCCGCATGTTCTTTGCCAAAGTTGTAAGTGTTTTATTCTCTAAACTATATAAAAAAGCTTTTGTATTATTGAATTTTGCTTTGAGGTTGTAATATTGTTCAGATTGAGGTGCAAGCAGCAATTGCTCTTGAACTACCTAGCGAAGGGCCTGTTTCTATACATAATGATGCATTAGCCAAGGTTTTTGGTAAGGAGCGATCTGGGCGTGTAAGAGGTTTTGGAGGAGGTGTGACAACGTCAAAGATAGATGCTCAACAACAATTTGCATCATGGAAAGCAAAATTGGAAGAAAAAGTTGAGACAATGGAAGAGCGTTACAGTCGTCTTGAGCTTGTTGTTTATAACCTTGTAAGTATAGATATATCTTGCATCCTATTTTTTTCTGATTTGGTTTACTTATTCTGGATGATAATTAATATATGTAATTTTTTAGTAATGATCTAAGGAAGGTTATTATTCATCTACCTGTTTTAGTTTCCTTTTGTTCTATTCGCTAGCTTCCCTCTTTCACATTTTACATGTATTGAGCAAATAAATCACTGATATGTGAAAATTGTTTAGTGACAAAAGGAATTCGTTTCTGAAGTGGAAAATATCATGACATCCTTTGGTCTATCTTCAGTCATGCCTTTGTTTTGCCGGATAGAAAAAAAAGAGCGAGAGCCTTCTCCGTGAGAATGGATTTTGTTATCAGTTTAACTGATTGGAAGTCATGTATTATGGATAGAAACACAAAGCTGCACTGATAGTTTGGCATCAGTTTCAACACAAGGCCAAAAGTTAACGATGGACAGGTCAAATTTCTACGAGCACGAGGACATCGAGTGAATTTCGTAAAGCTTTTTTTTGCTGTAAATGATTCTTCATGGTGAAAAAAAGATCCACTGATTGACCTGCAATAATTGTTCATACTTTTTTTGCGAAATGGCGTTATTGAGAATGAAATCGTCTGTATTTCATACTGCTAGAACAACATTTGACTACATTTCCATATATAAATTTGGTAGAGTCAGGAAGTATGCTTTGAGAGTTTGTTTTGGTAGATCATTGTTTTGATTACAACTTAGCATGATGTTTTTGTTCTCAAATTTCTTTCTTTCCTGAGATCGATGCTAGTGCTAATTAAAAATTAAAGTGCCCTTTAAGCATATTTTGTGCATTTGCATGCTATATCTTTGCGTGTACATTTTTCACCGACATACCGTATCGACTTCTGAATCCATAAATGCGAACATGTCACTCCAACATGTGCTTATAGTTGTTCGATATATTATGATATTTTCCATTTTCGATCCTCCTATATTCAAGTTGGTGAGAGTGATTATGTAGCACTTTCTAATCTGAAATATGGTTTGCATTTATGTTGAGGGCTATGATGATGAATTATATTGATTTGCATTATTGACATCTTGAACTTGAATGTTTCCCTGTTTATGCTTGCAAGTAAAATAGATACATATTTTATAATTTACTTTTGTTTGACTCACCTTCACTCCGCTTCCTCTCTCTAAAGACTCAACAACCTTCCCCTCCCCATGAAGATGTCAATGGGCGACAGACTACTCCTCCTCTTACTGTGAACGAGGCCATGACAACTCCTCGGTTTGTGATTTCCAACGGTTGGGCTGCTAGCAGTGGTGGAAGTAACCGAAAAAGCACTGAAATAAATTTGCAAGTAAGATATGGCTGCTGATCTTAGTATCTAAGTTTTTAATTGTCAATTGTATGACTTATTTTGGATTTAGGATGAACCACAAATTGGTGAAATCAATGTGGATCTGTCTTTCATCGGTGAAAATCCTAAGGCCAATTTTAGCATTGGTCAGGCTAACAGCTCTAAGGTATAAATTGAGGACCTGGACTGTCTTTCATCTATATATATTGCAGCTAAAATTTTTGTACAACCCAATAATACTACTAATTTCCTTGAAAACAATCTTATATTTGAATTTGAATTTGTAGTCAGTAGAAGGAAGCCCCTTGGTTGTTAATGATCTATGTGACTTCTTTGGATTGGGAAGGACTGGTGAAGTCGTGGCTCGAGGACAAATTGATGCGATTGACCCCAAAACAAGGATTCATGGCGACAAGCTTGGACGATTGTTATAGAGTGGTCAGAATGTCGATACTAAACTCAAATGCCGAGTTCTATCGATCCCACAGGTATGGAGTCCATGGAAGAATCACTTGGAAGTAATGTTGCTTGGCCGATCAAGTATCTTACTCGTACCAAAAGCACTTAACAATTTTATATTTATGTTATATTTGGATATGAACGGTTACTTTGTTTTTATTAGCTACTTTCTTTTCAATTTTGCAGCTATTGATAGATTGTTTTGAAAATGTTATGTACATTGAACAGGGACGGTTTCCTATTTTTTTGGGGCCTGTCTGCTTGTTTTTTCTTTCCTGCCTGCTTTGTTGGTGTCGAGTTGCTGCCGTGTACTGTTTTGAAGTGTTTTGGGGCCTGCTTGCCTGCCTGTTTTGTTGGTGTCCCATTTAAAAATGTTATGTACATTATTAGATGGTGTGTAGATTGTTAGTTTTGTTGCTTCATACCAGTTTTGTGGTACTTAATAATAGAAGTAGATGCAGGTTTTATTGTCATGTGTTGCTAAATATGCCGCCGCTAACTGAAGCTAGCTAGAGTTATGGGACATTTTAGATTTGATGTCGAGTTTATTGAAACGGTTTTAATTAGTGCGTGAAATTATAATTAAATTGAGTTTTTTTTTTAGTATAAATATGTGATGACGTTTTTAAAATGTCATTGAATTTTTTTTAGTTGCACATTCATCACTTTCTATGACATTAAATAACTATCATTGAAAAGTCTTTGATGACACTATTAAGAATGTCATTAAAATAATGTTCATGACACTTTAGAAATGTCGTTAAAGTATTTGTATGGCACCTTAAATGAATCCTTAAATGACAGTAATTAAATGTCATTGAAAAATGAATTTATGACACCTAATAAATGTCATGAAATACATTGTTCAATGACACGTAATAAATGTCGTGAAATACATTGTTCAATGACACGTTATAAATGTAATGAAATACATTGTTTAATGACAGGTATTAAATGTCATAAAATACATTGTTCAATGGCACTTTATAAATGTCATAAAATATATTGTTCAATGGCACTTTATAAATGTCATTGAAAAATAAATTTATGACACTTAATAAATGTCATTGAAGGTTGGACTCTTCCATCACTAGGGATTCAATGGCATTTGGAATGACACTCGAAAAGTGTCATAAAAATCCTTTGATGACACTTTTCAAGTGTCATTAAAAGTGTTGTTTCTACTAGTGACTTTTGCTGCAGGATCATTGAGAATCAAACAGGTGCGTTCGAAATGTGTACCAATCTGAGGTTCAGGATGATGGTGGCTATTCTGACCTGTGAAATGGTCAACTGGTGCCAGATAATCCTGAAGCGCCTGCAAGAGGAGGTGTGCAAGCCTGCCACCTAGAAGAAATCTTTTGGTTTGATGTTAAACTATATCCTGACGAAATATGGACTGTCGCAATCCGCTGATGCTAAGAAGAATAACTCCAGGATATACCTAGGAGTAGTCAAGCCTACTGCATATAATCAAACCACTATGGTCTGCAACCACCCGAAAACTGGAAGTATGCCAGTTTCCGCAAATCCTCGAGATGAGTCTTTGAAGTCCCAGGACGTGGAATCTTCAAAGAAGAGAAAAAGATCTCACAGCAAGAAACCCATTGCTGGTGAGAAGCCAAAGAAGAAACTTAGGAGGCTTTCTAAAGTCAAATCTGCCAAGCCCTCCGAAGAAGTTTCCCCCGTGGCTCAACCCACTGAAGAACAACCCCAGGGCCCAACCCCTGTGGAAGAGGTGTCCACTACTGTATCGACAGTAGATCCTGAGCCTTTGGCGGCTAGGACGAATGATGAGACATCTGCCAACAAACAAGACCTTAGCGAGTCGGCTGCCCATTTGGAGCCAAACGCTACTTCTCCTCTGCAGGATCCAACACCCGTACAGGATCCATCTTCCTTCAGGGAACCATCCCCTGTAAGGAATCCCACTTCCATACAGGATCCCATACCTGTACAGGAATCCCTCGCTACAGCGTCTCCAGACGTTCTACGTAGTCCCTCCCCTGACACCATTATTCATAAGACCCTTCTCTCTATTCAAATTGAACATGCTTACGAAAGATTTCTAACATGGAAAGGCTACAGGCTAGCTCCGTATGAAACATTGTACAACTGGAGCGATTGGAGCCAAGAAGAAAGATTCGTATCAGAAGTGACGGACTCAATGGAAATTGAATCCCTGATCCGATGGGACAATACCTTCTGCAAGGAGCTGATTGAAAGCCATCTTTTGCAGAAATCTGACGCAAGAAGGAAAGGAAAGGATAAGTCAGAGGACTCTCCCAAAAATTCAAAAGATGATGACTATGACTCAGACGACGACGAAGATGCTTTTCAAGCTGGTCTGAGGATGAGTCGTGAAGGGGCTCAAGCTAGAGGCGCCTCTCCACCAAAAGGTGACGAAGGTCCATCGACTCGAAGCAATCCCCATTCGCCACAACAAGAGATAATTCCCGACGAGGAGGAATCATTCCCTCAAGTCGAGGAAGTTGAAGCAGTTTTGGAACAGGCACCTGATCCTATTACCACCGAAGAAATTATCACTGAGAGACAACAGGAGGATTCAGTCCCTCCTGTATCCATGTCTACTGAGGAAACTTCGCAACAGGAGGCCACTCAACCCCCTGCCGCCGAACCAGAACAAGCTGCTCCCGCCCATTCAACCGTGGAATCCGAGGACGGTATCGTACCTGAGGATGTCCAACTTACTTCACGCCCAACCGTGAACATAAGGAGGTTGAACAGCTCTGAAGACTTTGCTCAACCAGATTCTCCGATTTCTGCCGCTAGGAAAGAGCGCCTGCGTGCACTTGGTCTTCAAACTGTATTCATTCAGGATGCAGTGAATGCTCTGTCTTCCGTTGAGAAAGCATTTAATTGGATGCATACTTGTGCCGTGGAGGAGATGACAACTCTACAACATGAAGTATCTCGTGTTGTCGAGGCATTCGTTATTCTGCCAAAAGTTTTCAAACAAGCTCTGAAAATAATGGAAGACAAGCAGGAGCAACTCCTGAAGGAAGAAGCAACCAAAACGCGAATAGCTGAAGCCAAGACCGCATGTGCCATGATTGAAAACAGCTCTCAATTACGCGCCCACGACAAATGTATCCAGGACATGTCGCAGACGCTTTCCGCCCTTGTAGAGAGAATGACTAACATCGAGACGAAACAGGATGCTGCATTAGAAATCCTAGAATGTCTTGATGAAGCCAAAAAGGGGGAAGAGGCAAGAGAAGCTGCTAGGAGAATCAGATACAAAGAAGAAAGGGAATTTGAGGCCGCTCAAGACAGCATCACTGCCGAATTAAACAAGCTAGCCCCTCACTCCCAAAGTTTTAAGATTTCAGGATCCCGACCTGAATTTCATGATCCAAATGTTCCGTGGCAAAATCTAATCCAAAGACCTTCTGAGATTCGTCTGCCGACCAACCGCCATCCTACTGCCGATGAAGTGAAGCAATGGAGGAAGAACGAACTGATGAGATACTCTGTTAAACTCATCAGGGAATCCGCTATCTTCAAGAGCTATAAAACATTAGCGGAGGCCGCAGATAAATTTACGAAGATGCTAGAAGACGGAAAACTCCCTCTCCAGCTAGATATGAAGTGCAAACACAAAAGAGGAGATCGGATCACCCATCCAGAAGACTGGATTCTTGCCTTTGATCGATCCTATGAGGGAAGAGCTATATACCAGGATCAAGACAACGATTCCCTACAGAACTGGTGGTGTGGTACCGAGAATGATCCAGGGAGAAATCCATGGAGGCATGCGGACTACAGATAGGAGTTGAAAATCTTTGTATATTATTTTTGTTTTGTAATTTCTCTTCGAAACAGCAAACCATGTACTCAATTTACTTTGAATATCAATAAAAGTGGTTGTTTGTCTTGAAAGATTACAACTCGTAATCTACTGTGTTGATGTATGATTACTTAATTTGTTTGATAAAAATCTCAAGTATAAAAACTTGATTGAAAATAAAGCTGTACGAACTAGTCTACGAACAGTTCATGATTTCAGTTGTAAGCTTAGAAAACATTGTAAGATTGTGCCTGCGCGCCAATCATAAGCTTAAGTTGTAAAAATCCTTAGTTGTATCGAACTCGCCTGCGAGCAGTTCATTAGATAGACTAAGTTGCTGAAAGACAGACCTTTTGACAAAAGACCGAGAAATCTGCCATAAGCCAACAAAGAAGACTATTTCATGAAGAAGGTTTTGGCATCATCAAGAAGATTTGAAAGCTAGAAAGTGAAAGTCTTGGCAAATTGTCAAAAGGGGGGAAATTGTTGGGAAAACAAGAACCCTGTATCGAAACAACCGGGATATTCAATCCATGTATCGAATGATATTTGATAAAGAGGTTTTGACATATATGCCAATCCACATACAGTAAAGGAAACTGTATCGAAGTATTGAGGCATCATCCTGTATCGAAGACCCGTCTTGAAATCAGCATATAGTGGAGTTCTTCTGTACAGCAAAGAAGTCTTATAAAGACCAAGTATGGAAACTGTATCAAAACACCAAAACAGTTATCTTCCATACAGCTCACAACAGGACAAAGAAGGAATCTTCAGAAGTCAAGTCCCGTTGAATAAAGAAGTATTTAAATACTATCAGTCTTCAGATCTTCAAATCCCGCTAAATCCGGATCGTGTTATAATCCTGTTGGAACGGAATCTCACTCAAACGGATACATCTCAACGTATATATGTTTCAGAGACTATATATATCACATCAAGATGCTGAAGATCAGTTACCCAAGCTATAGAAATTATTATCAGAGCAAAACATATCTCCAAAGCTTACTGCAACTCAGATCAAAAGAGATATACACTGCTCATCATCCTGAACAACACTTCATCAGCTGAAAGCTCTTAAAGTCAAAGTTCTTGTTCACCATCCGTTCTATACTTTGAACAAACCTAGATCAGCTCTGTGTGGACTGAGTAATCCGTGCTTCTCCGGAACTGTGTGTGAAGAATTTGCATTGAAGAAGACGAAGCTTCAGAACTGTGTGTGAAGAAGCAAGTCAAAGCATTAGCTCATAACCAATCCGTGTGAACGGTTCAAGCTAAGATCTTTATATCAATCTGTGTGAACGATATATTGATTGTGTGTTGTTATAATTACGTAGTTGTGTACGTAGTAATTATAATAAACTTTTTACTCCTGTGTGGAGGAGCAGTGGACGTAGAGGGGTTTACCTCGAACCACTTTAATTACTGTGTTATTTACCTTCAGTCTTTTTACTGTTTTAATTACTGTGATAAATTAAGTATACACTATACATTTAGTTGCTGTATCCACAGCGACCTACTGTATCTAAGACTTCCGCTACGCACTCAGATTTAAAATCAGTATAGTTTGTTATTTAAACTATTTCCCAAACTGTATCCTGTATACTTAGTGACCAACAAGTGATATCGGAGCGGTTGATTCTAAAAAGACTCAGTCGTATTTTTTTTAACCGAATCAGATCCAAAATCACCTATTTTCGAAAAACAGTCTCTTTCATTTATGTATTATCACATGGATACCTCTATGATCAACAAAGTGCCTATGTTCTCTATTAACGAATTTGATGATTGGAGAATTAGGATGGAGGCTCATCTTGCATTAATGCACGAAGAGATGATTTTTGTTATACAGGATGGTCCTATCAAGATCATGAAGGTAAACACGGCCGCAAGGATTGAAGCCCAAGCCCATGCTGAGATGCTCGAAAAGGATCGCGAGCAATGGACCACAGATGAAAGAAAGCGAGCCAACCTTGACAATGTGGCTAAGAACGCGTTATTTGTCACACTTGACAAAGGCACGTTCTCAAAGGTAAAGAGCTGCAAAACAGCCAAAAAAATCTGGGATAAACTCAAGTTGATTTGTGAGGGAACTGAGCTCTCAAAAGAAAACAAGATTTCAAAACTGACTCAGTCATTTGAATCTTTCGAAATGAAACCATCTGAGAGACTTGAGAAACTTGACCTCAGATTCACTGGTATTGTTGGTGAACTTGAAGCGTTGGGCAAAATTTATACCCAAAAGGAGAAGAATTTAAAAATTTTCAGATCTCTCCCAGCCCGATGGGACATTAAGACCACAGCTATACATTTATCTTGCAATCTTAATGAAATATCTACTTTTGATCTATTCTCTGACCTCAAAGCTTTTGAGTATGATATTGACAGAAGAGAGAAAGCTGAAGAATCTCCTTCAAAGGTTACATCACTAGGGGCTGTATCGAATCGTCGACAAAGCATGCCCAGCTCGTCGAAGCCTAGTCACAAGAATGCTGACAGTGACGACGACATCCTGTCTCAAGATGAAATGGCGCTTCTCATGCACAAATTCAAAAAGTTCATCAAACAGTCTGGAAAGACTCCCTACAGGCCCAAACCTATCCACAAGGTAAGTACCGAAACATCATCTGGCGATGCTAACCTGTGCTATAATTGCAGGAAACCAGGGCATTATGCAAATAAATGTCCTCATCCTAAAGTCCAAAGGTTGCCTGAGGCCGAACAACAAGAGAGAGATGAAAGAAGACGTGCTTGGAAAGACAAGCTAAAGGCCCTGATTGGAGAATCAGAAGCCTCCCCCAGACCATCCAAATCAGCAGAATGTCTTCAGGTGGTCACTGAAAGTGATTCATCTGACGATGAGTTCGATGATAAACCATATATGTGCTTTATGGCCAAAGACATTCCAGAAGGTGAAGACAGCGACGATGAGGTAAGCTCAACCTCAGCTATTCCGTCAAATGCATCTCATACTTTTGAAAACATGATGAATGAATTTAAAAACATTCAGAAGTCCCATGAGACATTGATAACTGAGAATATACAGCTTCAATTAATTAATTTAGAGCTGAAAGATGAAAATGACTTGCTGAAGATAAATTATGAAAATATGTCTCTTGACTGTGAAACCAGCAAAGTCGATTTTGAAAAACTCGTGGAGAGCAATCATCAACTTGCTCATGAACTAAGTGAGGTTAAAACTCACAACGAGAGCAAGACAAATGATTTAGTTCTACTTCAAGCCAAAATCACAACTCTCGAAAAGCAAGAAATTGAACTTGAGACCACTCTGAAATCGTTCGAGAAATCGTCCAAAAGAATGGAAGAAATACTGAGCACTGAGCAAAATGCTCATGATAAAAGTGGCTTAGGATACAGTTCATGTTCAAACAAAGGGAAAGCTAGTACAGTATTCGTCAAGAGTGTGGAACACATTCCAGAATCGGAAAATACCCCTAGTCCTGTGAAGGAACCTGCTGTACCGAGAAAACCAAAGGCTGCTATTCCGCCCCCGCAATCCTATTCCAGACAGCAGAATCATAAGCCGTTCCAACCTGTGAGGCGCACTCAAAAGCATGCTCCCAGAGCGTATCAACAGCGCCAACAGCCGTTCAGAAGAAAGGCTGTATCCAACTACCAAAGGCCCGCACGGCAGTACTATCAGTACAGCACGCCGAGGTATTGGATACAGGAGCCCCGTTATCCCTCGAGACAGCAGATGCCTGTTCAGTATCAACAACAGCATTGGGAATCCAACTGGAGACCCAGAAGGCAAGCTGTTAGGCCTAAGAAAATGGCTCCACCTCCAAGACAGCACTCGTACTGGATTAATAATAATAACCCTGAATTTTTCATGCATAATAATTATCATGGATATAACAACTACGGATATGCCCCCCGTAGATATCTCTACGCTGTACCGAGTATGACCTACAGTAAACCAATTTCTGCCAGGAAAACTTGGGTACCTAGAGGAACTAACAATCATGGACCCAAAAATCAAAGGGGACCTAAATCTACTTAATTTCGTTGTTATAGGACATTCTAGAGGAGGATACCTGGTACTTTGATAGTGGATGCTCTCGGCACATGACTGGAGATAAGAGCAAGCTATCAGATTTCGTTTAAGGTCGCGGTCCAAAAGTTCGTTTCGGTGATAAATCTAAAGGAAGAACAAGAGGGAAAGGAAACTTACTTGTTGGAAAATTCAAAGTCACTGATGTTGCATATGTTGAAGGCTTACAGTACAATCTACTTAGTATTAGCCAGTTCTGTGATAAATAGTTCTCGGTGAAATTCTATAAAGATCGCTGTTATGTGCACTATCGCTGTATTCTTAGCCCAGTCCGAACCTGTTTCGACCATAGACGCTCTTAATAATTCTCATTAAATAACATCTATGGAAGAAGAGCTTAACGGTTTCGAAAGAAACAATGTATGGTATCTTGTACCCAGACCTACACATCAATCGGTTATAGGAGCCAAATGGGTATTTCGAAACAAAAAGGATCCAAACGGACTTATTATAAGGAATAAATCCAGACTAGTCGCACAAGGCTATAGTCAGGAAGAAGGCATAGACTATGATGAAACCTTCGCCCCTGTAGCGAGACTAGAAGCCATCAGGATATTTCTAGCCTTTGCCGCCCATAAGAACTTTATTGTATACCAAATGGACGTCAAGAGTGCATTCCTGAATGGAGACCTTGCAGAAGAAGTTTATGTTGAACAACCACCAGGGTTTGCCAACACAGATGGTATCGATCTAGTTTACAGGCTAAGGAAAGCACTGTATAGACTTAAACAAGCCCCTAGAGCCTGGTACGAAACCCTGTCCCAGTATCTAACCAACAACGGATTTGAGAAAAGTGCTGTGGACAAGACCCTGTTCAAAATACAGGAAGGTGATGACCTTCTTATGGTGCAAATCTATGTGGATGACATAATTTTTGGTTCAACTAACCTTGCTTTGTGTCAAAGGTTCTCTCATCTCATGCAAAGTAAATTTGAAATGAGTATGATGGGGGAACTTAGTTATTTTCTAGGTTTGCAGGTAAAGCAGTTGCCTACAGGCATTTTCACCAACCAAGAAAAATACAACAAGGAGCTTCTCAACAAATTTGGAATGAACACTTCCAAATCTTCTCCAACCCCCATGAGCACTTCCGTGCAAATTAGCGCAGATGAAGCCGGAAAGCCATTTGACCAATCAATCTACAGGAAGCTCATTGGTTCGCTCTTGTACCTAACTGCTAGCAAGCCCGATATCCAGTTTGCTGTTGGAGTGTGTGCGAGGTATCAAGTAGCCCCAAAGGAATCACACTTCAATACAGCTAAACGAATCCTGAAGTACATTAAAGGAACAGTCGATGCAGGACTATGGTATCCTAAGGAAGGCGGATTTGATTTAGTTGGATACAGCGACTCGGATCTTGGAGGCTGCAAGCTAGATAGGAAGAGCACAAGTGGAACTTGTCACTTTCTTGGACCTAGACTCATTTCTTGGTTCAGTAATAAGCAATTGGCTAACTCTTTCCACGGCTGAATCTGAATACTATGCTGCTGGTAGCTGCTGTATGCAGATCCTATGGATGCAGCAACAATTGTCAGATTATGGAATCAATGCCAGAGAGACTTCAATCATGTGTGATAGCACGAGTGCAATTGCAATCACGCACATTCCTGTCCTGCACTCGCGCACTAAGCATATCAACATGAAGCATCACTTTATAAGGAATCACGTCGAGAACAAGGATGTTCGCCTTGAAAAGGTTCATACAGACATTCAGCTAGCGGACATCTTCACCAAGCCTCTCGACACAGCCATATTCAACATGCTCAGACAAGAATTGGGAATGCTACAGCCAGACTCCCTGTAAGTGATTTACTGTTTTTACTCAACAAATTGAGGGGGAACGCTGTGAGACCCAAGAATACAGTATCCAACGTTAATTATTTGTACACTCAGAACTGTCAATACAACACTGTAGTGAACGAAGACATATGAATCCTACAGCTGACGTGTACAATAATTAAGGGGGAATACTATAGGACCCATGAATACAACATTAATCCTCAAGTTGCTGTATGGAATTTAAAACCTATATGTACCTTTTTAAGGGGGAACGCTGTATCGACGCGGAAACAGCACATACTATAGGATTTCGATTCAGTATATATATATAATATAATATTATTTCTTTTCAAAATGATTTTTGTCCACGTGCCCTGTTTTTATGTCAAACGTCATGTACATTAAATGCCTTACACGACATCTGGACAACTGAATCTCAAAAGCCGCGATGTTTTAAATTGTTTATTGTTTTAAAACCGCCGTTTTAGGCATTTAGGGTGACACAAATGTCAGAAGTGGGACCCGCTCATTTTTTTTAAACATTTTAATGGATTAGCGTACCAGTTACAATCAGTCCATCTTAACCGTTGATTTCAAAAACCGGTTCCCATCCCTTAAAATCTGACCATTCGTACTCTGCAAAACCCTATTTCGCCTCCCAACTATAAAAGGATTGAATCTGCCATTAGAGACTCTTTACGCTTTCTGCAAATTCAAGAGTTCTCAAGAAAAAACAGCCTACATACTTTTCTGCATTTTACTGCATGTTTAGGTTATTTTCTTGCACTTTTTCTTGAGAAATCATCAAATGGCTGGACAAACTTCTTCTCCCGCTCTCAAGAAAACCGCTAGCATCATCGATGGACGGATCTTTTCAAGATCTGTTGTCATTGAATGTATTCTGTCTGAAACCAACGACGCAGAACCCTTGGAGTACATCATAACTCGTCTTCGTCAACAAGGCCTCTATCGCCTTGGAAGTCAGACCGCTGATAAGTACGATGCTCATCTGGTTGAGGAATTTTAACTCAATGCCACCGTACGCTTTTTGGCATTAGCCCAAGGAGGTCATGTTGCTGACATTACCGCTACAATCCAAGGAGTTTAGATCTGTGTTGATAACGATCTGCTCCAGAATATCTACAGGCTACCCGCTGATGGCCTGACAATGGATCAACTTGAGACATTTGGGTCTCAAGAGCTAATAACTAAATTTTATGGATTGTTCACAGGATCCAAAGTTGTTGACATGGTTCAGACCACATGTCACAAGAAAAATTTCTGTCTCCCTTATGTGTATCTTCATGACTTTTGCTGCAGGATCATTGAGAATCGAACCGGTGCGTTCGAAATGTGTACCAATCTGAGGTTCAGGATGATGGTGGCTATTCTGACTTGTGAAAAGGTCAACTGGTGCCAAATAATCCTGAAGCGCCTGCAAGAGGAGGTGTGCAAGCCTGCCACCCAGAAGAAATCTTTTGGTTTGATGTTAAACTATATCGTGATGAAATGCGGACTGTCGCAATCCGCTGATGCTAAGAAGAATAACTCCAGGATATACCTATGAGGAGTCAAGCCTACTGCATATAATCAAACCACTATGGTCTGCAACCACCCGAAAACTGGAAGTATGCCAGTTTCCGCAAATCCTCGAGATGAGTCTTTGAAGTCCCAGGACGTGGAATCTTCAAAAAAGAGAAAAAGATCTCACAGCAAGAAACCCATTGCTGGTGAGAAGCCAAAGAAGAAACTTAGGAGGCTTTCTAAAGTCAAATATGCCAAGCCCTCCGAAGAAGTTTCCCCTGTGGCTCAACCCACTGAAGAACAACCCCAGGGCCCAACCCCTGTGGAAGAGGTGTCCACTACTGTATCGACAGTAGATCCTGAGCCTTTGCTAGCTAGGACGGATGATGAGACATCTGCCAACGAACAAGACTTTAGCGAGTCGGCTGCCCATTTGGAGCCAAACGCTACTTCTCCTCTGCGGGATCCCACACCCGTACAGGATCTATCTTCCTTCAGGGCACCATCCCCTGTAAGGAATCTCACTTCCATACAGGATCCCATACCTGTACAGGAATCCCTCCCTACAGCGTCTCAGACTTTGTACGTAGTCCCTCCCCTGACACCATTATTCATAAGACCCTTCTCTCTGTTCCAATTGAACATGCGTACGAAAGATTTCTAACACGGAAAGGCTACAGGCTAGCTCCGTATGAAACATTGTACAACTGGAGCGATTGGAGCCAAGAAGAAAGATTCGTATCAGAAGTGACAGACTCAATGGAAATTGAAGCCCTGATCCGATGAGACAATCCCTTCTGCAAGGAGCTGATTGAAAGCCATCTTTTGCAGAAATCTGACGCAAGAAGGAAAGGAAAGGATAAGTCAGAGGACTCTCCCAAAAATCCAAAAGATGATGACAATTACTCAGACGACGACGACGATGCTTTTCAAGCTGGTCTGAGGATGACTCATGAAGATGCTCAATCTAGAGACGCCTCTCCACCAAAGGGTGATGAAGGTCCATCGACTCGAAGCAATCCCCATTCGCCACAGCAAGAGATAATTCCCGACGAGGAGGAATCAGTCCCTCAAGTCGAGGAAGTTGAAGCAGTTTTGGAACAGGCACCTGAGCCTGTTACCACCGAAGAAATTATCACTGAGAGACAACAGGAGGATTCAGTCCCTCCTGTATCCATGTCTACTGAGGAAACTTCGCAACAGGAGGCCACTCAACCCCCTGCCGCCGAACCAGAATAAGCTGCTCCCGCCCCTTCAACCGTGGAATCCGAGGACGGTATCGTACCTGAGGATGTCCAACTTACTTCACGCCCAACCGTGAACATAAGGAGGTTGAACAGCTCTGAAGACTTTGCTCAACCAGATTCTCCGATTTCTGCCGCTAGGAAAGAACGCCTGCGTGCACTTGGTCTTCAAACTGTATTCATTCAGGATGCAGTGAATGCTCTGTCTTCCGTTGAGAAAGCATTTAATTGGATGCATACTTGTGCCGTGGAGGAGATGACCACTCTACAACATGAAGTATCTCGTGTTGTCGAGGCATTCGTTATTCTGCCAGAAGTTTTCAAACAAGCTCTGAAAATCATGGAAGACAAGAAGGAGCAACTCCTGAAGGAAGAAACAACCAAAACGCGAATAGCTGAAGCCAAGACCGCATATGCCATGATTGAAAACAGCTCTCAATTACGCACCCACGACAAATGTATCCAGGACATGTCGTAGATGTTTTTCGCCCTTGTAGAGAGAATGACTAACATCGAGACGAAACAGGATGCTGTATTAGAAATCCTATAACGTCTTGATGAAGCCAAAAAGGGGGAAGAGGCAAGAGAAGCTGCTAGGAGAATCAGGATACAGCAAGAAAGGTAATTTGAGGCCGCTCAAGACAGCATCACTGCTGAATTAAACAAGCTAGCCTCTCACTCCCAAAGTTTTAAGATTTCAGGCTCCCGGCCTGAATTTCATGATCAAAATGTTCCGTGGCAAAATCTAATCCAAAGACCTTCCGAGATTCATCTGCCGACCAACCGCCATCCTACTGCCGATGAAGTGAAGCAATGGAGGAAGAACGAACTGATGAGATACTTTGTTAAACTCATCAGGGAATCCGCCATCTTCAAGAGCTATAAAACATTAGCGGAGGCCGTAGATAAATTTACGAAGATGCAAGAAGACGGAAAACTCCCTCTCCAGCTAGATATGAAGAGCAAACACAAAAGAGAAGATCGGATCACCCATCCAGAAGACTGGATTCTTGCCTTTGATCGATCCTATGAAGGAAGAGCTATATACCAGGATCGAGGAAACGATTCCCTACAGAACTGGTGGCGTGGTACCGAGAATGATCCAGGGAGAAAGCCATGGAGGCATGCGGACTACAGATAGGAGTTGAAAATCTTTGTATATTATTGTTGTTTTGTAATTTCTATTCGAAACAGCAAACCATGTACTCAATTTACTTTGAATATCAATAAAAGTGGTTGTTTGTCTTGAAAGATTACAACTCGTAATCTACTGTGTTGATGTATGATTACTTAATTCGTTTGATAAAAATCTCAAGTATAAAAACTTGATTGAAAATAAAGTTGTACGAACTAGTCTACGAACAGTTCATGATTTCAGTTGTAAGCTTAGAAAACATTGTAATATTGTGCATGCTCGCCAATCATAAGCTTAAGTTGTAAAAATCCTTAGCTATATCGAACTCGCCTGCGAGCAGTTTATTAGATAGACTAAGTTGCTGAAAGACATACCTTTTGATAAAAGACCCAGAAATCTGCCAGAAGCCATCAAAGAAGACTATTGCATGAAGAAGGTTTTGGCATCATCAAGAACATTTGAAAGCTAGAAAGTGAAAGTCTTGGCAAATTGTCAAAAAGGGGAAAATTGTTGGGAAAATAAGAACCCTGTATCGAAACAGCCGGGATATTCAATCCCTGTATCGAATGATATTTGATAAAGAGGTTTTGACATATATGCCAATCCGCATACAGTAAAGGAAACTATATCGAAGTATTGAGGCATCAACCTGTATCGAAGACCCCTCTCGGAATCAGCATATAGTGGAATTCTTCTGTACAGAAAAGAAGTCTTATAAAGACCAAGTATGGAAACTGTATCGAAACACCAAAACAGTTATCTTCCATACAGCTCGCAACAGGACAAAGAAGGAATCTTCAGAAGTCAAGTCCCGTTGAATAAAGAAATATTTAAACTACTCAAGGATAAAGTATTTAAATACTGTCGGTCTTCAGATCTTCAAATCCCGCTAAATCCGGATCGTGTTATAATCCCATTGGAACGGAACCTCACTCAAACGGATACATCTCAACGGATATATGTTTCTGAGACTATATATATCACATCAAGATGCTGAAGATCAGTTACCCAAGCTATAGAAATTATTATCAGAGCAAAACATATCTCCAAAGCTTACTACAACTCAGATCAAAAGAGATATACAGTGCTCATCATCCTGAACAATACTTCATCAGCTGAAAGCTCTCAAAGTCAAAGTTGTTGTTCACCATCCGTTCTATACTTTGAACAAACCCAGATCAGCCCTGTGTGGATTGAGTAATCCGTGCTTCTCCGGAACTGTGTGTGAAGGATTTGCATTGAAGAAGACGAAGCTTCAGAACTGTGTGTGAAGAAGCAAGTCAAAGCATTAGCTCATAACCAATCTGTGTGAACGGTTCAAGCTAAGATCTTTATATCAATCTATGTGAACGATATATTGATTGTGTATTGTTATAATTACGTAGTTATGTACGTAGTAATTATAATAAACTTTTTAGTCCTGTGTGGAGGACCAGTGGACGTAGAGGGGTTTACCTCGAACCACATTAATTACTGTGTTATTTGCCTTCAGTCTTTTTACTGTTTTAATTACTGTGATAAATTAAGTATACACTATACATTTAGTTACTGTATCCACAGCGACCTACTGTATCTAAGACTTCCGCTACGCACTCAGATTTAAAATCAGTACAGTTTGTTGTTTAAACTATTTTCCAAACTGTATCCTGTATACTTAGTGGCCAATAGTTATGCTATAAGAAAGTATGTTTTTGCCCCACATCAGTTGAGAATGAAAGGGAAAAGCCTTTTTTATTCTATATAAGGAGTCTTGGTGTATTTCTTACAAGTACACCCAAGTAATACACTTTAGTCTTATTTGATTCAAATTAAATTCCTTTCTTGTATTCTCTTTAAAGAGAGTGGTGAGAAGGGTGAGAATCATGTAGACTTGTAATAGTGTAAGGGTGTCGAGTTAAAAGAAATAAATCTATATGATTGTATAAATATATCATATAGTGAAGTCTATTTTGAGTGGATCGTGGTTTTCTTCCGTATTTGGAGTTCCATTTTCGGTGGAGTAGCCGTGATTGACTAGCTCGATGAAGGGCAAGACGTGGTCCGATTTTACTGAATTTTGGAAAGCTTGTTGCGGACTCATGGTCCTTCATTTTGACTGGTTGGATCGTGATTTGGAGTTCTAGACCGTGAGGTATTGCTGTTTCACGTTACTGGGCAGATTCGGCTTCGTCGTATTGACATTGAGGCAAGTTATACTTGTTCAGTTTATAATATTTGATGAATGGTCTCGTTTTCATTTCATTTATAATTCGTATAGCAATGTTGTTAGAATGTAAATATTGTCGGGATGATGGTTTGTTCGTGGAAAGGATAGTATCATCGGCTTGAGGTAATTTAATTATTGTTCAGTTATGAGAATAATCATTATAAAGTTGAGTTGTTGTATATGTTGTATGTTGAGGTTTCGTATGATGAGATTCATATTAGCTGTTGAGGGATGTTGGTGCCAGGACTGTTGTATTGAGGTCATTGATCGCGTGGATCATTCATTGGGGATGAGGATCCCAGGGTTTGTTTTGGATATTGACTAGTCGCGTCGATTTTTCATTGTCAGTCTGTTGTTGTTCACTCCGGTAAGTCTTTTGATCCTTAATTGGATATGTGATTCTTTGAGTTTCATTGTCATGTTGCATCGTGATATATCTGGAGTCATATCTGCATGCCGATCGGTTATGTGTAGGATTTTCAGGGCGGGCACATATAGACGTGTGATGGGGTCATGTCCTCACATTGGGTTGTGTGTTGGAATATAAAACGCAGCGGAAGCGAGTTGGTGATGGTAATTTAATAAAAGGTTTTATAAACTAACCAACGTAAAAACCGGATCTATTTAGGCTTGTCAACTAATTAACTAAACAGATTAATAAACAATTAAATAAACATATTTACGCATGGGAGTCGGTAATTTTTACCTTTGACGCGAAGTGGTAGAAAAATCCCTTTTGGTCGATTTTTTCCTTCTTCGTGTTCCTCTCCGATCTTCTTGTATTTCTACCTTGAGATCTTTTAGAGTATATCCCGCCTACGTCCGGATGTTGTGTGGGCAACAATCTACCGGAGTACTTGGACTGCAAAGGGATCGGCCGAAACTTTTCTCTCAAGAAACTTACGATTTTTGTTCTCTCCATTTTTCTTGAATATTTTGAGTATTGTTGAAAAATATTGTGTTAACCAAATTGTGGAATCCAAGACACAAGTCAAGATCCACAATTAAAACACACACAATAAAAATCGATTTCTTGGGCAATAATGAGGTCAAAAAATCGGCCAACCCTAAGCATGTATTTATAGGTGTTTTGGGCTACTCTAGGGACCTTAAGGAGGATATGGTAAGGACTCCCAATAGATATCTTCCTTCCATTATTAGGACTCTTCCTAATATGAAGACTCTATTAATATCAACTTAGTCCAGTAATAAGTTAATATTGCACTTCCCACCAAAATCCCAAATTACGAAATTGGGCTCCTTTTAAACTAATTATTTACCGTGTTTAAGATATTCCATGTCCATTAATTAATTTAAGCTACTGACAGCTTTTAATTAATTAATGTATTATACATGAGTATACCACTCGACCTTTATTATTATATCGGAAAAGTAATTCCACCTGCAGGGTTTGATATAATAATCCTTTCGAGTGCCTCAAGGGACATGATCAACCCGACTGGTCGGGACACGATTTCTAGCTATAATATTAATTACCATATAAATAATAATATTACCCAAAATATCGAGCATATTGAGTCAATCATTGTGGCTCTCACCCATGATAAATCAAAGCAATAAATATTAAATATATATAATTAAATATTAATCACTAGAATTAAGAAATAATAATTATCCGAGATGTACGTTCTTCTTATAGTCAGTACAGAAGAATCTATCTCACCTTGATCCTGTTCAACGTATAACGAATACGCTAATATATGCTAATGGTCAAGACCAACCAATCTCAAGCATATACTACAACCTCTCACATAACGGTCTAATGTTACATAGGTTGTGAACTGAATATTACTATATAAGGAACCCATAATGTGATCTTCTGTGTGACACTACACACCACATTATCTACAATATAAAGTAAATTAGACTGCATTTGCATAACCATAGCATGAATAAATATGCAAAACATGTGATAAATGAATTAAATATTCTCATAGATAAAGTCCGGGAAATTAGGTAATACAAGCATAAAGTATGCTTTGACGTATACAACCCTAACAATCTCCCACTTATACTCAAAGTATGCTTTTGAAGTATACTATCTAGACTATGTCTTATCTATCTCCCACTTATACTCAAAGCAATGCTTCCATACATCTCAACCCCATTCCTTCCACATGCCCTTCAAATGATTTTGAGGGCAACCCTTTCGTGAAAGGATCAGCTAGGTTGTCTTCAGATGCTATCTTGGAGACAATGATCTTCCTTCTCTTCACAAAATCTCGAATGATATGATATTTGCGCTTGATATGTTTGCTTGCTTTGTGGGCTCGTGGTTCCTTCGAATTTGCAACAGCACCGGTATTATCACAATACAGTGTAATACTCCTGGGCAAATTAGGAATCACCCCCAAATCCTTTTGGAAGTACTTGATGTAACACCCCCAATCCACTCAGGGATATTACACGCCGTAGACCCTCTCCTCGAGGATCTACCAGGCTGATAACTAAAATCAAACATCTATACATCGCCTTTAAGGCTAAAATGACTCAGTAGACCGACTTGGTCTTTCAATAATAACTTACAACTCAATTCCAAACACATACCCACGCAGGGGTCAAAATACAATAAACTCCCGTACAACGGGGAAAAGATACTGCAGCGGAAAAGAAAATACAACTAGACCAATACGACATCAACGGATCCTCGTGTGATTAGTATCGTTCATCTTTCATCATCCTTCGTGCCGACCCTGTGCTATGCTCCAAAACCTGAATGCAAAAATAGACATCCACCCCCCGAATACTCGGGGGTTAGCAAAACTCCACTGTTTTGCTAGTGCAAATACAAAGTGCAAATACGAGCCATATAATTCAAGTTCCACGAATAACAATAACCAGGAATCCTTAAAGATTAAAATACCACGAAATGAATACTTCCCGAGGCAAGGATTTGAGTAAAACTTTCCCAATCCGAAAGATCACAAATAACGAGAATAGTTTGCAAAATGGTTTAAAATACCCTCGGGAGTTTTAATAGAAAATAAATTAGGATTATCAAATCCATATCTTTCCAAACATCAATAGGGTCATAGCCCAATTGTTTTGTTTTCGCAAATAGAAAGCCAACAACAATTCACAGGCGAGCCCAACATCACGTGTCCTCAACGGACATAAAATCAACACAACGTAATCATGCACAAGCATCGCCTTGGGAACAGAGTAATATCATAGATTCGCACGAGGCCTCGAAGGACCCTCCCATAGCGGCTAGCTAAACAAATCACAACATAAGCATCGCCTTGGGAACAGAGTAATATCATAGATTCCCGCACGAGGCCTCGAAGGACCCTCCCGCACTGGCTAGCTAAACAAATCTCAACATAAGCATCGCCTTGGGAACAGAGTAATATCATAGATTCCCGCACGAGGCCTCGAAGGACCCTCCCATGGCAGCTAGCTAAACAAATCTCAACATAAGCATCGCCTTGGGAATGAGTAATATCATAGATTCCGTACGAGGCCTCGAAGGACCCTCCCGCACTGGCTAGCTAAACAAATCTCAACATAAGCATCGCCTTGGGAACAGAGTAATATCATAGATTCCCGCACGAGGCCTCGAAGGACCCTCCCGCACTGGCTAGCTAAACAAACTCAAGCACGAGTAATATATCACACCGAGGATATCCAAACAATACACCCAGAGGCATCAAACACTTAGTAAAACAACACGTCAGCCACAATGCACCGAAATGAAACAATATACGTCCACACGCAATTACCAAGTGCATCATCAACACCAACATGTCCATAAGATTCACATACTCGTTAGAAACACATCGATCACAAAACACACACGATTTTGAAAGAGGGCCTTTAACAAGGCTAACCAAATCTTTTGAAAACTCGTTTTAAACAATCAA
Organism: Orobanche coerulescens; assembly: GCA_033398695.1. Classification (NCBI taxonomy): domain Eukaryota; kingdom Viridiplantae; phylum Streptophyta; class Magnoliopsida; order Lamiales; family Orobanchaceae; genus Orobanche; species Orobanche coerulescens. The sequence continues at coordinate 58,440,022 of CM065809.1, read as the reverse complement.
ACAAATATATAAAGACGATCACCAATTATCACATTCACAAAACAAGAATAGTATGGGCAAGGTACTTGCCTCAGATCGGCACGCAAGTATTCCGACGAACACGGGTCAACCGAAAGCTTCAAACGCCCGATGTTTTCGAAAAGGAAAACGACAACGAGCGGAAGGGTTCAACTTGGTTTCTTCGCAAGAAACTCGACCCTAACAACATATAATCCATAAATCAACAATCATACGAGGAAGGATAATCGTAGAACGCCCGAAAACCCCTCTATGACATTCTAGGACACCTTCAAGGCGTCGGTCAAGAACTCATCTCAAACAACGAATCGATACGATCCAACCATGGAATAACAAGGGAAATGATATAATACATCTAAATAATCATCAATCCATCAACAAAACGGAAAGAATCGGACAAAACCCCAAAATCCCCAATTATCCAAAAAGGTAGGGTTTCAAGAGATTACCTTGAGTGATTCAAGTATTTAGATTCGTAGAACACGCGTTGGATTGATTGTCCGGGCTTCACAACCGAAGAAGAATGATGAGAATCGACCCTCCAAATGATAATGATGAGAAACTCTCCTCCTCTCTCACTCTCTCTCGCGTCTAAGGAAAAGGAAGGAGGAAATGAGCTGTTCACGCTCAAAACAACACATTTATAGTGTAACACAGCAGGACCTATCGGCCAGCCTATCGGCCGATAGGCCCAACCGATAGCCATAGAGAAATGCCGGCAGTAGAGTCTATCGGCCCACCCTATCGGCCGAAAGGCTCCTGGGCCCGATGCCAAAGTGACAGTCTTCCACTAAAACGACCATAACTCTTTCGTCCGGACTCCGATTGACTCACCGTTTGAACCATTGGAAAGCTAACTCGATGTTCTATAATATTGCAAAGATTTATAATTTTTGGAGTTACCAAAAATTAATGGGGATCTAACAAAGTCGAACTCATACTTAGAAAAGTCGTTTAGTAATCCTGAATTCAACAAAACGACACCGAAACCCGAGCCTGAATACGAATCGAAGATACGGTTACGAAGTACTCGAAAAGACGAATCCGAGCACTAATAGAACACACGATTCCGACTACCCGAAGGCTCGAAATTCGACAACGGAAAGTAATTACCCCAAACTTTGGGAAATTACGAAAATGGCCCAAAACGCCCCAAAATCACGATACGTGATCGAATAACCAAACCGAAGCTTGAAACATGAATAATAACATTAAATGAACTTACGAGAAAGTCGAAACAACAGTTTCGGACAAGATTCGCAAGAATCGAACTCAAGTGCGGAAAAACCGCTAAAAAGCACGGAACTCAACAAAACAACACCGAAACGAACTCGGATGACAAAAAGTGAAGAATTAATCATTCTCGAAATGACGAAATGGTCATGAGCGAGTCGTCAAAACGGACTTCCGCCGAAAAAAAGAAAATTACCGAAATTCGAAATTGCGGATATTACATTCTACCCTCCTTAAAAGAAGTTTCGTCCCGAAACTTAAAACAAGTAGGGGGAAGCAATATACCCTGCCAGGAAAACTCGACGAGATACGCAAAAACCGAAAACTCGCGCCCGACGGCGAAACGCTGCAAGAAACGCAAAGAGACATACGGCGTGAAAACACGCTCCACGACGACCAATACCACGTCGCCGTTAGGAACATACTAAAGTCAACAAGTGACAAGCGTCAACAAAGCAGATAGTATAATCCGATCGATTATCCAGACAATCACAAAACACAACGAACGAAAATCAACAGATTGACCCACCCAACGGTACATCAATCAAAAGCGTGGCAACCGCCGAACAAATACGAATTCCACCGCCCAAGGGTTGGAAGATTGAAAACGAGACTAACTTCCCGAACTTAAGGGAATTTCGAAGGAGTCTGAATGTTCAACAATCACGAAACGAGATCAACAAAAACTGAACAATCAAACGATCGAACCACAAAGATCGAGACAACAAAAATCGAACGATCATGTTCGAATCACAAAGAACAATAAAGTTCAAACAACAACTCCCAGGACGATCTGGTGAGAACTACAAGACATGCATTGCCGAAGATCCACAGGAAAGGGAATAGCGATTGAAAAGTCACAACGACAACGAGTTATTCCGAAATAACACCACACTCGTTCGATCAACAAAAGCAAGGAGCAGGACAAGCTCAGAAATGTCAACGAACATAAACGAGTCGACAGAGTCGAAAATACAAAAGTTCAAGATCCAATCTACTTCGAATAAAAGAACTAGTAGAACCAAAAGATGTTACTTCCGAACAAGGTTCACAAGAATCGAACCGAACTCGGAAAAGCCACAGCGAAAACCTGATCGACCCAAAACAGGATCACAGCTCGTTCGAACGATGAAACCGAAATACAGAACAAGTTCAGAAGGTATCAACGAACATGAGTGTATCGATAGACTGGAGAAAGAGAAAATATAGAAGCCAAAAATAATACGGGTATTATATTCGACCTCTTCTAAAAGGAGTGTCGTCCCGAAACTCACAACAACAAAATCAAGGAGACGACAACAGTGATCAACGAAACACCCTTCAAAGGCCTCTCAAAGCCGATTCTGATATCTGTGCTGAAGCGCGAACTCCGAAAGTCTCGGTAGCCGATTCGCAAAACTGAATTCGGTGTCCCTCGAGTCCACCCTCGAAATGTGTTACCGACGAGAAGGACAAATTGCACGTACATTCCCCCGGCACATCACGGTTGAAACACCTCGGCTCGGCATACCGAAAATACAAATGCCAGATACAATGGGGCATAACGTCGCAAAACAACATAGCGGAGATGCCAACTTAGCACAACAAAGAATCATAACACATATCATATACGACGATTACCATCGTAAAGTAATATATACACATACACCACAGCAACAACGGTATCGTTCGGCGACCTCAACGACCCGAACGATATCCAGCACGTAGTTACGAACATCATGAAACAATCACACATGTACACCAACGCACAAACCCAAGCTTCAACATCTCACCCTCGTGTGACACACGCAATCCACCACGAGGCGACAACCATTAAATACCAGTTCACACCTCTCACAGAGGGCTAGTACAACAAATACGTGGCAACGCCTCAACGTTCATGCCACCAACTCGATCATATTCGGGAGTTAACATCATAGCGACAAAGCCAACATCATACATACATACCCAGCCCTCAAACGGGAATGGATAGGTTTTAGAAACGAAAACCTCATTTGGAAAATAATTTAGAAAAACACCGGTCGATCTTGAGTATCACATTTCCAAAAAAGTAAAATCGTGAAACATCATTATCGAGACTTTGGAAAACCATTTCGCATTTGATAAAAATGAGGACACTTTCTTTTAGTGAAAAACTTTTCAAAAATATTCGACCCTTGGGTCTAAGCAACTGCATTTGAAAATATCTCAAAATATTTTTGGTCCTCAATCGGAAAATTTTTGAAATGTATTGCGGCATTAGAAAACACCTTGAAAACACCGCAAGAAAATAATTCGTTTTAAAAGTACGTCTCGAATTTTAATTTTCTAAGATACTCAAGGTTTTCAAAAAATAATTCAATGGGCTAGAAAGCCCAAAAAGTTTAGGTACTTACACGGAACATTATAGCGCCGTGTGTCCCGCGCCGGAACCCACCAGGCTAAAAACCCTTTACAAAAATGCCAAAAGGCCGATGACGGTAATATTTCAAAAACTCACAGAAGCCATTTAGAAAATATTAAATACCGTCATAAGAATTTTGCCAAAACGATCAAGGCCATAATGCCAAAAACTCGGTTAAGGGAATCGTTTTTTTTTTTTTTAAAATAAACTCAGTCGGTAAAATACCGAAAGCCATTACAGAAGAACTCACGCAGCGGATAAAAGAAATAAAGTCAAACAGGCACAGGACAGCAACACTACTCCTCATATGAACGAAAAATGGGAGTCAAATAATCACGTATCACGAAATCAAAATCCATAAGAGGATTCCGTCACTTAACAAATAATCATAAAAATAGCTCGTGTCACACGAGGCACAACACAAAGAAGGGAGACTTACACCACAGGTCGCACGAAGATGATGATCGCCCCACGATACTAATCACGACCAACAAACTCAGACGACGCGTCGCGACACAACTCAGTCAGATAAAATCCGACGAGACAAAAACTCGATAGACACCACTGACCCGACAGCCTAGGTTTCCACAACCAAATCTCCGATACCATTCTGTAACACCCCCAATCCACTCAGGGATATTACACGCCGTAGACCCTCTCCTCGAGGATCTACCAGGCTGATAACTAAAATCAAACATCTATACATCGCCTTTAAGGCTAAAATGACTCAGTAGACCGACTTGGTCTTTCAATAATAACTTACAACTCAATTCCAAACACATACCCACGCAGGGGTCAAAATACAATAAACTCCCGTACAACGGGGAAAAGATCTTGCAATGAAAAGAAAATACAACTAGACCAATACGACATCAACGGATCCTCGTGTGATTAGTATCGTTCATCTTTCATCATCCTTCGTGCCGACCCTGTGCTATGCTCCAAAACCCGAATGCAAAAATAGACATCCACCCCGAATACTGGGGTTAGCAAACTCCACCGTTTTGCTAGTGCAAATACAAAGTGCAAATACGAGCCATATAATTCAAGTTCCACGAATAACAATAACCAGGAATCCTTAAAGATTAAAATACCACGAAATGAATACTTCCCGAGGCAAGGATTTGAGTAAAACTTTCCCAATCCGAAAGATCACAAATAACGAGAATAGTTTGCAAAATGGTTTAAAATACCCTCGGGAGTTTTAATAGAAAATAAATTAGGATTATCAAATCCATATCTTTCCAAAAATCAATAGGGTCATAGCCCAAATGTTTTGTTTTCGCAAATAGAAAACCAACAACAATTCACAGGGCCAGAGCCCAACATCACGTGTCCTCAACGGACATAAAATCAACACAACGTAATCATGCACAAGCATCGCCTTGGGAACAGAGTAATATCATAGATTCCCGCACGAGGCCTCGAAGGACCCTCCGCATAGCGGCTAGCTAAACAAATCACAACATAAGCATCGCCTTGGGAACGAGTAATATCATAGATTCCCTAACGAGGCCACGAATGACCCTCCCTCACAGGCTAGCTAAACAAATATCAACATAAGCATCGCCTTGGGAACAGAGTAATATCATAGATTCCCGCACGAGGCCTCGAAGGACCCTCCCGCACTGGCTAGCTAAACAAATCTCAACATAAGCATCGCCTTGGGAACAGAGTAATATCATAGATTCCCGCACGAGGCCTCGAAGGACCCTCCCGCACTGGCTAGCTAAACAAATCTCAACATAAGCATCGCCTTGGGAACAGAGTAATATCATAGATTCCCGCACGAGGCCTCGAAGGACCCTCCCGCACTGGCTAGCTAAACAAACTCAAGCACGAGTAATATATCACACCGAGGATATCCAAACAATACACCCAGAGGCATCAAACACTTAGTAAAACAACACGTCAGCCACAATGCACCGAAATGAAACAATATACGTCCACACGCAATTACCAAGTGCATCATCAACACCAACATGTCCATAAGATTCACATACTCGTTCGAGAAACACATCGATCACAAAACACACACGATTTTGAAAGAGGGCCTTTAACAAGGCTAACCAAATCTTTTGAAAACTCGTTTTAAACAATCAAACAAATATATAAAGACGATCACCAATTATCACATTCACAAAACAAGAATAGTATGGGCAAGGTACTTGCCTCGAAATCGGCACGCAAGTATTCCGACGAACACGGGTCAACCGGAAAGCTTCGAAACGCCCGATGTTTTCGAAAAGGAAAACGACAACGAACGGAAGGGTTCAACTTGGTTTCTTCGCAAGAAACTCGACCCTAACAACATATAATCCATAAATCAACAATCATACGAGGAAGGATAATCGTAGAACGCCCGAAAACCCCTCTATGACATTCTACCGGACACCTTCAAGGCGTCGGTCAAGAACTCATCTCAAACAACGAATCGATACGATCCAACCATGGAATAACAAGGGAAATGATATAATACATCTAAATAATCATCAATCCATCAACAAAACGGAAAGAATCGGACAAAACCCCAAAATCCCCAATTATCCAAAAAGGTAGGGTTTCAAGAGATTACCTTGAGTGATTCAAGTATTTAGATTCGTAGAACACGCGTTGGATTGATTGTCCGGGCTTCACAACCGAAGAAGAATGATGAGAATCGACCCTCCAAATGATAATGATGAGAAACTCTCCTCCTCTCTCACTCTCTCGCGTCTAAGGAAAAGGAAGGAGGAAATGAGGCTCACGCTCAAAACAACACATTTATAGTGTAACACGGCGGGACCTATCGGCCAGCCTATCGGCGATAGGCCCAACCGATAGCCATAGAGAAATGCCGGCGGTAGAGTCTATCGGCCCACCCTATCGGCCGAAAGGCTCTGGGACGGTGCCCGACAGTGTGATCTTCCACTAAAACGACCATAACTCTTTCGTCGGACTCGATTGACTCACCGTTTGAACCATTGGAAAGCTAACTCGATGTTCTATAATATTGCAAAGATTTATAATTTTTGGAGTTACCAAAAATTAATGGGGATCTAACAAAGTCGAACTCATACTTAGAAAAGTCGTTTAGTAATCCTGAATTCAACAAAACGACACCGAAACCCGAGCCTGAATACGAATCGAAGATACGGTTACGAAGTACTCGAAAAGACGAATCCGAGCACTAATAGAACACACGATTCCGACTACCCGAAGGCTCGAAATTCGACAACGGAAAGTAATTACCCCAAACTTTGGGAAATTACGAAAATGGCCCAAAACGCCCCAAAATCACGATACGTGATCGAATAACCAAACCGAAGCTTGAAACATGAATAATAACATTAAATGAACTTACGAGAAAGTCGAAACAACAGTTTAGGACAAGATTCGCAAGAATCGAACTCAAGTGCGGAAAAACCGCTAAAAAGCACGGAACTCAACAAAACAACACCGAAACGAACTCGGATGACAAAAAGTGAAGAATTAATCATTCTCGAAATGACGAAATGGTCATGAGCGAGTCGTCAAAACGGACTTCCGCCGAAAAAAAGAAAATTACCGAAATTCGAAATTGCGGATATTACACTTGATCCATACCGCCTCTTTAGCTGCCTCTGAGGCTGCTACATATTCGGCTTCCATGGTAGAGTCCGCTATGCATTTCTGCTTCACACTTCTCCAATTGATGGCTCCACCTCCCAAAGTGAAAACATATCCGGAAGTTGATTTCGACTTTTCTTTGTCCGCACTGAAATCCGAGTCAGTGTAACCCAAAGGACAAAGCATATCTGATTGATATACAAGCATATGATCCCTAGTCCTTCTCAGGTACTTGAGTATATGCTTGACAGCAATCCAATGTCCCGGTCCTGGGTTCGACTGATATCTCGCCACCATGCCTACAGCTTGACAGATATCAGGCCTAGTGCAAAGCATAGCATACATGAGGCTTCCCACTGCCGAAGCATAAGGGACCAGCTTCATGTCATCTATCTCCTTCGGTGTCTTAGGACACAGAGCCTTAGATAGTTGAATTCCATGTCTGTAAGGTAAGAAACCTTTCTTGGAATTCTCCATGCTAAACCGCTTTAGCACCGTATCGATATAGGATGCCTGAGATAAGCACAACATCCTTTTCTTGCGATCTCGAAAGATCATAATACCAAGGATGTGTCCAGCTTCTCCCAAATCCTTCATATCGAACTGCTCAGATAGCCATACCCTTACGTCTGATAATACCTTCACATTGTTTCCAATTAGAAGTATATCATCTACGTATAGTACAAGAAATACCAGCACGTTTCCATCACACTTTTTGTATACACAAACCTCACTAGGACACTGTTCAAAACCATACGATTGAATGACCTCATCAAATCGCATGTTCCAAGACCTTGATGCTTGCTTAAGACCATAAATGGCTCTCTTAAGCTTGCACACTAAGTGCTCCTGACCTTCAACAATGAATCATTCAGATTGGCGCATATAGATTTCCTTATCAAGACTCCCGTTCAAGAACGCAGTCTTGACATCCATCTGCCAAATCTGCATATCCAAATGCGCAGCTATAGCTAAGAGAATCCGGATCGATTTAAGCATGGCGGTTTAGGGAATCGGTTTTACGAAATAATCCAAGTTTACGAAGTACCCAAAAAGCCATTTTGAACTGTACACACGCAGCGGATAAAATGCAGTTCAAAAATACACATTTGCAGCGGAAATAAAACAACCAGAAAAGAATACCCAATTCTCCAAAAACATGCCGCAGCCAGTATCACTCGAAAAGCTCATCTCTTCACGACCGCTACTAACTCGATCTCCGAGTACCTAAAAATAAAGCCCACGATGGGTTAACCACAATACTCAATAATGATATCGATCACATCACATAAATAATTTCATACCAATGTAATAATACTGTAAGAATACTACCAACGTAATCTTACCGTCATAACCTTACCAAACCATAGCAATCCATACCAATTCAATCCTTACCATAATCCATATTTTGCATTCTCAAATGACGAAATAAACTTAACAACAATCATCTGTACTGAATCAAAACAGTACACAAAATCCTCAGAAATATCATCATAATTTATAAGCGGGAAATAATCCACTTGTGCCAAATCCTGTCCGTCGGATCGCACAATCAAGTACCAATCCTGATAAGAACCAAACATACACAATACATCTCTAGATCAACTACCACCAAATAATGATAACAAGTCCCGAAACATCGACGTACAGTCCGAATGCTCATACGATCAATAACAATGATCAACCAACACATCAACCGAAAATATCATCGACATGATAACTCCAATACGACCAACCAAAGTATCAACAATAATCGAGAATACCCTCGACAAGGTAAACTCCAAACGATCAAGGAAAGACCAACAACGATCGAGATTACCATCAACAAGGTAAACTCCAAACAAACAACAATAACGACCGAGAATACCATCAACAAGGTAAACTCCAAACGACCAAAAATAATGGATTTTAAAGAAATAACCCCGACTGTCGAACATACCCCTCGGGCGTATGAAACAATCAGTCGCAAACCATCGAACATACCCAACCATAAATGGAGGACGAATGACCAGACAATATGACTCAAAGATGGACGTCACAGTACGCCCAATCCGGAAATGTGTCCATGCATAAGCCATCCCGTGTATCGATCAAATACACCTATGGTCTTGTACCTAATCAATCTCACGAAGTAATCTTCTCGTGTGCACAGTGTTAGGGTTGTATACGTCAAAGCATACTTTATGCTTGTATTACCTAATTTCCCGGTCTTTATCTATGAGAATATTTAATTCATTTATCACATGTTTTGCATATTTATTCACGCTATGGTTATGCAAATGCAGTCTAATTTAATTTATATTGTAGATAATGTGGTGTGTAGTGTCACACAGAAGATCACATTATCGGTTCCTTATATAGTAATATTCAGTTCACAACCTATGTAACATTAGACCGTTATGTGAGAGGTTGTAGTATATGCTTGAGATTGGTTGGTCTAGACCATTAGCATATATTAGCGTATTCGTTATACGTTGAACAGGATCGAGGTGAGATAGATTCTTCTGTACTGACTATAAGAATAACGTACATCTCGGATAATTATTATTTCTTAATTCTAGTGATTAATATTTAATTATATATATTTAATATTTATTGCTTTGATTTATCATGGGTGAGAGCCACAATGATTGACTCAATATGCTCGATATTTTGGGCAATATTATTATTTATATGATAATTAATATTATAGCTAGAAATCGTGTCCCGACCAGTCGGGTTGATCATGTCCCTTGAGGCACTCGAAAGGATTATTATATCAAACCCTGCAGGTGGAATTAATTTTCCGATATAATAATAAAGGTCGAGTGGTATACTCATGTATAATACATTAATTAATTAAAAGCTGTCAGTAGCTTAAAATAATTAATGGACATGGAATATCTTAAACACGGGAAATAATTAATTTAAAAGGAGCCCAATTTCGTAATTTGGGATTTTGGTAGGAAGTGCAATATTAACTTATTAGTGGACTATTCATATTAGGAAGAGTCCTAATAATGGAAAGAAGATATCTATTGGGAGTCCTTACCATATCCTCCTTAAGGTCCCTAGAGTAGCCCAAAACACCTATAAATACATGCTTAGGGTTGGCCGATTTTTTGACCTCATTATTGCCCAAGAAATCGATTTTTATTGTGTGTGTTTTAATTATGGATCTTGACTTGTGTCTTGAATTCCACAATTTGGTTAACACAATATTTTTCTAAAATACTCGAAATATTCAAGAAAAATAGAGAGAACAAAAATCGTAAGTTTCTTGAGAGAAAAGTTTCGGCCGATCCCTTTGCAGTCCAAGTAGTCCGGTAGATTGATGCCCACACGACATCCGGACGTAGGCGGGATATACTCTAGAAGATCTCAAGGTAGAAATACAAGAAGATCGGAGAGGAACACGAAGAAGGACAAATCGACCAAAAGAGATTTTTCTACCACTTCGCGTCAAAGGTAAAAATTACCAACTCCCATGCGTAAATATGTTTATTTAATTGTTTATTAATCTGTTTAGTTAATTAGTTGACAAGCCTAAATACATCCGGTTTTTATGTTGGTTAGTTTATAAAACCTTTTATTAAATTACCATCACCAACTCGCTTCCGCTGCGTTTTATATTCCAACAATTGGTATCGGAGCCGGTCTTTAGGTTCTGTTCAATTTAATTAATTTGGTGATTAATATGCTAGCAATTAAATATTCGTATAGTATGATTTTTTGGAATATTTTGCTAGAATTTGTCTTGTAGGGAAATATGATCCAATTATCATGGCTATGTGATGTTTTTTATTTATTTACGCATTTTGGTAATTTGGCACGTTTTGTGGCATGTATAAGTTTTTCCCGTGAGAAAATCCACGGGTAGAATAGGATTTATTTTTCTTGTAATTTGATGTAAATTCGATGTATTTTATTTTGAATAAAATTGTAATCGAGTTGGAACACTCAAAGTACGGAAGAAAAAGAAGTCCAAATACAAGAGGACTCCGATCGATTTAACCGACCAAGACCGCAAAGATGCCGATCGGGACTCGGCCACCAAGAAGAAACTCGGCCACCAAGAAAGCTCGGCCACCAAGCAGCAGCTCGGCCGTGAGTCGGCCACCAGCAGCTTCGGCCACCGGCAATGGGTGGGGCAATGGCAATGGCCTGGCAATGCGGCAGCAGGTCAAGTCGTCCGGTTCGGGTCGTTCAATTCGTTTTTCCGCGAGATGCTTGAAGCAGTGGGAGCAAACGAGCCGAAGATTTTCTCGTTATTCAAAACGAGGAATAAAAGCCATGATAATTGGATATAATTGTCCAATTTTAATATTTGTTGGTTTTTATTGTTTTGATGTATGGCATGTATGGATGTATGCGTGATATGTTTCCTTGCATGTTAGGACGAGAAAATTAAAAACCTTAATTTTTCAAAATAACTAAGTGATTTTAAAATTGATTTTTCAAAATCAAATTGGCCTCCATAATTGGTTTAAATTGTGAAATAATTAGCATGCGCGTTGACATTAGACTCTTCCTCCACATCGGATGTGCTAAATTATTGGCTCACTGGTTTTAAACTTCAAATTTGATAACAAAAAGGTGAATATTATTTTTTATGATAGGACCTCTCCATCTGTAGGACTATTATCATTAAATAATATTCTAAGGTTTGTTAAATTATGGTGTTCACTTAGGTGTATTAATTAATAAGCTCCCCATCAGAGTCTATGTTAATTAAATACATGGCCAAGAGGAACCAAATATTAATTTTACTTGTCAAAATGTGTCTTGGCTAGATAGTAAAATTAAAGACATTAAAATCTACTTGAAAAAGTATATGTAAACGTCCACACTATCGTGGCTCGCATGTGCGGTTTTTCAAGGTGTTGGTTGATTGCATATATATTGTTTTAGGTTTTTTCAATATATTTTGCGTCGAATTATGTGATGAATGGTGTTTTAATTTTATTCTCAGATGTCTTTCAATCCACTAGCTGTTATTCTCAAAGAAAACAAACTTGATGGCACTAACTTTGCCGACTGGAAAAGAAATCTTGATATTGTCTTGACTGCCGAGGGGCATAAATTTGTTTTAACTGAGGAGAGTCCTTTGGAACCAGAACCGGATGCCACACCTGAAGAGTTGGCTGAATTCCGAAAATGGAAAAAGTCTGATGAGATGGCTCGCTGTTACATTTTGGCTTCATTAACAAATGTATTGCAGCATCAGCATCAGACGATGGGCTCGGCCGCGGAAATGATGAAAAATCTCACTGAGATGTTTGGTCATCAGAACCGGGCGGCTAGGCAAAATGCGATGAGGGTTTTGATGACAACCCAACAATCAAGGGACCCCGAAGGGATCACGTTCTTAAAATGATGTCTCATTTGAACGAACTGAGCATACTGGGGGCCACTATCGATGCGGAGTCGCAGGTCGATATTATCTTGGGCAGTTTACCAAGAAGCTTTGAGCAGTTCCGCCTCAACTACAATATGAATCGTAGGACTTAGACATTGGCGGAACTTCTGACAGAGCTTCAATCTGCCGAAGGTCTCTTCAAACAAGGTTATCATCAAATTCTTGCGGCAACCGGTGCTGCTTCTTCAAAACCCAAATGGGGAAAGAAGAAAAAGAAGGTTGGCCAGAAGCAAGTGGCAACCTTCAAAGGTAAGGGCAAGGCTCCTCAGTCAAAAGCTCCTCAGCCGGAAGTGAACAAAAAGCCGAAAGGCAAGTGCTTCAACTGCGGTCTGAAAGGACATTTCAAAAGTGACTGCCCTAAGAAAGGTACGTCTCATGCACTAGTAGTCAAAACATGTTTGGCCGCCTGTTCCATCACATCGTGTATAGTGGATTCGGGCTCCACTGATCATGCGTGTTATGACTCGCAGGGGTTCCAAGTAACCAAGGTACTTAGTGCGGATGAGATTACAATAAGTCAGCGACTATTCCAGTCAAGGTCACAGAAGTGGGAGTCGTGCAGCTAAAAGTTGATGATAGGATTTTAGTTCTTAATAATGTATTATTAGTACCCGATTTTAGAATGAATTTGATTTCAGTTTCTAAATTGCGTCGTGATGGATATTCAGTTTCTTTTGAAGATAATGCAATTATTAAAAGAAATGGTGAATATGTTTGCGGGAGTACTTATAATGAAGAACTTTATATCATCAATGCTGCACCAGCTCTCTTGCATAATTATAAATCGCTTAATTCTTTGACTAATCCTAATAAAAGAAAGGAACTTTCGAGCATAAATCTAACATATTTGTAGCATTTACGATTGGGTCATATTAACCTTAGAAGGATTCAAAGATTGGTGAGCGATGGCCCATTGGATTCGCTCCAAGTTGAGTCATTTCCAACCTGCGAATCCTGCCTGGAAGGTAAAATGACTAAAAGGGCTTTTCAAAGCAAAGGAAATCGTGCACAAAAGGTGTTCGAATTGGTTCATACTGATGTATGTGGTCTAATGAACATCCAGGCTAAGGGTGGTTTCGAATACTTCATCACGTTTATAGATGATTATTCGAGATATGGATACATCTATTTGATGCGACGTAAGTCTGAATCTTTTGATAAGTTCAAAGAATTCAAGGCTGAAATGGAGTAGCGTCATGGGCAGAGTATCAAGTCACTACGATCTGATCGTGGTGACGAATACCTTAGTGGAGAGTTTTTGGATTTCTTGGCACATGAGGGGATTACTTCCCAGCTCACAATACACAGTACACCACAACAAAATGGTGTTGCTGAATGAAGGAATCGTACTTTATTAGAGATGGTTAGGTCAATGATGAGTTATTCTGATTTGCCTATTTCATTTTGGGGATACGCCTTGAAAACAGCGGCGTACATTCTAAACTTGGTGCCTTCGAAATCAGTTCCAAGAACACCCACATAACTGTGGAATGGGCGCAAGCCCAGTCTAGGACATGTTCGGATTTGGGGTTCTCCAACACACGTGCTGAATAAGGAAGCTGATAAGTTGGCATCTCGTACAGAAGTATGAGTGTTTGTAGGATATCCTAAGGGAACGAAGGGTGGCTTATTCTACAGTCCTAAGACTTAAGGTCATTGTTAGCACCAATGCCCGATTCTTAGAGGAGGACTATGTGATAAGCCACAAGCCTAGGAGTGAGGTCATTCTAGAAGAACTTAGGGGCGAGATTTCGACAATACCAATTGTGCAAACACCTAGTGTACCACGTATTGACACTATTGTGGATACGCAAACTAAGGACATGCCTCGTCGTAGTGGGAGGGTTGTTCGTCAACCCAAACATTTCATCGGCGTGGGAGCATCTTCGGACCACTCCCCGGACCAGGATGAAACGGATCCATGTACGTACAAACAGGCAGATCAAGACAAGGATGTTGAATCCTGGAAAACAGCAATGGAATCCGAAATGGGATCTATGGGTTCTAACCAAGTGTGGGAGCTAGTAGAACTTCCCAATGGGGTAAAACCCATTGGAAGTAAGTGGGTCTACAAGCACAAGAGAGGATCGAAAGGGAAGGTTGAAACCTACAAAGCAAGGCTTGTTGCGAAAGGTTACACTCATAAAGAGGGCATCGACTACGATGAAACCTTTTCGCCAAAGCAAGGAAAGTACCGATTGCTCAGTATTTCCTCACTAAGGAGGCCGCTACGTGGTGGAAAGTCATCAAGCCACAGGATCGTGTTGCTATGTGGGAAGAGTTTAAAGAGCTCTTGGAGGCCGAGTTTTGTCCTTGGCCGGTGCGAGAAGGCCGAATTCGAGCCTTTTTCGAGGCTAAACCGCAGAATATTCCCATTTCGCAGGCAATCGTGGAGTACAACCAACAATTGATCCACATGAAGGATCAAGTGCGGAACGAGCGTGATAAGATCTGTTACTTTGATATGCGGATGAATATAGACTTACGGCGGTACATGGCCGGATTTGCTTGCACCACGTTGAAGGAATATCAGGACAGAGCTTTGGCCCATGACTTGTTAAGCCCCAACAATGACACCAATGAAGAACCAAAGAAGCAGAAGATCGCGGGAAATTTTTCTGGTGCTAAGAGTGGCAACTTCCAGAGGTCACAGACGACTAACCGTTTCGCCGAAAGTCGTCACGTTCTGCTAAAGGAAAGAGGAGTTTCCATTCTGCTCCGGGCACCTCAACTCGCACGGTGACTTGTTATAATTGTGGTCATACAGGCCACGTTAATTTGGAATGCAATTTCCCACCTTTGAAGTGTCACACTTGCGGACAGATGTGACATAGAGCGGCTTATTGTTCCGAACCAAATCAGACTCTGGACACTCGGGCTTCTGCCCCAGCGCCACTTGATCAAGGTGTGAATCAGCGGCAATCTTCTGGTTAGTCTCAGCAGAATTATGGCAGGGGCCGGGGCCGGGGTCAGAATGCTGGAAGGGGGAACTCTAGCATCGGTTCGGTACAACCACGAATCTACGAGATGCATCGAACAGACGAGCCCGACGCGGTGGTGGCCTCAGGTACCATTCACATTTTATCTCATCCAGTTCGTGTACTTTTTGATATGGGTGCCATGCATTCTTTCATTTCCTTGGAGTGTGTATGCCGTTTGAATATAACTTATATGACTGCTTGCGATCCTTTCATTGTGAAACTACCTAGCGGGGATAGAATTGTGGGAAACCGGGAGATAAGAGATTTTTCTGTGATTATATCCGGTATAGATTGGTTATCGAATTTGATTGTAGTTGATATGGAAGGCGAGGATGTGATCCTCGGTGAGGATTGGCTTGATAGTCACCAAGCGATTATGAATTACCGTACTAAGGTTATCACCATGATGATTGAAGACGGATCGTAGTACTCATTTTTGGGACATAAGACGGGACAATCTAAGTGGCTTATCACCGCCATGAAGACCGTAAAACTTTTGAATAAAGGTTGCGCGGGCTATTGGTGTTATGCTTTGAAGACGGAAGGGAACAAAGTCGATTTCTCTTCGATTTCGGTTTTTAATGAGTATTCCGATGTTTTTCCGGACGACCTCCTGGGATTACTACCAGATCGAGAAATAGAATTTTCTGTGGATTTAGAGCCTGATGCGGCTCCGATTTCTAAGGCACCTTATCGGATGGCACCTTCCGAGATGCAAGAATTAAAGAATCAGTTGGGAGAACTTCTGGAGAGAGGGTACATCAGACCGAGCGCTTCGTTTTGGGGCGCGCCTGTTCTTTTTGTGAGAAAAAAGGATGGTTCACTACGTTTGTGCATCGACTATTGTGAGCTAAACAAAGTGACCATCAAGAACAAGTATCCTTTGCCTCGTATAGACAATTTATTTGATCAGTTGCAGGGGGCTGCAGTTTTCTCGAAAATTAATTTTAGATCAGGGTACTATCAACTCAGGGTGAGAGAGTCCGATGTTCCGCAGACTGCATTTCGGACGAGATACGGGCATTATGAATTTGTAGTTATGCCTTTTGGATTGACTAATGCACCGGCAGTATTCATGCAGCTAATGAACAAGATATTCATCGAGTACCTCGACAGATGTGTAGTCGTCTTTATTGATGACATTTTGATCTATTCTCGAGATAAGGAGGAACATGCCCGACACTTATGTTTGGTACTAGATATTTTGAGAACCGAGCATCTCTATGCAAAATTCTCAAAATGTGAGTTCTGGTTGGAAGAAGTTATGTTTCTCGGCCACGTGATCTCGGCCGAAGGGGTTCGTGTAGACCCGCAGAAGATTGAGGCAGTGCTAGATTGGGCACCGCCTAAAAATGTTAAGGAAGTTCGTAGCTTTTTGGGCCTTGCTGGGTATTACCGTCGGTTTGTCGAGGGGTTCTCGAAACTCGCTCGGCCGCTTACGAAGTTACTCCAGAAGACAGAAAAGTTTGTTTGGACGGATGAGAGACAACAAAGCTTCGATGAGCTGAAGAGATGTTTGACTTCAGCGCCGATTCTAGCTTTACCACATGGTAGTGAGGGCTTTGTGGTTTATAGTGACGCTTCGGGTCAAGGTCTTGGCTGTGTGCTTATGCAGCATGATAAGACGATAGCTTTTGCGTCACGACAACTGAAACAGTACGAGATGAACTATCCTACTCACGATTTGTAGTTGGCCGCAATTGTCTTCGCACTCAAGATTTGGCTGCACTATTTGTATGGTTCTCCGTGTCGGATTTAAACCGATCACAAGAGCCTGAAGTATATTTTCAGTCAGAAAGAGCTGAACATGAGACAGATACGTTGGTTAGAGTTGATAAAGGATTACTATTTAGAAATTCTTTACCACCCAGGAAAAGCCAATGTCGTTGTGGATGCTTTGAGCCACAAATCGGCATCTCTTAAAATGCTAGAGGTTCTTACGTCTCAGATGAAGATTCGTCAGGATTTAATTGAGCAAGGAATAGAAGTTTGGCTTCAACAAGTACAAGGACAGTTGTGCACTATCGAAATTACTTCGTCCTTGGTTGACGACATCAAAGGGAAATAGTGGAGTGGCCCGATGATCTCTCAACTGAAGGTAGATGTAATTAAAGGAAAATCCCCTGGCTCTATGGTTCACGAGGATAGTATTCTGAGATTTCAGGGCAGACTTTGTGTTTCGAATGATCTAGAGTTGAGGCAAAGAATTCTCCGAGAAGCTCATGTTACACCTTACTCAATCCACCCTGGAACGAGTAAGATGTACAAGGACTTGAAACGAAATTTTTGGTGGAATAACATGAAGAAGGATGTCACGGAGTTTGTACTACGGTGCTTGACGTGTCAGCAAGTCAAGATCGAACATCAACGACCGGCAGGGTTGTTGAAGTCACTTCCCATTCCCGAGTGGAAGTGGGAAGACATCTCTATGGATTTTATCGCTGGCATGCCGAGAACTAGAGCCGGAATGAATATGATTTGGGTAATCGTCGATTCGTTGACCAATTCTGCACACTTTTTAGATATTAAAGATACTTGGGGACCAGAGAGATTGGTTCGAACTATTATAGCTGAGATCGTAAGATTGCACGGTGCCTCCAAGACCATTGTTTCTGATCGAGACGGTCATTTCGTATCGTATTTTTGGCAGGCCATTCATCAGGCTTTAGGTACTGAGTTGAGATTGAGCACGTCCTTTAATCCTCAGTCAGACGGTCAGACGGAGAGGACGATTCAGACGTTGGAGGATATGTTACGGGCTTGCGCCATAGACTGGAGTAATGATTGGGAGCTTCACTTGCCGCTGATCGAGTTTTCCTACAATAATAGTTGGCATGCATCGATTAAAATGGCACCATTCGAGGCACTCTATGATAGGTGATGTAGGTCGCCATTATATTGGGATGAGGCTTCAGAGCTAATCGGAACAGAGCCGGATATGTTGATGAAAACTAAGGAAAATATTTCTATTATGCAGGACCGGTTGCTGACTGCCCAGAGATGTCAGAAATCTTATGCTGATACTCGTCATCAACCCCTGGAGTTCGAACTGGGGGATCATGTACTACTCAAGGTGTCACCGACCAGAGGGGTTTTCCGCTTCGGAAAAAAGGGGAAACTTAGTCCGAGGTATATCGGACCTTTCAAGATTTTGGACAGGGTTGGAAAATTGGCTTATCGCTTGGCGTTACCTCCAGCTTTGAGTCATGTCCATAGTGTTTTTCATGTGTCTCAGTTGAGAAAGTATGTGCCGGATCTGAGTCATGTTATTGACTATAGCGAGATTGATGTAGCCGAGGATATTACCTTTCCGGAGAGACCTGTGAAGATCCTCGAACGTCGTGAGAAACAACTTCGGCATAAGACCATTCAGTTGGTTAAAGTGCAATGGTCGAGGCATGGAGTCGAGGAGGCGACTTGGGAGACGGAAGAGAAGATGCGATTGGAGTACCCCAAACTGTTTATTTCTTAAGTTTCGGGATGAAACTTCTTTTTAGAGGGTGAGAAGGTAATTGTAATACCCGGTTGTAATTCATTCATTTTCATTCAGTAATTATTAGTCTGTAATTGTCACTCAGTAATTCTCACTCATTAATAATCACTCATCATTCATGATTCATTCATTTGCGTTCACTGTTGGCATGTTGTAATCGTATATCAGTTACTGATCGTCATTTCATCTCCGTTTATAGACCGAGACGGGAGTATTATCATTTTCATTGTGATTGATAGCCTTGTACTGGGAGTATCATCTTTGGCTTGTGTTAGACTTGTTCACTTTCACATTCGTATGATATGTCGGATCATTCATCAATCGTAACGAGGTATCGGAGTTATCGGATTTTTCATCTTGGCCAGCATTGAGTTACGGCCGTAAGGACTTTGGGTTACGGCCGTAACAAGGGTTCGTTGATTTCAGGCCATTTTGGACGAACGGGACTTACGGCCGTAAGGTTTCGGAATACGGCCGTAAGATGAGCAGGTACGGCCGTAAGGCTTGGCCGGTTACGGCCGTACGTGGTCCAGCAGGCTGCTCAGGCATTTTGGCCGAAGGCGAGTTACGGCCGTAAGGAGGGTTGGATACGGCCGTAAGTGGTCTTCGTAAATTCAGGTGTTGTCGGGCAAGGGGGGACTTACGGCCGTAAGGGTTGCGGCATACGGCCGTATGTCGAGGAAGGTACGGCCGTAAGGCTTGGCCGGATACGGCCGTACGCTGCAGGCAAGGTGCCTGGTCATTTTCGACGAAGGGGGATTACGCCCGTAAGTTTGGCCGGATACGGCCGTATCATCCAAGTTACGCCCGTAAGGTGTGCGGGTACGGCCGTAAGGATGTCGGCAGATGTTTTTGACGAAGGCGGGTTACGCCCGTAACTCAGGAGCAGTTATGGCCGTAAGTCTGTCGGCTGGCTTTCGGACGAAGCCGAGTTACGGCCGTACGAGTTGGCCGGTTACGGCCGTAAGGCCGTTGACCTGGAATGTTACGGCCGTAAGAGGGCCGAGTTACGGCCGTAACTTCCGGCAGTATATAAGGATTTGGCCGGGACATTTTTCCTCATTTCTTCATTTCTCCAACTTTATCCGAGATAGAGGGTTGAGAGAGAGATTTTGCCATCATCAATCATTTGAGTGTGTATTTTTCATCATCTTCATTCATTTGGGAAGCTTGGATACTCGATTTAACTCGTGTTCTTCGGATCGAAGTGGTTGGATCTTCAAGAGGTAATTTCTTCAACATCTTGGATTTCGATTTTGTGTTGAGATATGATGTTTTGGACGCGATAATCATGTTATATGAAGGGATATGCATATGATTATGAGTTTGTATATAGATTCATTGGATTATTGAGGGATTATTCAAGAACACTTTGAATATTGAGTTGGATTTGGGGATTTTCGATTAATTGTTGTTATAATCATGTTTTTGGATATTCATAACGGATTATTGATTGTATTGAAGATGTTTTGTTGTTTTGAAACACTTCTTGGGGATTTGAGGTTGGTATTATTGAGGTTTAGTTGTAATCAATCGAAGTTGGCCACAAAGTGTTCGATATAATGCTCCAATGAACTTGGTTTAATCGTATCGACGTTTTGAGTTCGTTATATTCGTGTTTAATTCATATATTGAACGGATTGTTGGTAATTGTATTGAATTAAGGTTGTTCGAGCGACCGACACTTCATTTAAGACATTTGTTCGTGGAAGGACATTCTTCATCGGTATTGTGTAAGTTAATTCTTACTCGGTTAAAAGGATATTCATTCCTTTTGTTGTTTATCATTCATAATCATAACTCATTCATCATTGTATTAATCATATTGAGACTTGTAATTGTCGAATAATCACTTCATTAGCGAGGAACGGCGGTTCCAATCATTTCATTGAAACTATCAATCACTTCATTATCACTTTCATATCGGTGAGTCATTCTTGACTTTGTCAGATTATTATTATTCATTGATATTCATTATGGTCATTCTCGTTCATATGACCTTCTGGGTTCATATTGCGTGGCCGGGTGCGGATGTGTGGAATTTTTAGTCGGGCACATGATGGCCATGTATTGGGAGTGATACATTGGACTGTGCACACGGTAACGATTACCTCCGTGAGACTAATTAGGTACAAGGACGGGTGTGTCCGGTCATCCGTCTTGTACACTTGCACAGAACAATACGGGCGTACTATGGTACTCCTCTTCAGCGTAATTCATAACTAAGGATATTTCATAACTTCAGATATATCATGATTGTGTAATTTCAACCCTTGAGGATTGTTGTTCTGTGTAACCGACCCCGTTTGGGGAATTTTGGTTTTCAGGTCACGGCAAGGCAAAGGCACGGGAAGAGCATGCTGACGGCGAGGAGTCCTAGTGATACTAGTAGGGGGCCCCAGTTATTCCATTTGTTTCAGTCATTTCAGTCATTTCCATCATTTGTATTTTCTGCTGCAAATTCCGTTTGAGATGTTTAATTGTTCAGAGTGGTGTATTTTATCTCCATATAAAATAAACTAGTATTCGGTTTTGTCCTGGTGTGTTGTACTTAAACTCCTCATCGGAGTACTTGGTAATATAATGTGGTTCGGTACTACAATTATATTATTTTAATTCATCATTTTCATTTGCGTGGTGGGTCCGAGTCGGGGATTCACGGCACTGTAATATCCGCCTAGTTTGGGGTGTTACAGAGTTGGTATCGGAGCGTGGTCTTAAATACTACCCTCCAAGTCATGTCTCATTTGAAATCATCGTCATCGGACTAGTATCATTGGACTTTCGCATCACGTGTGACCTGTGCAAATGCCGAGCCAATCAGACCAAGAACTGTAAGATTTCTAACGCCATGGTATAATTTCTGGCAAGAATCATTCATTCATAATTCATCAGTTAACAATCCTCAACCATCATTTTCATTTGACCAGGACGGTCATGTTAACTCGTTAATCACTCAATTCATTTCATTATTCAGTTGTTGATCAGGAAGATCAAATCATTAATTATGTTAACTTGTTTAAGATAATCATGTCACCTCAGTTAATCATTCATGTAATCACTGTGTTAGAGCGTGTATGCTCATTTTCATCATCTCATGTCATAATCATAACGTGATATTCATGCGGGAAATATAATCATCATGTGACTTTCCTACTTCAGTATGGAGAGGGCAAGAAGAGGACGTGGAGGACGAGGCCGTGGAGCGGGCCGAATCCCGAGAGCTCGTGTGAATACACGTGCAAACGCGAGAAATAATGCTAATTCATCGAGCAGCGACGCTGCCTCTCATTCACCTGGACGCGATCATTCACTAACGGGGAGTCGTACCCGGGACACGGCTCAGTCAGAAGGTGTCCGGGTTGACCCACTCGCTTTTATGCAGGGCATGATGTCCCAAATGACCCAGATGGCACAGCTGATGGAGACGATGCATAACTCCGTCAATCAAAATCAACAGGCTCCTCCGCCGCCACCTCAGAGGCAAGAGAGGAGTGTGAGCAATATCATCGGCGACATCTCTCGCCAGAGGCCACCTACTTTTGAGGGCTCGTCTGAGCCGGTAGATATTATTGATTGGCTTGAGCATTTCGAGAAGTTGTTTGCTATGGTAGAGTGTCCCGAAGGACACAAAGTTTCTGTTGCAGCTTACTACCTGGGCAAGAGCGCACATTCTTGGTGGTTGTCGTTGAAGCCCACCGAAGGATCATGTACTTGGGATCAGTTCAAAACTCTCATGATGGAGAGGTATTATCCGGCCCCGCTCAGAGAGGCCAAACTGTCAGAATTACTCACCCCTGACCCCTCAGCAGACGAAGATGTTCTCGCCATTGCCGAGAAATTTCAGGAACTTCTTCCGTTCGCCTCATCTATCATTCATTCCGAGGCAGATAAGATTAAGTATTTCAGCAAGAGGCTGAAACCCCGTATGAGACTACAGTTGCTTGGTCATAATTGCACCACGTTTGCTGAATTCATTGAGAAAGCTCTTACCTATGAGCTTACTGCTAAGGAGATTGCTAAGCAGCGACCTTCATCCGCTAGCAAGAAGTCCAAGAACCGTAATCAGTCTGACGGCAGTCAGGCCACTTTCAAGAAACCTCGTGCGGGCTCTGCTTTTTCTGAGCGACCTCCTGTGACGTCTAAACCCGCGGAATCTCAGTCACGAGCGGCCAGCTCGGCCATCACCTGTTATAACTGTGGGGATCTTGGTCATGCCAGCACCAAGTGTCCGAGACAGTCTGTCACGTGTCATAACTGTGGAATTGTTGGGCATAAGGCCCGTTTTTGCCGTAGGGACTCCAAACCTACTCATACATCATCTCAAGCCCCTAAGCAGTCAGCCGTTCAGAATCAGGCCACTCAATCAGCGTCGTTTAAAATGACAGGAAGGACTAAAGGTGGAGCCTATAGCCAGCAGACGGGAGCGTCCGGTGCCGGGACTAGCAAGCCCCGGATTTATGAGATGAAGAAGACCGATGATCCCGAGGCACGAATGATCTCAGGTACACTCGATATTCTATCTCAACCTGTGTGTACCCTTTTTTATACTGGTGCATCGCATTCATTCATTTCCGAGTCATGTTTGAGTAGACTACGTCTGGGTAGTGCTACTAGTTGTGAGCCTTATGTCATTGGCCTACCTGATGATAGACGAATTATCGGTAATCGTGAGATTCAGAATTGTCCGATTCAGTTTCATGGTCGTGTATGGCCAGCGGACCTAATCGTAGTAAATTTGCCGAGGGACGACATCATCTTGGGTATTGATTAGATGGATCGTCATGATGCCATCATTAGTGTCCGTAAGCATATGATCACTATCATTTCAGACGATGGGGTTGAATGTGTGTTTCAGGGAGGTAATCCCGGCTGTTCTGGTAAGGTCATTAATTTGATGAAAGCAGTGCGATTACTCAGTCAGGGATGTGTTGGTTATTGGTGCTACATGACCAAAACCGAGAAATCATCAGTAATGTTGACGGATATTCCGGTAATGAGGGAGTATGCCGACGTTTTTCCAGACGAGTTACCTGGTTTGCCTCCACAGAGAGATGTGGAATTCACGATTGAATTGGAGCCTGGTACATCTCCGATATCGAAGGCACCGTACCGGATGGCCCCGACCGAAATGCAGGAATTAAAGAACCAACTTGAGGAGTTGTTCGAGAAGGGTTATATCCGACCGAGTGCGTCTCTGTGGGGAGCACCAGTGTTGTTTGTCAAGAAGAAGGATGTTTCGTTTCGTTTGTGTATTGATTATCGGGAGTTGAACAGGGTGACAATCAAGAATAAGTATCGCTTACCCCGTATTGATGATCTCTTAGATCAACTTCAGGGAGCTTCAGTATTTTCCAAGATCGACTTAAGATCTGGATATCACCAGTTGCGGATTCGAGAGTCGGATATCGCGAGGACGGCGTTTCGGACACGCTATGGTCATTATGAGTTCGTAGTTATGCCGTTCGGGCTAACTAATGCACCTGCAGTATTCATGGAGTTAATGAATCGGGTTTTCATCGACTTTTTAGATCAGTTTGTTGTTGTCTTCATCGATGACATTTTGATTTATTCTCGTAGCCGAGAGGAACACGAGGTTCATCTTCATCAGGTTCTCGACGTGTTGAGACGAGAGCAACTTTATGTAAAGTTTTCCAAATGTGAGTTCTGGATGTCCGAAGTGACTTTTCTAGGACATGTAATTTCATCAGACGGAGTTCGTGTCGACCCTCAGAAGACGGAGTCTATCCGAGATTGGTTACCTCCGAAGAATGTTAAGGAAATCCGAAGTTTTCTTAGATTAGCGGGCTATTATCGGCGATTTGTGGAGGGATTTTCTAGAATCGCTCAACCCTTTACAAACCTTTTGCGAAAGGATAAGTAATACACGTGGTCCGACGCGTGTCAGTGGAGTTTTGAGGAACTCAATAGCCAGTTAATGTCAGCACCTGTACTTTCCTTGCCGCAAGGGACGGAGAGATTTGTGGTTTATAGTGATGTGTCCGGACAGGGTCTTGGATGTGTACTCATGCAGAATGGGAAGATTATTGCTTATGCTTCACGGCAATTGAGACCTTACGAGGTTAATTATACGACTCACGACCTGGAGCTAGCAGCCGTGGTGTTCGCATTGAAGATTTGGCGTCATTATCTTTATGGCGTTACTTGTCAGATATTCACTGATCATAAGAGTTTAAAGTATATATTTACTCAGAAGGAGTTAAATATGCGACAGAGGCGGTGGTTAGAACTAATCAAAGATTATGATATCGAGATCCTTTACCACCCGGGCAAGGCGAACGTTGTCGCCGACGCCTTGAGTCGTAAGTCCGTTCAGGAGCAGATGCTTGCTCGTTTAACAGTTCAGAAGGAGCTTCAGCAGGAATTCCTTAGACCCGAGATCGAGGTCTGGCTTCAGCGAGTTCAGGGACAACTTTGTATGTTAGAGATTTCATCGTCACTTGAGGAGGAAATCAGGGAGAATCAAGGTTCAGACCCAGCATTGTTGCGCATCCGTGAGGATGTGGCTCAGGGGAAAGCCCTTGGATTCGTGGTCCACGAGGATGGACTTTTGGGATTTAAGAATCGGTTGTGCGTACCGGCGAATGTCGAGTTGAAAAACTCTATTTTGAGAGAAGCTCATGCTACCCCTTATTTTGTTCATCCGGGGTCCAGCAAGATGTACAAGGACTTGAAACAAAATTATTGGTGGAGTAATATGAAGCGAAAAGTCGCAGAATTTGTTTCGAGATGCTTAACCTGTCAACAAGTCAAGATTGAACATCAGCGACCGACGAGTATGCTGAAACCTCTCCCTATTCCAGAGTGGAAGTGGGAAGACATTTCTATGGATTTCATCACGAGTTTGCCGACGAGTCGTCGTGGCATGAATACGATCTGGGTGATTGTGGACCGCTTAACTAAATCAGCTCATTTCCTTGAGATCAAGGATACGTGGGGTCCTGAGAGACTGGCTCAGTTGTTCATCAAGGAGATAGTGAGACTGCACGGTACTCCTAAGAGTATCGTTTCCGATCGTGACGGACGATTTGTGTCTCATTTTTGGAAATCAGTTCATCGTGCTATAGGAACTCACCAATCTCGCATCGCCTTTCATCCTCAGTCCGACGGACAATCAGAGAGGACTATACAGACATTAGAGGACATGTTGAGGGCATGCGTCCTCGATTGGAAGGACGATTGGGAAGCCCAACTACCATTGATCGAGTTCACGTATAATAATAGTTGGCATGCCTCCATTAAGATGGCACCTTACGAGGCCTTGTACGGTCGTCGTTGTCGATCTACTTTGTGTTGGGATGACTTGTCAGAATCAATCGGCACCGAGCCCGATATGCTTATAGCCGCCCGTGAGAAGGTAGCTTTGATCAAGAGTCGTATGTTGACAGCTCAGAGTCAACAGAAATCATATGCAGATAATCGTCGTCGACCACTAGAGTTCGAGACGGGTGACCATGTTTTGGTCAAGGTATCCCCGAGTCGAGGTATTTTCCGTTTCGGAAAACGGGGGAAGTTGAGTCCGAGATTCATTGGACCGTTTGAAATTTTGGATCGAGTAGGCGAGTTAGCTTATCGATTGGCTTTACCTCCGACATTGAGCCGAATTCATAATGTGTTTAACGTCTCTCATTTGCGGAAGTATGTTGCCGACCCGAGCCACATACTTCAGTTCGACGAAATCGAGATCGCGGATGATCATTCGTACGAGGAGCGTCCTGTACGAGTGTTGGAGCGGAGAATCAAACAGTTGAGGAACAAGACGATTCATTTGGTCAAGATTCAGTGGTCTAGACACGGAGTCGAAGAGGCCACTTGGGAAACCGAGGAGAGTATGCGGGAGAGTTATCCCGAGTTGTTTGACCCTTAGTTTCGGGGACGAAACTCTTTTAAGGGGGGGAGTATGTAATACCCGGTTGTAATTCATTCATTTTCATTCAGTAATTATCAGTCTGTAATTGTCACTCAGTAATTCTCACTCATTAATAATCACTCATCATTCATGATTCATTCATTTGCGTTCACTGTTGGCATGTTGTAATGGTATATCAGTTACCGATCGTCATTTCATCTCCGTTTATAGACCGAGACGGGAGTATTATCATTTTCATTGTGATTGATAGCCTTGTACTGGGAGTATCATCTTTGGCTTGTGTTAGACTTGTTCACTTTTACATTCGTATGATATGTCGGATCATTCATCAGTCGTAGCGAGGAATCGGAGTTATCGGATTTTTCATCTTGGCCAGCATTGAGTTACGGCCGTAAGGACTTTGGGTTACGGCCGTAACAAGGGTTCGTTGATTTCAGGCCATTTTGGACGAACGGGACTTACAGCCGTAAGGTTTCGGAATACGGCCGTAAGATGAGCAGGTACGGCCGTAAGGCTTGGCCGGTTACGGCCGTACGTGGTCCAGCAGGCTGCCCAGGCATTTTGGCCGAAGGCGAGTTACGTCCGTAAGGAGGGTTGGATACGGCCGTAAATGGTCTTCGTAAATTCAGGTGTTGTCGGGCAAGGGGGGACTTACGGCCGTAAGGGTTGCGGCATACGGCCGTAAGTCGAGGAAGGTATGGCTGTAAGGCTTGGCCGGATACGCCCGTACGCTGCAGGCAAGGTGCCTGGTCATTTTCGACGAAGGGGCCTTACGCCCGTAAGTTTGGCCGGATACAACCGTATCATCCGAGTTACGCCCGTAAGGTGTGCGGGTACGGCCATAAGGATGTCGGCAGATGTTTTTGACGAAGGCGGGTTACGCCCGTAACTCAGGAGCCGTTACGGCCGTAAGTCTGTCGGCTGGCTTTCGGACGAAGCCGAGTTACGGCCGTACGAGTTGGCCGGTTACGGCCGTAAGGCCGTTGACCTGGAATGTTACGGCCGTAACTTCCGGCAGTATATAAGGATTTGGCCGGGACATTTTTCCTCATTTCTTCATTTCTCCAACTTTATCCGAGAGAGAGGGTTGAGGGAGAGATTTTGCCATCATCAATCATTTGAGTGTGTATTTTTCATCATCTTCATTCATTTGGGAAGCTTGGATACTCGATTTAACTAGTGTTCTTCGGATCGAAGTGGTTGGATCTTCAAGAGGTAATTTCTTCAACATCTTGGATTTCGATTTTGTGTTGAGATATGATGTTTTGGACGCGATAATCATGTTATATGAAGGGGTATGCATATGATTATGAGTTTGTATATAGATTCATTGGATTATTGAGGGATTATTCAAGAACACTTTGAATATCGAGTTGGATTTGGGGATTTTCGATTAATTGTTGTTATAATCACGTTTTTGGATATTCATAACGGATTATTGATCGTATTGAAGATGTTTTGTTGGTTTGAAACACTTCTTGGGGATTTGAGGTTGGTATTATTGAGGTTTAGTTGTAATCAATCGAAGTTGGCCACAAATTGTTCGATATAATGCCCCAATGAACTTGGTTTAATCGTATCGACGTTTTGAGTTCGTTATATTCGTGTTTAATTCGTATATTAAACGGATTGTTGGTAATTGTATTGAATTAAGGTTGTTTGCGCGACCGACACTTCATTTAGGACATTTGTTCGTGGAAGGACATTCTTCATCGGTATTGTGTAAGTTAATTCTTACTCGGTTAAAAGGATATTCATTCCTTTTGTTGTTGATCATTCATAATCATAACTCATTCATCATTGTATTAATCATATTGAGACTTGTAATTGTCGAATAATCACTTCAATAGCGAGGAACGGCGGTTCCAATCATTTCATTGAAACTATCAATCACTTCATTATCACTTTCATATCGGTGAGTCATTCTTGACTTTGTCAGATTATTATTATTCATTGATATTCATTATGGTCATTCTCGTTTATATGACCTTCTGGGTTCATATTGCGTGGTCGGGTGCGGATGTGTGGAAGTTTTAGTCGGGCACATGATGTCCATGTATTGGGAGTGATACATTGGACTGTGCCCACGGTAACGATTACCTCCGTGAGACTAATTAGGTACAAGGACGGGTGTGTCCGGTCATCCGTCTTGTACACTTGCATAGAACAATACGGGCGTACTATGGTACTCCTCTTCAGCGTAATTCATAACTAAGGATATTTCATAACTTCAGATATATCATGATTGTGTAATTTCAACCCTTGAGGATTGTTGTTCTGTGTAACTGACCCCGTTTGGGGAATTTTGGTTTTCAGGTCATGGCAAGGCAAAGGCACGGGAAGAGCATGCTGACGGAGAGGAGTCCTAGTGATACTAGTAGGGGCCCCCAGTTATTCCGTTTGTTTCAGTCATTTCAGTCATTTCCGTCATTTGTATTTTCCACTGCAAATTCTGTTTGAGATGTTTAATTGTTCAGAGTGGTGTATTTTATCTCCATATAAAATATACTAGTATTCGGTTTTGTCCTGGTGTGTTGTACTTAAACTCCTCATCGAGTACTTGGTAATATAATGTGGTTCGGTACTACAATTATATTATTTTAATTCATCATTTTCATTTGCACAGTGGGTCCTGTCGGGGATTCACGGCACTGTAATATCCGCCTAGTTTGGGGTGTTACAGTAATACCCGTACTTTTTATTAACTGTTTGACCTTGCCGTTCTTCCTATTTTGTCGCTCTGTAAACTATTTGTGATGTTGTCGATATTGTTATAGAGTTTCGTCTCTTGTTTGGATCTTGATCGTGGTTTTTTAGACCTTGCGGAAGTGTTCTGGGTCAGAGAAATAGTGCACGCTAGGCCTAGGCTAACGCACTCTAATTCTTCTTGAGTAGCGCACGCTAATTCTTCTTGAGTAGCGCACGCTAGCTTTGAGCCGTAGCGCACGCTAAGGGACCAGTCAGGTCAGAACCAGTAACTTATTCTGTTCTATGGACTAGCAATTAGCGCACGCTAGGAGTTAGCTAGCGCATGCTATTCATGGTCAGTAGCGCGCGCTATCACGTCTGTAGCGCATGCTAACGGGCTAGGTCGGCAGAGGCAGTGAGATTTTCAGACTGTCTGGACTATCAGGTAACGTACGCTAAATTTCGGCTAGCGCACGCTAAAGGAAGGCCATTAGCGCATGCAATGGTATACTTAACGCACGCTAACGGGGCCGACAGAAACCACTGGACTACCCGGTGACCCTGCTAGCTGATAAGTGGTAATTTTACCACATTTTTCTAGGATTTTATACTAGGTTTTTATCTCGTTTCGTGATTTATGTGCTCGTATTTGGCTTATTTATGATTAGTCGAGCCGTATTACGCGTTTGGGTTGGTTTTAGTGTGTTTGCAGGTTTTTAGAGCCAAAAGGACCCAAAACGAGACAAAGGACCGAGAGTCGAGTCAAACGGACGGAAGAAACAGTTTTTTTTGCAAAAGTCAGACCACCTATCAGGCCAGCCTATCGGCCGATAGGTGCGTCCGACAGGTGTTCCGAGCCCTACCGAGTGAAGTCGACCGACAGACCAACTATCGGGTCAGCCTGTCGGCCGATAGGTGCGTCCGATAGTCTGCTCCGCGGGTTCTCGTGTTTTGACGGATTGTGACTCTTTTGGATAGATTTTGTTTCCTAGAAAAGATTTTGACGGAAAGTAAAAATCACAAGTTGCCGCGAATTAACTATCTTTGGCGCCGTTGTCGGGGACTTGATAGAAAACTTAAAGGGATAATTCGAAAAAGAAGAGATTTTTACTTTAGGTTGTATACTATTAGTAATATTCGATCTCGTTTCCTCACATCTTGTTTTCTCTTCCTTGTAGGCGGTGCATGATCACAAGATCCCAAGGAAAGGACTTATTTCCTTTGGATCCGGAAATCGAGAAGTCTTTGAGGAGGAAGAAGCAAGAAGCGAGAACCGAGACTATTTCTATACCTATCGTTGACACCATGGCCGGCATTGTTGACCCACCACGAGAACTCGCTCGTCCCGAGAAGATCCCTTTGAATGCTCGCTTTCGACCGAAGCTGGACGATTATCAAGAAGGAGGTTGGGGGAAGATTGATGCCAACAACTTCGAGCTTAAGCCGTCCCTCATCGCTACGGTGAAGTCTCAAACATACGGAGGAGGAGTTAATGAAGATCCAAACGCTCATCTTGAGTCGTTTTTGGACATATGTGCCACCATCAAGCAAAACGGAGTGCCTCCGGATGTCATTAAGCTCCGCCTATTCCGGTTCTCCTTAGAAGACGATGCGCTAGATTGCTACAAGAGCCTAGATCGAAAGGAAATTGGTACTTGGAGAGAGATGACTCGGTTGTTCTTAGCACAGTTCTATCCTCCCTCGAAGGTGCAAAAACAAATCAACGATATCTTGCAATTCGAGCAATATGAGGATGAACACTTATACGAGGCATGGATCCGATTTAAGAAGCTACTTCGCAAATGCCCACAGCATGGAATTGACAAGGAGGAAATCTACATTCGGTTTTATCGGGGTTTGACGAGGAAGGCTAGAAGAGAGTTGGACTATTCCTCGAAAGGGGGATTTCTTGCTAACGATTATGAAGAGGCCAAGAATCTCATCGAGCTAGCGGTCAACAATGATTACGAAGAGGTGACCGATAGGAAGATGACGAGAAGAAAGTTCCCATCCAGTGACGAGGACGCCTACGGTGATTTGAAGGCGAAATTTGAAAGACAACAAAAAGAGCTTGAGATGCTAAGAAAGAAGACTTTGGGAGTCAATGCAGTTTTTGAAGAGCTAAACGAGCCTATTGCAATTGAGGAGGATGTAAATTACGTGCAAGGAGGAAACTTCTGGCAAGGGGGAAATAGGGGGAACTATTATCCGAACAATCGAAACCACCCTAATTTCTCCTATGCCAACCCGAACAATGCTCTTCAGCCACCACCGGTATTTAACGTGAAAAACGGGGTTATTGAAGAGCCGGTTGCTAAGACACCGATGAAAGAGATGTTGGAACGGTTAGAGGCGAGTCAAAAAGATTTTATTTATAAAGCAGACAAGAGGTTCGGGGCTCTCGAGCATAGTGTGACATCTATTGGAAACTCAGTGATAGCCTTGACAAAGCAGATGTCGATGGTGGAGACCCAAATGGGTCAAATGGCGAACGCCCAAGCCGGAATTCATAAGCCGGGCCATTTTCCGAGCAGTACCGAGACCAACCCGAAGACGCAACAATGCAACGCAATCGAGCTTCGGAGTGGGACAAGGTACAGTAATCATGGGGCTGAAATTGAGAAATCTGGAAACGAAGATGTACTAGAAACGGGAGCCGAGAACGAGAAGGAAGATAAAACGCAGCAAGCCTATCTGCCAAGACTATCGGCCGATAGGCCCACCCGATACCCAGACAGAATTCCAGAAATTGAGCCTATCGACCCCCCTATCGGTCGAAAGGCTCCTTTAGGTTCGAATGTGAAGGATTTTGAGGTAAAAGCTCCATTTCCACAGCGATTGCCCAAGTCGAGATATGATGAAAAGCTTCAACGGTTTATCGACATGTTTCAAAAGGTGAATATCAACATTCCACTTCTAGACGCTTTGAGAGACATGCCGGGGTACGTTAAATTCTTGAAAGACGCTGTGGCAAGCAAGAGGAAGTTGGCGATGTTTGAAACAATAAATTTGACAGAGGAGTGTAGCGCTATCATTCAAAACAAGCTCCCGCTCAAGCAGAAGGATCCGGGACGTTTTACTTTGACATGCATGATTGGCGACCAAACGTTCAGTAATGTGTTGTGTGATCTCGGGGCAAGCATCAATCTTATGCCTCTATCCATCTTTAAGAGGTTGAAGATTGGGGAGATGAAGCCGACTACCATTTCTCTACTCATGGCGGACGGTCGATCTCTTATCCGAGGAGTTGTGGAGGATGTGTTCGTTAGAGTCCAACACTTAGTCTTCCTACGATTTCGTAGTTCTTGATATGCCCGAGGACGAGAATCAACCATTGATCTTTGGGAGACCATTTCTAGCGACGGGGAGAGCACTTATCGACGTCCAAGAGGGTGATCTTACCTTCCGGGTTAATGATCAAAATCTGAAAATTTCCATCTATGACGCGATGAAGAAGCCCGAGGATGCGCCCGAGGAATGTTATGCAATTGAGTCTATTATGCCGCCCCCGACAGACTTGTTCGAGCATTGCATTTCACAATCCATTTACTCACACTCCGATGTTGAAGAAATTTCCTAGGATTTGCCAAAATATGTTCGAATGTTGGAGGCGAACGAGTTTCGATCTAATGAGAGGGACGTATGCTATCTTGATGTCAACAAACCCGTTCAAGGGGGAGTTGTCGCTGAGGACCGATCGATCGAGGTGCCGAAGTTAGAACTTAAGCCGTTGCCGGATCACTCACAATATTGCTTCTTGGGCGAGAACGAGTCCTATCCCGTGATAGTTTCTTCTTCTCTCGGACCTACTAACTTGGAGAAGCTATTACGGGTGCTGCGAAAACACAAAGGGGCGATTGGATGGACGATTTCGGACATTAAGGGAATAAGCCCTTCTATTTGTATGCACCAGATTTTGCTAGAAGACGATCATAAGCCGAGGGTGCAACCACAACGAAGATTAAATCCGGCAATGCAAGAGGTTGTGAGAAAAGAGGTTCTCAAATTGTTAGATGCCGGGATGATATATGCGATTTCCGATAGTGAGTGGGTGAGTCCTACTCAAGTCGTCTCTAAGAAAGGGGGTATGACCGTCTTTCAAGTAAATCAAAACGGATCATGTGTCGTGATGAAAGAAGATGGGAACAAGTTTATTGTGAACGGACATCGGATGAAGCACTATTTCAAGCCGTTGCACCACGAAGAGAAGTATGTTACTTACCTCGAAGACC
The DNA here is from genome assembly GCA_033398695.1 of Orobanche coerulescens. NCBI lineage: Eukaryota > Viridiplantae > Streptophyta > Magnoliopsida > Lamiales > Orobanchaceae > Orobanche > Orobanche coerulescens. Next base: position 58,406,117 of record CM065809.1, on the reverse strand, counting down.
CGGAATGAATGAGGTATCGTCTAGCTAAATACGTTAAACGTAGCACTTGTTGCGAGGTAACCCAACGTATGTATATTAGTTCGTTTTATTCGTTTGTTTTCGATTGTTCGTTTGCGTGATTTTTTGTAGTTTCTAGTTTCGTAGTAGCTTTGTTAGTTTTGTTAAGTTCTAATCCATGCACGCCGAGTTTTGGATACTTGCAGGTCTTTAATCGCCATATCCAAGCGAAAACGGGACCAAGTATGCGAAATAGAAAAAGTTGAAAAATTTTTTGAGACTGGCGAACCTATCGGGCGAGCCTATCGGCCGATAGGCCCGGCCGATAGGCTGAGGAAAATTAAAAAAATTAAATGTTACAAGCAGTGGTCGATAGGCAGACCCTATCGGCCGATAGGTCCCGCCCGATAGTCAGTTACGTAACTTTCTGTCTGTCCTATCGACCCAGCCTATCGGCCGATAGGCCAGCCCGATAGGACATACCCGGTCCAGTATCCGCTTCGACCCGATTGATTAATAACCCCTTTTAAACACCTTAACCACCCGTTTTTCTCACACACACACACACACACATCGGCCGATAAAAGAACACAAGGGCGATTTTCTCTACTTTTCTTCCTTCAAAATTCGATCAAGGTACTTAATTTCGACACTTAATCCTCTTGTTTTTCAATGCTATACATGTTTTGAAGCACTTTGACGGATTCTTTTTGGAGTTTTGATGAAATTCGAATTGGGGATCCACTTTTTGGGGGCTTTTGTTAGACTTTGATTTTCTTTGAATTTTATGCCCGATTGTTGATAGAATCTTGATGGAAACATGTTATCTATGCTTGATTGTTCATGGGTACTTCGAATTGGGGGATTAATTGATGAAATTGAACGAATTTTGAAAAAAAAACCCCAAATTGGAAGAACCCTAATTTCGAATTTGTTGAATTGAATTGTTAATTGGGATTGATATGAGTTGAATTGTTGATGATGATTCGAATTTTGTATGAATTAGATTGGATTGGAGAGAATTTGTCCTAATATGATCGTAGTGTGTAGTTTTGTTATTGTGGGTTGTGATTTTGATCCTTTGAATATGAAATGGGGGAGTCGAAGTTTGGGGGAGGTTGTGTGATTTGTTGATCGTAGTATATGGCTGTCGGGTCTATGATTTTGATGTTTATTGGACATTATAGGGCTCTTAGTTGATATTGTGGGATTATTGGATTATGTCGACACTCGTTGAATGTTTGCATTATGAGTTGCTTATTGGATATTGATTGGATGGTTGTTTTGTAGGAACTTTGAAATGGCTGGAAATCAAAGCAAGAAGTCGAAGCCGCGTAAGGCCGGAAAGTCTAAGGCAACCACAGAGAAGGAAAGGGCTCCGACGAAGGTAGTGCCGGCTATTCAGATCCCGGCTGCGCTCGACCCGAAGAAGTTCAAGCTAAGATTGACTGGATCTGAGTCTAAAAGAAGGTGGTCGCACCTTATCGGAATGCCACACAAGCATTGCCGATTTTTGCATGAGGAGACGGCTCGGGGTATGGGGATATACGATGATATTATGTTACTAGCGAGACAGTGCGGGTTTGAGCACATTTTTCGGGCAAACTATCTCGCTTACCACGTGCTCACCGTGGAGTTTCTGTCCACGCTTGAGGTTTTTAGGGAGCACGGGACTCCGGCATCTATTCTCTTCAACCTCGACAACACAGAAAGGGAGCTCTCGGCCGACGAAGTTAACGCCATTATCAACGGGGCCGAGGACGGGTCATTCCAGCAGGGCGATCATGCCAAAGAAAACATAGAGTTGTGGTCCATGATGATTTACCCCAGGGAGGAGACGCTTCTCATTTATAATCCGACGTATGCCAAGGCCTCCTCGATCAGGAACCCAGTTCTCCGTTATGTCCACCGTCTGTTCACCTCGATGATTTTGAGCCGTACCGACTCGGGGATGTGCTTGTCCACTGATCTTCACCTTTTACGGTCGGCCTTGAACGGTAGGCGGAAGCATGCCGGATGTTTTCTGATTGAGCACATGGAGAAACAAGCCCGGCTGACCGGGAAGCAGAGGATTGGGATTGGGGCGTTCGTGACCCCTATCGCGGAGCATCTCGGGGTGCGCATTAGAGGAGAGCCGGTGTCCCGAGACATCTATTTGGATAAACCGGCACTGCAGAGGCAAGAGATGCTTGCCTTCACCAAGGGGTTCGACTGGAAATTGCACGGTCGGAACAAAACCGTGTCCCTCTTCCGACTCCCCTCTCCGACCTTGACCTCTGTGATGGGCGACGCGTCCGATGTATATGCGAGGTGGAGTATGAGCTCCGAGGCTCATTTGGCACTTATCCGACCGTTGGATGCGTCTCGTAAGAGGCAACGCCGGGAGGTGACCATTGATGAGCCGTTCTTAGAGGGAGCCGAGGAGGAGCTGGATGATATACCCGAGGGGGGTAGCCGTGACGAGATTCCCACCGGTGGAGGTAGTAGTTTTCAGATGAGAGCTCCGGATTTTGAGGCTTTTGAGTCAAGATTTTTTGAGAGAGAGAGAGAGAGAGATGCACGAAGAGAGTATGCAGGCGCAAGACAATTATCATTTGGCGAGTATGCGTTCTTTGACAACCGAGTTTGGTTCTTTGGGAACTCGGCTGGGCGAGGTTGAGACTCGGGTGGGTGCTGTTGCCACTCGGGTCAATCAGTTGTACGAGCTCGTGGAGAAACGAGCCGAAGAGGACAGAGTGTGGCGACAAGAGGAGATTGCTTGGAGGGAGCAAGAGAGGAAGAGGCAGGAAGATAGGTGGGCCCAGGAGGACCACTACAACCGAATGGTACACGAGATGTACCACTTTGCTCCTTTCCCCGATTCACATGCCCGCTATGATCCGAGCTCGCCGACAAACCCGCCATTTCCGCCACAGTGATCAGGTACTCCGTTAACAAAGCCACTCCTTTCTCTTTTCAAACTTATTCCTCCTTTGGGATGCGAAATAAGTTTGGGGGGGGGGAGAAGTGCGGCTTTGTTAATTTCGGCACGTGTGAGTACCTTGTATGCCTTGTATCACTATTTTCTTGTGTCGGTGCCCGTTGTTTTTATTTGTGCTTCTCATATTGGTGTTGCGTGGATTTGGCTTTTGTTGCTTAGTTTTTAGATTTTTATGTTCATTTTCGTTTGGTGTGTTTGCTAGTTTCTATTTTTTAGGTCGTAGTAGTTTTTTGCTTTCGTGTTTGCTTTTATTTGCTTTTCGTTGTTTGCTTTGATGCCTTGCTTGTCGTAGTTTTTCTTTATTCGTGAATTTTTCGTGCTTCTATTTGTGTGATACCGATGTTACAACACTGTTTTTCTCTATGAAGAAACGGTCGAGTTTTAGTCGAGTTGTAGTCAGTTATTTCTGTTTTGCATAGTATTCATTTAGGTCCAAAATTTTTCATGATTGTAGAGGTCTTTGCAGATAAGAGACGATACATACTTGTTTTAAAATCACCGTCAATACGTTTGGTTACATCTTCCGGATAGTGAGTCGTACTGTTTCTTTAGTCGTGTTGGCACTTAGATTGAGTCTAGAGTCGGTCAGTTTTTCCCAAAAGTCGAGATAATGTTGTTCTATGAAGGGAAGTCTAGTAACCGGGGGCATTCGCGTGACCCGTTGTTTACCCTCGCGTAAAACGACGACCCTGATTAGACTAGTGATTTAGATATTTCACATATGCCAATGATAGGGAACCTAGTAACCGGGGGTATTCGCGTGACCCGCTGTTTACTCTCGCGCAAAACGGCGACCTTGATTCGGACATGCGGAAATTATATATTCGAGTTGTTTCTCCGCTGTAGATGGGAACTTAGTAACTAGAAGCATCCATGTGCCCCATGAGTTTCTTTTACGTCAAACGATTTCCTAATACATGAGAATGGAAGTTCCACCCTAGGATTACCCCGATGAAACATCCCGAGATCCTAACCTAGTGGTCAACTCGAATCAAATTCTTGAACATATATATAAGGGAATACTGTTCGAGGTTTATTTGTTATGAAACTCGTGAAAATTGTGCCACTAGACTGTGTAACGGGACGAACTAGCTTGTTTATTTTAGCCTTTCATATTGACGGTCGATTTGACTCACGTTTTGTTAATCTTTGAGCTGGATTTTCTTCATGAACGAATGATTAGGACTGAACTTGACTACTTTGCGAAATCATTATTCTGAGTGCAGCTCGCTTTTACGACACTCGGATTATTTAGAGAGAATTACAGGATAGTATTGATTAGGTTGAACACTATGAGTTGCACGATGATTCACGACATTCTTTTTCTTTTCTTTTTGTTGTTCGGGACGAACAATGCTCAAGTTTGGTGGGGTTTGATAAGTGGTAATTTTACCACATTTTTCTAGGATTTTATACTAGGTTTTTATCTCGTTTCGTGATTTATGTGCTCGTATTTGGCTTATTTATGATTAGTCGAGCCGTATTACGGGTTTGGGTTGGTTTTAGTGTGTTTGCAGGTTTTTAGAGCCAAAAGGACCCAAAACGAGACAAAGGACCGAGAGTCGAGTCAAACGGACGGAAGAAACGGTTTTTTTGCAAAAGTCAGACCACCTATCGGGCCAGCCTATCGGCCGATAGGTGCGTCCGACAGGTGTTCCGAGCCCTACCGAGTGAAGTCGACCGACAGACCAACTATCGGGCCAGCCTATCGGCCGATAGGTGCGTCCGATAGTCTGCTCCGCGGGTTCTCGTGTTTTGACGGATTGTGACTCTTTTGGATAGATTTTGTTTCCTAGATTAGTTCCAGTCGGGAATTTAACTCCCATAGGATATATAGACCTCCTTCTAGACCTAGTTTATCATCTTTTATCATCCTTTATCATTTTTAGCACACTTTTACATTTTTTTGGGGCAAGATTAATTCCTTGGAGACTAGAACTTTTTGCAAGGCAGCAATTATTATTGTTTTTCTACTTTTTCGGAGATTGAAGACTCAGAGTTCATCCGGAAGGGTTGTAATCTCTCTTCTCATATTAATAATATGCATTCTCCATCTATTTCTTGTTTAATTTCAATTATGTCTGGCTAAATCCATTGATTGATTCTAGGGTTAGTAATTTTAATTGATGTTCACACGATGTTCCTTTGATTACCTTTTTACCTTTCATCCTAGGCTTGTGATCAAGATGTGTTAAATCTCATGCTAGATTAAAGGGCCCTTAATCGATGCATGTTAGCTAATTGATTTTGCCCGGAAGGATTAATTAATTAGTGGAAATACTTGATGCACAATATGATTTGATCTTAAGACCTGAGTGGAGTAAGATAAATCATAGATAAATAAGTTGACGCTTTTTAAGTGATTTAAATTCTTTGAGCCTTGCGGGAAAAGGGTTTAAATTAACTATCTTTCTAGGTTGCCTTGATCGGAATTCTAGATCGGCTGAGTGATTATTTCTAGGATTGAATTAAAATTTGGGGAAAAGGAATCAAGTGAATGGATTGTGTGAACTCAATTAGACGATACTACCCTAGGATCAATTAGTTTTTAACTTGTGATTTTATCTAGCTAATTTGCTTTATTTGCTTGATTTAGATAATTCATCTTTTATTTATTTTTTACTTTTCGATTTTTAAAGTTAGATAATTAGAAAAACTTAATATTCGAAAAAGGGATTGTTACTTTAGGTTGTATACTATTATTATTAATACTCGATCTCGTTTCCTCACATCTTGTTTTCTCTTCCTTGTAGGCGGTGCATGATCACAAGATCCCAAGGAAAGGACTTATTTCCTTTGGATCCGGAAATCGAGAAGTCTTTGAGGAGGAAGAAGCAAGAAGCGAGAACCGAGACTATTTCTATACCTATCGTTGATACCATGGCCGGCATTGTTGACCCACCACGAGAACTCGCTCGTCCCGAGAGGATCCCTTTGAATGCCCGCTTTCGACCTAAGCTGGACGATTATCAAGAAGGAGGTTGGGGGAAGATTGATGCCAACAACTTCGAGCTTAAGCCGTCCCTCATCGCTACGGTGAAGTCTCAAACATACGGAGGAGGAGTTAATGAAGATCCAAACGCTCATCTTGAGTCGTTTTTGGACATATGTGCCACCATCAAGCAAAACGGAGTGCCTCCGGATGTCATTAAGCTCCGCCTATTCCGGTTCTCCTTAGAAGACGATGCGCTAGATTGGTACAAGAGCCTAGATCGGAAGGAAATTGGTACTTGGAGAGAGATGACTCGGTTGTTCTTAGCAGATTCTATCCTCCTCGAAGGTGCAAAAACAAATCAACGATATCTTGCAATTCGAGCAATATGAGGATGAATACTTATACGAGGCATGGATCCGATTTAAGAAGCTACTTCGCAAATGCCCACAGCATGGAATTGACAAGGAGGAAATCTACATTCGGTTTTATCGGGGTTTGACGAGGAAGGCTAGAAGAGAGTTGGACTATTCCTCGAAAGGGGGATTTCTTGCTAACGATTATGAAGAGGCCAAGAATCTCATCGAGCTAGCGGTCAACAATGATTACGAGGAGGTGACCGATAGGAAGATGACGAGAAGAAAGGTCCCATCCGGTGACGAGGACGCCTACGGTGATTTGAAGGCGAAATTTGAAAGACAACAAAAAGAGCTTGAGATGCTAAGAAAGAAGACTTTGGGAGTCAATGCAGTTTTTGAAGAGCTAAACGAGCCCATTGCAATTGAGGAGGATGCAAATTACGTGCAAGGAGGAAATTTCCGGCAAGGGGGAAATAGGGGGAACTATTATCCGAACAATCGAAACCACCCTAATTTCTCCTATGCCAACCCGAACAATGCTCTTCAGCCACCACCGGGATTTAACGTGAAAAACGGGGTTATTCAAGAGCCGATTGCTAAGACACCGATGGAAGAGATGTTGGAACGGTTAGAGGCGAGTCAAAAAGATTTTATTTATAAAGCAGACAAGAGGTTCGGGGCTCTCGAGCATAGTGTGACATCTATTGGAAACTCGGATAGCCTTGACAAAGCGGATGTCGATGGTGGAGACCCAAATGGGTCAAATGGCGAACGCCTGCCGAATTCATAAGCCGGCCATTTTTCCGAGCAAGACGAGACCAACCCGAAGACGCAACAATGCAACGCAATCGAGCTTCGAGTGGGACAAGGTACACTAATCATGGGGCTGAAGTTGAGAAACTGAAACGAGGATGTACTAGAAACGGAGCCGAGAACGAGAAGGCGGATGAAACGAAGAGCCTTCTGCCAAGACTATCGGCCGATAGGCCCACCCGATACCCAGGCAGAATTCCAGAAATTGAGCCTATCGACCCCCCTATCGGTCGAAAGGCTCCTTTAGGTTCGAATGTGAAGGATTCTGAGGTAAAAGCTCCATTTCCACAGCGATTGGCCAAGTCAAGATATGATGAAAAGCTTCAACGGTTTATCGACATGTTTCAAAAGGTGAATATCAACATTCCACTTCTAGACGCTTTGAGAGACATGCCGGGGTACGTTAAATTCTTGAAAGACGTTGTGGCAAGCAAGAGGAAGTTGGCGAAGTTTGAGACAATAAATTTGACAGAGGAGTGTAGCGCTATCATTCAAAACAAGCTCCCGCTCAAGCAGAAGGATCCGGGACGTTTTACTTTGACATGCATGATTGGCGACCAAACGTTCCGTAATGTGTTGTGTGATCTCGGGGCAAGCATCAATCTTATGCCTCTATCCATCTTTAAGAGGTTGAAGATTGGGGAGATGAAGCCAACTACCATTTCTCTACTCATGGCGGACCGTTCGATCTCTTATCCGAGGGGAGTTGTGGAGGATGTGTTCGTTAGAGTCCAACACTTAGTCTTCCCGGCCGATTTCGTAGTTCTTGATATGCCCGAGGACGAGAATCAACCATTGATCTTTGGGAGACCGTTTCTAGCGACGGGAGAGCACTTATCGGCGTCCAAGAGGGTGATCTTACCTTCCGGGTTAATGATCAAAATCTGAAAATTTCCATCTATGACGCGATGAAGAAGCCCGAGGATGCGCCCGAGGAATGTTATGCAATTGAGTCTATTATGCCGCCCCCGACCGACTTGTTGGAGCATTGAATTTCACAATCCATTTACTCACATTCCGATGTTGATGAAATTTCCGAGGATTTGCCAAAGTATGTTCGAATGTTGGAGGCGAACGAGTTTCGATCTAATGAGAGGGACGTATGCTATCTTGATGTCAACAAACCCGTTCAAGGGGGAGTTGTCGCTGAGGGCCGATCGATCGAGGTGCCGAAGTTAGAACTTAAGCCATTGCCGGGTCACTTACAATATTGCTTCTTGGGCGAGAACGAGTCCTATCCCGTGATAGTTTCTTCTTCTCTCGGACCTACTAACTTGGAGAAGCTATTACGGGTGCTGCGAAAACACAAAGGGGCGATTGGATGGACGATTTCGGACATTAAGGCAATAAGCCTTTCTATTTGTATGCACCGGATTTTGCTAGAAGACGATCATAAGCCTAGGGTGCAACCGCAACGAAGATTAAATCCGGCAATGCAAGAGGTTGTGAGAAAAGAGGTGCTCAAATTGTTAGATGCCGGGATGATATATGCGATTTCCGATAGTGAGTGGGTGAGTCCTACTCAAGTCGTCTCTAAGAAAGGGGGTATGACCGTGATCAAGGACGAGCAAGATGAATTAATCGCGACAAGGCTAGTCACGGGATGGAGAGTTTGTATCGACTACCGGCTACTTAATGCGGCGACGAGGAAGGATCATTTTCCACTTCCATTTATTGATCAAATGCTAGATCGTTTGGCCAGACACAAGTATTATTGCTTTTTGGACGGGTATTCGGGGTACAATCAAATTGCTATCGCTCCGGAAGACCAACACAAGACCGTTTTCACGTGCCCTTATGGGGTATTCGCTTACCGGAGGATGCCGTTTGGCTTGTGCAACGCACCCGCAACTTTTCAAAGGTGCATGATGGCCATATTTCACGGATTAGTCGAGAACATAATGGAGGTCTTTATGGATGATTTTTCAGTTTTTGGTTCATCTTTCAACCATTGCTTGAAAAATTTATCTTTGGTACTTGCCCGGTGTGAGGAGACGAACCTTGTTCTAAATTGGGAGAAATGTCACTTCATGGTGCAAGAGGGAGTAGTGCTGGGGCATAAAGTATCTTCGGAAGGATTGGAGGTTGATCGAGCGAAGGTGGTTGCTATCGAGAAATTACCGCCTCCAACCAATGTTAAATCGATCTGAAGCTTCCTAGGCCATGCGGGGTTCTATAGACGGTTCATTAAGGATTTCTCAAAATCACGAAGCCGTTATGTTCCTTGCTCGAGAAAGACGAAATTTGAGTTTGATGATGATTGCTTGAGGGCGTTTGAGACATTGAAACGAGCCTTAATTTCGACGCCGGTCTTGATCACTCCGGATTGGGGTGCACCATTCGAGTTGATGTGCGACGCGAGCGATTGGGCCGTTAGGGCCGTTTTGGGTCAAAAACGGGATAAGCTTTTCCGGTAATTTATTATGCAAGTAAGACGATGGATTCGCCCAAATGAACTACACCACGACGGAAAAGAGTTGCTCGCGTGGTCTATGCATTCGACAAATTCCGACCTTACCTAGTGGGCACTCACACTATTGTTCATACCGATCACGCAATGATTCGCTATCTATTTGCCAAGAAGGATTGAAGCCGAGATTAGTGAGATGGATACTCCTTCTACAAGAGTTCGACATGGAGATCCGGGATAGGAAGGGGTGCGAGAATGTTGTTGCCGATCACCTTTCCCGTCTCGAGAAGCCGATTGAGGGAGAAGATTCGAGGTTGAAATAAAGGAGAACTTTCCGGACGAGCATATCCTAGCCTTGGCCGACGATACACCATGGTACGCGGACTATGTTAATTTCCTTGCTATCAAGCATGTTCCAACGGGTCTTTCTTCTCATCAAAGAAAGAAATTCTTCCATGATGTTAAATTCTACTATTGGGAAGACCCTATTCTTTATCGGAGGTGCGCGGACGGGATTATTCGCATGTGTGTTCGACAAAGCGAATGGCAAAGGATAATTGAAGAATGCCATAGTGCACCGAGTGGGGGTCATTTTGCAGCGAATCGAACGGCCATGAAGGTGTACCAATGTGGCTTCTATTGGCCTTCTATTCATAAAGATTGCCAAGCTTTTGTGAAACATTGCGATAGATGCCAACGATTGGGGAACATAGCAAAAAGAGACGAGATGCCGTAGCACGCTATTATGGAAGTAGAGTTGTTTGACGTATAGGGTATCGATTTAATGGGTCCGTTTGCAAAATCACGGGGCTATTCGTATATTTTACTTGCGGTCGACTACGTGTCGAGATGGGTTGAGGCGATGCCGACGATTACGAACGATTCGAAAGTGGTGATTAAATTTCTTAATAAGAACATTTTGACTCGTTTCGGGACTCCACGAGCTTTGTTGAGTGACGGGGGGAGCCACTTTAATAATAGGTGGTTAGGAACCCTTCTTGAAAAATATGGAGTTAAACATAAGATTACGTCCGCCTATCATCCGCAAGCTAATGGACAAGCCGAGCTCGCCAATCGGGAGATCAAACAAATTTTAGAGAAGATGGTCACGAACAAGAAGGACTGGGCAAAATATCTAGATGATGCACTTTGGGCTTATCGGACCGCGTATAAGACTCCAATTGGAATGTCTCCATACCAGCTCGTCTTTGGGAAATCATGTCATTTACCGGTGGAGCTGGAAGTTAAAGCGTATTGGGCCACTAGACGGATTAATTTCGAATTTCTTGAGGCTAGTGGATCGAGAAGAGAGAAGCTGCTGGAAATCGACGAGTGGAGAAACGAGGCTTTCGAAAATGCGAGGATTTACCAGGAAAGAGCGAAAAAGTTTCACGATGATCGCGTTCGGAAGAAGGACTTCGTCCCGGGAGACGAAGTGCTCGTTTTCAATTCTCGGCTTCGTCTATTTCCGGGGAAGTTGATGTCAAAGTGGACTGGTCCATACATCGTCTTTCAAGTAAATCAAAACGGATCATGTGTCGTGATGAAAAAAGATGGGAACAAGTTTATTGTGAACGGACATCGGATGAAGCACTATTTCAAGCCGTTGCACCACGAAGAGAAGTATGTTACTTACCTCAAAGACCCGGAATGAATGAGGTATCGTCTAGCTAAAGACGTTAAACGTAGCACTTGTTGGGAGGTAACCCAACGTATGTATATTAGTTCGTTTTATTCGTTTGTTTTCGATTGTTCGTTTGCGTGATTTTTGTAGTTTCTAGTTTCGTAGTAGCTTTGTTAGTTTTGTTTAGTTCTAATCCATGCACGCCGAGTTTTGGATACTTGCAGGTCTTTAGTCGCCATATCCAAGCGAAAACGGGACCAAGTATGTGAAATAGAAAAAGTTGAAAAATTTTTTGAGACTGGCGAACCTATCGGGCGAGCCTATCGGCCGATAGGCCCGGCCGATAGGCTGAGGAAAGTTAAAAAAAATTTTAATGTTACAAGCAGTGGTCGATAGGCAGACCCTATCGACCGATTGGTCCCGCCCGATAGTCAGGTACGTAACTTTCTGTCTGTCCTATCGGCCCAGCCTATCGGCCGATAGGCCAGCCCGATAGGACATACCCGGTCCAGTATCCGCTTCGACCCGGTTGATTAATAACCCCTTTTAAACACCTTAACCACCCGTTTTTCTCACACACACACATACATCGGCCGATAAAAGAACACAAGGGCGATTTTCTCTACTTTTCTTCCTTCAAAATTCGATCAAGGTACTTAATTTCAACACTTAATCCTCTTGTTTTTCAATTCTATACATGTTTTGAAGCACTTTGACGGATTCTTTTTGGAGTTTTGATGAAATTCGAATTGGGGATCCACTTTTTGGGGGCTTTTGTTAGACTTTGATGTTCTGTGAATTTTATGCCCGATTGTTGATAGAATCTTGATGGAAACATGTTATCTATGCTTGATTGTTCATGGGTACTTCGAATTGGGGGATTAATTGATGAAATTGAACGAATTTTGAAAAAAAACCCCAAATTGGAAGAACCCTAATTTCGAATTTGTTGAATTGAATTGTTAATTGGGATTGATATGAGTTGAATTGTTGATGATGATTCAAATTTTGAATGAATTAGATTGGATTGGAGAGAATTTGTCCTAATACGATCGTAGTGTGTAGTTTTGTTATTGTGGGTTGTGATTTTGATCCTTTGAATATGAAATGGGGGAGTCGAAGTTTGGGGGAGGTTGTGTGATTTGTTGATCGTAGTATATGGCTGTCGGGTCTATGATTTTGATGTTTATTGGACATTATAGGGCTCTTAGTTGATATTGTGGGATTATTGGATTATGTCGACACTCGTTGAATGTTTGCATTATGAGTTGCTTATTGAATATTGATTGGATGGTTGTTTTGTAGGAACTTTGAAATGGCTGGAAATCAAAGCAAGAAGTCGAAGCCGTGTAAGGCCGGAAAGTCTAAGGCAACCACAGAGAAGGAAAGGGAGCTCTCGGCCGACAAACCCGCCATTTCCGCCGCAGTGATCAGGTACTCCGTTAACAAAGCCACTCCTTTCTCTTTTCAAACTTATTCCTCCTTTGGGATGCGAAATAAGTTTGGGGGGGGGGGGGGGGGAAGTGCGGCTTTGTTAATTTCGGCACGTGTGAGTACCTTGTATGCCGTGTATCACTATTTGCTTGTGTTGGTGCCCGTTGTTTTTATTTGTGCTTCTCATATTGGTGTTGAGTGGATTTGGCTTTTGTTGCTTAGTTTTTAGATTTTTATGTTCATTTTCGTTTGGTGTGTTTGCTAGTTTCTATTTTTTAGGTCGTAGTAGTTTTTTTCTTTCGTGTTTGCTTTTATTTGCTTTTCATTGTTTGCTTTGATGCCTTGCTTGTCGTAGTTTTTCTTTATTCGTGAATTTTTCGTGCTTCTATTTGTGTGATACCGATGTTACGACACTGTTTTTCTCTCTGAAGAAACGGTCGAGTTTTAGTCGAGTTGTAGTCAGTTATTTCTGTTTTGCATAGTATTCATTTAGGTCCAAAATTTTTCGTGATTGTAGAGGTCATAGCAGATAAGAGACGATACATACTTGTTTTAAAATCACCGTCAATACGTTTGGTTACATCTTAGGATAGTGAGTCGTCTTGTTTCTTTAGTCGTGTTGGCACTTAGATTGAGTTTAGAGTCGGTCAGTTTTTCCCAAAAGTCGAGATAATGTTGTTCTATGAAGGGAAGTCTAGTAACCGGGGGTATTCGCGTGACCCGTTGTTTACCCTCGCGTAAAACGACGACCCTGATTAGACTAGTGATTTAGATATTTCACATGTGCCAATGATAGGGAGCCTAGTAACCAGGGGTATTCGCGTGACCCGCTGTTTACTCTCGCGCAAAACGGCGACCTTGATTCGGACATGCGGAAATTATATATTCGATTTGTTTCTCCGCTGTAGACGGGAACTTAGTAACTAGAAGCATCCATGTGCCCCATGAGTGTCTTTTACGTCAAACGGTTTCCTAATACATGAGAATCGAAGTTCCACCCTAGGATTACCCCGATGAAACATCCCGAGATCCTAACCTAGTGGTCAACTCGAATCAAATTCTTGAACATATATATAAGGGAATACTGTCCGAGGTTTATTTGTTATGAAACTCGTGAAAATTATGCCACTAGACTGTGTAATGGGACGAACTAGCTTGTTTATTTTAGCCTTTCATATTGACGGTCGATTTGACTCACGTTTTGTTAATCTTTGAGCTGGATTTTCTTCATGAACGAGTGATTAGGACTGAACTTGATTTCTTTGCAGAATCATTATTCTGAGTGCAGCTCGCTTTTACGACACTCGGATTATTTAGAGAGAATTACAGGATAGTATTGATTAGGTTGAACACTATGAGTTGCACGATGATTCACGACATTCTTTTATTGAATTGAATTCTTTTTGCTTGAGGACAAGCAAAGGCTTAAGTTTGGGGGGGTTTGATAGGTGGTAATTTTACTACATTTTTCTAGGATTTTATACTAGGTTTTTATCTCGTTTCGTGATTTATGTGCTCGTATTTGGCTTATTTATGATTAGTCGAGCCGTATTACGCGTTTGGGTTGGTTTTAGTGTGTGTTTGCAGTTTTGAGCCAAAAGGACCCAAAACGAGACAAAGGACCGAGAGTCGAGTCAAACGGACGGAAGAAACGGATTTTTGCAAAAGTCAGACCACCTATCGGGCCAGCCTATCGGCCGATAGGTGCATCCGACAGGTGTTCCGAGCCATATCGAGTGAAGTCGACCGACGAACCAACTGTCGGGCCAGCCTATCGGCCGATAGGTGCGTCCGATAGGCTGCTCCGCGGGTTCTCGAATTTTGACGGATTGTGACTCTTTTGGATAGATTTTGTTTCCTAGATTAGGGCTAATCGGGAGTTTAACTCCCATAGGCTATATACACCTCCTTCTAGACCTAGTTTATCATCTTTTATCATCTTTTATCATCTTTAGCACACTTTTACATTTTTTTGGGGCAAGATTAATTCCTTGGAGACTAGAACTTTTTGCAAGGCAGCAATTATTATTGTTTTTCTACTTTTTCGGAGATTGAAGACTCAGAGTTCATCCGGAAGGGTTGTAATCTCTCTTCTCATATTAATAATATGCATTCTCCATCTATTTCTTGTTTAATTTCAATTATGTCTGGCTAAATCCATTGATTGATTCTAGGGTTAGTAATTTTAATTGATGTTCACATGATGTTCCTTTGATTACCTTTTTACCTTTCATCCTAGGCTTGTGATCAAGATGTGTTAAATCTCATGCTAGATTAAAGGGCCCTTAATCGATGCATGTTAGCTAATTGATTTTGCCCGGAAGGATTAATTAATTAGTGGAAATACTTGATGCACAATATGATTTGATCTTAAGACCTGAGTGGAGTAAGATAAATCATAGATAAATAAGTTGATGCTTTTTAAGTGATTTAAATTCTTTGAGCCTTGCGGGAAAAGGGTTTAAATTAACTATCTTTCTAGGTTGCCTTGATCGGAATTCTAGATCGGCTGAGTGATTATTTCTAGGATTGAATTAAAATTTGGGGAAAAGGAATCAAGTGAATGGATTGTGTGAACTCAATTAGACGATACTACCCTAGGATCAATTAGTTTTATACTTGTGATTTTATCTATCTAATTTGCTTTATTTGCTTGATTTAGATAATTCATCTTTTATTTAATTTTTACTTTTCGATTTTTAAAGTTAGATAATTAGAAACAAACCAAATTTTCGGATTCCTAAATAGCAGTCAAATTTTGAGTAGAGTTACTTCCTTTATTTTCGACATATCAATTCCCTTGGGTTCGACACCTTGGAAATACTTCGAGGTTTTACAAATTTTAAAATTGATCGGATTTGAAAACCATATTACGCGAATTCTAGCGATAGAAAACTTAAAGGGATTGATATGAGTTGAATTGTTAATTGGGATTGATATGAGTTGAATTGTTGATGATGATTCGAATTTTGAATGAATTAGATTGGATTGGAGAGAATTTGTCCTAATATGATCGTAGTGTGTAGTTTTGTTATTGTGGGTTGTGATTTTGATCCTTTGAATATGAAATGGGGGAGTCAAAGTTTGGGGGAGGTTGTGTGATTTGTTGATCGTAGTATATGGCTGTCGGGTCTATGATTTTGATGTTTATTGGACATTATAGGGCTCTTAGTTGATATTGTGGGATTATTGGATTATGTCGACACTCGTTGAATGTTTGCATTATGAGTTGCTTATTGGATATTGATTGGATGATTGTTTTGTAGGAACTTTGAAATGGCTGGAAATCAAAGCAAGAAGTCGAAGCGGCGTAAGGCCGGAAAGTCTAAGGCAACCACAGAGAAGGAAAGGGCTCCGACGAAGGTAGTGCCGGCAATTCAGATCCCGGCTGCGCTCGACCCGAAGAAGTTCAAGCTAAGATTGACTGGATCTGAGTCTAAAAGAAGGTGGTCGCACCTTATCGGAATGCCACACAAGCATTGCCGATTTTTGCATGAGGAGACGGCTCGGGGTATGGGGATATACGATGATATTATGTTACTACCGAGACAGTGCGGGTTTGAGCACATTTTTCGGGCAAACTATCTCGCTTACCACGTGCTCACCGTGGAGTTTCTGTCCACGCCTGAGGTTTTTAGGGAGCACGGGACTCCGGCATCTATTCGCTTCAACCTCGACAACACAGAAAGGGAGCTCTCGGTCGACGAAGTTAACGCCATTATCAACGGGGCCGAGGATGGGTCATTCCAGCAGGGCGATCATGCCAAAGAAAACATAGAGCTGTGGTCCACGATGATTTACCCCAGGGAGGAGACGCTTCTCATTTATAATCCGACGTATGCCAAGGCCTCCTCGATCAGGAACCCAGTTCTCTGTTATGTCCACCGTCTGTTCACCTCGACGATTTTGAGCCGTACCGACTCGGGGATGTGCTTGTCCACTGATCTTCACCTTTTACGGTCGGCCTTGAACGGTAGGCGGAAGCACGCCGGATGTTTTCTGATTGAGCACATGGAGAAACAAGCCCGGCTGACCGGGAAGAAGAGGATTGGGATTGGGGCGTTCGTGACCCCTATCGCGGAGCATCTCGGGGTGCGCATTAGAGGAGAGCCGGTGTCCCGAGACATCTATTTCGATAAACCGGCACTGCAGAGGCAAGAGATGCTTGCCTTCACCAAGGGGTTCGACTGGAAATTGCACGGTCGGAACAAAACCGTGTCCCTCTTCCGACTCCCCTCTCCGACCTTGACCTCTGTGATGGGCGACGCGTCCGATGTATATGCGAGGTGGAGTATGAGCTCCGAGGCTCATTTGGCACTTATCCGACCGTTGGATGCGTCTC
This sequence comes from Orobanche coerulescens, assembly GCA_033398695.1. Classification (NCBI taxonomy): domain Eukaryota; kingdom Viridiplantae; phylum Streptophyta; class Magnoliopsida; order Lamiales; family Orobanchaceae; genus Orobanche; species Orobanche coerulescens. The sequence goes on along the minus strand of CM065809.1, from coordinate 58,389,226 downwards.
GTAAGAGGCAACGCCGGGAGGTGACCATTGATGAGCCATTCTTGGAGGGAGCCGAGGAGGAGCTGGATGATATACCCGAGGGGGGTAGCGGTGACGAGATTCCCACCGGTGGAGGTAGTAGTTTTCAGATGAGAGCTCCGGATTTTGAGGCTTTTGAGTCAAGATTTTTTGAGAGAGAGAGAGAGAGATGCACGAAGAGAGTATGCAGGCGCAAGACAATTATCATTTGGCGAGTATGCATTCTTTGACAACCGAGTTTGGTTCTTTGGGAACTCGGTTGGGCGAGGTTGAGACTCGGGTGGGTGCTGTTGCCACTCGGGTCAATCAGTTGTACGAGCTCGTGGAGAAACGAGCCGAAGAGGACAGAGTGTGGCGACAAGATGAGATTGCTTGGAGGGAGCAAGAGAGGAAGAGGCAGGAAGATAGGTGGGCCCAGGAGGACCACTACAACCGAATGGTACACGAGATGTACCACTTTGCTCCTTTCCCCGATTCACATGCCCGCTATGATCCGAGCTCGCCGACAAACCCGCCATTTCTGCCGCAGTGATCAGGTACTCCGTTAACAAAGCCACTCCTTTCTCTTTTCAAACTTATTCCTCCTTTGGGATGCGAAATAAGTTTGGGGGGGGGGGAGAAGTGCAGCTTTGTTAATTTCGGCACGTGTGAGTACCTTGTATGCCTTGTATCACTATTTGCTTGTGTTGGTGCCCGTTGTTTTTATTTGTGCTTCTCATATTGGTGTTGCGTGGATTTAGCTTTTGTTGCTTAGTTTTTAGATTTTTATGTTCATTTTCGTTTGGTGTGTTTGCTAGTTTCTATTTTTTAGGTCGTAGTAGTTTTTTGCTTTCGTGTTTGCTTTTATTTGCTTTTCGTTGTTTGCTTTGATGCCTTGCTTGTCGTAGTTTTTCTTTATTCGTGAATTTTTCGTGCTTCTATTTGTGTGATACCGATGTTACGACACTGTTTTTCTCTCTGAAGAAACGGTCGAGTTTTAGTCGAGTTGTAGTCAGTTATTTCTGTTTTGCATAGTATTCATTTAGGTCCAAAATTTTTCGTGATTGTAGAGGTCTTGGCAGATAAGAGACGATACATACTTGTTTTAAAATCACCGTCAATACGTTTGGTTACATTTTCCGGATAGTGAGTCGTACTGTTTCTTTAGTCGTGTTGGCACTTAGATTGAGTTTAGAGTCGGTCAGTTTTTCCCAAAAGTCGAGCTAATGTTGTTCTATGAAGGGAAGTCTAGTAACCGGGGGCATTTGCGTGACCCGTTGTTTACCCTTGCGTAAAACGACGACCCTGATTAGACTAGTGATTTAGATATTTCACATATGCCAATGATAGGGAACCTAGTAACCGGGGGTATTCGCGTGACCCGCTGTTTACTCTCGCGCAAAACGGCGACCTTGATTCGGACATGCGGAAATTATATATTCGAGTTGTTTCTCCGCTGTAGACGGGAACTTAGTAACTAGAAGCATCCATGTGCCCCACGAGTGTCTTTTACGTCAAATGGTTTCCTAATACATGAGAATGGAAGTTCCAGCCTAGGATTACCCCGATGAAACATCCCGAGATCCTAACCTAGTGGTCAACTCGAATCAAATTCTTGAACATATATATAAGGGAATACTGTCCGAGGTTTATTTGTTATGAAACTCGTGAAAATTGTGCCACTAGACTGTGTAACGGGACGAACTAGCTTGTTTATTTTAGCCTTTCATATTGACGGTCGATTTGACTCACGTGTTGTTAATCTTTGAGCTGGATTTTCTTCATGAACGAATGATTAGGACTGAACTTGACAACTTTGCGGAATCATTATTCTGAGTGCAGCTCGCTTTTACGACACTCGGATTATTTAGAGAGAATTACAGGATAGTATTGATTAGGTTGAATACTATGAGTTGCACGATGATTCACGACATTCTTTTTCTTTTCTTTTTGTTGTTCGGGACGAACAATGCTCAAGTTTGGGGGGGTTTGATAAGTGGTAATTTTACCACATTTTTCTAGGATTTTATACTAGGTTTTTATCTCGTTTCGTGATTTATGTGCTCGTATTTGGCTTATTTATGATTAGTCGAGCCGTATTGCGTGTTTGGGTTGGTTTTAGTGTGTTTGCAGGTTTTTAGAGCCAAAAGGACCCAAAACGAGACAAAGGACCGAGAGTCGAGTCAAACGGACGGAAGAAACGGTTTTTTTGCAAAAGTCAGACCACCTATTGGGCCAGCCTATCGGCCGATAGGTGCGTCCGACAGGTGTTCCGAGCCCTACCGAGTGAAGTCGACCGACAGACCAACTATCGGGCCAGCCTATCGGCCGATAGGTGCGTCCGATAGTGTGCTCCGCGGGTTCTCGTGTTTTGACGGATTGTGACTCTTTTGGATAGATTTTGTTTCCTAGATTAGTTCCAATCGGGAATTTAACTCCCATAGGATATATAGACCTCCTTCTAGACCTAGTTTATCATCTGTTATCATCTTTTATCATCTTTAGCACACTTTTACATTTTTTTGGGCAAGATTAATTCCTTGGAGACGAGAACTTTTTGGAAGGCAGCAATTATTATTGTTTTTCTACTTTTTCGGAGATTGAAGACTCAGAGTTCATCCGGAAGGGTTGTAATCTCTCTTTTCATATTAATAATATGCATTCTCCATCTATTTCTTGTTTAATTTCAATTATGTCTGGCTAAATCCATTGATTGATTGTAGGGTTAGTAATTTTAATTGATGTTCACATGATGTTCCTTTGATTACCTTTTTACCTTTCATCCTAGGCTTGTGATCAAGATGTGTTAAATCTCATGCTAGATTAAAGGGCCCTTAATCGATGCATGTTAGCTAATTGATTTTGCCCGAAAGGATTAATTAATTAGTGGAAATACTTGATGCACAATATGATTTGATCTTAAGACCTGAGTGGAGTAAGATAAATCATAGATAAATAAGTTGACGCTTTTTAAGTGATTTAAATTCTTTGAGCCTTGCGGGAAAAGGGTTTAAATTAACTATCTTTCTAGGTTGCCTTGATCGGAATTCTAGATCGGCTGAGTGATTATTACTAGGATTGAATTAAAATTTGGGGAAAAGGAATCAAGTGAATGGATTGTGTGAACTCAATTAGACGATACTACCCTAGGATCAATTAGTTTTCAACTTGTGATTTTATCTTGCTAATTTTCTTTATTTGCTTGATTTAGATAATTCATCTTTTATTTAATTTTTATTTTTCGATTTTTAAAGTTAGATAATTAGAAACAAACCAAATTTTCGGATTCCTAAATAGCAGTCAAATTTTGAGTAGAGTTACTTCCTTTATTTTCGACATATCAATTCCCTTGGGTTCGACACCTTGGAAATACTTCGAGGTTTTACAAATTTTAAAATTGATCGGATTTGAAAACCATACTACGCGAATTTCAGCGATCACTAGCGCACACTAATATTAGAGGCGTAGCGTGCGCTAGACTGGGCAAGTATATATTGGACATTTGACTTCCCTTTCGTCATTTATTCATCTTTTCACTCATTTTCGACGGGAGAAGCTCGGGAGAGGCGATTTTGGACGGTTGGAGGCGATCCTTCTTCATATATCAACATCTTTGGTTGTAGAACAAAGATTTCGCTACATATAATCCATTCCATCTTCCAAATCAAGGTAAACATCCTTAGAACCCTAATTTTTGGGAATTTTGGCGTTTTTCTTAGATTCATCCGATTTATCCATTTTGAAGCTTGAGAACCTTGAGATTATGATGTATCTACCCCGTATACATGTTTCCCCTACGATTTTACGATTTGGTTTGCACCGTGTTGGGACTTGGGCTTGGGTGATTTTCCAACCCTTAGTTGTTTACTCTCATAGTTTCGTGAATCGTAGGTGGGTTTCGAGAGTTTCTTTGTGAGTTATAAGTATGGATTATTGATTATAATATCCTTTGCGAATCATTAGGTACCGGAAGTGCGTTCTTGGACCTACCGAACTCATACTCTCTTCCGTTCGATTTCTCGATGTCTCAAAGGCAAGTATATATTTATGATTGTACGTTCTCGACTTTGAAAGTAAGATATATGAATGGCCTGATTATTTATATCCACCCTGGGATGGGCCGACGGGTTCTCTGAGGGTTTCGTAGCCTCTAGTGCGATTCCACGGATAATATGAGTTAACCACTCTGGGATGGACCGACAGGTCCTCTGAGGGTTCCGTAGCCTCTGGTGTGGTTCCACGGTTGATCATGTATGTATTGATGTGATGCTATGAGATTTAGTTATTCCGGAATACAAATCTTGAAATGATGAATTTATGGTTACTTTTACTTTATTGTCGAGGAGTATTGTATTTTATATTCGATATACTTGCACTAGCTATTCGATGGCTAACCCCTTTATGGGGGGGGAATACTTTTTATATATTTCAGGTTCCAGGAGAGCGGACAAGCAGGTATCGGATCGGCATGAAGATGATGGGCAAGCGTGATACTATGTATTATCTCCGGTTATATTTTGTGTTCCTCCATTCTGTGTTGTTGTACTGGAATGGTTATTGAATCGTCGAGTATTCTTTTTCAGTTTCCTTGATGTTCCGGCCTGCGTTGCCGAGGTATTGGTTCTTTTTGTGAGGTATTTGGATATTTTGGATATGGTTTGAATACCATTTGTATCGTCCTTCATTTCATTTTATTTGGACCTTCTCGGTTAAGTTTTATGATTCCGCGTATGATTAGCCTTGTGGGTCCCACGGCGGGGCTCACGGCGCTGTAATATTCCCTGAATAACTTGGGGGTGTTACAACATGATTATCTGATGAAATTCCTGAAATGATTATCTTGAACAAGTTAACAAGATTGATAATTCGATCCACAAGATCAACAACTGAGCAATGAGATTGACTGAGTGATTAATGAATTAACATGATCGACGAGATCAAAAATGATGATTGAGGATTGTTGACTGATGAATGAGTTGATCCTTTTCGCTTGCACAGGTCACACGTGCTCCAAAACAATTAGTCATGAATCAATCGTAACACTAATATCACATATAGGTTTCAACAAAACATGTATAATCAATGACATAATGAATGTATGAACATAAAGAGAATCAGTCCTTACACGGGTCCTATGAAGCTTTGAGGTCTTGCGATATTAGTCTTCACTGACGACGACTCGATGAATGAATGACTCGTGTAGTCATACAAATTTTACGACTCACAAAACCCGACTATCCAGATTATCATAACCTGACAGTCCCACTACTACCGCGTCGGTAGAGCCACATAACACACATATCAGGGTATCTCACAACCCAACGCTCTGATACCATCTTCTGTAACACCCCCAAATCCCACTGGGTTATTACAGTGCCGTGGACCCACACCCGGAGATCCACCTGGCGACCACGACTAAAATACATTAAATTAACCAACAAGGGAGATCACAGTCCCTACCATGATATCTGACACAATATTCCGATAAGGAATTTCAACGACAAAAGTGGGCCTACATGGCCAAAATAAAATACAATGACATCCATGAGCCTTGCTCGGATAATACAACATGACAACAACTAACAAAACTGAAGTACACTCCAACTGACTGACCAACATGAATAACTCGGACTAGTATCGCTCGAATGCCTCGTCGCCATCGTCATGCCCTTGTGTCTCAACTCTCTCCACGCAAGTACCTAAAACATGAAAACATGTTCCACCCCCACGGAGTCAGTCATCCAGATAATGAACATCAAATACATGTATAACATGATATGCATCCAAAGGCAGAATGAAACGGTATAATGATAATAATAATACGAGATGCTCGCAAACCAAGGTAAGAACCGAGCATTCGTGAAACACTATGCCCACGGCATACTATTAATACATGTTCAACAGGTTAGAACATAAGTGCCCAATAGCGAATCATAATTATAGAACACCACAATGAATTACACAACATGAACCAAGCCAGAACTGAATTAATTATGAATCACAATGCCCGAAGTCTCCAATAAAATTACCAAGACATCACTAAGGCCTGAAAGTCACTCAGTTGAAGCTGTCAATCAACACAGTCACCTGAGCCAAAACAGCCCGAAGCTGTATTAATGAGGGCCGAAGCCACAGCACGAAGCCGTAGCGCAATGAGACCATCCAATGGCCGTGACCTACAGAGCTGTAGGTGTTGGGAAACCAACCCCCAAGGTTCAAGCCCCAAACTTAACCATAATGAGATCATAAACATGACCGTGACCTACTGAATTGTAGGTGTTGGGAAACCAACCGCGGAGGTTCAAGCTCCAAGCTTACCCATAATGAGATCACCCAGTGACCGTGACCTGCTGAAGTGCAGGTGCTGGGAAACCAACCGTGAAGGTTCAAGCCCCAAACTTACCCATAATGAGATCATAACCATGACCGTGACCTACTGAGTTGTAGGTGTTGGGAAACCAACCTCGAAGGTTAAAGCCCCAAGCTTACCCAACGAGCACTAGCCGAGACTAGCCTCCAAAACACAATTAACCACAAACGGCAACGATTTGAAGATTACTGAATTCACAAGAATGGTAGTGTGCTGCCTTGAGTCGGCCAACACGACGACAGTAACTCACGGATGGGCACCGTCCTCGACAGTCCCAATTCAATACCTCGATTGCCTTAGAATGGCCAAATGATAACAATGATGCAGCGGATGATTCAACACTTTGATTGCCTTAGAATGCCCAACCAATAACAATCATACAATGAATGATTGAACACTTCGATTGCCTTAGAACGGCCAATCGATAACAATGATACAATGAATGATTGAACACTTCGATCGCCTTAGAACGGCCAATCGATAACAATGATACAATGAATGATTGAACACTTCGATAGCCTTAGAACGGCCAATCGATAACAATGATACGAAGAATGCCTCGGCACCTTTAATCGGTTACCGATGACAAGGATGAGAAATGAATTACGCCCATGCCTTCAATCAGCCAATACAACATCAATGACAAAACACCAACATCAATAACCATGATTACAATGATGTCCTAGTTCACCATCAATATCATCAACAACAATCGATACATCGATACCAAGAACCGGCTATCGATAATAACATTAACAACGAGTATCCCAAGGCCTTGAACCGGCCATTAGTGAACGATAATAAACATTTGTCATAATTGCCGAATAGTATCGCATCGAACGATCCCTCAATATCAATAAATTCATGAAGGCTAAGTCTCGGAATGATACAACACATTCATACACATATATGATAACATTAATCTCATTGACTAGTACAATTATAAAACTTGCCTCAAACTGACGGCGAGAAAGTCCTTCCACGATCAACGTCCTTTATGGAATTCTCGGTCGCTCGAACAACCTTGAATAACACAATTACCAACGATTCGCTTAATATACAAATCCACATATAGTCATAACCAAAACGAAAGGTTGATACAACACTACCCAACTCATTGGGGCAATTAGACAACCACGTTGCAAACAATCTTCCATTGCTTACAACTAATCCCAATTATATTGAAAACCAACCTCCAGATGAGTGATTCAAACCAACAAAACATGAACAATGGAATCAAAAATCCAATAGGAGTACACAACTCGAGATTCCAACAAGATCTAATCGAAACCCCAAATTCCAAAATCAACATCCAACATGTTCTTGAATAATCCTCCAACAATCCAATGATAATTCTTAAAAACTCATAATCATATGTATATCCCTTCACATATCATGATTACAACATCCAAAACATCATATTCCCACTGAAATATCAAAATCTAGGGTTTGAAGAGATTACCTTAGATTTAGGATGAAGAATCCATAAGATGTTGTTAGTCCACACAAGAACTCAAGGAGGATGAAATCTCTGAGATTTACGATGATAAATCTCCCAAGAATTCGCACAAAAGTCGCCCAAGGAGAATGAATGAAGAGGAGGATGAAATGAGCTTCTTCTCCAAAAAATCTGCTGAAAAGGGGTGATTTGACTCGCGTGCCGCGGCCCGGACTGAGTGTGCCGCGGCCCGCGGCCGAAAAACTGCTCCCAGCCCAGTTTAGTGCCGCGGCCCGGCCACGGCCCGTAGTGGGCCGCGGCGCGCAGTACAGCCGCATCAGGCTGCCCTGCATGATGTATGTGCCGCAGCGCACACTCCCCTGTGCCGCGGCACACACTGCTCGTGACCAAAAAGTGATGAAAAACGACCCGGAAAGAGAATAAATGTCATAGAACTCAAAACTTGGGAACAAAAACATGAAATGGAAGTGCGAGAACCCCAAAACGGCGGATCCGAGCATGATTACGAGAGTTGGCCCAAAATAGCTCGAACCGAACAAGAAAGAGAAATTCGAAATGATATGAACTCCAACATCAACATCAACTTACTGAACAATTACAACGATCATGATAATATCCTCATCTCGATTCCCAAACAGGGTTAAACGACGAATGATAACTGTTACCGGGTCCAAAAAATTTTGAGTGACAATTACTGAATGATAATAAATGAATTCACAACAGGTTATTACAACTATCTAGTCAACTTACGTTATGATAAGTAAAATTAATAGTTGGTGCTCTTGGCCATGTATTAAATAACATAGATTCCGATGGGGAGCTTATTAATTAATACATCTAAGTGAATACCATAATTTAACATCTTTAAAATATTATCTTTTAAATAATAGTCCTACAGATGGGGAGGTCCTATCATAAAAAATAATATTTACCTTATGATATCATTTGAAATTTAAAACTAGTGAACCTATAATTAGCACATCCGATATGGAAGAAGACCCTAATGTAACGCGCATGCTAATTACTTCACAATTTAAATTAATTATGGAGGCCAATTTGATAAAATTAAATCAATTTAATCACTTAGTTATTTTAGCCTAAAGGTTTTTAATTTTCTCGTCCTAGCATGCAGAAAACATATCACGCATACATTCATACATGTCATGTATCAAAACAATAAAAACCAATATAAAGCATAGATAATTAAATTATCCAATTATCATGGTCTTCTTCCTTGAGTTGAATCCGAGAAAGTCTTCGACTCGATCTCTCCCACTGACTCAAGCATCTCGTCACTCCTCCCCGGCCGGGTCGTGGATTCCAATATTAAAATTACACTTTTATGCAAATTAATTACATAAAAAAATTCTAAATCCCGACTCTCCAGTAGCCTTGAACTACGGCGAAGCAATTTGGACCAAGCTGGACAACCCGACCCAAACCGTGAACTGCCGGACCGAGCTTCCGCGGCCCTCGGCAAGAGCTCGGCCTTTCAGTGGCGGCCGTGTCTTCAGCGGCCCTTTGCCTTCTTGTCGATGCATGCCAAAGATCCGTGATCCGATCTGCTCTATTTCTTCGTGATCCCATCTTTTCAGAATTTGATTACAATTTTACACAAAATAAAATACATCGAAATTACAGCAATATTACAGGAAAAAAAATAAAACACCTAGATCTACCCGTGGATTTTCTCACGGGAAAAACCATTACATGCCTCAAACCGGGCCAAAACCAACAATTGTAAAAATAATAAAAATAAATAAATAAACCATTCACATAAACCATGATAATTGGATCATATTCCCTGCAAGAACACATCTAGCAAAATACACCAACATCAAATTACATGAATATTTAAATTGCTATCAATTAATCATCAAAGTTAATTAAAATAGCAAAAACCTAAAATTCTCGCTCCGATACCAATTGTTGGAATATAAAAACCAGCGGAAGCGAAGTTTGGGAAAGTTTGATAAACACGTTTTATGCACCCACGAGCATAAGATCTATTTAGGCATGCTAATTAATTAATTACTAAGATTAATAAGCAATTTAAATATTATTTAAATTTATTAAATAAATATGTTGGAGTTGATATATTCTAATCAAGATCTAAAAGATCATAGGATATTACCTTTGAAGTGAAGTGGTTGCTTTCGTCTTGATCACCTTATATTTCTACCTTTAGACCTTCTAGAGTATGATCCGCCTTAACCCGGACGTTGTGTGGGCAACGAACTACCGGACCTTGCTTGGACTTCTATGGATCGGCCGAAACCTTTTTGTATGTGGTCACTCGATTTTTCTTTATTTTTTAGCATTGCATGAACACTCTTATAAAATTTGATGTGTTATCTAAATTGTAGAATCAAAGAAACAAGTCTAGATCTACAACCTAATATATTGAGTCTATTAATATCAAATCAATCCACTAAAGAATTAATATTGCATTTCCAACCTAAATCCAAACTTACAAAATTGGGATCCTTATTTAAATATATTATTTTCAAGATATCGAATGTTCATTAATTAATTATAAACTACTGACAGCTTTAATTAATTAATATCTTATCCAAGAGTAGTACCACTCCAACCTTATTATTATATCGGAATTAAATCCACCTGCAGGGTTTAATATAATAATCATTATCGAGCTCCTCAAGGGGACATCATCAACCCGCACGAGTCGGGACACGATTTTTTCTAGTAATAATAATAACTGTCATATAAATAACATTATTGCCCAAGATACGAAGCTTATTGAGTTGATCATTTTGACTCTCACCCATGGTAAATCAAAGCAATAAGTATTATAAATACATAATTAAATATTACATACTTAGAATTAAGAAATAATAATTATCCGAGATTTATGCTCTTCTTACAGTCAGTACAGAAGACACTATCTCACCTCGATCCAGTTCAACGTATGTAAATACGCTAATGTATGCTAATAGTCAAGACCAACTAATCTCAAACATACACTACAACTTTTCATATAATTTTTCTAATAATTATATAGGTTGTGAACTATTATATTATTTCATAAGGCACCGATAATGTGATCTTCCGTGTGACACCAACACACCACATTATCTACAATATAAAATAATTATACATTTTATTTGCATAACCATAACGTGAATAAATATGCAAAACATGTGAATAAATGTAATTAATATTCTCACATATAGTTATAGGGAAATAAGGTATACAAGCATAAAGTATGCTTTGCAGTATACAACCCTAACAGTAGATCCTCAGGGAGAGGGTCTGCGGTGCTGTAATATTCCCGACCAGATTAGGGGTGTTACAGAATATGGTATCAGAGCTTAGGTTGTGGAAACCTAGGTTGTCGGGTCAAGTCGTGTAGTGTCGAGTCTTGTCTTGTCGGATTGTATCTGATTGAGTCGTGTCACGATGCGTCATCTGAGGTGTTGGTCGTGATTAATATCGTAGTGCAGCCATTATCTTTGTGCGACCTATGGATGTAAGTCTCCTCTTTTATGCGAGGTATCTGTGTTTCATGATTTCATTTATGTGCGATAATTGTGGTGTATAATTTTATTTGCATGGTGTTGTGAGATGGAATCCGTTTTTGATACTTTACCACCGCTTTTGTATTGAGCTGAATGTATTGATGGTTTGGACACCGAGTGGTGCAATATGATGCGAAAGCTGTGAACCTTGATGTGTTCCACAAAATGTATCGACGGTAGAGTTTGTGAGGAACTCAGATGGATGGTTTTGACATATGTTTAAACTTAGTGCTCACGAGTTGTATTTGATTGAGTTGGTGATCTTGTTTGCCGATTGGGCATGTGGTTTTAAATTTGGTTATTTTTTGATATTGTAATTATGTCTGCTGCATGTAGGTTTGAAAACGGTTTTCTGAAAGATTTCATGGGCTTGAGTATGTTTGTGGAAAAATTGATTTTCAAAAATATTTTGATGGTGAGGTTGAACAACGATTTTGTATGGATTTTGAAATCGGTTGAACTTTGACGAGTTGGTCATGTATTTTCAAATGGCATTTTTAGACGGTATTTGACGGATGTGTTTTAAAGTACTTCGGACATTGTAAAACGTTACCGTTATTTTTGGATATGTTAAAAGGATTTTGGAAAAATTTTAATTTGCAAAACGAATTTGATTTTCAGAATTAAGAACATTATCTGTTTTTGTCTTGGGACTAAGTCGTTGCAACAAGCTTATTATGTTGTTATGCTCGACAGAGAATTTTGCAGTGTTTCTAAGTGTCGGGATACATTGTTAGGAGTCGATTCTTAACCTTCGGAGCCGTTTCGAGGCTGCTGAGTTAATTCTGTTGTCCTACAGCTAGAGGTTATGGCCGTTAGATGTTTTCCATTATGGCCATAAGTTGTTAGATATTACGGGCGTAAGAAGTTAGTGTTACGGACATAAGCTCCTAGTTGTTACGGCCGTAAACTATTAGTTATTACGGCCATAAGCTTATGGCTGTCACGACCATAATCTTGTTGTTACGGCCGTATCAGTGCTCTGTATCAATCTTTTGATTTCTGTTGATATAGTCGTATGGTTCGCCAGTGATGAGTGTGAACTTTACTATTGTATCAGTAATGTTGCACTCGGTTGCTTATCCTGTATGGATATTATTGTCGTGTCATTACTCGTTACCATTCTTTTGGGGGAATTTTGGTTGTACACCTAGATGTTGTGACTACATGGTCTGATTTAATTGTATTATTCTATGATGTTATCCGGACGTGACAATTGATCCGTGGTAATGATTAGTGCGAGCACGAGTGGTTTTCCACCCGATGATATTTCGGCGAAACCTCTGGGGGTTGATGCTAAGGCGCATGGCAGCGAATTACCATGTGCGTTGTTATTCGTGATAGTGTTGTGTGGTAACATATGATTACCCTCTATGTTGATTAATGGTGATTATGATACATATTGATAAGATCGTTTTGATGATATCGCTTATCGACTAGATTTGATATTTCAAAATATTGTTTTGCAAATGATTTCAAAATGAAACGGTTATGGTTCATGGTTTTGAGTAAACGTCCGAGGCATTAAAAGTGTTTTCAAGCTTCGTTTCGGAAAAATCATACAAAGTCAAGGATTTTATAATATTATCATTTGAACGAATACCTCGGGGAATTTTTAAAAGGATGTTACCAATGTTTGACCACAATGATATGTATGTGGTTTTGACCGTGTTTGTTTGGTAAAGGTCGTAAGTTTTTGTTGATGTGGCCATGTGAATTAATTACGAATTTAAGTTCTATTGTTGCAGTGATAGTTCGTGTATTCGTGTAATGACTCGGGGTGTATATTTTATTTTGTTGCTGTTTGTTATCCTATGTTGATTGTAACACCCCAAACTAGGCGGATATTACAGTGCCGTGGATCCCCGACTGGGACCCACCAGGCGAATGAAAATGATAAATTAAATAATATAATTGTAGTACCGAACCACATTATATTATCAAATACTCCGATGAGGAGTTTAAGTACAACACACCAGGACAATAGCGAATACGAGTATATTTTATATGAAGATAAAATACACAACCCTGAATGAAACGGAGTATTCAAATACACAGTGTTAGGGTTGTATACGTCAAAGCATACTTTATGCTTGTATTACCTAATTTCCCGGACTTTATCTATGAGAATATTTAATTCATTTATCACATGTTTTGCATATTTATTCATGCTATGGTTATGCAAATGCAGTCTAATTTACTTTATATTGTAGATAATGTGGTGTGTAGTGTCACACAGAAGATCACATTATCGGTTCCTTATGTAGTAATATTCAGTTCACAACCTATGTAACATTAGACCGTTATGTGAGAGGTTGTAGTATATGCTTGAGATTGGTTGGTCTTGACCATTAGCATATATTAGCGTATTCGTTATACGTTGAACAGGATCAAGGTGAGATAGATTCTTCTGTACTGACTATAAAAAGAACATACATCTCGGATAATTATTATTTCTTAATTCTAGTGATTAATATTTAATTATATATATTTAATATTTATTGCTTTGATTTATCATGGGTGAGAGCCACAATGATTGACTCAATATGCTCAATATTTTGGGCAATATTATTATTTATATGATAATTAATATTATAGCTAGAAATCATGTCCCGACCAGTCGGGTTGATCATGTCCCTTGAGGCACTCGAAAGGATTATTATATCAAACCCTGCAGGTGGAATTAATTTTCCGATATAATAATAAAGGTCGAGTGGTATACTCATGTATAATACATTAATTAATTAAAAGCTGTCAGTAGCTTAAATTAATTAATGGACATGGAATCTTAAACACGGGGAATAATTAATTTAAAAGGAGCCCAATTTCATAATTTAGGATTTTGGTAGGAAGTGCAATATTAACTTATTAGTGGACTGTAACACCCCCAATCCACTCAGGGATATTACACGCCGTAGACCCTCTCCTCGAGGATCTACCAGGATGATAACTAAATCAAACATCTAAACATCGCCTTTAAGGCTAAAATGACTCAGTAGACCGACTTGGTCTTTCAATAAATACTTACAACTCAATTCCAAACACATACCCACGCAGGGGTCAAAATACAATAAACTCCCGTACAACAGGGAAAAGATACTACCGCGGAAAAGAAAATACAACTAGACCAATCCGACATCAACGGATCCTCGTGTGATTAGTATCATTCATCTTTCATCATCCTTCGTGCCGACCCTGTGCTATGCTCCAAAACCTGAATGCAAAAATAGACATCCACCCCCCGAATACTCGGGGGTTAGCAAAACTCCACTGTTTTGCTAGTGCAAGTACAAGTGCAAAAATACGAGCCATACAATACAAGTTCCAAGAACAATAATAATCAGGAATCCTCAAAAATCCAACGTGACGAAAAGCACTTCCCGAGGCAAGAGTTTGGTAAAACATTTTAAAAACCGAAAGGTCACAAAGCAAGGAAAAACTATTTATAAAACAGTTTGAATTGCCATCGAGAGTTTTAATAGGAAACAATTTAGGATTACCGAATCCTTCGCTTTCCAAAAATAAACAGGGTCACAGCCCAAAGGTTTTGTTTTCGCAAATAAAACCAACCATAATACACAAGGTTAAAAGCCCACGTCATGTGTCCTCGACGGACATAAAATACACACGCACCCGTGAAGTTTCACTCGTGAATCCAGGTCGAAGCCAATGGAATTCCCTCCGTGGCCCCGTCGAACCCTCCCGAGGTGAGCAAACACATTCACAAAACATAAGCAACCGCACTCGTGAATCCAGGGCTATACCATTGGACTCCCTCCGTGATCCCATCGGACCCTCCCGAGGTGAGCGAAAACAATCACAAAATATATACACGTAGCGGTGAAGTTTCACTCGTGAACCCAGGTCGAAGCCATTGGAATTCCCTCCGTGGTCCCGTCGAACCCTCCCGAGGTGAGCAAACACATTCACAAAACACAGTACTCACATCGCCAGACCGGGTCGAAGCCACAAATCCCACTCCGTGATCCCGTCGGACCCTCCCGAGCTGGCTAGCGAAATACTCAAGCACCACACGTCACCTAGGACCGGGACGAAGCCACGAATCCCACTCGAGGCCTCGAAGGAACCTCCCGAGCTGGCTAGCGAATCAAACTCAAGCACGAGTAACATATCACACCGAGGATATCCAAACAATTCACCCAGAGGCATCAAACACTTAGTAGAACAACACGTCAACCACAATGCACCGAAATGAAACAATATACGTCCACACGCAAATACCAAGTGCATCATCAACACCAAACATGTCCATAAGATTCACATACTCATTCGAGAAACACACCAATCACAAAACACACACGATTTTGAAAGAGGGCCTTTAACAAGACTAACCAAATCTTTTGAAAACTCGTTTTAAACAATCAAACAAATATATAAAGACGATCACCAATTATCATATTCACAAAACAAGAATAGTATGGGCAAAGTACTTGCCTCGATATCACGAGCAATGGAAAAATGAATGGATACGGCCGGGTAGCCCTCAATTTCCCGAACACTATCTAGAACGCGATAGCACCAAAATTACTACGGGAAAACACCACATGAATCATCAATCACCAACGGAATTCAACATCGGAATCATTGAGCACCTAAATCCTCCGTAAGGAATAATAAAACATGATTACGACGAGAATCAAGGCCGAGAACAACGGAAATCCCAACAAACTATCAAAGGGAACTCATTCGAACATTTAATCGAACATTAAATGTTCAAGACCCTTCAAGAACAAAGAAATCACACCTCGGGTCGAACAAACCAAAGATACGAGTATCCAATCCGTAGAACAAGTTCAAAACAACGTTTATACAACAATTAATTGATCAAAAACGGATTGGAATCGAAATCAAAAAGGAAAATCCCCAAATCTACAAAAACAAGGGTTCAAGCCAAAATACCTTGATTTGGATGAAGGATTCAAGTAGAGGTCGAAAATCTACAACAAGACTTGAGGTGGATGATCTCTACAAGTGTGGGAGCACTCAAATCGCCCAAAAATCGCCCACAAATCGCCCTAGATGGAAGGAGGAAGAAGAGAGGAGAAAAATGAAGTTTTCTCCTCGAAAATCTGCTAAAAAACGCAGAAAAAACCCGTGCGCCGCGGCAAAGGATGAGTGTGCCGCGGCCCAGGGCCAAGAAAAACGCCCAGGAATCAGCTTAGTGCCGCGGCACAGCTGAAGTGTGCCGCGGCACACGGTACAGCCCACTCCAACACAAAAAAAGGCACATCGTGTAGTCTTAGCTATTTCGACCATAACTCCCTCGTCTGGACTCCGATTGACTCACCGTTTGAACCATTGGAAAGCTAACTTGATGCTATAATGTTGTAAAGATTCAGAATTTTTGGAGTTTCCAAGAATTAATGGTGACTTTACAAAGTCGAACTCCCACGTGAAAAAGTCGATTAAGGACACAGAACTCAACAAAACGACACCGAAACGAGCTCGGATGACAAAAAGTGCAGAATTAATCATTCTCGGAATGACGAAACGGTCATGATAGAGTTGTCAAAACAAACTTCCTCCGAAAAGAAAATTACCGAATTGAAATTGCGGATATTACATTCTACCCTCCTTAAAAGAAGTTTCGTCCCGAAACTTAAAACAAGTAGGGGGAGCAATATACCCGCCAGGAAAACTCGACGAGATACACCAAAAACAGAAAACTCGCGCCCAACGGCGAAACGCTGCAAGAAACGCAAAGAGACATACGGCGTGAAAACACGCTCCACGACGACCAACACAACGTCGCCGTTAGGGATATAATAAAACAACAAATGACAAGCGTCATCAAACGGATAATATAGCCAAGTCAATTATCCGACAATCACAAAACACAACGAACGAAAGTCAGTATGATTGACCAACCCAACGGTACATCAATCGAAACGCGAGCCAATCGCTGAACTAATACGGAATTCCACCGCCCAAGGGTTGGAAGATCGAAAACGAGACTAATTTCACGAACTTAAGGGAATCACGAAGGAGTCTGAACGTTCAACAATCACGAAACGAGATTAACAAAAACCGAACAATCAATGATCGAACCACAACGATCGAGTCAACAAAAAAAAATCGAATAATCCTGTTCGGATCACGAAGAACAATAAGGTTCAACCGACAACTCCGAAGTTCACATCTCGACTCGAGACGAAACATGATCCGGTAAAAACAACAAAATGTGCACTCACATAAGATCCACAGGAAAGGGAAATAGCAATCGAAAAAAATCACAACGACAAACGAGTTATTCCGAAACAATACCGCACTCGTCCGATCAACAAAAGCAAGGGACAGGGAAAGTTCAGAAAATGTTAACGAGCATAAACGAGTCGACAGAGTCGAAAACACAGGAGTTCCAAATCCGATCCACTTCGAATAAAAGAACTAATAGAACCAAATGATGTCACTTCCGAACAAGGTTCACAAGAATCGAACCGAACTCGAAAAAGTCACAACGATAACCAGATCGACCCACAACAAGATCACAGTTCGTTCGGACGATGAAACCGAAATACAGAACAATTTCATAAAGTTTCAACGAACATGAGCGAATCGATAGACTGGAGAAAGAGAAAATACAGAAGTCAAAATAGTACGAGTATTACCCCCGACCTCATCCACGAAATTCACAAAAACAGGAGCAAGGTAACAAGACATTAAACAACCGACACATAACGGAACGATCACCGATGCACACGGCCATACCAACCCAAGCTCTAACAGCTCGCACATGCGCGACAACACAGAAATCACCACGAGACGACAACATTCAACACCAACATCCCACCTCTCACAGGGGGCTAGCACAACAAATGTGTGGAAAGCGACTCAACGCTCACACCGCCAATTCGATCATACTCGGGAGTAAACGTCATAATAACAACGCGAACATCATACATACATACCCAGCCCTCAAACGTGAATGGATAGGTTTTAAAAAAAACGAAAACCTCATTTTGAAAATAATTTAGAAGAACACCGGTTGATCTTGAGTATCACCCTTCAAAAAGTACAAACGTGAAACATTGTTATTGAGACTTTGGAGAACCATTTCACATTTGGTAAAAATGAGGACACTTTTTTTTAGTGAAAAGCTTTCAGAATATTCGACCCTCGGGTCTAAATAAAAGTGTTTCTAAAACATTGAAAATATCTCAAAACATTTTGGTCCTCAATTGGAGTAATTTTGAAACATATTGCGGCACTAGAAGGCACCTTGAAAGTACTGCGAGAAAATAATTCATTTTAAAAGTACGTCTCGAAATTTATTTTCTAAGATACTCAAGTTTTCAAAGATAATTCAATGGGCTAGAATGCCCAAATATTTCAGGTAATTACACAAAATATTATAGCGCCGTGGGTCCCGCGCCGGAACTCACCAGGATAAAAACGATTTACAAAAACGCCAAAAAGGCCGATGACGGTAATATTTCAAAAACTCACGAAAGCCATTTACAAAATACTAAATACCGTCATAAGAATTTCGCCAAAGCGATCAAGGCCATAATGCCAAAAACTCGGTTAAGGGAATCGGTTATCGAAATAAAACTCGGTCGGTAAAATACCGAAAGTCATTACAAAAGAACTCACGCAGCGGATAAAAGAAATACAGTTCAACATGCACAATCCAGCAACACTACTCCTCATAAGAAGAAAATATGAGGGTCAAATAACCACATATCAAGAAATCAAAATCCATAAGAGGATTCCATCACTTAACAAATAATCATAAAAATAGCTCGTGTCACACGAGGCACAACACAAAGAAGGGAGACTTACATCCACAAGTCGCACGAAGATGATGATCGCCCACGATACTAATCACGACCAACAAACTCAGACGACGCGTCGTGACACGACTTAGTCAGACAAAATCCGACAAGACAAAACTCAACAGACACCACTGACCCGACAGCCTAGGTTTCCACAACCTAAAGCTCTGATACCATTTATGTAACACCCCCAATCAACTCAGGGATATTACACGCCGTAGACCCTCTCCTCGAGGATCTACAAGGCTGATAACTAAATCAAACATCTAAACATCGCCTTTAAGGCTAAAATGACTCGGTAGACCGACTTGGTCTTTCAATAAATACTTACAACTCAATTCCAAACACATACCCACGCAGGGGTCAAAATACAATAAACTCCCGTACAACGGGGAAAAGATACTACCGCGGAAAAGAAAATACAACTAGACCAATCCGACATCAACGGATCCTCGTGTGATTAGTATCGTTCATCTTTCATCATCCTTCGTGCCGACCCTGTGCTATGCTCCAAAACCTGAATGCAAAAATAGACATCCACCCCCCGAATACTCGGGGGTTAGCAAAACTCCACTGTTTTGCTAGTGCAAGTACAAGTGCAAAAATATGAGCCATACAATACAAGTTCCAAGAACAATAATAATCAGGAATCCTCAAAAATCCAACGTGACGAAAAGTACTTCCCGAGGCAAGAGTTTGGTAAAACATTCTAAAAATCGAAAGGTCACAAAGCAAGGGAAAACTATTTATAAAACAGTTTGAATTGCCATCGAGAGTTTTAATAGGAAACAATTTAGGATTACCGAATCCTTCGCTTTCCAAAAATCAACAGGGTCACAGCCCAAAGGTTTTGTTTTCGCAAATAAAACCAACCATAATACACAAGGTTAAAAGCCCACGTCATGCGTCCTCGACGGACATAAAATACACACGCACCCGTGAAGTTTCACTCGTGAATCCAGGTCGAAGCCAATGGAATTCCCTCCGTGGCCCCGTCGAACCCTCCCGAGGTGAGCAAACACATTCACAAAACATAAGCAACCGCACTCGTGAATCCAGGGCTATACCATTGGACTCCCTCCGTGATCCCATCGGACCCTCCCGAGGTGAGCGAAAACAATCACAAAATATATACACGTAGCGGTGAAGTTTCACACGTGAACCCAGGTCGAAGCCATTGGAATTCCCTCCGTGGTCCCGTCGAACCCTCCCGAGGTGAGCAAACACATTCACAAAACACAGTACTCACATCGCCTAGGACCGGGTCGAAGCCACAAATCCCACTCCGTGATCCCGTCGGACTCTCCCGAGCTGGCTAGCGAAATACTCAAGCACCACACGTCACCTAGGACCGGGACGAAGCCACGAATCCCACTCGAGGCCTCGAAGGACCCTCCCGAGCTGGCTAGCGAATCAAACTCAAGCACGAGTAACATATCACACCGAGGATATCCAAACAATTCACCCAGAAGCATCAAACACTTAGTAGAACAACACGTCAACCACAATGCACCGAAATGAAACAATATACGTCCACACGCAAATACCAAGTGCATCATCAACACCAAACATGTCCATAAGATTCACATACTCATTCAAGAAACACACCAATCACAAAACACACACGATTTTGAAAGAGGGCCTTTAACAAGGCTAACCAAATCTTTTGAAAACTCGTTTTAAACAATCAAACAAATATATAAAGACGATCACCAATTATCATATTCACAAAACAAGAATAGTATGGGCAAGGTACTTGCCTCGATATCACGAGCAATGGAAAAATGAACGGATACGGCCGGGTAGCCCTCAATTTCCCGAATACTATCTAGAACGCGATAGCACCGAAATTACTACGGGAAAACACCACAAGAATCATCAATCACCAACGGAATTCAACATCGGAATCATTGAGCACCTATAATCCTCCGTAAGGAATATAAAAACATGATTACGACGAGAATCAAGGTCGAGAACAACGGAAATCCCAACAAACTATCAAAGGGAACTCATTCGAACATTTAATCGAACATTAAATGTTCAAGACCCTTCAAGAACAAAGAAATCACCCCTCGGGTCGAACAAACCAAAGATACGAGTATCCAATCCGTAGAACAAGTTCAAAACAACGTTTATACAACAATTAATTGATTAAAAATGGATTGGAATCGAAATCAAAAAGGAAAATCCCCAAATCTACAAAAACAAGGGTTCAAGCCAAAATACCTTGATTTGGATGAAGGATTCGAGTAGAGGTCGAAAATCTACAACAAGACTTGAGGTGGATGATCTCTACAAGTTTGGGAGCACTCAAATCGCCCAAAAATCGCCCACAAATCGCCCTAGATGGAAGGAGGAAGAAGAGAGGAGAAAAATGAAGTTTTCTCCTCGAAAATCTGCTAAAAACGCAGAAGCCCGTGTGCCGCGGCACAGATGAGTGTGTTGCGGCCCTGGGCCAAGAAAACGCCAGAATCAGCTTAGTGCCGCGGCACAGCTGAAGTGTGCCGCGGCACACGGTACAGCCCACTCCAACACGAAAAAGGCACATCGTGTAGTCTTAGCTATTTCGACCATAACTCCCTCGTCTGGACTCCGATTGACTCACCGTTTGAACCATTGGAAAGCTAACTTGATGCTATAATGTTGCAAAGATTCAGAATTTTTGGAGTTTCCAAGAATTAATGGTGACTTTACAAATTCGAACTCCCACGTGAAAAAGTCGATTAAGGACACAGAACTCAACAAAACGACACCGAAACGAACTCGGATGACAAAAAGTGCAGAATTAATCATTCTCGGAATGACGAAACGGTCATGGTAGAGTTGTCAAAACAAACTTCCTCTGAAAAAAGAAAATTACCGAAATTTGAAATTGCGGATATTACATGGACTAAGTTGATATTAATAGAGTCTTCATATTAGGAAGAGTCCTAATAATGAAAGGAAGATATCTATTGGGAGTCCTTACCATATCCTCCTTAAGGTCCCTAGAGTAGCCCAAAACACCTATAAATACATGTTTAGGGTTGGCCGATTTTTTGACCTCATTATTGCCCAAGAAATCGATTTTTATTGTGTGTGTTTTAATTATGGATCTTGACTTGTGTCTTGGATTCCACAATTTGGTTAACACAATATTTTTCTAAAATACTCAAAATATTTAAGAAAAATAGAGAGAACAAAAATCGTAAGTTTCTTGAGAGAAAAGTTTCGGCCGATCCTTTTGCAGTCCAAGTAGTCCGGTAGATTGTTGCCCACAC
The DNA here is from genome assembly GCA_033398695.1 of Orobanche coerulescens. Lineage (NCBI taxonomy): Eukaryota > Viridiplantae > Streptophyta > Magnoliopsida > Lamiales > Orobanchaceae > Orobanche > Orobanche coerulescens. The sequence goes on along the minus strand of CM065809.1, from coordinate 58,366,805 downwards.
GACATCCGGACGTAGGCGGTATATACTCTAGAAGATCTCAAGGTAGAAATACAAGAAGATCGGATAGGAACACGAAGAAGGACAAATCGACCAAAAGGGATTTTTCTACCACTTCGCATCAAAGGTAAAAATTACCAACTCCCATGCGTAAATATGTTTATTTAGTTGTTTATTAATCTGTTTAGTTAATCAGTTGACAAGCCTAAATAGATCCGGTTTTTACGTTGGTTAGTTTATAAAACCTTTTATTAAATTACCATCACCAACTCGCTTCCGCTGCGTTTTATATTCCAACAATTGGTATCGGAGCCGGTCTTTAGGTTTTGTTCAATTTAATTAATTTGGTGATTAATATGCTAGCAATTAAATATTCGTATAGTATGATTTTTTGGAATATTTTGCTAGAATTTGTCTTGCAGGGAAATATGATCCAATTATCATGGCTATGTGATGTTTTTTATTTATTTACGCGTTTTGGTAATTTGGCCCGTTTTGTGGCATGTATAAGTTTTTCCCGTCAGAAAATCTACGGGTAGAGTAGGATTTATTTTTCTTGTAATTTGATGTAAATTCGATGTATTTTATTTTGAATAAAATTGTAATCGAGTTGGAACACTCAAAGTATGGAAGAAAAAGAAGTCCAGCACGAAGAGGAGTCCCGATCAGACGAACCGACCAAGACCGGCAGCATGCCGATCGGGACTCGGCCACCAGCAGCAAACTCGGCCACCAGCAGCAGGCTCGGCCGTGAGTCGGCCACCAGCAGCAGCTCGGCCCGGCAGGCGTGAGTGGGGCAGCGCCGGCAGTCGAGCGTGAGCGGCGAGTCAAGTCGTCCGGTTCGGGTCGTTCAATTCGTTTTTCCGCGAGATGCTTGAAGCAGTGGGAGCAAACGAGCCGAAGATTTTCTCGTTATTCAAAACGAGGAATAAAAGACATGATAATCGGATATAATTGTCCAATTTTAATATTTGTTGGTTTTTTATTGTTTTGATGTATGGCATGTATGGATGTATGCGTGATATGTTTCCTTGCATGTTAGGACGAGAAAATTAAAAACCTTAATTTTTCAAAATAACTAAGTGATTTTAAAATTGATTTTTCAAAATCAAATTGGCCTCCATAATTGGTTTAAATTGTGAAATAATTAGCATGCGCGTTGACATTAGAGTCTTCCTCTACATCGGATGTGCTAAATTATTGGCTCACTGGTTTTAAACTTCAAATTTGATAACAAAAAGGTGAATATTATTTTTTATGATAGGACCTCTCCATCTGTAGGACTATTATCATTAAATAATATTCTAAGGTTTGTTAAATTATGGTGTTCACTTAGGTGTATTAATTAATAAGCTCCCCATCGGAGTCTATGTTAATTAAATACATGGCCAAGAGGAACCAACTATTAATTTTACTTGTCAAAATGTGTCTTGGCTAGATAGTAAAATTAAAGACATTAAAATCTACTTGAAAAAGTATATGTAAACGTCCACACTATCGTGGCTTGCATGTGCGGTTTTTCAAGGTGTTGGTTGATTGCATATATATTGTTTTAGGTTTTTTCAATATATTTTGCGTCGAATTATGTGATGAATGGTGTTTTAATTTTATTCTCAGATGTCTTTCAATCCACTAGCTGTTATTCTCAAAGAAAACAAACTTGATGGCACTAACTTTGCCGACTGGAAAAGAAATCTTGATATTGTCTTGACTGCCGAGGGGCATAAATTTGTTTTAACTGAGGAGAGTCCTTTGGAACCAGAACCGGATGCCACTCCTGAAGAGTTGGCTGAATTCCGGAAATGGAAAAAGTCTGATGAGATGGCTCGCTGTTACATTTTGGCTTCATTAACAAATGTATTGCAGCATCAGCATCAGACGATGGGCTCGGCCGCGGAAATGATGAAAAATCTCACTGAGATATTTGGTCATCAGAACCGGGCGGCTAGGCAAAATGCGATGAGGGTTTTGATGACAACCCAAATGTCTGAAGGGACCCCAGTAAGGGATCACGTTCTTAAAATGATGTCTCATTTGAACGAACTGAGCATACTGGGGGCCACTATCGATGCGGAGTCGCAGGTCGATATTATCTTGGGCAGTTTACCAAGAAGCTTTGAGCAGTTCCGCCTCAACTACAATATGAATCGTAGGACTTACACATTGGCGGAACTTCTGACAGAGCTTCAATCTGTCGAAGGTCTCTTCAAACAAGGTTATCATCAAATTCTTGCAGCAACCGGTGCTGCTTCTTCAAAACCCAAATGGGGAAAGAAGAAAAAGAAGGTTGGCCAGAAGCAAGTGGCAACCTTCAAAGGTAATGGCAAGGCTCCTCAGTCAAAAGCTCCTCAGCCGGAAGTGAACAAAAAGCCGAAGGGCAAGTGCTTCAACTGCGGTCTGAAAGGACATTTCAAAAGTGACTGCCCTAAGAAAGGTACGTCTCATGCACTAGTAGTCAAAACATGTTTGGCTGCCTGTTCCATCACTTCGTGGATAGTGGATTCGGGCTCCTCGGATCATGTGTGTTATGACTCGCAGGGGTTCCAAGTAACCAAGGTACTTAGTACGGATGAGATTACAATAAGCTGGGGCGACTATTCCAGGCTGAAGGCTGTTGCAGTGGGAGTCGTGCAGCTGAAAGTTGATGATAGGATTTTAGTTCTTAATAATGTATTATTAGTACCCGATTTTAGAATGAAATTGATTTCATTTTCTAAATTGCGTCATGATGGATATTCAGTTTCTTTTGAAGATAATGCAATTATTAAAAGAAATGGTGAATATGTTTGCGGGAGTGCTTATAATGAAGAACTTTATATCATCAATGCTGCACCAGCTCCCTTGCATAATTATAAATCGCTTAATTCTTTGACTAATCCTAATAAAAGAAAGGAACTTTCGAGCATAAATCTAACATATTTGTGGCATTTACGATTGGGTCATATTAACCTTAGAAGGATTCAAAGATTGGTGAGCGATGGCCCATTGGATTCGCTCCAAGTTGAGTCATTTCCAATCTGCGAATCCTGCCTGGAAGGTTAAATTACTAAAAGGGCTTTTCAAAGCAAAGGAAATCGTGCACAAAAGGTGTTGGAATTGGTTCATACCGATGTATGTGGTCCAATGAACATCCAGGCTAAGGGTGGTTTCGAATACTTCATCACGTTTATAGATGATTATTCGAGATATGGATACATCTATTTGATGCGACGTAAGTCTGAATCTTTTGATAAGTTCAAAGAATTCAAGGCTGAAACGGAGAAGCGTCATGGGCAGAGTATCAAGTCACTACGATCTGATCGTGGTGGCGAATACCTTAGTGGAGAGTTTTTGGATTTCTTGGCACATGAGGGGATTACTTCCCGACTCACACGGCACAGTACACCACAACAAAATGGTGATGCTGAATGAAGGAATCGTACTTTATTAGAGATGGTTAGGTCAATGATGAGTTATTCTGATTTGCCTATTTCGTTTTGGGGATACGCCTTGAAAACAGCGGCGTACATTCTAAATTTGGTGCCTTCGAAATCAGTTCCAAGAACACCGACAGAACTGTGGAATGGGCGCAAGCCCAGTCTAGGACATGTTCGGATTTGGGGTTCTCCAGCACACGTGCTGAATAAGGAAGCTGATAAGTTGGCATCTCGTACAGAAGTATGAGTGTTTGTAGGATATCCTAAGGGAACGAAGGGTGGCTTATTCTACAGTCCTAAAGACCAGAAGGTCATTGTTAGCACCAATGCCCGATTCTTAGAGGAGGACTATGTGATAAGCCACAAGCCTAGGAGTGAGGTCATTCTAGAAGAACTTAGGGGCGAGATTTCCACAATACCAATTGTGCAAACACCTAGTGTACAACGTATTGACACTATTGTAGATACGCAAACTAAGGACATGCCTCGTCGTAGTGGGAGGGTTGTTCGTCAACCCGAATGTTTCATCGGCGTGGGAGCATCTTCGGACCACTCCCCGGACCAGGATGAAACGGATCCATGTACGTACAAACAGGCAGATCAAGACAAGGATGCTGAATCCTGGAAAACAGCAATGGAATCCGAAATGGGATCTATGGATTCTAACCAAGTGTGGGAGCTAGTAGAACTACCCAATGGGGTAAAACCCATTAGAAGTAAGTGGGTCTACAAGCATAAGAGAGGATCGAAAGGGAAGGTTGAAACCTACAAAGCAAGGCTTGTTGCGAAAGGTTACACTCAGAAAGAGGGCATCGACTACGATGAAACCTTTTCGCCAAAGCAAGGAAAGTACCGATTGCTCAGTATTTCCTCACTAAGGAGGACGCTACGTGGTGGAAAGTCATCAAGCCACAGGATCGTGTTGCTATGTGGGAAGAGTTTAAAGAGCTCTTGGAGGCCGAGTTTTGTCCTTGGCCGGTGCGAGAAGGCCGAATTCGAGCCTTTTTCGAGGCTAAACCGCAGAATATTCCCATTTCGCAGGCAATCGTGGAGTACAACCAACAATTGATCCACATGAAGGATCAAGTGCGGAACGAGCGTGATAAGATCTGTTACTTTGATATGCGGATGAATATAGACTTACGATGGTACATGGCCGGATTTGCTTGCACCACGTTGAAGGAATATCAGGACAGAGCTTTGGCCCATGACTTGTTAAGCCCCAATAATGACACCAATGAAGAACCGAAGAAGCAGAAGATTGCGGGAAATTTTTCTGGTGCTAAGAGTGGCAACTTCCAGAGGTCACAGACGACTAACCGTTTCGCCGAAAGTCGTCACGTTCTGCTAAAGGAAAGAGGAGTTTCCGTTCTGCTCCGGGCACCTCAACTCGCACGGTGACTTGTTATAATTATGGTCATCCAGGCCACGTTAATTTGGAATGCAATTTCCCACCTTTGAAGTGTCACACTTGCGTACAGATGGGACATAGAGCGGCTTATTGTTCCGAACCAAATCAGACTCTGGACACTCGGGCTTCTGCCCCAGCGCCACTTGATCAAGGTGTGAATCAGCGGCAATCTTTTGGTTAGTCTCAGCAGAATTATGGCAGGGGCCGGGGACGGGGTCAGAATGCTGGAGGGGGGAACTCTAGCATCGGTTCGGTACAACCACGAATCTACGAGATGCGTCGAATAGACGAGCCCGACGCGGTGGTGGCCTCAGGTACCATTCACATTTTATCTCATCCAGTTCGTGTACTTTTTGATATGGGTGCCATGCATTCTTTCATTTCCTTGGAGTGTGTATGCCGTTTGAATATAACTTATATGACTGCTTGCGATCCTTTCATTGTGAAACTACCTAGCGGGGATAGAATTGTGGGAAACCGGGATATTAGAGATTTTTCGGTGATTATATCCGGTATAGATTGGTTATCGAATTTGATTGTAGTTGATATGGAAGGCGAGGATGTGATCCTCGGTGAGGATTGGCTTGATAGTCACCAAGCGATTATGAATTACCGTACTAAGGTTATCACCATGATGACTGAAGACGGATCGTAGTACTCATTTTTGGTACGTAAGACGGGCCAATCTAAGTGGCTTATCAGCGCCATGAAGACCGTAAAACTTTTGAATAAAGGTTGCGCGGGCTATTGGTGTTATGCTTTGAAGACGGAAGGGAGCAAAGTCGATTTCTCTTCGATTTCGGTTTTTAATGAGTATTCCGACGTTTTTCCGAACGACCTCCTGGGATTACTACCAGATCGAGAAATAGAATTTTCTGTGGATTTAGAGCCTCATGCGGCTCCGATTTCTAAGGCACCTTATCGGATGGCACCTTCCGAGATGCAAGAATTAAAGAATCAGTTGGGAGAACTTCTGGAGAGAGGGTACATCAGACCGAGCGCTTCGCCTTGGGGCGCGCCTGTTCTTTTTGTGAGAAAAAAGGATGGTTCACTACGTTTGTGCATCGACTATTGTGAGCTAAACAAAGTGACCATCAAGAACAAGTATCCTTTGCCTCGTATAGACAATTTATTTGATCAGTTGCAGGGGGCTGCAGTTTTCTCGAAAATTAATTTTAGATCAGGGTACTATCAACTCAGGGTGAGAGAGTCCGATGTTCCGCAGACTGCATTTCGGACGAGATATGGGCATTATGAATTTGTAGTTATGCCTTTTGGATTGACTAATGCACCGGCAATATTCATGCAGCTAATGAACAAGATATTCATCGAGTACCTCGACAGATGTGTAGTCGTCTTTATTGATGACATTTTGATCTATTCTCGAGATAAGGAGGAACATGCCCGACACTTATGTTTGGTACTAGATATTTTGAGAACCGAGCATCTCTATGCAAAATTCTCAAAATGTGAGTTCTGGTTGGAAGAAGTTATGTTTCTCGGCCACGTGATCTCGGCCGAAGGGGTTCGTGTAGACCCGCAGAAGATTGAGGCAGTGCTAGATTGGGCACCGCCTAAAAATGTTAAGGAAGTTCGTAGCTTTTTGGGCCTTGCTGGGTATTACCGTCGGTTTGTCGAGGGCTTCTCGAAACTCGCTCGGCCGCTTACGAAGTTACTCCAGAAGACAAAAAAGTTTGTTTGGACGGCTGAGAGACAACAGAGCTTCGATGAGCTGAAGAGATGTTTGACTTCAGCGCCGATTCTAGCTTTACCACATGGTAGTGAGGGCTTTGTGGTTTATAGTGACGCTTCGGGTCAAGGTCTTGGCTGTGTGCTTATGCAGCATGATAAGACTATAGCTTTTGCGTCACGACAACTGAAGCCGTACGAGATGAACTATCCTACTCACGATTTGGAGTTGGCCGCAATTGTCTTCACACTCAAGATTTGGCTGCACTATTTGTATGGTTCTCCGTGTCAGATTTATACCGATCACAAGAGCCTGAAGTATATTTTCAGTCAGAAAGAGCTGAACATGAGACAGATACGTTGGTTAGAGTTGATAAAGGATTACTATTTAGAAATTCTTTACCACCCAGGAAAAGCCAATATCGTTGCGGATGCTTTGAGCCACAAATCGGCATCTCTTAAAATGCTCGAGGTTCTTACATCTCAGATGAAGATTCGTCAGGATTTAATTGAGCAAGGAATATAAGTTTGGCTTCAACAAGTACAAGGACAGTTGTGCACTATCGAAATTACTTCGTCCTTGGTTGACGACATCAAAGGGAAATAGTAGAGTGACCCGATGATCTCTCAACTGAAGGTAGATGTAATTAAAGGAAAATCCCCTGGCTCTATGGTTCACGAGGATAGTATTCTGAGATTTCAGGGCAGACTTTGTGTTTCGAATGATCTAGAGTTGAGGCAAAGAATTCTCTGAGACGCTCATGTTACACCTTACTCAATCCACCCCGGAACGAGTAAGATGTACAAGGACTTGAAACGAAATTTTTGGTGGAATAACATGAAGAAGGATGTCACGGAGTTTGTACTACGGTGCTTGATGTGTCAGCAAGTCAAGATCGAACATCAACGACCGGCAGGGTTGTTGAAGCCACTTCCCATTCCCGAGTGGAAGTGGGAAGACATCTCTATGGATTTTATCGCTGGCATGCCGAGAACTAGAGCCAGAATGAATATGATTTGGGTAATCGTCGATCCGTTGACCAAGTCTGCACACTTTTTAGATATTAAAGATACTTGGGGACCAGAGAGATTGGATCGAACTTTTATAGCTGAGATCGTAAGATTGCATGGTGCCTCCAAGACCATTGTTTCTGATCGAGACGGTCATTTCGTATCGTATTTTTGGCAGGCCGTTCATTAGGCTTTAGGTACTGAGTTGAGATTGAGCACGTCCTTTAATCCTCAGTCAGACGGTCATACGGAGAGGACGATTCAGACGTTGGAGGATATGTTGCGGGCTTGCGCCATAGACTGGAATAATGATTGGGAGCTTCACTTGCCGCTGATCGAGTTTTCCTACAATAATAGTTGGCATGCATCGATCAAAATGGCACCATTCGAGGCACTTTATGATAGGTGATGTAGGTCGCCATTATATTGGGATGAGACTTCAGAGCTAATCGGAACAGAGCCGAATATGTTGATGGAAACTAAGGAAAATATTTCTATTATGCAGGACCGGTTGCTGACTGCCCAGAGATACTCGTCATCAACCCCTGGAGTTCAAAGTGGGGGATCATGTACTACTCAAGGTGTCGCCGACCAGAGGGGTTTTCCGCTTCGGGAAAAAGGGGAAACTTAGTCTGAGGTATATCGGACCTTTCAAGATTTTGGACAGGGTTGGAAATTTGGCTTATCGCTTGGCGTTACCTCCTGCTTTGAGTCACATCCATAGTGTTTTTCATGTGTCTCAGTTGAGAAAGTATGTGCCGGATCCGAGTCATGTTATTGACTATAGCGAGATTGATGTAGCCGAGGATATTACCTTTCCGGAAAGACCTGTGAAGATCCTCGAACGTCGTGAGAAACAACTTCGGCATAAGACCATTCAGTTGGTTAAAGTGCAATGGTCGAGGCATGGAGTCGAGGAGGCGACTTGGGAGACGGAAGAGAAGATGCGATTGGAGTACCCCAAACTGTTTATTTCTTAAGTTTCGGGATGAAACTTCTTTTTAGAGGGTGAGAAGGTAATTGTAATACCCGGTTGTAATTCATTCATTTTCATTCAGTAATTATCAGTCTGTAATTGTCACTCAGTAATTCTCACTCATTAATAATCACTCATCATTCATGATTCATTCATTTGCGTTCACTGTTGGCATGTTGTAATCGTATATCAGTTACTGATCGTATTTTCATCTCCGTTTATAGACCGAGACGGGAGTATTATCATTTTCATTGTGATTGATAGCCTTGTACTGGGAATATCATCTTTGGCTTGTGTTAGACTTGTTCACTTTCACATTCGTATGATATGTCGGATCATTCATCAGTCGTAGCGAGGAATCGGAGTTATCGGATTTTTCATCTTGGCCAGCATTGAGTTACGGCCGTAAGGACTTTGGGTTACGGCCGTAACAAGGGTTCGTTGATTTCAAGCCATTTTGGACGAATGGGACTTATGGCCGTAAGGTTTCGGAATACGGCCGTAAGATGAGCAGGTACGACCATAAGGCTTGGCCAATTACGGCCGTACGTGGTCCAGCAGGCTGCCCAGGCATTTTGGCCGAAGGCGAGTTACGGCCGTAAGGAGGGTTGGATACGGCCGTAAGTGGTCTTCGTAAATTTAGGTGTTGTCGGGCAAGGGGGGACTTACGGCCGTAAGGGTTGCGGCATACGGCCGTAAGTCGAGGAAGGTACGGCCGTAAGGCTTGGCCGGATACGCCCGTACGCTGCAGGCAAGCTGCCTGGTCATTTTCGACGAAGGGGGCTTACGCCCGTAAGTTTGGCCGGATACAACCGTATCATCCGAGTTACGCCCGTAAGGTGTGCGGGTACGGCCGTAAGGATGTCGGCAAATGTTTTTGACGAAGGCGGGTTACGCCCGTAACTCAGGAGCGGTTACGGCCGTAAGTCTGTCGGATGGCTTTCGGACGAAGCCGAGTTACGGCCGTACGAGTTGGCCGGTTACGGCCGTAAGGCCGTTGACCTGGAATGTTACGGCCGTAAGAGGGCCGAGTTACGGCCGTAACTTCCGGCAGTATATAAGGATTTGGCTGGGACATTTTTCCTCATTTCTTCATTTCTCCAACTTTATCCGAGAGAGAGGGTTGAGGGAGAGATTTTGCCATCATCAATCATTTGAGTGTGTATTTTTCATCATCTTCATTCATTTGGGAAGCTTGGATACTCGATTTAACTCGTGTTCTTCGGATCGAAGTGGTTGGATCTTCAAGAGGTAATTTCTTCAACATCTTGGATTTCGATTTTGTGTTGAGATATGATGTTTTGTACGCGATAATCATGTTATATGAAGGGATATGCATATGATTATGAGTTTGTATATAGATTCATTGGATTATTGAGGGATTATTCAAGAACACTTTGAATATCGAGTTGGATTTAGGGATTTTCAATTAATTGTTGTTATAATCACGTTTTTGGATATTCATAACGGATTATTGATCGTATTGAAGATGTTTTGTTGGTTTGAAACACTTCTTTGGGATTTGAGGTTGGTATTATTGAGGTTTAGTTGTAATCAATCGAAGTTGGCCACAAAGTGTTCGATATAATGCCCCAATAAACTTGGTTTAATCGTATCGACGTTTTGAGTTCGTTATATTCGTGTTTAATTCGTATATTAAACGGATTGTTGGTAATTGTATTGAATTAAGGTTGTTCGCGCGACCGACACTTCATTTAGGACATTTGTTCGTGGAAGGACATTCTTCATCGGTATTGTGTAAGTTAATTCTTACTCGGTTAAAAGGATATTCATTCCTTTTGTTGTTGATCATTCATAATCATAACTCATTCATCATTGTGTTAATCATATTGAGACTTGTAATTGTCGAATAATCACTTCATTAACGAGGAACGGCGGTTCCAATCATTTCATTGAAACTATCAATCACTTAATTATCACTTTCATATCGGTGAGTCATTCTTGACTTTGTCAGATTATTATTATTCATTGATATTCATTATGGTCATTCTCGTTCATATGACCTTCTGGGTTCATATTGCGTGGCCGGGTGCGGATGTGTGGAATTTTTAGTCGGGCACATGATGGCCATGTATTGGAAGTGATACATTGGACTGTGCACACGGTAACGATTACCTCCGTGAGACTAATTAGGTACAAGGACGGGTGTGTCCGGTCATCCGTCTTGTACACTTGCACATAACACTACGGGCGTACTATGGTACTCCTCTTCAGCGTAATTCATAACTAAGGATATTTCATAACTTCAGATATATCATGATTGTGTAATTTCAACCCTTGAGGATTGTTGTTACGTATGGCGGCCCGTTTGGGGAATTTTGGTTTTCGTGTCACGGCAAGGCAAAGGCACGGGAAGAGCATGCTTGTGGCGAGGAGTCCTAGTGATACTAGTAGGGGCCCCGATTATTACATTTGTTTCGATCATTTGATCATTTCCGTCATTTGTATTTTCTGCTGCAAATTCCGTTTGAGATGTTTAATTGTTCAGAGTGGTGTATTTTATCTCCATATAAAATATACTAGTATTCGGTTTTGTCCTGGTATGTTGTACTTAAACTCCTCATCGGAGTACTTGGTAATATAATGTGGTTCGGTACTACAATTATATTATTTTAATTCATCATTTTCATTTGCCTGGTGGGTCCCAGTCGGGGAATCACGGCACTGTAATATCCGCCTAGTTTGGGGTGTTACAGAGTTGGTATCGGAGCGTGGTCTTGAATACTACCCTCCAAGTCATGTCTCATTTGAAATCATCGTCATCGGACTAGTATCATTGGACTTTCTCATCACGTGTGACCTGTGCAAATGCCGAGCCAATCAGACCAAGAACTGTAAGATTTCTAATGCCATGGTATAATTTCTGGCAAGAATCATTCATTCATAATTCATCAGTTAACAATCCTCAACCATCATTTTCATTTGACCAGGACGGTCATGTTAACTCGTTAATCACTCAATTCATTTCATTATTCAGTTGTTGATCAGGAAGATCAAATCATTAATTATGTTATCTTGTTCAAGATAATCATGTCACCTCAGTTAATCATTCATGTAATCACTGTGTTAGAGCGCGTATGCTCATTTTCATCATCTCATGTCATAATCATAACGTGATATTCATGCGGGAAATATAATCATCATGTGACTTTCCTACTTCAGTGTGGAGAGGGCAAGAAGAGGACGTGGAGGACGAGGCCGTGGAGCGGGCCGAATCCCGAGAGCTCGTGTGAATACACGTGCAAACGCGAGAAATAATGCAAATTCATCGAGCAGCGATGCTGCCACTCATTCACCTGGACACGATCATTCACTAACGGGGAGTCGTACCCGAGACACGGCTCAGTCAGAAGGTGTCCGGGTTGACCCACTCGCTTTTATGCAGGGCATGATGGCCCAAATGACCCAGATGGCACAGCTGATGGAGACGATGCATAACTCCATCAATCAAAATCAACAGGCTCCTCCGCCGCCACCTCATAGGCAAGAGAGGAATGTGAGCAATATCATCGGCGACATCTCTCGCCATAGGCCACCTACTTTTGAGGGCTTGTCTGAGCCGGCAGATATTATTCATTGGCTCGAGCATTTCGAGAAGTTGTTTGCTATGGTAGAGTGTCCCGAAGGACACAAAGTTTCTGTTGCAGCTTACTACCTGGGCAAGAGCGCACATTCTTGGTGGTTGTCGTTGAAGCCCACCGAAGGATCATGTACTTGGGATCAGTTCAAAACTCTCATGATGGAGAGGTATTATCCGGCCCCGCTCAGAGAGGCCAAACTGTCAGAATTACTCACCCCCGACCCTCAAGTGACGAGGATGTTCTCGCCATTGCCGAGAAATTTCAGGAACTTCTCCCGTCGCCTCATCTATCATTCATTCCGAGGCAGATAAGATTAAGTATTTCAGCAAGAGGCTGAAACCCCGTATGAGACTACAGTTGCTTAATCATAATTGCACCACGTTGGCTGAATTCATTGAGAAAGCTCTTACCTATGAGCTTACTGCTAAGGAGATTGCTAAGCAGCAACCTTCATCTGCTAGCAAGAAGTCCAAGAACTGTAATCAGTCTGACGGCAGTCAGGCCACTCTCAAGAAACCTCGTGCGGGCTCTGCTTTTTCTGAGCGACCTCCTGTGACGTCTAAACCCGCGTAATCTCAGTCACGAGCAGCCAGCTCGGCCATCACCTGTTATAACTGTGGGGATCTTGGTCATGTCAGCACCAAGTGTCCGAGATAGTCTGTCACGTGTCATAACTGTGGAATTGTTGGGCATAAGGCCCGTTTTTGCTGTAGGGACTCCAAACCTACTCATACGTCATCTCAAGCCCCTAAGTAGTCAGCCGTTCAGAATCAGGCCACTCAATCAGCGTCGTTTAAAACGACAGGAGCGACTAAAGGTGGAGCCTATAGCCAACAGACGGGAGCGTCCGGTGCCGGGACTAGCAAGCCCCGGATTTATGAGATGAAGAAGACCGATGATCCCGAGGCCCGAATGATCTCAGGTACACTCGATATTCTATCTCAACCTGTGTGTACCCTTTTTGATACTGGTGCATCGCATTCATTCATTTCCGAGTCATGTTTGAGTAGACTACGTCTGGGTAGTGCTACTAGTTGTGAGCCTTATGTCATTGGCCTACCTGATGGTAGACGAATTATCGGTAATCGTGAGATTCAGAATTGTCCGATTCAGTTTCATGGTCGTGTATGGCCAGCGGACCTAATCGTATTAGATTTGCCGAGGGACGACGTCATCTTGGGTATTGATTGGATGGATCGTCATGATGCGATCATTAGTGTCCGTAAGCGTATGATCACTATCATTTCCGACGATGGGGTTGAATGTGTGTTTCAGGGAGGTAATCCCGGCTGTTCTGGTAAGGTCATTAATTTGATAAAAGCAGTGCGATTACTCAGTCAGGGATGTGTGGTTATTGGTGCTACATGACCAAAACCGAGAAATCATCAGTAATGTTGATGGATATTCCGGTAGTGAGGGAGTATGCCGACGTTTTTCCAGACGAGTTACCTGGTTTGCCTCCACAGAGAGATGTGGAATTCACGACTGAGTTGGAGCCTGGTACGTCTCCGATATCGAAGGCACCGTACCGGATGGCCCCGACCAAAATTCAGAAATTAAAGAACCAACTTGAGGAGTTGTTCGAGAAGGGTTATATCCGACCGAGTGCGTCTCCGTCGGGAGCACCAGTGTTGTTTGTCAAGAAGAAGGATGGTTTGTTTCGTTTATGTATTGATTATCGAGAGTTGAACAGGTTGACAATAAAGAATAAGTATCCCTTACCCCGCATTGATGATCTCTTAGATCAACTTCAGGGAGCTTCAGTATTTTCCAAGATCGACTTAAGATCTGGATATCACCAATTGCGGATTCGAGAGTCGGATATCGCGAGGACGGCGTTTCGGACACGCTATGGTCATTATGAGTTCGTAGTTATGCCGTTCGGGCTAAATAATGCACCTGTGGTATTCATGGAGTTAATGAATCGGGTTTTCATCGACTTTTTAGATCAGTTTGTTGTTGTCTTCATCGATGATATTTTGATTTATTCTCGTAGCCGCGAGGAACACGAGGTTCATCTTCATCAGGTTCTCGACGTGTTGAGACGAGAGCAACTTTATGGAAAGTTTTCCAAATGTGAGTTCTGGATGTCCGAAGTGACTTTTCTCGGACATGTAATTTCATCAGACGGAGTTCGTGTCGACCCTCAGAAGACGGAGTCTATCCGAGATTGGTTACCTCCGAAGAATGTTAAGGAAATCCTAAGTTTTCTCGGATTAGCGGGCTATTATCGGCGATTTGTGGAGGGATTTTCTAGAATTGCTCAACCCTTGACGAACCTTTTGCGAAAGGATAAGAAATACACGTGGTCCGACGCGTGTCAGCGGAGTTTTGAGGAACTCAAGAGCCGGTTAATGTCAGCACCTGTACTTTCCTTGCCGCAAGGGACGGAGGGATTTGTGGTTTATAGTGATGCGTCCGGACAGGGTCTCGGATGTGTACTCATGCAGAATGGAAAGGTTATTGCTTATGCTTCACGGCAATTGAGACCTTACGATGTTAATTATACAACTCATGACCTGGAGCTAGCAGCCGTGGTGTTCGCATTGAAGATTTGGCGTCATTATCTTTATGGCGTTACTTGTCAGATATTCACCGATCATAAGAGTTTAAAGTATATATTTACTCAGAAGTAGTTAAATATGCGACAGAGGCGGTGGTTAGAACAAATCAAAGATTATGATATCGAGATCCTTTACCACCCGGGCAAGGCGAACGTTGTCACTGACTCCTTGATTCGTAAGTCCGTTCAGGAGCAGATGCTTGCTTGTTTAACAGTTCAGAAGGAGCTTCAGCAGGAATTCATTAGACCCGAGATCGAGGTCTGGCTTCAGCAAGTTCAGGGACAGCTTTGTATGTTAGAGATTTCATCGTCACTTGAGGAGGAAATCAGGGAGAATCAAGGTTCAGACCCAGCATTGTTGCGCATCCGTGAGGATGTGGCTCAGGGGAAAGCCCCTGGATTCGTGGTCCACGAGGATGGACTTTTGAGATTTAAGAATCGGTTGTGCGTACCGGCGAATGTCGAGTTGAAAAACTCTATTTTGAGAGAAGCTCATGCTACCCCTTATTCTGTTCATCCGGGGTCCAGCAAGATGTACAAGGACTTGAAACAAAATTATTGGTGGAGTAATATGAAGCGAGAAGTCGCAAAATTTGTTTCGAGATACTTAACCTGTCAACAAGTCAAGATTGAACATCGGCGACCGGCGGGTATGCTGAAACCTCTCCCTATTCCAGAGTGGAAGTGGGAAGACATTTCTATAGATTTCATCACGAGTTTCCCGACGAGTCGTCGTGGCATGAATACGATCTGGGTGATTGTGGACCGCTTAACTAAATCAGCTCATTTCCTTGAGATCAAGGATACGTGGGGTCCTGAGAGACTGGCTCAGTTGTTCATCAAGGAGATAGTGAGACTGCACGGTACTCCTAAGAGTATCGTTTCCGATCGTGACGGACGATTTGTGTCTCATTTTTGGAAATCAGTTCATCGTGCTATAGGAACTCAGCTCAATCTCAGTACCGCCTTTCATCCTCAGTCCGACGGACAATCATAGAGGACTATACAGACATTAGAGGACATGTTGAGGGCATGCGTCCTCGATTGGAAAGACGATTGGGAAGCCCAACTACCATTGATCGAGTTCACGTATAATAATAGTTGCCATGCCTCCATTAAGATGGCACCTTACGAGGCCTTGTACGGTCGTCGTTGTCGATCTCCTTTGTGTTGGGATGACTTGTCAGAATCAATCGGCACCGAGCCCGATATGCTTATAGCCGCCCGTGAGAAGGTAGCTTTGATCAAGAGTCGTATGTTGACAGCTCAGAGTCGACATAAATCATATGCAGATAATCGTCGTCGACCACTAGAGTTCAAGACGGGTGACCACGTTTTGGTCAAGGTATCCCCGAGTCGAGGTATTTTTCGTTTCGGAAAACGGGGGAAGTTGAGTCCGAGATTCATTGGACCGTTTGAAATTTTGGATCGAGTAGGCGAGTTAGCTTATCGATTGGCTTTACCTCCGGCATTGAGCCGAATTCATAATGTGTTTAACGTCTCTCAGTTGCGGAAGTATGTTGCCGACCCGAGCCACATACTTCAGTTCGATGAAATCGAGATCGCGGATGATCATTCGTACGAGGAGCGTCCTGTACGAGTGTTGGAGCGGTGAATCAAACAGTTGAAGAACAAGACGATTCATTTGGTCAAGATTCAGTGGTCTAGACACGGAGTCGAAGAGGCCACTTGGGAAACCGAGGAGAGTATGCGGGAGAGTTATCCCGAGTTGTTTGACCCTCAGTTTCGGGGACGAAACTCTTTTAAGGGGGGGAGTATGTAATACCCGGTTGTAATTCATTCATTTTCATTCAGTAATTATCAGTCTGTAATTGTCACTCAGTAATTCTCACTCATTAATAATCACTCATCATTCATGATTCATTCATTTGCGTTCACTGTTGGCATGTTGTAATCGTATATCAGTTACCGATCGTCATTTCATCTCCGTTTATAGACCGAGACGGGAGTATTATCATTTTCATTGTGATTGATAGCCTTGTACTGGGAGTATCATCTTTGGCTTGTGTTAGACTTGTTCACTTTCACATTCGTATGATATGTCGGATCATTCATCAGTCATAGCGAGGAATCGGAGTTATCGGATTTTTCATCTTGGCCAGCATTGAGTTACGGCCGTAAGGACTTTGGGTTACGGCCGTAACAAGGGTTCGTTGATTTCAGGCCATTTTGGACGAACGGGACTTACGGCCGTAAGGTTTCGGAATACGGCCGTAAGATGAGCAGGTACGGCCGTAAGGCTTGGCCGGTTACGGCCGTACGTGGAACAGCAGGCTGCCCAGGCATTTTGGCCGAAGGCGAGTTACGGCCGTAAGGAGGGTTGGATACGGCCGTAAATGGTCTTCGTAAATTCAGGTGTTGTCGGGCAAGGGGGGACTTACGACCGTAAGGGTTGCGGCATACGGCCGTAAGTCGAGGAAGGTACGGCCGTAAGGCTTGGCCGGATACGCCCGTACACTGCAGGCAAGGTGCCTGGTCATTTTCGACGAAGGGGGCTTACGCCCGTAAGTTTGGCCGGATACAACCGTATCATCCGAGTTACGCCCGTAAGGTGTGCGGGTACGGCCGTAAGGATGTCGGCAGATGTTTTTGACGAAGGCGGGTTACGCCCGTAACTCAGGAGCGGTTACGGCCGTAAGTCTGTCGGCTGGCTTTCGGACGAAGCCGAGTTACGGCCGTACGAGTTGGCCGGTTACGGCCGTAAGGCCGTTGACCTGGAATTTTATGGCCGTAACTTCCGGCAGTATATAAGGATTTGGCCGGGACATTTTTCCTCATTTCTTCATTTCTCCAACTTTATCCGAGAGAGAGGGTTGAGGGAGAGATTTTGCCATCATCAATCATTTGAGTGTGTATTTTTCATCATCTTCATTCATTTGGGAAGCTTGGATACTCGATTTAACTCGTGTTCTTCGGATCGAAGTGGTTGGATTTTCAAGAGGTAATTTCTTCAACATCTTGGATTTCGATTTTGTGTTGAGATATGATGTTTTGGACGCGATAATCAGGTTATATGAAGG
This sequence comes from Orobanche coerulescens, assembly GCA_033398695.1. NCBI lineage: Eukaryota > Viridiplantae > Streptophyta > Magnoliopsida > Lamiales > Orobanchaceae > Orobanche > Orobanche coerulescens. The sequence continues at coordinate 58,349,099 of CM065809.1, read as the reverse complement.
GATATGCATATGATTATGAGTTTGTATAAAGATTCATTGGATTATTGAGGGATTATTCAAGAACACTTTGAATATCGAGTTGCATTTGGGGATTTTCGATTAATTGTTGTTATAATCACGTTTTTGGATATTCATAACGGATTATTGATCGTATTGAAGATGTTTTGTTGGTTTGAAACACTTCTTGGGGATTTGAGGTTGGTATTATTGAGGTCTAGTTGTAATCAATCGAAGTTGGCCACAAAGTGTTCGATATAATGCCCCAATGAACTTGGTTTAATCGCATCGACGTTTTGAGTTCGTTATATTCGTGTTTAATTCGTATATTAAACGGATTGTTGGTAATTGTATTGAATTAAGGTTGTTCGAGCGACCGACACTTCATTTAGGACATTTGTTCGTGGAAGGACATTCTTCATCGGTATTGTGTAAGTTAATTCTTACTCGGTTAAAAGGATATTCATTCCTTTTGTTGTTGATCATTCATAATCATAACTCATTCATCATTGTATTAATCATATTGAGACTTGTAATTGTCGAATAATCACTTCATTAGCGAGGAACGACGGTTCCAATCATTTCATTGAAACTATCAATCACTTCATTATCACTTTCATATCGGTGAGTCATTCTTGACTTTGTTAGATTATTATTATTCATTGATATTCATTATGGTCAATCTCGTTTATATGACCTTCTCGGTTCATATTGCGTGGCCGGGTGCGGATGTGTGGAATTTTTAGTCGGGCACATGATGGCCATGTATTGGGAGTGATACATTGGACTGTGCACACGGTAACGATTACCTCCGTGAGACTAATTAGGTACAAGGACGGGTGTGTCCAGTCATCCGTCTTGTACACTTGCACAGAACAATACGGGCGTACTATGGTACTCCTCTTCAGCATAATTCATAACTAAGGATATTTCATAACTTCAGATATATCATGATTGTGTAATTTCAACCCTTGAGGATTGTTGTTACGTATGGCCCGGCCCGTTTGGGAATTTTGGTTTTCGTGTCATGGCAAGGCAAAGGCACGGAAGAGCATGCTTGTGGCGAGGAGTCCTAGTGATACTAGTAGGGGCCCCGATTATTCCGTTTGTTTGATCATTTGATCATTTCCGTCATTTGTATTTTCCGCTGCAAATTCCGTTTGATATGTTTAATTGTTCAGAGTGGTGTATTTTATCTCCATATAAAATATACTAGTATTCGGTTTTTTCCTGGTGTGTTGTACTTAAACTCCTCATCGGAGTACTTGGTAATATAATGTGGTTCGGTACTACAATTATATTATTTTAATTCATCATTTTCATTTGCCTGGTGGGTCCCAGTCGGGGATTCACGGCACTGTAATATCCGCCTAGTTTGGGGTGTTACAGTAATACCCGTACTTTTTATTAACTGTTTGACCTTGCCGTTCTTCCTATTTTGTCGCTCTGTAAACTTTTTGCGATGTTGTCGATATTGTTATAGAGTTTCGTCTCTTGTTTGGATCTTGATCGTGGTTTTTTAGACCTTGCGGAAGTGTTCTGGGTCAGAGAAATAGTGCACGCTAGGCCTAGGCTAACGCACTCTAATTCTTCTTGAGTAGCGCACGCTAATTCTTCTTGAGTAGCGCACGCTAGCTTTGAGCCGTAGCGCACGCTAAGGGACCAGTCAGGTCAGAACCAGTAACTTATTCTGTTCTATGGACTAGCAATTAGCGCACGCTAGGAGTTAGCTAGCGCACGCTATTCATGGTCAGTAGCGCACGCTATCACGTCTGTAGCGCATGCTAACAGGCTAGGTCGACAGAGGCAGTGAGATTTTCAGACTGTCTGGACTATCAGGTAACGTACGCTAAATTTCGGCTAGCGCACGCTAAAGGAAGGCCATTAGCGCACGCAATGGTATACTTAACGCACGCTAACGGGGCCGACAGAAACCACTGGACTACCCGGTGACCCTGCTAGCGCACACTAATATTAGAGGCGTAGCGTGCGCTAGACTGGGCAAGTATATATTGGACATTTGACTTCCCTTTCGTCATTTATTCATCTTTTCACTCATTTTCGATGGGAGAAGCTCGGGAGAGGCGATTTTGGATGGTTGGAGGCGATCCTTCTTCATATATCAACATCTTTGGTTGAAGAACAAAGATTTCACTACATATAATCCATTCCATCTTCCAAATCAAGGTAAACATCCTTAGAACCCTAATTTTTGGGAATTTTGGCATTTTTCTTAGATTCGTCCGATTTATCCATTTCGAAGCTTGAGAACCTTGAGATTATGATGTATCTACCCCGTATACATGTTTCCCCTACGATTTTACGATTTGGTTTGCACCGTGTTGGGACTTGGGTTTGGGTGATTTTCCAACCCTTAGTTGTTTACTCTCATAGTTTCGTGAATCGTAGCTGGGTTTCGAGAGTTTCTTTGTGAGTTATAAGTATGGATTATTGATTATAATATCCTTTGCGAATCATTAGGTACTGGAAGTGCGTTCTTGGACCTACCGAACTCATACTCTCTTCCGTTCGATTTCTCGATGTCTCAAAGGCAAGTATATATTTATGATTGTACGTTCTCGACTTTGAAAGTAAGATATATGAATGGCATGATTATTAATATCCACTCTGGGATGGGCCGATGGGTTCTCTGAGGGTTTCGTAGCCTCTAGTGCGATTCCACGGATAATATGAGTTAACCACTCTGGGATGGACCGACGGGTCCTCTGAGGGTTCCGTAGCCTCTGGTGTGGTTCCACGGTTGATCATGTATGTATTGATGTGATGCTATGAGATTTAGTTATTCCGGAATACAAATCTTGAAATGATGAATTTATGGTTACTTTTACTTTATTGTCGAGGAGTATTGTATTTTATATTCGATATACTTGCACTAGCTATTCGATGGCTAACCCCTTTATAGGGGGGAATACTTTTTATGTATTTCAGGTTCCAGGAGAGCGGACAAGCAGGTATCGGATCGGCATGAAGATGATGGGCAAGCGTGATACTATGTCTTATCTCCGGTTATATTTTGTGTTCCTCCATTCAGTGTTGTTGTACTGGAATGGTTATTGAATCGTCGAGTATTCTTTTTCAGTTTCCTTGATGTTCCGGCCTGCGTTGCCGAGGTATTGGTTCTTTTTGTGAGGTATTTGGATATTTTGGATATGGTTTGAATACCATTTGTATCGTCCTTCATTTCATTTTATTTGGACCTTCTCGGTTAAGTTTTATAATTCTGCGTATGATTAGCCTTGTGGGTCCCACGGCGGGGCTCACGGCGCTGTAATATTCCCTGAATAACTTGGGGTTGTTACAACATGATTATCTGATGAAATTCCTGAAATGATTATCTTGAACAAGTTAACAAGATTGATAATTCGATCCACAAGATCAACAACTGAGCAATGAGATTGACTGAGTGATTAATGAATTAACATGATCGACGAGATCAAAAATGATGATTGAGGATTGTTGACTGATGAATGAGTTGATCCTTTTCGCTTGCACAGGTCACACGTGCTCCAAAACAATTAGTCATGAATCAATCGTAACACTAATATCACATATAAGTTTCAACAAAACATGTATAATCAATGACATAATGAATGTATGAACATAAAGAGAATCAGTCCTTACACGGGTCCTATGAAGCTTCGAGGTCTTGCGATATTAGTCTTCACTGACGACGACTCGATGAATGAATGACTCGTGTAGTCGTACAAATTTCACGACTCACAAAACCCGACTATCCAGATTATCATAACCTGACAGTCCCACTACTACCGCATCGGTAGAGCCACATAACACACATATCAGGGTATCTCACAACCCAACGCTCTGATACCATCTTCTATAACACCCCCAAATCTCACTGGGTTACTACAATGCCGTGGACCCACACCCGGAGATCCACCTGGCGACCATGACTAAAATACATTAAATTAACCAACAAGGGAGATCACAGTCCCTACCATGATATCTGACACAATATTCCGATAAGGAATTTCAACGACAAAAGTGGGCCTACATGGCCAAAATAAAATACAATGACATCCATTTGCCTTGCTCGGATAATACAACATGACAACAACTAACAAAACTGAAGTACACTCCAACTGACTAACCAACATGAATATCTCGGACTAGTATCGCTCGAATGCCTCGTCGCCATCGTCATGCCCCTGTGTCTCAACTCTCTCCACGCAAGCACCTAAAACATGAAAACATGTTCCGCCCCCACGGAGTCAGTCATCCAGATAATGAACATCAAATACATGTATAACATGATATGCATCCAAAGGCAGAATGAAACGGTATAATGATAATAATAATACGAGATGCTCGCAAACCAAGGTAAGAACCGAGCATTCGTGAAACACTATGCCCACGGCATACTATTAATACATGTTCAACAGGTTAGAACATATGTGCCCAATAGCGAATCATAATTATAGAACACCACAATGAATTACACAACATGAACCAAGCCAGAACTGAATTAATTCTGAATCACAATGCCCGAAGTCTCCAATAAAATTACCAAGACATCACTAAGGCCTGAAAGTCACTCAGTTGAAGCTGTCAATCAACACAGTCACCTGAGCCAAAACAGCCCGAAGTTGTATTAATGAGGGCCGAAGCCACAGCACGAAGTCGTAGCGCAATGAGACCATCCAATGGCCGTGACCTACTGAGCTGTAGGTGTTGGGAAACCAACCCCGAAGGTTCAAGCCCCAAACATAACCATAATGAGATCATAAACATGACTGTGACCTACTGAATTGTAGGTGTTGGGAAACCAACCACGGAGGTTCAAGCTCCAAGCTTACCCATAATGAGATCACCAGTGACCGTGACCTGCTGAAGTGCAGGTGCTGGGAAACCAACCGTGAAGGTTCAAGCCCCAGACTTACCCATAATGAGATCATAACCATGACCGTGACCTACTGAGCTGTAGGTGTTGGGAAACCAACCGCGAAGGTTAAACCCCCAAGCTTACCCAACGAGCACTAGCCGAGACTAGCCTCCAAAACACAATTAACCACAAACGGCAATGATTTGAAGATTATTGAAATCACAAGAATGGTAGTGTGCTGCCTTGAGTCGGCCAACACGACGACAGTAACTCACGGATGGGCACCGTCCTCGACAGTCCCAATTCAATACCTCGATTGCCTTAGAATGGCCAAATGATAACAATGATGCAGCGGATGATTCAACACTTTGATTGCCTTAGAATGCCCAACCAATAACAATGATACGATGAAGGATTGAACACTTCGATTGCCTTAGAACGGCCAATCGATAACAATGATACAATGAATGATTGAACACTTCGATCGCCTTAGAACGGCCAATCGATAACAATGATACAATGAATGATTGAACACTTCGATAGCCTTAGAACGGCCAATCGATAACAATGATACGAAGAATGCCTCGGCACCTTTAATCGGTTACCGATGACAAGGATGAGAAATGAATTACGCCCATGCCTTCAATCAGCCAATACAACATCAATGACAAAACACCAACATCAATAACCATGATTACAATGATGTCCTAGTTCACCATCAATATCATCAACAACAATCGATACATCGATACCGCGAACCGGCTATCGACAATAACATTAACAACGAGTATCCTAAGGCCTTGAACCGGCCATTACTGAACGATAATAAACATTTGTCATAATTGCCGAATAGTATCGCATCGAACGATCCCTCAATATCAATAAATTCATGAAGAGACTAAGTCTCGTAATGATACAACACATTCATACATATATATGATAACATTAATCTCATTGACTAGTACAATTATAAAACTTGCCTCAAACTGACGGCGAGAAAGTCCTCCTTTATGGAATTCTCGGTCGCTCGAACAACCTTGAATAACACAATTACCAACGATTCGCTTAATATACAAATCCACGTATAGTCATAACCAAAACGAAAGGTTGATACAACACTACCCAACTAATTGGGGCAATTAGACAACCACGTTACAAACAATCTTCCATTGCTTACAACTAATCCCAATTATATCGAAAACCAACCTCCAGATGAGTGATTCAAACCAACAAAACATGAACAATGGAATCAAAAATCCAATAGGAGTACACAACCCGAGATTCCAACAAGATCTAATCGAAACCCCAAATTCCAAAATCAACATCCAACATGTTCTTGAATAATCCTCCAACAATCCAATGATAATTCTTAAAAACTCATAATCATATGTATATCCCTTCACATATCATGATTACAACATCCAAAACATCATATTCCCACTGAAAGATCGAAATCTAGGGTTTGAAGAGATTACCTTAGATTTAGGATGAAGAATCCAAAAGATGTTGTTAGTCCACACAAGAACTCAAGGAGGATGAAATCTCTGAGATTGACGATGATAAATCGCCCAAGAATTCGCACAAAAGTCGCCCAAGGAGAATGAATGAAGAGGAGGATGAAATGAGCTTCTTCTCCAAAAAAATCTGCTGAAAAGGGGTGATTTGACTCGCGTGCCGCGCCCTGGACTGAGTGTACCGCGGCCCGTGGCCGAAACACTGCTCCCAGCCCAGTTTAGTGCCGCGGCCCGGCCACGGCCCGTATTGGGCCGCGGCGCGCAGTATAGCCGCGTCAGGCTGCCCTGCATGATGTGTGTGCCGCAGCGCACACTCCCCTGTGCCGCGGCACACACTGCTCGTGACCAAAAAGTGATGAAAAACGACCCGGAAAGAGAATAAACGTCATAGAACTCAAAACTTGGGAACAAAAACATGAAATGGAAGTGCGGGAACCCCAAAACGGCGGATCCGAGCATGATTACGAGAGTTGGCCCAAAATAGCTCGAACCGAACAAGAAAGAGAAATTCGAAATGATATGAACTCCAACATCAACATCAACTTACTGAACAATTACAACGATCATGATAATATCCTCATCTCGATTCCCAAACAGGGTTAAACGACGAATGATAACTGATACCGGGTCCAAAAAATTTTGAGTGACAATTACTGAATGATAATAAATGAATTCACAACCGGTTATTACAACTATCTAGTCAACTTACGTTATGACAAGTAAAATTAATAGTTGGTGCTCTTGGCCATGTATTAAATAACATAGATTCCGATGGGGAGCTTATTAATTAATACATCTAAGTGAATACCATAATTTAACATCTTTAAAATATTATCTTTTAAATAATAGTCCTACAGATGGGGAGGTCCTATCATAAAAAATAATATTTACCTTATGTTATCATTTGAAATTTTAAACTAGTGAACCTATAATTAGCACATCCGATATGGAAGAAGACCCTAATGTAACGCGCATGCTAATTACTTCACAATTTAAATTAATTATGGAGGCCAATTTGATAAAATTAAATCAATTTAATCACTTAGTTATTTTAGCCTAAAGGTTTTTAATTTTCTCGTCCTAGCATGCAGAAAACATATCACGCATACATTCATACATGTCATATATCAAAACAATAAAAACCAATATAAAGCATAGATAATTAAATTATCCAATTATCATGGTCTTCTTCCTTGAGTTGAATCCGAGAAAGTCTTCGACTCGATCTCTCCCATTGAATCAAGCATCTCGTCACTCCTCCCCGGCCGGGTCGTGGATTCCAAAATTAAAATTTCACTTTTATGCAAATTAATTACATAAAAAAAATTCTAAATCCCGACTCTCCAGCGGACGCAACGAACTACGGCGAAACGAACTGGACCAAAACTGGACGACCCGACCCAAACCGGTGAACCGGCCCGGACCAGGCTTCCCGCGGCCCTCGGCGGCGAGCTCAGCTTCAATGTCTTGCTCAGCGGCCCGTGTCTTCTTTCTTTATCATGCTTGCCATCCGATTCTCGATCCAGATTGCTCTATTTCTTCGTGATCCCATCTTTTCAGAATTTGATTACAATTTTACACAAAATAAAATACATCGAAATTACAGCAAGATTACACGAAAAAAAATAAAACACCTAGATCTACCCGTGGATTTTCTCACGGGAAAAACCATTACATGCCTCAAACCGGGCTAAAACCAACAATTGTAAAAATAATAAAAATAAATAAATAAACCATTCACATAAACCATGATAATTGGATCATATTCCCTGCAAGAACACATCTAGCAAAATACACCAACATCAAATTACATGAATATTTAAATTGCTATCAATTAATCATCAAAGTTAATTAAAATAGCAAAAACCTAAAATTCTCGCTCCGATACCAATTGTTGGAATATAAAAACCAGCGGAAGCGAAGTTTGGGAAAGTTTGATAAACACGTTTTATGCACCCACGAGCATAAGATCTATTTAGGCATGCTAATTAATTAATTACTAAGATTAATAAGCAATTTAAATATTATTTAAATTTATTAAATAGATATGTTGGAGTTGATATATTCTAATCTAGATCTAAAAGATCATAGGATATTACCTTTGAAGTGAAGTGGTTGCTTTCGTCTTGATCACCTTATATTTCTACCTTTAGACCTTCTAGAGTATGATCCGCCTTAACCCGGACGTTGTGTGGGCAACGAACTACCGGACCTTGCTTGGACTTCTATGGATCGGCCGAAACCTTTTTGTATGTGGTCACTCGATTTTTCCTTATTTTTTAGCATTGCATGAACACTCTTATAAAATTTGATGTGTTATCTAAATTGTAGAATCAAAGAAACAATCTAGATCTACAACCTAATATATTGAGTCTATTAATATCAAATCAATCCACTAAAGAATTAATATTGCACTTCCAACCTAAATCCAAACTTACAAAATCGGGATCCTTATTTAAATATATTATTTTCAAGATATCGAATGTTCATTAATTAATTATAAACTACTGACAGCTTTAATTAATTAATATCTTATCCAAGAGTAGTACCACTCGAACCTTATTATTATATCGGAATTAAATCCACCTGCAGGGTTTAATATAATAATCATTATCGAGCTCCTCAAGGGGACATCATCAACCCGCACGAGTCGGGACATGATTTTTTCTAGTAATAATAATAACTGTCATATAAATAACATTATTGCCCAAGATACGAAGCTTATTGAGTTGATCATTTTGACTCTCACCCATGGTAAATCAAAGCAATAAGTATTATAAATACACAATTAAATATTACATACTTAGAATTAAGAAATAATAATTATTCGAGATTTACGCTCTTCTTACAGTCAGTACAGAAGACACTTTCTCACCTCGATCCAGTTCAACGTATGCAAATACGCTAACGTATGCTAATAGTCAAGACCAACTAATCTCAAACATACACTACAACTTTTCATATAATTTTTCTAATAATTATATAGGTTGTGAACTATTATATTATTTCATAAGGCACCGATAATGTGATCTTCCGTGTGACACCAACACACCACATTATCTACAATATAAAATAATTAGACATTTCATTTGCATAACCATAACGTGAATAAATATGCAAAACATGTGAATAAATGTAATTAATATTCTCATATATAGTTACAGGGAAATGTTAGGAATACTTGTTAGATTTCGATGATGTCATTAATTTAAAATCAAATGTTTATTAATTGGCGAAATGTAAGGAAGAACCAAATGAGTATCTTCCATAGGCCAAAATGTGTTAAGTATAAAATTGGCAAAGTGTAAAGAAGAACCAAATGAGTGTCTTCTGTAGGCCAAAGTTAGTTAGGCTGAAAATCGGCTAAGTACTAAAGTACAGTCTAGTCTATCAGAGAAGTACAGCCGACTCCAATCAGAGTAGCCCTGGTCAACTAAAATTTATCAGAGAAGTTTGACCAGACTGCAGCCAAGGTACCTCAGGGAAGTCACCTGATCAGACAAGTCTCAAACAGTGAAGCAGCAGAGACGACCTACCTGCAGAGAAGTAATCTTCACATCATTCTACTCAACTACAGCCTAGTACTCCAAGTCCACGTCAGCATGCTTTGAAAAGTCAAATATTACGGAAAGCTCACATGCAACGTGAAGAGACAAATTGGAGTGATTCCCGCAAGAGATATGATTTATTTAAATCATCCTGACCCACCGTGAAGACTTTAATCCTTTTATATTCAAAAGATTCGGCGCTCACATGCAGAAGTCCTCACAACGGTCGGAAGATAAAATTAAATAATGGGAATCCAGCCTTGCAACGTTCAGAAAAGATTAAACAATGAAGTCTCCCTCCAACGGACGGATTTGTTCAGATTTGCAACGGCTACAAGGAAGAAGCTCAGAGATCGTGATCTATATATATCTGAAGATTTGAAACTGAGCAAACACCGGTGCGAACATATACTCTAGCGATCAAAGCAAACAAAGCAATCTCAAGCAATCAAATAGCATCGTGAAAAAGAGCAGATCCAAAAAGTTCATATTCAAGGAAGCTCTTTAGTTGGAGAAGACAAACACTCTTGTCTATAAATCTTGAGTACCGGGGTACTTCACTGGTTGAAGTAAGTGACTGTAAAGGCATCCGAGGATCGAGGATCAAGAGGTGCAAGGCAGTCGAGTGTGTGTACAACGGCACGGAATTCCACTGGTTGGAAGCTGTTGTAGTGTGTAGTGAATCACTGTAATATTTATCACTGGTTGAGAATTATAGTGAATTCATCTCCAACTGGTTTGGAGAAAAGTGGATTAGTAGAGGATTACCCCACCTCTGAGACCACTATAACTGCCTGTGTTATTACTGTTTTACTGCATCATACTCTAACTGCTGCATACATTGTTAAAGTGTTTCATTAGTTTAATTTATATTCGTCATCAGCTGACTTCCGCACTTATTTAAGAACAAACGACTCCAAGTCATTTGTTTGATTATCAGCTGAAGAAACTCACTCTTCGGAAAAAGAGTTCAAGAGTTTCAACAAGTCTATTCACCCCCCCCCCTCTAGACTTGTTCCTGGACGACTTGTGACCTACAAGTGGTATCAGAGAGGTTGGTTCATATTTTTTTCCACGAACCAGATCTACTAGATATATCTTATCTCTCACGTTATAATGGAACACATGCACTCTAGACTACCTGTCTTTTCAGTTGACGAGTATGATCTCTGGAAGATAAGAATGCAGGCACACTTATCTTCAATCCATGACGACATGTGGTGCATCATTGAAGACGGTCCATTCATTTTCGAGAAGGACAAGACACCCGAGGAAATCGCAGCTGGGAGGCCCGAAAAGATTCCCAAGAAGAGAACGGAGCTGACCCCCGAAGAGAGAAAGCTGGCCAATCTTGACAACAGGGCCAGAGATGTGCTATACCAAACCCTTGACAAATCCACAATGGTCAAGATCAAAAATTGTAAGAATGCCAAAGAGATTTGGGACACATTAGCTCTAATGTGTGAAGGAACGGAGCTGATCAAGTAGAACAAGTTGTCAATAGCTATCCAAAAGTTTGACAACTTTAAAATGAAGAATGGAGAATCAATAGACCAAGTGGACACAAGGTTCACTGAAATTATCAATGAAATCAACTCCCTGGGCAAAACCTATGGCAACAGGGAAATGGCACTTAAGGTCCTCAGATCTCTAAATCCGTAATGGAGCATGAAGGTCAGAGCTATGAGAGAGTCCAAAGACTGAATAAGATAAAGATTCAGAGTCGTTTCTCCGATCTAAAGGCTTATGAGTTCGAGCTTCCAAGCTCATCCTCAATCGAGCTCGCAGAGAAGGGAATCGCATTTGCAAATGAGTCCTCGCTAAGAGCCTCGTCTGATGTGAAACCTCCAAACCCGCTAGATTTTGAGGAGGAAATGGCTTTCATTATGCAAAGGTTCAAGAACTCGTAAAGAACTACTCCAAGTATAAGAAAAACTACAAGGAGAACCCAAGAAGGAACCGTAAGGTCGGAACCGGAAAGTTGAATGCTACAATCGTTACAAAATAGACACATCCAAATGGATTGTCCCGAGCTCAAAAAGGATGAAACCAAGAAGGAGGTGGCCGTAAAGGAAGACAAGAAAAGCTCTCATCTGAGAAGACCAGAGCATGTCGAATCAAGTGGCGGTTTCTTTTCCGATGACGACGAGGAATATGATTGCTGATGGCAAACTTGGGCCGATGAAGAGGTAACCTCTAAACCTACCGGTTCAAATAATAGCTCACCATGTCACAAGATATGGATCTACATGAATCGGTAAATCAATTATTCAAGGATTTGGAAACACTTAAATCTCGCACACCAAGTCAGATCACAGAGAAGACTAAGTCGCAAGATGAGAATAGGCAAATGAAAAATGATTTCAAAACTCAAATTTAGATTTAAATAAGGTCGAGACAAATACAATGATTTTGAAAACTGTGCAAGTGCCAATACAAATTGAGATAGACCGGCTAAATATTTTACTTAAAGAAAAGTCACCGCACTTGCTCATGCCAAAGCCGAGTTTACTAAGTCGGCACGCTTAAATAAAACTCAGCGCAGGAAATAACCTCCCGAAGGCGTCTTCAACTCGCGGGTGTGTACTTATAAAAGGTCATTATACACCAAATCAGCCTGATATGATTCTCACACTCCCTCTAGTTCTCAAACCAAGTTTATCAAGGAGAAACAATGGTCTCGATCACGAGCCTGTATAAACCGACTTTCAAAACAGCAACAGACAGTCAAACGTCTCAGCCGCAAATGTTATACTGCATGTACCACCTAGACAGCGACTAGGCAAAGGCCTGCAAAAGCAAGCACTTGCATAACATGCCCACTATTACCAACAACTTCCCAAAATCGATTTCATAATGGGAGGGGCATGGAAACCTCAAGGTTATCCAAATTACCAAAATGAACAAGTGTGGAGACCACAAAGGTTTAATAAATGGTCTCACTAGATTTAGAAATGGCCCACACTATTTTGAGGAATATCCTAGATACAATCCAACCAGAGATTTAGACCTCGACCACGTGCACCTTATAAGGGTTATAATAATAATAACAATTCCTATAATCCAAGGAGAAATCAATTCTCCAGAAATCAACTAACCCCAAAGGACCCACACAAATTTGGGTACCTAAATCTCTGCTTGTTTAATTGCGTAAGAGATGGAAGGACTACAACCACATCTCCTCAAGCTCAAATTTTGGAGGTGAAGAGTGGTTTGTAGACTCGGATGCTCAAGGCACATGACCGGGAACAAGAGGATGCCGACCAAATATATCAAGGAAAGAGGTCCCGATGTAACCTTTGGAGATAGCTCTAGAGGACAGACAAAAGGCTTTGGAGAGTTGCACCGAGGAAACATTGTGATATCCAAAGTTCATTATGTCAAAGGTCTCAAATACAACCTCCCGAGCATAAGCCGCCCGCGACGAGAAGAATCTAGTAGTCTTCACCATCTTGAAGTGTATGGTGATAGACATCTTATCCGGAGAAATAAAGCTACAAGGTTTCCGAAGAAGAGATGTATACATGATTGATTGGAACACAGAACACCTAACTCTGCTTTCTATCCAAGATCAGAAATGAGAATGGATGGTCAGGCACAAAAGACTATGTCACCCGAACTTCAAAGCCATCAACAAGATTAGCTCGTGTCGGGTCGAGGACTTCCAAATGAAGCATTCAAGAAGGAAGCACTCGTGATGCATGTCGAAGGGAAAGCGCACCAAGGCATCGCTCAAGCCAAAAACCTACAACGCTCACAACAAGGATCTTAGATCTACTTCACATGGATCTATTTGGTCCTATCAAGCCAAGGACTTTGAGCGCGTAAAGCATGCTCTTGTGATTGTAGATGATTATTCAAGGTACACTTGGATCATTTTTCTATACAAGAAAAGTGAAACCTTGACCAAGTTACTCGAGCCGAGAAGGATCCAGAATGAGAAATCCCTCTCCATAATCAAGATCAGATCGGATAGAGGAGGAGAGTTTCTCAACAAGGCGATAATCGATTTCACGATCGTAATGGGATCCAAGATGAGCTCTGCGGCCGTGACGCCCAAACAGAATGGTGTTGCCGAAAGAAGGAATGTAACTCGAAGGAAGCACCAAGGTCCATGATTGCGACGGACCTACCTAAAAGGTTCTCGGGCTGAAGTCACAACACACCGCCACACCTGCATCAGAGTATGATAGTAGGGAGACATGGCAAAACTCCCTATGAGGTTTGGAATAATAGAACTCCTACCGTTGCTTACTTTCATGTTTTTGGTTGTAAGTGTTTCATCCACAACAACGGTAAAACATAGCTAAATGCCTTTGATGCTAAAACTGATGATGGTCTATTTATGGGATATTCCCAAAGAAGCAAGGCATATAGAGTTTTCAACAAAAGAACCTTAGTTGTGGAGGAAACACCCCATGTTGTTTTTGATGAATCTACTGTTGAGTACAGAAACAACTTGAGCAAATTGAGAACAAGCTCAAATCAGCAACCCTTGAAGAAGTCATCAGACATGACACTGAATGGTGGACTCACCTGCAGATCATCCTGATGACCCAACCGCAATGATGAAGACCCAACTGCAGATCGACAGATCACCAAACCTATCCGATCCAGCTTGTCAAGAAGACCCAAATGAGTCGATAACGACTCATCCTGCAGCTCGTAACCAAGCCGCAGATGACAAGGCGGTAGCCGATCCAGCTTGCACTTAATCCAGCAGATGCGCATAACCACCAGAGCAATCCAACAGGGGAACAAACCCGTAAGAGGACGAGATCCCCAAATGGCTCAAGGATCATCCAATTCAGCAAATTATCGGAAAGTTGATCGATGGAGTCAAGACAAGACAACCAACTCTACCAATAGGAATGGCGATGTTCTCATGTTTCATGTCACAAATTGAACCCAAGACGACGTAAAGCCTTGGAAGATTATTCATGGATTAATGCCATGCAAGAGGAATTGGAGCAGATGGAGAGAAACAAAGTTTGGGAACTAATGCATGCACTCCAATCACAAGAAAGTTATTGGCACCAAATGGGTGTATAAAAACAAAAGTGATGAAGACGGAGTCGTTGTTAGGAATAAAGCCGACTCAGAGCAAAAGGTTATGCACAGGTGAGGGAATAGATTTTGATGAAACTTATGCACTGTTGCAAGATTAGAAGCCATCGACTATTCCTCGCATATGCCGATTCAAGGATTTTGAAGTCTACCAAATGGATGTAAAAAGTGCGTTTCGAATGGAATCCTAGAAGAAGAAGTCTATGTAGAGCAACCCCTGTGTTTTGTCAAAGGAGACAAAGTCTATAAGTCATTGAAGGCTCAGATGGACTCAAGCAAGCACCGAGAGCATGGTATGAAACACTGTCTGTGTTTCTTGAGAAAAATGGATTTTGCAAAGGAAAAGTGGACAAGACCCTATTTAGAGTGGAGCACGAAGGCCACATACTAATAGTTCAGATTTATGTGGATGACATCATATTCGGGTCAACCAATCCAGAACTATGCGAGAAATTCTCCAACCTCATGCAAGGAGAATTTGAGATGAGTATGATGGGAAAGCTTAACTTCTTTCTTGGATTACAAGTTAAGCAGATGGAAAAAGGAATTTTCATCAACCAGGCAAAATATACCCGAGATCTCATCAAGAGATATGGAATGGAATCAGCCAAACCCGCAAGAATTCCAATGAGCACAAGCACTCACCTAGATGCAGACGAGGCAGGAATATCAGTGGACTCAACCCACTACAGAGGACTCATCGGATCTCTTCTGTACCTCACGGCAAGCAGGCCAGACATCTCATATGCAGTTGGAGTTTGCGCAAGATTCTAGTCCAAGCCGAAGCAATCACACCTAGATGCAGCTAAGAGAATAATTAAGTACCTAAAGTCTACAATTAATGTTGGACTGTGGTACCCCAAAGATGACAACTTCGAGCTATCAGGATACTCAGATGCGGATTTCGCCGGATGCAAAATCAATAGGAAGAGCACTAGTGGAACGTGTCAATTCCTAGGAACCAGATCGATATCCTGTTTAGCAAGAAGGTGTTTCTAACTCTATCTCCACTACAGAGTCGAATACCTAGTCAGCAGTAGTCACAGCATGCATCCTATGGATCGACAACAATTAAGGGAATACAATATTATTGCCGAAGTTCCTATATGGTGTGACAACAATAGTGCTATTGCAATAACCAACAATCCGGTTTTGCACTCAAGGACAAAGCACATTGACGTTAAGCACCATTTCATTCGAGACCATGTGCTTAACAAAAGGGTTAGAGTTGAAAGAGTCGCACGTACTACCAAATAGTCGACATCTTCACCAAACCCCCGCCAAGAAAGATTCCTAGAGCCGAGCAGAGACCTTGGATTACTAGATCGGGAATCTAGTTCAAGCAAGTTGAAGGAAGGATGAACCCACCTTAATCAGCCTAAGCCGATGCAAAGTAGAAGACGAAGGCCGATTTAAGCAACTTAGTCAGACAGAGTACCAAAGCGAGAAGTCAAACTCACCAGAAAGCAGAGCGGTCAACAGTCAACGAATCAGACCAGCTAAGTTCTCTAAACTAATCTCTAAATTTTTAATTATTATCTGTCATATTATTTTGGCTTAAGAAATAGCATTTAAAAATACATTTTATAAGCCTAGTGGCAATTTTAAATACACGCGTCACACGCCCATTTAATTAACCTCTACGGTGGCCAATCAGGATCAACCGTCAAATTTTAAATGGGGCCACCGATTCAAATTTGAAATTCAAAAGAATATGAAAAGGCGTACCACCGTTTAAATTTATAATAAACTAATCCAAACGTCCTTTCATCTTCTTTATAAGGAAGAAAGCTTTTCACTTTTCTCTTTACGCTTTCAGAAACCCTAGAACTTACAGAGCAAAATACACACTAAAAATCCTAAAATCTTTTTACAGAAATGGCATCTTTTGACGGAGCAAACTTGAAGGCGATGAAGGACCAGGTCATCTTCTCCATGGTCGTCGATTTCGAAGGATTACTGGAAGCAAATCTAGAGGACTTTGATATGCTCGACTTAATCCGGCGATGAAGTCGAACGGAATCTACCCGCTTTCAAATCAACCCTCAACACTTGTTCAAGGAAGATGTGGTTGAATTTTATCGCAACGCTTACCCGATTCAAGACGAGATTCGTGAGCACGGTCGGTGGAGTACCAAATCACCATAGATACAGAGAAGATTCGCTCTGTATTCGGATGAAACATCGCGGTTTGGCGGTCAAGCGCCAAACAATCACCCGCCAAACGTGGAAGACGATTAAGCTCGAAAATGTCCCCGAGAAATTGAAGTTTACAGCGAAGAGAAATGAGTTGAAGAGGGTCTATCGAGTCGCTCTGGACATCACAAACAAAATAGTCATGGGAATGGCAGAAGCTATGACCAACTATCATCTTCAAAATTCATGGTGTTGGGTGCGTTAATTCAACGAGAGGAAGTTGATTGGGCCGATTACATTTTTCGTGCAACTTGTTCATGAGGTGAACAAGGTCGAATGGCTCGAGGGAGAGAAGAAGTTCAAGACTAAGTTGGCATTCTAACGCATCTTAGTTGGTTCTTGAGCAGATCGAGTGGCCAAGGGAAACATTGACCCTTTCCACCCAAACAAGAGGCTAGGTCACATGGACCATGATAAGAAGAAGGTTGGAGTCACCGGGAGGGCACGCTTATTGAAGGATTTGCTGACTCAAGCTTTTGCCCAAGATACGATCTATCGACTCGGACCAACTGCACCGAGATCGGAACTGCAATGAGTCCGAGAATGAGTCCGACGATACACCTATCGCCATCCGTTTCAAGAGAAGGGGACCAGCCCTGAAGGACCTTCCAACCTGCAAATATCACCGAACCCTCTCCAAAGAGGCCAAGGAAGCCGCAGTCAGCGAAGGAGAGCAAATGAGCAAGATACCACCATCATCGATCACCAGTTCATCCGGACCACCGCACTGCATACCGAAACTAGAATTGTACTGCTATTACTCCTCCAAAGGTACATGACCGAAGAAGAGGAAGCAGTCTTGTTATATCTATCCTCGGCTGCATTACACATTCAATCTTTTAGAAAATAATACTTTTAATCTCTCCATAGAACAACTTCACTTGTCAAGCCACAAGCGTAAAAACACTCTTTCGTAAATATTTTTAAAGAGTGGAAAACTCTTAAAACCATGTCCTTTACAAATTTTCAAATTTTTGTTGAAACTAGTGGTTGGGAATACCCCCAAGCCACGGAGGATGTTCCACCGATTTTTGCAAAGAGTCGATTTAACTTTACTCCTCCAGACAACCGGTTCATGTCACACTTTGAGACAAACATGGACCATTTTATCCACACTATAATGCTCAGTATTTTTTATGGTAGTTTTGGAGAGGAGGAGGAAGAGGAGAAAGTAGAAAAGGAGATTAGGATAGAAGAAGTTGATGAAGAGAATGAAATTATCAATTTGGTTGAGGAGGATGAAGAAGCAAAAGAACCTGAAGAAAACATACCAGTTGAAAAGGAGACAGAGGAGATTGAGAAAACAGAAGAAGTAGATGATGAAGAAGATGAAGAAGAAGGAGAAGAAGTGGAGCAGGAAAAAGAAGAAGAAGATAAGGAGAAGGATGAAGATGATGGAAGAGAAAAGGAGAAGGATGGAGATGATGAAAGAGAAAAGGAGAAGGATGATGCTGAGAAAAATGATGATGATGATGATGATAATAATAATGATGATGGAGGTGAAGGAGGAGCTGGTGTGGCGGCTGGAGAAGAGAGAGAAAAAGATGAGGAGAAAGAAAAAGAGAAATCTGAAGAAGAAGAAGGGAAAGAGGAAGAAAGGGAAAAGGAGCCAGAGAAGGAGCCAGAGCCTACCAACGAAGTCACAGATAGGTTGTTGTACCTCCCAGACACACCTAGACGCCGAGCCGGGCAGAGGACTCCGTGTCGGGACCCGGAGAAGACTCAACTGACCTACGGGCCGCAGCCCAGAGCCTCAGCCTAGTGGCTCCATTGTCAAGGATCAGAGAACACTCCCATCGCTCGCTTATCACCCACCATGACCGAGCTGATCAAGCAAATTGTCGAGACACCATTGGGAGCCGCTATCAACTCAGTCACCCCGATCTTCGGACCATTAATGCCAAGATTGACACCCCGTCAGAGAGATCCTCACCTCCTCCTCCTACAAACAATGTAATGCCTTTTGGCATGTCCGATCGATGAGCCGCATGGAGCAACAATGACAACACTCATTGATGGCAAAAAGGGGGAAGAGAGGATTCAGGGAAGAGAGAGAAATCGAAGTAAGAAAAAGCAGGATGTTCCCCAGTTGAAGGACCCTCTAGCCTAAAAAGGAAGGATGTCAGTAGATCAAGAAGACAAGGCCGACCACCTGAAGGGAAGCGCAGAAGGACCAGAGGCACTTGAACCTACTCTTGAATGGGAAGGTCTGGAGCTATGGTATGTTGAAGATTTCGCCCACTTGAAGCTCTTGAAATGTGGGAGCTGCTAGGAAGAAGTTCATCGAGACTTTTATGTCTGGGAACTACTTCAAGATGACAAACTCTCCCCACAGAGATTTTCATAAACCTGGATGGAAGAGGTTCATCCTAAGCTTTGGGTCGTTTCTAAAGAAGCATGCAAAAGATCAAAAGCTTTTCCCATGATCCCTAAATTCGTAGTCAAGAAGCACCAATCCGCATGGATGGTGAACTTGATGAACTACAACTCTGTGAGGAAATCAAGCGAGTCCGCTTGAAAACAAATTCGTATCTCAAGCAGAGCAGACTTCGCAAAGACCGGGTTGTGAAGAGAAAGTATGGCCTTGCTCCAGTCAAGGTAAGACCTATCGGAGCCAAACCATTCAGACCTGCCAAGCAGCCTATTCGAAGAGGCAGAGGAAGAGGCAGATGACCTTTTAATTATTTTCTTACTTGTAATTTCATTTTTCTGTACTTAAAACAATCTTGTATAATTTCAATGATAAGTCAGAAAATTTTATGAACAGTCTGTTGAAAGACAATTTTCCAGTTGTCTCAATATTAGACTGATTTCAGTTTTGTCTTGCACTTAAGTGCAGACTTGGCCATTTGATTTCTTACTTAGTTTTGCCATCATCAAAATAGGGGGAATTTGTTAGGAATACTTGTTAGATTTTGATGATGTCATTAATTTAAAATCAAATGTTTATTAATTGGCGAAATGTAAGGAAGAACCAAATGAGTATCTTCCATAGGCCAAAATGTGTTAAGTATAAAATTGGCAAAGTGTAAAGAAGAACCAAATGAGTGTCTTCTGTAGGCCAAAGTTAGTTAGGCTGAAAATCGGCTAAGTACTAAAGTACAGTCTAGTCTATCAGAGAAGTACAGCCGACTCCAATCAGAGTAGCCCTGGTCAACTAAAATTTATCAGAGAAGTTTGACCAGACTGCAGCCAAGGTACCTCAGGGAAGTCACCTGATCAGACAAGTCTCAAACAGTGAACAGCCGAGACGACCTACCTGCAGAGAAGTAAGCTGCACATCAGTCTACTCAACTACAGCCTAGTACTCCAAGTCCACGTCAGCATGCTTTGAAAAGTCAAATATTACGTAAAGCTCACATGCAACGTGAAGAGACAAATTGGAGTGATTCCCGCAAGAGATATGATTTATTTAAATCATCCTGACCCACCGTGAAGACTTTAATCCTTTTATATTCAAAAGATTCGCTCACATGCGTAAGTCCTCACAACGGTGGAAGATAAAATTAAATAATGGGAATCCAAACTTGCAACGCTCGTAAAAGATTAAACAATGAAGTCTCCTCCAACGGACGGATTTGTTCGCATTTGCAACGGCTACAAGGAAGAAGCTCGAGATCGTGATCTATATATATCTCAAGATTTGAAATCGAGCAAACACCGTGCGAACATATACTCTAGCGATAAAAGCAAACAAAGCAATCTCAAGCAATCAAATAGCATTGTGAAAAGAGCAGATCCAAAAAGTTCATATTCAAGGAAGCTCTTTAGTTGAGAAGACAAACACTCTTGTCTATAAATCTTGAGTACCGGGTACTTCATCGGTTGAAGTAAGTGATCAGAAGGCATCCGAGGATCGAGGATCAAGAGGTGCAAGGCAATGAGTGTGTGTACAACGGCACGGAATTCCACCGGTTGGAAGTCATGTAGTGTGTAGTGAATCACCGTAATATTTATCACTGGTTGAGAATTATAGTGAATTCATCTCCAACTGGTTTGGAGAAAAGTGGATTAGTAGAGGATTACCCCACCTCTGAGACCACTATAACTGCCTGTGTTATTACTGTTTTACTGCATCATACTCTAACTGCTGCATACATTGTTAAAGTGTTTCATTAGTTTAATTTATATTCGTCATCAGCTGACTTCCGCACTTATTTAAGAACAAACGACTCCAAGTCATTTGTTTGATTATCAGCTGAAGAAACTCACTCTTCGGAAAAAGAGTTCAAGAGTTTCAACAAGTCTATTCACCCCCCCCCCCCCCCTCTAGACTTGTTCCTGGACGACTTGTGACCTACAGGAAATAAGGTATACAAGCATAAAGTATGCTTTGCAATGTACAACCCTAACAGTAGATCCTCAGGGAGAGGGTCTGCGGTGCTGTAATATTCCTGACCAGATTAGGGGTGTTACAGAATATGGTATCAGAGCTTAGGTTGTGGAAACCTAGGCTGTCGGGTCAAGTCGTGTATTGTCGAGTCTTGTCTTGTCGGATTGTATCTGATTGAGTCGTGTCACGATGCGTCATCTGAGGTGTTGGTCGTGATTAATATCGTGGTGCAGCCATTATCTTTGTGCGACCTATGGATGTAAGTCTCCTCTTTTATGCGAGGTATCTGTGTTTCATGATTTCATTTATGTGCGATAATTGTGGTGTATAATTTTATTTGCATGGTGTTGTGAGATGGAATCCGTTTTTGATACTTTACCACCGCTTTTGTATTGAGCTGAATGTATTGATGGTTTGGACACCGAGTGGTGCAATATGATGCGAAAGCTGTGAACCTTGATGTGTTCCACAAAATGTATCGACGGTAGAGTTTGTGAGGAACTCAGATGGATGGTTTTGACATATGTTTAAACTTAGTGCTCACGAGTTGTATTTGATTGAGTTGGTGATCTTGTTTGCCGATTGGGCATGTGGTTTTAAATTCGGTTATTTTTTGATATTGTAATTATGTCTGCTGCATTTAGGTTTGAAAACGGTTTTCTGAAAGATTTCATGGGCTTGAGTATGTTTGTGGAAAAATCGATTTTCAAAAATATTTTGATGGTGCGGTTGAACAACGATTTTGTATGGATTTTGAAATCGGTTGAACTTTGACGAGTTGGTCATGTATTTTCAAATGGCATTTTTAGACGGTATTTGACGGATGTGTTTTAAAGTACTTCGGACATTGTAAAACGTTACCGTTATTTTTAGATATGTTAAAAGGATTTTGGAAAAATTTTAATTTGCAAAACGAATTTGATTTTCAGAATTAAGAACATTATCTGTTTTTGTCTTGGGACTAAGTCGTTGCAACAAGCTTATTAAGTTGTTATGCTCGACGGAGAATTTTGTAGTGTTTCTAAGTGTCGGGATACATTGTTAGGAGTCGATTCTTAACCTTCGGAGCCGTTTCGAGGCTGCTGAGTTAATTCCGTTATCCTGCAGCTAGAGGTTACGGCCGTTAGATGTTTTTCATTACGGCCATAAGTTGTTAGATATTACAGGCGTAAGAAGTTAGTGTTATGGACATAAGCTCCTAGTTGTTACGGCCGTAAACTATATGTTATTACGGCCATAAGCTTATGGCTGTCACGACCATAATCTTGTTGTTACGGCCGTATCAGTGCTCTGTATCAATCTTTTGATTTCTATTGATATAGTCGTATGGTTCGCCAGTGATGAGTGTGAACTTTACTATTGTATCAGTAATGTTGCACCCGGTTGCTTATCCTGTATGGATATTATTGTCGTGTCATTACTCGTTACCATTCTTTTGGGGGAATTTTGGTTGTACACCTAGATACTACATGGTCTGATTTAATTGTATTATTCTATGATGTTATCCGGACGTGACAATTGATCCGTGGTAATGATTAGTGCGAGCACGAGTGGTTTTCCACCCGATGATATTTCGGCGAAATCTCTGGGGGTTGATGCTAAGGCGCATGGCAGCGAATTACCATGTACGTTGTTATTCGTGATAGTGTTGTGTGGTAACATATGGTTACCCTATATGTTGATTAATGGTGATTATGATACATATTGATAAGATCATTTTGATGATATCGCTTATCGACTAGATTTGATATTTCAAAATATTGTTTTGCAAATGATTTCAAAATGAAACGGTTATAGTTCATGGTTTTGAGTAAACGTCCGAGGCATTAAAAGTGTTTTCAAGCTTCGTTTCGGAAAAATCATACAAACTCAAGGATTATCATTTGAACGAATACCTCGGGGAATTTTTAAAAGGATGTTACCAATGTTTGACCACAATGATATGTATGTGGTTTTGACCGTGTTTGTTTGGTAAAGGTCGTAAGTTTCTGTTGATGTGGCCATGTGAATTACTTACGAATTTAAGTTCTATTGTTGCAGTGATAGTTCGTGTATTCGTGTAATGACTCGGGGTGTATATTTTATTGTGTTGCTGTTTGTTATCCTATGTTGATTGTAACACCCCAAACTAGGCGGATATTACAGTGCCGTGGATCCCCGACTGGGACCCACCAGGCGAATGAAAATGATAAATTAAATAATATAATTGTAGTACCGGACCACATTATATTATCAAATACTCCGATGAGGAGTTTAAGTACAACACATCAGGACAATACCGAATACGAGTATATTTTATATGAAGATAAAATACACAACCCTGAATGAAACGGAGTATTCAAATGAAAGTCTGCAGCGGAAAATAAAGGACAACAACATGAATGACTGAAAGATCGGGGCCCCTATTAGTATCACTGGGACTCCTCGCCGTCAACATGCTATTCACGTGCTTTTGCCTTGCCATGACCTGAAAAACAAAATCCCCAAACGGGGTCAGTTACACAGAACAACAATCCTCAAGAGTTTAATATACACAATCTTATCGAAACATACGCAATCAAACATGCTATATGAATCAACTAACAGTATGGCTCAAAGGAATGGCGCCACACTACATCCGGGATAGAAATGTGTCTGTGCACAAGCCACCAATGAGTATCGATCGAATACACGTGTGGTCTTATACCTAATCAGTCTCACGAAGCCATCAACTCGTGTGCACAGTCCAATGTGAGGCCACCAACCAACACACGACTTAAATGTGCCCGACATGAAAATCCTACACATACCAACCGGCACACCAGTATGACCCGGAATGCCACGATATAACAAAAGTGACATCGAACATGAATAATGACTCACCAAGATGAAATGATGGTGAAATGAATGACAACTCAATGAAATGATCGGAACCGTCGTTCCTCATGAATGAAGTAATTAAGTGACAATTACAAGTTTTGAAACGGTTAGTACCTTATGAATGAATTATGATTATGAATGAACAACAACGGAAGGAATGAATATCCTTTTAACTGAGTAAGAATTTTACTTACACAACACCGGTGATAATTATCCTTCCACGAACAACGTCCTAATTGAGATATCGGTTGCTCGAACAACCTTGAATAATACAATTACCAACAATCCGTTCAATATACGAATCAAACACGAATATAACAAACTCAAAACGTCGATACGATTAAACCAAGTTCATTGGGGCATTATATCGAACACTTTGTGGCCAAACTTCGATTGTTTATAACCAAACCTCAATAATACCAACATCAAATCCCCAAGAAGTGTTTCAAACCAACAAAACATCTTCAATACGATCAATAATCCATTATGAATATCCAAAATTGTGATTTCAACAACAATTAATCGAAAACCCCCAAATCCAACTCAATATTAAAAGTGTTCTTGAATAATCCTTCAATAATCCAATGAATAATCAAACATATCCATAATCATGTGGATATCACTTCATACAACATGATCTTAACATCCAAAACATCATATCTCAAAACAAAATCGAAATTCAAGATGTTGAAGAAATTACCTCTTGAAGATCCAAGCACTTTAATCCGATGAAATCGCGTTAGATCGACAATCCGAGCTTCACAACCGAATGAAAATGATTAAAAATGAATACTCAAGTGATTGATGAAGAAGATCTTCTCCCACCAACCCTCTCTCTCAAACCAAAGTGAAGAAATGGGAAAAAATGAGTTGATCCGCACAAAAAACTGCAGTTATAGTGCTGACTGCACTGTGTGCTGCGGCCCAGCCGATGTGTGCCGCGGCACAGGGCCAAAACTGCCCCCAGTGATCGGCAGCGTGCCGCGGCCCGGACGAATGTGCCGCGACAGTGACTCGGCAGTGTGCCGCGGCCCACGGTATAGACGAGTCGGCCAAAAATTGCGACACGAGTGTGCCGCGGCCCGGACGGGTGTGCCGCGGCAGTAACTCGGCAGTGTGCCGCGGCCCACGGTACAGGCTTCTCGGCCAAAAATTGGAAAATTTTTGTGCCGCGGCTCACACTCCTTGTGCCGTGGCCCACGCCCCCTTGGGTCCTAAAATGATGAAAAATGACCCGGAAAGAGAATAAAAGCAATAGGAATCAATATTTGGGAAACAATAACACGAAATGGAAGTATGGAAATCCCAAAACGGTGGTTCCAAGCAATGATTACAAGGGTTCACCCATCAAAACACAATTTGAACAATGAGGAGATTTGAAATGACATGAATTCCAACGTCAACATCGACTAATGAATCAATTACCACAATCAAGATAATATTCTTGTCTCTATTCCCGAATAAGGTAGATACACTGACAATATCGATACACAACTCGAAGTTATTCCGAACGGTGAACACAGATGAATGATTATTATCAAGTGAAAAACTACATAGTGACAATTACCGAATGAAATTACTGAATGATAATGACTGAATTACAACCGGGTATTACATACACCCCCCCTTAAAAGAGTTTCGTCCCCGAAACTAAGGGTCAAACAACTCGGGATAACTCTCCCACATACTATCCTAGGTTTCCCAAGTAGCCTCTTCGACTCCGTGTCTAGACCACTGAATTTTAACCAAAGGAATTGCCTTATTCCTCAACTATTTGATTCGCCGCTCTAAGACTTTTATGGGATGCTCCTCATATGAATGATCATCTGCGATCTCTATTTCGTCGAACTGAAGTATGTGACTCGGGTCGGCAACATATTTCCGCAACTGAGAGACGTGAAACACATTATGAATTCGGCTCAACGCCGGAGGTAAGGCCAAACGGTAAGCTAACTCGCCTACTCGATCCAAAATCTCAAACGGTCCAATGAATCTCGGACTCAAATTCCCCCGTTTTCCAAAATGGAAAATACCTCGACTCGGGAATACCTTGACCAACACGTGGTCACCCATCTTGAACTCTAGTGGTCGATGACGATTATCTGCATATGATTCCTGTCTGTAACATCCCCAAAACCGTATGGGAATATTACACACCGTAGACCCTTTCCACAAGGATCTACCAGGCTAAACATCCATAAACAACCAAATGCTTACCCGACCAGGGTCAAACAATAAAATGATACAGACCGATATGGTCACTTACACGTGAATACACAGACCGATGAGGTCACACAACCCAATCGATAAAACTGACTTAAATAACATTACCCACACAGGGGTCGAAATACAATACAAAGGGAAAATCAAATCAACTCGACAACACAACAAAAATCAAAATAACTCTCGACTCATGATTAGTATCGCACTCGTCATCCTCTTGTGCCAATCCCGTGATCGCCTCCCCGAATCTACATGTACCGACGCAAAAGACATCCACCCCCGACATTTCGGGGTTAGTAAAACTCCACCGCTTTACTAGTGCAAGTATCAAATCATACGAAATGTAACAAGCAATTAATAATCGTGATCAAATATAATAATCAAGTATCAATTATTCCCGGAGGTTTTCACAAGAGAAGATAAGCTATGAAGCATTCGAAAATAAGATTATCATTTCGGGAATTTTTAAAATTTCAAAACCATAGGACCTCAAGTCCCGATTCACAAAACCTTTCGAAAACTTAAGGGCCTTAACCCAAAACTTGTTTCATAATTCAACAGCTTACAATACCTAAACATTTCCATAAATCTCGTGGGGCTCGCCCAACATTCTTTCTTAAAACTTTTCCCGTAAAAACTTTGATTTGAAAAGTATCATGCTCATGACACCGTGATCCACCGTCACGTGTCTCCGTAGGTTCAACAACCCGCACGGACTACATCACGCACAATTAAACAAACATAATCAATTCCGACACCGTGATCCATCACGTGTCTCCGTAGGTTCAACAACCCACACGGACTATTAATCAAACATAACCAATTCCGACACCGTGATCCACTCACACGTGTCTCCGTAGGCATAACAACCCGCACGGACTATATCAATCACAACAATCACACACGCCCCGACACCGTAGTCCACCGCCACGTGTCACCGTAAGCCCCGTCGAGCTCACCCGGTTGACGACCGTGTCCGAAACTCATGGTCCATCGCCATGCGTTATCGTAGGCCTCGCCGCATCAAAGACGATTGGACCTCGCCTCACTAAGTTCGATCCCGTAGTCCACCGCCACGAATCCTCGTAGGTCCCGTCGAACCAACACGAGTGAACTTAGCGGTCACACACATATTCACATTCACATTACATACAACAACGAGCACAATTAATCAATCACCTTGATCACCACAAAATCGTACATTGCACGCAAATAACACAACCTCGACACTCGCAACAACTATCATAAATCAACGACATTTAACCAACATAACACACATCCGGTACACAATACATTGTACAACCAAGTGTACAACCATCCCATATGTACGTCGCATTCCTGCACAAATGGCACAACGCCTAACACGTATACTGATATAACACTATTATCACAAAGCCTTCAAATTGCGAAAAACACAACCAACTCAAACGGAACATATTTACGAAGGCAAGTAAAATCGTCATACATATCATACGTAATTACTAGTCGCAAGATACAAGTCGTATAATAAGATACTTGCCTTAATAACCGCTACCGAACGCTCCGAAGAACACGGTTCGACCGGGAAGCTCGAACCCCAAGGAAGGCAACGAACGGAAGGGTTCCGACTCGAGTTCTTCACAAGAATTCGCTCCTAAGTCACAACGATGTCAATTCAATCACAATTCTACGAAAACGTATGGAACTTCCCAAGTTCTACTCATTGAAGCATTTTATCGGACACCTTGAGGGCATAGTCCAATTCAATCGATTATTCAAGGTAATACTCAAATTCGTTTCACAAAACTTCAGGGGTAATGAATGATTTCGACTATACAACCATGTTCTAACAATAATCTAAACTAAAACGAATCAAATCGGCCAAAACATCAAGAAACCTCAAAAATTCCCAAAACCAAGAGTTTAGGTGTTCTTACCTTCGACCCGGTGGAATATGATGTTAATCCATGAATCAAACTTCCAAAACGTGTTGTTCTATGATTCTCTTACTCAAATCCATCCATTTATGTCAAGAATCGCTAAGGAACGAAGGAAAATGAGAAATGGCCGATAACTCAGTCGTGCCATTAAATAGGCTAAATGCACCGTGTGCCGCGGCACAGACAAGTGTGCCGCGCCCACGGCCAAAAACTGCCCAGCATCGGCTTAGTGCCGCGGCACAGCTGAAGTGTGCCGCGGCACACGGTACAGTCCATTCCAACACCAAAAGGCACATCGTACAGTCTTAGCTATTTCGACCATAACTCCTTCGTCCGAACTCCGATTGACTCACCGTTTGAACCATTGGAAATCTAACTTGATACTTTATAATATTGCAAAGAATCAAAATTTTTGGAGTTTCCAAGAATTTATGGTGATTTTTACAAAGCCGAACTCATACTTAGAAAAGTCGTTTAGTAATCCTGAACTCAACAAAACGACACCGAAACCCGAACCTGAATACGAACCGATGATACGGTTACGAAGTACTCACAAAGACGAATCTAAGAGCTAGTAGAACACACGATTCCGACCATCCGAAGGCTCGAAATTCGACAACGAAGGTAATTACCCCAAACTTTGGGAAATTACGAAAATGGCCCAAATGCCCGAAAATCACCATACGACAACGAATAATCAAACCGAAGCTCACAACACGTATAACAACGTTAAATGAACTTACGAAAAACCCCAAACGACAGTTTCGAACGAGATTCGCAAGAACCGAACTCAAGCGCGGAAAAGTCGCTAAAAAGCACGGAACTCAACAAAGCAGCACCGAAACGAACTCGGATGACAAAAAGTGCAGAATTAAATATTCTCCGAATGACGAAACGGTCAAAAGCGAAGTTTTCAAACGGACCTCCGAAAAATGAAAATTACCGAAACTGAATTGCGGATATTACATTCTACCCTCCTAAAAGAAGTTTCGTCCGAAACTTAAAATAAGTAGGAGAAGCAATATCCCAACAGAAACCTCAACGAGATACACAATAACGCATAACTTTCGCCCATTGGCGAAACGTTACAAGCAATGCGAAAGAATATACAACGTGGAAACACGCCCACGACGACCATAACAAAGCCACCGGCAATGATTCAAAACAATAACAATCAATTAACGACGCATCACATACCACATCATATGCACACATTTAATCAAAGAAACGTGACGCGACAACAAGTCGCACCCGACTAAAACGGCTATGCGACGTAAACAAATAGAGTATTACGATAGAAATCATTCCGATTCTCATCAACAAGAAAATGTCCGACGCCAAACACAAACAATTCAAGATAACGGAAAACGAGAATACCAGATATTACATTCTATCCTATTAAAATTAAGTTTCATTAAACTTAAAATAAAACATCATGATAGAATAGAAACAAAACCGAAAGTTCACGCAACAAATATCAATCTCTACACGAATTACAAAGACAAAGTACGATACACAACTACATCATCGACACTACCGGCCCTCCCGAGTAGGAATGAAAACCCGATTCCCGAACATCCCGGCAACAGACTCACAATGCACCGCTTGGTGCCCTGGGCCGCCGCACTTAAAACAATTAACCTGGCGAACGACAATTGTCTCGCATGGCCTACACGATCGCAGCTAAAGCGAGTCTTCACACCGATCGTCTTACTCGCCTCCGGGGTAAGGTTCTTAGACCGGTCAACCGAACGAGGAGTGCTCCTGCATGAAACAGCAAAGCAACAGGCTCACGAATCTCACTCCTCTGGCCTCTTGAAAAATTCCTCGAGGTCTTCTGTCTCTTACTCTCTGAACCAGATTCCGTCACAGAAACGGCCATCTCAATGGCTAAAGCTCGATCCTGATATTCCTTCAGGGTGGTACACATGAGCGGAGCCATACTCTCACGGATATGGGGTTTCATGCGCATATTGAAGTATCGGACCTTGTCCGCTTCACTTCTCACTTGATCACGAACATAAGCCAACTGTCGATTATAATCGACTATCGCCTGGGATATTGACACATCCTGGGGCGTAGCCGAGAAAAATTCAACGATTCTACGTTCACAAACAGGCAACGGGCAATACTCTGCCTCCATGGCGGTCTTAAACTCAGCCCTTGTAGGTGTACGGTCTGCAGGCACCACAGCGTGCCACCAGTCTGCAGCTTCTTTGTCGAGTAGGTACTGAGCAATGGGTACCCTCCTATCATCCGGACAAGCTACAACATCAAATATTCTGTCCAACTGGAAGAGCCAGTTTTCCCAACCTAACAAGTCAGACGAACCCACAAAACGGGGCGGCTGCATCTTCATCACATATCGTAACCACTTACTAGTTTCGTTATCCCTAATTGGGTTCTCATCCCGACGTACGGCCTGATTCATCTGCACTAACTAATCAACCACCTGACGAAGGATGGTGGCGGCGCCAACGTCAACATTAACGCTAGTCGAATATCCCTGATCTATACTGAGATGATTGGTACTCGGCAAGGAGGGAGTCGCCCTCTCCTTCTCCCGATTACGACCACGACCACGGCCTCGACCTCGACCCCTTAGCATACTGAACGGACATCCAATCAGAATAACAAGATAAAACAAACCTCACATAATCGACATAAGCCCAAAATCAGCAGCACAATGCAATATTCACACGTTCACATTGACAAAGATGAACGACCTAAACCTCAGCATACACGGTTAAAACATTAAGCATACCATTGTGGTCCAACACCGGTAATATTTTAAAAAAACAAGTTTATCGAGGTATTTGTTCGAATGATAATAAAAAAAATTCGCGAGTTCGAAAGATTTTGCTGGGGTGAAATTTTGAAAGTACTTTGTTTAATACCTCGGTCATTGAAGTGGGGAACGATACCTAACAACGTATCCCGCCACTTGGGCATACAACCCAGATTTTCTGACGAGAATAATAATATAGCAACTCACTGCACGGTTTAACCTCAATACGTAAACACATAACGTTCTAAATTACGGAAGCCAAAGTTGTTTTGCAAAACAGAAATTTTCCAAAATCCTTTAGTTCATAAGCAAAATGACGGTAATATTTTACAATGTCCGAAGTATTTTAAAACACATTTTTCAAATACCGTCTGATTGTGTCATTTGAAAATACACGGCCCATTTGTCAAAATTTAACAAATTTTAAAAATCCATATAAACCATGGTTTGACCGCACCACCAAAATATTTTCCAAATATCGATTTCTACAAAATTCTCAAAGCAGTAAAGTCCTTCAGAAACATTCACAAACTTACCCATAGCGGACAACAATTACAACATTCCAAAAAATAATTTAAAACCACATACTCAAATGGCAACTGTGGTCGCCAATTCAATCAAATGCATCTCGTGGTATCAAGTTTAAACACACAGCAAAATCATTCATCGGAGTTTCTCACAAGCTCTACCGTTGGTACCTTCACAGAACCCATCAAGGTTTACAACCTTCACACCATACCACCCCACGCGGTGGATCAAAAGTAAAACAACAATACGCTCAGCTATACTCATACCATGTGCCACAAGTATTAAACACAACTACATCACACAATGCTGTGTAAAGAAAATCATGCACCGCAATCAACTCACTAAGATAAAATCGAGATACACAGGTATTACGCATAAAGGAGGAGACTTACATCCACAGGTCGCACGGAGGTGACATGCCCACGATACTAATCTCGTCCGACGACATAACCGACACGTTGTGACCACGCACAACTCAACTTGTCACCTGACGACTCGAACGACAAGACAACACATTACTCGACAAAACATGACTTGAAACGACCCGACAGCCTAGGTTTCCGCAAACCTAAGCTCCGATACCATAATTGTAACATCCCCAAAACCGTATGGGAATATTACACGCCGTAGACCCTTTCCACAAGGATCTACCGGGCTAAACATCCATAAACAACCAAATGCTTACCCGACTGTGGTCAAACAATAAAATGATACAAACCGATATGGTCACTTACACGTGAATACATGCACTGATGAGGTCACACAACCCAATCGATAAACCGACTTAAATAACATTACCCACACACAGGGGTCGAAATACAATACAAATGAAGACCGAAATCAACTCGACAACACAACAAAAATCAAAATAACTCTCGACTCATGATTAGTATCGCACCGTCATCCTCTTGTGCCAATCGTGATCGCCTCCCGAACTGCATGTACCGACGCAAACAGACATCCACCCCCGACATCGGGGTTAGTAAAACTCCACTGCTTTACTAGTGCAAGTATCAAATCATACGAAATGTAACAAGCAATTAATAATCGTGATCAAATATAATAATCAAGTATCAATTATTCCTGGAGGTTTTCACAAGAGAAGATAAGCTATGAAGCATTCGAAAATAAGATTATCATTTCGGAATTTTTAAAATTTCAAAACCATAGGACCTCAAGTCCCGATTCACAAAACCTTTCGAAAAACTTAAGGGCCTTAACCCAAAACTTGTTTCATAATTCAACATTTACAATACCTAAACATTTCCATAAATCTCGTGGGGCTCGGCCCAACATTCTTTCTTAAAACTTTTCCTGTAAAAACTTTGATTTGAAAAGTATCATGCTCATGACACCGTGATCCACTGTCACGTGTCTCCGTAGGTTCAACAACCCGCACGGACTACATCACGCACAATTAAACAAACATAATCAATTCCGACACCGTGATCCACTGTCACGTGTCTCCGTAGGTTCAACAACCCACACGGACTATTAATCAAACATAACCAATTCCGACACCGTGATCCACTGTCACGTATCTCCGTAGGCATAACAACCCGCACGGACTATATCAATCACAACAATCACACACACAGTCCTGACACCGTAGTCCACTGCCACGTGTCACCGTAAGCCCCGTCGAGCTCACCCGGTTGACGACCGTGTCCGAAACTCATGGTCCATCGCCATGCGTTATCGTAGGCCTCGCTGACCAAAGACGATTGGACCTCGCCTCACTAAGTTCTGATCCCGTAGTCCACTGCCACGAATCCTCGTAGGTCCCGTCGAACCAACACGAGTGAACTTAGCGGTCACACACATATTCACATTCACATTACATACAACAACGAGCACAATTAATCAATCACCTTGATCACCACAAAATCGCATATTGCACGCAAATAACACAACCTCGACACTCGCAACAACTATCATAAATCAACGACATTTAACCAACATAACACACATCCGGTACACAATACATTGTACAACCAAGTGTACAACCATCCCATATGTACGTCGCATTCCTGCACAAATGGCACAACGCCTAACACGTATACTGATATAACACTATTATCACAAAGCCTTCAAATTGCGAAAAACACAACCAACTCAAACGGAACATATTTACGAAGGCAAGTAAAATCGTCATACATATCATACGTAATTACTAGTCGCAAGATACAAGTCGTATAATAAGATACTTGCCTTAATAACCGCTACCGAACGCTCCGAAGAACACGGTTCGACCGGGAAGCTCGAACCCCAAGGAAGGCAACGAACGGAAGGGTTCCGACTCGAGTTCTTCACAAGAATTCGCTCCTAAGTCACAACGATGTCAATTCAATCACAATTCTACGAAAACGTATGGAACTTCCCAAGTTCTACTCATTGAAGCATTTTATCGGACACCTTGATGGCATAGTCCAATTCAATCGATTATTCAAGGTAATACTCAAATTCGTTTCACAAAACTTCAGGGGTAATGAATGATTTCGAGTATACAACCATGTTCTAACAATAATCTAAACTAAAACGAATCAAATCGGCCAAAACATCAAGAAACCTCAAAAATTCCCAAAACCAAGAGTTTAGGTGTTCTTACCTTCGATCCGGGTGGAATATGATGTTAATCCATGAATCAAACTTCCAAAACGTGTTGTTCTATGATTCTCTTACTCAAATCCATCCATTTATGTCAAGAATCGCGAAGGAACGAAGGAAAAATGAGAAATGGCCGGATAACTCACCTGTGCCATTAAAAAGGTCGATCTGCACCGTGTGCCACGGCACAGACAAGTGTGCCGCGGCCCACGGCCAAAAACTGCCCAACACTGTCTTAGTGCCGCAGCACACCTGAAGTGTGCCGCGGCACACGGTACCCATTCCAACACCAAAAGGCACATCGTGCAGTCTTAGCTATTTCGACCATAACTCCTTTGTCCGGACTCCGATTGACTCACCGTTTGAACCATTGGAAAGCTAACTTGATGCTTTATAATATTGCAAAGATTCAAAATTTTTGGAGTTTCCAAGAATTTATGGTGATTTTTACAAAGCCGAACTCATACTTAGAAAAGTCGTTTAGTAATCCTGAACTCAACAAAACGACACCGAAACCCGAACCTGAATACGAACCGAAGATACGGTTACGAAGTACTCACAAAGACGAATCGAAGAGCTAGTAGAACACACGATTCCGACCACCCGAAGGCTCGAAATTCGACAACGAAGGTAATTACCCCAAACTTTGGGAAATTACGAAAATGGCCCAAATGCCCGAAAATCACCATACGACAACGAATAATCAAACCGAAGCTCACAACACGTATAACAACGTTAAATGAACTTACGAAAAACCCCAACGCAGCGATTTGAACGAGATTCGCAAGAACCGAACTCAAGCGCGGAAAAGTCGCTAAAAAGCACGGAACTCAACAAAGCAGCACCGAAACGAACTCGGATGACAAAAAGTGCAGAATTAAATATTCTCCGAATGACGAAACGGTCAAAAGCGAGTTTTCGAAACGGACCTCCGCCGAAAAATGAAAATTACCGGAAATCCGAAATTGCGGATATTACACTGTCGACTCTGAGCTGTCGACATACGACTCCTGATCAAAGCTACCTTCTCACGGGCGGCTATAAGCATATCGGGCTCGGTGCCGATTGATTCTGATAAGTCATCCCAACACAAAGGAGATCGACAACGACGACCGTACAAGTCCTCGTAAGGTGTTAGGAATACTTGTTAGATTTTGATGATGTCATAAATTCAAATGTTTATTACTTGGCAAAAATGTAAGGCAAAACCAAATGAGTATCTTCCATAGGCCAAATTATGTTAAGTGTAAAACTTGGCAAAATGTAAAGAAGAACCAAATGAGTATCTTCTATAGGCCAAAAATAAGTTAGGCTGTAAACCGGCTAAGTACTAAAGATCAGCTGAGTCCATCAGAGAGGATCAGCCGAGTCAAGTCAGAGTAGTTTTGGTCAACAAAAATCATCAGGTATGTTTGAACAGACTGTAGTCAAGATACCTCAGACAAGTCATCTGATCAGACAAGTCCTAAACAGTGAACATCAGAGAGGTCCAGACTGCAGAGAAGTTAACTGCACATCAGCCTAGTCGAGATCAGCCAAGTACTCTAAGTCCACGTCAGCATGCGTTGAAAAGTCAAATATTATGGAAAGTCACATGCAACGTGAAGAGACAAATTGGAGTGATTCCCGCAAAATAGATGAATTAAATAAGCTATCCAGGCCCACCTTGAAGATTTTAATCCTATTATATTCAAAATATTCGGCGCCTCACATGCAAAGTCTTCACAACGGTCGGAGGATAGATTAAAATATGGGAATCTAGCCTTGCAACGTTCAGAAAAGAATAAACAAAGAAGTCTCCCTCCAACGGACTGATTTGTTACAGATTTGCAACGGCTATGAAGAAATGCTCATGGATCAACACCTATATATATCCGAAGATTTGAAGCTGAGCAAATACAATGATTAAAAACGGTGCGAACATACCTTCAAGCGATCAAAGCATTCAAGCAATCTAAAAGCGAAATACAGGATCGTGAAAAGAGTGGTTCTAAAAAGTTCATACTTGAAGAAGCTCTTAGTTGGAGAAGACAAAAACTCTTGTCTATAATACTGAGTTCGGGGTACTTCACTGGTTGAAGTTAAGAGACTGTAAAGGCATCCAAGGATCGAGGATCAAGAGGGGCAAGGCAGTCAAGTGTGTTACAATGGCACGAATTTCCACTGGTTGGAAGCTGTTGTAGTTTGGTTGAATCACTGTAATATTTATCACTGGTTGAGAATTATAGTGAATTCATCTCCAACTGGTTTGCAGAAAATTGGATTAGTAGAGGATAACCCCACCTCTGAGACCACTATAATTGCCTGCGTTCTTTACTGTTTTATAGCATCATACCTTAACTGCTGCATTCATCATTAAGTGTTTCATTAGTTGTTTTGTATTCATCATCAGCTGATTTCCGCACGTATTAAGAACAAATGACTCTAAATCATTTGTTTATTCATCAGCTGAGGAAACTTACTCTTTGTGAAAAAGAGTTTAAGAGTTTCAATAAGTCTATTCACCCCCCCCCCCCCCTCTAGACTTATTCCTGGATGACTTGTGACCTACAAATGGTATCGGAGAGGTTGGTTAATTTTTTTTCACAAACCAAATCTATCAGCGATATATCTTTACTCTCATTTTATAATGGAACACATGCATTCTAGACTCCCTGTGTTTTCAGTTGACGAGTATGATCTTTGGAAGATAAGGATGCAGGCACACTTATCTTCGATCCATGATGACATGTGGTGCATCATAGAGGACGGTCCATTCATCTTCGAGAAGGACAACACTGCAGAGGAGATCGCAGCAGGGAAGCCAGAGAAGATCCCAAAGAAGAGGATAGAGCTGACTCCCGAAGAAAGAAATCTGGCCAATCTTGATAACCGGGCCAGAGATGTGCTATATCAAACTCTTTACACATTAGCCCTAATGTGTGAAGGAACGAAGCTGATCAAGGAAAACAAGTTGTCAATTGCTATTCAAAAGTTTGACAATTTCAAAATGAAGAACGGCGAATCCATAGATCAAGTGGACACAAGGTTCACTGAGATTATCAATGAAATCAACTCCCTCGGCAAATTGTATGGCAACAGGGAGATGGCACTGAAAGTTCTCAGATCTCTCAACCCTGAATGGAGGATAAAGGCCGTGGCCATGAGAGAGTCCAAGTACCTGAATAAAATAAAAATTCAAGAGCTGTTCTCTGATCTGAAGACTTATGAGTTCGTGCTTCCAAGTTCATCCTCAACTGAGCCTGCAGAGAAGGGAATAGCATTTGCAGCCGAGTCCCCCGTCAAGAGCTTATCTGATGTAAAGGCTCCAAATCCATTAGATTTTGAGGAAGAAATGGCGTTTATAATGCATAGGTTCAGCAACTTCCGGAAAAACTACTCCAAATACAAGAAAAATTATAAGGAGAATCCAAGAAGGAACCAGAAAGATGGAAGCTGGAAAGTGGAGTTCTACAATTGTCACAAGACAGGACACATCCAAATCGACTGTCCTGATCTCAATAAGGACGAGAGCAATAAGGAGGTGGGCAGAAAAGAAGACTGAAGGAAGGCCCTCATCGGAGAAGATCAGGAGCATTTAGAATCTAGCAGCGGATTCTTCTCTGATGATGATGAAGAGTATGAATGCGTGATGGCCAACCTAGCTGATGAAGAGGTAACATCTAAACCCTCTGTTTCAAATAATAGCTCAGCCATGTCACAAGATATGGATCTACATGAATCTG
Source organism: Orobanche coerulescens (assembly GCA_033398695.1). Taxonomy (NCBI): domain Eukaryota; kingdom Viridiplantae; phylum Streptophyta; class Magnoliopsida; order Lamiales; family Orobanchaceae; genus Orobanche; species Orobanche coerulescens. The sequence continues at coordinate 58,310,934 of CM065809.1, read as the reverse complement.
TAAATCAGCTATTTAAAGATTTTGAGACACTTAAATCTGCACACCTAGCTGTATCAGCCGAGGAGACTCAGCTGCAAGATGAGAATAGCAAGCTGAAAAATGATTTTGAAAAACTCAGCCTAGAATTGAATAAGGTTGAGATAACTGCAGCTGACTTTAAAAACCAGGCTGATGTTAACACAGCTGAGATAAATCGACTAACTGTTTTACTTAAAGAAAAATCAGCTGCACTTGCTCATGTCAAAGCCGAATTTACCAAGATGACTCAGGCAAATAAAACTCAGGCGCAGGAAATAACCTCCCTGAAGGCATTTTCAACCCTGAAAGAATTGTTTACCAATAAAAGGCCACTATATTCCAGATCAGGCCTTGGATATGATCCTCACACTCCCTCTAGTTCTAAGACCACTTTTATCAAGGGAGAAACAATTGTCTCGACTGCTGAGCCTACATATAAACCAATACATAAAAATAGGCAACAGCTAAGTCACAAGTCTAGGCTGCAGCCAGGTTACACAACGCAGCCACCTAGACAAGCGACTAGGCAATAGCCCAGGCAAAAGCAGCAGCCCAGACAACATGCCCACTATTATCAACAACTCCCCAAAAATAGATTTCAAAATGGGAGGGGCAGATGGAAACCTCAAGGTTATCCTAATTTCCAAAATGAACAAGTGTGGAGACCTCAAAGATTTAACAAATGGTCTCAGCCAAGATTTAGAAATAGCCCACACTACCAGTATTTTGAGGAATATTCGGTATACAATCCCAACAGGAGATTCAGACCTCGACCTTACACACCTTATAAGGGTTATAATGACAACAACTTTCACAATCCAAGGAGAAATCAATTCTCCAGGAAACCAACTAACCCGAGAGGACCCACACAGATTTGGGTATCTAAATCTCTGCTTGTTTGATTGCAGAAAAGGTGGAAGGACTACAACCACATCTCCACAAACTCAAACTTTGGAGGTGAAGAATGGTTTGTAGATTCTGGATGCTCAAGGCACATGACTGGGAACAAAAAGATGCTGTCCAAATACACCAAAGAAAGAGGTCCTGATGTAACCTTTGTAGATAGCTCTAGAGGACAAACAAATGGCTTTGGAGAGCTGCACCGAGGAAATATTGTGATATCCAAAGTTCACTATGTCAAAGGGCTCAAGTATAATCTCCTGAGCATAAGCCAGTTTTGCGACGAGAAGAACCTAGTAGTCTTCACCATTTGGAAATGTATGGTGATAGATATCTTATCCGGAGAAGTGAAGCTCCAAGGTTTCAGAAGGAGAGATGTCTATATGATAGATTGGAACACAGGAACTCCCAACACCTGTTTTCTATCTAAGACAGTAGCTGAGAATGGATGGATGTGGCACAAAAGACTATGTCACCTGAACTTCAAACCCATCAACAAGATTAGTTCTCAGAAGCTAGTCAGAGGACTTCCAGATGAAGCATTCAAGAAGGAAGCACTTTGTGATGCCTGTCAGAAAGGAAAGCAGACCAGAGCATCATTCAAGCCAGTCCAGCCTACAACTCTCACAACAAGGATATTAGATCTACTCCACATGGATGTATTTGGTCCTATCAAGCCAAGGACTCTAAGAAGCAGAAAGCATGCACTTGTGGTAGTAGATGATTATTCAAGGTACACTTGGATTATCTTCTTGTATAAGAAAAGTGAAACCTTGACCAAGCTACCTGAGCTGCTGAGAAGGATCCAGAATGAGAAATTCCTATCCATCATCAAGATCAGATCAGATAGAGGAGGAGAGTTTCTCAATAAGGCAATCACTGATTACAGCAATCAGAATGGAATCCACCATGAGCTCTCTGCAGCCATGACCCCCCAGCAGAATGGCATTGCTGAAAGAAGGAACAGAACCCTGAAGAAAGCAGCAAGGTCCATGATTGCAGAAGCGGACCTGCCCAAGAGGTTCTGGGATGAAGCTGTCAACACAGCGTGCCATACTCTGAACAGGAGTATGATAGTAGGGAGATATGGCAAAACTCCCTATGAGGTTTGGAATAATAGAACTCCTACTGTTGCTTATTTTTATGTTTTTGGTTGTAAGTGTTTCATCCACAACAACGGTAAAACACAACTAAATGCCTTTGATGCTAAACCTGATGACGGTCTCTTTATGGGATACTCACAAAGAAGCAAGGCATATAGAGTATTTAACAAAAGAACCTTAGTTGTGGAAGAAACACCCCATGTTGTTTTTGATAAATCTACTGTTGAGTAAGGAAGCAAGTTGCGTTAATTGAGAACAAGCTCAAAACAGCAACCCTTGAAGAAGTCATTGTACATGACACTGGAATGGTGGACTCACCTGCAGACCAGCCTGAAGATCCAACTGTAGCTGCTGATGACCCAACCGCAGATCAGACAGGATCACCAAACCTATCTGATCCAGTTGCCGCTGATGAAGACCCAGCTGTAGCTGATAAAGACTCATCTGCATATCAGACCCAACCTGCAGATGACAAGACGGTAGCTGATCTAGCTGCAGACCAAGGAGACCAGAACCCAGCTGATGCAGAAATCCACCAGAGCAATTCAACAGGGGGAACAAACCCAGAAGAAGACGATATCCCCAAGTGGCTCAAAGATCATCCAATCCAGCAAATCATCGGGAAGCTGACTGATGGAGTTAAGACAAGACAGTCAACTCTACCCGCAGGAATGGCTATGTTCTCATGCTAAATGTCACAGATAGAACCTAAAACAATAGAACAAGCTTTAGAAGATTATTCTTGGATAAATGCCATGCAGGAGGAACTGGAGCAGATGGAAAGAAACAAAGTTTGGGAACTAACAGACAGACCAGATCACAAGGAGGTTATTGGCACCAAATGGGTGTACAAAAACAAGAGCGACGAAGATGGAGCTGTTGTTAGGAATAAAGCTAGACTTGTTGCTAAAGGATATACACAGTGTGAAGGAATAGATTTTGATGAAACCTATGCACCTTTTGCAAGACTAGAGGCCATCAGACTATTCCTTGCATATGCTGCATTTAAGGATTTTGAAGTCTATCAGATGGATGTGAAGAGTGCTTTTCTTAATGGCATTCTAGAGGAAGAAGTCTATGTAGAGCAACCCCCAGGTTTTGTCAAAGGGGACAAAGTCTACAAGCTGTTGAAGGCTCTTTATGGACTTAAGCAAGCACCAAGAGCGTGGTATGAAACACTATTTGTGTTTCTCGAGAAGAATAGTTATTGCAAAGGGAAAGTGGACAAGAGTTTATTCAGAGTGGAGCACGAAGGCCACATTTTGATAGTTCAGATATACGTGGATGACATCATATTTGGCTCAACCAATCCAGAGCTATGCGAGAAATTCTCCAACCTCATGCAAGGAGAATTTGAGATGAGTATGATGGGAAAGCTTAACTTCTTTCTCGGATTACAAGTTAAGCAGATGGAAAATGGAATTTTCATCAATCAAGCCAAGTATACCAGATACCTAATAAAGAGATTTGGAATGTAATCAGCCAAACCAGCAAAAATCCCTATGAGCCCAAGTACTCACTTAGATGCAGATGAGGGAGGCATATCAGTGTATTCAACCCACTACAGAGGACTCATTGGATCATTACTTTACCTCACTGCAAGCAGGCCAGACATATCCTATGCTGTAGGAGTTTGTGCGCGATTCTAGTCCAAGCCTGAGCAATCACACCTAGACGCAGCCAAGAGGATAATAAAATACCTTAAGTCTACAGTCAACGTTGGACTATGGTATCCTAAGGACGACAACTTCGAGCTGTCAGGATATTCAGATGCAGATTTCGCAGGATGCAAAATTAATAGGAAAAGCACTAGTGGAACGTGCCAATTCCTAGGAACCAGACTGATATCCTGGTTTAGCAAGCGTGTTTCTAACTCTATCTCCACCACAGTCGAATACCTAGCCGCAGTAGTCATTGTGCTCAAATTTTATGGATCAGACAACAGCTGAGGGACTACAATATCATTGCCAATGAAGTTCCTATCTGGTGTGACAACAATAGTGCTATTGCAATAACCAACAATCCGGTTTTTCATTCAAGGACCAAGCACATTGATGTTAAGCACCACTTCATTAGAGATCATGTGCTTAAGAAGAGAGTCAGAGTTGAAAGATTCAGCACAGACTACCAGATAGCTGACATCTTTACCAAACCTTTCCCAGAAGAAAGGTTTTTGGATCCGAGCAGAGATCTTGGATTACTAGATTGGGAATCTAGTACAAAAGCAAGCTGAAGCATCTCATAGGAAGGACGGAGCCAGCTGACTAAAGGAGTCAGATCCTAGCTGATGCAGACAAGAGGACGAAGGATGGACAAAGGAACCTAGCTGATCAGAATCTCAGGCGAGAAGTCCATGAAGTCAACTCACCTGATGCAGAGCGGTCAACAGTCAACAGTCAAACCAGCTAAGTTTTCTAAAACTCAACCGACCTCTGAATATTTAATTATTATCTGCCTTATGTATAACAATATTATATTAATTTTTGGTTCACAAGTGGCATTTTAAATACACGTGGCGATCACTTGATAAATCGACCTCCACGGTGGCCAATTAAAACCAACCGTCAAATTTTAAAAACTAAACCTGGACCACCGTTTCAAATTTGAAATTTAAATAGAATCTCAAAATGCGTACCACCGTTTCAAAAGAAATATTAATTTAATCCAAACGTCTTTTCATCTTCTTTATAAGGAAAGAAACTCTTCACTTTACCTTTTACGCTTACCAGAAACCCTAGATTTACAGACCAAAAATTCTTGAACTCCAAATACACTAAAAATCCTTTGTTTGCAGAAATGGAATCGTATTTCGAAGGCGTTAACATTAAGGCAATCAAGGACCAGATTATCTTCTCTCTAGTTGTTGATTTCGAAGGCCTATTGGAAGCAAATATGGAGAATTACGACGTGCTTGACCTAATCCGTACGATGAAGCTAAATGGGATCTACCCATTTCTGGATATCAATCCCCATCATTTGTACAAGGAAGATGTTATCGCGTTCTACCGCGAGGCCCATTTGATTCAGGATGGAATTCGGAGCACAGTTGGCGGAAGACAAGTCGACATATTGCGTGAGTCGATTCGTACAGTTTTTGGTATGAAACACCACGGCATAGCTGTCGAAGCTCTCAAACAGAAAGCAGCCGACACCTGGATGAAAATCAAGGCGGACAATCAGCCGGAAAAACTGAAACTCACTGCTAAAAGGAGTGAGATTAAGAAGGTCTATCGATATGCATTGGATATAACCAACAAAATCATTATGGGTATGGCCGGCAGTTACGACCAACTGTCGTCGGCGAAGTTCATGGTGGTGGGAGCACTAATTCAAGATGAGGAAATTGATTGGGCTGACTATATCTTTAGGCAGCTTGTTCGAGAAGTCAACAAAGCCGAATGGCTTACTGATGAAAAAAGATTCAGATCCAAGCTGGCATTCGAAACGCAGCTGAGTTGGATCCTTGAGAAGACAGGTGTGGCGAAGGGAAGTATTGACCCATTCCACACCAACAAGTGACTTGGTCATCTGGATCGAGAAACTTTGAGGAAGTTAGGGAACAACAGATGAGCAGCTCAGATGTTAAAGGAGCTGCCTGACACAAGGACTTACCCCAGATATCATTCATTAGGCGAATCAGACCGACCTGCAGCTGACAACCCAACTGCAGTCGAGTCAAACTCTGAGTCAGACAACACTCCCATAGCTGTCCGATTCAAGGGAAGGGGACCAGCCCCTGGAGAACCATCCATCATGCAGTCATCCCCAGAACCCTCTCCCAAAAGACCCAGGCGACTGCAGTTTAGTCAGGAGGAGCAGTCAGATCATCATGCCAGTCCTGCAGCCAGGTCGCCTACTCACCTGGAAGACCACCCTGCTCCAGGCAGCCTGGAAACTCAGATCGTGGCTGTCCTCACTCCAACATACATCACGGAAGAAGAAGACGCAGGTTTAATCATCTCAATCCCTGAAGCCAATTATATATTTAACCTGCTGGAAAATAATGTTTTCAACCTGTCTATTGAACAATTACAGCTTGTTAAACCACAATCCTTAAAACACTCTTTTGTCAATATTTTTGAAGAGTGGAAGTTTTTCAAATCTCTGTCATTTACAGAATTTCAGTCTTATATTGAAACTAGTGGTTGGGGCTATCCCCAAGCCACAGAGGATGTACTGATTCAGTTTTGTAAAGAATCAGACATAGTGTTGATCCTCCAGGATAATTGGTTCATGTCTCATTTTAAAACCAACATGGACCAATTCATCCATTCCATTATGTCTAGTATTTTTGATGGCTCGTTTAGAAAAGAATATGAGGAGGAAGAAGAGAGAGAAATGATTGAAGAGGTAGATGGAGAAGAAGAAGTTATTGTTTTAGACGACGAAGAAGAAGAGTAGAAAGAGAGAAAAGAAGAAGAAAACATTTTAGTTGAAAAACAATCTGAGGAAGTTGAGAAAACATAAGATTTAATTGATGAAGGAGAAGAAGGTGAAGAAGTCGAACAGGAAGATGATGAAGGAGAGAAGGATGATGATGAAGGAGAGAAAGATGATGAGAATGAAGGAGAAGATAAAAGGGACGAGAAAAAGGATGATGATAATAATGATGATGAGGAGGATGATGATAAGGATGAGGGAGGAGATCAAGGAGCTGAGAAAGAAAAAGAAAAAGATGAAGAAGAAAAAGAAAAAGAAGGAGAGGAGAAGGAAAAGGAGCCAGAGAAAGAGCCGGAAGTAGAAGCTGCAGACAGGGCTGGGGCGCCTGCCCGGTATACCAGCCTGGACGACGAGTTGGCTGAGGACTCCAGATCAGGGACCCCATAAAAGACCCCATCTGGAGTACCAGCTGCAGATAGGAGCCTGCAGTCAAGTGGCTCATTTACAGAAGGCTCAGGCGAGCACTCTCCACCAGCTCAGATCTCACCTGCGGTGACTGAGCTGATAAGACGAATAGTGAAGGATACCATTGGAGAGCTGCTGGCATCTCAGGTCACTCCTGACCTCCAATCCATCAATGCAAAAATTGATACTTTGCTGCAGAGGGAAGTACCTCAGCCTCCTCCCCCTACCAACAACAGAATGCCATTTGTCATGTCTGACTGGATGTGCATGATAGAGCAGCAGTTGACTACTTTAGTTGATGCTGGCAAAAAGGGGGAAGATAGAATACAGGGGGAAGGAAGTACTCAAGGAGAAATAAGGGAAGAGCTAAGATCAAAAAAGAGGCAAGATATTCTCCAAATAGAAAGAGGACCATCAAGTCTGAAAAGAAAGGAGATATCTGCCCCCAGCAACCTGAAGAGCAGCCTGTTGAGAAGAAGAGAAGAACAAGAGAGAAAGAAGAACAAAGATTTGAATGGGAAGGAAAATAGTTGTGGTATGTTGAAGAATTCTTACCAACAGAATTCATGACCAGTTGGGCGAATGCCAAGAAACAATTCACAGAGCAGTTCTACCTCTGGGAGATTCTCCAAGATAAAGAATGCTCGCCCCAACAGTCATTCATCAACTACATGGATGCTAGATGGCCTACTCTGTGGAAGATCATGCTTAAATATGCAGCCAAATGGCATGCTTATCCTATGATTCCTCCATTCAGAGCAGTGGAAGCGCCGACCCATTTGGATAATGAGCTTAACGAGCTAGAGCTTCAAGAAGAAATTAGAAAGCTATGTGAAGAGCACAAGTTCTCTTCAAAAGAAGACCAAGACTTTGCTGCCCTAGTCATAAGGAGGAAATATGGTCTTGCACCAATCAAAAGTAGACCAATCGGTGCAAAACTATTTAGACCTCCCAAGTAAACTGTTCGCAGAGGAAAGGGCAGATAGTTTTTAGATGTAATTGTAATTTTTGTAATTTTTAATTTTTCTGCATTTATTCCATTCAAGCCATGTACTTGTAATCAACAGAAAATTAATATATACAGTCATTTGAATGACAACTCCTAGTTGTCTCAATACAAGACTGATTTTGAGTTTGTGTCTTGCACCTAAGTGCAGACTTGTACATTTGATTACTTGTTTAAGTTTTGCCATCATCAAAATAGGGGGAATTTGTTAGGAGTACTTGTTAGATTTTGATGATGTCATAAATTCAAATCTTTATTACTTGGTAAAAATGTAAGGAAGAACCAAATGAGTATCTTCATAGGCCAAATTATGTTAAGTGTAAAACTTGGCAAAATGTAAAGAAGAACCAAATGAGTATCTTCTATAAGCCAAAAATAAGTTAGGCTGTAAACCGGCTAAGTACTAAAGATCAGCTGAGTCCATTAGAGAGGATCAGCCGAGTCAAGTCAGAGTAGTTCTGGTCAACAAAAATCATCAGGGATGTTTGACCAGACTGCAGTCAAGATACCTCAGACAAGTCATCTGATCAGACAAGTCCTAAACAGTGAACATCAGAGAGGTCCAGACTGCAGAGAAGTTAACTGCACATCAGCCTAGTCGAGATCAGCCAAGTACTCCAAGTCCACGTCAGCATGCGTTGAAAAGTCAAATATTACGAAAAGTCACATGCAACGTGAAGAGACAAATTGGAGTGATTCCCGCAAAAGAGATGAATTAAATAAGCTATCCAGACCCACCTTGAAGACTTTAATCCTATTATATTCAAAAGATTCGGCACCTCACATGCAGAGTCTTCACAACGGTCGGAAGATAGATTAAAATATGGGAATCCAGCCTTGAAACATTCAGAAAAGAATAAACAAAGAAGTCTCCCTCCAACGGACTGATTTGTTACAGATTTGCAACGGCTATGAAGAAATGCTCATGGATCAACACATATATATCCGAAGATTTGAAGCTGAGCAAATACAACGATTAAAAACGGTGCGAACATACCTTCAAGCGATCAAAGTATTCAAGCAATCTAAAAGCGAAATACAGCATCGTGAAAAGAGCGGTTCTAAAAAGTTCATACTTGAAGAAGCTCTTTGTTGGAGAAGACAAAAACTCTTGTCTATAATACTGAGTTCGGGGTACTTCACTGGTTTAAGTTAAGAGACTGTAAAGGCATCCAAGGATCGAGGATCAAGAGGTGCAAGGCAGTCAAGTGTGTTACAACGGCACGAATTTCCACTGGTTGGAAGTTGTTGTAGTTTGGTTGAATCACTGTAATATTTATCACTGGTTGAGAATTATAGTGAATTCATCTCCAACTGGTTTGGAGAAAAGTGGATTAGTAGAGGATTACCCCACCTCTGAGACCACTATAATTGCCTGCATTCTTTACTATTTTATAGCATCATACCTTAACTGCTGCATCCATCATTAAGTGTTTCATTAGTTGCTTTGAATTCGTCATCAGCTGATTTCCGCACGTATTAAGAACAAACGACTCCAAGTCATTTGTTTATTCATCAGCTGAGGAAACTTACTCTTTGTGAAAAAAGAGTTTAAGAGTTTTAATAAGTCTATTCACCCCCCCCCCCCCCTCTAGACATATTCCTGGACGACTTGTGACCTACATAAGGTGCCATCTGAATCGAAGCATGCCAACTATTATTATACGTGAACTCGATCAATGGTAGTTAGGCTTCCCAATCGTCTTTCCAATCGAGGACGCATGCCCTCAACATGTCCTCCAATGTCTGAATAGTCCTCTCTGATTGTCCGTCGGACTGAGGATGGAAGGCGGTACTGAGATTAAGCTGAGTTCCCATAGCACGATGAACTGATTTAAAAAAATGAGACACAAATCGTCCGTCACAATCGGAAACGATACTTTTAGGAGTACCGTGCAGTCTCACTATCTCTTTTATGAACAGTTGGGCAAGTCTCTCGGGACCCCACATATCCTTAATCTCAAGGAAATGAGCTGATTTAGTTAAGCAGTCTACAATCACCCAGATCGTATTCATGCCACGACGACTCGTCGACAAACTCGTGATGAAATCCATAGAAATGTCTTCCCACTTCCATTCTGGAATAGGGAGAGGTTTCATCATACCTGCCGGTCGCTGATGTTCAAGCTTGACTTATTGACAGGTTAAGCATCTCGAAACAAATTCTGCGACTTCTCGCTTCATATTACTCCACCAGTAATTTTTTTTCAAGTCCTTGTACATCTTGCTAGACCCCGGATGAACAGAATAATGGGTAACATGAGCTTCTCTCAAAATCGAGTTTTTCAACTCGTCATTCGCCGGTACGCACAACCGATTCTTAAAACTCAAAAGTCCATCCTCATGGATCACAAAGCCAGGGGCTTTCCCCTGAGCCACATCCTCACGGATGCGCAACAGTGATGGGTCTGAACCCTGATTCTCTCTGATTGCCACCTCAAGCGGCGATGAAATCTCTAACATGCAAAGTTGTCCTTGAACTCCCTGAAGCCAGACCTCGATCTCGGGTCTAAGGAATTCCTGCTGAAGCTCATTCCGAACTGTTAAACGAGCAAGCATCTGCGCCTGAACGGACTTACGACTCAAGGCGTCGGCGACAACGTTCGCCTTGCCCGGGTGGTAAAATATCTCAATAACATAATCTTTGATTAGTTCCAACCACCGCCTCTGTCGCATATTAAACTCCTTCTGAGTAAATATACTTCAACTCTTGTGATTGGTGAATAACTTACAGGTGACGCCATAAAGATAATGACGCCAAATTTCCAACGCGAAAACCACGGCTGCTAGCTCTAGGTCGTGGGTTGGGTAATTTACCAACTAATCCGAGGAAACTTTAGATTTCCTTAACATTCTTCGGAGGTTGCTAATATCGGATAGCCTCCGTCTTCTGAGGGTCGACACGAACTTCGTCTGATGAAATTACATGCACGAGAAACGTCGCCTCGGACATCCTGAACTCACATTTGGAAAACTTTCCAAAAAGCTGCTCTCGTCTCAACATGTCGAGAACTTGGTGAAGGTGAAGCTCGTGCTCCTCCCAGTCATGAGAATAAATTAAAATGTCATCAATAAGGACAACCACGAACTGATCGAAAAGGTCGATGAAGACCCGATTCATTAACTCCATGAATACCACAGGTACATTAGTGCATTAATTAACTCCACAAACTCATAATGGCTATAGAGTGTTTGAAACGCCGTCCTCGCGATATCCGACTCTCGAATTCGCAACCGATGATATCTAGATCTTAAGTCGATCATGAAAAAAAATTACTAAAGTTCCCTGATGTTGATCTAAGGGATCATCGATGTGGGGTAGAGGATACTTATCCTTGATCATCATCCTGTTCAACTCCTGATAATTAATACACACACGAACGAACCATACTTCTCCTTGACAAATAACACTGGTGCTCCCCACGGGGACGCACTCGGTCGGAGATAACCTTTCTCGAACAAATCCTCAAGTTGAATCTTCAACTCCTGCATTTCGGTCGGGGCCATCCGGTATGGTGCCTTCGATAACGGGGACGTACCGGCTCCAACTCACTCGTGAATTCCACAACTCTTTGTGAAGGCAACCAGGTAACTCGTCTGGGAATACATCGTCAATCGATGACAATGATACCACGTATGATTGAACATTTCGATTGCCCTAGAACGGTCAATCGATGAAAAGATATAATGAATGATTGAACAACTCGATTGCCTTAGAACGGCTAATTGATGAAAATGATACAATGAATGACTGAACAACTCGATTGCCTTAGAACGGCCAATCGATGAAAATGATATAATGAATGATTGAACAATTCGATTGCCTTAGAACGGCCAATCGATGAAAATGATACAATGAATGATTGACACTTCGATTGCCTTAGAACGGACAATCGAAGAAAATAACACGATGAATTATTGAACACGTCGATTCGGTAATTTCACTGCTTCCATCATATTAATGATTCTTCTGGAACAACGGGGATCACCTCCCTGAAGCACACATTCGACCCCCAACGACGGAAATGATAGTGACCACGTTTACGAACATTGAGGGGGGTATCATGATGATCCATCTAATTAACACTCAATATTACATCGTCCTAAGGTAAGTCCATCACGATTAGGTCCACCAACCAATCGCGGTCATTAAGCTTAATTCGGTATGATTTCCGAAAATTCTACCATCATGAGGTAGACCGATGATATGAGGTCCACAATCAATAAAACTATCCAAATTAAGTCTATTCAAACATGATTCAGAAATGAATGAATGCGATGCACCAGTATCAAAAAGGGGTACACACAGGTTGAGAGAAAATGCGAGTATACCTAAGGTCATTCGGGCCACCGGATCATCGGTCCTCTTCATCGCGTGATTCCGGGACTTGCCGGCCCCCGAACCGGACGCTCCTGTCTGATAAATATGAGCTCCGCCTTTATTCGCTTCCATCGTCTTAAACGACGCGGATAGTGCAGTCTGATTCTGAATCGCTGATTGCTTCGGGGCCTGAGATGCCGCCGGAGCCGACTTGGAGTCCTTTATGCAAAAACGGGCCTTATGCCCAAAAATCCCGCAATTATGGCACGTGATAGATGGTTTCACACACTTAGTGCTGTAATGACCCGGCACTCCACAGTTGAAACTGATGATGGCCGAACTGGACGCTCGGGACTGAGATCCCGCACAATTATGTGCCGTAGGAGGTCGATCAGAAACGTTAGGGCCCGCACGAGGCTTCTTGAAGGTTGACTGACCGCCTTCGGACTGATTATGCTTCGTTGATTTCTTACTGACAGATAAAGGTTGTTGCTCAGCAATTTCCTTAGTAGCGGACTCATATGGGAGAGTTCTCTCAATTAATTCGGCCAGAGTGGCGCAATGATGATTAAGTAATTGCATATGGGTCATCATGACCTGCATAAAAGTGAGTGGATCAACCCGAACATCTTCCGATCGAGCGGAGTCCTGGGTACGGTTTCCCGACAGTGAGTGATTATTCCCTGGGTTCCGGCCCGCACCGCGGCCTCTCCCCGTGCATCCCCTGACAGCTCTCTCCATACTGAAGCAGGAAGGTCGCATGATAATCATAGATCTCGTATGAGTACCGCATTATGATTTACGTCAAGAAATGATGAAAATGAGCATATGCGCTCTAACACAGTGATTACATGAATGATTAACTGAGGTGACATGATTATCTGATGAAATTCTTGAAATGAGTATCTTGAACAAGTTAACAAGATTAATGATATGATCTTCCAGATCAACAACTGAGTAATGAAATGAATTGAGTGATTAATGAGTTAACATGATCGTCCTGATTATCAACTGAGTAATGAAATGAATTGGGTGATTAATGAGTTAATATGATCAACATGATTAAAATGAAAATGATGTTTGAGGATTGTTAACTAGTGAATTATGAATGAATGATTATTGCCAGAAATTATACCATGGCGTTAGAAGTCTTACAGTTCTTTCGGTCTGATTGGCTCGGCATTTGTACAGGTCACACGTGACACGAAAGTCCAATGATACTAGTCTGATGAAGATGATTTCAAATGAGACATGACTCGGAAGATAGTATTCAAAACCACGCTCCGATACCAACTCTGTAACACCCCAAACTAGGCGGATATTACAGTGCCGTGGATCCCCGACTGGGACCCACCAGGCGAATGAAAATGATAAATTAAATAATATAATTGTAGTACCGAACCACATTATATTATCAAATACTCTGATGAGGAGTTTAAGTACAACACACCAGGACAATACCGAATACTAGTATATTTTATATGAAGATAAAATACACAACACCGAATGAAACGGAGTATTCAAATGAAAGTCTGCAGCGGAAAATAAAGGACAACAACATGAATGACTGAAAGATCGGGGGCCCTACTAGTATCACTGGGACTCCTCGCCGTCAACATGCTATTCCCGTGCTTTTGCCTTGCCATGACCTGAGAAACAAAATCCCCAAACGGGGTCAGTTACACAGAACAATAATCCTCAAGAGTTGAATATACACAATCCTGTCGAAACATACGCAATCAAACATGCTATATGAATCAACCAACAGTATGGCTCAAAGGAATGGCGCCACACTACGTCCGGGATGGAAATGTGTCCGTGCACAAGCCACCAACGAGTATCGATTGAATACATGTGTGGTCTTGTACCTAATCAGTCTCACGAAGCCATCAACTCGTGTGCACAGTCCAATGTGAGGCCACCAACCAACATACGACTTAAATGTGCCCGACATGAAAATCCTACACATACCAACCGGCACGCCAGTATGACCCGGAATGCCACGATATAACAAAAGTGACATCGAACATGAATAATGACTCACCAAGATGAAATGATGGTGAAATGAAAGACAGCTCAATGAAATGATCGGAACCGTCGTTCCTCATGAATGAAGTAATTAAGTGACAATTACAAGTTTTGAAACGGTTTGTACCTTATGAATGAATTATGATTATGAATGAACAACAACGAAATGAATGAATATCCTTTTAACTGAGTAAGAATTTACTCACACAACACCGGTGACAATTATCCTTCCACGAACAACGTCCTAATTGAGATATCGGTCGCTCGAACAACCTTGAATAATACAATTACCAACAATCCGTTCAATATACGAATCAAACACGAATATAATGAACTCAAAACGTCGATACGATTAAACCAAGTTCATTGGGGCATTATATCGAACACTTTGTGGCCAAACTTCGATTTTTTATAACCAAACCTCAATAATACCGACATCAAATCCCCAAGAAGTGTTTCAAACCAACAAAACATCTTCAATACGATCAATAATCCATTATGAATATCCAAAATCGTGATTTCAACAACAATTAATCGAAAACCCCCAAATCCAACTCAATATTCAAAGTGTTCTTGAATAATCCTTCAATAATCCAATGAATAATCAAACATATCCATAATTATGTGTATATCACTTCATACAACATGATCTTAACATCCAAAACATCATATCTCAAAACAAAATCGAAATTCAAGATGTTGAAGAAATTACCTCTTGAAGATCCAAGCATTTTAATGTGATGAAATCGCGTTAGATCGACAATCCGAGCTTCACAACCGAATGAAAATGATGAAAAATGAATACGCAAGTGATTGATGAAGAAGATCTTCTCCCACCAACCCTCTCTCTCGGACCAAAGTGAAGAAATGGGAAAAAATGAGTTTATCCGCACAAAATCGCAGCTTATAGTGTCTTGATCACCTGTGTGCCGCGGACAGGCCATCGCCCCAATGATCAGGCGTGCCGCAGCCCGACGAATGTGCCGCGCCCTCGCTGTCGGCATGTGCCGCGGACCACGGTACAGACGAGTCGGCCAAAAATTGCGACACGAGTGTGCCGCGGCCCGGACGGGTGTGCCGTGGCAGTGACTCGGCAGTGTGCCGCGGCCCTGTCGGCATGTGCCGCGGCCCACGGTACAGGCTGCTCGGCCAAAAATTGGAAAATGTGTGTGCCGCGGCTCACACTCCTTGTGCCACGGCCCACGCCCCCCTTGGGTCCTAAAATGATGAAAAATGACCCGGGAAGAGAATAAAAGCAATAGGAATCAATATTTGGGAAACATTAACACGAAATAGAAGTATGGAAATCCCAGAACGGTGGTTCCAAGCAATGATTACAAGGGTTCGCCCATCAAAACACAATTTGAACAATGTGTAGATTTGAAATGACATGAATTCCAACGTCAACATCGACTAATGAATCAATTACCACGATCAAGATAATATTCTTGTCTCGATTTTCGAATAAGGTAGATACACTGACAATATCGATACACAACTCGAAGTATTCCGAACGGTGAACACAGATGAATGATTATTATCAAGTGAAAAACTACATAGTGATAATTACCGAATGAAATTACTGAATGATAATGACTGAATTACAACCGGGTATTACATTGATTATGTGATGTTTTCTTTTGTTGTCGTGAACGGTCGTATGTTCAGTATGCCGAAAGGTCGAGACCGAGGACATGGTCGTAGTTGTGGATGTGGTCAGGCAAGGGTAGAGGTGACTCGCTTATTTTCGAACACCGACCAGCTTAGTACAGATGGTCAGAATGATCAGTCGCGTGATTAGAGATAACTATTAAGGGTAATGCCGATGTTAATGCCACCACCATCCTTCAGCAGGTGGCAGCACAATTGGCACAGATGAATCAGAGTGCGCAGCGGGATGAGTCTCCAGATGGGGATAACAGAGCTAGTAAGTGGCTACGAGACGTGATGAATATGCATCCAACTCGCTTTGCGGGTTCCTCTGTTTTGATAGGATAGGAGAATTTTGCGGTGTCTTTGAGTTCTGGTAGTATTCCAAGATGTTTTGACTGTAATGTTCTAGGCCACGAGCATGCGGATTGTAAGGCACCGCCGAAGACTTGTTACAACTGTGGACACAATGTAACACCCACAGAGCTATCCAGGAATATTACAGCGTCGTGGGCCCTGAGATGGAACCCACACGGCTAAAGGAAATTTTCACAAACATTAACAAATGCCCAAGAGGCTAACTATGGTATTATCTATTAAAAACATTCGAAGACTTAATAAAATCCGTTTATCAAAACCATCGTTAAAATCTAATTTGAAACCACAAGGCCCGAAATGCCAAAATTCAACAGTTTAAAAACATACATTAAGCTATCGCTTATACGTACCAACAAAATAGTTTAGAAAACGATTGCCAAAGTAACCTAAGTTACCAGATACCAAAAGGCCATTTAAAAATACTCACGCAGCGGAAAAAGACAAACAATTAAAATACTCTAGCAGCGGAATACAAGAACTGATCAGGAAACTCAATACACAAATACATGCTCTAGCCAGTATCCTTCGGGAAGCTCATCTCTTCACGACCGCTACAAGCTTGATATCCAATATCCTAGAAATAAAGCCCACGACGGGGTCAGCCATAATACTCAACAATGATAACAATCACATCACATCAATAATTACATACCAATGAAAATACTAAGTACGAATACGACCAATGTAATCTTACCGCCATAACTTTACTTACTCGAATAATCCTCATCAAAATAACCATTATCATATTATACATCTCGTAATCTCGATTAACCAGTAAACTCAAACATAACATCTGTATTGTTCCTTAAACAGTACTCAAGATTATCAGAATATCCTCACTAATTCGTGATACGGAAAAATACCAGCTCTGACCAATTCGATCTATCGGATAACATCATCAAATCCCAACACGATAATCAATTGTCCATCAAAAGACAAATATTAAGAGAAAATACGGAACACACCTCAAGATATGAAATGCCCCGACGAAATCACGTCAGTCTAATCCAAGATCAGATCAACACAACATACGGGCACGGTCCTAACACAAGACCTACAAATGCATACTCATATGACAATGTCAATATGCTCACATCAATAACAACAATGTATACTTATGACAATCCGTTGATCCAGCGCACGCAGCATAGATCCCACGATGACCCTGAAAGATCAACACGAGGTGGATAACCCATAATACACATATGCACAACAACATGTTATAATCCAACGATCCAGTGCACACAACTATAGATTCCCATGATGATCCCGTCGGACAACGCATGTTGGAAATACCTGTCCAACGATCCAGCGCACACAGCTATAGATATCCCATGTTGATCCCGTCGGACCAACGCATGGTGGACATATGACAACAATGCACAACTGTATAAAACAATAGTATACAATGCACGACAACAACAATGCACAAATGCATGACAGCAACGATACATGAATGTATCACAACATGATCGACACAAATTACAAAAATGATTAAAATACTTGCTCCGAGTCCTTCGAGAGCAATCTTGATATCTAAACCATCACCAACCATTATTCTGAATATTCGACGATCCAAAATGTCACGGATGGTAGATAATTCATGTCTTCATCTATACCACAAAGTATCCTCGATACCAAGTATACCAACAACAAATGTAAATCATGTACATGATGATTTAATCCCCAAAACTCGAATACAACTTATAATCTCAAAGCTCGTGTTATTACGATTATAAACATTGCTATACGAATTATAAACGAATGAAACAGAAACCATTCATTAAATATTATAAACTGATCAAGTAATAACATGCCTCGATACCGATGAAGCCGTTACCAATTCCATTTCCGTCATCTACGTGTCCCTCGGCCCTGATTAATGTAATTCACGAACATTCTCGAACATGACTGCAACGCATGGTTCTAATCACCGATCAATATCTCAACCTATTACAATAATCAATAAACAACGAGTTCGATAACAATCAATAATCGATATAACCAATTCACAAACCAAACGGCTCAACAATATCTCGATTAACCACAAGTCTGATCAATCCAACTTAAATGATCACGAATTCATAACCGAAACAGGATATACTACATTGTCTGTTAACTTAGCGCACGTTAATCACTTAGCGTAGCGTGCGCTAAGTCGCTTCAATTAGCATGCGCTAGCCAGTAAGCTTAGCGTGCACTAATGCTGTACAGATGCATGCCTTACAAGTATCGATCAACATATGGCGAATATCAAGAGCACTAAGTGATTCGAAACCATGTTCATAGCTATCAAAACAACGAAATCTGATATCCTTTAACATATAAACAATCATCCAACTCATAATCCAAGTCATATATTCATAGATCATCTTCTTCCTCAATATCAACATATGAATACCAAGAATTCATAATCATTGCCATATTCACCATCATATGAAGAAACCAACAACAACAACATCAAAGACCCGAATTGAAGAAAGACATTAACCAACATATCTCTTTGAAGATAAACAACACAATTCGAAACCATTCGGATCATATCAATACCGGTATATCAACAATAACATCAACATAACCCGGTAACTAATCTCATAATCATATTTGTTAACTCATATACATGACTACTATCAACTCCAGGACATCATATACAATCCAAAATGAAATTCAAAGTGAAGAGTAATTACCTCTCTGAAGGAATGGATTGATTTCCAAGGTTGAATCCATTCTCAATCACTTCCATGCTTCAAATGTTGTTATGGATGATTAACTCCACCATAATCCAGTGTTTGGAACTTCAAACATCTCTCTAAGAACTCTCTCTATCGGTTGCAAGGAAATAATGGACGAAATGAAGAATAATGGCCAACTGCATATATATATATATATATATATATATATATATATATATATATATATATATATATATATATATATATATATATATATATACTGACTATTATTAGCATGCGCTAACTGTCTTTGTTAGCGTGCGCTATCGCAGTCCAGAGGCTACTGCCTTACTGCATACAATGATTTACGTACACAATCCCCATGCAATAGCATAAGTAAATGCCTCTATCTAGCGTACGCAAGCCTTCATCCATAGCATGCGCTACTCATAGTTGACTTGCTACAGTCTGCACCTACCCCCGTGTACCCACATGCCGAAAGTAACCTGACAAAGCCAACATTCCTTTGGACCGATCTGATTAGCGTGCGCTAACAATATGCATTAGCGTGCGCCAATCCTTCATACCAAACATCCGTTGACCTCGTCGGCATATGCGCTGAAAGTGGCCGGGTCCACACGTAGATTCCCTCTGATCTGGTCTGCACTAGCATGTGCTATCCTTTGCCTTTAGCGTGTGCTAAACCTGCACGATAACATGCGCTAAGATTGAATATTAGTGTGCGCTAATCAGGCTATACTTATCCATTTTCAGCTATTCTTGTCCAACGTCTCAAGATACAGAATACGAACATACGGCATACTGAATACACATGCTCCTTCCAATAATATTCTCATACGATACATCTAATACACGATATCCTCAAATGCAATTGTTGACCAAGTACAACAATTATATCAGTATAGCAGTCTCAGTCTTTCAATTACTTTATCCCTATGGTACAGATTCCACATTGTACAATATAACTCGGATAAAATAACATTAGACAACAGTAGTAGAAATTTCAGATATTACATACTACACCACTTAAAATAAGTTTCGTCGTCAAAACTTGCAATCCGTCATAGAAAAATAAACAAACCGTTCAACCAAAATATTCCGAAACCATTATGACAACGATCGATCATCATTATTACCGAATAACCAAAATAGCATACTTACAAATGTGTAAAGTCGACGATCTCTTGAGATACTAGCAAGTGACTTCACTATAAAGCCTCAACACGCATACAATCACAATTCCATGAGTCTTAACAAAATATATCATCTTTGGATGAAATAATCTATCCGTGTCAAATCATGTCTACTCTGATCGCACAATCAAGTCCCAATTCTGATACAATCAATAATGCACGATACATCTGAGAAACAACTGCGCAACACAACGACACAAATCCCGAAACATCAACACAAAATCCAAACGCTCAGATGATCACCAACAATGATCAACCAGTAAATTAACCGAGAATATCATTGACATGATAAACTCTAATACAACCAATCCAAAGGTCAAAACGCAGCCAAGAATATCATCAACATGATAAACTCCAATATTACCAACGAACGATCAATGATAATCGGGAATACCCTCACACGGTAAGCTCCAACATGATCAACACAGAACCACATAAACCGATATATGAACGAATAAAGTTCTCAAAACGTCACACCAATCACATACGGTGGATCTCAATAAACATACCCGACTGGTGAACATACTCCTCGTCATACGAACAACCAATCACAAACCGACGAACATATCCAATCATACATGGAGTGGGAACGACCACTCAATATCCAAAACAACCAGCATGGGGTCACCATCCCCAAATCTACACTTACAAAGAAATCATTAAAAAATCACTACGGTAAAATCGCGCTACTACCATACCATTAGAATCACATAGCACATATGTCCCGGTTTCACAAAATCCAAAGTTCCAAAATTACATATTGTGCATGAATCTATAACACGCAGCATATTTCTCTTATCCGATAAATCAACCGATCATCCCTGGATAACCAAACTGCCATACTAAAGTTCGAATCTCTTTTCCTTGTACCATCGATATGATATCCAGTTTGTGAAACATTCATAACTTCACCGTGATATACACTATGCACTAAATGCGTATGTATATCAATCATATTTTCAAAACCAGTTTGAAATCATATAATCTTGTCAAGAAGACAAATTTTCGAAAGCTCTTTCAAAAATTTCAAAACTCCAAAACATAAATTTTGGTAAGTCTACAAAATCAATTTTCGAAAAATTAAATCGGCTCGCTGGTGCCAAGTATTCTATAATAGTTTCCTTCGAATCCACACGATTTCGAAGTTTTAAAATGAAAACTATGCAAATGATTGACCACATCCATACTCCTGTATCCAATTCGGTTCGTCACCAAATGCACCGACATTCCATCGGAAAACCACACGGTAAAATTCCAAAATCTCAATATATAGACTCCGATAAAAACTCTGCTTCCACATATGACTCGCAACGTCAACCAGTAACCCCTCCTGGATCACCACTACCATGCTATGCCAAAACATTGAATAATTAATAAATCAAACACAACGAAAGACTACCCGAGAAGTCTCATTTGAACAAACGAATCAAAACCCAAAAGGTAGTAATAAAATGCATAAACAATTGGTAAAGTGTTTTACAAATCTCGGGAATTTTAGAAACCGTGAAAAAACCTTTTGAAACATTAGGGTTTCAGCCCATATCTCGTTCCATATTATAGGAAGTTTAAAAAGTAGAAAACTCTTCTGGACCTCAAGTCCTGAGTTATAAAACTATTTCAAAATTGATTGGGTCTCGGCCTAAAAATTATTTTCCGTAAAACATCCGTAAAACATTCGTTTTGAAAAGTATCATTTTCAAATGCTCGAAAACAGTTCCATATATCACAAAATGAACTAACATGACTACATGTTCTTCTCAACAATCCACAGTCCTTCTCCCGGATACCCAATTCCGTTCCAAAACTTAACCGACATATTGATTTCAAAAATCATAGTTTCTCAATTCATCAATCTTGTCCCAATTCTGTCACCTTATACTGTAACGCATAATATCTTTCTGAATCTCCAAACATATCAACTTAGAACGGCAATAAATCTCAATGCAGTTCAAAAATCCAAATACTTACAGATCGTGAGCTGACGATTCCCCGTGATATTGGCACATGTCTAAACTCTAGAAAATACTCGACACAGACATTTACAAAATACACATTTTGCAAACTCAGTTCAACTCGAGAACACAACACAACTCTATCTGAAGAAACACGTTAATACTGTTCGGAAAAGTTTACAACAACCCCGGTACAATACTGGTAAATCACATAACGCACAAGCCCGAGTGAACAACAAAAATCTAGGGCTCTAGTATTAGTCAAATAGACAACTCGAATGACGCGATAAAAACACGACACAACTCGACCCGACTGCCTAAGTTTTCTCAACCTAAGCTCTGATACCATATTCTGTAACACCTCTAGAGCCATCCAGGAATATTACAGCGTTGAGGGCCCCGAGATGGAACCCACAAGGCTAAAGGAAATTTTTGCAAACATTAACAAATTCCCAAGAGGCTAACGACGATATATCTATTAAAAACATTCGAAGACTTAATAAAATCCGTTTATCAAAACCGTCGTTAAAATCTCATTTGATGCCATAAGGCCCGAAATGCTAAAACTCAACAGTTTAAAAACATACATTAAGCTATCGCTTATACGTACCAACAAAATAGTTAAGAAAACGATTGCCAAAGTAACCCAAGTTACCAGATACCAAAAGGCCATTTAAAAATACTCATGCGGCGGGAAAAGACAAACAATTAAAATACTCTAGCAGCGGAATACAAGAACTAATTAGGAAACTCAATACACAAATACATGCCCTAGCCAGTATCCCGGGAAGCTCATCTCTTCACGACCGCTACAAGCTCGATATCCAATATCCTAAAAATAAAGCCCACGGCGGGGTCAGCTATAATACTCAACAATGATAACAATCACATCACGTCAATAATTACATACCAATGAAAATACTAAGTAAGAATACGACCAATGTAATCTTACCGCCATAACTTTACTTACTCAAATAATCCTCATCAAAATAACCATTATCATATTGTACATCTCGTAATCTCAATTAACCAATAAACTCAAACATAACATCTGTATTGTTCCTTAAACAATACTCAAGATTATCAGAATATCCTCACTGATGCATGATACGGAAAAATACCAGCTCTGACCAATTCGATCTATCGGATAACATCATCAAATCCCAACACGATAATCAATTGTCCATCAAAAGACAAATATCAACGGAAAATACAAAACATACCTCAAGATACGAAATTCCCCGACGAAATCACGTCAGTCTAATCCAAGATCAGATCAACACAACATATGGACACGGTCCTAACACAAGACCTACAAATGCATACTCATATGATAACGTCAATATGCTCACATCAATAACAACAATGTATACTTATGACAATCCATTGATCCAGCGCATGCAGCATAGATCCCACGATGACCCTGAAAGATCAACACGAGGTGGATAACCCATAGTACACATATGCACAACAACAACAACAACACGTGGTAATCTAACGATCCAGTGCACACAGCTATAGATTCCCATGATGATCCCGTCGGACCAACGCATGGTCTAAATACCTGTCCAACGATCCAGCACACACAGCTATAGATATCCCATGTTGATCCTGTCGGACCAACGCATGGTGGACATATGAAAACAATGCACAACTGCACAAAACAATAGTATACAATGCACGACAACAACAATACACAAATGCATGACAACAACGATACACGAATGTACCACAACAAATGACAAAAATGATTAAAATACTTGCTCCGAGTCCTTCGAGAGCAATCTTGATATCTAAACCATCACCAACCATTATTCTGAATATTCGACGATCCAAAATGTCATGGACGGGAGATAATTCATGTCTTCGTCCATACCACAATGTATCCTCGATACCAAGTATACCAACAACAAATGTAAATCATGTACATGATGATTTAATTCCAAAACTCGAATACAACTTATAATCCCAAATCTCCTGTGATTACGATTATAAATATTGCTATACGAATTATAAATGAATGAAACAGAAACCATTCATTAAATATTATAAACTGAGCAAGTAATAACTTGCCTCGATACCGATGAAGCCGTTACCAATTCCATTGCCGTCATCTACGAGTCCCTCGGCCCTGATTAATGCAATTCATGAACATTCTCGAATACGACCGCAATGCATGGTTCTAATCACCGATCAATAATCTCAACCTATTACAATAATCGATAAATAACAAGTTCGATAACAATCAACAATAGATATAACCAATTCACAAACCAAACGGCTCAACAATATCTCGATTAACCACAAGTCTGATCAATGCAACTTAAACGATCATGAATTCATAACCGAAACAGAATATACTACACTGTCTGTTGACTTAGCGCACGTTAATCACTTAACGTAGCGTGCGCTAAGTCGCTTCAATTAGCGTGCGCTAGCCAGTAAGCTTACCGTGCGTTAATGCTGTACATATGCATTCCTTACAAGTATCAATCAACATATGGCGATTATCAAGAACACTAAGTGATTCGAAACCATGTTCATAGCTATCAAAACAACGAAATCCGATATCCTTTAACATATAAATAAATATCCAACTCATAATCCAAGTCAAATATTCATAGATCATCTTCTTCCTCAATATCAACATATGAATACCAAGAATTCATAATCATTGCCATATTCACCATCATATGAAGAAACCAACAACAACAACATCAAAGACCTGAATTGAAGGAAGACATTAACCAACATATCTCTTTGAAGATAAACAACACAATTCAAAACCATTTGGATCATATCAATACCCGTATATCAACTATAACATCAAAATAACTCGGTAACCAATCTCATAATCATACTTGTTAACTCATATACATAACGATTATCAACTCTAGGACATCATATACAATCCAAAACAAAATCCAAAGTGAAGAGTAATTACCTCTTTGAAGTAATGGATTGATTTCCAAGGTTGAATCCATTCTCAATCACTTCCATGCTTCAAATGTTGTTATGGATGAATAACTCCACCATAATCCAGTGTTTGGAACTTCAAACATCTCTCTAAGAACTCTCTCTATCATTTGCAAGGAAAGAATGAACGAAATGAAGAATAATGGCCAACTGTACATATATATACTGACTATTATTAGCATGCGCTAACTGTCTTTGTTAGCATGCGCTATCGCAGTCCAGAGACTACTGCCTTACTGCATATAATGATTTACGTACGCAATGTCCAAGCAATAGCATACGTAAATGCCTCTATCTAGCGTACGCAAGCCTTCAGCCATAGCGTGCACTACTCATAGTTGACTTGCTATAGTCTGCACCTACCCCCGTGTCCCCACATGCCGAAAGTAACCTGAAAAAGCTGAGATTCCTTTGGACCGATCTGATTAGCGTGCGCTAACAATATGCATTAGCGTGCGCTAATCCTTCATAACAAATATCTGTTGACCTCATCGGCACATGCACCAAAAGTGGCTGGTCCACACATAGATTCCCTATGATCTTGTCACGCCCCCAACATCGGGAAGGACGAGGGCGCGACGCATCGATCGATCAATCAATCAAAGTGCAACAATAGATAGCGAAAGCAAAATAACGATTGCATAATATTTCAAAACAACAATCTTAACCCGCTGTTCTAAGATTCGTTGTGACAAAAGCTGATAATCAAAATTATACTGATCATAAGTTTGCAGCGGAAAAATACCAAACGAATTAAGTACGAAGCATAGTTAACTATTACAAGTTGGGATAACAACATAAATTGTAAGTCTGGATGGCAGTCTTCTATTCAGTCTCTTCCTCGAAAACTTCTTCGTCTTAGGCTGGTGGCTCATTCTCTGGTTTTAAAATGGAAAACGGTGGGGTGAGACAAAAGGTCTCAGTGAGTGGGTGTTCGTGTGCGTGTGTGGCACTTTTCTTTGAGAATGATGCATGATTTTATCAATTATGAGAAAGTGGAAACAGTTACAATTACGTCGGAATTTTATAAAAAAATAATAATCATTATGTAGTTGTAATATTATAATCCTGTCCCCGTGGACGGATGTCAAGTCAATCAGTCAGTCAATCAGTCGACCAATCAATCCAGTTTCGAATCCTGTCGATGTGGACTTTGAATTCTAGACTCTCCTTATTACTCCTAGCTATATAGGTCGTCGCCCCAAGATTTGGACCGTCGCCCCAATAGCTGAGCCTTCGCTCTCACACTTAATGTGTGCTTTCTTATCTCTTATCTGGGCTCGGTATGTCCTTAGTTGTGGGTCAATACCCAGATCACACCATAATCGCGATTATACCCCAAGTCTACGACCCAGGTCCCTCGGAACACTCTGTTCCTCAGTTATGGGAATAGGAAACAACGGTAGCCTCGTTCATGAACCGCAGCTGCGCTGCTCGATCCAATACTCGGTCTAACCATCCCGACTCGATTTGGGACTCTAGAGGTGGCTCCTACAGCTCAAGAGGTGGGCCCCGGATTGTAGGTCGGCTCTCTGTTTCGTATGGGCTCAAGAGGTGGCCGCCGTCCGTCGACGTGGCACTTTGTCCCGATAGAGTTAGAGGCGGACCCGTCTTTGGCACTTTTTTTGTATAGCACTTAGTTCCCAGACAGTCACAGTTATCAATTTGATGCATTTCACAAGTATCACGTAAACGTTCCATTAGTGAGGTTAATAGCGTCTTTTGATTAAGTATGGAATATGATTAATTATATTTGTGGCACGGTAGTACGAAATAGGACTTGTATATAAATTCAAAAATATCCTCAATAATTTATTAATGGTCTGAAGGATTCAGGTCAGATATATTAAATGGGTAAGTTCGACGAAATGAAACGAGGGTTTTTTGAATTAGGTCGAAAGGACGTTTTTACCCTTAGGTTCAAGCCAAAACGTTTGGAGTATGAAACGAAATTGGACGGTTATGAAATTTTATGAGGAAGTCAAAAATACTCCCTCGACTCCAGATTTAAGGGAAAATTCGGACATTTCCAATTTTGGGACTGAAATTTCCAGAAATTACGGTATCGCCCCAAAACTTAAGAAAATCGTTCTGAGGTTTATAGAGCTATGAATTTAGCTCGGAATTTAACAAAATTTTACGAGATGACTCGTGATGAACCTAGAATTCCATATTTGTTGAAATTCCAGAAAATTTAGGACTTGGTCCAGAAGTTTGGAATTCTTGCATTTTGACCCCGAAATTGTTTTAAAATTGCAATTTGGACTAATAAGTTTAGATATCGAATTTTAAATCACTTGAAAATTTACGGACAGATCATATATGATATAATATGTACTGTACAAGGTCCAGAACGTTTTGTTTTCGTAAATTTCAGTTTAGTCCCCAAACTTTAAGAAATTACGAATTATGCCCAAAAGTTCCGTTTGCTCATTTCAAGTCCCGTTTTGGCCACAAATAATTTATACACATACCATATCTTAGTCATATAACACAAGTTCCAGATTTTTGATAGAGTTTACAAGAAATTATAAAGAAGTCATGAAATTTTAATTTTTCACATAATCAGAATCCGACTACCAAATCGGATGTCATTTAAATTCTCTAAAATTGTATTGCATGTTAAAATAATCATATACTACATCTTTAAAACATGCATTCATATAAAAAATTCAGATTGGTGGATGCTCTATATTTTTCATAACTTTATAATCATAGTTCATGAAGAAAACGATATATATGTATTTTTAATATAAATTTTATAGCATAAATTCTAACATGAAGTTTTTTCACAAATTCAACAACATTATATATGAAGAACTTTCAGATTTATAACATGCATCACAAGCAAACACAAGAGTTATTAATTTAAAAGTTTGAAAGAGTTTCACCCACCTCGATCATGCCGGATTTAGTCGATTCTAGGTCTCGGAAGTTGAAGACAGTCTTCCCCTTAACCACTACTAAGTTTGGCCGGAACATGCATCCATGGTGTATATTTTGTTTGCATGTTTTGAGATTAAAGTTAGATTAGAAGGATTATTACTAGAATTTATGGAAATGGAAGTAAGAAGTGAGATTACCTATTTCTTGCTTGAGTTTTCTTCTTCCCCCTTTCTTCCTCCTTGGTTCGGCCTACCCTCTCTATATCTCTCAAATTTCAGATTTTTTTTGTGTGTGTAGAAGTGAAAGGTAGGTTAGATGATAGTATATGTATTTGAAGTTGTTTAATGAAGACTTGGGAAGAGAAATGGTTTGGGAAGAGAAATGGAAGAAGTTTGAATACATGTGTCAAAGTCTTGCATGAATGAGTGAAGGATCTAGAGACACACTCCTCCCTTCCCCATGTAGCCGTCCCCTTGTGTGTGTGTGTGTGTGTTATATTTTTTTTTGTTAATTTAAGAGTATAATTATAGTTGTAAATGATTTAATTAGTTGGGTTGGGCTTTAAATTGCAACTTCAAGTCTTATGATTTTATTAAGTTGGGTTGAGTCCATTAGTGAGTCTACATGTAATTATGTGTTGACAAATAGCCCAATAGGTGAATCAATATACTATTTTAATTTTATTATTTGGTTTATCAAATAAATTACGATGTTAAAGAGTGAAATAAAATAAAATAGATGTAGGTTATATCATGTCATAAAATAAATATTATCATATTACATCATGATTTAGTACATTGTACATGTGATAAGCCATCGAATTTAGGAGGTTTTACATCCTCCCCTCCTTGGAAGAATTTGGTCCCCAAATTCCTACTCGAACAATTCGGGGTAAGATTTCTTCATTTCTTCCTCAGCCTCCCACGTAGCGTCTTCCTCTCTATTGTGATTTGACCAGACGACTTTAACCAAAGGAATTCGCTTCTTCCTCAATTCGCGTACTTGCCGGTAGAGGATCTTGATTGGTTACTCTTCATAAGACAAGTTATTTTTGATCGGCGGGATGTCAAAAGTAAGAATGTGCGCTGGGTCTGGATGATACTTCTTTAACCTCGATACATGGAAAACGTCGTGCATTCCAGCCACATTGGATGGTAACTCCAGCCGGTACGCCAATCGTCCAATCCTTTCCGTGATTTTGAATGGTCCTACATATCGGGGACTCAACTTTCCTCCTTTTCTTGACACTATCAAACCCTTCCGTGGTGTTAATCTCAGGAAGACTTGATCTCCTACTTCAAATTCTAGATCATTCCGACGTTGATCGGCATAACTCTTCTGTCTGTTCTGCGCTGTGCAGATCCTATCCTTGATTAGTCATACTTTATCTACGGCTTCCTTCACCAAATCTGTACTCATTACTGAAGGTTCTGATCGTTGAGTCTTCGGCATCCAATGGTCATCAATTTCCCAATGGAGCGGGGATCGACACTTCCTACCATACAGAGATTCATAAGGTGCCATTCCGATTGTCGTTTGGTATATGTTGTTATATGCAAACTCGGCCAATGGTATATGATAATCCCAATTTCTTTGAAAGTCTAGTACGCAGGCGCGTAGCATATCTTCAAGGGTCTGGATGGTTTGCTCAGATTGCCCGCCGGTCTGGGGATGCGCACTTGTGCTGAAGCTTAAGGAAGTTCCTAATTCCTTATGAAAGACTTTCCAAAAACGAGATACGAATTTAGGATCTCTGTCCGATACTTTGTCCACGGGCACCCCATGGAGACGCAGTGCATCCTAGCTAGCTTTTGCAGACTGTCGTCCTTTTTAACCAACACGAAATGTGTTGATTTCGTCAATCTATTAATGATCACCCAAATGGTGTTATAGCCTCCCCTTGTGGTCGGAAAATCCGTGATAAAATCCATGGTTACCATTTCCCATTTCCATTCAGGGACTTCTAGTGGCTGTAGTAGTCTTGAGGGTCGCTGATATTCAGCTTTGACTCTCTGACATGTGAAGCATCGCGCCACGAATTCTGCCACTTGGCCTCCTGGGTGTATCGTATATCTCGAGCAATGAGCTTCCTCGAGAATTCGTCTTTTGAGCTCCCCGTCATGAGGTATGCATAACCGTCCCTTAAACCTTACAATTCCATCCTTGGAAATTGTAAACTCGGGTTTCTCGCCCTTAGCGATCTTGTCCTTAAACTCTTGAAGCTTTGGATATTTCTCTTGGGGTAATCGAATATCGTCCAATAGATTCGATTTAACTGTGAGGTTGGCACAAATTAAACGAGCACTTTCATGAATGGGTTTTAGACAACTCAATTCCTCAAGAGCTTGACATTCTCGAACCATGAGTTGGGCCACTCTAGCCTTTCTACTTAAGGCATCATCCACGGCATTCGCTTTCCCCGGGTGATGTTGAATGTCACAATGGTAATCTTCTAAAAGCTCTACCCATCTTATCTATCGGAGATTAAGTTCCTTTTGATAAAATAAGTACTTGAGACTTTTATGATCCGTAAACACGGTGAATTCAATGCCGTATAAATGATGTCGCCATTTCTTTAAGGCGAATACTATTGCAGCAAGTTCGAGGTCGTGCGATGGATAATTCTTCTCGTGGGTCTTCAGTTGCCTGGAAGCATATGCGATAACTTTACCATTCTGCATCAGTACGGCACCGAGGCCATCCTTTGAGGCGTCACTATATACGACAAATCCCTGGGTTCCTTCTGGAAGTGGCAGTATTGCTGCGGTGGTAAGCCTCTTCTTGAGTTCCTGGAAACTTTACTCGCATTTATCCGTCCATTCAAATTTTACTTGTTTTTGAGTTAGCCGTGTGAGGGGTCCCGCTAACTTCGAGAAGTTCTTGATGAATTTGCGGTAATAGCCTGCAAGTCCAAGAAAGCTTCTGACCTCAGTGACATTTTCCGGCCTCTTCCAGTCCATAATAGTTTCTATTTTAGATGGGTCTACTGTAATCCCTTCTCCAGAAATAATATGGCCAAGAAATGCCAATTCCCTCAACCAAAATTCACACTTGTTGTACTTGGCGTACAACTTGTGCTGCCTTAGTATATCCAACACTAGTCTAAGATGTCTCTCGTGATCTTTTTCTGACCTAGAGTATACGAGGATGTCGTCAATGAAGATTACTACGAATTGGTCAAGATATGGTTGAAATACTCTGTGCATTAAATCAATAAATGCTGCAGGAGCATTCGTGAGTCCAAAAGGCACCACTACGAACTCGTACTGACCGTATCTAGTTTGGAATGCAGTTTTAGGAACATCTTCATTCTTAATCTTTAACTGGTAGTATCCTTGTTGAAGATCGAACTTGGAATACACCGTATCTCCTTGGAGTTGTTCAAGCAACTCATCTATTTTCGAGAGAGGATACTTATTCTTAACCGTAACACTATTGAGTTTGCGGTAATCTATGCAAAGCCTCAATGTTCCGTCCTTCTTTCACAAACAATACCGGAGCTCCCCAAGGTGATACACTGGGTTGTACAAAACCCACGTCGAGTAACTTCTACAGTTGGACCTTCAACTCTTGCATCTCTAGTGGTGCCATTCGGTATGGTGCCTTTGCAATGGGTGCCTTCGCAGGCATGATTTCGATACTGAATTCAACCTCTTTGTCACGTGGTAGGGAGGTTAATTCCTTGGGAAAAACGTCAGGGTATTCGGACACCACACGTATGGTTTCTATGCCCGACTTACTCTTGGGCTTGTTAATGATGAAGGCTAAAAATCCAGTTACCCTTTTGGCAACTGCCTTCCTAGACTTGATAGCTGATATTATAGGTGCTAGGTTGACTCTAGCGTCTCCAATTAATTCCACAATTGGCTTGTTAGGTTCGCAAAACCTAACTATCTTAGAGTGGCAATCCAATTGTGCGTAGTGCTTAGACAGCCAATCCATTCCTAGGATGACGTCGTACTCCAATATTGGAAGCACTACTAAATCGACAGAATAACAGTTACCGCTGATTATCATATCACACACAGAATGGACTTTATCCGCTAGCTGACTAACTCCCATCGGGGTAGATACTTCTAGACATAATGGTAAGGATTCTAACGGTCTATCAAGTTTCTTAGAAAACTGCGGTACATCAAACGAATGGGATGATCCTGGATCTATAAGTATTCGTGTAAGTTGATTAGATATCAGGAGTGTACCTTCCACCGCATCGTTGTTTTCCGGTGCCTCCTGGCCATTTAGAGAAAATACTCGTGCTGGGGATTTCCCTCGATTGTTTCCTGGCTTAGCTGCAGTAGCTGGTTTTACCGTCGGGGGGTCCATATCAGGGCATTCTCGAATTTGATGATCTGAACTGCCGCAACGTAGGCACTTTCCGAGTTTCCTCCAACACAAATCTGACTTATGCCCTTTCCTACCACAGTGGGTGCATGGCGTTGTTGGTTTGGTGAGAACTGGTGCTTTTGCTCTGTTTGGACTCCCCTGAGCTCCCATCCTCTTAAACTTCAGTGGTGGCCTTGATGTTGGTCGGGTAGCAGGCCTATTGGCATTATTGGAGAAAAGGCTTTGCTATTGAGCTAGTCTTGTCATTCCGCTTTCGATTCGAGTGGCAGTCTCAACAGCTTTGGCAAGAGTCTTTAGCCGAACAGTTAAGAGGCTATGTTGAAGCGACTGCCTTAGTCCTCTAGTGAATTTGTAGAGCTTGTCTTCCTCAATTGTTCGTATTTAGACAACCTGTTAAACTGGGCTTCATATTGTGTGACTGTCATGGCTCCTTGCTTCAAGTGGTAGAACTCGTCTCGTCTAGCTTCTCTGGCTGCTGCTGACACATATTGAGTTCGAAAGTCAGTCAGGAAGTTAGCCCACATCCTGTCACGGTTTTCTCTCGTCCAGCGCTCGTTCACAATCTTCCACTAGTCATGAGCTCCGGCCTCGAGTCGGAATGTAGCTAGTGATATCCGTTGTTTATTAGTATAATGAAGGGCGCTGAAAATTTCTTCAATTCTCTCCAGCCAGAGTTCAGCTTTGATATCGTCGGATTCCCCGTCAAAGGTAGGCGGGTTGAAGCGTAAGAATCTTTCCAAGGTGCGATCATGAGTTTCGTTGTTGTTCCCATTGTTTGCAGTCTGCTGTTGTAGGAAGTTTGTCAATTGAGTGAGGGCTTGAGCCATGGCATCGTTCCCATTTCTTCCTCGTGGAGGAGAGTGTGAGCGATCATCGCGTTGATGCTGCTCGTCACGATTCATGCGAGGGCATCCACGTCTACGATCAGCCATCTATTATAAGTTAGAGAATGTGTCAGGATTTACGGTCATATGTGGAATTATTGGTATTCTATGTTGTTATGCAGAATTAAGTGTACGATTAAACACTTATAGTTGATTCTGGTTAAGTTTGGCTTATCCGCCTGAGCATACATATCGAGTTAAGGGTATTCTGATTTTCCTTGGTCAAATCTTTATTACCTGCGGGGTCCATCTAATTAACAAAATAAAACTAAGTCAGTATCTCGCAAAACCTAATATTCAATATAAAACTCTATTAAGCATGAGTAATCATTAAGGCTGTGAACTTAATGATTCGACAAATGCTTATATAATACTAACGATAAAGGAGCAATAATACTCCATTTTAAGAAAGTAGTGAAGTTTTGTGGAGTTTAAAGGAACTTCATCAATTTCGAATGAATAGTGATATGACTTTGAGAAATGGATAACTGAAATAAACCATATCTGTTTCAAGAGTTAAGTAGAAGAACTGATTCAATCGGGGAATGCCGCAAATACTCAATCAAATATCATGGTTAATGACTCAGGAAATTTAAATTTGACTGCATATTCCAAGTGAATAGCGACAAGTTGAAAGAGATCTTAATGAGAATTGACTCGAGAAATCTACTTTAAGTCTCAGTCCTATGGTTCACTTCGTCCTAGGTGGAATTCCCATATAAGTCCGAAGAATCTTATCTTGGTTAGCCCGTTGTAAGTATCCTTATCACAAAGTGAGCTCCGATACCACTTCTGTCACGCCCCCAACAACGGGAAGGACAAGGGCGCAACACATCGGTCGATCAATCAATGAAAGTGCAACAATAGATAGCGGAAGCAAAATAACGATTGGATAATATTTCAAAACAACAATCTTAACTCGATGTTCTAAGATTCATTGTGACAAAAGATGATAATCAAAATTACACTAATCATAAGTTTGCAGCGGAAAAATACCAAACGAATTAAGTACGAAGCATAGTTAACTATTACAAGTTGGGATAACAACAGAAATTTTAAGTCTTGATGGCAGTCTTCTATTCAGTCTCTTCCTCGAAAACTTCTACGTCTTCGGCTGGTGGCTCATTCTCTGGTTTTAAAAGGGAAAACGGTGGGGTGAGACAAAAAGTCTCAGTGATTGGGTGTTCGTATGCGAGTGTGGCTTTTTTCTTTGAGAATTTTTAAGTGATGCATGATTTTATCAATTATGAGAAAGTGGAAACAGTTACAATTACGTCGGAATTTTATAAAAAAAAATAATCATTATGTAGTTGTAATATTATAATTTTGTCCCCGTGGACGGATGTCAAGTCAAGCAGTCAGTCAATCAGTCGATCGGTCAATCCAGTTTCGAATCCTGCCGATGTGGACTTTGGATTCTAGACTCTCCTTATTACTCCTAGCAATATAGGCCGTCACCCCAAGATTTGGACCGTCGCCCCAATAGCTGAGCCTTCGCTCTCACACTTAGCGTGTTTTTCCATATCTCTTATCTGGGCTCGGTATGTCCTTAGATGTGGGTCAATACCCGAATCACACCATAATCGCGATTATACCCCAAGTCTACGACCCAGGTCCCTCGGAACACTCCGTTCCTCGGTTATGGGAATAGGAAACAAAGGTAGCCTCGTTCATGAACCGCAGCCGCGCTGCTCGATCCAAGACTCGGTCTAACCATCCCGACTAGATTTGGGACTCTAGATGTGGCTCCTACAGCTCAAGAGGTGGCCCCCGGATTGTAGGTCGGCTCTCTGTTTCGTATGGGCTCAAGAGGTGGCCCCCGTCCGTCGACGTGGCACTTTGTCCCGATAGAGTTAGAGGCGGACCCGTCCGTGGCACTTTGTTTGTATAGCACTTAGTTCCCAGACAGTCAAAATTATCAATTTGACGCATATCACAAGTATGACGTAAACGTTTGGTCAGTGAGGTTAATAGCGTCTTTTGATTAAGTATGGAATATGGTTAATTATATTTGTGGCACGGTAGTACGGAATATGACTTGTATATAAATTCAAAAATATTCTCAATAATATATTAATCGTCTGAAGGGTTCAGGTCAGATATATTAAATGGGTAGGTTCAACGAAATGAAACGAGGGTTTTCTGAAATAGGTCGAAAGGACGTTTTTACCCTTAGGTTCAAGCCTAAGTGTTTGGAGTATGAAACGAAATCGGATGGTTATGAAATTTTATGAGGAACTCAAAAATACTATCTCAACTCCAGATTTAAGGGAAAATTCGGAAATTTCCAGTTTCGGGACTGAAATTTCCAGAAATTACGGTATCGCCCCAAAACTTAAGAAAATCGTTCCGAGGCTTATAGAGCTATGAATTTAGCTCAGAATTTAACAAAATTTTACGAAATGACTCGTGATGAACCTAGAATTCCAGATTTGTGGAAATTCCGGAAAATTTAGGACTTGCTCCAGAAGTTTGGAATTCTTGCATTTTGACCCCGAAATTGTTTTAAAATTGTAATTTGGACTAATAAGTTTGTATATCGAATTCCGAATCACTTAAAACTTTACGGACAGACCATATATGATATAATATGTACTTTGAAAGGTCCATAATGTTTTATTTTCATAAATTTCAGTTTAGTCCCCAAATTTTAAGAAATTACGAATTATGCCTAAAAGTTCTGTTTGCTCGTTTGAAGTCTTGTTTTGGCCACCAATAATTTATCCACATACTATATATTAGTCATATAACATAAGTTCCAGATTTTTGATAGAGTTTATAAGAAATTACGAAGATGTCATGAAATTTTAATTTTTCACATAATCGGAATCCGACTACCAAATCGGATGTCATTTAAATTCACTAAAATCGTATTGCATGTTAAAATAATCATATAATATATCTTTATAACATGCAGTATATAAGAAATTCAGATTGGTGGATTCTCTATATTTTTCATAACTTTAGAATCGTAGTTCATGAAGAAAACGATATATATGTATTTTTAATATAAATTTTATAGCATAAATTCTAACATGAATTTTTTTCACAAATTTCTCAACATTATATATGAAGAACTTTCAGATTTATAACATGCATCACAAGCAAAAACAAGAGTTATTAATTTAAAAGTTTGAAAGAGTTTCACCCACCTCGATCTTGCCGGATTTAGTCGATTCTAGGTCTCGGAAGTTGAAGATGGTCTTCCCCTTCACCACTACTAGGTTCGGCCGAAACATGCATCAATAATGTATATTTTGTTTGCATGTTTTGAGATTAAAGTTAGATTAGAAGCATTATTACTAGAATTTATTGAAATGGAAGTAAGAAGTGAGATTACCTATTTCTTGCTTGAGTTTTCTTCTTCCCCCTTTCTTCCTCCTTGGTTCGGCCTACCCTCTCTCTATCTCTCAAATTTCAGATTTTTTTTGTGTGTAGAAGTGAAAGGTAGGTTAGATGATAGTATATGTATTTAGAGTGGTTTAATGAAGACATGGGAAGAGAAGTGGTTTGGGAAGAGAAATGGAAGAAGTTTGAATACATGTGTCAAAGTCTTGCATGAATGATTTAAGAATATAATTATAGTTGTAAATGATTTAATTAGTTGGGTTGGGCTTTAAATTGCAACTTCAAGTCTTATGATTTTATTAAGTTGGGTTGAGTCCATTAGTGAGTCTACATGTAATTAGTTGTTGACAAATAGCCCAATAGGTAAATCAATATACTATTTTAATTTTATTATTTGGTTTATCAAATAAATTACGAAGTTAAAGAGTGAAATAAGATAAAATAGATGTAGGTTATATCATATCATAAAATAAATATTATCAAATTATATCATGATTTAGTACATTGTACATGTGATAATCCATCAAATTTAGTGTAACACTCTGAGATATTCGGAATAATTACAGCGCCGTAAACCCTTTAAGTAAGGATTTACAAGGCTAAGTAAAAGAAATGTAAATATAATCCAACCGTACAACTAAAGTTCAAAATACAGAACTGATTCAACTGATCCAATGAGTTAACTTATACAACCATATCGAAAATGACATTATTAAAACACACGTACTCGAGTACTAAAGTGAACCAAGAAGACAAATCACAATAACAATAAACCTCAACCACATCACTGAGCCATTTCATCGTCATGTCGGTACTGTGGTTGCCTCCCCGCTCCTCGGCTACCTGAACATCAAAACAATGTCCACCCCCGAAGGGGTTAGAAAAATAATGCTAGTACAAGTATCATAATACATAAATCATTAGTGCATCATAAAACATGCAAAACGGACTTCCGTCATCGGAATCCAACGATGTGAATCCTCACGATTCCATCAACATAATACAGGGTAATCCAGCGATCCAGCGCCCTTGGTATAGATCCCCATGATGATCCCGTCGGACCAACGCATGGTGGAAAACCCGTCCAACGATCCAGCGCCCTCAGCATAGATCCCCATGATGATCCCGTCGGACCAACGCATGGTGGACATTCGATCCAGCGCCCTTAGCATATATCCTCATGACCCCATTCGGATCATTTACAATATAAACCATGCAATCGTGCATACATATATGCATTTAAATATGTCCATTCATACGAACAATTAACCACAAATACCACAAGAAATCAAAGAAATTAATCTCGTACTCGACAATATGAACAAAACCATATGCATGATCAAAGTTCCAATATAAACCAACTCAACATATGATACTTGCCTCGAAAATGGCAAGAATGAAATACTCCAACAAATGACACGCGTCCGTATGCCACCTCCCCTCGATCGTCCCCTATGCAAGGCTCGGACCTAAGAAATAATAAAAAATTCATCTCATGCCGTACGAATGTCTAACAATCCGGTTTACGGCCGCAAGCTCTAAAAATGAATTCTGCCTGAACTACTTAGCGTGCGCTACATACTCTACGTAACGTGCGCTAAGCCTTCCCGTTAACGTACGCAAATAACCAAGTTTAGCGTACGCTAGCTGTGTACTGACAGTCCTCTCTGATTAGCCGACTGTCCTGCCTGATGACATAACGTACGTATGTACCAAACGTAGCGTACGTTACTCATTCCCGATAGCGCACGTTAATATGCCTATCTTAGCGTGCGCTAACTGTGCATGGCAGTTTATACTGGGCAGAAAACTTGAGCTAAAGGTGATGAAACTCATGAAATCTTCAGTGTTAATACATGCCATCTCCCTGCATATCATGCTCATACGGTTTGTGAAAGATCTTTACGTATTAAATGACTACGAGACACAAGGATACGTATCATCATTACAATACCATAATTCATCTTGATCTTCAAGAAAATATCCTAAGTTCAATCCATTCCAAGTCCCAAAACGTATGATTCCTTTATGTAAGGACATAAGAACTTGGTAATCTCCATATACTGGTCATAATCGGTTTTGAAGATACATGAATAAGCTTAGGAGTTCAAACACTAAAAAGGTTCAATGGTTTATACGATGAAGAAGTACCGAAACATCACATATATCCTTCTAACACATGATGTTCGACTACATACGTATTTAACTGACTAGATAATCCCAAATCATGATCAAAACGTCCTTCATAATAGTACTTAATATTGGTGAAGAATCACGTACCTCAAAGTAGTGAAGAACAAGGAGGAACTCGAAGTAATCCAACGCCGAAGGCTTGAACACCAATCTCCAATGATCTACAATCTTCGACTCGAGCTAGGATGCTGATATGAAGGGCTTAGGATGAAGAGAGTGACTCTCTAAGTCCAAGGATTCGGATGTGAGAAGTGAAAAGGATGAAAATACGAAAAAGGATGCTGTCCTATTTATAGAAAGTGGTTATTAGCGCGCGCTAGTCCATATTCATAGCGTGCGCTAACGGCTTACTGACTTCACTGTACTCAGCATTTAGCGTGCGCTATCCTCATA
This sequence comes from Orobanche coerulescens, assembly GCA_033398695.1. NCBI lineage: Eukaryota > Viridiplantae > Streptophyta > Magnoliopsida > Lamiales > Orobanchaceae > Orobanche > Orobanche coerulescens. The sequence continues at coordinate 58,271,820 of CM065809.1, read as the reverse complement.
TCAGTAGCGTGCGCTACCGCGTTGACTTGGCTTTTTCTCGAGAGCCGTCCAGGTTCATCCCGACATAATCCGACCGAGATCCGCAGCTGATCTCACCTACCACCCTGTCTCAATCATGCTGACTACGTGTAGCGCGCGCTAAGGTTCATACATAGCATGCGCTACGGATCCTAATTAGCGTACGCTATACTTAGTCGATAGCATGCACTACATGCGCAGAATCACCATTTAGATCACATTCATGAAATCATGCGCTCAACAACACCGGATCATGAAATACGGAGAATAATAATCAGATCAAAATGCAACAATTACAATATCACAAGGTTCAATTACATATCAGAAATCTCGGGTATTACATCCTTCCTCCCTAAAAAGAAGTTTCGTCCCGAAACTTAAGATGAAAACAACTCTGGATATCTAGTCTTCATACTGTCCTCCGTTTCCCAAGTGGCCTCTTCAACTCCGTGTCGTGACCATTGTACTTTAACCAATTGTATTGGTTTATTCCTCAATTGTTTGATCCGACTCTCAAGTATCTTGATTGGTCTCTCTTCGAAGGTGCCGTCATTCGCTATCTCGATCTCATCGAACTCAATGATATGACTGGGATCCGGTACATACCTCCGCAGTTGGGATACGTGAAACACATTGTGAACGTGACTCAGCGATGGCGGTAAGGCCAACCTGTATGCTAAATCCCCAACTCTCTCGAGGATCTCGAATGGTCCGATATATCTCGGACTTAGCTTGCCTTTCCTCCCAAAATGGAAAATTCCACGTGTAGGAGACAATTTCAATAGTACGTGGTCCCCAATGTCAAACTCTAGAGGGCGACGACGCACGTCTGCATAAGACTTCTGTCGGCTCTGGGCAGTCAACAGTCTTTCCTGAATCAAAGCTATCTTCTCTTGAGTCTGAACTATCAATTCTGGTTCCGTCCCGATCAAGTCCGAAGAATCATCCCAACACAGGGGTGATCGGCATCTTCTACCATACAAAGCTTCAAATGGTGCCATCTTAATAGAAGCATGCCAACTATTATTGTAGGTGAATTTAATCAATGGCAAATGAACTTCCCAATCAGTTGACCAATCCAAAGCACAAGCTCTAAGCATGTCTTCTACTGTTTGTATAGTCCTTTCGGATTGACCGTCCGTCTGAGGATGATAAGACGTGCTAAAGTTTAGATCGATCCCCAAAGCCCTGTGAACTGCCTTCGAGAAGTGCGACACGAAACGACCATCTCAATCTGAAATAATGGTCTTCGGTGTCCCATGTAATCTGACTATCTCTGCAATAAATACTCGCGCTAATCTCTCGGGTCCCCAAGTATCTTTAATTCCTAGGAAATGAGACGACTTGGTTATTCGATCAACTACAACCCAAATCATGTTCATTCCCGTCTTGGTCCTTGGCATACTGGTGATGAAATCCATCGAGATATCCTCCCACTTCCACTCAAGGATCGGAAGCGGCTTTAACATTCCGGCAGGTCGCTGATGTTCAATCTTAACCTGCTGACAAGTCAAACACTTCGAAACGTATTCTACTACGTCCTTCTTCATATTCCCCCACCAGAAGTTTTGTTTTAGATCCTTATACATCTTACTGCTGCCTGGGTGAATAGAATAAGGCGCGCTATGAGCTTTCTTCAGAATTGTCTGACTCAAATCATCAGCATCGGGAACGCAAAGTCGACTCTAAAATCTCAGAACTCCATCATCTTGTATCACGAATCCTTGGGCCTTTCCTTTCTTTACTTCGTCACATAACCGAAGGATCAGAGAATCGTTCAACTGCTTAGATTTGATTTCCTCGACTAGTGATGAAGTCAGTTCCATCACATATAGTTGCCCTTGGATTCCTGGTGCCCATACTTCAATCCCTTCACAGATCAGTTCTCGTTGAATGCTGGTTTGGGATGTAAGCGCTTCCAAAACTCGGAGAGAAACAGGTTTATGGCTCAATACATCGGCTACTACGTTTGCTTTACCCGGATGATAGAGAATTTCCAGGTCGTAATCCTTGATCAATTCCAGCCACCTTCTCTGCCTCATGTTTAATTCCTTCTGACTGAAAATGTACTTGAGGCTCTTATGATCTGTAAAGATCTGACAATGAGTGCCGTACAAATAATGTCGCCAAATTTTCAAGGCAAAGACCACAGCTGCTAGCTCCAGATCGTGAGTCGGGTAATTAACTTTGTACGGTTTCAACTGCCGAGAAGCATAGGCAATCACCTTATCCTTTTGCATCAAAACACATCCCAGACCCTGATTTGAAGCGTCGCTGTATACCACGAATCCATTAGTCCCATCTGGTAACGCTAATATAGGTACTGTCGTCAGTCTCTTCTTAAGTTCATCAAAATCTGCCTGGCATTTCTCATCCCACGTGAACTTTTGAGTTTTCTGTAATAGATGAGTGAGCGGACGAGCAATTTTGGAAAATCCCTCTACAAAACGGCGATAATATCCAGCAAGTCCCAAGAAACTCCAGACTTCTTTCATGTTATTAGGAGATTCCCATTCCAAGATTGCTTCGACTTTCTTCGGGTCCACCTAAACTCCGTCAGCTGATATCACATGCCCAAGGAAAGTTACTTCCCTAAGCCAGAACTCGCATTTGGAAAGCTTTGCATACAGTTGTTCCTTCCTCAAGGTGCTCAAAACCACACGCAAATTCTCGGCATGATCCTCTGTGTCTTTTGAATATATCAAGATGTCATCGATGAAGATGACCACAAATTTATCCAAGTATTCTAAGAATACCCGATTCATCAATTGCATGAATACCGCAGGAGCATTGGTAAGTCCAAATGGCATCACTACAAATTCATAATGCCCCGATTCCTTAATTCTCAACTGATGGTATCCTGATCGCAAGTCAATCTTCAAGAATACCCTTGCCCCTTGTAGTTGATCAAACAAGTCATCGATCCTAGGTATAGGATACTTATTCTTGATTGTCACTTTGCTGAGCTCCCTATAATCAATACATAATCGGAGGGATCTGTCTTTCTTCCGGACAAAGAGAACGGGCGCTCCCCAAGGAGAAACGCTAGGTTGAATATAACCCTTCTGTAATAATTCCTCCAGTTGCTTCTTTAGTTCATACATCTCGGTTGGCGCCATGCGGTATGGTGCTCTGGAAATAGGAGCGGCTCCAGGCTCTAATTCGATAGTGAACTCCACTTCTCTCTGCAGAGGTAACCCAGGTAGTTCATCAGGAAATACATCTGAGAATTCATTCACAACTGGAATAGATGAGAGCTCTACTCCTTCCTCTTTCCTAATGGCATAGCACCAAAGTCCATGACATCCCTGCTTCAGTAATTTCACGGCTTTCATTGCTTTGATCAATTTTCCTGAGCTTCCCGGTCTCCATCCTCTGAATAAGTGTTCAGATCCGTCATCAGCAATGATAGAAATGACTCTCTTTCGGTAATTCAGAATAGCTCCATAACGGTTGAGCCAATCGTCTCCGAGAATTAAGTCGTCACCATGTATGTCAACTACAATAAGATTTGATGGCCAATCTCTCCCTCCTATAGACACTGGAAAATCTCTAGCTTCTAGGGTTCCCACAATTTTCTCTCCGCTCGGTAATCCCACAACATAAGGTTCACAATCATACAAGCACGAGATTTTCAAACGATTAACACAGTTCAAAGATATAAAAGAATGCGTAGCTCCTGAATCGAATAAGACACTAACTGGTTGCAAAAGGATCTGAATCGTACCTGATGCAACAGCCGAGTTCTGATCGTCTGACTTCTTCATCTCGTAAATGTAACACCCCCAAGTTATTCAGGGTATATTACAGCGCCGTGAGCCCCGCCGTGGGACACACAAGGCTAAACATACGCGGAACTATAAAACTTGACCGAGAAGGTCTACATACAATGGAAAGAAAGACGATACAAATGGTATTCAAAACCATAACCAATGAAACCATATACATCACTGCACAAATCAATACCTCGGCAACACAGGCCGGAACATCAAGGAAACTGAAATACAATACTCGAGTATTTAAAATCCATTCGACAACAACACCGAATGGAGGAATCCAAAAAGATAACCGGAGACAAGACACGATCACACTTGCCCATCATCTTCATGCCGACTGCACTACCGTCCGCTCTCCCGAACTCGAAATACATGAAACGTATTTCCCATAAAGGGGTTAGCCGTCGAATAGCTAGTGCAAGTATAACAAGATGAAACATAATACTCCTCGACAATAAAGTAAATGTAATCCGTCAATTCATCAATTCAAGACTAGTATTAGGAATAACTAAAATCTCAAGACGTATGTGAATGCCGTAGAAACGGTTCGTTCATATCATACGCCGTTACATGTAGGAATGCCGTCAAAACGGTTCGTTCATAACATGCCAACATTATTTCATATGAATGCCGTAGAAGCGGTTCGTTCATATCAACCATGGAATCGCACCGGAGGCTACGAAACCCTCGAGAGGACCATAGGCCCGTCCCGGAGTGGCTAGAAATAATCATACCATCAATATTTCATACTTTCAAAGTCGAGAACGTACAATCATAAATGTATACTTGCCTTGAATAATCGACGACGCAACGAACGGAATGGAAAGTCACCGACGAATGCTAGGAACCATCGAAAACGAACCTAACGATTCGAAGAATACAATCACAACAGATTCTAAACGAATACGGAATTGGAATACGCCCGGAAACCCACCTACGATTCATGTATATTCGTATAAAAACGACAACGAGGGCGGACCACAACCAAACCCTCTCGATTTCGTAAAAATCACGAAATATACCATGAATCCGTAGGGAAACTAAGAGTACCAACAAGATTAATCATATTCATCATGAATTTCTCATCAAAACCGAATGAATCGGAAAAAACCACGAAAATCCCCAAATCTCCCCAAAAGTAGGGTTCTAAAGATCTAACCTTGATTCGTTGGATCGACGGATGTTATAGGACGATTGATCGGTGATATAAACTCATAAACTTCATGGATTTGTTGTTCAACAACATGGTTTCGTCTCCTCCGAAACCCCAGCCGCGGAACGAAGAGAAATGAAATGAAAAATGACGGAGAAAGTCGCTGGTCTGTCATTTTTATACTGGGCCGGAACTAGCGTGCGCTAGCCTTCCCGGCCTAGCGTGCGCTATCGGCGATGCTCGGCCGAGCACTCTCGGCCATGGCCCGCATGACCCGGCACCACCGACCACCCCGCCGACCATGACTCGACCGCCGACTCCCGCTAGCGTGCGCTACGGCCGGAAGCTGCGCGCTAGCCACCCGGCCCGGTAGCCACCTGGACTAACAAACTCACCTGTAGCGTCGCTGGTTGGCGGCGTGCGCTACCCCTGCGGTTAGCGTGCGCTACGACCGGCGATAGCGTGCGCTACTCGCCGATCTGGCCGAGTCGAGAACCTCGAATCCCTCTGCCCGGGCCCGAGAAGCGATGGCGTGGCCGGTGGCTCGGCAGCGTCGCTACTCGCGAGCTAGCGCGCGGCGTCCGGCCATAGCGTGCGCTACGCCGGTTCTGCCGTGCTCGGTTGCGACCATCGTCGGCGAGAACTCGCGACCGTCCGGTCGATCCCCGCAATCGTCCGGCCAGGCGACACCACGTGGCTCGGCGACTCGATTTAAACGCACGGAGCGAACACGGCGAAAAGTTCGCGGACAACATCAACGACCGAAATGAAAACGTAAGGTAATAATTTAATCATACGCGACCAGAAAAGAGTCGAGACAACGAATACAGATAGAATACCCATAACTTTGGGTAAATTACAAAACGGCCCAAAACGCCCGAAATTCACGATACGCGATCGAACAACCAAACCGAAGTTCACAAAACTTCTAACAAAGTTAAACGGACTTACGGGAAACTCGAAACAGCAGTTTAGAACGAGATTCGCAAGAATCGAACTCAAGTGCGGAAAGTCGCTGAAAAGCACGGAACTCAACAAAACGATACCGAAACGAACTCGGATGTCAAAAAGTGTAAAATTAATCATTCTCAGGGTGACGAAACGGTCCCATGCGAGTTGTCAAAACGGACTTCCGCCAAAAATAGAAAATTACCAGGAATCAAAATTACGGGTATTACATTCTACCCTCCTTAAAAGAAGTTTCGTCCCGAAACTTAAAATAGGTAGGGAGAAGAAATATTCCGCCAGGAAAAACTCAACGAGATACACAAGAACCGAAAACTTACGCCCAAACGGCGAGTCATCAATATAGAATACAACAATACATTACCCGAAGGTAAACCGAACCAATGCCGAAAAAGATACGAATTCACAATGCCCGAAGGCTCCAACGGAAAATACCGATACATCATAATGGCAAAGCCGAATGACCCCAAAGTCAGAATCATCACAAAATAGATCTCAAAGAAATCAACTCGACCGTCGGACATACCCCTCGGCGTATGAACAACTGTCATAAATCGTCGGACATATCCGATACAACATGGACTACGAGCGATCAACCAATAAAGCTCAAGAGGGACATCACAAGACGCCCGATCCGGAAATGTGTCCGTGCACATGTCCACCCCGTATATAGAATCCAGAATATACGTGTGACAATGTACCTAATTAGCCTCAAGAACTACGTCTCGTGTGCACGGTCCAATGCGGAAACATCCACGCATGACCATCGAGTGCCTGGCTAAAAATCCTACACATAACCAATCGGCACGCAGACATGATCCCAGATATGCCACGATACAACATGACAACGAAACTCAAGGGATAAAACATCCAATACGGCTCATACGACTCACCAAGTGAACGATGACACACGAATAATGAAAGATCGACACGACCAACGATATTCAAAACAACCATCCACGGGATCGAGAATTCCCTAAGGACCGATTAACACGGCAATAACCACAACACCACAATTCGGGAAATCCTCCACCCTCAACGATCACAAAATTATCGAGTTCACGGAATAATAGTGTCTTTGCCCGAGTTGGCCAACACGACAATAATAACTCACAGATGGGCACTATCCTCGGCGATCCCCATTCAATATCTCGATTGTCTTGAGCGACCAATCGATAACGACTCAACGGATGGGAACTATCTTCGACAGTCCCGATTCAATACTTCGGTTACCTTAGAACGGTAACTCGATAACAACGGTACAACGGATGTCTCGGCACACTTAAATCAGTTACCGATAATGAAGATGAAATTCGAATACATCAATGCCTTCAATCGTCCGTTTACGAACAACAATAGCATTTGGCATGATTTGTCGACGGGTGTCGTATCAAACGATCCCCTGATATCAAAACAATCATAAGGAGACCAAGTCTTGAAATGATTCACACATTCGTACACCTACACGATAACATTAGTCTCATTGATTAGTACGAGTATAAATCTTGCCTCGATATCAATACAACGAACTGTTACCAATTCAGTTGATTCGTCTTACGAATTCCTCAGTCTCGACCAAGTTAATCTACGAACCCTTCAACCTTAACCGCAACACAACAGTCATAATTCACGATCAAACATCATATCTTATTGTAAAACGAAGGATTAATAATCAACAAGTTCGATGACGACCAAATCAATACCACCAAACCACAAACTCAATCGTTTCACTATATCTTGACTAATCACAGTCTGAACAATCCAACTCAGACACTTACACATCCTGTCCACAATACGAGTCGAAGTATGATGATCGTATCAGCAACAAATGAGGACCAATAATAAGGGTCTAAATGTTCCAAACTAAATTCTTAAATTCGAATTGATAAGGTTCCCTTCTCGTAAGTCCATCGTTAAAATTTACTTATGACCGTCATCATTTCGAATCATCCGACTCGTTCAAAACAATAGATAATCCTACTAAAAAGGTTATCAAATAGTCCAATCATTCGACTTGAACATTTGCTCCAATACGTATGGACTTCCAAATTCGGAGATGAATAATAGTCTCATCAAACTCATAATCACATTCGTATTCTTATACGGATATTATATCAGACACATAGTTTAGCTCTAGATATGAATATTCCATATTCATTTTCAAAACATCAACACTTCTAAAAAAAAATTCATCACCTCGCATAATTCAAGAGTTCTTCAAGAACACGAAATATCCGAAATCCCATTCAGAACAACATATCCGAGGTGTATATCTCCATGTTACCATTTTCTTCGTCATGCCAGTCATACAACTTTAAGAGTCGCACAATACTGTCATTACCATATGAAGAAGGTCTCAATAATCATATCAACATCCGAAATCTCTTTTTACAATTCCAATAAATCTCGTATAACATTATCACATGATACCACAATTGTAACACCCCAGATCCTCCTGGGAATATTACACGCCGTAAACCCTTCTCACAAGGATTTACCAGGCTAAGCACAATTTTCCACGTCATTTCAAAAATGTTAAAAAGATCGATGACGGTAATATATATCTTTTTTAAAAAAATTAAGAAAAAATCATTTTCCAAATACCGTCAAAATAATCAAGGCCAAAATGCCAGACTCGATTTAGGGAATCGGTTTTACAAAATAAAAATTCGATTGGCAAAATACCAAAAATCCATTTCAAAAATACTCACGCAATGGATAAAAGTACAGTCGATTTATGCATTTTCATTGAAATAAGACGAACATCAAAATACACGATTCCCAACATACTCCCTCCCAAGTAGTAATCCTTAAAGAAATGAACCACTATCAAAGGGATACGAGGACTACCATGTATGGACGAACCACGAAGAAGAATAATTTGAACTCCATTCCAAGAATCATCAAAAACTTCAAGAACAAAACTTAAATCCGAGCTCTCCATCTTAATCTTGTTTGAGAGAATCATCTCTCAATGTTTAGGAACTTCAAGTACTTCCCAAGGTTCTCTCCATTGACTGAAGGAAGGAGAATGGACAAAATGCCTCACATCACTCGTCTATCCTCTCTACAAAACACATCACTAGCGCGCGCTAGACCTTATATTTAGCGTGAGCTACATGACTAGCGTGCGCTATCCTTCCTTGATAGCGTGCGTTAACGGGCAGTCCAGAAGCTACTACATTGCTTCGAAATTCATTTAACGTACGTAATGCCCATACATTAGCGTACGCTAACAGGCGTTGACTCGATACAGTGAAATGCTCAGTAGCGTGCGCTATTCTTCGACCTTAACGCGCGCTAATCGTCGTTGACTTGCTACAGTATCGTGCCCCCACATGCCGAAAGCATCCGCGATTATCGGGATTCCTTTGACCGATATGGAATTAGCGTGCGCTAATCATACGGTTCTAGCGTACGCTAGCTCTACACGACAAGCACTCGTTGACCTTATCTGGACACGCATCGAACATGGCCGGGTCCACCCGCCGAAAGCTAAGATTCCATTATTGGCGATCTGGTGTTAGCGTGCGCTAACCAACATGCGTTAGCGTGCGCTAACTGAATATAAAAATCAACCTGGGCCTACCTGTCGGCCACTGACCGAAACTAACCCAGCAAGTCATTATGTACGTTAGGGGTCCTCCTTAGCGTACGTAACCGAATCTCTTAGCGTGCGCTAAGTATGCACCGTAGCGTACGCTAAGTATATGTCTTAGCGCGCGCTAGGCATACCTTGTAGCGTGCGCTAACGTAGCTGTACTTAGCCATTTTCCGCTATTCTCTACCAACATCTCGACGTACCAAACGATCATACGGCACAATGAATACATATACGCATTCAGCAACATTGTCATACGTTCACATCATCCTCAAGCACAATTATCCAACATATAAATCCAAAATCACCAAGATAACCAAGAATTATCGAATAATCCAAACAACATACTTACAGGTCTGTGAAGTCGATGATCTCCCGTGGTACTAGCATGCGACTCCCAAACAAAGTCTCAACACAAAACCGATACACGCTAATATCAAAATTAGCAATTTGACAAGATCTCAAGGAGGGATTCAAGTCCGTAACCACAGTCACGACTTCTTCTCCTTACATCCCACATTCAAAAGGGCACACACGTGCGGAAGTATAATCCAAATCACACCTTCTCGAAGTGACCAATTCCAAAGAATACCAAGCTAAAAACGAAACGGTCAAGATAATACAAGAAGAGTGGGAGGACTTACAAGTACCGGTCGCACTGTGATGATGGCAGAGTAGTGATACTGTGGGCAAATGACGACTCAATCGACCCAAAAGACCGACAGCCTAGGTATCCATAAACCTAAGCTCCGATACCATATTCTGTAACACCCCCAAGTTATTCAGGGTATATTACAGCGCCGTGAGCCCCGCCGTGGGACACACAAGGCTAAACATACGCGGAACTATAAAACTTGACCGAGAAGGTCTACATACAATGGAAAGAAAGACGATACAAATGGTATTCAAAACCATAACCAATGAAACCATATACATCACTGCACAAATCAATACCTCGGCAACACAGTAGGAACATCAAGGAAGCGAAATACAATACTCGAGTATTTAAAATCCATTCCAAGACAACAACCTTTGAATGGAGGAATCCAAAGATAACCGGAGACAAGACACGTATCACACTTGCCCATCATCTTCATGCCGACACAGTACCGCTGTCCGCTCTCCTGGAACCTGAAATACATGAAACGTATTTCCCCCATAAAGGGGTTAGCCGTCGAATAGCTAGTGCAAGTATAACAGTATGAAACATAATACTCCTCGAAAATAAAGTAAATGTAATCCGTCAATTCATCAATTCAAGACTAGTATTCCGGAATAACTAAAATCTCAAGACGTATGTGAATGCCGTAGAAACGGTTCGTTCATATCATACGCCGTTACATGTAGGAATGCCGTCAAAACGGTTCGTTCATTACATGCCAACATTATTTCATATGAATGCCGTAGAAACGGTTCGTTCATATCAACCATGGAATCGCACCAGAGGCTACGAAACCCTCAGAGGACCATAGGCCCGTCCCGGAGTGGCTAGAAATAATCATACCATCAATATTTCATACTTTCAAAGTCGAGAACGTCTGATCATAAATGTATACTTGCCTTGAATAATCGGCAGCGCAACGGAATGGAAAGTCACCGAATGCTAGGAACCATCGAAAACGAACCTAACGATTCGAAGAATACAATCACAACAGATTCTAAACGAATACGGAATTGGAATACGCCCGGAAACCCACCTACGATTCATGTATATTCGTATAAAAACGACAACGAGGGCGGACCACAACCAAACCCTCTCGATTTCGTAAAAATCACGAAATATACCATGAATCCGTAGGGAAACTAAGAGTACCAACAAGATTAATCATATTCATCATGAATTTCTCATCAAAACCGAATGAATCGGACAAAACCACGAAAATCCCCAAATCTCCCCAAAAGTAGGGTTCTAAAGATCTAACCTTGATTCGCTGGATCGAAGGATGTTATAGGACGATTGATCGGTGATATAAACTCAGAAACTTCGTGGATTTGTTGTTCAACAACATGGTTTCGTCTCCTCCGAAACCCCAGCCGCGGAACGAAGAGAAATGAAATGAAAAATGACGGAGAAAGTCGCTGGTCTGTCATTTTTATACTGGGCCGGAACTAGCGTGCGCTAGCCTTCCCGGCCTAGCGTGCGCTATCGGCCAGTATCGGCCGAGCACTCTCGGCCATGGCCCGCATGACCCGGCACCACCGACCAATTCTGCCGACCATGACTCGACCGCCCGACTCCCGCTAGCGTGCGCTACGGCCGGAAGCCTGCGCGCGCTAGCCGACCAGTCCAGTAGCCACTGGACTAACAAACTCACCCAGGTAGCGTACGCTAGTTGGCCGGCAGCGTGCGCTACCCCTGCCGGTTAGCGTGCGCTACGACCGGCGATGGCGTGCGCTACTGCCGATCTGACCGAGTCGAGAACCTCGAATCCCTCTGCCCGGGCCCGATGGCGTCTGTGGTGACTCGGCAGCGTGCGCTACCCTGCCGAGCTAGCGCGGCGTCCGGCCATAGCGTGCGCTCGCGGTTCTGCCGTGCTGCTCGGTCGATGCGACCATCGTCGGCGAGAACTGCGGCCGTCCGGTCGATCCATGTCGTCCGGCGGTGCCCGACCACCGAGGGCTCGGCGACTCGATTTAAGCGTCACGGAGCGAACACGGCGAAAAGTTCGCGGACAACATCAACGACCCGAAATGAAAACGTAAGGTAATAATTTAATCATACGCGACCGAGAAAAGAGTCGAGACAACGAATACAGATAGAATACCCATAACTTTGGGTAAATTACAAAACGGCCCAAAACGCCCGAAATTCATGATACGCGATCGAACAACCAAACCGAAGTTCACAAAACTTCTAACAAAGTTAAACGGACTTACGGGAAACTCGAAACAGCAGTTTAGAACGAGATTCGCAAGAATCGAACTCAAGTGCGGAAAGTCGCTGAAAAGCACGGAACTCAACAAAACGATACCGAAACGAACTCGGATGTCAAAAAGTGTAAAATTAATCATTCTCAGGGTGACGAAACGGTCCCACGCGAGTTGTCAAAACGGACTTCCGCCAAAAATAGAAAATTACCAGGAATCAAAATTACGGGTATTACAATAAATACGCGGAGGAACGGACCCAGCGCTGGATGCCTCTCTTTTCCCAACATTCTGCTGCTGGAAACCGCTTTGATGCGTCTGGTTTACACTAGTGTCCTTTGGAACCAGTATAGGAGTGCGAGTACCAAAAGATTGAGTCGCATTTCCACAAAATGTTGCGCGATGCCCTTCCTGTCCACACTCGAAACAGGTCACAGCAGGCGCGAAACAGTCACGTCGAACATGCCCCGCTTTGCCACAGTTATAACATTTCTTCCCTGCGTATGAAACGATTGGTGCTGCCTGGAACTTCTTTCCACCTCGAGAAGGATGCGGAGGCCTCCTGGATGAATGAAATGAGGACTGGCCCCTGCGGGGCCCACTATTATTTTCCGCGAAGTTGCCAGCCACTTTCTGCTTCTTTGCTTCCGTTGACTTCTCTACTGTGGCCTCTTTCATATCATAGGCCAATGCTTTGTCCTGATACTGTCGCAAGGTGGTACATTCAAATCCGGACATATACTGCTGAATCTCCGGCTTCATCCGCATGTCGAAATGAAAAATCCTCTCCGCCTCGGTTCTGACCAAGTGGCGCACATAAGTCAGCTGGTGATTAAAAGTCTTAATCACGTCTGTCACAGATGCCTCTGAATTTTGTGGTGAGAAAAACTCCCGGACTCGGGCCTCTCTAACTGGGCGAGGACAATACTGCGCTTCCATCATTAATTTAAACTCTGTCCAGTCAACATTATGCTCCTCAGGTCGAATGGCCTCCCACCAGTCGAAAGCCTCCTGTCGAGAAGATCTTGGCGGCCAGGAACCTTCCTGTCGTTGGGACAGTTAATCCCTGCAAAGATCTTCTCTAACTCCTTCAGCCAATGATCCCAAGAAAGCGTCTCAGCAGAACCGTCAAATTTCGGAGGGTGCAATTTGACCACTTCAGTAAGCCATTTGTCCCCACGATTATCCTCGTTATGCTGCTGTCCCATCGCCATCTGCATGCAATCAACAACTTGATCAAACTGGTTTATCTGAGCAACCACCTGTTGAAGAACTCCCGGCACATTAGGATCTGCATTATTTATTAGATGATCCCTGCTGTCCTCCAGAATGGGAATCGGTTCCACTAGCGGAAATCTCTGGGGTAGACGCCGAATCCTCCTGTCTCACATTTCCACGTCCGCGTCCACGACCACGTCCGCGTCCACGACCTCCCCTCAACATACTGTAAACACAAATACTCAATATCCAGGGCAAACTTTCTAAAAGAAAATCCATCAATATTCACAAAACCTGAATTAAATAAAATGGTAGTATTTGGGATTAGGAGACTTACAACCACGGTCCACACGACGATGCTGGCTCAGCAGTGATGTTACAAATGACCAATAATCAAATAACGTAAACAGACCCAACTAACCCGACTGCCAAGATATCCATGAATCTTAGCTCCGATGCCATATTCTGTAACACTCCGAGATATTCGGAATAATTACAACGTCGTAAACCCTTTAAGTAAGGATTTACAAGGCTAAATAAAAGAAATGTAAATATAATCCAACCGTACAACTGAAGTTCAAAATACAGAACTGATTCAACTGATCCAATGAGTTAACTTATACAACCATATCGAAAATTATATTACTAAAACACACGTACTCGAGTACTAAAGTGAACCAAGAAGACAAATCACAATAACAATAAACCTCAACCACATCACTAAGCCATTTCGTCATGTCGGTACTGTGGTTGCCTCCCCGCTCCACGGCTACCTGAACATCAAAACAATGTCCACCCCCGAAGGGGTTAGCAAAACAATGCTAGTACAAGTATACATAAATCATCAGTGCATCATAAAACATGAAAAACGGACTTCCGTCATCGGAATCCAACGATGTGAATCCTCACGATTCCATCAACACAATACAGGGTAATCCAGCGATCCAGCGCCCTTGGTATAGATCCCCATGATGATCCCGTCGGACCAACACATGGTGGAAAACCCGTCCAACGATCCAGCGCCCTCAGCATAGATCCCCATGATGATCCCGTCGGACCAACGCATGGTGGACATTCGATCCAGCGCCCTCAGCATAGATTCTCATGACCCCCTTCGGATCATTTACAATATAAACCATGCAATCGTGCATACATATATACATTTCAATATGTCCATTCATACAAACAATTAACCACGAATACCACAAGAAATCAAAGAAATTAATCTCGTACTCGACAATATGAACAAAACCATATGCATGATCAAAGTTCCAATATAAACCAACTCAACATATGATACTTGCCTCGAGAATGGCAAGAATGAAATACTCCAACAAATGACACGCGTCCGTATGCCACCGCCCCTCGATCGTCCCCTATGCAAGGCTCGGACCTAAGAAATAATAAAGAATTTATCTCATGTCGTACGAATGTCTAACAATCCGGTTTACGGCCGCAATCTCTAAAAATGAATTCTGCCTGAACTACTTAGCGTGCGCTACGTACTCTACGTAACGTGCGCTAAGCCTGCCCGTTAACATACGCAAATAACCAAGTTTAGCGTACGCTAGCTGTGTACTGACAGTCCTCTCTGATCAGCCGACTGTCCTGCCTGATGACATAATGTACGTACGTACCAAACGTAGCGTACGTTACTCATTCCCGATAGCGCACGTTAATATGCCTATCTTAGCGTGCGCTAACTATGCATGGCAGTTTACTACTGGGCAGAAAACTTGAGCTAAAGGTGATGAAACTCATGAAATCTTCAGTGTTAATACATGCCATCTCCGTGCATATCATGCTCATATGGTTTGTGAAAGATCTTTACGTATTAAATGACTACGAGACACAAGGATACGTATCATCATTACAACACCATAATTCATCTTGATCTTCAAGAAAATATCCTAAGTTCAATCCATTCCAAGTCCCAAAACGTATGATTCCTTTATGTAAGGACATAAGAACTTGGTAATCTCCATATACTGGTCATAATCGGTTTTGAAGATACATGAATAAGCTTAGGAGTTCAAACACTAAAAAGGTTCAACGGTTTATACGATGAAGAAGTACCGAAACATCGCAAATATCCTTCTAACACATGATGTTCGACTACATACGTATTTAACTGACTAGATAGTCCCAAATAATGATCAAAACGTCCTTCATAATAGTACTTAATATTGGTGAAGAATCACCTACCTCAAAGTAGTGAAGAACAAGAAGGAACTCGAAGCAATCCAACGCCGAAGGCTTGAACACCAATCTCCAATGATCTACAATCTTCGAATCGAGCTAGGATGCTGATATGAAGGGTTTAGGATGAAGAGAGTGACTCTCTAAGTCCAAGGATTCGGATATGGGAAGTGAAAAGGCTGAAAATAGGAAAAAGGAGGATGTTGTCCTATTTATAGAAAGTGATTATTAGCGCGCGCTAGTCCATATTCATAGCGTGCGCTAACGGCTTACTGACTTCACTGTACTCAGCATTTAGCGTGCGCTATCCTCATATCAGTAGCATGCGTTACCGCGTTGACTTGGATTTTTCCCGAAAGCCATCCAGGTTCATCCCGACATAATCCGACCCCTGTGCGGGTATGAGTTTTGTAAAGGAAATGTATATGAAGTTGATGTTGTATGTTATTGATGTAAGACCAAATCGGTCTATGGATTTATTATTAAGCCATGTTAGCTTTTATGTGATGTCTTGTGTTGGTATCTAGCCGAGTAGATCCTAAGGGAGAGGGTCTGCAGCGGTGTAATATTCTCGAGCGAATTGGGGGTGTTATAGATATCCGGTTGTGTTCTTATGGATTTGAAGCACAATATAGCAATTGTATTGCTCTGCGATTGTGATGATCGTTCTTCCAATCCGCATCATCGTACTCTTCGAAGCTTTTGTGGGAGCCATCTGGATTTGTTGAAATTTTCGGACCTAGGCAAATAACTTTCCAGAGCTCAATATCATAGGCTCGGATGAAAATTTACATCTTCTTTTTCCATGTCATAAAGTACGATTCATCAAAAAATGGAGGTCGGTTTAAGGCAAGACCTTCGACCGGTGCAAATTGAAACGCCATTGGATCTTTTTTTCCTTGGATATTAAGCCGACTTTTATGGATACCCGCTCCGATTCAAATTGTTGGGAATTGGTACCCTACTTAGAATGGTGGATAATATGACAGAGTAGAGTTTTCAAACTCTTTTGCGTTTGCGGAAGCATAATAAAATGCGAAAGATAAATGACACAAGATTTATAGAGGTTCGGCCAAATATGCCCACGTCCTCTCTTCGTATCTTTTTCCTTAGGCTTAAGATAAACCTCTACACCTCGTCTTCTATCAGCCCGAGGGATACCATTAAAATCTTGTCTTTAATCCGTCTAAGATAAATCATTATGATCTTGTATTTTTGTCGGTCCAAGCTAAACCGTTTTTCTTTTCTATCGCAGAAGGAATCAATTTATCTAGCTTTTGATTGGTACTAGACAAACCTCACTTAGATTTAGATATGATTCTAATAATGGATCAACGATCCTAATAACATTGAATTAATCTACAATCCTTTTTTTCCTCTCGCGTATGGTTTAGTGTATGAACACTCAATCTCTTAATAATATAGCTCGATTACAACAACAAAGATGAGTATAACAATATCTGAAGTATATATGCTTTGCTTAGAATTGTTGTGTAGAATGATACCAAATGACTTGGTATTTATAGGCATAAGGCCTCAACTAGTCGTTAGCTATTGCCCCTATTTAGCGTGCGTTATGCTTCATGCATAGCGTACGTTATGTCTTTAGCGTACGTTAATCCTTCCATATAGCGTACGTTAACTGCTTGTTGATTCAGTTCAGTAGCTTCTGTCTAACCTTTACGTATGTTAGCTTTCTCCATTACGTACATTAAGTACATTGTGTTGTGTATGCTAATCTGGCTACGTAGTGTATGTTAACATCTTAAAGTCATAAGATCGTTTCATGCCTTTTTGACTTTGCTCCGAATCTTCCAACAGTTGTGTTGTTTGAATTCGTATTTCAAATCTCATAGCGTACGTTAACTGGTATCCATTACGTACGTTAATCATCACCTTAGCGTGCGTTAACTTTGCACATAGCTTGCGTTATTCATCATGTGACATCAGGTGAGTCTTCAGCTGACATTATATTACGTACGTTATACAATATTCATAGCGTACGTTAGGTCCTTCATTTAGCGTGTGCTAGTTTGTTTCCTAGCGTGCGTTATCCGCTATTCTGCCCAGCTTGTGCGACTTTGACTCCTCCTTGATTTATTGTTGTTTTTGCTTGGTTCTATTATTGTTTTCTTTGATCGACACTCATCATCAACTCATCATCATCATCAACTCATCATCAAAACCATTTTATAATTATGTGGAATAGAATATTCCAACATAACTAAAAATGCATCCCCATCTTTAACATTTTCCAAAATAAAATATTCAGTGGGTTTGAAATCCTTTAATAGATTTTCCAGTACTGTAGAGGGAATATGTTTTTTATTTTTGTTTTTTGCGTCTTAAAGGTGCTCATTGCTAGCTTATTCCATTAGTCTTCATGGTATGTACTTTGATTGATTCTTAATATGGAAGATGTCTGAAATATCAAGCTATTCTCATTACAGCATATTATTATTAACATCAACAAAAGTCATATTTCATAATTTTGGTTTTGGGTGAAATATTATGGCTATTCTCATAATTTTTTTTATTTTTTTTTACTTTATCCAGAATAAAAGAAATGTTGAAGACTAATGGAATCATCCATTTAAATGCAATCGACGATAAAACACGTACCAAAACTGCGGTAGTGAGAATCCTTCTTTTGTGGGATGAGAAAGATTTATCTGGCAAGGAAGGATTGGAAATAATTATAATTGATGAACGGGTAACAACCTCCAATTTTATGGTTATTGCATTACTTCATTTTATATACTAAAAATTTTTACATTTTATAAGTTTTTCTATTTTTGTGTGAGGCGACAAAATTTAGGCTTCCATCTCAGTTGAATCGAAAAGGAAGCTCCTTCCTTTGCTGAAAGAGGGCCATATAATTCTTATTAAAAAATTTCAGGTATTAGGGAACAAGCCTAAATTGCAAAGTTCAAAGATCTAGAATGAGAAGAGGATTGGCTTTGGCCCTGCAACTAAGGTGCTTCAGTGTGTGGAATGCTTATAGATTGCTGAAAATAGATTTAAGTTTATTTCTTTTAGGGATATCTGCAAACATGATATATCATTCGTCTTGGGTTAATATATTTACTTATGTGAATTAAATTCTAAATTTATCTTGCAACTTTCTCATACCCTATGATGGATTGAAATTAAAAATACATATATGTTGCAGATGTTCTTGGCGAGGTAAAGACTAGAAATATTAGCATAGAGTCGGTAGAAATGAGAAACGGCAAGGCTGCAAAGTGTGACATAATATTAGTTGATGCAGAGTATGATTCAATTATTAGTGATTTTAACATAACATTAGTTGACACAGAGTATGATTCATCTATTAGTTTTTTATATTTGCTTTTATCTATTGCGTATAATTTGTAACACTGTCGTGCTATGATAATTCGGGGTTTTAGTTTGATATTTTTATATGAATTTTTCTTAATTATTTGACAATATTTTAAATGAAAATATATTCATTATTTGTAACAGTGGCACACGGTTGACTTGCGTGTTGTGGGAGTCCTTTGCTAATCAACTCAAGCTATTCATGGACAACATGTCAAGAAGTGATACGGAACCAATTATTGTGGCTTTACAATTTGCAATGATATCAAATCATAGAGGTTTGAATTTCATTCTTACGTTTAAGTATTCATTTTATGGATTTGCGATTTGCAGTGTTATTAAAATTTACAGGTTCACATTTTTAATTTTATGTTTGAGCCTTTTGTGTTTTGAGTTACGTGATTTTAGATTCTTACATTTTAATTTTATGTTTGAGTCTTTATTTGTTTTGAGTTAGGTAGATTTTAGATTCTCGCTGTTAATTTAAATTTTACTGCAAATCAAACTTTATTTTAGATTCCTATTTTAGAGGTTCCTATTTTGTGTTTTGAGTTACGTGCTTTTAGATTCTTATATTTTAATTTAATATTTGAATCTTTATTTGTTTTTAGTTAGGTAGATTTTAGATTCTTGCTGTTAATTTAAATTTTACTGCAAATCAAACTTTATTTTAGATTCCTACATTTTAACTTTATGTTTGAATCTTTATTTGTTTTGAATTAGGTAAATTTTAGATTCTTGCTGTTTGTACTGCGAATCAAACTTTATTTTAGATTCCTACATTTTAATTTTATGTTTGAATCTTTATTTGTTTAGCGTTAGGTAGATTTTAGATTCTTGCTGTTAATTTAGGTATCTACAATAAAACAGGCAAGCAGGTTCTTTATCCGTCTTGATATTCAAGAGGTTAAGGATTTTATTTTGAGGTCTGTAAATATATATTGTGTTCATATTAAAGTTGTTAAAGAATATTTTTTATATGTTTTATTTTATTTGTTTTGATATTCCTTAAATGAACATTACAATAAGGCGCTGTAATACCCAGATTTTCAGTATAAATTTTTCGCGTTATGTTGTCTGAGATAAATTGTATAGTTTGGTGTCTATACAGTATGGATAAAATAAATTGAGAACTGAGACAGTTGCAATTGTGTAATTATCGTACTTTGTCGACAATTGCGTTTGAGGATATCGTGTATCAGGTTGTTTTAATTTTCATATCAGGTATATCATATGAGAATGTTATTGGATCCAGTATATGTATTCAGTATGTCGTATGTTTGTATTATGTATGTCGGGACGTCGGATAGGAACAGTTGGATTTTGGCCTAGTACAGAAGGCCATTACGTACTCTAAAATTAAGGACTTACGTACGCTAAATTCTACGCTTTACGTACGTTATGCATAAGCCATTACGTACGTAACAAGAGGAATCGGACTTGACCGAGTTGTGATCGGGTAGTGGGGTCCGTGGTCGGCAGCTTTCGGCGCGGATGTGGACAGGTGAGTCAATGGATGGATTTACGTATGCTATACAGGGTGTATTACGTACGTAATACGAGCATATACTGTAGCAAGTCAACGTACATATTACGTACGCATTGGATTAAGTGTTACGTACGTTAGGAGGCAGCTGCCCGAGTCATGGCCGTAAGGACCTGCAGTGCCGCACGTGTTCCGGCAGTGACTCTCTGGATGGCCGATCATGTAATACCCGAGATTTCTGATGCGTATTTGAACCTCGTGATACTGTATTTATTTCATTTTGATCTAAGTATTTTCCTCCTTATTTCATGATCATGTGTTGTTGAGCGTATGATATCATGCATGTTGTTCATACTTGCATTTTTGTGCACTTGTAGCGCACGCTAACATCTTAGCATTAGCGCGCGCTAATTGAGTTAGCTAGCGCACGCTACGTATGAGTTGTAGCGCGCGCTACACGTAGTCAACTTGATTAAGATAGGGTGGTAGGTGAGATCAGCCGCGGATTTTGGTCGGGACATGTCGGGATGAATCTGGATGGCTTTTGGAAAAGTCGAGTCAACGCTGTTTAGTGCACGCTACTTGTATGAGGATAGCGCACGCTAAATGTTGAGTACAGTGAGGTCAGTAAGCTTCGTATGGCTGTTAGCGCACGTTATATGAGTCGCAGCGTATGCTAATTTATGTACTTAGCGCACGTAAAGGGACGTTAGCGTATGCTAAGTCAAGAATATGCAGAAACAGTAGACTGCAAGCCCGTTAGCGAACGCTAGGTATAGAGCCGTAGCGCGCGCTAATAACCAGTTTCTATATATAGGACAGCACCCTTCTTCATTTTTCACCACTTCCCATACTCGATTTCTGAGACTTAGAGAGTCACTCTATCCATCCTAAACCTCTCATATCATCATCCTAGCTCGAGTTTGAAGATTTTAGACCATTGGAGATTGGTGTTCAAGCTCTCGGTGTTGAATTTCTTCAAGTTCCTCCTTGTTCTTCACTATTTGAGGTAGGTGATTCTTCACCAACTGGATTAAGTATTCTTAAGGATGTTTTGAACATGTTTTGAGATTATCTAGTCAGTTAAATTCGTGCGTGGTCGAACATCATGTTGTTATAAGAATATTTTCAATGTTTCGGTACTTCTTCATCGTATAGAACATTGAACCTGGTAGTGTTTGAACTTCTAAGCACAATCATGAAGCTACAAAACCGATTATGGCCAATTTATGGAGATTATCAAGTTCTTATGTATTACATAATGAAATTATATGTATTGGGACATTTAGTGGATTGAACTTAGGATATTTTCTTGAAGATGATGATGAGTATCAAGTGAACCTAGTAATCAAGTTCTTGCGGTGTTCTACGGAGTAATTTCGATATATTGATTGGCTTTGTAATACCCGGTTGTAATTCAGTCATTATCATTCAGTAATTTCATTCGGTGATTGTCACTCAGTGGATTTTCACTCAATTATAATCATTCATCAATCATGTTCTTTCACCGTGTTCACCGTTCGGAAAAACTTCGAGTTGTGTATCGTTATTGTTCATTGTTTCAACTTTCCTCATATGAGTTCGACTTTGTTAGATCACCATTAATTTTTGGTAACTCCAAAAAATTCTAAATCTTTGAAATATTATAGAGCATCGAATTAGCTTTCCAATAGTTCAAACGGTGAGTCAATCGGAGTCCGGACGAGAGAGTTATGGTCGTTTCAGTTTTTGGCCGATCACTGCCGACCGAACTCGGCCGATCACTGCCGACCGAACTCGGCCGTGTCGTCCGACACGGCCCGTGCCGTACTCGTCCGGAAATGCAGAAGTTTCTGCCGACCGAACTCGGCCGTGTCGTCCGACACGGCCCGTGCCGTACTCTTCCGGATAAGCCTGGAACGACTGCCGACACGCCCGACCGTGTCCCAGGACACGGTCGAGTCATGCCGAGTCGCTGTCGGGCGGGTCGCTATCGGAAGGCCCTCAGCGCCGCGACCGTGTCAAGCCAGACACGGTCGAGTCCCTGTCGGCCAGCTGTCGGCCAACTGTGCGACACGACCGTGCCGATCGGCACGGGCCGTGTCCGGCAGGGTAGTCAACCCCTATAAATTCATTTTTTCAGCATTTCAGCCCATTTTTCTTCCTTTTCTTCACCTTCAACCGAGAGATAAGGCTTGAGGGAGGGTTTTTCCTTCACAAATCATTTGGGTGTTTGATTTTCTTCATCTCCTTTCGATCGTGAAGCCCGGATAATCAATCTAACGCGTGTTCTTCGGATTAAAGTACTTGTATCTTCAAGAGGTAATTCCTTCAACACTTTGGACTTCGATTTTGTGTTGAGATATGATGTTTTGGACGTTATAATCATGTTATATGAAGAGATATGTATATGATTATGAGTTTGTATAAGGATTCATTGGATTATTGAGGGATTATTCAAGAACACTTTGAATATCGAGTTGGAATTGGGGATTTTCGACCAATTGTTGTTATAATCACGTTTTCGGATATTCATAACGGATTATTGATCGTATTGGAGATGTTTTGTTGGTTTGAAACACTTCTTGGGGATTTTGATATTGGTATATCGAGGTTTGATTGTAAACAATCGGAGTTTGGATACAACGTGTTTGATTTAATGCCTCTGTGGACTTGGTTTAGTCGTATCGACGTTTTGAGTTCGTTATATTCGTGTTTAATTCGTATATTGATCGGATTGTCGGTAATTGTATTGAATTAAGGTTGTTCGTGCGACACTTCATTTAGGACATTTGTTCGTGGAAGGACTTTCTACATCGGTATTTTGTAAGTTAATTCTTACTCGGTTAAAAGTATATTCATGCCTTTTGTTGTTGTTCATTCATAATCATAACTCATTCATCATTATATTAACCGTATCAAAACTTGTTGTTATCAATTAATCATTTATCATAAGGAGCAGCGGTTCCAATCTTTTCATTGATTTGTCATTTATTTCATTACTATTCCATCTCGGTGAGTCATTATTCATTTTCGATGTCACTTTTGTCATATTGTGGCGTTAGGTCATCTTGGCGTGCCGGTTGGTATGTGTAGGATTTTCATGTCGGGCACATTATAGTCGTGTGTTGGTTGGTGGCCTCACATTGGGTATGCACACGAGTCGATTGCTCGTGAGGTGATTAGGTACAAGACCACGCGTGTTTGATCGTTGGTGGCTTGTGCACGGACACATTTCCATCCCGGACGTAGTGTGGCGCCATTCCATTGAGCCGTCTTGATTAGTCGATTCATATAGCATGTTTGATTGCGTATGTTTCGAGGATAATTCATAATTTCAAATATAATCATGATTGTGTATTTTCAACTCTTGAGGATTGTTGCTCTTTATGCGGCCCGTTTGGGGATTTTGTTTTTCGTGTCATGGCAAGGCAAACGCGGGAATAGCATGTTGATGTCGAGGAGTCCTAGTGATACTAGTAGGGGCCCCGATCTTTCGATTATTCATGTTATTGTCCTTTATTTTCCATTGAGACTTTCATTTGAATACTCCGTTTCATTCGGTGTTGTGTATTTTATCTTCATATAAAATACACTAGTATTGATATTGTCTGGTGTGTTGTAACTAAACTCCTCGTCGGAGTAATTATTGCCGTAATGTAGTTCGGTACTACATTTATCTTGTGTAATTCATTCATTTTCATTTGCTGGTGGGTCCCAGGTTGGGGATCTACGACCGTAATATCCGCCTAGTTTGGGGTGTTATAGAGTTGGTATCGGAGCGTGGTTTTGAATACTACCCTCCAAGTCATGTCTCATTTGAAATCATCGTCATCGGACTAGTATCATTGGACTTTCGCGTCACGTGTGACCTGTGCAAATGCCGAGCCAATCAGACCGAAAGAACTGTAAGACTTCTAACGCCATGGTATAATTTCTGGCAATAGTCATTCATTCATCATTCATCATTTAACAATCCTCAAACATCATCATTCATTATGATCGGGACGATCATATTAACTCATCAATCACTTAATTCATTTCATTACTCAGTTAATAATCAGGACGATCATGTTAACTCATTAATTACTCAATTCATTTCATTACTCAGTTGTCAATCTGGATGATCATATTATCAATCTTGTTAAGTTATTCAAGATAATCATTTCAAGAATTTCATCAGATAATCATGTAACTTCAGTAAATCATTCATATAATCACTAAGTTAGAGCATGTATACTCATTTTCATCATCTCATGACATAATCATAACGTGCTAATCATGCGGGAAATATAATCAGTATGGAGAGAGCTGTCAGGGGATGCACGGGGAGAGGCCGCGGTGCGGACCGAAACCCGAGAAATAATCACTCGCTGCCGGGAAATCGTGCCCAGGATTCGGCTCGATCAGAAGATGTTCGGGTTGATCCACTCACTTTTATGCAGGCCATGATGACCCATGTGCAGTTGCTCAATCATCATTGCGCCACTCTGACCGGATTAATCGAGAGAACTCTCCCGTATGAGACGGCTGCTAAGGAAAGTGCTGAACAACAACCTTCATCTTTCAGCAAGAAATCAACGAAGCGTAATCAATCCGAAGGCGGTCAGTCCACCTTCAAGAAGCCTCGTGTGAGTCCTATCGTTTCTGAGCGACCTCCTACGGCGCATAATCGTGCGAGATATCATTCCGGCGGCGATTCGGCCATCACCTGTTTCAATTGTGGAACGCCGGGTCATTTCAGCACTGAGTGTCTGAAACCGTCTATCACGTGCTATAATTGTGGGAATTTTGGGCATAAGGCCCGTTTTTGCCGAAAGGACTCCAAGTCGGCTCGTGGCATCTCGAGCCCCGAAGCAACCAGCGTTTGAATCGATCGCTTTGTCATCGTCGTTTAAGACAATGGAAGCAAATAGAGTTGGAGCTCGTATTTATCAGACGGGAGCGTCCGGTTCGGGGGCTGGCAAGTCCCAGATTAATATGATGAGGAGGATCGACGATCCGGTGGTCCGAATGATTTCAGGTATACTCGTAATTTTATTTCAACCTGTGTGTACCTTTTGATGCTGGTACACCGCATTCATTCATTTTCAAATCATGCTTGAATAGACTTATTTCGGGTTAGTCCTACTTAATGACCGCGATTGGTTGATGGATCTAATCGTGGTGAATTTATCTTAGGATGATGTAATTTCGGTATTAGTTGGTTTAACCGTCTCGATACTATCCTCAGTGTTTGTTAGCGTTTGGTCGCTATCTTTCCGTCGTTAGTTGTCGAATGTGTGCTTCAGGGAAGTAATCCCCGTTGTTCCAGTAGAATTCCTATTATGGCGAAAGCAGAGAAATTCCGCAATCAAACTATTCAATCATTCATTGTATCATTCTCATCGATTGGCCTTTCTAGGGCAATCGAGTTATTCAATCATTCCTTGTATTATTTCCATCGATTGGCTTTTCTGAGACAATCGAGTCATTCAATCATTCATTGTATCATTTTCATCGATTGGCCTTTCTAAGGCAATCGAGTTATTCAATCATTCATTGTATCATTTTCATCGATTGGCCTTTCTAGGGCAATCGAGTTATTCAATCATTCATTGTATCATTTCCATCGATTGGCCTTTCGAAGACAATCGAGTTATTCAAACATTCATTGTATCATCTTCATCGATTGACCTTTCTAAGGCAATCGAGTTGTTCAATCATTATTGATATCTCTTTTTATCGATTGACCATTCTAGGGCAATCGAAATGTTCAATCATTCGTGGTATCATTGTCATCGATTGACGATGTATTTCCAGACGAGTTACAGTTTGCCTCCACGGAGGATGTGGAATTCACGATTGAGTTGGAGCACGCGTCCCGATATCGAAGGCACCGTGCCGAATGGCCCCGACCGAAATGCGAGAGTTGAAGAATCAACTTGAGGAATTGTTTGAGAAAGGTTATATCCGACCGAGTGCGTCCCCGTGGGGAGCACCCGTCTTGTTGTCAAAAGAAGGATGGTTCTTTTCGCTTGTGTATCGATTATCGGGAGTTGAATAGGGTGACAATCAAGAATAAGTATCCTTTACCCCGTATCGATGACCTTTTGGATCAACTTCAGGAGCTTGATTTTCCAAGATCGACTTAAGATCTGGATATCATCATTCGGATTCGAGAGTCGGATATCGCGAGGACGGCGTTGAACACGCTATGGTCATTTTGAGTTCGTAGTTATGCCGTTCGGGCTAACTAATGCACTGCGGTATTCATGGAACTAATGAATCGGGTCTTCATCGACTTTTGGATCGATTTGTTGTTGTCTTCATCGATGACATTTTGATTTATTCTCGTAACCGAGAGGAACACGAGATTCATCTTCATCGAGTTCTCGACGTGTTGAGGCGAGCAACTCTATGGAAAGTTTTTCAAATGTGAGTTACGGATGTCGAGGTGACTTTTCTCGGACATGTGATTTCATCCGAGCGAGTTCGTGTCGACCCTCGAAGTCGGAGACTATCCGAGATTGGCAACCTCCGAGAGATATTAAGTAAATCCGATGTTTCCTCGGATTAGCAGGATAATTATCCAACCCACGACATGGAGCTAACAGACGTGGTTTTCTCGTTGAGGATTTGGCGTCGTTACCTTAATGGCGTCACCTTTCAGTTATTCACCAATCACAAGAGTTGAAGTATATATTTACTCAGAAGGAGTTAAATATGCGACAGAAACGGTGGTTGGAATTAATCAAAGATTTTGATATCGATATCCTTTACCACCCGGGCAAGGCGAACATTGTCGCCAACGCCTTGAGTCGTAAGTCCGTTCAGGAGCAGATGCTTGCTCGTTTAACAGTTCAGAAGGAGCTTCAACAGGATTTCCTTTGACCCGAGATCTAGGTCTGGCTTCAGCGAATTCAGGGACAGCTTTGTATGTTAGAGATTTTATCGTCACTTGAGGAGGTAATCAGAGAGAATCAGAGTTCATACCCTTCATTGTTGCGCATACGTGAAGATGTGGCTCAGGGGAAAGCCCCTGGATTCGTGATCCACGAGGATGGACTTTTGAGGTTTAAGAACCGGTTGTGCGTCCGCGAATGACGAGTTGAAAAATTCTATTTTGAGAGAAGCTCATGCTACCCCTTATTCTGTTCATCCGGGGTCCAGCAAGATGTACAAGGACTTGAAACAAAATTTCTGGTGGAGTAATATGAAGCGAGAAGTCGCAGAATTTGTTTCGAGATGCTTAACCTGTCAACAAGTTAAGATTGAACATCAGCAACCGGCGAGTATGCTGATACCGCTCCCTATTCCAGAATGGAAGTGGGAAGACATTTCTATGGAATTCATCACGAATTGCCGACGAGTCGTCGTGGCATAAATACGATCTGAGTGATCGCGGACTGCTTTACTAATTTAGCTCATTTCCTTGAAATCAAGGATTTGTGGAGTCCCAAAAGACTGGCCCAGTTCTTCATCAAGGAGATAGTGAGACTGCACGGTACCCCTAAGAGTATTGTTTCCGATCGTGACGGACGATTAGTATCCTATTTTTGGAAATCAGTTCATCGTGCTGTGGGAACTCAGCTTAATCTCAGTATTGCCTTTCATCCTCGATCAAGCGGACAATCAGAGAGGACTATTTAGACATTAGAGGTCATGTTGAGAGCTTGCGTCCTCGATTGGAAGGACGATTTGGAAAGCCCAACTACCACTGATCGAGTTCACGTATAATAATAGTTGGCATGCTTCCATTAAGATGGCACCTTACGAGGCCTTGTATGGCCGTCTTTGTCGATCTCCTTTGTGTTGGGATGACTTGTCAGAATCAATCGGCACCGAGCCCGATATGCTTATAGCCGCCCGAGAAAAGGTAGCTTTGATCAAGAGTCGCTTGTTGACCGCTCAGTCGGCAAATCATATGCAGATAACCGTCGTCGACCATTAGAGTTCGAGGCTGGTGACCATGTGTTGGTCAAGGTATCCCCGAGTCGTGGTATCTTCCGTTTTGGGAAGAGGGGAAAGTTGAGTCCGAGATTCATTGGACCGTTTGAGATTTTGGGTCGAGTAGGCGAGTTAGCTTATCGGTTGGCTTTACCTCCGGCGTTGAGCCGAATTCATAATGTGTTTCATGTCTCTCAGTTGCGAAAGTTTGTTGCCGACCCGAGTCACATACTTCAGTTCAAAAAAATCGAGATCGCGGATGAGCATTCGTACGAGGAGCGTCCTGTGCGAGTGTTGGAGCGGCGAATCAAACAGTTGAGGGATAAGACGATCCCTTTGGTCAAGATTCAGTGGTCTAGACACGGAGTTGAAGATGCCACTTGGGAAACCGAGAAGAATATGCGGGAGAGTTATCCCGAGTTGTTTGACCCTTAGTTTCGGGGACGAAACTCTTTTAAGGGGGGGTGTATGTAATACCCGGTTGTAATTCAGTCATTATCATTCAGTAATTTCATTCGGTGATTGTCACTCAGTGGATTTTCACTCAATTATAATCATTCATCAATCATGTTCTTTCACCGTGTTCACCGTTCGGAAAAACTTCGAGTTGTGTATCGTTATTGTTCATTGTTTCAACTTTCCTCATATGAGTTCGACTTTGTTAGATCACCATTAATTTTTGGTAACTTCAAAAAATTCTAAATCTTTGCAATATTATAGAGCATCGAATTAGCTTTCCAATGGTTCAAACGGTGAGTCAATCGGAGTCCGGACGAGAGAGTTATGGTCGTTTCGATTTTGGCGATCACGCCGAACTCGGCCGTGTCGTCGACACGGCCGTGCCGCATTTCGTCCGAAATGCGAAGTTTACGCCGATCGAACTCGGCCGTGTCGTCCGACACGCCGCGGCCGTATTTCTTCCGATAAGCTCGAACGATCGCTGACACGCCCGGCCGTGTCCCGGTGACACGGCCGAGTCATGGCGAAGTCAGCCGGGCGGGTCGCTATCGGAAGGCCCTCGGCCGCCGTGACCGTGTCAAGCCGGACACGGCCGAGTCCCCTGTCGGCCAATCAGGCGACACGACCGTGCCGATCGGCACAGCCGTGTCCGGCAGGTAGTCAACCCCTATAAATTCATTTTTTCAAAGATTTCAGCCCATTTTTCTTCCTTTTCTTCACCTTCAACCGAGAGATAAGGCTTGAGGGAGGGTTTTTCCTTCACAAATCATTTGGGTGTTTGATTTTCTTCATCTCCTTTCGATCGTGAAGCCCGGATAATCAATCTAACGCGTGTTCTTCGGATTAAAGTACTTGTATCTTCAAGAGGTAATTCCTTCAACACTTTGGACTTCGATTTTGTGTTGAGATATGATGTTTTGGACGTTATAATCATGTTATATGAAGAGATATGTATATGATTATGAGTTTGTATAAGGATTCATTGGATTATTGAGGATTATTCAAGAACACTTTGAATATCGAGTTGGAATTGGGGATTTTCGACCAATTGTTGTTATAATCACGTTTTGGATATTCATAACGGATTATTGATCGTATTGGAGATGTTTTGTTGGTTTGAAACACTTCTTGGGGATTTTGATATTGGTATATCGAGGTTTGATTGTAAACAATCGGAGTTTGGATACAACGTGTTTGATTTAATGCCTCTGTGGACTTGGTTTAGTCGTATCGACGTTTTGAGTTCGTTATATTCGTGTTTAATTCGTATATTGATCGGATTGTCGGTAATTGTATTGAATTAAGGTTGTTCGTGCGACCGACACTTCATTTAGGACATTTGTTCGTGGAAGGACTTTCTACATCGGTATTTTGTAAGTTAATTCTTACTCGGTTAAAAGGATATTCATGCCTTTTGTTGTTGTTCATTCATAATCATAACTCATTCATCATTATATTAACCGTATCAAAACTTGTTGTTATCAATTAATCATTTCAGTCATAAGGAGCAGCGGTTCCAATCTTTTCATTGAGTGTCATTTATTTCATTACTATTCCATCTCGGTGAGTCTTTATTCATTTTAGATGTCACTTTTGTCATATTGTGGCATTAGGGTCATCTTGGCGTGCCGGTTGGTATGTGTAGGATTTTCATGTTGGGCACATTATAGTCGTGTGTTGGTTGGTGGCCTCACATTGGACTGTGCACACGAGTCGATTGCTCGTGAGACTGATTAGGTACAAGACCACGCGTGTTTGATCGTTGGTGGCTTGTGCACGGATACATTTCCATCCCGGACGTAGTGTGGCGCCATTCCATTGAGCCGTACTGATTAGTCGATTCATATAGCATGTTTGATTGCGTATGTTTCGACAGGATAATTCATAATTTCAAATATAATCATGATTGTGTATTTTCAACTCTTGAGGATTGTTGTTCTTTGAAACTGACCCCGTTTGGGGATTTTGTTTTTCAGGTCATGGCAAGGCAAACGCACGGGAATAGCATGTTTATGTCGAGGAGTCCTAGTGATACTAGTAGGGGGCCCCGATCTTTCAATTATTCATGTTATTGTCCTTTATTTTCCGCTGCAGACTTTCATTTGAATACTCCGTTTCATTCAGTGTTGTGTATTTTATCTTCATATAAAATACACTAGTATTCGGTATTGTCCTGGTGTGTTGTAACTAAACTCCTCGTCGGAGTAATTATTGCCGTAATGTAGTTCGGTACTACATTTATCTTGTGTAATTCATTCATTTTCATTTGCCTGGTGGGTCCCAGTTGGGGATCTACGGCACTGTAATATCCGCCTAGTTTGGGGTGTTACAGGCTTGGATAAATGAAGAACATGATTAGAATCATTGTAAAAAGGATTATCCTGTGATGTGTTGAAGAATCCGACCGTAGGATACATTTGATCTTAGGTAGGATACTACGTGTTTTGTCGGGTTAGCATCCTAATGTTGATTCAAATCCGAATTGATATAGAGCAGCGTAGTAAGCTCATACGTTTGGGAATATCATGCCTTTTTTGATGTTATTGATTATTAAACCGATTATCCGGAACCGTTAGTTACCGGTGTTATTATTCGTTGAAGGTTCGGGTTTTGGTGGATTGATCGAGTGAGAGTTCTTCGAGCTGGTTGAAGATTTCTTCTTCGTAGTAACAACCCTTATCTCCATTCTAAGGCAAGTATCGTATTTTAAACTTGTTAATATTGTACTATTGATCATGTGTACGATTGATTCACGTTGTTGAACATGGGATTAATTTCTTTGAGTTGTCATGGTATTTGTTATTGATTCCTTGATTGTTCATGTCGATGAACATGTTGATTTGCATAAGTGTATGCATAATTGTACTGTTTATGTTGTAAATGATCCGAGGGGATCATGAGGATCTACGCTGAGGGCGCTGGATCGGATGTCCACCATGCATTGGTCCGACGGGATCATCATGGGGATCTATGCTGAGGGTGCTGGATCGTTGGACGGGTTTTCCACCATGCGTTGGTCCGACGAGATCATCATGGGGATCTATACCGATGGCGCTGGATCATTGGATTACCCTATATTGTGTTGATGGAATCGTGAGGATTCGCATCGTTGGATTCCAGTGACAGAAGTCCGTTTTGTATGTTTTATGATGCATTGATGATTTATGTATTATGATACTTGTACTAGCATCGTTTTTCTAACCCCTTCGGGGGTGGACATTTGTTTTGATGTTCAGGTATCCGAGGAGCGAGGAAGCAGCCATAGTACCGACATGACGATGAAGTGGCTCAGTGATGTGGATTATGTCATTGTGTTTTATGGTTATTTTCCAGTACTCGAGTACGCGTATGTTATTGATCGTCTTGGGGATGTTTTGTAATAATGGACGCATTTCAATTGTCGAACGGGTTTGAACTTCTTTTACTTTGATGACACTTTAGTATTTATTTCATATTTCTCAATTTAGCCTTGTAAATTCTTATACAAAGGATTTACGGCACTGTAATTATTCCGAATATATCGGGGTGTTACAGAATATGGTATCGGATCTAAGATTCATGGATATCTTGGCAGTCGGGTTTTAGTTGGGTCTGTTTACGTTATGTGATTTAAGGGTCGTTTGTAACATCACTGCTGAGCCAGCATCGTCGTGTGGACCATGGTTGTAAGTCTCCTAATCTCAAATGCTACCGTTTTATTTAATTCCTGTTTTGTGAATATTGACGGACTTCCTTTTAGAAAATTTTGCCCTGGATATTGAGTATTTGTGTTTACAGTATGTTCAGGGGAGGTCGTGGACGCGGATGGGGTTGTGGACGCGAACATGGTAATGCGAGACAGGAGGATTCGGCGTCTACCCCAAAATTATCGGCTAGTCGAACCGATTCCCATTCTAGAGGACAGCAGGGATCAGCAAATAATAACGCAAATCCTAATATGCCGGGAGTGCTTCAACAGGTGGTTGCTCAGATAAACTAGTTTGCTCAGGTAGTTGACCGCATGCAGACGGCGATGGGACAGTAGCACAACGAGGATAATCGGGGAGACAAATGGCTTACTGAGGTGGTCAAATTGCACCCTCCAAAATTTGACGGTTCTGTTGAGACACTTACTTGGGATCACTGGCTGAAGGAGTTAGAGAAGATCTTTGCAGGGATTAACTGTCCCGACGACAGAAAGGTTCCGATCGCCCAGTATCTCCTGACTGGGGAGGCTTTCGACGGGTGGGAGGCCATTCGACCTGAGGATCATAATGCTGACTGGGCGGAATTCAAATTAATGATGGAAGCGCAATATTGTCCTCGCCCAGTTAGAGAGGCTCGAGTCCGGGAGTTTTTCTCACCAAAAATTTAGAGGCATCTGTGACAGACGTGATTAAGACTTTTAATCACCAGCTGACCTATGTGCGCCACTTGGTCAGGACCGAGGCGGAGAGGATTTTTCATTTTGACATGCGGATGAAGCCGGAGATTCAGCAATATATGTCCGGATTTGAATGTACCACCTTGCGACAGTATCAGGACAAAGCACTGGCCTACGATATGAAAGAGGTGGCAGTAGAGAAATAAACGGAAGCAAAGAAGCAGAAAGTGTCTGGCAACTTCATGGAAAACAAGAGTAGTGGGGCCCGCAAGGGCCAGTCCTCATTTCATTCATCCAGGAGACCTCTGCATCCTTCTCGAGGTGGAAAGAAGTTCCGGGCAGCACCAACCGCTTCAGACACAGCAAGGAAATGTTATAACTGTGGCAAAGCAGGGCATGTTCGACGTGATTGTTTTTCACCTGTTGTGACCTATTTCGAGTGTGGACAGGAAGGACATCGCGCAACGTTTTGTGGAAATGCGACTCGATCTTTTGGTACTCGCACTCCTGCACTGGTTCCGAAGGATACAAGTGTGAACCAGACACAGCAGAGTGGTTTCCAGCAGCAGAATGTTGGAAAAAGAGAGGCATCCAGTGCTGGGTCCGTTCCTCCGCGCCTGTAGGAGATGAGGAAATCTGACGATCAGAACACTGC
Source organism: Orobanche coerulescens (assembly GCA_033398695.1). Taxonomy (NCBI): domain Eukaryota; kingdom Viridiplantae; phylum Streptophyta; class Magnoliopsida; order Lamiales; family Orobanchaceae; genus Orobanche; species Orobanche coerulescens. The sequence continues at coordinate 58,237,808 of CM065809.1, read as the reverse complement.
CGTTGCATCAGGTACGATTCAGATCCTTTTGCAACTAGTTAGTGTCTTATTCGATTCAGGAGCTACACATTCTTTCATATCATTGAACTGTGTCAATCGTTTGAAAATCTCGTGTTTATCTTATTGTGATCCTTATGTTGTGGGTTTGCCGAGCGGAGAGAGAATTGTGGGAACCCTAGAAACTAGAGATTTTCCAGTGTCTATAGGAGGGAGAGATTGGCCATCGAATCTTATTGTAGTCGACATCCATGGTGACGATTTAATTCTCGGAGACGATTGGCTCAACCGTTATGGAGCTATTTTGAATTACCAAAAGAGAGTCATTTCTATCATTGCTGATGATGGATCTGAACATTTATTCAAAGGATGGAGACCGGGAAGCTCGGGAAAATTTATCAAAGCTATGAAAGCAGTGAAACTACTGAAGCAAGATTGTCACGGATTTTGGTGTTATGCCATGAAGAAAGAAGAAGGATTAGATCTCTCATCTATTCCAGCTGTGAACGAATTCTAAGATGTATTCCCTGACGAACTACCTGGGTTACCTCCACGGAGAGAAGTAGAGTTCAATATCGAATTAGAGTCTGGAGCCACTCCTATTTACAGAGCACCATACCGTATGGCGCCATCCGAGATGTATGAACTAAAGAAGCAACTGGAGGAATTATTGCACAAGGGTTACATTCAACCTAGTGTTTCTCCTTGGGGAGCGCCCGTTCTTTTTGTCCGGAAGAAAGATGGATCCCTTCGATTATGTATTGATTATAGAGAGCTAAACAAGGTGATGATCAAGAACAAGTATCCTATACCTCGGATCGACGAATTATTTGACCAACTACAGTGAGCCAAAGTATTCTCTAAGATTGATTTGCGATCAGGATACCACCAGTTGAGAATTAAGGAATCGGACATACCGAAATCTGCTTTCAGATCCCGATATGGGCACTATAAATTTGTGGTAATGCCATTCGGACTTACTAATGCTCCTGCGGTATTCATGCAATTGATGAATTGGGTATTCTTAGAATACTTGGATAAATTTGTAGTAGTATTCATCGATGACATCTTGATCTATTCAAAAGAAACAGAGGAGCATGCTGAGCATTTGCGTATTGTCTTGAACACCTTGAGGAATGAACAGCTTTATGCGAAACTTTCTAAATGCGAGTTCTGGCTTAGGGAAGTAACCTTTCTTGGGCATGTGATATCAGCTGACGGAGTTCAAGTGGACCAGAATAAATTCGAAGCAATCTTGGAATGGGAATCTCCTAATAACGTGAAAGAAGTCCGAAGCTTCTTAGGACTTGCTGGGTATTATCACCGTTTTGTAGAGTGATTTTCCAAAATTGCTCATCCGCTCACTCAGCTATTGCAGAAGACTCAAAAGTTTGCGTGGAATGAGAAATGCCAGGCTAGTTTTGATGAACTCAAGAGGAGACTGACGACAGCACCTATACTAGCGTTACCAGAAGGAACTGATGGATTCATGGTGTACAGCGACGCTTCAAATCAGGGTCTGGGATGCGTGTTGATGCAAAAGGATAGGGTGATTGCCTATGCCTCCCGACAGTTGAAACCATACGAAGTTAATTACCCGACTCATGATCTGGAGTTAACAGCTGTAGTTTTTACTTTGAAAATTTGGCGACATTATTTATACGACACTCATTGTCAGATATTTATAGATCATAAGAGCCTCAAGTATATTTTCAGTCAGAAGGAATTAAACATGAGGTAGAGAAGGTGGCTGGAATTGATCAAGGATTACGATTTGGAAATCCTCTATCATCCAGGCAAAGCAAGCGTGGTAGCTGATGCACAGAGCCGTAAACCTGTTTCTCTTCAAGTGTTGGAAACACTTACGTCCCAAACCAGCATTAAGCGAGAACTGATCCACGAAGGTATTGAAGTATGGTCACCAGGAATCCAAGGGCAACTATACGTGATGGAACTAACTTCGTCACTAGTTGAGGAAATTAAATCTAAGCAGTTGAACGATTCTCTGATTCTTCGATTATGCGACGAAGTAAGGAAAGGGAAGGCCCCAGGATCCGTGATACAGGATGATGAAGTTCTGAGATTTCAGAGTCGACTTTGCATTCCTGATGATGATATTTTGAGACAGACAATTCTGAAGGAAGCTCACAGCGCGCCCTATTCTATTCACCCGGGCAGTAGTAGGATGTATAAGGATCTAAAACAAAACTTCTGGTGGGGGAATATGAAGAAGGACGTAGCAGAATATGTCTCGAAGTGTTTGACTTGTCAGCAGGTTAAGATTGAACATCAGCGACCTGCCAGAATGTTGAAGCCACTTCCGGTCCCTGAGTGGAAGTGGGAGGATATATCGATGGATTTCATCACCAGTATGCCAAGGACCAAGATAGGAATGAACATGATTTGGGTTGTAGTTGATCGACTAACCAAGTCGGCTCATTTCCTGGGAATTAAAGACACGTGGGGACCCGAGAAATTGGCGCGAGTATTTATTTCAGAGATAGTCCAATTGCATGGTACTCCGAAGACCATTATTTCGGATCGAGATGGTCGCTTCGTATCGCACTTTTGGAAGGCAGTTCACAGGGCTTTGGGAACCGAACTGAACTTTAGCACGGCTTATCATCCTTTGACAGACGGTCAGTCCGAAAGGACTATTCATACAGTAGAAGACATGCTTAGAGCTTGTGCCTTAGATTGGTCAGCCGACTGGGAGGTTCATTTGCCCTTAATTGAATTCACTTACCACAATAGTTGGCATGCTTCCATTAAGATGGCACCGTTCGAAGCACTGTACGGGAGAAGATATAGATCACCCCTGTGTTGGGATGATTCTTCTGACTTGATTGGGACGGAATCAGAGTTGATAGTTCAGACTCAAGAGAAGGTAGCTTTAATTCGGGAAAGGCTATTGACTGCCCAGAGTCGACAGAAGTCTTATGCTGATGTGCGCCGTCGCCCACTGGAGTTCGAGATTGGGGACCACGTATTATTGAAGGTGTCTCCTACTCAGGGAGTTTTCCGTTTTGGGAGGAAAGGTAAGCTAAGTCCGAGATATATTGGACCATTTGAGATCCTCGAGAGAGTTGGGGATTTAGCATACAGGTTGGCCTTACTGCCATCACTGACTCACGTTCACAATATGTTTCACGTATCCCAGTTACGGAGGTATGTACCAGATCCCAGCCATATCATTGATTTCGGCGAGATCGAGATAGCTAACGATGGCACCTTCGAAGAGAGACCAATCAAGATACTCGAGAGACGGATCAAACAATTGAGGAATAAAACAATATCTTTGGTTAAAGTGCAATGGTCACGACACGGAGTCGAAGAGGCCACATGGGAAACGGAGGATGGTATGAAGGCTAGATATCCAGAGTTGTTTTCATCTTAAGTTTCGGGACGAAACTTCTTTTTAGGGAGAGAGGATGTAATACCCGAGATTTTTGATGTGTATTTGAACCTCATGATACTCTATTTATTTCATTTTGATCTGAGCATTTTCCTCCGTATTTCATGATCCTGTGTTGTTGAGCGTATGATTTCATGCATGTTGTTCATACTTGCATTTTTGTGCACTTGTAGCGCACGCTAACATCTTAGCATTAGCGCGCGCTAATTGAGTTAGCTAGCGCACGCTACGTATGAGTTGTAGCGCGCGCTACACGTAGTCAACTAAGACAGGATGGTAGGTGAGATCAGCCGCAGATTTTGGTCGGGACATGTCGGGATGAATCTGGACGGCTTTTGGAAAAGTCGAGTCAACGCTGTTTAGCGCACGCTACTTGTATGAGGATAGCGCACGCTAAATGTTGAGTACAGTGAGGTCAGTAAGCTTCGTATGGCCGTTAGCGCACGCTATATGAGTGGTAGCATACGCTACTTTATGTACTTAGCACACGTAAAGGGACGTTAGTGTACGCTAAGTCGAGAATAGGCAGAAATAATAGACTGCAAGCCCGTTAGTGCACGCTAGGTATAGAGCCGTAGCGCGCGCTAATAACCATTTTCTATATATAGGATAGCAACCTTCTTCATTTTTCAGATTTCACCACTTCCCATACTCTATTTCTGAGACTTAGAGAGTCACTATGTCCATCCTAAACCTCTCATATCATCATCCTAGCTCGAGTTTGAAGATTTTAGACCATTGGAGATTGATGTTCAAGCTCTCGGTGTTGAATTTCTTCAAGTTCCTCCTTGTTCTTCACTATTTGAGGTAGGTGATTCTTCACCAACTGGATTAAGTATTCTTGAGGATGTTTTGAACATGTTTTGAGATTATATAGTCAGTTAAATTCGTGCGTGGTCGAACATCATGTTGTTAGAAGAATATTTTCGATGTTTCGGTACTTCTTCATCGTATAGAACATTGAACCTGGTAGTGTTTGAACTTCTAAGCACAATCATGAAGCTACGAAACCGATTATGGACAATTTATGGAGATTATCAAGTTCTTATGTATTACATAATGAAATTATATGTATTGGGACATTTAGTGGATTGAACTTATGATATTTTCTTGAAGATGATGATGAGTATCAAGTGAACCTAGTAATCAAGTTCTTGCGGTGTTCTACGGAGTAATTTCGATATATTGATTGGCTTGGATAAATGAAGAACATGATTAGAATCATTGTAAAAAGGATTATCCTGTGATGTGTTGAAGAATCCGACCGTAGGATACATTTGATCTTAGGTATGATACTACGTGTTTTGTCGGGTTAGCATCCTAATGTTGATTCAAATCCGAATTGATATAGGGCAGCGTAGTAAGCTCATACGTTTGGGAATATCATGCCCTTTTTGATGTTCTTGATTATTAAACCGATTATCCGGAACTGTTAGTTACTGGTGTTATTATTCGTTGAAGGTTCGGGTTTTGGTGGATTGATCCAGTGAGAGTTCTTCGAGGTGGTTGAAGATTTCTTCTTCGTAGTAACAACCCTTATCGCCATTCTAAGGCAAGTATCGTATTTTAAACTTGTTAATATTGTACTATTGATCATGTGTACGATTGATTCACGTTGTTGAACATGGGATTAATTTCTTTGAGTTGTCATGGTATTTGTTATTGATTCCTTGATTGTTCATGTCGATGAACATGTTGATTTGCATAAGTGTATGCATAATTGTACTGTTTATGTTGTAAATGATCCGAGGGGATCATGAGGATCTATGATGAGGGCGCTGGATCGGATGTCCACCTTGCATTGGTCCGACGGGATCATCATGGGGATCTATGCTGAGGGTGCTGGATCGTTGGACGAGTTTTCCACCATGCGTTGGTCCGACGGGATCATCATGGGGATCTATACCGATGGCGCTGGATCGTTGGATTACCCTGTATTATGTTGATGGAATCGTGAGGATTCGCATCGTTGGATTTCGGTGACGGAAGTCCGTTTTGTATGTTTTATGATGCATTGATGATTTATGTAATATGATACTTGTACTAGCATCATTTTGCTAACCCCTTCGGGGGTGGACATTTGTTTTGATGTTCAGGTAGCCGAGGAGCGGGGAAGCAGCCACAGTACCGACATGATGATGAAGTGGCTCAGTGATGTGGATTATGTAATTGTGTTTTATGGTTATTTTCCAGTACTTGAGTACGCGTATGTTATTGATCATCTTGGGGATGTTTTGTAATAAAGGACGTATTTGAATTGTCGAACGGGTTTGAACTTCTTTTACTTTGATGACACTTTAGTATTTATTTCGTATTTCTCAATTTAGCCTTGTAAATTCTTATACAAAGGATTTACGGCGATGTAATTATTCCGAATATATCGGGGTGTTACAGATCACGGTCGGCAGTGACTCGCTGGGATGGCCGGTTACGGCCGAAAGTGACTCGTAAGGACTGGCCGATTACGGCCGTAAGGTTATGGCCGGGTACGGCCGTAAGGCCTATTATGTACGTAAGGGGGGTGCCGATAACGGCCGTAAGGATGCCGGCCAAATTAGACAGTAGGGTAGCCATGGACGGTTACGTCCATAAGCCATGGCCGGTTATGGTTGTAAGTGACCGGCAGGACTCGGCTATTGAAGGCCTGGGCACCGGGTCACTTGGCCATTTTCACATTTCTCTTTGTTTCTTCGCGATTCTTCATCAGAAATCAATGGTTTTGAATGGGAGCATCATAGAACAACATTTTTTGAAAGTTTGATTCATGTCTAACATCATCTTTTGCCCGGATCGAAGGTAAGAACACTTGAACCCTTGGTTTTGGGGATTTTTGGAGTTTCATGATGTTGTGGCCAATTTATTTCATTTTAATTCAGATTATTGATAGAATTTCATTGTATTCTTGGGATCATTCATTACTTTTGAAGTTTTGTGGAACAAATTCGAGAATTCCTCCGTTAATCGATTAAGTTGGACTATGCCCTCAAAGTATCCGATAAATTATTTCAATGGGCGGAACTTGGGAAGTTCTATGCGTTTTCATAGAATTGTGATTTAATTGATATCATTGTGATTTAGGAACGGAATTTTGAAGGAGGTTGGATCAGGACTCTTTCCTTTCGTCGATTTCTTCGCACCGTGTTAATCAAGGGAAATGTTTACTTGTGTATTTCATCTTCTAAAAGGTATGTTGGGTAATCCTCTCCTTGAATTCGGATTTTGATGTTATTGTTGATGAAAGATTCGTAGGAAGCTGATTATGGTTTTGTTGTTACGATTCTTGAGGTTATATGAACTATATGTTGAATGGTACGATGGGTTATGTCTTGATTATGTTGTTTATGATTATGGAATCACAGTATTCTCGATGTTCTTGGTAGTATTGTTACGATTCTTGATGTTAGGAGAATTGTATATTAGAGAATATGATAATATGCATCTGGAAGTATGAATGAGGATTGTTTATATGTTAGAACACATCGGATTATGTCGTTTGAGGATTTTGAATGTGATTTCGTAATAAGTTGTGTTCTTAAGGAACTCTTGGATTATATGAATTGATGAACATGTTTAAGAGGTGTTGGTGTTTTGGATATGAATATGGAATATTCCTATCTAGAACTAAGTTATGTGTTTTGTTACAATATTCGTATAGGAATACGAATATGGTTCCGGGTTTGATAAGATTATGATTCACTTTTGAGTTTGAGAATTCATACGTATTGAACAAGTGTTCAATTCGGATAATGGAATTATTTTACACCCTTGGAATATGATTACCTATAATGTCGAACTAATCAGATCGTCCGGATTGATGATGATAATTGGTAATTGGTTTTTATTATGAATTTACAAGGAGGAAACTTGCATCCATATTTAAGATTGAAATTGGAATCGGTAATGTTTAGACCCTTTTGCTATTGGTTTAAATTGATTGTTGATATGATTTTCGGATTGTGGAATTGTATTATGGTTATGAGTTCATGATTGATTGATTTGGGCTGTTTTGGATTTGTATTTAATCGGGATACTGTGGAACCGTTGGGTTTATTGCTCGGTTATATTGATTATCGAGTTGCGGTTTGTATTATGGTTATGAGTTCGAAATAGTTTGAATTGTATTGTTTGGTTTTGTGTATGATCGAGGTATTGTTGAGTCGTTGAGTTTGATTGGTTGGGTATGTCGGTTATTGATTGTTATCAGATTGTTGTTGATTGATTAATTCAATATGTTGAGATGTTTAATCGTGGATTATGACCGTTGTGTTGCGATTGAGGCTATAGAGTTCGTATATTGCTTTTGGTCAGGGCTGAGAAACTCGTAGACGAAGGCAATGGATTATGGTAACGGCTTCGTGGTATCGGTATCGAGGCAAGTTTATACTTGTTCAGTTTATAATATTTGATGAATGGTTTCGCTTTCATTTCATTTATAATTAATATAGCCATGCTATTATAGATATAAACTGTCGAGATGATGATTTGTTTATCATGCTGTGGTTTGGGACAAATCATAATGTATATGATTTAATTATGTTTGATTGAAGATAGAGATGGGAGTTATCTTTGATCTATGATATGGAATGTCGGATATCGAGGGCAGTTATCGTGATGACATGAGTATCGAGATAAAGGGTTATTGGTATTAAATGGACGGTACCTTATTTGAGATTATTCGTATGACTGTGCATTCGTTTAGGATGTTGGAAAGGACATTGTCTCCGGCTTTGAGGTAATATAAGTATTGTTCAGTTATAAGGATAATTATTCTGATGAATTATTGTATGCTGATGTTTCGTATAATGAGATTTGTAGTTGATTGTTTCGTTGGGGGATGTTAATCTTAGGACTAGTTGTATTGAGATCATTGATCATGTTGATCATTCATTGGGGATAATGATCCCAGGATTGTTGTTTGGATATTGATTAGTTGTGTCAACTTTTCTTTGTCAGTCTGTCATTGTTCACTTTGGTGAGTCTTTTGATCCTTATTTGATATGTGATTCTTTGAGTTTCGTTGTCATGTTGCATCGTGACATATCTGGAATCATATCTGCGTTCCGATTGGTCATTGTGTATGATTTTTAGCTGGGCACATATGGTTATGTGTTGATATTTCCACATTGAACCGTGCACACGAGACGTAGTTCGTGAGGCTAATTTGGTACATTGTCCCATGTATATTCTGGATTCCGTATACGGGGTGGACATGTGCACTGACACATTTCCGGATTGGTCGTACTGTGATGTCCATCTTTGAGCCATATTGTTTGGTCATTCATAGTCCATGTCTGATTGGATATGTTCGACGGTTTGCGACTAGTTGTTCATACGCCCGAGGGGTATGTTCGATAGTCGGAGTTATTTCTTTGAGATCCATTATTGTTGGTCATTTGAAGTTTACCTTGTTGATGGTATTCTAGGTTATTCTTTGTTGATCATTTGGAGTTTACCTTGTTGATGGTATTCTCGGTTATTGTTGTAATATCCGTACCTTTCCATTTTTAGCAGTTTCCATTTTTGGGTGTATGTCTATTTTTATCGACTCGCTTGTAACCGTTTCGACATTGTGAATCTACTTTATTCTTGGAGTTTTTCCATTTGGACGATTTTTGGAGATGTTTTCACGTAATTTCATTTTATGACATGTTTTGCCGTATGAAAGTTCGATTCTCGTAAAACTCATTCGTTTTCATTGTTTCTTGTTTTGTACAAGTTCGTATGGTTGAGTTGGTCGTGGTGAAACTTTCGGTTTGTAAATCCGACGTCGTATCGTGATTTTCGGGCACTTGGGCCATTTTTGTAATTTCCTATAAGTTTAGGGAACTTCATCTTCCTTGTCGTATTTCGGATTCTCCGGTAGTCCGAATTATATTTTCTTTCAGCGCTTAGCTCTGTCGTCTTGTATTTTCCGTGTTCGTATTTCTGGATTCTGGCCTTGTCGTGCGTTTCGAGTTTCGTACCTTCGGCAGCAGCGTACTAATCTGAGCAGTACTGAACTGCTGCGTGGGTAGCGCACGGTACTCCTTATTACCTTGCGTGCGCTATCGATGTGCAGTTAGCATACGCTAACTCATTGTTGTTAGCGTGCGCTATCGAGTGGTATTTAGCGCACGCTAGCGACGTCGGGCAGTAGCTACTGGACTATTTATAGCCCCGTTAGCGCGCGTGTTGCGATATTTCGTTAACGTAAGTGTACGATATCGTAGACAAGTAATAAAGTGATGAGTGAGTATCGTTCCCACGAGGACTGAATCACTAAGTACCGATTTATATGTATTCTAATTTTATTTGAACAATCGAAATTTGGGTAGCAATTAATGACTAAAGAAAATCAATAATAAACAGAATAACGATCGCTCGAAGAAAGAAAATCAAATGATGAATAAGTCTAGGATTGTGAATCCACCTTGGTTTATCCGAATTTACTCTCGATTATCTGAAGTTAATGATTTCCCCAATTTATTGAAGGCGAAGATTGCTAAAATACTCGACCGCCTCTCCCGAGGTCAGTAGATTTTTCTAAAGGCGAATAACGCACTCTATTCCTAGGTGAATTAATTCGACAATAGGCAAAAAGCACAAAATCTTCAAAAGGCCACGTAGTTCCTATGAGTATATTCCTATCTCACAAGATAAAACAGTTCTCACCAATAGTTCCTCACAACTCTCCTCTCCCGATTCGAGTTGCGTAATTAAAACAATCCAATTATTGGCCAGACAATTGAAAGCAGATAAAATCGATTGGGAAAACTCAACATAAAAGGGAATTATATAGATAATCAAAAGCAAATCCGTCAAAACTTTGGTTTCATCAAAATCCTAGAACAGGGTTTTAGCCTGACATGCTAAAAGATAAAAATACAGAATTAATGAATGAAAGCATGAAAATCAAACGCAGATGAAGAGCTCGGATTCCTCCGTTCTTCTGGCTTCCGCCCTCTGCTCTTGGTGTCTTCTGCTTCTTCTCCTTGATGATAATCGATCTTCTGATGATTCGATTCCCTCTTCAATTCTGACCTTGCCTCTTTATTTATAGCTCTCTTTTGCCTCAAAAATGCGTCCGTGTGGTTAGGTCGAGAACAGGCTCCAAAACAGCCCAAAACCGCGCAGAACACTCCAAAACCGCCCCGTGGGCCGCGGCTCACTTAATCTGTGCCGCGGCTCACGACACTCAGTGGGATGCCTGGGCGCAGATTTTTCCTCCTGGGTCGCGGCTCAGCATCCTTGTGCCGCGGCTCAGGGTACAGTTGGTTCGGGGTTTGCTGGGTGTCTTCGTGTGCCGCGGCCCGCTTTCCTTGTACCGCGTCCCCAGGCCAAAATTCGCCGTTTTCGCCCGTTTTTCATCGTTTTAGCTTTCGGACTCCAATTTCCTGCAAAAAATAAAAGAATAGGGCATTAAAAGCTCATTTATGCAGATTTACTCAAAAAAAGAATACAAAATAATGATAAATAAGCGTATAAAAATACGCCTAACAAATACCCCAAAACTTGAGCCTTTGCTTGTCCTCAAGCAAAAAGAATTGATTACAAATAAAAGAATATCGTGAATGATCGTGCAAATCCAGTGTGCTCAACTTAATCAATACTACCCTGAAATTATCTCTGAATAATACAAGTATCGTAATAGCAAGTTACATCCAGGACACTGATTCCACAAAGTAACCAATTTCAGTCCTAATCACTCGTTCATGAAGAAAATCAAGCTCAAAGATTAACAGGCGTGAATTTAATCGACCGTCAATATGAAAGGTTAAAATAAACAAGCTAACTGGCCCAGTTCCACAGTCTAATGGCAAAAATTTCACGAGTTTCATCAAAAATAACCCTCGGACAGTATTCCCTTATATATGTTCAAGAAGATGATTCGAGTTGACCACTAGGTTCGGATCTCGGGATGTTTCGTCGGGATAATCCTAGGGTGGAATACCATTCTCATGTATTGGGAAACCGTTTGACGTAAAAGACACTCATGGGGCATATGGATGCTTATAGTTACTAAGTTCCCCTCCACAGCGGAGAAACAACTCGAATAGCTATTCCCGCATGTCCGATTCAAGGTCGTTGTTTTACGCGAGAGTAAACAACGGGTCACGCGAATACCCCCGGTTACTAGGCTCCCTATCATCGGCACATGCGAAATTTCTAAATCACTAGTCTAATCAGGGTCGACGTTTTACGCGAGAGTAAACAACGGGTCACGTGAATACCCCCGGTTACTAGACTTCCCATCATAGAACAAAAAAATCTCGATTTTTTGGGAAAAACTGTCCGACTCTAAAATCAACTTAAGTGCCAATACGACTCATGTTACTGGACAACTAGCTAACCTAAAAATGTAACCAAATGTATAGACGACGATTTTAAAATACGTATGTCTCCTTTCTTATCTGCTAAGATTTCTACAAAAAACGAAAAAAAATTTGGACCTAGATGAATACTCAACAAAAACAGATATCATTGACTACAACTCGACTAAAACTCAACTGTTTCTTCAGAGAGAAATCAGTATTGTAACATCAGTTTCACACAAAAAGGAGCACGAAAAATTCACGAATAAGAGTAAAATCATGACAAGCAAGGCTAGCAACAAAAAATTAACGAAAAATAACGAAAGTGCAAACGAAATAAGTACAGCAATAAGTATAGCGACAAAAAGTAAAACCCCCCAAACTTAGGACGTACATTGACCTCGATGTACACAAAATGTAATATGCAATAAAAGTGAAAGGTTAAGTACTCCACTCCAGTCTGCTCACGAACTGGCGCCGGCGTCGTCCGGCGAGGAAGGTGGTGTGGCTGGCCGAGCAGGTGGAATAAATGGCCCGTCCGGGTGCATAATGTGGGCCGTCCATGCAGCAAGGTGCTCTTGATGGTAGGCATCCCTCTCTGTCAGACGCCTCGACTCACGACGGTTGGCCCGGCGGGCCTGCTCTCTCATCTCATCTCGGACAGCAGCAATGATGCTCTCTCTCTCCGTCCGCCTCTCGTCTCTCATGACAGCCATAAGACTCTCTCTATCCTCGTCTCCTCTCTCAACCCGTCGAACATCGCCTGCAAGTGCTCTCTGTCGGGCGGCGGGCTGGCATCTTCCTACCCCTGTGTCAGCAGAAGAGGCTCGTGGGACCCCTCGTATGCCTCATCTAGAAGAAATCCTCGCCCCCGAGCATGTGCTGGCGCTCCTCCCCACTGGTCAAAATGTGAAATTATGCGATGGTCGATCGGGCCCTGGGGATCTAACATCGGCTCGTCGTCCGACCACGTCATCCCAGACTGCCGGCACAGAGCGCAGATAAGAGAGGGGTGCTTCAGCCCCGTCTTGGCCCCTCCCTGAATACACTGGAAGATAGATCGGACCAGGAGAGGAGCCACATCGAATCGCAGCCCAGAGGTGATAGCATATAATGTACGGGCTCGAGAGAGAAAAACAGATCGGATCTGCGAGGTGGGATCTATACGTGCGCAGATGAAGTACAACCAAGCTCGCCCTAGCCGACTGAGGTGCGAGCTCTTGAAGTAGAAAGCCGAGGAGCCCGAAGCGCGCAGCTCCCAGTCGGAACCGGGCTGAGTGAGTGTCTCTAGCAGGGCCTCCCTCGTGAGGCCACTCATAGCTCGTGTATAAGCCGTCTCGTCAACCACCGGCAGCTCGAACAATCTCCGGATGGCGGCCACAGAGAAGTCTACAGTAATGCCCCGGACAACGACCTGCGTCCGAGTATCAGACTGCGGTATCATCCGCCCCGCTCGGATATGCTTCAGCAGAGCGCTGGCATAAAACTCCTGCATTATGGAGATCACCGCCGGTTCGGGAGGTGCAGCGAAACGGGCCCACCCCATCTCATCGATCATGGTCAGAAGCTCCCCGTCCTGGGGGGGGCTGGGGTGAATCCCCTCTCCTGAATCAGAGGCCGAGGACGAATCTTCTCGTTGAAGGTTTTATGGATCTCTGGGTCAGAGAATTGGTGCGCCTCCGACTCGGCTCGACTATGAGAAGTTTCCCCTCGTGTGGGGGACGACTGAGTCCTGGCCCTTTTGCTAACCTTTTTGGTTCTAGCCATAGCGAGTCCCTGAAACGTTAAACACTGGAGTTTTCTTACTTAAGCAATAATGAGAACAACATTACTCGGCTAAGGATATCCAAAACTTGAATCAAGAATTTAACGAGCTAGCACCGCTGTGAGAGAAAAATGGAAATTGAGCATTCTACGTTTAAAATTATCGTAAAGGTTGGGGTTGCTGTAAATCCAGAAACGAATTCGTTGCACATAGATTCAAAATATTGACTTAACAAAAAAGAAATTTTCATTCAAGCATTTCATCAAACACCTTGTGTGCATGAGTTCTATTGAAGAACAAACATTATAATAGCTTGATTTAATCCCCAAAAACAACATCCTCTATCGATCCTCATGACAAACAACAATAACAACAATAACAATTCATCGAATATCAACACATACCATCGAATTCAAACAAAAATTTCATATTAATCACTCAATTCTTGATAGAACTTTGAATAATAAAAAAAAAACTAATCAACATAATCAATCAATGAACAACTACCTTACTTTTCAAATCATGTAACAATAAGGATCAAGGGAATTAGGATTACTTGGTTTAGATTGTAGTTCGCAAAAGGAAAAAGAAGAAGGGAAGAAGTCGGCCGATCGCTTGTGCAAAGGAAAGGGGAAGGAGTTATACCTGGGGTGTCGGCCGAGCTGTGTTATAAATCTACCTGGGCTGTTCAAGTTCCGAACGGGGGCCGCAGCACAGCTTAAGTGTGTAACACCCCCAATCCACTCAGGGATATTACACGTCGTAGACCCTCTCCTCGAGGATCTACCAGGCTGGTAACGACATTTAACATCTCGACAATGCCTTCAAGGCTACAATGACTCAGTAGACCGATTTGGTCTTTCCACAAATACATACAACTCATGCCCACGCAGGGGACAAAATACAACCACACCCGTACAACGGGAACAATATAGCAGCGGAAAATAAAGTACAACTGAACCAACACACGATGTACGGTTCCTCATGTGATTAGTATCTATCATCTTTCATCATCCTTCGTGCCGACCCTGTGTTATGCTCCAAAACCTGAATGCAAAAACAGACATCCACCCCCCGAATACTCGGGGGTTAGCAAAACTCCACTGTTTTGCTAGTGCAAGAATAAAGTGCAAATACGAGCCATACAATTCACGTTCCACGAATAACAATAACCGAGGATCCTCAAAGATCCAAACGAAACGAAAAGTACTTCCCGAGGCAAGGGTTTGAGAAAACATTTCAAAATCGAAATATCATAAATCAATGGAAGTAATTTATAAAACGGTTTAGAATGCCATCGAGAGTTTTAATAGAAGACAATTTAGGATTATCAAATCCTACTTTTCAAAATCCAAAAGGCGAAAGGGGTCACCGCCCCAAAGGTTTACTTTCCGAAAAATGACATTTACCAACCCGTTGGGATTTTAGCCCCAAACCGGTAAAATAAGTTTTACAAAACCATTGGGATTTTAGCCCCAAATCTCATCAACTCACAATACTCAAGAACGACCACAAGGTTCGTTTCCCAACATTAAAATCCACAAATAAAGGATTTAAGACAAACAACAAAATACTCCAGTGCCATCCTAGCCAAGTAAGCCAAACGAACACTTACCTCTTACACACTTAGTCAATGCATGCAAATGAAAAACCGTTCAAAAGCACTCATTTCCGGAAATGCCAATATCGAATCACATTTGTAAAAATGCACCACAATTAACCGCGGACCCACAGCTTCGTGGATCCCTGCCGAGACCCCGTCGGATCTAACCCACAGTGGTTAAAAGCAAGCTCGCGGTTCCACAGCTTCGTGGAGCCCTACCGAGACCCCGTCGGATCTAACCCGTAGTGAGCATACACACACACACGTTACTCATGCAATACTAACATGCTAACAATGTAAGTTCATTAAGAATACTCACTAGAGATGGCCATTAACTCGACACCATTACCAAACTCTTCACAAATACAGTAACAAGATTAAATACGGAATACACGATTCCATAACTTAAACAATAGGAGTATCATCATAAAATCCTTCAACGTTCAAAATAACCAAATCATAATCATTTCTCAAAGCACCGTTTACAAAACACACTTGTTTTGAAGGAAAGCCTTTAACGAGGCCAAACCGAAATCCTTTGGAACTTCATTTCAAATAACCAAACAAACACATCAAGACGACCACCGATCATCATATCCATAAAACGAGAAAGGTATGGGCAAGGTACTTGCCTCGAATAAGAACAACGCGGAGAATTGACCGAAGTAGGTTGGCCCAAACCGACTACGAACCCGCCGACTCCACCGAACGCCAACTCACGTTCATAAACTACGAAGGACAAATAATAACAATGAAATGAATTCCATAACACGACTCAAAGCCGTTGAATTCAAAGAACGAATGACGAAATTTCACGGATTTCCCCCAAAACGGCCAAGAACACGATTCGTTCCGTCAAAACCCGAAAACAGAATTCCAAGTTGAAATATGGATATACAATCCATAGAATATGTTTAACAACATCATTTAACCATAATCGATCCATCGAAAACGGGTGAAAAACGAGATCGGGGACAAATCCCCCAAAAAATCAATTCGAAGGAAATCAAGAAATATACTTCGATTCGACGAAGAACAATGGATTAAATGATGTTAAACACAACAATACTACCAAGATTAATCATACCCATCATGAATTAATCAACAACACGGAACGAATCGGACGAAAATGCAAAAATCCCCAAATTCACGAAATTAGGGTTCTAAGGAAGATTACCTTGATTCGCTGGATCAAAGGATGATAACGGACGATTGATTGATGTTATGGACTCCAGAACTTCATGGTTTTGTTGTTAAACAACATGGCTTCGTCGCCCATGAATCGCCATTCGCGGACGGAGAAGGAAGGAAATGAAAAACGAAGTGAAATGTGACTGCTCAGTCATATTTATACTGGGCCAGACTAGCATGCGCTAGCCTTCCCGGACTAGCGTGCGCTATCGGCCGGTATCGGCCGAGTACCCTCGGCCAGGGCCCACACGACCCGGCATCACCGACCAAACCTGTCGACCCGACTCCCGCTAGCGTGCGCTACGGCCGGAAGCCTGCGCGCGCGCTAAGCGGCCCAAAGAGCCACCGGGTCGACAACTCATCCGTGCGTCGCTAGTCGGCGGCGTGCGCTACCTGCCGGTTAGCGGCGCTCGACCGGCGATGGCGTGCGCTACCCGCCGATCCTGACCGAGTCCAGAACCTCAGAATACCTCTGCCCAGGCCCGATAGCGTACACTGGCTGACTCGACAGCGTGCGCTACACTGCCGAGCTAGCGCGCGCAGCGTCCCGGCCGTAGCGTGCGCTACGCCGGTTCCTGCCGTGCCTGCTCGGCCTGTAATATCCGACTGTAACTTTTCATTTTTACCTGTCGTTGTATTATTTGGATAATCTGATTATTAGAAATCGTTGCATTTAGTTTTATGTTGAGGTATTATAGATTTGAATATCATATCGTTGTTATTTCATATGTGATGATTCGATGTTATTAGAGTGTTGCATTTTCGGATTTTTGTTAATGTAGCGTACGCTACATAGTATTATTAACGTACGCTAAACATGTGACTTAGCGTGCGTAAAGGTTTCCTCTGTTGCGTACGCTAAGAGGGAATCTGACAGCAGTTGACTTCAGCACGTGAGCCTTTTAACCGGTAGCATGCATGCGATCTATGTCTGAGCTGTCATGTCGGTGAGAATCTACTTTTTCTAGCGTGCGCTAACCCATTCTTCATTAGCGTACGCTAACGGCCTGCAATAATTCAAGACAGTAGCCACTGAAAGCCGTTTACGTACGTAATATCGTTCGGATAGCGTACGTAAGGGCCTTAGCGTACGCTAGACTGTCCTGATAGCGTGCGCTAAGTCTGCACGATCTATTTATAGGACCGACTGCTTTTCATTTCTCCACGAACCAAACCGAATTTCTCTCTTCACATATCATCCCTCTGCACTCTAAAAACAATATAAACCTTCACCAACTTGTTTCTAAGCCTTGAATCTCGGAGTAGAGCTCATTTTCTTGGAGACTTGGAGTTGTTTTTAAGCTCGGGATATATTCTCTCATATCATTGAAGTTATTCTTCATTTCTGGAGGTTGGTGTGTTTTCTTCTCTGTATTATTTTCTTATTTTGATTATTAATGACGAATTATACTTCACCTAGAGTAGATTAAGCAAGTAAAACATGGTTATAATTAAACTCCTTAAGCACTTTTGATGAACATGTTAATAAGGGTTTGTTGGAGGTGTTCTTGATGATATAGTGATTTAATCATGTTTGTAGCTGTCATTACTCAAACTTCTGGACGAATTTAACTCAATAGAAACTTGATGGATTGGTTAGCTTCTTCATAACTGGATTTAATCAAGAACTTAATATCATAAATTGATTCAACACCATTTTAAGTATTTATTTGCCTTGAGAAGAACTTGATGATGTTAAATATGAGATTAGATGATCTAGTTCGAAACCTTAGAAGCTTTAATGATCATATTTGTTCAGTTCACTAGTCTTTGAAGATTGATAAAGGTTTTGATAATTACAACAATAACTTTTCATAAATCTTTTGTATTGAGAACTTAGGAGGTTTGATCATCATACTAGGATTGGTGAATTCCCCATCATGTTAATGAACCCTCCAGCCTTGTAACAAGACTTTGATAACCTTCATAAGTATGGTATAATCTCAGAACTTATGAACTTGTTGTTAGCTTAAAGTCAATTTAATGAGAGGGAATAATCATAATGTGCAGATTTACCTTTCAACCTCTTAATGTTTTTGGAAGTTTAATCATCATAAGATGATCTTAGCATCACAATTGGTTATTTAAACATACCCTTGATAGAACTCTTGTTTATAATGAACCATGCGAACATTCGGTAAATTTTGTAAACCGATTCTTATAGTTGTAATGATGTTAGAAGGATTCCCGGCATAAGGTTTCAATAATTTGTAGTAACAAACTATTTTAAAGGATTGTAGGTTGACGTCTTACTAATCCTATATTGATAATTATACGAATATGTTTTGAGTAAGATGTATTTCGTTTAAGGTTGATTGTTCGGGTAAAACTTGTCGAGGACCGTTCGTTCGTTCCGATTAGATTAGGACTTTTCTGGTCTCGTTTTTATGGCAAGTGATCTTGCTTGGTTATAATGATGATTAGATTCTTGTGATGGTTATATAATTCATGTGTATGAAATGGTT
This sequence comes from Orobanche coerulescens, assembly GCA_033398695.1. Classification (NCBI taxonomy): domain Eukaryota; kingdom Viridiplantae; phylum Streptophyta; class Magnoliopsida; order Lamiales; family Orobanchaceae; genus Orobanche; species Orobanche coerulescens. The sequence continues at coordinate 58,219,081 of CM065809.1, read as the reverse complement.
ATGAAATGCTTGTCGTGATTTGACGTTGTTTCGTTTCATCATGGGTGTTGCATTCCCAAACACGTCCCTTTGAATCATTGATCTCGTTGATCCTTATTTTCACTTTGGTGAGTCTTTCTTGATCCTTAATCGATGTGTTATCCTTTGAGTTTCGTTGTCATGTTGTATCGTGACATATCCGGAATCATATCTGCGTGCCGATTGGTTATTGTGTAGGATTTTTAGCCATGCACACGCTTGTCATGCGTCGGTATCACCCCATTGGCCCGTGCACACGAGAAGTTAGTTCGTGAGGCTAATTAGGTACATTGTCCCACGTATATTTCTGGATTCCGTATACGGGGTGGACATGTGCACGGACACATTTCCGGATCGGGCGTACTGTGATGTCCATCTTGAGCCATAATATTAATCGTTCACAGACCATGTATGATTGGATGTGTTCGATATTTTGTGACTGATTGTTTCATACGCCCGAGGGGTATGATTAATAATCGGAATGATATTCTTGAAATCTATATATGTGAATTGTATAATGTCAGAAGAATTGATTATCATGTATATCTGACCCTGTGTTGGGCGAAATACTTGTATTGTATTTTAGGTCGAGGCAAAGGCAAGGCACGGGAAGAGCATGTCGACGGCGAAGGATTCGGAGGATACTAGTTCGGGGCCCCTCATCTTTGTTGTCCTGTTATGTTAAACCGTGTTGTGTTATTTCTGTCCGCTTAAATTACTTTTGGTTGTATTTGACATTTGAAGTATTTTCCATCTCCATATGGTTTATACTTGTTCTTTTCGGATCCTGTGTGTTGTAAGGCCGTTGGCCATATTTTGATAAACTCCTAATCGGAGAAATGACTTTTCGTTGTGATTCGGTATCACAAATAATATTTATTTAACCTGTTTTGGATATCGCCTGGTGGGTCCCAGTGTGGGATTTCACGGCACTGTAATAACCGCCATTTGGGGTGTTACAGAAGATGGTATCGGAGAGTCGTTTTCTTTCATGAGTCATTGAGAAATGAACTAGTATCAAGAAACCATCGTGTCACGTGTGACCTGTGCAGACGCCTGACCCTGCGAGCCAAATGCGGTATGTACTTTATGAGCCATGGTTTAATTACTGGCATGATATTGATATCAGTATAGATCTCTTTGTTGATCATGTTATTTCAAGGAATTGTGACAGGATTTATCTGATTGATAATCCGAGGTAAATGCTGAAATTATTGTATAATCGAAATTGTTCGACTTGACACCGATATGATATTCGGTGCGACATTTGTGGTATCGATAACCGTATTCCTTTAATATGTAATTCCTTGTTGCTATTAACTTAGCATGGATTTTAGTATCTTGAACTGTACTTATGGTTATCATTACGATTGATTCTTTCAGTATGGAAAGAAACACGAGAGGTCGTGGCGAGAGGGGACGAGGCCGCGGAAGGGCCGAATCCCAATACCTCGAGCCAACAGACGCGCGAATGCGGATCAGAGTTCCGCAGACGGTGGTTCACCTTCTAGGGAACAATCGCACCACATGGGCGCGGGGATGCACGTGTCGATCCTTACCTCATAATGCAGGCATGATGACACGAATGACCAGATGGGTCAACTAATGGAAGCTATGCAGAGGGCCGCTGCGGCGGCGGCAAAGGGCTCATCCTCCTCCTGTGATTGGCGGACCCGTGAGTCGGATTATCGGCGACATCTCTCGCCAAATGACCACCGACTTATGAGGGCTCCTCTGAGCCGGCGACATTGTGCACTGGATCGAACATTTTGAGAAACTTTTCCAGATGGTGGATCGCCCGGAAGAGAATCGCGTCTCGGTAGCCGCGTATTATCTTAGCAAAAGCGCTCATACAGTGGCTTTCGGTAAGGCGGTGATGGTGTTTGCACATGGGAGGAATTTAAAACCTCATGCTAGACCGTTATTATCCGGGGCCACTCCGTGAGGCCAAACTCGGAACTTTTGAACCCCGACCCGTCTCAAGACGATGATGTATTAGCTATTCTTTGAGAAATTCGAGCACTCCTTCCTTTTGCCACAACAATTATCCGAGCAGAGGCCGACAAGATCAAATACTTTCTCAAGAGGCTTAAACCCCGAATGAGAATGCAAATTTGAATCACCACCGTACTACCTTACCGAGTTTATCGAGAAGGCTCTAGAGTACGAACTCACCGCGAAGGAGATATCCAAGAAACAACCACACCCAACAACAAAAGGTCTAAGAACCAGAATCGACCGAGAGTAACCGGGACATTCAGAAGCCCGGTCATTGCCAAACCCCTCGATCGACCACCCATGGCGTCGAAGCCGGTGGATCGCACTCTCGAGCGGTCCCTTCATCTCTGTGTGCTATAATCATGAGACCGAGGGCATGTCGGCACCAAATGCCCGAAGCTGCCGTCACCTCGCCTTACTTGTGGCAAGATTGGTCACCGTGCTCGTTTTGCGAGAGTGGGCCGGACATGATCCAAAGGCGTCTCATACTCCTATGCAATCCTCTGTCCGTAACCGGACGCCTCCGTCCGCTTCCTATCAGACCACCGGCGAATAGGGGAATGGGCCGTGGGAATCAAAGTGGTACACCTAGTGCCGGAACTGCGAAACCCAGGATTTACGAGATGAAGAGAGCTGATGATCCCGAGGCCAGCATGATTTCAGGTATACTCGAGATCCACTCCCAGCCTGTGTGTGCTCTTTTTGATACCGGTGCTTCACACTCCTTTATATCTTCTTCTTGTTTAAGTCGTTTGCCTCTAGACCATGTTATCAATTGTGAGCCTTACGTGATTGGTCTACCTGATGGTAGAAGAATTATTGGAAATCGTGAAGTCCAAGACTGTCCGATTCGTTTGAACGACCGTGAGTGGTTGTCAAATCTGATAGTAGTCGATTTACCTAAGGACGATATAATCTTGGGTATCGATTGGATGGATCGTCACGATGCAATACTCAGTGTCCGCAAGCGGATGGTTACCGTCACTTCTGATGATGGATTCGAGTGTATTTTTCGAGGTAATAATCCCAGTCGTTCTGGGAGAGTCATCAGCGCTATGAAAGCAGCGAAACTGCTTAATCAAGGGTGTATTGGTTATTGGTGCTACATGACCAAATCAACCGGTCGATCAGTTGAATTGACCGACATTCCGGTAGTCCGAGATTACCCTGATGTATTTCCAGACGAGAAAAGCACCGTACCGTATGGCTCCGACTGAGATGCAAGAATTGAAGAACCAGCTTGAGGAGTTGACTGACAAAGGCTATATTCGACCGAGTGCGTCCCCTTGGGGAGCACCAGTGTTATTTGTGCGGAAGAAAGATGGATCTCTACGCTTATGTATTGATTACCGTGAGCTGAACAGGGTAACCATCAAGAACAAGTATCCCTTGCCTCGTATTGATGATTTACTGGACCAACTTCAGGGAGCTGCCGTGTTTTCTAAGATCGACTTGAGATCTGGTTATCATCAGTTGAGGATTAGAGAGTCGACATTTCAAGACAAAGATTCCGTACTCGCTATGGGCATTATGAGTTCGTGGTGATGCCATTTGGACTGACTAATGCACCGGCAGTATTCATGGAGTTGATGAATCGAGTTTTTATTAACTATCTGGATCGCTTTGTAGTCGTTTTCATCGACGACATTCTGATTTACTCTCGCGACCACGAGGAACACGAGAATCACCTCCACCAAGTTCTCGATACTTTGAGGCGAGAACAACTTTATGGGAAATTCTCTAAGTGTGAGTTCTGGATGCCTGAGGTTGTCTTTCTCGGGCATGTGATATCACCGAAGGGGTGAGAGTGGACCCACAAAAGACGGAAGCCATTCGAGATTGGCTACCACCGAAGAACGTGAAGGAAGTTCGTAGTTTCCTCGGCTGTGAGTTACTACCGACGATTCGTGGAGGGATTCTCTAAAATTTCGCAACCAATGACTAACTTATGCGGAAGGACAAGAAGTATTTGTGGTCGAAGCATGTCAAAAGAGTTTTGAAGAGCTCAAGAGTCGATTGATTTCGCACTGCTTTGGTCTTACCAAGGGAACGGAAGGATTTGTGGTGTATAGTGACGCGTCGAGACAGTGGTCCAGGATGTGTACTAATGCAGAAGGGAAAGTAATCGCCTATGCATCGAGACAATTGCGACCCTATGAAGTTAACTATCCGACCCACGACTTGGAGTTAGCACCGTGGTGTTTGCTTTGAAAATCGCGCCACTATCTTTATGGAGTTACCTGCGATCTTTACGGACCACAAGAGCCTAAAGTATATTTTTACTCGAAGGAGTTGAACATGAGACAGAGAAGGTGGCTAGAATTAATCAAGGACTATGATATCGAAATCCTTTATCATCCGGTAAAGCAAATGTGGTTGCCGACGCATTGAGCCGTAAGACAAGACAGAGCAGATCTTTGAATCGCTTAACGGCACGAGAGGAATTGCACTGGACCTTATGAGGCCGAAATTGAAGTTTGGTTACAGCGTGTTCAGTGGACAACTTTGCACCCTTGATATTTCTTCGTCTCTTGATGATATGATCAAATCGAAGCAAATTACGGACCCATTCTTATCTCGGATTCGGATGAGGTAACCTGTGGAAAGCCCTCGGATTCGTAATCCACGAGGATGGATTGATACGTTTTAGAAATCGAGTGTGTGTACCGACGAAGAATTGAAGAACTCTATCATGAGAGAAGCCCATGCTACCCGTACTCTATTCACCCGGGCTCTAGCAAGATGTATAAGGATTTGAAGCGGAATTATTGGTGGGGAATATGAAGCGTGAGATTGCCGAATTCGTTTGAGGTGCTTAACCTCGTCAGAGTTAAGATTGAGCACCAACGACCCGCAGAATGCCGAAACCGCTCCCGATTCCGAATGGAAATGGGAAGACATATCTATGGACTTTATCACCGACTTACCGACGAGTCGCCGAGGAATGAATACGATTTGGGTGATTGTGGACCGTCGACCAAATCAGCTCACTTCTTGGAAATTAAGGACACATGGGGCCCCGAGAGATTGGCCCTGCTTATTAAGGAAATTGTGAGACTACACGGTACCCCCAAGAGCATTGTGTCGACCGTGACGGCGATTTGTGTCGCATTTCGGAAGGCGCTCATCGTGCGATGGGCACGCAGCTGAATTTCAAGACGGCTTTCCATCCTCGGTCGATGGTCACGGAGAGAACCATCTGAGACTCTAGAAGATATGTTGAGAGCATGTGCTCTTGATTGGAAGGACGATTGGGAAGGCCACCGCCTTTGGTGGAATTCACTTATAATAATAGTTGGCACGCTTCGATTCGGATGGCACCGTATGAGGCATTATATGGCCGTCGCCGTAGGTCCCCTTTGTGTTGGGACGAATCGCCGGAATCTCGGGTACGGAACCCGATATGTTGTTAGCCGCCCGTGAGAAGATCACTTTGATTAAGAGTCGGTTGTTAACGGCTCAAAGTCGACAGAAGTCTTATGCCGACCATCGTCGTAGACCGCTTGAGTTCGAGGTTGGTGACCATGTGTTAATGAAGGTGTCTCCTACTCGAGGTGTTTTTCGTTTCGGGAAGAGGGGCGTTTCGAGCCCAAGGTATATTGGGCCGTTTGAGGTTCTGGAGCGTGTAGGTGATCTGGCCTATCGACTAGCCTTGCCACCGACCTTGAGTAAGATTCACAACGTGTTTCATGTCTCTCAGCTGAGGAAATATGTTGCTGATCCGAGCCACGTGCTTCAATTCGAAGACATTGATTTAGCAGAAGATCATTCGTACGAGGAGCGTCCTGTACGGATACTCGAGAGGAGGATCAAGCAATTGCGGAACAAGACGATCCCCCTACTGAAAGTTCAGTGGTCGCGACACGGAGTCGAGGAGGCTACGTGGGAGACCGAGGATAGTATGCGAGCAAGATACCCCGAGGTATTTACCCCTTAAGTTTCGGGGACGAAACTCTTTTTAAGGGGGGGAGTATGTAATATCCGACTGTAACTTTTCATTTTTACCTGTCGTTGTATTATTTGGATAATCGGATTATTAGAAATCGTTGCATTTAGTTTTATGTTGAGGTATTATAGATTTGAATATCATATCGTTGTTATTTCATATGTGATGATTCGATGTTATTAGAGTGTTGCATTTTCGGATTTTTGTTAATGTAGCGTACGCTACATAGTATTATTAACGTCGCTAAACATGTGACTTAGCGTGCGTAAAGGTTTCCTCCTGCATTGCGTACGCTAAGAGGGAATCGACAGCAGCTGACTTCAGCACGTGAGCCTTTTAACCGGTAGCATGCATGCGATCTATGTCCGAGCCGTCATGTCGGTGAGAATCTACTTTTTCTAGCGTGCGCTAACCCATTCTTCATTAGCGTACGCTAACGGCTGCAATAATTCAAGACAGAGCTACCGAAAGCCGTTTACGTACGTAATATCGTTCGGATAGCGTACGTAAGGGCCTTAGCGTACGCTAGATCGTCCCGATAGCGTGCGCTAAGTCTCGCATACTATTTATAGGACCACTGCTTTTCATTTCTCCACGAACCAAACCGAATTTCTCTCTTCACATATCATCCCTCTGCACTCTAAAAACAATATAAACCTTCACCAACTTGTTTCTAAGCCTTGAATCTCGGAGTAGAGCTCATTTTCTTGGAGACTTGGAGTTGTTTTTAAGCTCGGGATATATTCTCTCATATCATTGAAGTTATTCTTCATTTCTGGAGGTTGGTGTGTTTTCTTCTCTGTATTATTTTCTTATTTTGATTATTAATGACGAATTATACTTCACCTAGAGTAGATTAAGCAAGTAAAACATGGTTATAATTAAACTCCTTAAGCACTTTTGATGAACATGTTAATAAGGGTTTGTTGGAGGTGTTCTTGATGATATAGTGATTTAATCATGTTTGTAGCTGTCATTACTCAAACTTCTGGACGAATTTAACTCAGTAGAAACTTGATGGATCGGTTAGCTTCTTCATAACTGGATTTAATCAAGAACTTAATATCATAAATTGATTCAACACCATTTTAAGTATTTATTTGCCTTGAGAAGAACTTGATGATGTTAAATATGAGATTAGATGATCTAGTTCGAAACCTTAGAAGCTTTAATGAGATCATATTTGTTCAGTTCACTAGTCTTTGAAGATTGATAAAGGTTTTGATAATTACAACAATAACTTTTCATAAATCTTTTGTATTGAGAACTTAGGAGGTTTGATCATCATACTAGGATTGGTGAATTCCCCATCATGTTAATGAACCCTCCACCTTGTAACAAGACTTTGATAACCTTCATAAGTATGGTATAATCTCAGAACTTATGAACTTGTTGTTAGCTTAAAGTCAATTTAATGAGAGGGAATAATCATAATGTGCAGATTTACCTTTCAACCTCTTAATGTTTTTGGAAGTTTAATCATCATAAGATGATCTTAGCATCACAATTGGTTATTCAAACATACCCTTGATAGAACTCTTGTTTATAATGAACCATGCGAACATTCGGTAAATTTTGTAAACCGATTCTTATAGTTGTAATGATGTTAGAAGGATTCCCGGCATAAGGTTTCAATAATTTGTAGTAACAAACTATTTTAAAGGATTGTAGGTTGACGTCTTACTAATCCTATATTGATAATTATACGAATATGTTTTGAGTAAGATGTATTTCGTTTAAGGTTGATTGTTCGGGTAAAACTTGTCGAGGACCGTTGCTCGCTCCGATAAGAAGAGGACTATTCTCGTCTCCGTATTAAGGCAAGTTATCTTGCTTGGTTATAATGATGATTAGATTCTTGTGATGGTTATATAATTCATGTGTATGAAATGGTTATGAAATGCTTGTCGTGATTTGACGTTGTTTCGTTTCATCATGGGTGTTGCATTCCCAAACACGCCCCTTTGAATCATTGATCTCGTTGATCCTTATTTTCACTTTGGTGAGTCTTTCTTGATCCTTAATCGATGTGTTATCCTTTGAGTTTCGTTGTCATGTTGTATCGTGACATATCCGGAATCATATCTCGCGTGCCGATTGGTTATTGTGTAGGATTTTTAGCCGTGCACACGATGGTCATGCGTGGATATCACCACATCGACCGCACACGAGAAGTTAGTTCGTGAGGCTAATTAGGTACATTGTCCCACGTATATTTCTCGGATTCCGTATACGGGGTGGACATGTGCACGGACACATTTCCGGATCGGGCGTCGTGATGTCCATCTTGAGCCATAATATTAATCGTTCACAGCACCATGTATGATTGGATGTGTTCGATATTTTGTGATCGATTGTTTCATACGCCCGAGGGGTATGATTAATAATCGGAATGATATTCTTGAAATCTATATATGTGAATTGTATAATGTCAAGAATTGATTATCATGTATATCCGACTGTGTTGGGCGAAATACTTGTATTGTATTTTAGGTCGAGGCAAAGGCAAGGCACGGAAGAGCATGTCGACGGCGAAGGATTCGGAGGATACTAGTTCTGGGGCCCCTCATCTTTGTTGTCCGGTTATGTTAAACCGTGTTGTGTTATTTCTGCTCCGCTTAAATTACTTTTGGTTGTATTTGACATTTGAAGTATTTTCCATCTCCATATGGTTTATACTTGTTCTTTTCGGATCCTGTGTGTTGTAAGGCCGTTGGCAATATTTTGATAAACTCCTAATCGGAGAAATGACTTTTCGTTGTGATTCGGTATCACAAATAATATTTATTTAACCTGTTTTGATATCGCCGGTGGGTCCCAGGTGGGATTTCACGGACCGTAATAACCGCCATTTGGGGTGTTACACGGCGATGTCCAAGACTCGTCCGGCTGTCAAAGAACCGTCCTGGCCACTGCCACCCGCCACGACCCGACGCCTCGATTTCCAAAAACGCACGGAACGGACACGACGAAAAGTTTGCGGACGACGTCAACGACTCGAGATGAAAACGTAATGCAATAATTAATCATACGCGACCAAGAAAAGGGTCAAGACGACAAATACAGATATGGATACCCGTAACTTTCAAGAAATTACAAAATGGCCCAAAATGCCCGGAAATCACGATACGTGATCGAATAACCAAACCGAAGTTCACAACACGTCTAACAAAGTTAAACGGACTTACGGGAAACTCGAAACAGCAGTTTCGAACGAGATTCGCAAGAATCGAACTCAAGCGCGGAAAAGTCGCTAAAAAGCACGGAACTCAACGAAACGACACCGAGACGAACTCGGATGTCAAAAAGTGTAGAATTAATCATTCCCAGAATGACGAAACGGTCATGAGCGAGTCGTCAAAACGGACCCCGATCGAAAAAAGAAATTTACCGAAAATCGAAAATTGCGGATATTACAAAGTGCGTCGCGGCTCAGAGTACAGCCTCTTTTACCTACTGGTTCGTTTCGTTGTGTGCCGCGGCTCATCATTCGTGTGCCGCGGCTCAGTAGTGTTATTGTGCCGCGGCTCAGCACATATGTGCCGCGGCTCGTAGTACAGCGTCCTTGGCCGATTTTTGGCAATTAGTGTGCCGTGGCTCAGTAGTAACGTGCCGCGGCTCAGAGATCAATTGTGCCGCGGTGCAGTAAGGTTGTGCCGCGGCACATAGGACAGGAAGATTAGCCTTATCTTTCGATTTGTGTGTGCCGCCGCTCAGGCATAAATTCTCCCCAGGGACTATTTCTGCACAGAATTTTCAAAAGAACACGTCAAGAACGAGAGGGATAAGCAATTCAAAGCAAAAATGATGGAAAATAAATATTCAAAAAATGCAAGAAAATACTGAAACACAAAAATCTACAACTAAGACTCAGGTTGCCTCCCGAGAAGCGCTAAGTTTATAGTCTTCAGCCGGACCTATTGAAAAATCAGTTCGCTTTTCGCAAACTCCATTTGATCTCCGCCCCGTTCATCGAACCGTTAATATGTGTTTTAAAATTTTGACCATTGGTCTTTAACGATCCGATTTTCAGTTTGGACACCCAATGTTGTTTGCAAAAAGGTTTTGACAAAAACAACTTTCCGAAACACCCATTCTCCACATGACTAGGCGCCCGTTTGACTTCTGGCTTATTTTCCTCTTTCACGAACGAACTTAGGACAAAATGAGACTTTTCCGACTGTGGCTGAACGGGTGGCGACATATTCAAATGCCTAATACACGCGACTTGCTCTTTATTAGGCGTCGGGGCAGCTGAAACAGATTCTGACTTTTTCGACCGACGATTCTTCCGGTGTGTGTCCTTCGCAAGGGTATCTACACTTTCAATTTGCGAGCTCTTCTCAACACCACCTGGAAACGGAAAGGATTTAAATACTTGTGTAATACCCGTCATTTTATAATGCAATTTTATTAATTATAATAATATTATAATGCATTTCATGTTATTTAATTCCATTTAGAGAATCATGAATATTTATTTCGACGTATCATAAGTCCTAGCCCAAATCATTTTTTATCAGTTATATTTTAGTAGTCATTTACTACTAATAATGTTAATAAGGCATTTTATTTCATTTAATCTCATTTCATTACCGAGTGAGTAATTATTGTACAATTACTTTCACCGCACGTAAAAGTCAACTTCATGTAATATCATTTAATACGATCAAACATTTTCATGATATCTCATATGTTTTAAACCCGAGTCAATTTCTCAAGTTAATTGCAGAACATTTAATGTTAGTCATTTTTTTTAAGTATGATAATTAAAGGTATTATTAATAATAATAATAATAATAATATTTATAATAGAAATAATATTAATATTAACAGTATTAATATTTTTATCTTCATTATTTCTATATCATCATTTATATTACACTCGATATTAGTATTATTATCAGCGTTATTAATATTATTACTACTATTATTATTAATTTTATCATTATTATTATTATTAGCATTATTATTATTGTCTTTATCATTGGCCCAATAGTTTGTGCTGACCCAAATTAATTATTAAGCCCAGAATAATTAACTAAACCCTAACCCTAATTTTTATATGGTATAAATATACTATTACTACAGTAATATACACAGTATATACAGAATACACTTCCTTCTCCCAGCCGTAATTCCCCATCGTTCAAAAAATAAAAAAAGCGGGAATCTGCACAATCCTTCTCTACAAAATATCGTCCCAACAGATTTCATGTCTAGAGTAGAATCATTCTCCAACCCATCGAAACGTAAATCTTCCTAAGGGATCTCAGTTGCAATTCATCCTTCGGACCTCCTCCTGCTGATCGATTCAAACATCAACTCTCAATTTTTCTGCAAAAGTCATCTTCTCCAGAATTTTGGACCCGATTTTCTTCTCATCCTCCAAATTACAGCCGATTGTTATTATCCTATACATATTTAATTTCAACACACCAAATCAGTTGCGTGAACCCCATCTCAGTAGAATCGAACCCTAACTCATCTTGATTTACATATGCCCGGCTTTGAAACCGCTGAAATCGAAGTTTTTAGCCAGGAATTTTTAATACAAATTTTCAGCCAAACTCAGAATTCAACAATGCAGTTTGAAACCATCGTCACGTCCGAACCAGAAACCCCATCAAAACTCAATTTACATTACCTGAACCTATACTCAAAGCCCGAATTCGACAAAACTGGAATCGTAGCTTCAATCGAAGCCTAAATTTGCAGCCCGAATCAACTCCTGCCATGCCCGTAGCCAAATCGGCCGAATCCCTTTCGAATCGGACCTTCCTCGCCTTGGCCGCGAGCTGCTGCTGCACCCGAGCCGAACCGCCGGCGATTTCCGCCCACCATGAATCGGTGTGTGTATGTGTGTGTGTGTGTGTGTGTGTGTTTCGGTCGGTGTGTGTGTGTGATTTGCGGTGTGTGTGTGATTTTCTTATCGGCCGAGAGAGAGGATTTGGGAGAGGGAGAGATGTCGTGCAGAGGAGTTGGGAGAGAAGGAGACGTTTGACAGTAGAAGGAAAGGAATTCTGACGGCAAGGGTTAGATTTCAGGGTTTATATACCCGCGAATTTTTAGGACTTTTCAATTTAGTCCTCCTAATTTTCAGAAGTGTTCAATTTAGCCCCAACCAGTATAATTAATTCGGTTGTTACCCATTCAGCTTCTCAAGTTTTACAATATGACCCCAGTCAACCTTCAAACTTAAATTAAATCCTAATTTTGACCGAAACATTTAAAATTTTAACTTCCAATTAATATTAATAATTAATCCGAATTATTGCATAAACGTTTTAATTTCAGTCATTAATAATGTTAACTCTTCAGTTAATATTAATTAGCAATTATGATTTATTTTCAGTTATTATATAGTGATATTCGTATCCTATCATTTATTATATAAATAATAAATTGTAAGGATTTTAATTATTATTATTATTATATGTAGACTTTGTCAAGGATTTACGGGCTTAGGACTGTGAGTCGAGCACATTCATTTCAGTCAGACATCATCATCATTTATTTAGGTGGGAATCTTCACTATCACTTTAATTGCTTTGATCGGACTGCATATGTGATATTCATTTCATGTTTATAAATTATGATACACGTTGTAAATCAGGCTCACCTGTATTCGTGTAAGAGGTTATCATGTTGTGTGGGGACACCTGCACAACCCAGTATTCACATATGAACTCGTTTCATGTTATATGTGGTATTGCGTTTATGTTTCATGTTGTGTGGGGACACCTACTCAACCCAGTACTCACGTTATATGTGGTATTGCGTGTATGTTTCATGTTGTGTGGGGACACCTGCTCAACCCAGTACTCACATTATATGTGGTATTGCGTGTATGTTTCATGTTGTTGCGGGGGCACCTGCGCAACCTCAATATTCGTGTTATGCATGCTCGATTCATGCTGTATGTAATATTGTGAGTATGCATTCATGTTGGGGAAAAATGTGATAATTTATTCATGTTATGTTTTCCATGAGATTGTATATTACTGTGATCAGTGAGATTTCCACGAGCTGAAGGAAGCTCACCCCCACCTTTATTGATCCCGCAGGTTGAACCGAGCCGGAGGGACTGAAGAGCGAGCCGAGGGGGCATATGAGAAGGAAATTATTTTAATGATGCTTTTTTTCTTTTGTCAAACTATGTTGAAACTTATTTGGGGAAACTTAGATTTGAAATTTATAAATTATGAATTATTCTTCCGCTGCAAATTTTTACCTCATATTTATGATAGAATGTTACCTTATTTAAAGGTATTTATTTTTATGTGAGTGTAGCGACTCGACTTTGTAGGCGAGAATTTTTATATTCTCAAGAAAATTATTTTTCTCAAAATTTACCTTTTATTTATTTTTCCCCATTATTTATCCTAGAAAGTCGGGGCGTTACATAGTGGTATCAGAACGAGGTTTTACCTTTTTGTAGACTCGCTAAAATGTAAGAGTATCATATGCTCTCAGCTTCGCCACTTCGTCACTCCGCCTGAGGTACCGAATTTTAGTTATTAATCATGCATATGTCATTTCATTTTACTTATATAATTATTTATGTATGTTCGAACTGTTAGAATGGTCAAACCTAGAATGACGCCACGTAAGAAGCTCCCAGCTACTTTTGTCTCGCGTCTCCTAGCGCGTAAAGACTGGTGGGACGATCCTAGTTTACCCGAGAATGCACCACACTATGTCATTAATAGGCTGAGCAAGTGGGTGCAATCTGGGAAACAAGATTCCGTCACCCGCCAGCTAGAGCACTTGATGGAGAATTTATCCGAAGACTGGAGTTGCTGCATCTTTCGGCTTTGGAAAAAAGGCCATCAAGAGATCGCTTGAAGAGCGAGAGGCTGTGGACGATTTCCAATTTGTCGCTGGACGCCTACTGGATTTGTATGCTCGGGAGGAGATGCCAACTGCAAATAGGAATGCCGACTCTACGGACGAGGAAGACTCTGAGGAGGATCCCGAAGAAGATCCATAGGAAGATCCAGAAGAAGTTCCCAATGGAAGCTCAAGGATGGATCTCGCCGAAAATATGAAGGATGTTTTGATGGCAGATATCGAGTCTGAAGCTGAAGTCATTTCATGGATTGAGCCACGACCCCCTATTCCCATTGTAGAGATTATTAGTAGTGATGATGGGGACTAGTGCGTGTAGACTCGATAACTATCAACGTGAAGATAGAGATTAACGAACATAGCTTCTTAGCCGACTTGCACATAGTTGAACTTAGCGATTTTGATGTTATTTTGGGTATAGATTGGTTGGACAAACATAGAGCTGTAGTTGAATGCTCCAAAAGGAGAGTAACTTTATGTCCGTATATCGATGTCAAGACCGTATTCGAGGGAGTGAGACACAGCAGTACCCCGAAGGTGATTTCTGCCATGAAAGATGTGAAGATGCTGAAGAAGAGTGATTGCCAAGGATTCTTGGTGAATGTGATGGGGAAAACGACTACGGAGAGGATGGTAGCTGATGTACCTATCGTCAAGGAGTATCCAGATGTCTTTCCCGAAGACTTGCCCGGAGTTTTGCCGAATCGTCAAGTTAAATTTTCAATTGACTTAGTGCCAGGAGCGGCACCAAAATCGAAGGCTCCCTATAGGATGGCGCCTAAGGAATTGCAAGAGTTGAAGGTACAACTCCAGGAACTGCTCACCGAGTGTTTCGCCATGGGGTGCGCCAGTGCTTTTCGTGAAGCAAAAGGACAGAACTTTGAGGATGTGCATATCATGAACTTAATCGACTCATGATAAAGAATAAATATCCACTTCCTAGAATAGAGGACCTATTTAATCAACTTGGAGGGTCGGGAGTATTTTTGAAGATAGATTTGAGATCCGGATATCACCAGCTGAGGATTAAGAGTGATGATATCCCGAAGACCGCATTTCGAACTCGTTATGGACACTATGAATTTATAGTGATGCCATTTGGTTTGACTAATGCGCCAGCGGTATTCATGGATCTCATGAACCGTGTATTTCAACCTTATTTGGATAAGTTTGTCATTGTGTTCATAAATGACATACTTGTATATTCAAAGACCAAGGTTGAACATGAGCAGCATTTTAAAACGGTATTGGCAATACTGCGCAAGGAGAAGTTATATGCGAAATTCAACAAGTGCGAATTCTGGCTTAACCGAGTTGCATTTTTGGGTCAAGTGGTCACTTCTAAAGGAATTGAGGTTGACCCGATTAAAGTTGAGGCAGCCAATGATTTGAAAGTACCGAGTAATGCGAATGAAGTTCGATGTTTCTTGGGATTAGCCGGTTATTATCGGAGATTTATCGAGGGATTTTCGAAGATAGCCGCACCAATGACTAAGTTGACTAGAAAGGGAGAAGTTTTCTTATGGAGTGACAAATGCGAAAAGAGTTTCCAAGAACTTAAGCGAAGATTGACTGCTACACCAGTATTGACGATTCCCGATCCGACGAAGGAGTTCGTCATCTACAGTGATGCATCCAAGCAAGGTTTGGGATGTGTATTATTGCAACAGGGCAAGGTAGTTGCCTATGCGTCGAGATAATTGAAACCACACGAGCTGAACTACCCTACTCATGATTTGGAATTAGCAACGGTAGTTCATGCCTTGAAGATTTGGAGACAATACCTTTATGGAGGTAAGTGTGAAACTTATACAGACCACAAAAGTCTGAAATATATTTTCACACAAAAGGAATTGAATATGAGGCAGCGCAGATGGCTAGAGTTGGTCATAGACTACGATTGTACAATCCATTACCACCCCGGTAAAGCAAACGTAGTTGCTGATGCACTAAGCCGCAAGGCAAGAGGAGACCTGACTTGCTTGTTGACCAAGGAGGAACGCTTGGTCAAGGAATTTGCAAGGATGAGCCTTGAGGTGGCCACACCATCGAGACCAGTTGAGTCATTATTGGCTAGTTTGGTGGTACAACCAACCTTGAGGGAACAAATCAAATAAGGTCAAGGACAGGACGACTTCTTGGTCAAGATGAAAGAACGTACTCTTTCAGGTGAGGATAAAGGTTTTAGCGTGTCCGGTGATGGCACGATGTATTATGAAGGGAGGATTTGTGCGCCCAATGTTGTTAAGATGAGAGAATCAATATTGAAGGAGGCACATAGTACTCCATATACGGCACACCCTGGGAGTACAAAGATGTATCAAGATCTTAAGGGGACATTTTGGTGGGAAGATTTGAAAAGAGATGTGGCAGACTTTGTCACAAGGTGTATAGTTTGTCAATAAGTGAAGGCAGAACACCAACGCCCCTTTTGATTACTTAAGTCACTTCATATCCCAGAATGAAAATGGGAGCACATTACGATGGACTTTGTGGTAGGTTTGCCTCGAACGGAAAGAGGAAACCACGCTATTTGGGTTGTTGTCGACCGACTCACAAAGTCAGTTCATTTTATCCCAGTTAAGATGAACTTTCGAATGGATCAGTATGCTCAACTGTATATCAGGGAGATTATTAAGTTGCATGGAGTGCCAGTCTCCATAGTATCCGACAGGGATACTCGTTTCACATCGCGTTTTTGGGAGAGTTTGCAAGAAGCCTTGAGGACATAGTTAAATTTTAGTACGGCTTATCATCCTCAAATTGATGGTCAGTCCGAGAGGACCATCCAGATCCTTGAGGATATGTTGCGAGCATGTGTGCTAGATATGGGAAATAATTGGGAACGACTGTTGCCTTTAGTAGAATTTGCTTACAACAACAGTTACCAGTCGACGATCAGTATGGCACCATATGAAGCCCTATATGGTAGGAAGTGTCGATCACCACTGTATTGGGATGAGGTAGGTGAAAGGAGGATTTTGGGTCCCGAGATGATCGAGCAGACAGTTGGCATGGTGGATAAGATTCGTGAGAGGATCAAGGTAGCCCAGGACCGTCAGAAGTCTTACGCCGACAAGCGTAGGAAAGATCTCGGATTCTGTGTTGACGACAAGGTATTCCTGAAGGTATCCCCTACCAAGGGAATTGTTCGTTTTGGTCCGAGGAGCAAGTTGAGACCGAGGTACATTGGACCGTTCGAAATTCTTGAGCGTATTGGAGAGTTAGCTTACCGTTTGGCTTTACCCCCAGAGCTTTCAGCTGTGCACAACGTTTTCCACGTATCATTGTTGAGAAAGTATGTGCACGATCCCAACCACGTCATCAACCATACCGCCGTGGAGATGAACAAAGATCTTACTTTTGAAGAACAACCAGAACTGATTCTTGACTGATCAGTCCGGCAGTTGAGAAACAAAGAGAAGATATTTGTCAAGATCCAATGGCGTAACCACAGCAAGGATGAAGCCACTTGGGAGCGCGAAGAGGAACTACAAGCTCGTTATCCGAATTTCTCCAATCGAGGTATACCATTTATTTTCGAGGACGAAAATTTTTCTAAGAGGGGTAGGATGTAATACCCGTCATTTTATAATGCAATTTTATAGCGTACGTTATCTCAAAGTCTTAACGTACGTTAACAGATCCATACTTAGCCATTTCCAGCAATTCCTGTCCAACGTCTCGACATAATAAATATGAACATACGACAATACTGAACACATATACGAAATCCCAAAAATATTCTCATACGGTACGTCTGATGCTCGATATCCTCAATTACAACTGTCGACCAAGTACGGAAATCATACAAATACTCATACGGTATATCCGGCATCGAAAAACACACCAAGCATGTAATATCCTAGAAACAATAACCTCGATAGTCATACTGGCACGACCGTCACGGTTTCCAAAATTATTTATCCATACTGTATCGGTCCCACTCTGTACAGTACAACTCAGATAAAATAATGCGAAAAATTCATAGTGAAATTCTAGGATATTACATCTAGGTATCAGGCCCGTTAGGTTTTTAACGCCCGAGCATCCGATCAAGATTGTTATTCCATCACATAAAAAGATTAAAATCAATCAACAAATACTATTTAGTTAATATCTTAATTAAACTAAATAATCTTAACATCTTAATCGAATAATCAATTAATAATTGATTCATCTCTTATCAAGCAATGCTATACCTTATCATCGTATGCATGACTATATAATAGCAAATATAATCACAATCTTATTTAGAAAAACGCATGGCAACAAATAATATAAATTCTTCTCATTTATATTAACCACAAACACTTTCTAAATAATGATCGACGTGTAATCCATAATATTTTTTTTATTCTAATCAGCTATTAGCAACTACGTTTGCTGATAGTAGCGTAACTAAAAAAAATCCAGACTATATATTGCAATTCCACATATGCCGGATAAATGAATTAGAGTCGAATAAGGATCGTCGATCCTACCATTCATGGATCAACACAAGTCAAACAAATATGTTTACGCAAATTTTACCATTAATAAACAATGAACTAATGTAAACATAAATACTTTCCTACATGACATGCCAGCTAATTCAAGTCATCCTTATACAAAAAAATAAACATAATATGTTTATAACATATATGTGCAGTTACAAAGCAACCATAGGGAAAATCGAATTATAGAGGCAAAGGAAGATTGGAAGAATCGGCACTTCAGTAGGTGCTCAAGCCCTCACTCTAAGCCAAGGCAATTGCAAAACCATAAATAGAATAAGAAATAGAAGAGCACATCCCGAAGTTGATCGTGAGAAATGGATATTCATTTGAATTTTTTATTTGCTCGTAATATTTTATAGTCCATTTATTTGGATCACATCTCGATCAAAGTTTGAACAACCTTCATAAGATCGTTTTGAGCAGTGTGTCCCAGCAAGAACAGCAGCATGTTTTTGATGGCAGATCCAAAATCATTAAAATTAAATTTCGAAAATAATAAATTATTTTTCCCGTAGATGGAAAATTTGCAGAGATCCGATATTAATAATTTCGAAATTTATGCAACAAAATAATTAATTTGCTTTAAGATTGTTGGTATATTTACCATGTTTTGAATCTCCCGCATGAGCTGCAAATCCGAGAAGAACAAAGTAGGAAACAGATTCGTTAAGAACGAAAACATTGAATAATATATATATATATAAGTAATAGAAAGAAGCAAATAGAATATGGGCGATGTTGAGTCCAGAATTTATGTCTCCTTAAAGCAAATTCGCCCCCACCGCAGTGTGTAGCGTCTGTCTCCCAGGATAAAACAACATCTCGATGCGTTGATAATCGATCATTGCACCCTCAGCGAACTAGAATTAAACCTGAACTACCACCGGCCCGACCCAAATTATGAAAAGAAATTATTTCCGAAAAAAATGAAGTCGGATTTTCGGGTGAGAAAAACGGACGAAATTCAGTCTAAAAATAAGACCCCTCACATCTGTTTTTATAGGTGAAGATGAGAGAGAGACATGTGCTGGAGGAACTCTAAACTGATCAGGATTGGTATCTCAATACTTATCCAGATCTGTTTAATTCGATAATTATCAATTAAATTGATATTTATCCGGATCCGAAAAATTTGGAATTTATAATTGAGGTATTTTCAGTAAAATAAATTTTTACCGAATAAAATTGCAGTAAACGATAACTTCGAGACGCCGAGACATTTCACCCAAATCGCCCTTCGACCGAGACCGAGCCGAGCCGAGCCGGCCGGCCAGACGGACGGACGGACGGCGGCGGCGCGCACGTGTGTGTGCACGAGGGGCACCTAGTCACACATCCACTCATGTCTCACTTGTTGAACATGACTTTGTACACATCTCCTTATATACTCACAATTTTTTCCTTCTGTTTCCAATGTGGGATAGCATCCCAAATACATTTCTAAAGGGTTCACTTTGGAACATTATATTTCATTCATACCTCAATTATTTTGAGTGTTCTTACATGTTTTGGAAACCTCGTACGGAGTACTACGTATTCCAACTAAGAAACGACTTTAACTCGTAGTCGAGCCCACTCAAAATTGCCTCTCAAGTGGGCCGCTCAAACCAGCCCATTTCCTCTATTTTTCCAACAACTACATGATATGCTTCAAATTTCGGTATAATTTTCTTTTTGAGTACAAAATTCTGACAGGAAATGGAGGGTTAATTGGTGGTGCCAATGATATGTTGAATTATTAATATGTCATGGAGATCCACCGGTGAAATATTGGCAAAAAAAAAAAATCAACTAATTTTGCAAGCATATTATGTGGAGTTTAAAGGTGCAATAGTAATGTCGATTTATATTTTTCAGTTTTTCTATTGAAGGAATCTCGATAAATTATTGTTCGGAAGCATACCAAATATTGTAATGTTTACCTCGATAACTTTGTAGTATTGGGTCCTAGTTAAATAACCATGGCGTTACTCCATGTTTCTCTCACTAAAGCATACAATAGTATATGCATTAAGACTCAAGTTCAGCTTTTGTATGGTCAAAGGCTTCTTGTGATAGAGTACCTAGGAAGGTGTTACTAAGTCATTTTTCTAAATTGTGTTATGAACGTCCTGTTCCCTTTATTTGATGATAACAGAATATAGTGTTCATTACAGTTTGTTTATTTTGTACCATTTAACTAATCAGGCTATGTTTTACAACTCTTATGTAGTTTGCATATGGTTTAAATTTTTTAATACACATCTTAAAAGAGTTATGATGCATAGATGAGGAAAAATGGATCGAAGTTGGATGACATCAAGTCGCATAAGTAGTACAGTATATTGTTTGGTAAATATTAGACAGATTAGTTATAGTTTTCTATTTATTTCTATGTTATAAGTAGTAAAGTATATTATGGGGTCAAATATTAGACATAACTCTTCTAACCCGAATTTATAATAGTAGTATTAATTTACACTTTATAATTTATATAAAGGATTTCACTATGAATTTATACTTTAGTTGCTTCTAACTAAAGGAATTGCAAATTCAATATCACTGTGTACAATAGAAAAGAAGAAAAATAGATCGAAGTTAGATGAATGCAAGTCGTAGCAGTGATGAGTATGATAATGGAAACAATTTCTTGAGTTCACCCGACAAAATTGCCTGGAATCCGATGAAATATATTTTTGCCCTTGTGCCAAGTGTATGAACAGGAGACGACATGAAGTTGACACAATTCGTGAACATCTTATTTCTGAGGGAATAAGTACGATCTATAAGATTTGGTTATAGCATGGCGAACTTGTAGACGTTCCAACTGAAGACACACACGTAAAAAATATAGATGATGATCAATTTGAAGACATGATTCGTGATGTTGGAGAAGAATCCTTTTGGTAAGCACATGTTTATGATGCATTGAAAAGTGATTTAGAGACTCCTTTATATCTGGAGTGTGAAAATTTTACACGCTTGTCTTCCGTGTTAAAGTTGGTTAATGTGAAAGAAAAAATTGAGGGGAGTGATAAAAGTTTCACCAAATTGCTCGAGTTGATACAGGAGATGCTTCCAAAAGGTAATAAATTGCCTAACCACACTTATGAGGTGAAGAAGGTTTTGTGTCCGATAGGTTTGGAGAATAAGAAAATACACGCATGCCCCAATTATTACATAGTGTACCGAAAAGGGTTTGAATTATCGCATAAGTGTCCTAGGTGTGGGGCATCACACTACAAAGTGAAGCATGATGATTCTAGTGATGGAGAGAGAATACTACGAGGGTCTCCAACAATGGTGTTGTGGTATCTTCCAATTATACCAAGGTTCAAGCGATTGTTTGCCAATAAGGTGTAGGTCACAAGTTGTCAGGAATAAGTCTAGAGGGGGGTGAATAGACTTATTTAAACTTTTACTGAACTAAACTGTTTGTAAAACACAGCTTGGTTCAGATTAGATATAGTTACTCGACTCATTAGGTAACCTTTGCCAGCTGTAAAATATTATGTGAAAGAACAACTGACTATAAATGGAACAGTAAATATGTAAGGAGCAGTTAAGTATGATGATAAAGCAGTAAATCACACAAGAACTTATAGTGGTTTCAGAGGTGGGGTAATCCTCTAGTAGTCTACTTCTCTCCAAACCAGTTGGATATAAATTCACTATACCGTTCAACCAGTGATTGTTACAATGAATACTCAGTTACAACAGCTTCCAACCAGTGGAAATCTGTGGCCGTTGCAACTCCCTTTGGCTGACTAGAACCTCTTGATCGTAAACCCGTGGATGCCCCAATTGCTCGCGAGCTGTCTATCACCTTCCAATCAAGAACCCGTGGATACCTCAACAACCTTCAACTTCTAAGAACCTCGTTCAAAGAAATACCCCGTGCTCAAACTTTAAGATAAGAGTGTTGTCTTCTCCAACTTAATCAGTGTTAGTCTTTAGAAACTAGCTCTTCACATGCTATAGATTGCTTGTTTGCTTTGTAAGTATTGGTCGCATCGTACTTTGCTCAAATCTGTCTTCATATATATATATATATATATATATATATATATATATATATAGTACGATCCTTGAGATTCTACACAGCCATTGCATCTTGTAACAATTCTGTCCGTTGGAGAGTGGACTTCATTGTTTATCTATTCATCTCTTTGCACGGCTTGTCTCTTTCTTCAAATCTGACTATTTGAAGATCTACTCCCCATTGTGTGGATTTTCTTGTTTACTATATTAGGAAAGTCTTCCGGGTGCGAATCTCTAGGAATAAACTATTCCTTAACTTCCGGGAATCATTCACTTTGTCCCTTGCTTTTATGTTCGCATTTATCTTGCTGTTATTGTTGAATTTTCAACGCTTTGTTTACGTGGATTGAGCTTCTATATACTTGGTTGCATTAACGATTAGGTCAACCTCCTCTAATGTTTAGTTTGACCGAAAACCTCGACTGATAAATAACTCGTCTGTGGTCAAATCTCATCTGATATATTTGTTTGACCGAGAACTTGTCTGCTTTTAGTTGGAGTAATACTCGCCTGATATTTTCGTTGTCTGAAAGCGCGGCTGGTAACTCGCCTATGCTCAAACTTCCATATTATGTTGACCAGAACTCGCCTGATATACTGCCTTCTTCAGAACTCGGCTGCAACTTTGTTTTGGTCAAACCTCGTCTGATATTTCTATTGACCAAAACTCACCTGATAATGAACTTGTCTGAAAACTCATTTGATATATTGACAGTTCTATACTTAGCCGATTTTCTAACTGATCAATACTTAGCCTAACTTGTAAGGCCTATATAAGATACTCATTTGGTTCTTCTTTACAATGCCAAGTACTTCGTGCAAACATTTGAATTAATCATGAATACAAGGATGACATCATTAAAATCTAAAATAATTTTCCTAACATAAGGGTGACGCAAAGAACCTCACATGGCAAGCAGATGGGAGCAAATGCGACGGACTAATTCGTCATACTGCTCATTCTGCCAATGGAAGAAAATAAATCAATTATTTCGAGATTTTGGTGGAGAGGCAAGAAACCATAGGCTTGGATTTTCTAGAGATGGGATGAATCCATTTGGTAATTTAAACACTAAGCATAGCTCATGGCCTGTCCTATTTGTGATATATAATTTACCTCATTGGTTATGTATGAAGCTGAAATATGTTATGTTATCAATGATGATTTCAGGCCCAAAACAACGAGGAAATGACATAGATGTTTATCTAAGTCCGTTGATTGATGATTTGAGAATGATGTGGGACGAAGGGATTGATGTGTTTTATGGGTACCACCCGCAAAGTTCAAGCTAGGTGCAATGTTATTTTGTACCATTAATAACTTTCGGGCATATGGAAACTTGAGCGGGTATAGTGTGAAGGGGAATCATGCATGTCTTATATGTGAAGAAAACAGAATCTACGTGCAGTTGAAACACAGGAAAAAATAGTTTACACTCAACATTGAAGGTTTCTCAATCGTCATCACCCATATCGTATATTGAGAAAAGCTTTTAATGGATACCAGGAAGAGAAAACCGACACAATTAACCAGTGAGCAAGTTTACGATTGCGTTAAGAATATCAATACTATACTTGGAAGAACTATAAAAAAGTCCGTTGCCACAAATATATGAAAGAAGAGTTCCATATTCTTTGATCTTCAATAATGGAGCAATCTAGATGTTAGACATTGCATAGATGTTATGCATGTCAAAAAAAATATGTGCGATAGTATGATCGGCACACTTCTCGATATTAAAGACAAAACAAAAGATGGTGTCCAGGCTCGTCTAGACTTAGAGGAAATGGTTATGAATCCTCAGTTGCATTCGAAACTAGTTGGTAAATGAACTTATCTCCCCCCACATGTTATACTTTATCAAAATGGAACAAGATTAGCTTTTGTAAATGTTTACAAGCATTAAAGTGCCACAAAGTTACTCTTCAAATATTAAGAGTCTTGTATCGTTGCACAATCTTAAATTGGTTGGCTTAAAGTCCCATGACTATCATGTCTTGATACAACAACTTCTAGCAGTGGCTATACGTGACGTCTTGCCTAAAAAAGAGAGGAATGTCATAACTCGCTTGTGCTTTATTTGCAATGTTATATGTAGCAAAGTGATTGATCCTCTGGTTTTGGATGAGTGGAAAAATGATGCTGTAGCAACCACTTTACAAAATGTCATTTTCTGATAATTTCAAGAGAGATCAAATATCTTTAAGAAAAGTAATTCAATAATCACAATGGAAATTGAAACAAAGTCGGCCATTTCACATGTAACTATGTAATAAATTCCCAACATTTCAAAACATCCATAATATCCAACCATGATATTGAAGCCTAAGTTAAAATTTTAAATGAACGAAATAAATTAAAAAGCAAAAAAGTAATATTATCACGTCACGCCTTTGGCAGCCACGTCAGACTCCTCAACCTCAAAGGTTTAAATAATTGGGTGAGCTTTCAACTCGCTCAGTGAGGAGGGAACACTTTTTAAATTTAAGTATATACATGTTGTCAAGTAGATATGACATTCCTGAACCTGGTGGTTGCCCGATGGCCATTAATATGCAAACTCTGTGCATACTACCTACTACTCATTGGAGGCTACAACGTAATTAACATGCAAACGTTGAGCATATTATGCCTAGTAAAGTCCCCACCTCGAAATACGATGATGATCCTTGAAAGTTTGAGATGCGAATGCAATTCAAGTCCTAGGATCCAAGTCCTCGTATCCTAAAATAACAATTAAATTCTAAGATTAATATAGCATCCAAAAAAACTAATATAAATTACTGAATTTATATATTGAGTAAAACATATCTAATTTAAATATTGAAAACTGGCTGGGATCAAATTAAAAGAATTGAGAAAACTGAGGGACTGAAATTGAATACACAAAAAAGTTGATTTGGGGTCAAATAGGAAGACCTGGAACACGGGGGACTCAACGGAAATGCTCTAAAAAGAAGGCTGGGTATAAAAACCCTATACCTAAATAATCGGCCACATATTTCACTTCTCCTCCCATTCACTCCTGCCGACTTTCTCTCTCTCTCAACTCCTCTTTCCCTCTGTTTCAATCACCTGCCTCTCTCTATCTCTAACTAGGATTTGCAGAAAAACACACTCACACACACAAGACATACACACACACCAAAATAAAATAGACCACGGTGAAATCAAAGGCTACAACCTTGGACTCCAGCTAGCGGTGAATGGCGGAGAAGGATCGCGCCGCCAAGAATATGGTGAGGCGACGAGGTCTGGTGGCTAGGGATTAAGATTTTGGATCAGTGTATTCCAATTTCGGGTCAGACTATTAGGCCTGGGTTCTGGACTGTAAATCAAATGTCATACCGCAGGAAGCAGTGGCGACCGAGGTGGAAAGCGATAGTGGCGGCAACAGCCACGTAGGACAAAAAGAAGGGAACGATGGGTTTGCGGATTTAGGGTTCCAATCAAAATTCTGATTGATTCAGATTCCAAAATTGAGGGTTCATAGTTGGGCTAAAGAAATCAGGTTCCGACAGGCGAAAATCTTCTTTTTCTTTTCCGTTTATTTTCTCGTAAGGGTTCATTGGTTCGGGCTCGGTAAGATCTGTGACGTGTTTGAAACTTTTGGACTCGGGTTGTGGGTTGTATTGACTGGTGATACGAGACTAAAAAAAACTGGACTGATAGATTATTTTTGTGATTAAATTTTGCAGGTTTCTATTGTGATTTTGTTTGCAGAAGAAGAGGAAAAAAAGATTAGATTTGTAGTCTTAAATTTTTTGCTAATCTGGTTGTACAATTTGAAACAGAAAGTTGGAAAGATTGCAAGAAGGAAGTATATTGAGATTACCTCCGGTTATACAAGGAGTACGGAGGATGATTGCCAACTGAGATCCTTCTGCTGCCTAAAACCGACTCTTTAGTAGAAAACTAAAATTTTTGCTGGGAGAAGAATTTCACAATTGTATTGAAAGTTGCTGTTGTTGGAGGAATTCGACAAGAAGGAGATTTTCACATAAGAACTTAAAGCGGATGGAGTATGAGAATATTGTTTTGTGTAGTATTGTATATTTATATGTTTGTAGTATTGTTAGTGGTAGAGTTTTGATTTGTGTAGAGTTCTTGTTGGATGTTGGATCGGTTAAAAGATAATATTAGTGATATATTAATTATATAATTACCTTAAATCTTTAATTAATTAGCTTACTAATTTGAGGTTAAATTAATTAAATTTCTTTAATTAACCTTTATTAATAATCTATGAATTTATGATATTAATAGTAATGGAAAATAAAATGGTTAGATTATTATTATTAATAATAATAGGTTCTAACCTATGAAGGGGCCACGACGGACTAAGAAGGTGGTGACCGGTGGCCAAAAGCCCACACCAAAGCGATCGGAAAGCACATGAAGTATACAAAAGCCATCAGAACAGGAAACTACTGGTAAATCGGGACAGAAAGAGGGGAAATCGACTGCGACTGATTCAGCTGAAATTGAGGATTTGACGGAGAAATCACTGGAATTAACAGAGTTGCAGAACTCGGAACAGCAAAAGAATCAGATTCTGGCGACTCCAGTGTCGAGCAATCAA
Organism: Orobanche coerulescens; assembly: GCA_033398695.1. Lineage (NCBI taxonomy): Eukaryota > Viridiplantae > Streptophyta > Magnoliopsida > Lamiales > Orobanchaceae > Orobanche > Orobanche coerulescens. The sequence goes on along the minus strand of CM065809.1, from coordinate 58,192,166 downwards.
CCTGCAAAGACAGGTATGAAACTGAAATATGTTGCTCCGACTCTAAAACATGGCATGCCTATTGCTTGTTTAGAACTATCATCTGTTGAAAAGGAATCTGAAAAATGGAAGCATGTTGTGATCTTGTATGTGATAGGGGATACACCTACAATATCTTATTTGAACACATTCCTAATGAAATAGTGCTTGATTGAAAATAAACCTGAAATTTTCTATCACTCTGAAGGATACTTTGTATTTAGATTTCAATTCATGGAGGAAAGGAATAGAGTGCTATATGCTGGACTTCACACCATTGCGAGTAAACCTGTGATTATTAAAGCTTGGGAGCATGGTTTTTGCTTTGATAAAGAAATACTAAAGGTTATACCACTTTGGGTGCAATTTCCTAATCTCCCTCGAAGCTGCTGGGGTTCTGATTCTGTGAGTAGAATTGCTAGTATCCTTGGAACTCCTTTGTATGCAGATGAATACACCACTAAACAAGAAAGAATATCCTACGCTCGGGTATTGGTTTAAGTGGATGTTACCAAACCCATTCTGCACAAAGTCTTAATAGAAGGAGGAAGAGGAGAACAAATTGAACAAAAGGTTGAGTATGATTGGATTCCTCCTTTCTGCAAATCTTGCCAAGTTGCAGGGCATAATTGTGATGTAAAGGAAAGAAAAAAGACTTACCAGCAGGCTCTGCAGAAGAAATGGATACATAAGCAACCTGAAAAGAAGGTAATAGAGCAAAAGGTTACTGGTAAAGAGAGTACAATGAACACTGAAAAGGAGAAGTCTACAAATACTATGAGACAGGAGGATCCTAAAGCAAATATGAGCACAAGGGAGTGGGTAGAATCTGAATGGTCTATACCAAATCCTAGGATTGTAACAGGGAACTCCTACCAGATTCTAGATGAGGAGGATATTTTGAAAGGCGTTAAAGTAAGGGGAGGGGACCCAATCCCCTTGGAAGGGAAATGAAGCTTATGATTTGGAATGTGAGGGGGTGTAATAAACTACCCAAGCAGAAAGAAATCAAAAACTTTCTTCTGAATAAGAAGCTTGACATGGTTGCTTTATTAGAAACAAGGGTTAAGCATCAGAAGTATAAGGTGATATCTGTAAAACTAAACAATAAGTGGGAATTTGTTCATAACTATGAAGATGCATTGAATGGTAGAGTTTGGGTGGGATGGAATCCCATAAATGTGGCAGTGAAAGAATTAGATAAACATGCTCAAGGTATAATGTGTGAAGTATTAGATCTGATCAATGGGAAGAAGTTCTATTTTATTGCTGTTTATGCTTACAATACTATGGAGCAGAGATTGGATTTGTGGAGATTCATCACTAGTGTGTGTCAAAGGAGTACAGAACCTCTCTTAATAGGAGGTGGTTTTACTTGAGTGTTAGAAATGGGGGACAAAATGGGGGGAAATCATGTGACTGAACATGAAATCAAGGATTTTCAAGAATGCATACAGGCAAATGGTCTACATTGTTTAAGAAAAGTGGGAGGCAGGTATTCTTGGTCTAATAATCAAATAGGTCAGGACAGAATCCACTCACTGATTGATAGGAGCTTGGGAAATTCACAGCGGGGTCAGGCATTCCCCGAGGTAATGGTGGAGCTCTGTGAAAGAAATGTGTCTGATCATAATCCACAACTCTTGGATTTTGGGAATGATAGAATCAAAAGAAATACTCCATTTAGGTTCTTGAATGTTCTGGTGGAACATCAGGACTTTGCTCATATACTCACACAAGTACGGAGTGAATCAGTTTCAGGTAATAAACTGCAACAAATCTGGAGGAAGTTGAGAAACTTGAAACATCCTCTGAAGCAGTTAAATACAAGGTATTTCAAGAATATTGCTGCGAAATTGGAGACAGCAAGATTACAGCTGGGGGATATTCAAAAAGAGCTAAGTAGATATGTGGCTAATGAGACTTTGATCCTTGCTGAGAAGGAGTTATTGGCAGAAGTGGAGAAGTGGGGAGGTATTGAGGAGAAGATCTGGCATCAGAAAGCAAGGGTGGATTGGATAAAGCTTGGGGACTCTAATACTAAGTTTTTTCATGCGTATGCTAAGGCTAGACAGAGTGCTAAGACTATAAAGCTGTTAGTTAAGGCTGATGGATCCAGTTGTTCAACTCATGAGCAAATTAGAGATGAGGTGAGATCTTTCTATGCAAATCTTATGGGCAGTGCTGCTTCTACACTTCCTATGCTTGATAGAGAGGTAATCAGAAAGGGATATAAATGGAATCACTCTCAACAAGTTGCCTTGTGTAAGCCATTGAGTGAAGGGGAGATTAGAGAGGCTTTATTTAGCATGGAGGCTTCTAAAGCACCTGGGTTGGATGGGTTCAATGTACTCTTTTTTAAGAAAGCATGGAACACTATGGGGGAGAACATTATTGCTGAAGTGCAGGAGTTCCATGATACTACCTTTTTACATAGAAATATCAATAACACTGCTCACTTTATTGCCTAAAGTGGAACATGCTCGGACTATTAAAGATTATAGGCCTATTTCCTGTTGCAATGTATTATACAAGATCATATCAAAGGTTCTCACCAACAGAATGCAAGAGGTAATGAGTTATCTTGTAAGTGAGCACCAATTAGCTTTTGTCAGGGGGAGAGCAATATTTGAGAATATTCTGATAAGCCATGAGTTGGTGAAAGGGTATGGCAGGAAAAATATAACCCCAAGATGCATGATCAAGATAGATATAATGAAGGCATATGACTCAGTTGAGTGGCCATTTTTGGAGCATCTGATGCTTGAGTTGGGGTTTCCTTTTACCTTTGTGAGATGGATTATGGCTTGCATTAGATCTATCACTTACACCATAAATGTAAATGGTGAGTTGACAGAGCCATTTCAAGCCAGAAGAGGTTTAAGTCAAGGGGATCCTATATCCCCTTACCTTTTTGTTCTTTGTATGGAATATCTGAATAGATGCTTCACTGAGCTCAAAAATGACAGATACTGTAGATTCCACCCTAGAAGCAAAAGATTTGGGTTGATTCATGTCTGTTTTGAAGATGACCTCCTACTGTTCACTAGGGGAGATGTGGAAGTTGTGAAGAAATTGTATGAAAGCTTTTAATAAATTTTCTTCAGTGTCAGGTTTGCAGACAAATCAAAATAAGAGCATCATATATTTTGGAGGCGTTTCTGAAGCTACACAGAATCAGATTCTAGTTGAAATAGGTAAGACCAAAGGAGAACTCCCTTTTAAGTATTTGGGAGTGCCTCTTTCTACTAAGAAGCTCTCTGTATTACAATGTCCTGCCTCTAATCAAGAAAATACTTGCTCGAATAGAATGTTAGTTTGCAAAGCTTTTTACTTATGCTGGGAGATTACAGTTGATTAAGTCTGTGTTATTGGGGGTCCAAGTATACTGGTATCAGGTCTTTCTAATACCTAAGAAGGTTCTACAGTTAATCCAAAGTGCTTGTAGATCATTCTTATGGACAGGGGCAGCTGGATTATCAAAGAAGGCACTTGTTGCTTGGGATAACATGTGTTTGCCATAGCAAGCTGGGGGATGGAACATCATTAACATTCAAGAATGGAACAAAGCTGCTCTATGTAAACACCTTTTGAGTGTAGCTCAGAAAAAAGACAAATTGTGGATTAAATGGATACATGCCTATTATATTAAAGAACAGGATCTCACCACCATGAAAAAAGTACTTGCTGCCAGAGAGTATATTGTACAAGTGACAGGGACGTATGAAGTTTTGTCTGATCATCAATTCTCAATCAGGAAACTTTATAAGCAGTTGAGAGGAAATAGAGAGAAAGTGCCTTGGCATAAGATCATATCAGGTAATATTGCTCCTCCTAAATGCATTTTTATTACTTGGTTGGCAATATTGGATAGATTAGCTACTGTGGGCAATTTGGCAAAGTTGGGAATTAATTGTGAAAGTCTGTGTTGCTTATGTTAGAAGAGTGAGGAGACTATAGAGCATTTATTTTTTGATTGTGATTATTCTTCTATTGTTTGGTTGGAATTGACTCAATGGGGAGGTTTCCAATTCACTAGAAGTGACTGGAAAGAAGAGAAGCAGCAGATGTATAAGCATATCAAATCCAAGAAGGGACGTAAGAAGTTGTATAGAGTTATGTTAGTAGTGGTTGTATACCATATTTGGATTGAGAGAAATTTTAGGAGATTTCAAGAAAAGCAACAAGTAGCTCAACAGGTGGTTAGAAGGTGCAAAATTATAGTTGCTATTTGTTGTAATAAGGATGCTAGATTAGCTAGTATGTTAGCTCACTAGTTCTTGTGATGAGAATTTTGTGTTTGTAAACTCCATTGCTTCACTTGGTAATAAAATTTATTTTACCAAAAAAAATAATAAGATGTTCTTGATAATATATTAGAATAATCAAGTAAAATCGATTTGGGATAACTCATTAACTTGGACTATTTATAAAATAAATATTAATGGACTATAATAATACGAGAGTTCGGACTTGAGCTTGGAGTGTAAACTACAATCATGATATGCAAATAAGGAAAATTTACCTTATTTAATAATTAAAATAAAATTCGTAAATAAATTGATGGAAATTTAAAATTATTCATCTTCTTTCTATAAATTATAAAATAAATGCATGTGCGAAAATCGGGCGTCACAACCTACCTCTCTTAAATGAATTTTCGTCCTCAAAAATTAAATCATGTACCTTTAATGGCGAATGTCGGATACTTAGAACAGATCTCTTCTTCACGTTCTCAAGTCGCTTCGTTCGGTCCATGACGGCTCCATTGAACTTTCACCAGTTTGACCCCTCTATTTCGTAATCGATGTACCTTACGCTCCAAAACACCTGTAGGTGTCTCCTCATAAATCAGGTTCTTGGCTACATGCAACTCTTCGAAATTGCATACTTGACTAGGATCATGTACGTATTTTCTCCATTATGGATACGCTTTGGGATAAACAATCCTGTTTTGATAATTGCCAACATACAACAAGTCTTTTTTTTTCTCTTTTTTTCCACCCAACATACAGCAAGTCGTCCCAAATAAGATCATAAATTGTTGGGATAATCTTTTCTAATGGAAGCTGTTAGAACTCATCATACAGCAAAGAAGTCGAAAGAGTCGAAATGCCATTAAGTATGGAAGCTGACTGGAATCTCCATATAGCCCTTCCATATAACATTGAAGATCTCATACAGTTTATCCTACAGAGCCTACAGCTACAGCAACAGACTTATTGTGTCGGATACAACAGTAAGGCTGTAAGAATGGTTTAAACCGTTGTGAAATGTTTTTTGTTTATTCATAAAGTATTCATGGTTAAAGTAGCATTTATTGCTGATAGGACAGCATTTAATGTAGCTGGAGAGAGGCAAGTCTGAACGCTCTGAAGAGCATTTAATGCTCTTAAATAAATTCTTAAATAAAGTTTGAATTAAAGCAGATCGCATATAATGATTCAGACATGCTTTCTAGCCTACAGGTACAGCAACAGACTTACACTACTACAAAAAGGGCTATTCAAACTGTTTTTGTGATAAATAACTATTTTTGGAAACTTAAACAAATACCTCAAACGAAGTCTTAGTTCTTTGTGATACGAAAAGTTTCCAGTCTTTTTTTTTCACGGACGGATACTTTGCAGGAGGAGTATATAATTGATTCCTGGCCTCCTTAGACTTATCATCTTTTAGTGGCTTAATGAACTTCTTATAAAGATAATGTTTGAAGTTTTTCCACTTTGTCCCGATTGATTGGAGAACTTGCTTCCGACTCTTTTGGTGAAGTTCAAAATGTGTCTGAAACGTAAAAAATGAATCAAAACATAGTTAGAATAAAATACTAAAACTAAAACATAGTTAGATATAAATAATAAAATACTTACCTTAACATATTGCCAACAAGCTTCCTTTGTTTCGTTATCTACGTGCAACCAAGAATCATAGGTTATGAGAACCATAGATCTTGCCACCAATCCCTCAAAAGTAGACAGTTTTTTTTGCTCCCGGTCCAGTTGGCACACCTCTTTTATTATAAGTAATAACTGTTTTTTATTCCCCTTCGCTTTTATTGTCGGGCCTCTATGCGATTTGGAATCTAATTCGGCATCCAAATTTTGCTCAGAACCAGAACCCGCATTATCTTCGCGGTCCGAATCAGAAATCGATGCCATCTTTTATTACCAAAAAGCAACCTGTTTAAAATAAACAAAATAAACAGTTATTTTCATACCAACAACTTTAAATAATCAATAATGCTTGACAGACTTTAACAAATAAATAGTTATTTCATACCAAAAACTAATGATCTAAAATGAATATGCCCTCGTCATCCGAGCGCGTACACTTAAAATCATCGTCTAGGTCTATTAAAGACAGGTTCATATCTTGTGTAACATCAAATTCAAACACATCATCAGTTTCACCATTATTATCTCCATACTTATGCATCCTATGTGGTGTGAAGCCAACAACAGACAGGTTCCTATCTTGTTGGTCCTGAACATAAAAAACTTGTCTTGCTTGACTAGGTAATATGAAGGGTTCAGACCCATGACCAAGCCTATCAAAGTTAACCACCGTGAATCTTAAATCATCTTTTTTTACTCCAAGACTATCTACCCACTCACACATGAAAACAGGAACCGTAAATGTACGATAATCAAGATCCCATATTTCCAATATACGACCGAAGTAGGTAACAGCGCCGTACACCGGATTGGAGTCTTTTGCACTAGCAATCTGCATAGCATTTGCAACTATAGATACTCCACTACCTTGAGTGGTTTTAGATTCATCACGCTCTTTTGTATGGAATTGATACTCATTTACGGCAAACCCGGTATATTTACTAACAGCAAAATCAGGGCCCTTTGCCAACCAACGAACACTATCACCGGTATTTTCCCCGTTAGCCAAATGCTTTTCAACCTCGTTCTTAAACTAGTCAATAAACGTCCGACTATGTTGGCTCTGCAACCATGTATTATTTCGACGCGGGTTAAGATCCTTCAGTTCTAACATATGATGTTTTATGTATGGTTCAACGTCGGCAGAGTTTCCTAATACATAAAGATGAGCTTGATCAAGTAACTTAGAATCCACAGCACGGATGGTAGCCTGCGATAAAGGTTTACCAGTGTGGTTTCTTTCATCAGCACGATCATGAGGATTGCCAATTGATTTCATGTTTTTCCAAGTAATAGGAACAGAATTCTAATGCTTCCTCTGCCACATAACATTCTGCCATGCAGCCCTTGGGTCGATAATGATTTCGTACATAACCTATTAGTGTTTTCATGTACCTCTCAAACGGATACATCCACCTAAAGTGGACTGGGCCACATAACCTGACCTCTCTGACTAAATGCACCATCAAGTGAATCATGACATCGAAAAACGAAGGCGGAAAATAGTTCTCTAGTAAACACAAAGTTACTACGATGTCACTTTGCAACTTGCCTAGCTTACTAACATCAACTACTTTACTACACAGCTCGTTGAATAAGTGACACAAGCTTATAATAGTCTTCCTAACTTTCACGTCTAACACCCCCTTTATTGCAAAAGGAAGAATCTGTTGCATTAGTACGTGACAGTCGTTGGACTTCAATCCATTCATCTTCGAATTATCATCGGACACGAGATTCTTGAAATTGGAGGAATACCCATCAGGCACTTTTATGTTAGACAGCGTGTCATAAAACATGCGTTTCTCCGTGCTATTTAATGTGTATATGGCAGGCGGCAGATAATGACCCTTCCCTTTTGGTTAACTTATTAACTCAGGCTTAATCTCTAACTCCTCGAGATCTTGTCGTGCCTTTAAACCGTCCTTCGTCTTGCCTTGCAAATTCAGTAATGTCCCATAAACACTCTCACATACATTCTTTTCTATATGCATAACATCTAACTGATGACGAACAAGCAAATGCTTCCAGTACTCTAGTTCAAAAAAGATTGATTTTTTACGCCAAACTTTCGATCTCGCATCGATAGTTTCTTTTTTCTTTTTTGGCCTTCTCTGCTGACGTGGCATTTTCTTCTTTTGTTTTTTCTTCTTTAATGCCCTCCAGATAACTTCCTTCTTTGCCTTTTTCTGCTTCCCCCATTTAGTCGTAAAACCTTCCAGATAGTCGTAAACTTGTTCACCCGATATCGGTTTTTTCATCACATCGCTCTCTTGTTCATTATTGAAATCTTTTTTTCTTTTGCGAAAGGGATGTGTAAGTGGGAGGAATCTTCTATGCCCAAGGAAGCATACTTTTTTGGATTTTGGCAACCAATGTGAGTAGGTATCCTCTGAGCATACTGGACACGCGTTATAACCTTTGGTAACACACCCCGACAGGTCACCATACGCGGGAAAGTCATTTATAGTCCAAAGTAAGACTGTTTTAGATTGAAGAACTGTTTCTTATAAGCATCATACGTCTTAACGCCTGTTCCAATCAAGCTTTGAATCTGCTACTAGTGGTGCCAAGTAGACATCAATACTGTTACCAGGTTGCCTTGGACCTGACATCAGTAAAGTCAACATCATGAACTTTCTTGACATACACAAATAAGAAGGCAGATTGTATGTTGCTAGGGTAATCGGCCAACAACTATACTTTGCACTTAATGACTTATGAGGGTTTATACCATCTGCGGACAAGGTTAATCTCAGATTCCTATCTTCCTTTCCAAATTCTTTCCACTTGTCGTCAACAAGCTTCCAAGATGGGGAATCACAAGGATGTCTTAGCTTGCCATCACTGACCCGACCTTGCGCGTGCCAAGTTAGGTCATGTGCTGTTTCTGGTGACGAGAACATTCTTCTAAATCTAGGAATGGGCGGGAAATACCAAACAACTTTTCTCGGAACCGTCTTGCTATTCTCCTTCCACCGAGAAGTGCCACAAGTTGGACATTGAGAAGCATCCTTGTGCTCATCCCAGAACAAGACACAATCATTCTCACAAGCATGATACTTAATGTATTCTATGCTTATTCCTTTTAGCAACTGCTTGGCCTCGTATATCGACTTAGGGATTGTATTATTTGAAGGCAAAACATCATTTAGCTCGCCCAATAAAGCATCAAAGCTTGTATCGCATCAAAGAAAATTGACCCTTCAAATGTTGGAATTTCAGCAATCCATTTAGTGCATTATACTTAGACCCTTCATACAGTGGCTTGTCGCATTCTTCGAGAAGTGACTTCAATAAACTAGGTTCATTCTCTGCATATGTGAAGGCCTCATGTAGCATCTCCTTTGTGTAATCGAACTCGGGAGGTCTAGACTCATTAGGGCATTGAGCTTCATCCTTAGATGAATTTTCTCCATGGAAGGACCAAACACTATAATTCTCATCGAAACCGTGTTTAAACAGGTGATAACGCACGTTGGAGATGGAAGTGTGACACAAATTGATACAATTTACACAAGGACACGGAATGGCATCGGAATTTGGGTTATTGCATTGTGCAAACTCTAAAAAGGCATTCACACCTTCCTCGTATGCGATTGATAATCTATTGGACATAATCCAAGATTTATCCATTACCTAAATGTCGAGTAAGTGTATAACAGAATTAGAACCCAGCTAATCAGACTCTGTATGTTTACAAATATTCAAGTATTTTAATTCTTAGTTACACAGATAATCAGAGTTCAAGAGGGGCAGACAACTAATGGTTCTGTATGCTGTGAACTAATAGTCCCTAATAAACACTCACTATAAACAAAAACTCTACAACAGATAACAAGTAACATAAACAAATAGGAACTGAAAAAACGTTCAATATTTCAACCCTTTAAATTCGTAATGATAACAATGTTTTACCTGGTGGGTGGCGACGGTGACGGTGATGGAGTGGCGACGGTGACGGTGACGGAGTGGCGGCGGTGGATGGTTGCAATCGGTGAAGATGAATAGATTAGGGCAAGGTGAGTGTTTTATGTGTGTGTGTTCTGGTCGATTGAAAGTGAAGATGAATAATTGAATATAGGCGCTTGTATTTTTCACTTCCCCGCCCAAATAATGAAATAGGCAGAATTTTAACTGATTATGACTCATATGTTATGACGCTTCTGAAAACGAGTCATCCCCAATAGAAAAATGACTCTTATTTTATGACGCTTATTTTTTAGCGTCATCTTGTAGCGAGCGTCATAAAATGCGCGTCAAGGATAGCCCTCTTTCTAGTAGTGTTATTGTGTTGGATACAACAGTAAGGCTGTAAGAATGCTTTAAACCGTTGTGAAATGCTTTTTGTTTATTCATAAAGTATTCATGGTTAAAGTAGCATTTATTGCTGATAAGACAACATTTAATGTAGCTGGAGAGAGGCAAGTCTGAACGCTCTGAGGATCATTTAATGCGAAAGACAGAAAGCATGTCTGAATCATTAAATGCGATCTGCTTTAATTCAAACTTCCAGCAGCCGTCAATAAAGAGTCGGACGTCAACATCTCACCAACCAGCAACGGTTTCATTTATAACGGATACATTTCCAAGGTTATAAATACCCCTAATCCAGAGGACGAACATACATAAGTAATTCTATATCGCGAAAGCTCTGATAAATCACTCTGACATTCTAGTGATTATTAAGCAGTATATTTCGTGAGCATACAGTACGTATTAAAGCAAAGAAATATATAAGTCCTCAATGAGAACAACACATCATACAACAATCGTGTATCAAAGATCAAGCTGCTGTTCAGAGAATTCTACCTTTACCGTTGAGTTAAAAATCAGCCCTGTGTGGACTGAAGATCCTTGTGTATTCATACTTGTGTGGGAAGAATAGCATTGTAGACGGAGCTTCAAACTGTGTGTGAAGAAGCAAGTCAAGAAAGAGCTCAAGCCAATCTGTGTGAACGGCAACAAGCTTAAGTCCCTGTATCAATCTATGTGAATGATACAAAAACAGGTTTAGTTATAGTCACATAGTTATGTACGTAGTGATTATAATAAACGTTTTACTCCTATGTAGAGGACCGGAGGACGTAGAGGAGTTTAACTTGAGCCACTTTAAATTGCGTGTTATTTACCTTATGTCTTTATTGTTTTCATAACTGTGATTTATATAAGTATATATTGCAAAACCCTGTACACACTAAGCAAACAGGAAAACGCCTAGTTGCTGTATTTACAGCAACTCACTTAAACACTACGCCATAAGTGCTCATATGCAACGCATATTCCCAGTGTTGCAAGGAAAAGTATTGCAATAGCCCTCTGATCTTTGGTCTTTTGCAATACTACTCAATTAGTGTTGCATTAGACCTGAATGCACTGTTGCAAAAGACATTAATGAACACCAACCTAAAGTGTTGGATTATACGTGAACTTAAAAGTATTGCAATAGACTAAATCATCTTAACAATTACGAAAAATATTTTAAATATTTTCAAAAAAAATTCGTCAAATTTAAATTTTTGACACTAAAACAAAATAAATTATTTGAATTTTTTTAATCATTTTATAACTGATTTTTTTATAGGAGCACATATAGATTAACTTAAACAAAATTCAGATTAAAATTAATAAATTAAAAAAATATTAAAAAAGAAAATAATTCCTTAAAATTATAATAAATAAAATATATTATATGAATACATATATTTTTCTTTAAAAAATTAAAATCTAAAATTAAAATAAAAAATTGAATTTATACATTCAACGCTTTAAAATTTAATAAGAAATGTAAATTAAAATTTATATGTATTAATATTATAAAATGAAAGCTTTCTCTCGTCCGTCTCTCGCTTTCTCTCTCGTCGAACCCGCCGGCATTTGAACCATTGCTCCTCCACAGCAAGCAGGTCGGCCCAAGCCCAAATATAAGGGATTAGTCCCTTTTATCCCAGCCGACCCTCCCTCCTCTCTAATCTCTTTTTCTACTTTCACTTCTCATATGCCGCGAACTGCTGCTCCACCATGACGTCTCTTCTTCTTCTCTTCTGCTATCCTGCCGCGGGCCGCCTCTCGCCGCCGCCTGACTGCTGTTGTGCTGCAAGCCTGAACTGCTGGCTGCCTTCTATGCTACTCGTTTGCAGCTGGCCGATTAGCATCCACAATAATTAGGTTTTATCGTTCTAACTTCTAATCTCTTGAGTTTTGATTATCTTCAGAAATTAATCTTGATTTATAATTGCTTAATTTGGTTGTTTTTATTTTTATCTTCAGATTTCTACTGCAGTAATTGATTATCGTTTGGTTGTGCTTATTTTTCTTAAATTAAAAATGTACGGCCGATTTCCGTTTTTTCTCCCTTGCTCTCGATGCTGCCCCTGTTGTCTCTCTCACACAAGCCACCATCGGATGTTGTCTTCCTCTCACGTACGGCCGTCACGTACCAACAATAAATGTTAAACTTATTTAATATAAATTTATAATTAGGGATGCTTATTGGGGGAAACTAGTGCAAATTGGGGCTAACATTGAGTATAGTTATTCATATTCTTAGTATGATTGATTGAAATTTTTGATTCTGAGCAAGTGTTTGAAGAAGAATGTATGAATTTGATTACTGATTAGTAGTGGTTGGACACTTCGCCTTATTGGCTCCTTGCGATTTACTTAAAATTGAGTGAATTCTCGTTTCTCTTGCGAAATTTTTTGTAGTTGTGTGGTGAATTTTGGTGTTTCGAATTCCTAGATCTATTGTTGTCTGAAGTGGTGATTTTTGAGTTTTTTATATCAATATGGTGAGTGAGAGTTTGTAATGTGAATAATTATGATTATGGCTTTAGTGTTTTTTATACTCATAAATTAAATTACTTGAGATTATGACTGTGGCTTTAGTGATTCCGGATATTCTGTTGTTCCAGTTTCATCCTTGTTGTGGAAGAGTGAGTTTAAACTCACAGGCCTCTGCTCAAGCAAAGTTATTTTGATCCATCCGAATTTATTAACCATCTGCCGTATTTTTTGCTGGATATCACAAGTTGATTTCTTTACGTGTTACATTGTGAATATAACCTCTTTTTGTGCATCTGATAATGTATTGCTTATTTTTCTTGCATCCAAAGTTCTAACAAGTCTAATGCAAGGTCTTTATGATATTTTGAACTCAAATTTTATATTTAATATGGCTTTGCTTGACAGGACGGTAGTAGAGAGCTTGCCACTACTGTATTTCCCTCTATGAGTTCCCTGCTGAAGAGGAAAAAAGATCACGGTTGGTGTACTTGTATGAATTTAGTTTCTAAAGATATTAATACATTTGTTTTTTCTTGTTATTGTTGAAATACGGACTTGTGGCTATACTGATTTTATGTCCTTGGTGAATGACCGCAGGCGTATGCTTTGTCATCTGAATGCTGCCATTTGAAGGTCTAATCAAGTTTAGATGATTTGTCATCTGAATGCTGCCATTTGAAGGTTTAATCCACTGTTTTACATGCTGAAAGATAATGAAAACTAGGCATTAGCCAGAAACTTGTTACAGTAGCCAAAATTTTCATTGAAGTTCTATCTTTCTATATCGTACTTGAGAGCTACTCAGTATTTAATGATTCTCGTCAGATCTCTCATGTAACCAATTGGAATCACTTTGTAGTTGTAGACTTTAAAGTCTACTATTAGGCCTCTAAATTGTATTTGGAAAGTACATAACCTAGAACTAGCAGTGGTTGCTCAATAGAAGGAAATGTGATCTGGAAAACATTTTGCGTCGAGTAATAAAAATATCCTTGGAAGAAAGAACTTCAACGAAAATATCGACGAACAAGGAGTTCAATATGCACCACAAAGTCCGTTAAGCTAATTGGCCTATAGATTATTGGATAAAGAAATTGTCATCGTTGAATTTTTCTGGAGGGATTTTTATTGCTTGCGGTGCCGCATTTTCCATTTAGTTGGTTATATGTGAATGATGCAGGTCGTGCTGAGGCTCTGGTAATAGCTGCATTTGGTAAAAGGTTGAAGGTGAACCATGTTTCATCATGCATCTTGGAGGATCACCTAATGCTCGAGAAACAAAAATTCTCCAGGCTGCAATACTTTAGACACCAAATATAGCTGCTTGTTTTTCAAATTCAAGTACCTCGGGTAAGTAGCACGTGCCGGTAGCTAGGTTGGTTCGGGGAAGAGACTGATAGGTTCCACTAAGTAGTGGCTCCCTCTATTTTTCAATATCTTGATTGGATGTTGTTTTGTTAATCTTTATAGTAGCACCTCTGTAACCTGACACATTATCTATTATGAATTTGTGCCCTACATGTACATGGGGAACTAGACCTGGCAAGTCGTTTATGATACCGAGGCTCACATGAACTAGACCTGGCAAGTCGTTTATAACCATCCATGCCGCGAAAGTTCCACAAATGAAATTGGAATGGTGTTTGATGATCTATGTCAAGTGAACAAACTGACAACGTGTCGAATTATTAGTATAAGACTTGTTCAATAGTAGTTGATGTTGTATTTTGTGTCGAATGATTGTTGGGATGTTGGTATTTGGTACTGAATGTCAGGGTGTGAATTTTGGATGGTATTATATTTGTATGGAATGATGTACATACGAAATGGTTATTGCGAAATTTTTATATAAAGTGTTGCATTTATCTTTCAATTATTGTTGCATTTATCTTCAGTAGTGTTGCATATTTTTAAATTAGTGTTGCATATTACAACCATGTTACTGTCGGATATAAGAATAGTTGTGTTGCATTATGTCTGGGACCACTGCTGATGTGGATGAAGTGGGACCCACTGTTGACGTGGCAAAAGGGCTCATTGCTGATGTGTCATTGGTTGTGGGCCCTATTTTTCTAAATTGTATTATCCTCTAAGCCAACACTATTTTCTGTTGCATATAATTAGTTATGTGTTGCACTACGTACATAATGCAATACTTTTCTTCTGTTGCATTAGAACGGAAAAGTGTTGGATTAGAGGTCAAATCCCACGCGATCAGATGCAACACCCACGAAGTGTTGGATATATCAATTTCTGGCCTAAGGCAATAGAAAATGGGGCATAATGCAACAATAGGAAGCATTGCATATGAGCACTTATGGCGTAGTGAAACAAACTTTCGCTACGCAACTCACATTCAAAAACATACAGCTTGTAAGTGCTATCACCTTCCAAGTTGTTTATTGTATACTTAGTGGCCAACAAGACGTGAAAGACATTGTGCACTCCTGATAACTCCAAAGGCAATACCAAACTATAAGAAAGATCACCAACACGACCCAAAATCTCAAATGGTCCGATATAATGATGCTGTAGCTTTCCCTTTTTACTAAATCGTATCATTCCTTTCATCAGTGCTACCTTCAAGAACCCCTTTTCTCCGATTTCAAATTGGATATCTTTCCTTCGTTTATCAGCATAAGACATCTTCCGATCATGGGCCATTTTAATTTTACTTCTGATTTCGGCTATCTATTATACATTTTGCCTGATCTATTCTGGACCCAAACTATTTCCTTCTCCAACCTCACTCCAATAATGGGGCGATCGACATTTCCTTCCGTACAGAGCCTCATACGGGGCCATTTGTATAGTCGCTTCGTGATTATTGTTATAATCAAACTCTAGTACCGGCAAAATAGTTTCCCAATTATCACAAGTATCAAGAGCACAGGCCCTCAACAAATATTCAAGTGTCTTGATAGTCCGTTCAGATTGACCAGCGGTCTGCGAATGATATGTAGTACTGAAATTCAACTTAGTGCCCAATGCACTCTGAAGACTCTTCCAAAATTTCAACATAAATCGCGTATCTCTATCTGAGATGATCGACACTGGAACACCATGTAACCTCACAATCTCCCGAATATAAATCTTTGCATACTATTCCATACTATAAGTCATCCTCACAGGTAGAAAATGAGATAACTTCATCAAATGATCTACTATTACACAGATAGCATCGTTCTTCTTCACAGTTCGCGGCAGACCAACAATGAAATCCATTGTGATATGCTCCCATTTCCATTCTGGGATTTCTAATGGTTGAAGTAAACCTCATGGTTGTTGGTGTTCTGCCTTCACCTGCTGACATATCATATATCTCTCCATGAATACACCAATGTCCCTTTTCATTCCGCTCCACCAAAAGAATTTCTTCAGGTCTTGGTACATCTTTGTACCTCCTGGTGAGAGGAGTATGATGTATTATGGGCAATTCCGAAGAGAATGCTCCTTAGGAACACATAACCTCCCATCATAAGTCAAAACGTCGGCTACGGCAACCACAAATTTCTCAATACTTCCATCCTGTGCTCGATCTTTCATCTTGCACAAGAACTTATAACGTGGTTGAGTCTCCTTAATCTTATCCCTCAAGTTTGGTTGCAAGACCAAAGATGATAGGATATCTTTCGAACTTTTTGAAGACTAAACTACCTCAATCCTCAATTGGGAAAACTCCTTTATCATACTCTCCTGGTCGGTGAAGCAAGCTAACTCGCCTCTAGTCTTTCGGCTTAAGGCATCAGCTACCACATTAGCCTTACCCGGATGGTAATGAATAGTACAATCATAGTCCTTCACCAATTCTAACCATCTCCTTTGCCTCATGTTAAGATCCTTCTGTGTGAAAAGACACCTCAGAATTTTATGGTCCGTGTATATCTCACACTTTTCTCAGTAGAGATAAGACGCCTAATCTTTAATGCATGTACTACAGCAACCAACTCCAGATCATGTGTAGGATAGTTCAGATCATGCGGTTCACTACAAGAAATACACCCAAAAGCGAGGAAATTCTCTGTGACAACTTAATATTCATCACATAAAGCAATTATAAGCGATGGAGTATCAAGTGTCACAAATGGTTTCATCAGTGACAAATGATTCGTCACATAAAGTAAGCATTCGTGAGGTAATATAAAGTATCACAAATGACTCTATCAGTGACCACCAATTCGTGACATAAAGTCAGCATTAGCGACAAAATGTATTATGTCAGAAATGAATTCATCAGTGACAACCAATTAGTCGCATAAAGTCAACATTAGCGAGGGATATATTATGTCACTAATGACTTCATTGGCGACAACCGATTTGTCACATAAAGTAAATATTAGTGAGGAACATAATATGTTACAAATGACATCATCAGTGGCGACGGGTTTTGTCGCACAAAGTCAACATTAGCGAGGAATATATTGTGTCACAAATGATTTTGTCACATAAAATGAGCATTTCCGAGAAATTTAGGAATGTTGCATTTTATATATTAAGAGATAAGCAGAATATTGATAAATAGAGATGTTAAAAGGGCTGGTGGTCCTCGGGTTGGCCCGTTTAAATCGAAAAAAGAGGGTTAGGTCCTAATTATTTTGTTCTACCTAAATCCGAGTTTTTTTGGCCCAAACTGTTTAGTCCAAAGCCCGTTAGCTTGTGCTAACAGGTTAGCCGAATTAGCTCGCTAGCCCGTAAACTATTAATACAACTGAAATTATAATATTCTATATATATTTGTTACCCTTCATAACAAAATAAAATTTATTTGACTCATTAATGTGGGTATTTATTGATCAAGCATTAGTTTGTTTCTAAACTCAAGTAGTATATTAAATTTTATAATTTTGTTGTCACTATAAAAATATATCAAATATTTAAAAACTGTTTAGCCCAAAGCCCATTAGGTAGGGCTAACAGGTTAACCGAATTAGCTCGCAAGCCCGTTAACCATTATTATTAATGCAACTAAAATTATCACTAAAAGGTAAAAAAGAAAAGTCAACATCAACACCTTTTTGGAGGATATTTTAGTCTTTTTAAGCAAAATGGTATCAATAACTTACACTCTTATGAATGAGGATATATAACTTATCAATTTTATGGTTTGGTATTAAAAAATTGATTCTCACTATAAGGTTCTATTTTTTATAACACCAAACCATAAAAATAACAAGTTATATATCCTCATTCATAAAAGTATAAGTTTTTGATACCAACAGACATTAATACCCTTAAATCTATCACTAAAAGGTAAAAAAGAAAAGTCAACATCAACACCTTTTTGGAGGATATTTTAGTCTTTTTAAGCAAAATGGTATCAATAACTTACACTCTTATGAATGAGGATATATAACTTATCAATTTTATGGTTTGGTATTAAAAAATTGATTCTCACTATATTTATTACCCTTCATAACAAAATAAAATTTATTTGACTCATTTATGTTAGTATATACTATCTCCATTCTCTTATAATTGCAGCATCTGGACTTTCACGCATGCCAATGCACAACATTAATTATTAATATCTTTTATTTTTTATTCTTAAAATATAAGAAGTTGATATTTTGAAAGTATATTTCAAGATGAATCTAACAAGATCTCACATGACTATATTTTTTCATATGTATAAATCACAAAATATGGTGAAAAGAGAGTATGTGAACAATATAATAGTCAACATGTTGCAATAATAAAGTAACGGAGGAAATATTGATCAAGCATTAGTTTGTTTCTAAACTTAAGTAGTATATTAAATTTTATAATTTTGTTGTTACTATAAAAATATAAAATATTTAAAAATTATTTAGCCCAAAGCCCGTTAGTTAGGGCTAACAAGTTAACTGAATTAGCTCGCAAGCTCGTTAACCATCAATACAACTAAAATTTTAATATTTTATATATATTTATTACCCTTTATAACAAAATAAAATTTATTTGACTGATTTATGTTGGGTATATATTGATCAAGCATTAATTTGTTGTTACTATAATAATATATAGACAGGTTTTAGTTTTACACACACATATATACATACATACACAAATACATAAACATACACATGTATTGAAAAATGGACATAAGATCTCTTAAAAAAGCAGTTATATAATCCAACTACAGTAGAACCTCTATAAATTAATACAGTTGGGATCGGAAAAAATATTATATTAATTTTATACAGGTATTAATTAATTGATAAATTAATAATTTATTAATTTAAAGAGGTATTTTATATTCAACCAATTTAAAATTAATTACATCAAATTCTATGAATTTAAATTTAATTATATAGAGATATTAATGAGTATTCAATATTAGGAACTTGAATCTAATTATTCAATGTTTTAAAACTAGATTCATATGTATGTTCAATGTTCTAAAAGTAGATTCATACGTACAGTATGTTCAATGTTAAATAATTATGAAAGAATTACTATATATATAACAAAAAATTTGTAAAAACACACCAATGTTACGGTACAATTAGAGCCGGTTACGCGAAAAGAAGCAATAGAAGCGTCGAAAATTCTTCATAATTTTTTCATGCAGTCAGAGTATACCACACCAGAGCTTTTAAGTGCCGTGAAAAAAGTGAGAGATGAGATTCATTTTGATTTGAATTTCAATAGAAAACAATCAACACTAGAGTCATATTTTACTATGTTGTCTTAGTTATTTTTGTAATTTTCTAAGATTATTAATTTATGATGTTGATGGGACTCTTGATTTATAAAGGGTCTCAAAAAAATTATTATCTTATCGTTTATCGAAATTATTAATTTACGCTTGGGGCCCAAGTCGGGACCGGAAAAATATTAATTTTATAGAGGTTATTAATTTATCGAGTATTAATTTAAAGAGGTTACACTGTAAAGAGTAACTTTGGAAAGGGAAAAATGTTTGAAGATCAATGAAATGCAACAATATTTTCCATCAGAATAATTTGAATCACCATATGTCTCACTAATCACTATCGTGTCCAGGAACAGTTTCATCATCACACATCAAATAATTATTACTGATATCATCATCAATAATATTCTCGTCTGCAAGAGCTTCATCATCGTCACCATTAATAACATCATCATCATCAATAAATCATCTAATGTTCTTCTTTCTGTATTAGCATTATCCAACATAATAGTTTCAGGTTCGATATCATATCTTCGTAATGATGTATTCGACTCATCATCTTCTTCATGTACCTCCCACCGAGCATCATTGTAAACATTGTCACCATCAGAGTTATTACAGCAGTCTGCAACTTCATCTTCTTCTTTCTCTAGAGCATCCCAAACATTTCTATGCTGAATTCTGGACAACTTTCCAAGGATGTCCCAGTTTTGGATCATCAAGATAAAATACATTTTGATTATACATGGTGGGATCATTGAAATTATATTGATATGACAATATTTATGGAGAAAAATTAAGAATTTGTACATTGTATTTGTACATATATCATTTCCATTTATTGTATTCTCATATATACTCTTTCCACATTGTATTTGTACTTATATCATTTTCGGGTAATGGACTCATGGGTATCTGATTGGTTTCGGTAAATTTAGTTGTCTTGACTCTCCATAGTAATGGCAAAATTAAGAATTTCTTAATAAAAATAGAAATAATATTCTTAAATTTATTATTGTGATATTCTTGAAGATTATTACTTATTGTAAGATAAATGGCATAAGATTGTGGGTGAAGAAAAACATGATTTATATCTCAAATCAAAATATGAATCTTATATGAGAATATAATCCGTTGAGATCGTGTAAAATATGATATGATTCATAATTATACTAATAAACTCATATTTTAACCGAGTTTGTTGTAATATCCGCGATTTCGATTTCCGGTAATTTTCTTTTTTTTCGCGGGAGTCCGTTTTGACGACTTGCTTCTGACCGTTTCGTCATTATGAGAATATTTAATTCTGCACTTTTCGACTTCTGAGTTCGTTTCGGTGTCGTTTTGTTGAGTTCCGTGCATTTAGCGACTTTTCCGCACTTCAGTTCGATTCTTGCGAATCTCGTCCGAAACAATTATTTCGAGTTTCTTGTAAGTTCATTTAATGTTATTATTCATGTTGCGAGCTTTGGTTTTGTGTTTCGATCGTGTATCGTGTATTTCAGACGTTTTGGGCCATTTTTGTAATTTCCCAAAGTTTGGGGTAATTACTTCCGTTGTCGAATTTCGAGCATTCGGGTGGTCGGAATCGTGTGTTATCTTACTTCTCGGATTCGTCTTTGCGAGTACTTCGTAACCGTATCTTCGGTTCATATTCAGGTTTGGGTTTCGGGGTCGTCCGGGTCGTCGGAGTTGGCCACGGCCGAGTCATGGCCGGGCATCTTGGGGCCAGGCCACACCTGGCCGAGTTACGTACGTAAGTGTCCGGCAGTTACGGCCATAAGGCCTGTTACGTACGTAAGTCTTGGCCGGTAACTGTAACACCCCCAATCCGCTCAGAGATATTACACGCCGTAGAACCTTTCCTCAAGGATCTACCAGGCTGGTAACAACATTAAACATCTCGACAATGTGCTATGCTCCAAAACCTTAATGCAATACAGACATCCACCCCCCGAATACTCGGGGGTTAGAAAAACTCCACTGTTTTGCTAGTGTAAGTACAAAGTGCAACTACGAGTCATACAATTCACATTCCACGAATAACACTAACCAAGAATCCTCAAAAATCCAAACGTAACAAAAAGTACTTCCCGATGCAAGAGTTTGGGTAAAACATTCCAAAACCGAAATATCACAAATCAAGGGGAACAATTTATAAAACGGTTTAAAATGCCATCGAGAATTTCAATAGAAAACAATTTGGGATTTATTAAATCCTACTCTTTCCAAAACTCGAAATACGAAAGGGGTCACCACCCCGAAGGTTTACTTTCCGTAAAATGACATTTACCAAACCATTGGGATTTTAGCCCCAATTTCTCATCAACTCACAGTATAAGAGAATGATAACAAGGTTTGTTTCCAACATCAAAACTCCACAATTAAAGGATTTAACACATATAACAAAATACTCTAGTGCCATCCTAGCCAAGTAGGCCAAACGATCAACTTACCTCTTACACACTTAGTCGATGCATGCAATCATGAAAACCGTTCAAAAACACTCATTTCGAGAAATGCTAATAATCCAAATCACATTGTAAAATGCACCACAATTAACCGCAGACCCACAGCTTCGTGGACCCCTACCGAGACCCCGTCGGATCTAACCCATAGTAGTTAAAAGGAAGCTCGCGGTTCCACAGCTTCGTGGAGCCCTATCGAGACCCCGTCGGATCTAACCCGTAGTGAGCATACACACACACACGTTACTCATGCAATACTAATATGCTAAGAATGTAAGTTCATTAAGAATACTCACTAGAGATGGCCACTAATCCGACACCATTATCAAACTCTTTAAAACACAATAAGATTAAACAACAGGGGTATCATCAAAGCCTTCAACGTTCAAAATAATCAAATCATAATCAATTCCCAAAACACAACGTCACAAAACACACACGCATTTTGAAAGAGAGCCTTTAACGAGGCCAAACCAAAATCTTTTGAAACTTCATTTCAAACAACCAAACAAACACACTAAGACGATCACCGATCATCATATCCACAAAATAAGAAATGTATGAGCAAGGTACTTGCCTGGAATATTCACAACGCGGAGAATCGACCGAAGTGAGGAGACTCGAACCGACTACGAACCCGCCGACTCCGCCGAACGACAACCCGCGACAATAAACTACGAACGAAAACAATAACAATGAAAATGAATTCCAAAGTACGACCCAAGGTCGCTGAATTCAAAGAACAAACGACGAAAGTTCAAGTGTTTTCCCCAAAACGGCCAAGAACACGAATCGACCCAACAAAACATGAAAATGGAATTCCCAACCGAAATATGGATGTACAATCCATAGGATATGTCTAACAACATCATTTAACAACAATTGATTCATCAAAAACGGATGGAAAACGAAATCAAGAACAAATCCCCCAAAAAGTCGCCCGAAGGAAAATGAAGAATATAGCTTGATTCGGAAAAGAACAATGGATTAAATGATGTTAGACACAAGAATAATACTAAGATTAATCATACCTATCATGGATTAATCAACAATTCGGAAGGAATCGGACAAAAACACAAAAACCCCAAAATTCAAGAAACTAGGGTTCTAGGAAGAGATTACCTTGATTCGCTGGATCAAAGGATGATATAGGATGATCAATCAATGATATGAACTCAAGAACTTCATGGATTTGTTGTATGACAACATGTCTCCATGCCCAAGAAGTCTCCAGCCGCGGAAGAGGAAGAACGAAGTGAGAAAATGGTGAAAAACACGTCTGCCAGACCATATATACTGCCCAGCGACGCACGAGCAGGCACGCACGAGCGGTCGGTCGTGCGCTGGGTCTTGCGCGCCCACTGTCGGCAAACTGCCGGGACGCACGAGCAGTGGGCACGAGCACTCGCTCGTGCGTGTGCAGTCAGGGCCGCACGAGCGCCGGATCGTGCGCACAGCTCGTGCGCCACGCTCTTGCGCACCTGGCAGGTCCCTGCCGCACGTGGCTGGCCAGTGCCTAGCCGTCAAGACTCGACGACTCAAATTCCCGAAAACGTATGGAACGAACATGAAGGATAGTATAACATTCAAAACACGGGTGAAGCACTAAACGAAAACATGGTTCCGACAACCCGAAGGTTGAAAAGACGATACGAAGGCAAACATCCCAAAACTTTGAGAAATTACGAAAATGGCCTAAAACGCCCGAAAATCACGATACGTGATTGAATAACCAAACCAAAGTTCACAACACGTCTAACAAAGTTAAACGGACTTGCGGGAAACTCGAAACAGCAGTTTCGAACGACATTCGCAAGAATCGAACTCAAGTGCGGAAAAGTCGCCAAAAAGTACAGAACTCAACAAAACGACACCGAAACGAACTCGGATGACAAAAAGTACAGAATTAATCATTCTCGGAATGACGAAACGGTCATGGGCGAGTCGTCAAAATGGACTTTCCCCAAAAAAAGTAATTACTGACAATCGAAATTATGGGTATTACATACTACCCTCCTTAAAAGAAGTTTCGTCCCGAAACTTAAAACAAGTAGGGAGAAGCAATATCCCTCCAGGAAAACTCAACGACACACAAGAAACGTGTAACTTACGCCCATCGGCAAAACGTTACAAGCAACGCAAAGGAATATACGGCGTGAAAACACGCTCCACGATGGCTAACACAACGCCGGTAGAGACATAATAAAATCAACAAGTGATAAGCGTCATCAAACAGATAATACAATCGAGTCGATTATCCGAACAATCACAAAACATAACGAACGAAAATCAATATGATTGACCAACCCAACAGTACATCTATCAAAACGCGAGCCAATCGCTGAACAAATACGGAATTCCACCGCCCAAGGGTTGGAAGATCGAAAACGAGACTAATTTCCCGAACTTAAGGGAATTACGAATGAGCCTGAACGTTCAACAATCACGACACGAGATCAACAAAAACCGAACAATCAAATGATCGAGACAACAAAAATCGAATCATCATGTTCGAATCACGAAGAATAATAAAATTCAAACAACAACTCCCGGGTTCACGTCTCGGCTCGAGACAATATATGATCTGGTGAAAACAACAAGATGTGCATTCCCATAAGATCCACAGGAAAGGGAATAGCAATTGAAAAGTCACAACGACAAACGAGTTATTCCGAAACAATACCACACTCATCTGATCAACAAAAGCAAGGGGCAGAACAAGCTCAGAAAATGTCAACGAATATAAATGAGTCGACAGAGTCGAAAATACAGAAGTTCAAAATCTGATCCACTTCGAATATAAGAGTTAATAGAACCAAATGATGTCACTTCCGAACAAGGTTCACAAGATTCGAACCGAACTCGAAAAAGTCACAGCGATAACGAGATC
Source organism: Orobanche coerulescens (assembly GCA_033398695.1). NCBI lineage: Eukaryota > Viridiplantae > Streptophyta > Magnoliopsida > Lamiales > Orobanchaceae > Orobanche > Orobanche coerulescens. The sequence goes on along the minus strand of CM065809.1, from coordinate 58,167,476 downwards.
GATCCAAAACAAGATCACAGCTCGTTCGAACGATGAAACCGAAATACAGAACAAGTTCAGAAAGTATCAACGAACACGAGCGAGTTGAAAGAATGGAGAAAGAGAAAATACAGAAGTCAAAATAGTACGGGTATTACCTTCGACCTCGTCCACGAAATTCACAAAAATGGAAGCAAGGTAACAATACATTAAACAACCGACACATAACGGAATAATCACCGATGCACACGGTCATACCAAACCAAGCTATAACAGTTCACACATGCGTGATAACGCATAAATCACTACGGGGCGACAACATTCAATACCAACATCCCACCTCTCACAGAGGGCTAACACAACAAATGTGTGGAAAACGACTCAACGCTCACACCGCTAATTCGACTACAACTCATAGGGCCAACATCCTAACAATAACGCTAACATCACATATATATTCCTGGACCACAATTAGAAACGATAGGTTTTAAAAACAAAAACCACTTCCGAAAATAATTTGAAGACACTAGTTGATCTTGAGTATCATATATAAAAAGAAGTAGATAAAATGAGGACACTTTCTCTTAGTGAAAAATTTTCAGAATATTCGACCCTCGGGTCTAAGTAAAAGTGTTTCTAAAACAATGAAAATATCTCAAAACATTTTGGTCCTCGAGGTAGAAGAATTTTGAAACATAATGTGGCACCTTGGATGTACCACGAGAAAATAATTCATTTTAAAAGTATGTCTCGGAATTTAATTTTCTAAGATACTCAAGGTTTTCAAAATTTCAATAGGCCAGAATGCCCAAAACTCACAAAATCCTTTATCAAACCGTCATAAAACATTCAAGGCCAAAATGCCCAAACTCGATTTAGGGAGTCAGTTTTACGAAATAAAACTCAGTTTGCAAAATAGTGAAAGTTATTTTGAAAGAACTCACGCAGCGGATAAAATACAGTTCGAAAATACATTAGCAGCGACACCGCTCCTTATGTAAATAAAATATGAGAATCGAATACCCACATATCACGAAATCAAATTCCACAGAAGGATTCCATCACTAAATGATATAATCACGCAAGCAGCTCATGTCACACGAAGCACAACACAAAGAAGGGAGACTTACATCCACAGGTCGCACGAAGATGATGATCGCCCCACGATACTAATCACGACCAACAAACTCAGACGACGCGTCGCGACACGATTCAGTCAGACAAAATCTGACGAGACAAAAACTCAACAGACACCACTAAACCCGACAACCTAGGTTTCCACAACCTAATCTCAGATACCATTTATGTAACACCCCCAATCCGCTCAGGGCTATTACACGCCGTAGAACCTTTCCTCAAGGATCTACCAGGCTAGTAACAACATTAAACATCTCGACAATGCCTTTAAGGCTAAGATGACTCAGTAGACCGATTTGGTCTTTCAATAAATACATACAACTCAATCATAACACATGCCCACGCAGGGGTCAAGTACAACACACTCCCGTACAACGGGGAAAGAATATTACAGCGAAAAATAAAATACAACTAAACCAATACGACATCAACGGGTCCTCGTGTGATTAGTATCGTTCATCTTTCATCATCCTTCATGCCGACCCTGTGCTATGCTCCAAAACCTGAATGCAATACAGACATCCACCCCCCGAATACTCGGGGGTTAGCAAAACTCCACTGTTTTGCTAGTGCAAGTAAAAAGTGCAACTACGAGCCATACAATTCACATTCCACGAATAACACTAACCAGGAATCCTCAAAAATCAAAACATAACAAAAAGTACTTCCCGAGGCAAGAGTTTGGGTAAAACATTCCAAAACCGAAAGATCACAAATCAAGGGGAACAATTTATAAAACGGTTTAAAATGCCATCAAGAGTTTTAATAGAAAACAATTTGGGATTTATTGAATCCTACTCTTTCCAAAACTCGAAATACGAAAGGGGTCACCACCCCGAAGGTTTACTTTCCGTAAAATGACCTTTACCAAACCGTTGGGATTTTAGCCCCAATTTCTCATCAACTCATAGTATACGAGAACGATAACAAGGTTCATTTCCAACATCAAAACTCCACAATTAAAGGATTTAACACATATAACAAAATACTCTAGTGCCATCCTAGCCAAGTAGGCCAAACGAACAACTTACCTCTTACACACTTAGCGATGCATGTAATCATGAAAACCGTTCAAAAACACTCATTTCCAGAAACGCTAATAATCCAAATCACATTGTAAAATGCACCACAATTAACCGCGGACCTGTAACACCCTCAGATCGAACCGGGAATATTACATGCCGCAGACCCTCTCCGTGAGGATCCACCAGGCTAGACATCAAAACAACACATTAAATTACATACCGACGAATCAAAATAACGAACCAATAGACCGATTTGGTCTTTCATCACTGACATACAAATCGAAATACATAAACTCATCCAGACTCATACCCACGCAAGGGTAAAATACTTACAACAACGAACAATAAGACAGCGGAAAAGACAATACAATGGACTTCGACTAACTTAACCTAAAACTGGCCTTCGTGTGATTAGTATCATTCGTCTTTCATCATCCCTCGTACCGATCCTGTGACTTGCTCCCGAAAACCTGCATGTACCTGGACACAATACAGATATCCACCCCCCGATTACTCGGGGGTTAGCAAAACTCCACTGTTTCGCTAGTGCAAGTATAAAGTACAAAAACGAGCCATACAAAACACATTCCGAGAATACAACGAAAGACTTCCCGAGATATATTTAGTTAAAAATAGTTCAAGTCTTGAAAGTAAAACGAAGCAAGTAAGCACTTTGAAAACATTTCCAAATCTCGGGAGTTTTGAAAACATTAGAAATTGAAAAGTTCTTAATTCCTCGAAAGTCATTTAGGGTCACAGCCCCAAAGTTCATTTTTCCAAAATGCAAATCCATTAACAAAACACGGGGTCCACGACCCAACCATTCCGATCACAAAACACAGGGTCCACGACCCGATCATCCACTTCAATTCACTTACAAGGACACATTCACTACTACAAAAACAGCATTTAACAGCGGTTCTGGAGCGCTTTTAACAATGGTTGAACCATTGTTAAATGTCCCATTATTAAATTTAATGATTGTCTAAGAACCATTGTTAAAATTTTAATGATTGTTAACAACATTGTTAAAATTTAACAATGATTGTTAACAACCATTATTAAATTTATTTTTTTAAATAATTTGAAATTATTTTTTTAATATATTATTTTTTTAAAAAATATATATATTCCCGCCCAGTCCGCACCCGCCCAGCCAGTCCGCACCCGACCCGCCCGCCCGCCAACACGCACATAATATGTATAAATGTGCATTTCCGCTACTCACGGGATTCGAACCTCTAACCTCAATGAGATGGAGGTGGGTATCAAACCAGTGAGCCAAAGTCATTTGTTGTTCAAATATTGATTTCTATTATATAAGTATACAATAAACCATATATATATGTATATAAATATATATATATATATAAAATATATATATATATATATATATTATATGTATATGTTTGTTAATATTTTCAGAATTATTTTCAAAATATATTAATATTTATTATATTACACATTTAATAACTAATGATCAATATAAGTATACAATAAACCATATATATATATATGTATATATTATAATTTTTAATATATAATGTAATATAATTTTTAATATTAATATATAACAAAATATATTAATATTCAATATATTCCACATTTGATATAATATAATTCATAAAATAATATGTATATATTATAATTTTTAATATATAATGTAATATAATTTTTAATATTAATGTATAACAAAATATATTAATATTCAATATATTCAACATTTGATATAATAAAATTCATAAAATAATATGTATATATTATAATTTTTAATATATAATGTAATATAATTTTTAATATTAATATATAACAAAATATATTAATATTCAATATATTCCACATTTGATATAATATAATTCATAAAATAATATGTATATATTATAATTTTTAATATATAATGTAATATAATTTTTAATATTAATATATAACAAAATATATTAATATTCAATATATTCCACATTTGATATAATATAATTCATAAAATAATATGTATATATTATAATTTTTAATATATAATGTAATATAATTTTTAATATTAATATATAACAAAATATATTAATATTCAATATATTCTACATTTGATATAATATAATTCATAAAATAATATGTATATATTATAATTTTTAATATATAATGTAATATAATTTTTAATATTAATATATAACAAAATATATTAATATTCAATATATTCCACATTTGATATAATATAATTCATAAAATAATATGTATATATTATAATTTTTAATATATAATGTAATATAATTTTTAATATTAATATATAACAAAATATATTAATATTCAATATATTCCACATTTGATATAATATAATTCATAAAATAATATGTATGTATTATAATTTTTAATATATAATGTAATATAATTTTTAATATTAATATATAACAAAATATATTAATATTCAATATATTCCACATTTAATATAATATAATTCATAAAATAATATGTATATATTATAATTTTTAATATATAATGTAATATAATTTTTAATATTAATATATAACAAAACATATTAATATTCAATATATTCCACATTTGATATAATATAATTCATAAAATAATATGTATATATTATAATTTTTAATATATAGTGTAATATAATTTTTAATATTAATATATAGCAAAATATATTAATATTCAATATATTCCACATTTGATATAATATAATTCATAAAATAATATGTATGTATTATAATATTTAATATATAATGTAATATAATTTTTAATATTAATATATAACAAAATATATTAATAATCAATATATTGCACATTTAATATAATATAATTCATAAAATAATATGTATGTATTATAATTTTTAATATATAATGTAATATAATTTTTAATAATATATAACAAAATATCTTAATATTCAATATATTGCACATTTAACAATGGTTCTAGAAAGAACTGTTAAATGTACTGATTTAACAACGGTTCTTCAAGAACCATTTAAATGTACATGCTTTAACAACGGTTCTTCAAGAACCGGTTAAATGTGCAATTGCTGTGATTTTCCTATAACATTGTTAAAAGTGCAATTTAACAAATGTTCTTCTATAACCGTTAAATGTGCGGTGCGGTTTCGCGGAAAACCGCTGTTAAATTGCAATCGTTTCATTTTAACAGCGGTTTTTTTAGAACCGCTGTTAAAATGCCGCAGTTAAATGCTGTTTTTGTAGTAGTTATTACACATAACACATTATTCCTATGCCATTCTAGCCAAACACCAAGACCTCATATATAATGTATCTCGACCCCGAGCGCAAAGCATTGTGATCCTCCGGACATATCACAATTAATCATCAAAACATCAACACCAATATCACAGCAACCACACTTGGTAACCCGTGGCCGTACCCATTAGTATCGGCCCCCAGAGGCCCCGTCGGACCGTCCCCAGGTGGGAAACCACTTCCGCGGCCGTACCCATTAGTATCGCCCCCCAGAGGTCCCGTCGAACCGTCCCTAGGTGGAAGAACATCAACACACGCACCCAAGTCCACTTCCGTGGCCGTACCCATTAGTATCGGCCCCCAGAGGCCACATGCCATCCCCAGGTGGAAGAGCGACAACTCACAGATTACAAAATCAAAACTCTCAAAGGTCAAACACACAATATATATATAGTCGAGGTACCTTGCTAGAGTGGCCATATTATCCAACACGCACTCACGACCCAGAACTATATCAATTCACAAGGGGGGGGGGGGGGGGGCACAAGATCTCAACAGCACCGAACGACACAACCAATATCACAAAAACTCACATATTCATCCATAACCACGTGACTCCAAGCACATAATTTCACAAGAGAATTACACTGTGTAATATCCGGATTTATTACAGTGTATTTCATCTGTATTCAACCATGTATTATTTCGGATTGATGATTTTGATTATTGGAGTGTGATATTTAGTGCATTAATGTCATTATGCATAAGTATAGAAACATGTATAATTGCTCAAACAACCTTGTGATAGCGCACGCTAAGAATGTATCTTAACGCGCGCTATCGGGCCATTATTAGCGCACGCTATGCAGGTATGAGTAACGTGCGCTAAGGACTCAATTATTGAGCGGGGCAGCTGGCTCGTGCGCCAGCGGGACATGGGTCCGGATAAGATTCCCGCTGATGCACCCGGACAAAATCTGAAGTCAACCATTATTAGCGCACGCTAAGGGATGCTTAGTAGCGTGCGCTAACTTATCAATAATGCAGAAATTATAAATGGGACATCAACCGTGTTGGCTTGCATTTCTTTCGCACTTTCCTCAATCTTGAGAGTTCAGAGAGTTGTAGAAATACTCTTATACACTTAAGAACACATATTGTTGATATTTATACATTGGTTACCACGTGGAATGTTCATGGAAGTGGAATAGCACCTTGGAAGGGCATACAACCAACCGGAGTTGGATTCTACCTTACGGTTCAGTGATTTCGTCATTTTAAGGTATGTTCAATATATCTCCAGACTTAGAGTTGGATTCTAACGATTTGGATGATCATGTTAACAAGATATGGATTTTCATAGATGAATTATCCAAGTATATCATGTTTGGAATAGTGAGTTGTATAAGCACGGAATACCTTGATTATAATCATCATGATTCGAATCTTAGTACACCGAATATGTGAAGAGAAGCTTCTATCAATGGTTAACCGAATCTAATAGATGATTTCATAGTAATCTTGGACTAGACGTTAACATCCTTATTGTTAGATAAATCTAAAGGTTTGATCATGGAAGGATTTATCTAGTATATATAGGACGTTTATCAACTTGATAGGATAATATGGACTGATCTAGAGGTGTTGATATCAACCATTTAGTTTTTCGTATTATCTTATGAAGATTTGAAGTCGGAAAGGAATATGGTTTTATATTGGCATGCATATCCTTGAATCCGAAGTTGTCTTTATCCGTATAATCATTCATGAGGGTGTAGACATAGTATTCATGGTAGTAACATGAATTATCACGCAAGCTTTCGTTGTTTCAAACATGGCAAGAAGCAGTTCTTGCTCGTGATAAGCGCCATGCGAATAGCGCCGCGCTATGATATGCGATGTAACGTCGCTATCGGCGATTGTTAGCGTGCGCTACGTTTGGTACGTAACGTCGCTAGACCATCGGCGAGTCAACCCGGTCGGTGATCGCGACCATGCATCGTTAGCGTGCGCTAGGCTCTGTTGTTTGCGTGCGCTATTGGGCGAGCGTAACGCCACGCTACGAGTACTTAGCGTGCGCTAAGCTATTCGGGCGGTGCGGTTTATGAACTTTTGACCGTTAATCGAATTGTTTAACATTCATACGACGTGAGATAAATCCTATATCATTTCTTTTGTTAAGGTTTGGTCTCGTTACGTGATTGATTGAGGAGGACGACCTTGAGTGTTCATTTTCGTGGAAGTATTGTTATTGTCTTCAAGTCGAGGCAAGTACCTTAATTGTTTTATGTATTGTTGTTATACATATTGTCGTGCATGTATGTCGTTATTGTGTGTCCACCTCGTGTTGGTCCGACGGGATCATCGGGGATCTATGCTAGCGTCATACTGGATCATCGGACGGGTTTTCCACCACGGGTTGGTCCAGCGGGATCATCGTGGGTTCTAGGCGATGAACTTTGGATCGATGGAATTACCATGTGTATGTATTGATATCATGTTGTGATTATCGGTAGTAAATGTTATGTTTGAGATTCTCGTAGGAGAAGAGTCGTTGGTATTTTGACTTTTACGTAATCATTGTTATTCACCTTGATATATGAAAAATAAGCTATGGTACTTGTACTAGCATCGTTGTGCTAACCCCTTCGGGGTGAACATTTTGTTTGTGTTCGGGATCCAGGAGAGTGGGAAACAACCACTGAACAGTATGACGACGAGGGTGCCGAGTGATGTCCCGGCGGGTTTATTTATCATTGTTTATTCGTTATTTCAATAAGTACTCGAGTACGCAGTCGTTTGTGATGATTTGAATTTGGTGATGTAATATTGAGTTCTGTTGGACAATTGTACTATTTCTGTATTTTGGTCAGAACTAATGTACTGAAATTCCGTTATTTCCATTCGTCAGTACCTTTTTATACTTGTTCAATTCTTCAGCCTTGTAAATCCTTATGTAAAGGATTTACGGCGCTGTAATATTCCCAAATATATTGGGGGTGTTACAGAATATGGTATCGGAGCTAAGATTATGGATATCTTGGCCGTTGGGTTAAAATAGGGGTCATTTATGTCTTTTGGGGTAACCGGCCGTGAATGACATCACTGCACTGCATACGTCTTCATGCGAACAGTGGTTGTAAGTTCCTAAACTCTATCTCGTTCCTTGCATATCGTATTTCTTTATACTCGGATATTAGAACGATGTTGTTTTCTGTATATTGAGTATTTATGCTTACAGTATGTTGAGAGGCGGACGTGGACGTGGTCGCGGTCGTGGGACGCGACGAAGAAATGCCGAAAGGAGGCGTCGCCTTCTAACCGAGCCGATCATAGCTCGCGAGCCGCAGAATCTATTAATAATGAACCGGATCTGCTGTGCAGAGATCCTTCGTCAAGTGGTGAACCAGATGACTCGGTTCGCCTGTGTCGTGGACCGAATGCAAGTGGCGGTGGGACTACGGTAGGGAGAGAGACAACAAGGGATCCCGGATATGGGAAATCGAGGTGACCGGTGGTCGCAAGAAGTGGCAAAGATGCAACCACCCAAATTCGACGGTATTTCGAGACTCCCACACAGGATCATTGGTTAAAGGAGCTGGAGAAAATCTTTGCGGAATCAAGCGCCCGGATGATGGAAAGCCTCTATCGCTCAATATTTTACGATAGGAAGCGTCCGAATGGTGGGAAGCCATCCGGCTGTAGACCATGGCGCCCGATTGGACGAGTTTAGAATGATGATGGAAGCTCGATTGCCCTCGTCCTATGAGGGAAGCCAAAGTTCGGGAGTTTTTCTCCGCTCGGCCTTCCGATGTGCCGGTATCCTGTGCGATCAAGACGTTTAACCAACAGGTGGCATTTGTTCGACATCCGGTCGAGCAGATGCGTAAATGATGATCCATTTCGATATGAGAATGAAACCGAGAAGTTCGAGGTACATGTCGGATTTGAATGTACCACACTCGCCAATACCGGGATAAGGCGTTGGCATATGAGATCAAGGAAGCGGCCATGGAGAAATTTGCGAAACCAAGAAAGCAGAAAGTCTCTGGTACTTTTACGAGCACAAGAAGCAGTGGGGCCCGTAAGGCCCGGTCATCCTTTCACTCTTTCAGAAACCTCCGCTTTTGACTAGGAGCGGAAAGAACTTGGGCGACATCAACTTTTACCGATGTTACCAGAAATGCTTTAAGCTGCGCCAGACGGGGCACTATCGGCAATTGCCCCCTTCTGCCGTGATTTGTTTTGATTGTGGACGAGAGGGACATCGGGCGGTGTTTTGTGAAGAGGCCGCAAAGTCTTTTAGAGCCCGTACACCACGGCCCGATCGAAGGAGACCAGTATTCCACGACGCGGCAAAGTGTTCGAGATGCCTCGGAATTTTGGCGCGGGCGAGGCAGAGGACAATGGGACCGAAAGGAACATCGAGTGCGGATCTGCTCCACCACGTGCATGCGAGATGAGGAGGACAGACGATCGGTGATCTTCTTTGTCGCATCAGTCTTGTCGAGATCCTTTCCCGGCCGATTAGCGTTTTATTCGATACAGAGCTACACATTCTTTCATATCTTTGTCTTGTGTAAATCGTTTGAATATTTCCGGTTTTCATGCTTGTGAACCTTATGTTGTTGGTTTACCGAGTGGAGAGAGGATTGTCGGAAATTTAGAAACTAGAAATTTCCTGTATCATTTGGAGGCGAGTGGCTCTCAAATCGATCATGATAGAAATGCAAGGAGATGACACGATACTCGGAGACGATTGGCTTAATCGGTGCAGAGCAATTGTAAATTACCGAAGGAGGAATATCTCACCTGTCGCCGACGATGGTTCCGAGATTCTGTTTGAGGGATGGAAACGGGAAGCTCGGGAAAGTTGATCAAGGCGATGAAAGTCACAAATTGTTGAAACAAGGTCAGATGCTTGGTGCTACGCAATGAAGAAAGAAGAAGAAATTGTGGAACTTTCATCCATTCTGTTGTGAGCGAATTTCCGGATGTGTTTCTGACGAATTACTGGACTACCTCCACGAAGGGATGTGGAATTTACTATTGAACTGGAACACGGGCGACACCAATTTCTAAGGCGCCGTATCGTATGGCACCTCTTGAGATGTACGAACCGAAGAAGCGGTGGAGGAGTTCTTGGACAAGGGCTATATTCAGCCAAGCGTTTCACCACAGGAGCGCCGATTCTTTTGTCCGAAAGAAGGATGGATCGCTCATTGTGTATTGACTATCGAGAGTGAACAAGATGACGATTAAGAACAAGTATCCGTTGCCACGGATTGATGATCTATTTGACCGATTGCAAGGGGGCAACAAGATTTTCTAAAATTGATCCGAGATCGGGATACCATCGGTGAGGATTAAGGAGTCCGATGTTCGAAATCAGCGTTGAACTCGCTACGGACATTATGAGTTTGTAGTGATGCCGTTTGGTCTCACTAACGCACTGCGGTATTTATGCAATTGATGAACCGTGTGTTCATTGAATTTTGGACAAATTTGTGGTCGTATTTATTGATGACATTCTAGTGTATTCTAAGAGTCCTAAGAACATGCGCGGCATTTGCGGATTGTATTGGAGCTTTTGAGAAACGAGCAATTGTACGCCAAACTATCTAAGTGTGAATTTTGGCTAAAAGAAGTAATGTTCCTCGGCCATGTGGTGTCGGCTAGGGAGTCCGTGGATCCTCGGAAGATCGAGGCAATATTGGATTGGAAGCCTCAAAGAACGTGAAAGAGGTCCGAAGCTTCTTAGGACTTGCGGGATACTATCGTCGATTCGTGGAAGGGTTTTCTAAAATCTCCCGCCCACTTACTCGACTCCTTGTAAAACTCAAAAGTTTGAGTGGAATGAATTGTGTCGATTAGCTTTGATGAATTGAAGAAGAGATTGACGACGGCACCGATTCTATCACTTCCACAGGAACCGAGGGATTCATAGTTTACATGATGCTTGAACCAAGGACTTGGGTGCGTGTTGATGCGTAATGATAAGGTGATCGCTTATGCATCGCGACAATGAAACCTTATGAAGTGAATTACCCGACACATGATTTGGAACTAGCAAGGTGGTTTTGCCTTGAAGATTTGGAGGCATTATGCATGCGGGACTCACCGCGGATCTTTACGGATCATAAGAGTCTCAAGTACATATTGATCGAAAGAGTTGAATATGCGGCAAAGAAGATGGTTGGGCGATTAAGGACTATGACTTGGAGATTTTATATCATCCGAGCAAAGCGAATGTAGTGGCCGATGCACTTAGCCGCAAGCCTGTCTCTATTCGGATCTTTGGAGACACCGACCTCCCAACTTAGCCTTCACGAGAAATGATTCGTGAAGGGATTGAAGTATGGTTACAGAGAGTCGGGGACAATCGTGCGTGATGGAGATAACCGTCATTAACCGAAGAAATCAAATCTAGACAGCGAGATGACCCTCGATGATTGATTGCATGACGAAGTGATCAAAGGAAAGGCCCCGATTCATAATTCATGACGATGGAGTTTTGAGATTTCGGGACCGACTCTGCGTTCCCGATGTTGATGTTAAAGCAGACGATTATGAAGGAGGCTCATAGTTCGCCCTATTCCATCCACGGGCACCGATAAAATGTATAAGGACTTGAAGCAGAATTTCGGTGGGGCAACATGAAGAAAGACGTAGCGGACTATGTTTGAAATGCTTGACTTGTCGGCGGAGTTAAGATCGAGCATCAACGGCTCTTTGGAATGTTGAAGCCGCTCCCGATCCCCGAATGGAAGTGGGAGGACATATCAATGGACTTTATCACTAATATGCCGAAAACCGGGACAGAATGAACATGATTTGGGTGATAGTTGATCGTTTAACCAAATCGGCTCATTTTCTAGGCATTAAGGATACGTGGGGACCAGAGAGGTTGCACGAGTCTTTATTTGAGAGATAGTTCGATTGCATGGTACGCCGAAGACCATTGTTTCGATCGAGATGGCCGTTTGTGTCTCACTTTTGGAAGGCGATTCATAAGGCCTTGGGGACCGAATTGAACTTCAAGATCTGACTTATCACCCATGATCGATGGACAATCCGAGAGAACTATACAAACGGTGGAAGATATGCTAAGGGCACATGCCTTAGATTGGTCAAACGATTGGGAAGTTCATCTACCATTGATTGAATTTACTTACAACAATAGTTGGCATGCTTCCATTAAGATGGCACCGTTTGAGGCATTATACGAAAGGAGATGCAGATCGCCCTTATGTTGGGACGATTCATCGGACTTGATCGGAACAGAACTGAGTTGATCGAGCGGACTCGAGAGAAGATAGCCTTGATTCGTGAAAAGGCCGTTGGCGCCCAGTCGCGAAATCCTATGCGGACGTCGCCGCCGCCCATTGGAGTTCGATCTGAGATCACGTACTTTTGAAGGTTTCTCCTACCCGGGAATCTTTCGTTTCGGTAGGAAAGGTAAGCCGAGTCCGAGATATATCGGACCATTTGAGATCCTCGAGAGAGTTGGGGAGTTGGCCTCTGATTAGCATTACCGCCGTCATTGTGCCATGTTCATAACGTGTTCCACGTATCCCATTGCGGAGATATATACGGATCCCAGTCATATCATCGATTTCGGCGAGATCGAAGTCGAACAGAATGGGACGTTTGAAGAAAGACCAGTCAAGATACTCGAGAGTCGAGTTAAGCAACTGAGGAACAAGTCAATCGTTTTGGTCAAAGTTCAGTGGTCATGTCATGGAACGGAAGAAGCCACTTGGGAAACAGAAGCTGATATGAAGTCTAGATATCCCGAGTTATTTTCGTCTTGAGTTTCGGGACGAAACTCCTTTTTAGTAGGAGAGTATGTAATATCCGGATTTATTACAGTGTATTTCATCTGTATTCAACCATGTATTATTTCGGATTGATGATTTTGATTATTGGAGTGTGATATTTAGTGCATTAATGTCATTATGCATAAGTATAGAAACATGTATAATTGCTCAAACAACCTTGTGATAGCGCACGCTAAGAATGTATCTTATCGCGCGCTATCGGGCCATTATTAGCGCACGCTATGCAGGTATGAGTAACGTGCGCTAAGGACTCAATTATTGGCGAGGCGGTGGCTCGTGCGCCCGGTGGACATGGGTCCGGATAAGATTCCTACCGACGCACCCGGACTAAATCTGATGTCAACCATTTTTAGCGCACGCTAAGGGATGATTAGTAGCGTGCGCTAACTTATCAATAATGCTGAAATTATAAATGGGACATCAACCGTGTTGGCTTGCATTTCTTTCGCACTTTCCTCAATCTTGAGAGTTCAGAGAGTTGTAGAAATACTCTTATACACTTAAGAACACATATTGTTGATATTTATACATTGGTTACCACGTGGAATGTTCATGGAAGTGGAATAGCACCTTGGAAGGGCATACAACCAACCGGAGTTGGATTCTACCTTACGGTTGATGATTTCGTCATTTTAAGGTATGTTCAATATATCTCCAGACTTAGAGTTGGATTCTAACGATTTGGATGATCATGTTAACAAGATATGGATTTTCATAGATGAATTATCCAAGTATATCATGTTTGGAATAGTGAGTTGTATAAGCCTGGAATACCTTGATTATAATCATCATGATTCGAATCTTAGTACACTGAATATGTGAAGAGAAGCTTCTATCAATGGTTAACCGAATCTAATAGATGATTTCATAGTAATCTTGGACTAGACGTTAACATCCTTATTGTTAGATAAATCTAAAGGTTTGATCATGGAAGGATTTATCTAGTATATATAGGACGTTTATCAACTTGATAGGATAATATGGACTGATATAGAGGTGTTGATATCAACCATTTAGTTTTTCGTATTATCGTATGAAGATTTGAAGTCGGAAAGGAATATGGTTTTATATTGGCATGCATATCCTTGAATCCAAGTTGTCTTTATCCGTATAATCATTCATGAGGGTGTAGACATAGTATTCATGGTAGTAACATGAATTATCACGCAAGCTTTCGTTGTTTCAAACATGGCAAGAACGATTCTTGCTCGTGATAGCGCCATGCGAATAGCGCACGCTATGATATGCGATGTAACGTGCGCTATCGGCGATTGTTAGCGTGCGCTACGCTTGGTACGTAACGTCGCTAGACCATCAGCGAGTCAACCGGCCGGTCGGTGAGGTAATCGACCATGCATCGTTAGCGTGCGCTAGGCTCGTTGTTTGCGTGCGCTATTGATGCAGGCGCACGCGCTACGAGTACTTAGCGTGCGCTAAGCTATTCGGGCGGTGCGGTTTATGAACTTTTGACCGTTAATCGAATTGTTTAACATTCATACGACGTGAGATAAATCCTATATCATTTCTTTTGTTAAGGTTTGGTCTCGTTCGTGATTGATTGAGGAGGACGACCTTGAGTGTTCATTTTCGTGGAAGTATTGTTATTGTCTTCAAGTCGAGGCAAGTACCTTAATTGTTTTATGTATTGTTGTTATACATATTGTCGTGCATGTATGTCGTTATTGTGTGTCCACCTCGTGTTGGTCCGACGGGATCATCGGGGATCTATGCTAGCGTCTACTGGATCATCGGACGGGTTTTCCACCACGGGTTGGTCAGCGGGATCATCGTGGGTTCTAGGCAGTGAACGCTGGATCGATGGAATTACCATGTGTATGTATTGATATCATGTTGTGATTATCAGTTGTATATGTTATGTTTGAGATTCTCGTAGGAGAAGACTCGTTGGTATTTTGTCGTTTACGTTATCATTGTTATTCACCGTGAGATATGAATAATATGCTATGGTACTTGTACTAGCATCGTTGTGCTAACCCCTTCGGGGGTGAACATTTTGTTTGTGTTCAGGATCCAGGAGAGCTGGGAAACAACCACTGGAACAGTATGACGACGAGGGTGCCGAGTGATGTCCCGACCGGGTTTATTTATCTGTTGTTTATTCGTTATTTCAATAAGTACTCGAGTACGCAGTCGTTTGTGATGATTTGAATTTGGTGATGTAATATTGAGTTCTGTTGGACAATTGTACTATTTCTGTATTTTGGTCAGAACTAATGTACTGAAATTCCGTTATTTCCATTCGTCAGTACCTTTTTATACTTGTTCAATTCTTCAGCCTTGTAAATCCTTATGTAAAGGATTTACGGCGCTGTAATATTCCCAAATATATTGGGGGTGTTACACACTGTACATTTACCGACGCCATAATCATACCTAATGACATCACACGAAAGTAAGGTGATCTTATACTCGTCACTAGCACACATATCCAACTAAGCATATTAATTCCCGACACACACGGTTCACCTTTACGAAAACCATGATGGTAAATATACCGATTCTTTTGAAAAATGGTTATAGATATTTATTTAGCACATATCGACACTTAGCAACCATTATATCCACAAAACACGTAATGTATGGGCAAGATACTTGCCTCGAATAAGAACAACGCGGAGAATCGATCGAAGAAGGTTGGCACGAACCGACTACGAACCCGCCGACTCCACCGAACGCCAACACACGATAATAAACTATGAATGACAAGAACAACAATGAAATGAATTCCATAACACGACTCAAAGACGTTGAATTCAAAGAACGAATGACGAAAGTTTAAGTGTTTACCCCAAAACGGCCAAGAACACGATTCGTCCCGACAAAACACGAAAACGGAATTCCAAGTTGAAATATGGATATACAATCCATAGAATGTGTTTAACAACATCATTTAACCACAATATATCCATAAAAAACGGATGAAAAACGAGATCGAGAACAAATCCCCCAAAAAGTCGATTCGAAGAAAATCAAGAAATACATTTCGATTCGACGAAGAACAATGGATTAAATGATGTTAAACACAAGAATACTACCAAGATTAATCATACCCATCATGAATTAATCAACAATACGGAACGAATCGGACAAAAATGCAAAAAACCCCAAATTCACGAAATTAGGGTTCTAAGGAGAGATTACCTTGATTCGCTGGATCAAAGGTTGATAACGGATGATTGATCAATGATATAACCTCAAGAACTTCATGGATTTGTTGTTAAACAACATGGCTCCATGATAAGCACACCCTCAGCCGCGGAAGAGAAGGAGAAGAAGGAGAAAAATGGCCAAAAACCCGTCTGCAGGGCCTTATATAGGCTGTCTGCCGGCCGAGTTACGTGCGTAACCGGCCAAGGGCTTACGTGCGTAATCGCCATGGTGAGACGCGCCAAAATGCGGCATCCTTACGTACGTAATCGACCAAGGGTTACGTGACGTAACCGGCATTACGTCGAATCGCCGAGCGGTAATGCACGTAACTCGGCGATCTTGGCCAGGCCCGCCCGGCCATGACTCGGTCGGGGCCAACTCCGACGGCCCGAACGACCCCGAAACCCGAACCTGAATACGAATCGAAGATACGGTTACGAAGTACTCGCAAAGACGAATTCGAGCACTAAAAGAACACACGATTCCGACCACCCGAAGGCTAGAAATTCGACAACGGAAAGTAATTACCCCAAACTTTGGGAAATTACGAAAATGGCCCAAAACGTCCGAAATACACGATACATGATCGAAACACCAAACCGAAGTTCACAACATGTCTAACAAAGTTAAACGGACTTATGGGAAACTCGAAATAGCAGTTTCGAATGAGATTCGCAAGAATCGAACTCAAGTGCGGAAAAGTCTCTAAAAAGCACGGAACTCAACAAAACGACACCGAAACGAACTCGGATGTCAAAAAGTGTAGAATTAATCATTCCCAGAATGACGAAATGGTCATGAGTGAGTCGTCAAAACGGACTTCCGCCGAAAAAAAAGAAATTACCGGAAATCGAAATTACGGGTATTACATTCTACCCTCCTTAAAAGAAGTTTCGTCCCGAAACTTAAAATAAGTAGGGAGAAGCAATATCCCCTGGCAGGAAAACTCGACGAGATACACAAAAACCGAAAACTCGCGCCCGACGGCGAAAAGCTGCAAGAAACGCAAAGAGACATACGGCGTGAAAATACGCTCCACGACGACTAACACAACGCCACCGGTAGAGACATAATAAAATCAAAAAGTGACAAGCGTCATGAAACAGACAATACAATCGAGTCGATTATCCGGACAATCACAAAACACAATGAACGAAAATCAATAGGATTGACTAACCCAACGGTACATCAATCAAAACGCGAGCTAATCGCTGAACCAATACGGAATTCCACCGCGCAAGGGTTGGAAGATTGAAAACGAGACTAACTTCCCGAACTTAAGGGAATTACGAAGGTGCCTGAATGCTCAACAATCACGAAACGATAACAAAAACCGAAAAAACAAACGACCGAGACAACAAATATCGAACAATCATGTCCGAAACACGAAGGATAATAAAATTCAAACAACAACTCCCAGAATGATCTGGTGAGAGAAACAAGACATGCATTCCCATAAGATCCACAGGAAAGGGAATAGCGATTGAAAAGTCACAACGATAAATGAGTTATTCCGAAACAATACCACCCTCATTCGATCAATAAAAGCAACGGATAGGGAAAGTTCAGAAAATGTCAACGAACATAAACGAGTCGATAGAGTCGAAAATACAGAAATTCAAAATCCGATCCACGTCGAATAGAAGAGTTAATAGAACCAAATGATGTCACTTCCGAACAAGGTTCACAAGAATCTAACCGAACTCCAAAAAGTCACAGCGATAACTAGATCGACCCACAACAAGATCACAGCTCGTTCGGACGATGAAACCGAAATACATAACAAGTTCATAAAGTATCAACGAACATGAGCGAATCGATAGACTAGAGAAAGAGAAAATACAGAAGTCAAAATAGTACGGGTATTACCCCCGACCTCATCCACGAAATTCACAAAAACAGGAGCAAGGTAACAAGACATTAAACAACCGACACATAACGGAACGATTACCGATGCACACGGCCATACCAAACCAAGCTCTAACAGCTCGCACACGCGCGACAACGGAGAAATCACCACGAGGCGACAATATTCAACACCAACATCCCACCTCTCACAGAGGGCTAACACGACAAATGTGTGGAAAACGACTCAACGCTCACGCCGCTAATTCGATCATACTCGGGAGCAAACATCATAATGAGAACGCGAACATCATATATATATACCCAACCCTCAAACAGGAATGGATAGGTTTTAAAACTGAAAACCTCATTTTGAAAATAATTTAGAAGAACACCGGTTGATCTTGAGTATCACCTTTCAAAAAAAAAAAAAATACAAACGTGGAACATCGTTATCGAGACTTTGAAAACCATCATGCGCTTGGTAAAAATGAGGACATCTTCTTTTAGCGAAAGACTTTCAGAAAATTCGACCCTCGGATCTAAATAAAAGTGTTTCTAAAACATTGAAAATATCCCAAAGTATTTTGGTCCTCGAAGTAGAAAATTTTTGAATATATTGTGGCACCTTGGATGTACCACAAGAAAATAACTCATTTGAAAAGTATGTCTCGAAATTTATTTTTCTAAGATACTCAAGGTTTTCAAAAATTGAATAGGCCAGAATGCCCAAAACTCACACATATCGACGTTCACTAAAACAACTCCTAGTACACGCATCAAAACGTTTAAAATCAAGACAATACGTGTCTTTAAATGGAAACAAATGATAAAATACTACATTCAGAACAAAACCACTGACCCCATTCGAGGCCTCTAAGGACCCTACCGCACTGGCTAGTGAACAAGTCGAATGCGTATAAGCACAAAGCTTCCACAAGAGAATTTGTAAAACGTGCAAATCGATTCGAAAATCATCAGCAACGGACAAAAACAACAATAAAAAGACATCACAAGCGACGACACTCCTCGTATAAATCAAATACGAGAGTCGACTAAATACATATCGTGAAATCAAAATCCACATCAGAATTCCATCACTTAACAAATAATCATAAAAATAGCTCGTGTCACACGAGGCACAACACAGAGAAAGGAGACTTACATCCACAGGTCGCACGAAGATGATGGCTGCACCCTGATACTAATCACGGCCGACATTCCAAACGACGCATCGCGACACGACACAGTTAGACAAAATCTGACAATACAAGACTAAACAATACATAACTCGACCCGACAGCCTAGGTTTCATCAACCTAAGCTCCGATACCATAAATGTAACACCCCCAGATCGAACCGGAATATTACATGCCGCAGACCCTCTCCGTGAGGATCCACCAGGCTAGACATCAAAACAACACATTACATTACATACCGACGAATCAAAATAACGAACCAATAGACCGATTTGGTCTTTCATCACTGACTTACAAATCGAAATACATAAACTCATCCAGACTCATACCCACGCAAGGGTAAAATACTTACAACAACGAACAATAAGACAGCGGAAAAGACAATACAATGGACTTCGACTAACTTAACCCAAAACTGGCCATCGTGTGATTAGTATTATTCGTCTTTCATCATCCCTCGTACCGATCCTGTGACTTGCTCCCGAAAACCTGCATGTACCTGGACACAATACAGATATCCACCCCCCGATTACTCGGGGGTTAGCAAAACTCCACTGTTTTGCTAGTGCAAGTATAAAGTGCAAAAACGAGCCATACAAAACACATTCCGAGAATACAACGAAAGACTTCCCGAGATATATTTAGTTAAAAATAGTTCAAGTCTTGAAAGTAGAAACGAAGCAAGTAAGCACTTTGAAAACATTTCCAAATCTCGGGAGTTTTGAAAACATTAGAAATTGAAAAGTTCTTAATTCCTCGAAAGTCATTTAGGGTCACAGCCCCAAAGTTCATTTTTCCAAAATGCAAATCCGTTAACAAAACACGGGGTCCACGACCCAACCATTCCGGTCACAAAACACAGGGTCCACGACCCGATCATCCACTTCAATTCACTTACAAGGACACATTACACATAACACATTATTCCTATGCCATTCTAGCCAAACACCAAGACCTCATATATAATGTATCTCGACCCCGACCGCAAAGCATTGTGATACTCCGGACATATCACAATTAATCATCAAAACATCAACACCAATATCACAGCAACCACACTTGGTAACCCGTGGTCGTACCCATTATTATCGGCCCCCAGAGGCCCCGTCGGACCGTCCCCAGGTGGGAAACCACTTCCGCGGCCGTACCCATTAGTATCGGCCCCCAGAGGTCCCGTCGAACCATCCCCAGGTGGAAGAACATCAACACACGCACCCAAGTCCATTTCCGTGGCCGTACCCATTAGTATCGGCCCCCAGAGGCCACATGCCATCCCCAGGTGGAAGAGCGACAACTCACAGATTACAAAATCAAAACTCTCAAAGGTCAAACACACAATATATATAGTTGAGGTACCTTGCTAGAATGGCCATATTATCCAACACGTACTCACGACCCAGAACTATATCAATTCACAAGGGGGGGCACAAGATCTCAACAGCACCGAACGACACAACCAATATCACAAAAACTCACATATTCATCCATAACCACGTGACTCCAAGCACATAATTTGACAAGATCACTGTACATTTACCGACGCCATAATCATACATAATGACATCACACGAAAGTAAGGTGATCCTATACTCGTCACTAGCACACATATCCAACTAAGCATATTAATTCCCGACACACACGGTTCACCTTTACGAAAACCATGATGGTAAATATACCGATTCTTTTGAAAAATGGTTATAGATATTTATTTAGCACATATCGACACTTAGCAACCATTATATCCACAAAACACGTAATGTATGGGCAAGATACTTGCCTCGAATAAGAACAACACGGAGAATCGATCGAAGAAGGTTGGCACGAACCGACTACGAACCCGCCGACTCCACCGAACGCCAACACGCGATAATAAACTACGAATGACAAGAACAACAATGAAATGAATTCCATAACACGACTCAAAGTCGTTGAATTCAAAGAACGAATGACGAAAGTTTAAGTGTTTACCCCAAAACGGCCAAGAACACGATTCATCCCGACAAAACACGAAAATGGAATTCCAAGTTGAAATATGGATATGCAATCCATAGAATGTGCTTAACAACATCATTTAACCACAATAGATCCATCAAAAATGGATGAAAAACGAGATCGAGAACAAATCTCCCAAAAAGTCGATTCGAAGGAAATCAAGAAATACACTTCGATTCGACGAAGAACAATGGATTAAATGATGTTAAACACAAGAATACTACCAAGATTAATCATACCCATCATGAATTAATCAACAACACGGAACGAATCGGACAAAAATGCAAAAAACCCCAAATTCACGAAATTAGGGTTCTAAGGAGAGATTACCTTGATTCGCTGGATCAAAGGTTGATAACGGATGATTGATCAATGATATAACCTCAAGAACTTCATGGATTTATTGTTAAACAACATGGCTCCATGATAAGCACACCCTCAGCCGCGGAAGAGAAGGAGAAGAAGGAGAAAAATGGCCAAAAACCCGTCTGCAGGGCCTTATATAGTCGTCACGGCCGAGTTACGTCGTAATCGCCAAGGGCTTACGACGAATCGCCATGGCTGAGACGCTGCCCAAAAATGCCGGCATCCTTACGTACGTAACCGGACAAGGGTTACGTACGTAACTGGCATTACGTATGTAACTGCCGAGCGGTACCGTACGTAACTCGGCCAGTGCCGGCCTGGGCCAGACTGCCCGGCCATGACTCGGCCGGGGCCAACTCCGACGGCCCGAACCACCCCGAAAGCCGAACCTGAATACGAATCGAAGATATGGTTACGAAGTACTCGCAAAGACGAATTCGAGCACTAAGAGAACACACAATTCCGACCACCCGAAGGCTAGAAATTCGACAACGGAAAGTAATTACCCCAAACTTTGGGAAATTACGAAAGTGGCCCAAAACGTCCGAAATACACGATACATGATCGAAACACCAAACTGAAGTTCACAACACGTCTAACAAAGTTAAACGGACTTATGGGAAACTCGAAACAGCAGTTTTGAACGAGATTCGCAAGAATCGAACTCAAGTGCGGAAAAGTCTCTAAAAAGCACGGAACTCAACAAAACCACACCGAAACGAACTCGGATGTCAAAAAGTGTAGAATTAATCATTCCCATAATGACGAAACGGTCATGAGCGAGTCGTCAAAACGGACTTCCGCCAAAAAAAAGAAATTACCGGAAATCGAAATTACGGGTATTAGAGGACCCACAGCTTCGTGGACCCCTACCGAGACTCCATCGGATCTAACCCATAGTGGTTAAAAGCAAGCTCGCGGTTCCACAGCTTCGTGGAGCCCTACCGAGACCCCTTCGGATCTAACCCGTAGTGAGCATACACACACACACACACGTTACTCATGCAATACTAATATGCTAAGAATGTAAGTTCATTAAGAATACTCACTAGAGATGGCCACTAATCCGACACCATTATCAAAATCTTCAAAACACAATAAGATTAAACACGAAATACACGATTTCATAACTTAAAACAACAGGGGTATCATCAAAGCCTTCAACGTTCAAAATAATCAAATCATAATCAATTCCCAAAACACACCGTTCACAAAACACACACGCATTTTGAAAGAGAGCCTTTAACGAGGCCAAACCGAAATCTTTTGAAACTTCATGTCAAACAACCAAACAAACACACTAACACGATCACCGGTCATCATATCCACAAAATAAAAAATATATGAGCAAGGTACTTGCCTGGAATATTCACAACGCGGAGAATCGACCGAAGTGAGGAGACTCGAACCGACTACGAACCCGCCGACGTCGCCGAACGACAACCCGCGACAATAAACTACGAACGAAAACAATAACAACGAAAATGAATTCCAAAGTACGACCCAAGGTTGCTGAATTCAAAGAACAAACGACGAAAGTTCAAGTGTTTTCCCCAAAACGGCCAAGAACACGAATCGACCCAACAAAACATGAAAATGGAATTCCCAACTGAAATATGGATGTACAATTCATAGGATATGTCTAACAACATCATTTAACAACAATCGATTCATCAAAAATGGATGAAAAACGAAATCAAGAACAAGTCCCCCGAAAAGTCGCCCGAAGGAAAATCAAGAATATACCTTGATTCGGCGAAGAACAATGGATTAAATGATGTTAGACACAAGAATAATACTAAGATTAATCATACCCATCATGGATTAATCAACAATTCGGAAGTAATCGAACAAAAAGCAAAAAACCCCAAAATTCAAGAAACTAGGGTTCTAAAAAGAGATTACCTTGACTCGTTGGATCAAAGGATGATATAGGATGATCAATCAATGATATGAACTCAAGAACTTCATTGATTTGTTGTATGACAACATATCTCCACGCCCAAGAAGTCTCCAGCCGCGGAAGAGGAAGAACGAAGTGAGCAAATGGTGAAAAACACGTCTGCCCGACCATATATACTGCCCAGCGATGCACGAGGAGGCACGCACGAGCGGCCGGTCGTGCGCCGAGTCGTGCACGCCCACTGTCGGCAAAATGCCGGGATGCATGAGCAGTGGGCATGAGCACTCGCTCGTTCGTGTGCAGTCAGGGCCGCACGAGCGCCGGATCGTGCGCACAGCTCGTGCGCCACGCTCGTGCGCACCTGGCTGGTCCCTGCCGCACGTGGCCGGCCAGTGCCTAGACGCCAAGACTCGACGACTCGAATTCCCGAAAACGTACGGAACGAACACGATGAATAGTATAACATTCAAAACATGAGTGAAGCACTAAACGAAAACATGGTTCCGACAACCCGAAGGTTGAAAAGACGATACGAAGGCAAACATCCCAAAACTTTGGGAAATTACGAAAATGGCCCAAAACGCCCGAAAATCATGATACGTGATCGAATAACCGAACCGAAGTTCACAACACGTCTAACAAAGTTAAACGGACTTACGGGAAACTCGAAACAGCAGTTTCGAACGAGATTCGCAAGAATCGAACTCAAGTGCGGAAAAGTTGCCAAAAAGCACGGAACTCAACAAAACTACACCGAAACGAACTCGTAAGACAAAAAGTGCAGAATTAATCAATCTCGGATTGACGAAACGGTCATGAGCGAGTCGTCAAAATGGACTTTCGCCGAAAAAAAGGAATTACTGGCAATCAAAATTACGGGTATTACAGTAACGTACGTAACACTGCCGGCAGAATTGGACAGTGAGTTCGTCCATGTCCGGTTACGTACATAAGCCATGGTCGGTTATGTAATATCCGCAATTTTCGATTTTCGGTAAATTTCTTTTTTTCGGCTGAAGTCCGTTTTGACGGCTCGCTCATGACCGTTTCGTCATTCTGAGAATGATTAATTCTACACTTTTTGTCATCCGAGTTCGTTTCGGTGTTGTTTTGTTGAGTTCCGTGCTTTTTAGCGACTTTTCCGCACTTGAGTTCGATTCTTGCGAATCTCGTCCGAAACTGCTGTTTCGAGTTTCCCGCAAGTCCATTTAACTTTGTTAGACGTGTTTTGAACTTCTGTTTGGTTATTTGATCACGTATCGTGATTTCCGGGCATTTTGGGCCATTTTCGTAATTTCCCAAAGTTTGGGGTAATTACTTTCCGTTGTCGAATTTCGAGCCTTCGGGTGGTCGGAATCGTGTGTTCTCTTAGTGCTCGGATTCGTCTTTGCGAGAATTTCGTAACTGTATCTTCGCTTCGTATTCAGGTTCGGGTTTTGGGGTCGTTCGGGCCGTCGGAATTGGTCTCGGCCGAGTCATGGCCGGGCATGCTCCGGCCAGGCCAGCCCTGGCCGAGTAACGTACGTTAGTGCTCGGCCGTTACGTACGTAAGGGCCGGTTACGTACGTAAGGCCCTGGCCGGTAACGTACGTAGCGAGCCGGCAATTTTGGGGCAGTGACTCGGTTACGTACGTAACCCTTGGCCGGTTACGTACGTAACCCGGCCGGCGGCTCTATAAAAGGCCCCGCAGACGCGTTTTCTCGCCATTCTTCACCTTCTTCTTCTCCTCTTCCGCAGCTGGGCGTGTTCTAAGCTTGAAGCCATGTTGTTTAACAACATATCCATGGAGTTCTTGAGGTTATATCATCAATCATTCGTCCGATATCATCCCTTGATCCAGCGAATCAAGGTTAGATCTTTAGAACCCTACTTTTGGTAAAAGTGGGGGTTTTCACGTTTTTGTCCGATTCGTTCCATTTTGTCGATTAATTCATGATGAATATGATTAATCTTGTTGGTATTCTTAGTTTTCCTACGGATTCATGGTATATTTCGAGATTTTTACGGAATCGAGAGGGTTTGGTTGTGGTCCGCCCTCGTTGTTGTTTATATACGAATATACATGAATCGTAGGCGGGTTTTCGGGTGTATTCCAATTCTGTATTCATTTAGAAATGGTTGTGATTGTATTCTTCAAATCGTTAGGTTCGGTTTCGTTGGTTCCTAGCGTCCGTCGGTGACTTTCCTTTCCGTTCGTTGCGTCGTCAACATTCAAGGCAAGTATTCTTTTGGAAACCTTTATGCTTAACATGAAATGGTAATGTATATTGTGTGTGCTTTGCTCACCCTGGGAGGGTCCGACGGGGCCTCGGGGGAATCTATGACTTCACTCTGGATTCATGAGTTTGTTTCGCTAGCCAGCTCGGGAGGGTCCTTAGAGGCCTCAGGTGGGATTCGTGGCTTCGTCCCGGTCCTAGGCGATGCCTGTGCGTGATTTGTTTTATGAAATGGCCAGCTCGGGAGGGTCCTTAGAGGCCTCGGGTGGGATTCGTGGCTTCGTCCCGGTCCTAGGCGATGCCTGTGCGTGATTTGTTTTATGAAATAGCCAGCTCGGGAGGGTCCTTAGAGGCCTCGGGTGGGATTCGTGGCTTCGTCCTGGTCCTAGGCAAATTGTTTGACTGTTTGTTTCCGGAAAAGACATGTCTAGTTTTGGTTTTGAAATGATATTGGTGCATGTACTATGAAATGTGTAAGCGATTGGTTTGCCTTGAATACTTGTACTAGCGTAATTGCTAACCCCTCTGGGGACCCGTTGTCGGGGAAATTCTTGTTATGGATTTCAGGTTATGTTCAATGCGAGCGGCTACTGGATGGTACGAGGATGTCGGCCAAGGTTGTTGACATGTGCAATCGAGTCTTGTTAATTTCTACCATCTCTTTTGATGTGGTTGTTTTTCCAAATTGTAAACTTATAGATTGTACTCGCGAGTACTTAGGCTTTTCCTTTCGGGTTGTGATTTGTCTTCGTTGGAGTTACTGTATTTGTCGGTTGATGTTTATTATGCCGGTTGTACCGGGCGTGTTGTTTTATGTTCTTGTGGTTAACAATTGTTTCCTTCCTAACCGAGACGGTTAGTCGAGTGGTGTTTTTGTTGTGTTAGCCTGGTGGGTCCCATGTAGGGGTCCACGGCGCTGTAATACACCTCGAATATCTTGGGGGTGTTACAGAAAATGGTATCGGAGCATCTAGGTTTATGGATACCTAGGCTTGTTGGTTATTTGGGTCTAGTTGTGTTTTGTTTTGCACATTGTCACACCGCTGCCGGCATCTCAGTACATCCAGTGCTCGTAAGTTTTCCTTACTCGATTCTCTTGTTTTCTCGTATTGAAATTCCACTTCTTGAACTGTGATTGCCTCTCTCGTACTTATCGTCGAGTTGTTTTTCGATCCATCCGGTTCGTGCACTTTTGATTCTAGTATTGCGCAGTCCTTTATCTCTCTGGAGTATGTGCGCCGTTCTGGGCTTGACCGTTTGTCGTTTTGCGAGCCTTCCATCGCTAAACTTCCTAGCGTTGGTGGGATCGTTGGTGATCGAAAGATTCGAGAATTGCTCCGTGGTATATCGTGAGAGGGCTTGACTCTCTAGTCTTTTGTTGTATGATGGAATCTGTGTTTGATAATTGCGATATACTAAATGTATGTTGAGCTGAACGTACTGATGGTTTGGACACCGAGGTGTGCAGTATGATGTGAATGTTTTGAACATTGACATGTTCCGGGAAAGGTGTCGATGGCAGAGTTTGTTGAGAAACTCACCTAGATGGTTTCGACATGTGTTCGAATCGATGTTCATTAGTTATCTTTGTTAAACTTGAAGAGATAAGTTTGACATATGCTTAGAATTAGTGTTTCCGAATTGCGCTTGTTGAACTGGTGATTTTTGAATGCCGTATATGCGTGTGTTCGGGAATTGATGGTACTTGGCTAAATATTAATATTTACAACCAATGTGTTTCTATTAATAATAATACATGTGGCGTGCATGCTTGAAAATTTCTTAGGCTTGATCGTATTGTGGGTTTTTGAAAAGTGACATGAATTTGGGCGAGCCAGCCTTGTATTTTCAAATAAAACCTTGTGTCGTATTTAAAGGTCGTGTATAAAAGTGTTTAGGACATTTTATAAAATGCTACCACTGTTAAGACCTTGTCGTGTTTAAAAGGGTCTTTAGAACAATTTTTAACTTATCGGTTTTATTTTCGAATAACTAGAGTATACGATTTTAAAAATCAGATTAGCTTGGGGAAACCTAGGCTGTCGAGTCAAGTTGTGTTTGTTGAGTTTTGTCTCGTCGGATTTTGTCTGACTTAGTCGCATCGCGACGCGTCATTTGAGATCATTGGTCGTGATTAGTATCGAGGGGCGGTCGTCACTTACGTGCGACCTATGGATGTAAAACTCCCTTCCTTGTGTTGTGCCTCGTGTGACACGAGTTATTTGTATGATTAGTCGATTGAATGATGGAATCCTTCTGTGGATTTTGATTTCACGATATGTGTTTATAAGACTCTCGTATTTGGTTTATACGAGGAGTGTCGTCATTGCTGATGTATTTTCGTACCGTATTTTATCCGCTGCGTGAGTTCTTTCAAACGGCTTTCGGTATTTTGCAAACTGAGTTTTATTTCGTAAAACCGATTCCTTGAATCAAGTTTTGGAATTTTGGCCTTGAATATTTCATGATGGTTTGACAAATGATTTTGTGAGATTTGGAAAATATTACCGTCATTGGTCTTTTTAGCATTTTCGAAATGAGATGGGAAATTGTGCTTAGCCTGGTAAATCCTTGTGAGAAAGGTTTACGTCATGTAATTTTTCTGATGTGTTCTGTTGTTGTCTCTGTGGGTCGTTAGCGCACGCTACGCTTTGCAGCTAGCGCGCGCAAGAGTGCGTTGGAAGCACGTTAAGGGGAGGATAGCGCACGCTACCTGGTAGTTCAGGGCAGTCCAGGAGCTACTGGACTGGGTCTGAAGTTCTCGTTAGCGCATGCTAACACTTGGGGTTAGCACACGCTAACAGCGTATTTTTGGTCAGGAGTTTTGTTTGGTGCCGTGATAGCGCACGCTAACCTTAATGATTAGCGCACGCTAATTGTGTCCAGTATAAATACCGGACACCAGTCTAGAAGTTGCATTTTTCTTCATTTTTCTTTATCCTCCATGAGATTGAGACGTAGCGACCAGGTTTCGCATTGGGGCTGATTTTTTCTTCCATCCAAAGGTGTTTTGGAGTATCCTAGATGATTTTTAACATCATCTAATCCATTGTTCTTCGCCGAATCTAGGTATTTTTCTTGAATCCCTAGAGTTGACTTTTTGGAGTTTTGTTCTTGATGTCTTTTTCCATCCGGTTTTGATAAACCGATCGTTGTTTTAACGATGTTGTTAAACATATCCTAGGGATTGTATATCACTGTCTTGATTGTGAACGATTTAATGAGTGTGCTATGACGTGTTTAAGTGAATGTTGACACGTGTGAATTTTGGGCATTTTGGCCTATTGTACTTCTGAAAAACCTTGAGTATCTTAGAAAATAAACCTCGATACGTACTTTTAAAATGAATTATTTTCTCACAGTGCTCTCAAGATGCCTACTAGTGCCACGCTATGTTTCAAAATTATTCTACTTTGAGGATCAAAATATTTTGAGATATTTCTAATGATTTAGAAACGCATTCGCTTAGACCCGAAGGTCGAATATAGCTGAAAAGTTTTAATTTAACGAAAGGTGTCTTCATTTTTTTTATCAAACGCAAGATGATTTTTTTTAAAAGTCTCGATGACGATGTTTGTACTACTTTTTGATATATGATACTCAAGATCAACTGGTGCTTGCAAGTTATTTTCAAAAGATGGTTTTCGTTTTCAAAACCTATCATTCCTATTTGTGGTCCGGGAATATATGTGTGATGTTCGTGCTCTCGTTAGGGTGTTAACCCCCGAGTTGTTGTTGAATTGGCGGTGTGAGCATTGAGTAGTTCACCACACAGTTGTCGTGGTAGCCTCTGTGAGGGGTGTGATATTGGTATTGGATGTTGTCACCTCGTAGCGGTTTATGCGTTATCGCATATATGCGAGCTGTTAGAGCTCGGGTTGGTATGATTGTGTGCATCGGTGATTGTTCCGCGTTGTGTCGATTGCTTGTTATATTGTTATCTTGGTTTCGTTGTTGTGAGTTTCGGGGGCGAGGTCAAAGGTAATACCCGTACTATTTTGACTTCTATATCTTCTCTTTCTCCAGTCTATCGATTCGCTCGTGTTCTTTGATACCTTCTGAACTTGTTCTATACCTTGGTTTCATCATTCGAACGAGCTATAATCTGATTTTGAGTCGATCTAGTTATCGCTGTGACTTTTCCGAATTCGGTTCGACTATTGTGAACCTTGTTCGGAAGTAACATCTTTTGGTTCTAATAGTTCTTTTATTCAAGTGGATCGGATTTTGAACTTCTGTATTTTTGGCTCTATCAACTCGTTTATGCTCGTTAACATTTCTGAACTTTCCCTATCCCTTGCTTTTGTTGATCGAACGAGGGTGGTATTGTTTCGGAATAACTCATTTGTCGTTGGGGATTTTCAATCGCTATTCCCTTTCCTGTGGATATTGTGGGAATGCACGTCTTGCTGTTCTCACCAGGTCATCCTGGGAGTTGTTGTTTGAATTTTATTATCCTGCGTGTTTCGGACATGATTGTTCGATTTTTGTTGTCTCAATCGTTTGTTTGTTCGGTTTTTGTTCTCGTTTCGTGATTGTTGAGCATTCAGGCTCCTTCGTAATTCCCTTAAGTTCGGGAAATTAGTCTCGTTTTCGATCTTCCAACCCTTGGGCGGTGGAATTCCGTATTTGTTCAGTGTTGACTCGCATTTTGGTTGATGAACCGTTGGGTTGGTCGATCGTATTGATTTTCGTTCGTTGAGTTTTGTGATTGTTCGGATAATCGACTCGATTGTATTGTCTATTTGATGACGCTTGTCACTCGTTGATTTTATTATGTCTCTACCGGTGACGTTGTGTTAGCCGCCCTAGAGCGTATTTTCACGCCGTATGTCTCTTTGCGTTTCTTGCAGCGTTTCGCCATCGGGCGCGAGTCTTCGGTTTTTGTGTATCTCGTCGAGTTTTCCTGGCAGGGGATATTGCTTCTCCCTACTTATTTTAAGTTTCGGGACGAAACTTCTTTTAAGGGGGGTAGAATGTAATATCCGCAATTTTCGATTTTCGGTAAATTTCTTTTTTTTCGGCTGGAGTCCGTTTTGACGGCTTGTTCATGACCGTTTCGTCATTCTGAGAATTATTAATTCTACACTTTTTGTCATCCGAGTTCGTTTCGGTGTTGTTTTGTTGAGTTCCGTGCTTTTTAGCGACTTTTCCGCACTTGAGTTCGATTCTTGCGAACCTCGTCTGAAACTGCTGTTTCGAGTTTCCCGCAAGTCCGTTTAACTTTGTTAGACGTGTTTTGAACTTCGGTTTGGTTATTCGATCACGTATCGTGATTTCCGGGCGTTTTGGGCCATTTTTGTAATTTCCCAAAGTTTGGGGTAATTACTTTCCATTGTCGAATTTCGAGCCTTCGGGTGGTCGGAATCGTGTGTTCTCTTAGTGCTCGGATTAGTCTTTGCGAGTATTTCGTAACCGTATCTTCGCTTCGTATTCAGGTTCGGGTTTCGGGGTCGTTCGGGCCGTCGGAATTGGTCCCGACCGAGTCATGGTCGGGCATGCTCGGGCCAGGCCAGCCCTGGCCGAGTAACGTACGTTAGTGCTCGGCCGTTACGTACGTAAGGGCCGGTTACGTACGTAAGGCCCTGGCCGGTAACGTACGTAGCGGGCCGGCAGTTTTGGGGCAGTGACTCGGTTACGTACGTAACCCTTGGCCGGTTACGTACGTAACCCGGCCGGCAGTCAGCCTATAAAAGGCCCTGCAGACGTTTTTCTCGCCATTCTTCACCTTCTTCTTCTCCTCTTCCGCAGCTGGGCGTGTTCTAAGCTTGAAGCCATGTTGTTTAACAACATATCCATGGAGTTCTTGAGGTTATATCATCAATCATTCGTCCGATATCATCCCTTGATCCAGCGAATCAAGGTTAGATCTTTAGAACCCTACTTTTGGTAAAATTGGGGGTTTTCACGTTTTTGTCCGATTCGTTCCGTTTTGTCGATTAATTCATGATGAATATGATTAATCTTGTTGGTATTCTTAGTTTTCCTATGGATTCATGGTATATTTCGTGATTTTTACGGAATCGAGAGGGTTTGGTTGTGGTCCGCCCTCGTTGTTGTTTATATACGAATATACATGAATCGTAGGCGGGTTTTCGGGTGTATTCCAATTCCGTATTCATTTAGAAATGGTTGTGATTGTATTCTTCGAATCGTTAGGTTCGGTTTCGTTGGTTCCTAGCGTCCGTCGGTGACTTTCCTTTCCGTTCGTTGCGTCGTGAGCATTCAAGGCAAGTATTCTTTTGGAAACCTTTATGCTTAACATGAAATGGTAATGTATATTGTGTGTGCTTTGCTCACCCTGGGAGGGTCCGACGGGGCCTCGGGGGAATCTATGACTTCACTCTGGATTCATGAGTTTGTTTCGCTAGCCAGCTTGGGAGGGTCCTTAGAGGCCTCGGGTGGGATTCGTGGCTTCGTCCCGGTCCTAGGCGATGCCTGTGCGTGATTTGTTTTATGAAATGGCCAGCTCGGGAGGGTCCTTAGAGGCCTCGGGAGGGATTCATGGCTTCGTCCTGGTCTTAGGCGATGCCTGTGCGTGATTTGTTTTATGAAATGGCCAGCTCGAGAGGGTCCTTAGAGGCCTCGGGTGGGATTCGTGGCTTCGTCCCGGTCCTAGGCAAATTGTTTGACTGTTTGTTTCCAGAAAAGACATGTCTAGTTTTGGTTTTGAAATGATATTGGTGCATGTACTATGAAATGTGTAAGCGATTGGTTTGCCTTGAATACTTGTACTAGCGTAATTGCTAACCCCTCTGGGGACCCGTTGTCGGGGAAATTCTTGTTATGGATTTCAGGTTATGTTCAGCCAGACGAGCGGGCACTGGGATGGTACGAGGATGTCGGCCAAGGTTGTTGACATGTGCAATCGAGTCTTGTTAATTTCTACCGTCTCTTTTGATGTCGTTGTTTTCCAAATTGTAAACTTATAGATTGTACTCGCGAGTACTTAGGCTTTTCCTTTCAGGTTGTGATTTGTCTTCGTTGGAGTTACTGTATTTGTCGGTTGATGTTTATTATGCCGGTTGTACCGGGCGTGTTGTTTTATGTTCTTGTGGTTAACAATTGTTTCCTTGCTAACCGAGACGGTTAGTCGAGTGGTGTTTTTGTTGTGTTAGCCTGGTGGGTCCCATGTAGGGGTCCACGACGCTGTAATACACCTCGAATATCTTGGGGGTGTTACAGGTTACGTACGTAAGCGTTCGGCAGGTACCGTCTATTTAAGGCCTAGGCACCGGGTGACTCGGCCATTTCCACTTTTCTTCTTCGTTTTTCACGATCCTTCATTTTCCTTTTGATTTCGATTCCAATCCGTTTTTGACCAATTAATTGTTGTATAAATGTTGTTTTGAACTTTTTCTACGGATTGGATACTCGTATCTTTGGTTCGTTTGACCCGAGGGGTGATTTATTTGTTCTTGAAGAGTCTTGAACATTTAATGTTCGATTAAATGTTCGAATGAGTTCCCTTCGATAGTTTGTTGGGATTTCCGTTGTTTTCGGCCTTGATTCTCGTCGTAATCATGTTTTATTGTTCCTTATAGAGGATTATAGGTGCTCGATGATTCCGATGTTGAATTCCATTGGTGATTGATGATTCGTGTGGTGTTTTCCCGTAGTAATTTCGGTGCTATCGCGTTCTTGATACTGTTCGGGAGTTTGGGGCTGTTCGACCGCATTCCATCCGTCGTCTTGTTACGATCGTGGTTTTTAGGCAAGTACCTTCTCCATACAATTCTTGTTTTGTGGATATGATAATTAGTGATCGTCTTTATGTGTTTGTTTGATAGTTTGATTTGAACTTTCAAAAGATTTGGTTTAGCCTCTTTAAGGGCTCACTTTCAAAACGCGTGTGTTTTGTGAATATTGTGCCCCGTGAATGATTAAGTGAACCCTATGAATTCGCTTGTTGTTGTTGTTGTTGTTGTTATGCTTTGATAATATATATACACATATTATCTCTTTTCGGTGCGTTATGGTTTGATGTGGTGTTTTTCTAAGTGTTGGATGCCTCTGGGTGAATTGTTTGGATATCCTTGGTGTGATATGTTCTTTGTACATGATTGTTTCGCTAGCCTGCTTGGGAGGGTCCGACGGGGCCTCGAGTGGGATTTGTGGCTTCGTCTCGGTCCTAGGCGATGCCTGTGCTTGATTGTTTCGCTAGCCAGCTCGGTAGGGTTCGACGGGGCCTCGAGTGGGATTCGTGGCTTTGTCCCGATCCTAGGCGATGCTTGTGCGTGATTTGTTTCGCTAGCCAGCTCGGGAGGGTCCGACGGGGCCTCGAGTGGGATTTGTGGCTTCTTCCCGGTCCTAGGCGATGTGAGTGCGTGTGTATGTTTTGTGAATGTATTTGCTCACCTCGGGAGGGTTCGACGGGGCCACGGAGGGAGTCCAATGGTTTCGCCCTGGATTCATGAGTAAAACTTCACGAGTGCGTGTGTATGTTTTGTGAATGTATTTGCTCACCTAGGGAGGGTTCGACGGGGCCACAGAGGAAGTCCAATGGTTTCGCCCTGGATTCACGAGTAAAACTTAACGAGTGCTTGTGTATATTTTGTGAATGTATTTGCTCACCTCGGGAGGGTTCGACGGGGCCACGGAGGGAGTCCAATGGTTTTGCCCTGTATTCACGAGTGAAACTTCACGGGTGTGTGTGTATTTTATGTCCGTCGAGGACGCGTGACATGGGTTTTAACCTTGTGTATTCTTGTTGGTTTCATTTGTGAAAACAAAACCTTTGGGCTCTGACCCTGTTGATTTTCGGAAGAGAAGAATTTGGTAATCCTAAATTGTTTTCTATTAAAACTCTCGATGGCATTTTAAACCATTTTATAAATTGTTTCCCTTGATTTGTGATCTTTCGGTTTCGGAATGTTTTACCCAAACTCTTGCCTCGGGAAGTACTTTTCGTTACGTTTGGATCTTTGAGGATTCCTGGTTATTGTTATTCGTGGAATGTGAATTGTATGGTTCGTATTTCTGTTTTATACTTGTACTAGCAAAACTGTGGAGTTTTGCTAACCCCTGAGTATTCGGGGGGTGGATGTCTGTTTTTGCATTCAGGTTTTGGCAGCATAACACAGGATCGGCACGAAGGATGATGAAAGATGATCGATACTAATCACATGAGGAACCGTACGTTGTTGTATTGGTTCAGTTGTATTTTATTTCCGCTGCAGTATATTTTTCCCCGTTGTATGGGAGCGTTTTGTATTTCGACCCCTGCGTGGGCACGTACTGAGTTGTATGTATTTATTGAAAGACCAAATCGGTCTATTGAGTCATTTTAGCCTTAAAGGCATTGTTGAAATGTTCGACGTTGTTTACCAGCCTCGTAGATCCTTGAGGAAAGGGTCTACGGCGTGTAATATCCCTGAGTGGATTGGGGGTGTTACATTTGTGATAAATACGAGTATATAGATTTTAAACGGGTCTGAGTAGCTGAACCATACTGGCGCAGCAAAATTACAAGAAACAACTATTACAATTTCAGAAACACAATCCTCTAAAACTCTAGATTCACTTGATCTAAGAATTTCAGGAAAAATAAAGAGAAATTTCTAATTCAATTATATCGCAAAATAATTGTCTTACAGGCATATATATACCCTAGGGAAGCTAGGGTTAAAATTTCGGAATTAAATAACAAGCACACAAACTTTTAAAAATTTGCAATTAGGTCCCGAAAAACAGAAAAACGCAAAATTAAGGGCCTAAGCATCATTTTTTGGCCAAAAAACGACGTACCTCACTACATAGCTGTGAGTCTTGCTCAGAGAGCTGATTCCGATAAGAAAAGGTTGAGTTCATCCCAAAAATCACAAACATATTTTTCAAATATTTCAAAAAAGCCCTTTTTCCAAAAAAGAAATAACAATCTCATCCACTATTATCTTTCAATCTTGTTTAAGACGGATATAAGTACATATATTCTAAATGAGTTCGAATGGCCGAATCTCATCCTCATCATTTATATTTATTGGCTGCGGTATGATTCTGGGTGGTTGAAACCTAACAAAATCTTAAATTATTATTAGTTTTTTACTTATAAATTACAATGTAAAGTAATTCACTGTCAAATTTCTACGGGTTGTACACTAGTAATATTATGAATTGTGGTTATAAATTAAAAAAAAGTATTGAAAATAATATTCTCATTACAAGAATTAATAAACAAAGTTATGTCTTAATATTTTAGTGGAGATAACTATCCATTTTTATAATAATTTTAATGGCTTAACAAAAAAGCCATACTTCAGCCAAAAAAAATAACCCTACTTCTCATACCTCCAAGAGCGGGATTTAGGAAAAAATTGGACGATCCCAAAACATCTCGTTCTTCCTCCAAGCGGCGCCGCAAATTTACCCTACTTCTTCATTCTTCTTCTTCCTTCTTCTTCTTCGGCGCGCAATGGTCTAAAAATTGAGCTGGATTTGGGAAAAAATTGGATGAGCCAAAACCATTTCGTTCTTCCTCCAAGAGGCGCCGCAAATTTACCATACTTCCTCTTCTTCTTCAGTGCACAATGGAAAAAAAATGAGCGGGATTTTGGAAATAATTGGACGAGCCAAACAAAATGAAGTCTATAAAAGTTTGTTTCACGACACATCCTCCTTATCTTTACATTGTAAGGCTCTCCAGTTTACTTCACAACACCTCCTCCTTATCTTTACATTGTAAGGCTTTATATCTTAATTTATTATTTGTATTTGTATTTGTAGTCTGTTTGTCTTCTGAGTTATGGATTCATGTGAAATTAAGTTTGATTGGTGAAATTCGGATTAGTTTGAAACTAAGTTTGATTCAGTGAGGAAATTTATGTTTCTGTATTGGTGAAATTCAAATTAGTTTGATTGATTGGATTATATCAAAGTATAAAATCCATTGTTATACCCATGTTTTTTTTTCTGGGATTGGATTGGATTAAATCAAAGTTTAAAATCCATTTTTTCGTCAATATATATGATATGAAGGAGGGATTGGATTTTCTCTGCCGGTATAAAATCCATGTTCTTTTTCCCGACAATATATTGTTAGGATTGTATACTGCAAAGCATATTTTATGCTTGTATTACCTAATTTCCCTATTACTACCTATGAGGATATTAATTATATTTAATCACATGTTTTGCATATTAATTCACGTTATGATTATGCAAATGAAATGTCTAATTATTTTATATTGTAGATAATGTGGTGTGTTGGTGTCACACGGAAGATCACATTATCGGTGCCTTATAAAATAATATAATAGTTCACAACCTATATAATTATTAGACAAATTATATAAAGGGTTGTAGTGTGTGCTTGAGAATAGTTGGTCTTGACTATTAGCATACATTAGCGTATTTGCATACGTTGAATAGGATCGAGGTGAGATAGTGTCTTCTGTACTGACTGTAAGAAGAACTAAATCTCGGATAATTATTATTTCTTAATTCTAAGTATATAATATTTAATTGTGTATTTATAATAATTATTGCTTTGATTTACCATAGGTGAGAGTCAAAATGATCGACTCAATAAGCCTCGTATCTTGGGCAATAATATTGTTTATACGACAATTATTATTATTACTAGAAATCGTGTCCCGACTCGTGCGGGTTGATGATGTCCCCCTGAGGAGCTCAAAAATGATTATTATATTAAACCCTGCAGGTGGATTTAATTCCGATATAATAATAAGGTTCGAGTGGTACTACTCTTGGATAAGATATTAATTAATTAAAGCTGTCAGTAGCTTATAATTAATTAATGGACATTCGATATCTTAAATACGGGAAATAATATATTTAATAAGGAGCCCAATTTCGTAATTTGGAATTTTGGTAGGAAGTGCAATATCAACTTTTTAGTGGACTAAGTTGATATTAATTGATTCATCATATATTAGGAAGAGTCCTAATAAGGTAAGATGAATTAATTGGGAGTCCTTCCATAATACTCCTTTAGATCCCTAGTAGTAGTTCAAGAGCCTATAAATAGGACATTATGGGGTGTTGGCCGATTAATCACATACTTGCACAAGAAATTTCGATTTTTTCTTCTAAGTGTTT
This sequence comes from Orobanche coerulescens, assembly GCA_033398695.1. NCBI lineage: Eukaryota > Viridiplantae > Streptophyta > Magnoliopsida > Lamiales > Orobanchaceae > Orobanche > Orobanche coerulescens. The sequence continues at coordinate 58,129,555 of CM065809.1, read as the reverse complement.
AATTGTGGATCTTGACTTGTGTCTTTGATTCCACAATTGAGATAACACTTTAATTCTTGCTACATATCGAAATTACTTGAAGAAAATAAAATCGAGAGTTGTGAGGCAAGGTAGATTCGGCCGATCCATAAGGTGTCCAAGCAAGTTCCGGTAGCTCGTTGCCCACACAACGTCCGGTTCAAGGCGGATCATACTTTAGAAGATCTGAAGGTAGAGATACAAGGCGATCAAGAAGGAAATAACCAACCGCTTCAAAAGGTAATATCCTATGATCTTGGATCTAGATTAGGATATTTTAATTAATCAACATATTTAATTAATAAATAATAAATAATATTTAAATTGCTTATTAGTCTTAATAATTAATTAATTAGCATGCCTAAATAGATCTAATGCTCGTAGATGCGTAAAGCGCTATAATCATATTTTCCCAAACTTCGCTTCCGCTGCGTTTTACTTTCCAACAATTGGTATCGGAGACGGATTTTTAGGCTTTTGCTACTTTAATTAATTTTAGTGATTAATTGATAGCAATTTAAATATTCATATATTTTGATGTTGGAATATTTTGCTAGATGTGTTCTTGCAGGTGATATGATCCAATTATCATGGTTTATATGAATGGTGCATTTATTTATCTATTTTATTAATTATGCAATTGTTGGTTTGGCCCGTTTTTGAGGCATGTAATGGTTTTTCCCGTGAGAAAATCCGCGGGTAGTTCTAGGTGGTTTTATTTTTCGTGTAATCTTGATGTAATTTCGATGTATTTTATTTCGTATAAAATTGTAATCGAATTCGGAAAAGACGGGATCACGAAGATATAGAGCGAATCGGATCGCCGGGCTATGGCGAGCTGCCGAAGCGGCAAGCTGCCGGCGGCGAGAGGCCGTACGCGGCGGCGCCAGCGGTTGCCAATGCCGCGGCGACTGTCCGGGCGTTATTTGGTTGGGCGGGTCGTCGATTTGGTCCGGTCGTTTAGCGCCGTTAATTGCGTCCATTGAAGTCGGGATTTAAAATTAAATTTTTTTATGTAATTAATTTTGCATAAAAGTAAAATTTTAATTTTGAAAATCCACGACCTACGGGAGAAGCGACGAGATGCTTGATTGATGGGAGAGATCGAGCCAAGATTTTTTCGATTCAACTCAAGGAAGAAGACCATGATAATTGGATAAATTTAATTATCCATGCTTTATTTTGGTTTTTTTGTTTTGATGTATGGCATGTATGGATATATGCGTGATATGTTTCCTTGCATGTTAGGGCGAAAATTAAAAACCTTAAGGCTAAAATAACTAAGTGATTAAATTGATTTTTATTTTAATTAAAATCAAATTGGCCTCCATAATTAATTTAAATTGTGAAGTAATTAGTATGCGCGTTGACATTAGAGTCTTCCTCCATATCGGATGTGCTAATTATAGGTTCACTAGTTTTAAATTTCAAAAATGATAACATAAGGTAAATATTACTTTTTATGATAGGACCTCTCCATCTGTAGGACTATTATTTAAAAGATAATATTTTAAGGATGTTAAATTATGGTGTTCACTTAGGTGTATTAATTAATAAGCTCCCCATCGGAGTCTATGTTAATTAATACATGGCCAAGAGGAACCAACTATTAATTTTACTTGTCATAACGAAATTTGACTAGATAGTAAAATTAAAGACGTAAAACTCTACTTGAAAAATGTATGTGTAAACGTCCACACGATCGTTGCTTGCATGTGCGGATTTTTTGAGGTGTTGGTTGCTAGCATATATATTGTGTTTTGAGATTTTTTCGATATATTTTGCTGTGCATTATGTGATGGATGTTTTTAATTTTTTCTCAGATGTCTTTCAATCCACTAGCTGTTATTCTGAAAGAAAATAAACTAGATGGCACTAACTTTGCCGATTGGAAAAGAAATCTTGACATTTTCTTGACTGCTGAGGGGCATAAGTTTTTCTTAATCGAGGAGAGCCCTCTAGAACCAGAACCAGATGCCACTCCCGAAGAGTTGGCGGAATTCCGGAAATGGAAAAAGTCTGATGAGATGGCTCGCTGTTACATTTTGGCTTCACTGACAAATGTATTGCAGCATCAGCATCAGACGATGGGTTCGGCCGTGGAAATGATGAAAAGTCTCACCGAGATGTTTGGTCATCAGAACCGGGCGGCTAGACAAAATGCTATGAGGGTATTGATGACAACCCAAATGTCTGAAGGGACTCCAGTAAGGGATCATGTTCTAAAAATGATGTCTCATTTGAACGAACTGAGCATATTGGGGGCTACTATCGATGCGGAAACGCAGGTCGATATTATCTTAGGCAGCTTACCTAGAAGCTTTGAGCAGTTCCGCCTCAACTACAATATGAACCGTAGGACATATAGTTTGGCGGAACTTCTGACAGAGCTTCAGTCTGCTGAAGGACTCTTCAAACAAGGTTATCATCAAAACTTGCGACAACCGGTGCGACTTCTTCCAAACCCAAATGGGGAAAGAAGAAGAAGCAGGTTGGCCAGAAGCAAGTGGCAGCCCTCAAGGTGAAAAGCAAGGCTCCTCACCCCGAGGCGAACAAAAAGCCAAAGGGAAAGTGCTACAAGTGCGGTCAGAAAGGACATTTTAAAGCGGACTGCCCTGCTCTTAAGAAAGGTATGTCTCGTGCACTAGTAGTCAAAACATGTTTGGCAGCTTGTTCTTCCACTTCGTGGATAGTTGATTCAGGCTCCACTGATCATGTTTGCTTTGACTCGCATGGTTTTCAGGTAACCAAGCAGCTTAGTGCGGGCGAGATTACCATCAACTGGGGTGATTATTCCAGGCTTATGGCTGTTGCAGTGGGAGTCGTGCAGTTGAAGATTAATGATAAATTATTAGTTCTGAATAATGTATTATTAGTACCGGATTTTAGAATGAATTTAATTTCGGTTTCTAAATTAAAATGCGATGGTTATTCAGTTTCTTTTGATGATGATGCCATTATTAAGAAAAGAAGCGGTGAATATATTTGCAGAGGTACTTTTAATGATGGACTATATATTGGTAATACTGCACAAACTCCTATGCATAAATCACTTAACTCTTTGTCTAAACCTAAAAAGAGAAAAGAACCTTCAAGCATAAACCAAACATATCTGTGGCATTTACGTTTAGGACATGTAAACCTTAGAAGGATTCAAAGATTGGTAGATGATGGCCCATTGGATGATCTCCAAGTTGAGTCATTTCCAATTTGTGAATCCTGTCTGGAAGGTAAGATGACCAAAAGGGTTTTTAAAACCAAGGGAAACCGTGCTCAGGATGTGTTAGAATTGGTTCATACGGATGTATGTGGTCCAATGAATATCCAGGTTAGGGGAGGTTTCGAATATTTCATCACGTTCATAGATGATTATTCGAGATATGGATACATCTTTTTGATGCGACGTAAGTCTGAAGCTTTTGACAAGTTCAGAGACTTCAAGGCTGAAACGGAGAAGCGTCATGGGAAGATTATCAAGTCACTACGATCTGATCGTGGTGGCAAATATCTTAGTGGAGAGTTTTTGGATTTCTTGGCGAATGAGGGGATTTCATCCCGACTCATCACAATGGAACTCCACAACAAAATGGTGTGGCTGAAAGAAGGAATAGGACTCTTTTGGAAATGGTTAGATCAATGATGAGTTACTCAGATTTACCTATTTCGTTTTGGGGATACGCCTTAGAAACAGGGGCGTACATTCTAAACCTGGTGCCTTCAAATCGGTTCCAAAACACCCACGAATCGTGGAGTGGGCGTAAGCCCAGTCTAGGACATGTTCGGATTTGGGGTACTCCGGCACATGTGCTGAATAAGGAAGCTGATAAGTTGGCATCTCGCATGAAGTACGAGTGTTTGTAGGATACCCTAAGGGAACGAAGGGTGGCTTGTTCTATAGTCCCGAGATCGAAGGTCATTGTTAGCACCAATGCCCGATTTACGGAAGAGGATTATATGATTAGTCACAAGCCCATGAGCGAAATAATTCGGAAGAGGCGAGGCGAGACTCCGTCTATACCAATCGTACAAGCGCCAACTAACACTGCACCACGTATCGATTCTGAAACTTTTACAACAACTCAGGATTTGCCTCGTCATAGTGGGAGGGTTGTTCGTCAGCCCGAACGATTCATAGGCGTGGGAAAGTCTTCGGACTCAATCCCAGACGAAGATGAATCGGTTCCCTGGACCTATAAGGAGGCAATCCAAGATAAAGATGCTGACTCCTGGCAAGAAGCAATGGAATCAGAAATGGGATCTATGGATTCCAATCAAGTGTGGGAGCTAGTAGAGCTACCTGATGGTGTACAAGCCATTGGGAGTAAATGGGTCTACAAGCGAAATAAAGGACGTGACGGGAAGGTTGAGACCTTCAAAGCAAGGCTTGTTGCAAAAGGTTACACTCAGAAAGAGGGTATCGATTATGATGAAACCTTTTCACCGGTAGCCATGCTTAAGTCAATCCGGATTCTTTTAGCTATAGCTGCGCATTTGGATCTCGAGATTTGGCAGATGGATGTCAAGACTGCATTCTTGAATGGGAGTCTAGACAAGGAAATCTATATGCGCCAAGCAGAGGGATTCATTGCTAAAGGAGAAGAGCACTTGGTGTGCAAACTTAATAAATCCATTTATGGACTTAAGCAAGCATCTAGATCTTGGAACACTCGTTTTGACGAAGTAGTCCAGTCATATGGATTCGTCCAATGTCCGAGTGAGAGTTGTGTGTATAAGAAATGCGATGGAAACGTGTTGGTGTTTCTTGTACTGTATGTAGACGATATCCTTCTAATTGGAAACAACGTGAAGGAATTGTCGGACGTACGGGTATGGCTATCTGAGCAGTTCGATATGAAGGATCTAGGAAAAGCGGGACACATCCTTGGAATCAGGATCTTTCTGTAATATCCGCAATTTTCGATTTTTGGTAAATTTCTTTTTTTTGGTCGGAGTCTGTTTTGACGACTCTCTCATGACCGTTCCGTCATTCGGAGAATATTTAATTCTGCACTTTTTGTCATCCGAGTTCGTTTCGGTGCTGCTTTGTTGAGTTCCGTGCTTTTTAGCGACTTTTCCGCGCTTGAGCTCGGTTCTTGCGAATCTCATTCGAAACTGTCGTTTGGGGTTTTTCGTAAGTTCATTTAACGTTGTTATACGTGTTGTGAGCTTCGGTTGGATTATTCGTTGTCGTATGGTGATTTTCGGGCATTTGGGGCATTTTCGTAATTTCCCAAAGTTTGGGGTAATTACCTTCCGTTGTCGAATTTCGAGCCTTCGGGTGGTCGGAATCGTGTGTTCTACTAACTCTTAGATTCGTCTTTGTGAGTACTTCGGAACCGTATCTTCGGTTCGTATTTAGGTTCGGGTTTCGGTGTCGTTTTGTTGAGTTCAGGATTACTAAACGACTTTTCCACGTATGAGTTCGACTTTGTTAGATCACCATTAATTTTTGATAACTCCAAAAATTCTAAATCTTTGCAATATTAAAGAGCATCGAGTTAGCTTTCCAATGGTTCAAACGGTGAGTCAATCGGAGTCCGGACGAGAGAGTTATGGTCGTTTTAGCTCACCCACTCATTTTTCAGCTTTTGGCCGATCACCGCCGACCGGACTCGGTCGTGTCGTCCGACACGGCCCGTGCCGTACTCGTCCGGAAATGCCGAAGTTTATGCCGACCGAACTCGGCCGTGTCGTCCGACACGGCCGTCTGCATTTCTTCCGGATAAGCGAGCCGGCTGACACGCCCGACCGTGTTCCGGGACACGGTCGAGTCATGCCGAGTCGCTGTCGGACGGGTCACTATCGGAAGGCCCTCCGCGCCGCGACCGTGTCTAGCAGGACACGGTCGAGTCCATGCCGGCCAGCTCCGCGCCACGACCGTGTCAGGCGGACACAGTCGAGTCTGTCAGCCTATTTAAGGCCCAGCAGTCGTATTTTTCGCCATTTTTCTCCTTCCTCTACTTCTCTTCCGCGGATGGGGTTGTTCCTATCATGGAGATATGTTGTTGTTCAATAAATCCATGAAGTCTTGGAGTTCATATCATCAATCATCCATCCTATAACATCCTTTGATCGAGCGAATCAGGTCAGATTTTCCAGAAATCTAATTTTGGGGATTTTGGGTATTTTATTCGATTTCGTCCGTTTAATCCGATTTAACTTAGGATTGTGATGGATTGATGATTATTTAGATGTATTGTATCATTTCCCTTGTTATCCCATGGTTGGATCGTATCGATTCTTTGTTTTGGTCGAGTTCTTGACCGACGCCTTGAAGGTGTCCGGTAAAATGTCATAGAGGGGTTTTCGGGCGTTCTACGATTATTCTTCCCCGTATGATCGATGATTTATTGAATTTATGTTGTTAGGGTCGAATTCTTGTGAAGAACTCGAGTCAAAACCCTTCCGTTCGTTGTCTTCTTCGTGGTTCAAGCTTCCCGGTCGAACCGTGTTCTTCGGGATCTTCGGTAACATTTATTAAGGCAAGTATACATTTATGACTGTACGTTCTCGACTTTGAAAGTATGAAATATTGATGGTATGATTATTTCTAGCCACTCCGGGACGGGCCTATGGTCCTCTGAGGGTTTCATAGCCTCTGGTGCGATTCCATGGTTGATATGAACGAACCGTTTCTACGGCATTCATATGAAATAATGTTGGCATGTAATGAACGAACCGTTTTGACGGCATTCCTACATGTATCGGCGTATGAGGTGAACGAACCTTTTTTACGGCATTCACATACGTAACGGCGTATGAGGTGAACGAACCGTTTCTACGGCATTCACATACGTCTTATGAGATTTTAGTTATTCCGGAATACTAGTCTTACATTGATGAATTGACGGATATTGATGAATTGACGGATTACATTTACTTTATTGTCGAGGAGTATTATGTTTCATATTGTTATACTTGCACTAGCTATTCGGCTAACCCCTTTATGGGGAAATACGTTTCATGTATTTCGAGTTCCAGGAGAGCGGACAGGCAGTGCAGGTCGGCGTGAAGATGATGGGCAAGTGTGATACCGTGTCTTGTCTCCGGTTATTTTTTTGGATTCCTCCATTCGGTGTTGTTGTCTTGGAATGGATTTTTAAATACTCGAGTATTGTATTTGATTTCCTTGATGTTCCGGCCTGTGTTGCCGAGGTATTGATTTGTGAAGTGATGTATATGTTTTCGTTGGTTATGGTTTTGAATACCATTTGTGTCGTCTTCCTTTCTTTTGTATGTAGACCTTATCGGTCAAGTTTATAGTTCCGCGTATGTTTAGCCTTGTGGGTCCCACGGCGGGCTCACGTGCCGTAATATACTGAATGACTTGGGGGTGTTACGAATGCAGTATCGAGCTTAGGTTTATGGATACCTAGGTCGGTCTTTAGGTCGATTGAGTTGTCATTTGCCCACAGTATCACTACTCTGCCATCATCACAGTGCGACCGGTACTTGTAAGTCCTCTCACTCTTCTCGTATTTTTCTTAATCGTTTCGTTTATAGCTTGGTATTCTTGGGAATTGGTCACTTCAAGAATGTGCGATTTGGATTATACTTACGCACGTGGGTGCCTTTCTGAATGTTGGCTGAAAGTAGGAAGAATCGTGGCCGTGGTCACGGACGTGAACTCTTCCTTGAGATTTTGTTAAATTGCTAATTGCGATATTGGTGTGTATCGGTATTATGTTGAGACTTTGTTTAGGAGTCGCATGCTAGTATCACGGGAGATCTTCGACTTCGCAGACTTGTAAGTATGTTGTTCGAATTATTCGATAATTCTTGGTAAAATTGAATTCCCGTTGAAATGTTGTTTGTACGAGTGATTGTAAGTTTCGAGGACGAAACTTATTTTTAAGGGGGGTAGAGTGTAATACCCCGATTTTTCGGATATATTTTTTTTCGTTTATATATTGGATATCGTGGATGGTTAATTATGCTCGAGGATGTTGTGAACGTATGACAATGTTATTGAATTGAGTATATGTATTGATTTTGCCGTATGCTCGTATTTGGCATGTCATGACTTTGGACAAGAATTGTTGAAATTGGCTAAGTATGGAATTAATACGTACGTAAGATTGGCATGGTTACGTACGTTAAGGCTAAGGTATTACGTGCATGTGAAGGCATCGGACGAACCGAGTCACAGTCGGCGGAGTGGGACCCTGTTTCGGCAACTTTCGGCGGAGGATGTTGACGGGTGAGTCAACGTACGTGTTACGTACGTTATACAGGACGTGTTACGTACGTAACACAACCATTGTACTGTAGCAAGTCAACTGGTATATTACGTACGTTATATGGTATGGGTTACGTACGTAATGGACTGCACGGAATGAGACAGTGAGTTAGTTACGTACGTTATGGATATTGGATTACGTACGTTAAAGTTGTTACGTACGTTAAGAAAGGACACTTACGTATGCAATGAGAGTGCAATTTATATATTGAAGTGTTGCCTTTCATTTCTCTCACGATCCTTTGAGATATTTCTCTCCAAAACTCGTCCCTCTTCACTTTTAAGAGTGTTCTAAACACTTTTAACATGATTGTGAGCTTGGAATCATGGAATTAGAGCTTGGTTATGGAACTATTGTTGATTCTTGAAGTGATTTCTTGTGTTATCCATATTCTATGAGGTTTATGTTGAAGGAAGATAATGATATGCTTTGAATATGTTGATTATGATTATGGAATCATAGAGATCTTGATGTTCTTGAGTCCATATGATGACTATGATGATTTAATGATTCTTGGAATGGAGTTCAATTATTCTTTCTTCGTGGTTCGTCCATACAAGGTAATCCTCATATCCCTTTGATAGTGGCTCATTTTTTTTTCTTTTTGGATTACTACTTGGGAGGGAGTATGTTGGGAATCGTATATTTTGATGTTCGTCTTATTTCAATGAAAATTCATAAATTGGACTGTACTTTTATCCGCTGCGTGAGTATTTTTGAAATGGATTTTGGTATTTTGCCAACTGAAATTTTATTTTGTAAAACCGATTCCCTAAATTGAGTTTTTGTCATTTTAACCTTGATCGTTTTGACGGTATTTGGAAAATGATTTTTTTTAGTATTTGAAAAATATTACCGTCATCGGTCTTTTTGACATTTTTGGAATGACGTGGAAATTGTGCTTAGCCTGGTAAATCCTTGTGGGAAGAGTTTACGGCGTGTAATATTCCCAGGAGGATCTGGGGTGTTACAATTATGGTATCATGTGATAATGTTATACGAGATTTATTGGAATTGTAATAAGAGATTTCGGATGTTGATATAATCATTGAGATCTTCTTCATATAGTGATAAGGGTTTTGTTGCGCTTCTTGAGATTGTATGAATGACATGATGAAGAAAATGGTAACATGGAGATATATACCTCGGATATGTTGTTCTGAACGTGATTTCGGATATTTCATGTTCTTGAAGAACTCTTGAATTATACGAGGTGATGAAAATTTTTTTTAGAAGTGTTGATGTTTTGAAAATGAATATGGAATATTCATATCTAGAGCTAAACTATGTGTTGGAAATAATATTCGTATAGGAATACGAATGTAATTATGAGTTTGATGAGACTATTATTCATCTCTGAATTTGGAAGCCCATACGTATGGAGCAAATATTCAAATCGAATGATTGGATTGTTTGATAACCTTTTTAATATGATTATCTATTGTTTTGAACCAGTCGGATGATTCGAATTGATGACGGTTATAAGTAAATTTTAACGATGGATTTACGAGAAGGGAACCTTGTCAATTCGTATTTAAGAATTGAGTTTGGAACATTTAGACCCTTATTATTGGTCCGAATTGGTTGCTGATATGATCATCATATTTCGACTCGTATTGTGGACAGGATTTGTAAGTGTCTGAGTTGGATTGTTCAGACTGTGATTAGTCGAGATATGGTAAAACGATTGAGTTCGTGGTTTGGTGGTATTGATATTGGTCGTCATCGAACCGGTTGATTATCAATCCTTCGTTTTACAATAAGGTATGATGTTTGATCGTGAATTATGACTGTTGTGTTGCGGTTAAGGTTGAAGGGTTCGTAGATTAACTTGGTCGAGACTGAGGGAATTCGTAAGACAAAATCAACTGAATTGATAACAGTACGTTGTATTGATATCGAGGCAAGTTTTATACTTGTACTGGTCAATGAGATTAATGTTATCATGTATGTGTATGAATGTGTGTATCATTTCGAGACTTGGTCTCTTTGTGATTTTGTTGATATCAGGGGATTGTTTGATACGATACCCTTCGGCAAATTATGCCAAATATTATTGTTGTTCGTAAATGGCCGATCCAAGGCATTGCGGTACTTGTTGGTAATATTGTTGTCGATAGCCGGTTCGCGGTATCGACATATCGATTGTTATTGTTGATTGATGTTCCTTTGAGATATTGTTGTTGATAGCCGGTTCGCGGCATCGACGTATCGATTATTATTATTGATTGATGTTCCATCAAGATATTTTTTGTGAATCGTCGTTATTGATATCAGTGTTTTTCTATTGATGTCGTTTTGGCCGATTGAAGGCATTGACGTATTCGATTATCATCTTCGTTATCGGTAACCGATTAAAGGTGCCGAGACATCCGTTGTATAATTATTATCGATTGTCCGCTCTAACGGTAATCGATATATTGAATTGGGATTATCAAAGATAATTCCCATCCGTTGTCAAAAAGATAATTCCCATCCGTTGAATTATTATTGTCGTGTTGACCGATTCAAGGCAGCACACTATTATTCTTGTGAACTCGGTAATTTTGTGATCGTTGAAGGTTGAGGATTTCCCGAACTGTTGTGTTGTGATCGTTGCTCGTGTTAATCGGTCCTTAGGGATTTTGATCCCAGGATGGTTGTTTTTAATATCGTTGGTCGTGTCGATCTTTCATTATTCGTGTGTCATCGTTCACTTGGTGAGTCGTATGATCCGTATTGGATGTTTTATCCCTTGAGTTTCGTTGTCATGTTGTATCGTGGCATATCTAGAATCATGTCTGCGTGCCGATTGGTTATGTGTAAGATTTTTAGCCAGGCACCCGATGGTCATGCGTGGATATTTCCGCATTGGACCGTGCACACGAGACGTAGTTCTTGAGGCTAATTAGGTACATTGTCACACGTATATTCTGGATTCCGTATACGGGGTGGACATGTGCACGGACACATTTCCTGATCGGGCATACTGTGATGTCCCTCTTGAGCTTTATTGATTGATCGTTCGTAGTCCATGTTGTATTGGATATGTCCGACGATTTGCGACTGGTTGTTCATACGCCGAGGGGTATGTCCGACAGTCAGGTTTGCTCCTTTGAGATCTGTATTGTAATGATTTACAGCTTTGGGCTGTTCGGCTTTCAGGCCATTGTGATGTATCGGTATTTCCGTTGGAGCCTTCGGGCATTGTGAATTCGTATCTTTTTCGGCATTTGTTTGGTTTACCTTCGGGTAATGTATTGTTGTGTTCTATATTGATGATTCGCCGTTTGGGCGTATGTTTCGGTTCTTGTGCATCTCGTTGAGTATTTTCTGGCGGGATGTTGCTCCTCCCTACTTATTTTAAGTTTCGGGACGAAACTTCTTTTAAGGAGGGTAGAATGTAATATCCGCAATTTTCGATTTTTGGTAAATTTCTTTTTTTGGTCGGAGTCTGTTTTGACGACTCTCTCATGACCGTTCCGTCATTCGGAGAATATTTAATTCTGCACTTTTTGTCATCCGAGTTCGTTTCGGTGCTGCTTTGTTGAGTTCCGTGCTTTTTAGCGACTTTTCCGCGCTTGAGTTCGGTTCTTGCGAATCTCGTTCGAAACTGTCGTTTGGGGTTTTTCGTAAGTTCATTTAACGTTGTTATACGTGTTGTGAGCTTAGGTTGGATTATTCGTTGTCGTATGGTGATTTTCGGGCATTTGGGGCATTTTCGTAATTTCCTAAAGTCTGGGGTAATTACCTTCCGTTGTCGAATTTCGAGCCTTCGGGTGGTCAGAATCGTGTGTTCTACTAACTCTTAGATTCGTCTTTGTGAGTACTTCGGAACCGTATCTTCGGTTCGTATTCAGGTTCGGGTTTCGGTGTCGTTTTGTTGAGTTCAGGATTACTAAACGACTTTTCCACGTATGAGTTCGACTTTGTTAGATCACCATTAATTTTTGGTAACTCCAAAAATTCTAAATCTTTGGAATATTAAAGAGCATCGAGTTAGCTTTCCAATGGTTCAAACGGTGAGTCAATCGGAGTCCGGACGAGAGAGTTATGGTCGTTTTAGCTCACCCGCTCATTTTTCAGCTTTTGGCCGATCACCGCCGACCGGACTCGGTCGTGTCGTCCGACACGGCCCGTGCCGTACTAAATCCGGAAATGCGAAGTTTCTCGCCGAACTCGGCCGTGTCGTCCGACACGGCCCGTGTCGTACTCTTCCGGATAAGCCAGAACCGACTGCCGACACGCCCGACCGTGTTCCGGGACACGGTCGAGTCATGCCGAGTCGCTGTCGGACGGGTCACTATCGGAAGGCCCTCCGCGCCGCGACCGTGTCTAGCAGGACACGGTCGAGTCCATGCCGGCCAGCTCCGTGCCACGACCGTGTCAGGCGGACACGGTCGAGTCTGTCAGACTATTTAAGGCCCAGCAGTCGTATTTTTCTCCATTTTTCTCCTTCCTCTACTTCTCTTCCGCGGCTGGGGTTGTTCCTATCATGGAGATATGTTGTTGGTCAATAAATCCATGAAGTCTTGGAGTTCATATCATCAATCATCCATCCTATAACATCCTTTGATCGAGCGAATCAGGTCAGATTTTCCAGAAATCTAATTTTGGGGATTTTGGGTATTTTATTCGATTTCGTCCGTTTAATCCGATTTAACTTAGGATTGTGATGGATTGATGATTATTTAGATGTATTGTATCATTTCCCTTGTTATCCCATGGTTGGATCGTATCGATTCTTTGTTTTGGTCGAGTTCTTGACCGACGCCTTGAAGGTGTCCGGTAAAATGTCATAGAGGGGTTTTCGGGCGTTCTACGATTATTCTTCCCCGTATGATCGATGATTTATTGAATTTATGTTGTTAGGGTCGAATTCTTGTGAAGAACTCGAGTCGAAACCCTTCCGTTCGTTGTCTTCTTCGTGGTTCAAGCTTCCGGTCGAACCGTGTTCTTCGGGATCTTGATAACGTTTATTAAGGCAAGTATACATTTATGATCATCGTTCTCGACTTTGAAAGTATGAAATATTGATGGTATGATTATTTCTAGCCACTCCGGACGGGCCTATGGTCCTCGAGGGTTTCATAGCCTGCAGTGCGATTCCATGGTTGATATGAACGAACCGTTTCTACGGCATTCATATGAAATAATGTTGGCATGTAATGAACGAACCGTTTTGACGGCATTCCTACATGTATCGGCGTATGAGGTGAACGAACCGTTTTTACGGCATTCACATACGTAACGGCGTATGAGGTGAACAAACCGTTTCTACGGCATTCACATACGTCTTATGAGATTTTAGTTATTCCGGAATACTAGTCTTACATTGATGAATTGACGGATATTGATGAATTGACGGATTACATTTACTTTATTGTCGAGGAGTATTATGTTTCATATTGTTATACTTGCACTAGCTATTCGACGGCTAACCCCTTTATGGGGGAAATACGTTTCATGTATTTCGAGTTCCAGGAGAGCGGACGAGGCGGAGTGCAGGTCGGCGTGAAGATGATGGGCAAGTGTGATACTGTGTCTTGTCTCCGGTTATTTTTTTGGATTCCTCCATTCAGTGTTGTTGTACTGGAATGGATTTTTAAATACTCGAGTATTGTATTTCAGTTTCCTTGATGTTCCGGCCTGTGTTGCCGAGGTATTGATTTGTGAAGTGATGTATATGTTTTCGTTGGTTATGGTTTTGAATACCATTTGTGTCGTCTTCCTTTCTTTTGTATGTAGACCTTATCGGTCAAGTTTATAGTTCCGCGTATGTTTAGCCTTGTGGGTCCCACGGCGGGGCTCACGGCGCTGTAATATACCCTGAATGACTTGGGGGTGTTACACTTTCGTGATCGGAAGAAGAGGATGTTGTGATTATCCCAGGCATCCTATATCGATACAGTGCTGAAGCGGTTTAGCATGGAGAATTCCAAGAAAGGTTTTCTACCTTACAGACATGGAATTCAACTATCTAAGAACATGTGTCCTAAGACACAAAAGGAGATAGATGACATGAAGATGGTCCCTTATGCATCCGCTGTGGGAAGTCTCATGTATGCTATGCTTTGCACTAGACCAGATATCTGTCATGTCGTGGGCATGGCTGCTAGATATCAGTCGAACCCGTGACTGTGACACCGGATTCTTTGTCAAGCACATACTCAAGTACCGAGAAGGACTAGGGAGTACATGCTTGTATATCAATCAGACGACTGCTTCCGGTGGGTTACACTGACTCGATTTTTCATCGGACAAAGAAAAGTCCAAGTCTACTTCGGGTTATGTGTTTAGCACGGGAGGTGGAGCCATTAGTTGGAGGAGTGTGAAGCGAAATGCATCTCGGACTCTACCATGGAAGCCGAGTACGTGGCGGCCTCGAGGCGGCCCAAGGAGGCGATGTGGCTCAAGTACTTCTGCAGACTTAGATGTGATTCCCGATTTGCCGGAGGGTATTACACTCTATTGTGATATCTTAGTGCGATCGCAAATTCGAGGGAACCACGAACCCATCAGCAAGTAAACATATCAACCGCAAGTACCACATCATACGACACTTCGTAAAGGAAGGAGACGTAGTTGTAGCCAGGTTGCATCGGAAGATAATCTTGCCGACCCTTTCACGAAAGGCCTACCTTCAAAAGTTTTGAAAGGCATGTGGAAGGAATGGGATTACGGTGTATGGCAACATTGCTTTGAGTATAAGTGGGAGAAATGAGAGACTATGTAATAGAGTAGTATACTTAAAAGCATGCTTTGAGTATAAGTGGGAGATTGTTAGGATTGTATCAAAGCATACTTTATGCTTGTATTACCTAATTTCCTATTACTACCTATGAGGATATTAATTATATTTAATCACATGTTTTGCATATTAATTCACGTTATGGTTATGCAAATGAAATGTCTAATTATTTTATATTGTAGATAATGTGGTGTGTTGGTGTCACACGGAAGATCACATTATCGGTGCCTTATAAAATAATATAATAGTTCACAACCTATATAATTATTAGACAAATTATATAAAGGGTTGTAGTGTGTGCTTGAGAATAGTTGGTCTTGACTATTAGCATACATTAGCGTATTTGCATACGTTGAACAGGATCGAGGTGAGATAGTGTCTTCAGATCGACTGTAAGAAGAACTAAATCTCGGATAATTATTATTTCTTAATTCTAAGTATATAATATTTAATTGTGTATTTATAATAATTATTACTTTGATTTACCATAGGTGAGAGTCAAAATGATCGACTCAATAAGCCTCGTATCTTGGGCAATAATATTGTTTATACAACAATTATTATTATTACTAGAAATCGTGTCCCGACTCGTGTGGGTTGATGATGTCCCCCTGAGGAGCTCGAAAATGATTATTATATTAAACCCTGCAGGTAGATTTAATTCCGATATAATAATAAGGTTCGAGTGGTACTACTCTTGGATAAGATATTAATTAATTAAAGCTGTCAGTAGCTTATAATTAATTAATGGACATTCGATATCTTAAATACGGGAAATAATATATTTAATAAGGAGCCCAATTTCGTAATTTGGGATTTTGGTAGGAAGTGCAATATCAACTTTTTAGTGGACTAAGTTGATATTAATTGATTCATCATATATTAGGAAGAGTCCTAATAAGGTAAGATGAATTAATTGGGAGTCCTTCCATAATACTCCTTTAGATCCCTAGTAGTAGTCCAAGAGCCTATAAATAGGACATTATGGGGTGTTGGCCGATTAATCACATACTTGCACAAGAAATTTTGATTTTTTCTTCTAAGTGTTTAATTGTGGATCTTGACTTGTGTCTTTGATTCCACAATTGAGATACAACTTTAGCTTTGTCCATGTTGAAACGTTTAAGCACCTTCTCGATGTATTGCTCTTGCGACATGTGCAATTTCCGGGCTGCTCTATCACGAGTAATTCTTATCCGAAGAATTTGTTTAGCCGCCCCCAAGTCCTTCATGGCAAAGGACTTACTCAATTCTTTCTTCAAGTCGGCAATCCTCTCGGCATTCTTGCCAGCGATCAACATGTCGTCCACATAAAGCAATAAGATGATAAAGTCATCATCTCCGAATTTCTTGAAAATTAGGCAATGGTCGAGAGTCATCTTCCGGTAGCCTTGCTCCCCCATAACCGACTCAAACTTCTTGTACCATTGCCTTGGTGCTTGTTTCAACCCGTATAAACTCTTGCGAAGTTTACACACATAATCCTCTTTTCCTTCGACCTAAAATCCTTCCGGTTGCTTCATATAAATTTCTTTGTCAAGGTCTCCTTGAAGAAAATCCGTCTTGACATCCATTTGCTCAACCTCAAGATCAAGGCTAGCCGCAATACCAAGGACCAATTGAATCGATCCTATCTTCACAACCGGAGAAAAAATCTCATCAAAATCAATGCCCTTCTTTTGACTAAATACTTTCACCACGAGTCTAGCTTTGTATCTGGGCAACGAGGTATGTTCCTCCGACTTCACCCGATACACTCATTTGTTTCTCAAAGCCCTCTTGCCTTTCGGCAACTTCACCAACTCGTAAGTGTTATTCTCATGCAAGGAACTGATCTCGTCTTGCATGACATCCATCCATTCCTTCTTCTTTTCATCCTCCATGGCCTCCGCAAAATATTCGGGTTCTCCCTCATCGGTGAGTAAGACATACTCATCGGCCGAATAACGGGTGGAGGGATGACGGTCTCTTGTCGACAGTCTATGTGGAACAAAAGATGGCATGTTCGTCACGGGTAGCTCGGGATGAGATCCATCGGTGTCATCTTGTCTCAACTCATCGTTGTCACCGGCATCTTGTTGTTCATCATTTTCGACGTCATTTCCAACGGGCGTCTCAATATTTTGTGGAGGAACGGGGTCCAAATCAATAAGATCATAGTCGTGTTGCGGAGCCGACTCTCCATTCTCAACATCCTTCATTGTTTGATCTTCTACGAAAACAACATCTCTCGACCGAACAAGCCTCTTTGTCACCGTGTCATATAATCTATACCCGAACTCATCAAGCCCGTAGCCAATAAAAATACACGGCTTCGTCTTGGAATCAAGATTTGATCTCTCATCATTCGGAATGTGAACAAAGGCTTTACATCCGAAGACCCTCAAGTGGCGGTACGAGATCTCTTTACCGCTCCACACCTTATCCGGGACATCAAATTTCAAAGAAACACAAGGAGTCAAATTAATAACATGAACCGCCGTGTTCAAAGCTTCTCCCCAAAATGACTTTGGCAATCCGGCATGTGAGAGAAAACAACGAGCTCTCTCGACCAAAGTCCGGTTCATTCTCTCTGCCAAAGCATTGAGTTGCGGAGTCTTTGGGGACGTCTTTTGATGTCGGATCCCTTGCTCTCGGCAGTATTCATCAAAGGGTCCGGTGTACTCTCCACCATTGTCCGTCTGGATACACTTTAGCTTCTTCCCGGTCTCTCTTTCCACCGAGGCATGAAATTGTTTGAAAGTGTCTAACACTTGATCTTTGGTCTTCAAGGTGTATGCCCACACCTTCCTAGAGTGATCGTCGATGAATGTGACAAAATATCGGCAACCACCGAGCGTCCTCGTCTTCATAGGACCACAAACATCGGAATGAACAAGATCAAGAACATTTTCCTTCCTTGAAGGAGTATGACTCTTAAAAGTAACTCTCCTTTGCTTCCCGGCTAGACAATGAGAGCATCTTTTAAGGTGTACCTTGTGAACCCCGGACAACGCCTCCTTCTTCGACAATAGCGCCATTCCTTTTTCACTCATGTGACCGAGCCTCTTATGCCATAGCTCCGCCATGTTATTATTGTCGATTGTGTTCACGAAATTAGTCGTGACCTTCGGAAGTGTCACGTACAATTTTCCTTCCTTTTGTCCTCTCCCGACAATCAAGGAACCTCTAGTGAGTTTCCACAACCCCTTGCCAAAACCAACGGACATAACATTAAGCCTCATGTCCGTAACATGTTTTACGTTCCGTAAAACAAGTTCCATTCCGGTGTCGAATCTCAAATGCACATCTCCCACTCCAACAATCTTGGATAACCCATCGTTACCCATCTTGACTATACCAAAGTCGCCCGGAGTATAAGAGGAATAAAAATCTCTACGTGATGTAACATGATACGTAGCTCCACTATCGACCACCCAACTCGAATCATCTCTAGCAAGATTGACCATATCATAATCACAACAAACAAAGAAATCTTCGGTAGTAGTATTAACTTCGGCTTTATCATTACTACCGTTTTCCTTCTTTTGTGAATTTTCTTGGCCTTGGCAATTCTCCTTTTTCAATTGTCGGCAAAATTTCTTAGTATGCCCTTTCTTACCACAATGGTAACATTCGATGTTGGCATACTTCCCCCGAGAACTACTCCTTTGTGGCCCTCTATTACTCGGACCTCTACTTTGACCTCTCCCCTGTCTTTCGGTAACTAGAACATCCGACTGTGAAGAAGATCCTTGTGCTTTTCTTCGGACCTCCTCATTCAACATGTTCCCTTTTGCTAGTTCCATCGAAATGACTCCATCGGGGGCGGAGTTATACAACGACGTTTGAAACGTCTCCCAAGAATCCGGCAATGTGCCTAACAACCACAAAGCTTGCACCTCCTCTTCGAATTTAATTCTCATTCCGACAAGTTGATTAATTATGCCTTGGAATGTATTTAAATGATCCGATAGAGGAGTCCCGTCTCGAAACTTCAAATTCATCATTTGTTTAATGAGGAATAACTTATTATTCCCCGTCTTCCGAGCATACAATTGCTCGAGCTTGTCCCATAACTCTCGAGCATCCTTCTCTCCACTAATATGGTTCAAAACGTTGTCATCCACCCATTGTCAAATATATCCGCAAACTTGGCGATGTAAAATAGTCCACTCCGCATCGGACTTCCCTTCCGGTTTATCTTTGCTAAAAAACGGCATATAATAATCCTTCACGTATAGAAGGTCTTCCATCTTCCCCTTCCATACGTGGTAGTTTGAACCGTTCAAGTTAACCATTCTACTCGTGTTGGCTTCCATCTTACGATTGAGATACTAAACACCACGAAACAACAAATCCCGTGGCCCCGATACCACTGTTGGGACCGCCACCACCACCACTCTGTCACATTAGTATGATATTGTCCGCTTTGGGCCAAGCCGCACGGATTTGTTTTTGGGCTCCTTCCCAAATGGCCTCATACTAATGTAGTGGTGGACTTTATTATATAGAAGACTTCTTTTCTTCTCTCTTCCGATGTGGGATGGGTTTGCCAACCCCAACAATCCTCCCCTCAAATCAAGGACCACATCATTGTCCTCCCCTCGAACGATAATCCGTACATATTGCACCGCCGTTATCATCACTGAACGGGACGCGCCGCCTGATCACCACAATATCAGGAAGACTTTCGACACAAGGCACCAGCAAAGATGTTGCGAGGTCACATCGGGGGCTTCTCCACCATCGTAAAAGCAGTCTCAGCTTAGGCTCCACCACTGGGCCCAGTCGAACCATCGGCTCCAATACCACTTTGTTGGGAAAAATACCGACAAACGTCACGTCACAACAAATAAAGCGGAACCTAGTTTGACAAAATTCTCACTCTTCAATTGTAACTTTGTGGTTACCAACGAGTAAAGCAACAATTACAACTCGATAAAATTAATACAAATGATATCCGAAAAATAATAAGCACGAGACACAAATTTGCGTGGAAAACCCCTCAAGACGAGAGTAAAAACCACGGGACCGAAGCCGCTTAAAATCTACTATCACCAATACACACAAATACACAATCGTCCCTAATACAAACTAGGGGTATACACCAATCGTCAAATACTTGGTAATAAATGTTCTTCAAGTATTTGGAATCAATAACAACAACAAGATCGAGAAAAGAAACAACCGTAAATAGCTTACACAAAGAGCTAACGAAATACCTGTACTTCCGGACTCAAAAACTCGATCTACACCGGTGAAAAGATTTGCCCAATACCTACCAAGCTCTTGTCAAAAGATCACGACGATCCGACCGATAAATCTCCGGGAAAATGAAGAAATGTATTTCTCTCTCTTGTTTCTCTCTATCTCTCTCTCTCTCCCTTGTTCTTGAAGTGTATGTGATGAATTGTAATGAAACTCCCGTTCCAAACAGCATAAAAATGAAAAACCTGTGCAAGGTTGACTCGTGTGCCGCGGCCCAGCCCAAGTGTGCCGCGGCACACAACGCAAAAATGCACCCAGGTATCCGGCAGGGGCCGCGGCCCAGCAGGAGGGTGCCGCGGCCCGTAGTATAGGCCACTTTGGCCAACTGAAGCAAACAACGAGGGGGTTGCGGCTCGGCAGGGATGTGCCGCGGCCCAGGGTGATCGGTATGACTCGGCAGGTCTAGGCAGGATGGTGCTCGGCAGGGGCCGGCAGGGCGTGCTCGGCAGGGGCCGGCAGGGCGTGCTCGGCAGGGGCTGCGGCCCAGAGTACAGTCTCGGTCGATGCTGAAGAAAATTCCGGGGGCTGCGGCCTGGCTGCTGTGTGCCGCGGCCCGACAGTGCAAAATGAGAAAAAATTTTATATTTTGGAAATTACTCCTACAAAAATTACCTCCTTGAAATCGCTGATGCCTGAACTCCTTGCTTTAAATTGTTTTTTTCATTCTGTTCTCTTTTGCTCATGCCAAAGTTCTTTTTTTCTTTTGCTGCATTTTCTATATATATATATATATATATATATATATATATATATAGAGAGAGAGAGAGAGAGAGAGAGAGAGAGAGATGAAGTTGTAAGGGGAAATAACCCCCTTATTCTTTGCACCCCACCAACCATAATGTGTAATTTGTTGAAGGGAAAATAACTTGAGACAGAAAGTAGGGCAAAAGTGTTGTATTATTCAACCAATGAGATCCCTTAAATAGGGTGAAGTACATACAAACAGGCCTCAGCCAAACCCTAACTAGGAAAGCCCATAAACTAACAGAATTAGGCACACAACGGGTATTATTCCTTTAACACTCCCCCTTGTGCCTAGTCTACAAGCGCATGTCATGTTTCCTCGTTAAAACCTCGTCAAGCAAAAACCCAGTGGGAAAAATATCTTGATCGTAGGGAAAAGAGTACAACATCTAGACACATCAAGTTTAGACTTCGTCCTTTGAATCTATCGTCTCATATGATCGTTACATTTAATCATAGCGCTACTAAGGTGACCATTCCATCGATCCCTAAAATCGTACATCTTGTTACCTCGTTAAAAACCTTTCCAGGTGATAAAAACCCTGTGGGAAAAATGATCCTTGGAAGGAAAAGAGTATAACGTACGGTGTGGATGTAAGACTCCCCCTCAAGTCTACATCTCCCCCTGATTTGTACATCAATCAAGGATACTTTGAAAAACTTGTGGATGTGTCGTTTGCCTCATTAAAAACTTTGCCAAGTAACAAAACCCAATGGGAGAAAATAAACTTTGGTCAAAGAAAAGAGTACAACGTCGGTGAGTAAGTTTCTTCATGACTCACCCTTCTCCCTCTACCTTTACATCGATTTCGGGAGTTCGGAAATTCTCCGCATTCCGATACTTCTCACATGTTTTTCAAACACGGCCTTGGGCAGAGATTTGGTGAACAAATCGGCCACATTCTCCACAGATCTGACTTGCTTTACTTGAATATTGAGGAGAGCCTATTGTTGCTGATTATAGAAGAATTTTGGAGATATGTGTTTTGTGTTATCCCCCTTGATATACCCAAGCTTCATCTGTTCGATGCAAGCTGCATTATCTTCATATATGCATGTGGGTGCTCCAGTGACATTACTTAGTCCACTGTTACCTCGGATATGTGTAATGATAGCTCTTAACCAAATACACTCATGTATCGCCTCATGCAAAGCGATAATTTCGGCGTGATTAGATGAGGTAGCTACAAGGGTTTGCTTTGTGGATCTCCAAGATATAGCGGTGTTCCCAATAGCAAATACATAGCCATTTTGGGAACGACCTTTGTGTGGATCGGAGAGATACCCTGCATCAGCAAATCCTACCAATACGTTCGTCGGGGTAGGTTCTATGGCATTAGTATTTACTTTAGCATTTGCCTTTACGGAAGCAGCTTCCTTTGCCTGCTTGTAGGGAAAGAATAGTCCCAAGTCAATGGTTCCTTTTAGGTATCGGAATATATTCTTGATACCATTCCAATGACGTTGCGTCGGTGCTGAACTAAATCGAGCTAGTAAGTTTACTGAGAAGGCGATGTCTGGTCGCGTACATTGAGCTACGTACAATAGAGCGCCTATTGCACTTAAGTAGGGAATTTCAGCTCCCAAAAGCTCTTCGTCATCTTCCTTTGGACGAAATAGATATTTCTTCGCATCCAAGCTACGGCCGATCATGGGAGTGCTAACCGGGTGTGCTTTGTCCATGTTAAAGCGTCTAAGCATCTTCTGGACATAAGCAGACTGGTGGATGAGAATTCCACAGACTCTATGTTCTATTTGAATACCAAGACAGAAACGAGTCTTCCCAAGATCTTTCATCTCAAACTCAGTTTTCAAGTATCCGGTGGTTTCTCTTATTTCATCAAGAGTGCCGATTATATTCATATCGTCGACATACAGTGCGATGATCGAAAATCCGGAACTTGTTTTATTTATAAAGACGCAAGTACACAGTTCATCGTTCTTGTATCCCTTTCCAATCAAGTATTCACTCAGACGGTTATACCACATCCTTCCGGATTGTTTCAAACCGTAAAGTGAGCGTTTCAAACGAACTGAATATGCACTCCGTGGTCTGGAGTTACTTGATTTGGGCAATGAAATGCCTTCGGGCACTTTCATGTAAATCTCTGTATCTAGATCCCCATAGAGATACGCAGTGACCACGTCCATTAGCTGCATTTCCAATCCTTCGGAAATAACTAGGCTGATTAGATAGCGGAACATAATAATGTCCATTACGGGGGAGTACGTTTCCTCGTAATCTATACCAGGGCATTGTGAGAAACCTTATGCAACAAGGCGAGCCTTGTACCTCAGGACTTCGTGATTCTCATTACGCTTTTTGAAAAGAACCCATTTGTGTCCAACAGGCTTTACACTTGGTGGAGTTATCAGTACTGGGCCAAGTACCTTGCGTTTTGTCAGAGAGTCAAGCTCTTCCTGGATAGCTTCTTTCCATTTAGGCCAATCGGCTCTTTGTTGACATTCTTCAACAGAGCGTGGTTCGACATCATCGTGCTCTATGATTTCTTGAGCAACTGTGTATGCAAACACATCATCAATATGAGTGGTCGATCGTTCCATCAAATCAGACGCACTTTCATAGTTGATCGAGATCTCTTTGTTTTCTAATGCTGAATCGATCTCCGGGGCGTCCCCCATTAATGATTCGTGGACATAGCTATAGTCAGAGATGATCTCGTGGGAAGGATTCCCAGTATTGATGATTAATGGGTTGGTTTGTGCCTCACCTGCCCTTTTCTTCCTTGGGCGGGTGTCTGTCGAACCGGGTGGCCTCCCCCTTTTCCTTTTGGGAGCCACGGCCTCGATCGCGCTTCCATTGGGTGCGATCGCATCACTCGGTACGTTGGTGATGTGCCCTTTATTCGGGACTTCTAACTTTGCAGGCACATTTGCAGCTGGAATGTGTGATCTTGTCACTTTGGCGATATCAGTAAACGCATCAGGCATCGAATCTGCTACGTTCTGAAGATCGAGGATTCGTTGTACTTCACGATCGCATAGTGAGGTACGGGGATCATAATGAGACAGACTCGGGACGTACCAGGACAATTCCTGTCGTTCCTTGAGAAATTTCTTTTTCTCCTCTCCCCCTAACGACGGGAATTCTGACTCATTGAAGTGACAATCCGCAAAACGCGCGGTAAAAATATCACCTGTCAAGGGTTATAAGTAGCGGATAATCGTTGGGGACTCGTATCCAACGTAAATACCTAAACGTCTATGAGGACCCATTTTATTGCGTTGTGGGGGCGCAATCGGCACATATGTTGCACAACCAAATATGCGTAGGTGTGAAATATCCGGTTCATATCCAGTTACCAACTGGTACGCAGAAAATGGTTGGCCAACGGTGGGTCTGAAATGAATAAGTACGGCTGCATGTAGGACTGCATATCCCCAAACCGAGATGGGCAGATTGGTGCGTAAAACCAATGCTCGTGCTACCATTTGCATTCTTTTAATGGTTGCATCTGCGAGACCATTTTGTGTATGCATATGGGGAACGAGATGTTCTACATCGATTCCGATTGACATGCAGTAGTCATCAAATACTTTAGATGTAAATTCTCCTGCGTTATCGAGTCGAATAGACTTGATAGGGTGATCAGGATGGTGAGTCCTTAGACGAATGATCTGAGCTAGGAGTTTTGCAAATGCAGCATTTCGAGTGGAAAGGAGTGCGACATGTGACCAGCGTGTCGAAGCATCCACCAATACCATAAAGTACTTAAATGGTCCGCATTCTGGGTGGATGGGTCCACAAATATCTCCTTGTATACGTTGTAAGAATGGGATGTTCGCTTTAGTATCTTTAGTGTAGGAAGGTCTCGCTCCTACTTTAGCTAAAGAGCAGGCTTTGCAGAATGAGCGATGTGCTTTTGACATAATCAATTGCTTAGAAGGGGCATATGTCTCTATTTCTTTAGATGAGATAGCATGATTAACGTCAATACTATTCTTCGTGTTGAGTTGTTAACCCTTTTTCGCTCGAAAAAAAGGATGTCCGTGCGAGTTCTTTAGGATACGGATCATCATATCTCGACCAGGATGACCTAGTCTATCGTGCCAAAGCCTATATGAGTCTTTGTCCCAAATTTCATTTATGGTGACAGCATGGGATTCGAATACCCTAATGGTTATGGTGTACAGTCCACTATTTTGACTCTTAAGTTTTTCTAATATGCGTTTACGTCCACATTCATTAGATGTAATATAAAAGAACTCGATTCCATTCTCACAGTGGGTTTCGACGTGGAAACCATTGCTATGTATATCTTTAAAACTTAGTAAGGTTCGAGGGGCCCTAGGTGCGTATAGAGCATCGGTAACTCGGATAAGAGTGCCGTTGGGCAATAAAAATCGGGCATTGCCTCACCCTTGGATGAGTTGGGAGGACCCAGTCATCGTGGTTACCGAGGTTTGACATGCAATTAATTCCGTGAATAGAAGCCTATTCCTAAGAATGGTGTGGGTGGTCCCACTGTCAACCAAACATTCAAGTTCTCCCCGATTCATTCCTATGAAAAGGAGAGAGAAAAAAAATTCGAACCATAAACATGCAAGCAATATTCATTTCTTCGAAATAAAGCTAAGGATATAATGTAAGCAATAATAATATCTTGTTCTAGAAAAACAAAGTTTCATCACACCATTATTGAAAATAAAACATCGATAAAATCGTTCCGAGCTAACAATGCCAAATGTAAACGAGAAAGTAAACATAATGAAAACATTCAGTCATAAAGGGGTGCCTCTAATGACTGTGACATGTATGGCTCATTGCGATTATCGGTGACTGTGAAATTGACGTCTGGGGACTCGTCGAGAGCATCTTCCTCCATATAGTGAGCCTCCCGTTCTTTGGACTCTCTATATTTCTTGTATTGTGCTGCGACTTGTTTACTTGCATGGCAGTTCTTGTACCAATGTCCAGCATCTCCACATCGATAGCACTGTTCATTGCCAACTCTGACTTTGGGGGCGACATGGGGGGTAGGTGCTTTGTTTCCTTGGCCAGAAGATCCGGGAGCACTAAGTCTTCTCATTACATTGGAAGAACCCCCACGTCCTCGACCACGTCCTTGACCACTATGCCCTCTCCCACGTTGTGGTTTGGGGTTGCCATGACCAGTCCCCTATGCATTGGGGTTCTTTCCACCTTTCACTTTGCCATAGTTGGCCTCGGGAACTTTCTTTGTCCCAGCCGGCCTGGCATTGTTGCTCACTAATACTTCATTGTGCCTCTCAGCCACTTGCAGTAGGTTGATAAGTTTATTGAAGGTAGTGATGCGTTTATTGTCATACTCCAGCCTATACTGGTTCGCTAGTATAAGGGCAGAAGTAGGAAAAGTGGAAAGAGTTTTCTGAATCATATCATCTTCTGTGAGGTCCTTTCCACAGAAATTAAGGCGTGCCTTCAGATGGAGCATATCTTTGTTGAAATCGTTGATCCGTTTATAATCAAGCAAGCGGATTTCATTCCACTGCACGGTCAACTTTGGGAGCAAGGTATTGTGGATGTTCCCAAAACGGCCCTTAAGGGCATCCCACAGTTCTTTCGGGGATTTCAACTGCATATATTCCCACCTTAGGCTCGGGTCGATATGTCGCCTAAGAAACATTAATGCACTAGCTTTGGTTTTGTCAGACGGTACTTCGCCTGCTTTTTCAAAGATAGTAGCACTATAGTCCTTAGCGATAAAAGTGGTCTCCTCTACGTCAGAAACCCATCTATGGTACTCAAGCCCTTCTGAGTCCAAGATGTCAAATTCAGGACGAGTTGGATCAGCCATCTTGAGACAAGAAAAAAAAAAGGAAAATGAGTTTTCACAGTATATCATGAGTACTTTCCATGATAAAATTTTCAATAATGTGGAGGGTTATTATTTTTCAGAACCAAGATATGGTCAAAATTACTTTCGATGCTATTGTGGTTACCGATGAAATTACTTTATCACGGTTGGAGTTGATATAGACAGTAGAAATAAGTCCTCTAGGTTCTACTAATGGTGAACTTAATGTACATGCCATAACTAACAATGCATGCAAAATATATATATATATATATATATAATTATAGATATAATCACATAGCCCCTATGAATATATCTATACACGTATAAATGCAGTCAAAGAGGTATCTTATGCCGCAATAATTTTTAATTGAACGTGAATTTATTTTTAATTCAAGTTGCTTAAGCAATTTATTTTAATTTAGTTAAAATTATGAATGCATCATGCTTTTAGTTTAATTAAGCATAAATAAATTGCAGAATATAAATATGCAATCAATAGTAATTAAAAACATATAAATTCGCACATTGCAGATAGGACACGGTCGAGTCCCTGTCGGCCAGCTGTGCGACACGACCGTGCCGATCGGCACGGGCCGTGTCCGGCTTTCATTATTCTATTGAGTAGTTGAAGCGCAATCAACGCAATCACAAACTTGTTAAACAATTTTTACCTTCTTTTTCTTCTATAAATAAACATTGTGCTTGTTTCTTTCATTCATCCCTCAAACTTGCACTTTTCTCTGTTTCTCTCTAAATAATTTCTTTTCAAAAATGGAGTCATCATCTTCAACAAAAAAATTTAGCACAGTCTGCATTTTTGGTGGAGCTAGTTATGGAAAAGAGGCATGCTTTACTGAAGCA
Organism: Orobanche coerulescens; assembly: GCA_033398695.1. Classification (NCBI taxonomy): domain Eukaryota; kingdom Viridiplantae; phylum Streptophyta; class Magnoliopsida; order Lamiales; family Orobanchaceae; genus Orobanche; species Orobanche coerulescens. The sequence goes on along the minus strand of CM065809.1, from coordinate 58,101,911 downwards.
GCCCACAACTTGGGTCGTACCTTAGGAGAAAAATGCATTCATGTAGTCTACGGAGGAGGAAGTCTAGGATTAATGGGACGAGCTGCTGCTTCTGCCTATATGGAAGGAGTAAGAGTGTTGGGAATAATCCCAAAACCTCTGGCTGAAAGTAAAATCACCGGGTCAACTATTGGAGATGAGTTTAGATCTGTAAATATGCAAGATCGCATAACTCACATGATAAATAATTCTGGCGCCTTTATCACCCTTCCCGGTGGTTTTGGCACCCTTGAGGAACTTTTTCATGTGGTTACCAGAGCCCAGCTAAATGTTCATCAAAAACCAATAGGTCTGCTTAATGTCAATGGTTTCTTTGATGGTTTCTCTTGACGCGCATCTATTCGCGATTTATGTATTGTTATTTTATTGCTGTAATTTTTATTGTGTCTTTTTTTATAAAAGCATTGATGGCAGCGTAAGGCGACTCTTCGGACTTTCTTGATGCGCATCTTAAAAATTGTGTTATACTTCCGAGTATATTTTATTTTCTTTTGTTGTGTGCCTCGTATATTTATTCTCTTGCAGATTCTAAAAAGCGTAAGCTCAAACATCAACTTTCTTAACAGGGAGTATTCTGCTTTTCTGCATTACTTTTTATTTTATTTAATTTTAAACTGAGGACAGTTTTATTTTCAAGTTTGGGGGTGGTTTGTTTAATTATTTTGGTGTGTTGGAATTTTGGTGTGTTTTGATTGATTTGGTTATTTGCCTTAATTTTTTTTATTATATATATATAGAGAGAGAGTATTTTGATTTATGAGATTTCTAGATCTGGCAATAACACCAATAAATTAGCTATATATAAGTTTCTAAAATCGTTTTAACCGGTAAAAAAATTGTATATTCCAAATTTTTTTTGAGCCTTAATCTCTCTTTCCAAACCTTGTAGTTATCATATAAAATCGAGTCATTCGTTACCTTGAGAAAAGAAGAATCAGTCGGTTGATGAAAAATAGAACTGAAATTTACTTAATTTGTGGAGTTTTTGATTTTTCATGCTTAAACTAAGAAATGATTTTCTGCAAAAATTCTATTCCCTAAAAAAGGAGTCATTAGTGAAAAGAGCTGCACGTTAGCAAATAACGGTGTGAAAGCTATCACCTAAAGAAAATGACGAAAAGGAGAAGTGTTGAGCAGCAACAGCTGCCTAATTTTGGAGGTCTTAAATTTTGCGAAAAATAAATGACTTACCATTGTTGGTGCATAGCTGCCGTCTCAGAAAAAATGGTGAAAAGAGCTACACGTTAGCAAATAACGGTGTGAAAGCTATCACCTTTTAAAAAAATGAGATAGAAATTGTGTTAGTGAAAAGAGCTACACGTTAGCAAATAACGGTGTGAAAGCTATCACTAAGGGATGTAGTTTATGAGCATATTTGAATTAATTAGCGGCTGAATTTCAATACACTCAATTTCGTGAAAAATCACAATATTTGATGACGCCAATGAAATTCTTCTTCATATTGAGTCGAAAAATATACGAGTGATCGAGAGCAACCATTAAAGGGAGTCGTGTGTATCACGAGTGGAAAAGAAATAATCAACCTTTTGGGGGGGAAAACCTTGAATTTGGAATTACAAAATACAAACCGTGTTTTAACTTCAAAATCATTAGTAGATTTATTTTGAATCTTGATTCATTTCTATCTACTGTATAAAGCCGGTTGTTGTTTATTAATGGCATTTTGATCTCCTTTTCTCTTTTTATATTTTAATTTATGTGTGTATTAATTTTTCTTATTTTTATTTTCTCAGCATGAATAATAAAGAGTCTTGCTCGGGACTAACAAGAATTCAAGTTTGGGGGTGTGATAAGTGTCAGTTTTGTATACTTATCCATGGTTTGTATCGATAAAATTCACCCATAATTGAGCTAGTCTACTCGTTTTTTGCTTTTAATTAATTAGTTTTTAATAGTTTTATTTTTATCGGATGATGATCGGATTAAATAACTGATTTACTCAAGAAATAACATGTTTATTAAATATTCTCTTTGTTGAATTTTGATATATTCATGTTGTAGGGCTTTCCGAGACGAATTGGCGGTCTTTAGGATTCAAAATCGAGTTATATATCAAAAGTTATCATCAGAAGAAGATTTGGGGCAAAACGCAAAGTCGAGAAATTGCAGGTTGAAAACGTAACTCTCAAAGCAACCGGTGAACAAATTGTGAAGCCAAGTTCGGCCGTAAATACGAATGTTACGTAGTAAGTCATCCAAGTTACGGCCGTAACTCCTTAATGTTACGGCCGTAACTCTTGACAGATTGTTAAGATTTGTCTAATTTTTTATACTTTTTGTGTATTATTGAGGGGATGGCTGACATTGATCCGATCTATTGTAATAATGGACCAATGAGGTCACATGCCTAACGAAAAACGAGATGAAATACAACTCTTTACAAAATACCCATGCAGGGGTAAAGATCCACAACAGCGGAAGTCTGACTATAACTTAGTCGACACAACATCACCCGACCAAACTATCAACTCTTGATTAGTATTGTAGCTCGTTACTTCCTGTGTCGATCCTGTGACTGCTCCCCCGAACCAGCATGTACCTGGACGCAAAACAGACATCCACCCCCCGATTACTCGGGGGTTAGTAAAACTCCATTGTTTTACTAGTGCAAGTATAATAATATAAGAAATGAATCAACACAAAGCAATCACGAGTCAGGTAACACAATCAATTGTCAAAACATTCTCGAGATGTTTTATTAATCAGAAAACAAGTAATGAAGTTTTTAAAATTAAATTCGGTATCTCGGGGGTTTTTAAAGAATAATTTCTTTTGGACTTCGTGTCCCAAATTACAAAACCTCTTTCTAAAATCGTCAGGGCCTCATCCCGGTTCTTGTTTCAAAACATATTAGTGAAAATATCATCACGTGTCTGAGATTTAACATCAAAACATTATCCACACAATCACTGTTCGTACTCGTCAAGTAACGAACCCCGGAGGTCAAGACGAACCGTACCCAGTTCCACACATTCACTGTTCGTACATATCATGTAACGAACTCCAGAGGTCACACGGACCATACCTGGACCACACACGCTGTTCGTACACATCATGTACCGAACTCCAGAGGCCACACGGACTGTACTTGGACCACATACAATGTTCGTACACATCATGTACCGAACTCCAGAGGCCACACGGACCATACATGGACCACATACACTGTTCGTACACATCATGTACCAAACTCCAGAGGCCACACAGACCGTACCTGGACCTCATACACACACTCTTCCCAACACATATCAAACAACGCAATACATCACCACGGATAACACACCTTAGTACAAATACGTACGAACATCCAATCATACACCAAAATACATGTCCAAGTGTATATCAGTCCAACCCAATAATCATAATCAACACAAGACATCAAACCCGAGCAATCATGTCCAATGCGAATCATGCAACTAACATGACCAACACAACTTCACAACGTCAAACAAGCAAGAATATCATTAATACCAACAAATTCGAATAACCAAATCGCACGAATCATATCCACGAAGGGAAACCAAATCATCATAAATCCAATATGTAAACTCTATTCACAAGACACAAATCGTGTAAGTAGAATACTTGCCTCAATAACCAATACCGAACACTCCAAAGAACACGGTTCAACCGGGAAACCTCGGAACCCGAAGAAGACAACAAATGGAAGGGTTACGACTCGAGTTCTTCAGAAAAATTTCGTTCCTAAGACATATTATCAATATATAAATGATCGTACGAGGAATAATAATTGTATAACGCCTGAATCCACCTCTAAGACCTTTTATCGGACACCTTCAAGGCGTCGATTAGGATACAAATTCTTGACAATCCAACCATGGAACAACAAGGAAAATGATAGAATACAGCTTAATAATCATCAATCCACCACGGATCTAAGTTACTACGGTTAAATCGGACAAAAACCAAGCAAAACCCCTAATTTCCCAAAACTAAGATTTTAGGAAATATAACCTTAATTCGGTCGATCAGAGGAGGTTATGGAATGATTAATCGATGATATGAACTCCAGGACTTCGTGGATTAATTGCTTAACAACATGCCTCCTTGCTCACTAAGACTCCAGCTGTGGAAAGGAATGGAACAAAATGAAAACGGGTGAAAATATGACTGCTCAGTCATATTTATATGGGCGCGCCTTAGCGTGCGCTAGGGTTCCGGGTTAGCACGCGCTAACGCGCTAGACCCTGGCGCTAGCATGCACTAGTGATCGGCACCGACAGTCCAGAGACTTCTGCCCGGCCGTGATAGCGCACGCTGGACGGGAGTTAGCATGCACTAGCCGACCCGTCCATAACCTACTGGACTAAACTGCTCGGCCAGTTAGCGTGCGCTGGCAGCCGAATAGCCAGCGCTATGCCTGTCGAGTAGCATGCGCAGCCTTCCGACAGTAGCGTGCGCTATGCCAGTTCCTGTCGTACCTGTCCGGCCAGTGCCCAACCCTTCCGACAGTAGTTGCCGCACCTGTCCGGCCAGTGCCCAGCCGCCATGACCCGACGACTCGATTTCCGAAAATGCACGGAACAAACTCGACAAAACACTCGCGGACAACATCAACGATCCAAAATGAAAACATCATGCAACAAATAATCACACGCGACCATATAAACACAAAAATCAATCATCGAGAAAATAATACCGACACTCGACAACCGAGAAACATCTGGAAAAATCCAAATAACCAGAACGAAAATCTCGGGTTTGTGATTGTTCTTGGAAGTTCAGGGGCTTCTTGACCGTGTCCGTTCATTGTTCCATTACTCGTGGTTTCGAGGCAAGTATATTGCCCATACACTACATATTTTGGTGAATCTAATCATTGGTAATCGACGATGTGTGCTAAATGAATTTCTATAATTGACTTTCAAAAGAGTCGATACGTTTTTCAATAAATATTTTCCTTAAATACAACTCATGTGTTTTGTGGTTAAAGGTGATTATTTAAGTGTGTGATTATGTCGTTTGTAGATTTAAAGTCTTAACCTTTCGTGAAAGTGTATATGAGAATACATGTGCTTATTGATAATCAAGTGACGTTGTGTGATAAAGGTTGTAACTCCTTTATGAGGAGGTTGTGCCGTTCGGCATGGTTGGAAAGGTATTCTTTCTCGTTGCTTTGTGATTGGTACTAGTTGCATCATTGGATTCTAATATTGATGGTATTGTTTCCTGGTAGTGAGTATGTGTCGGATAATATGGCCATTCTAGCAAGATACCTCGACAATATATATTGTGATTGACTTGCGAGGTTTGTGGTTTTGAAACTGTGAATTGTGGAATTTGCGATTTTTGTGTGATGTGAGGATGTTCTTGGGGTACTCTCACCTGAGGATCGGCTCGATGGGGTCACACAGGGACTTGGATGAAGGTGCCTTGTCGTGAGGGTTACCTTCGGGGTGGCGTATTCTCACCTGGGGATTGCTCGACGGGGCACACAGGGACTTGGCAGTTGGGCCTTGTCAGGAGAATTACCTTCGAGTGATGTTTTTACTGATGATTAATTGTGATATGTCCATAGTATCACAATGCTTTGTGCCCGGGTCTAGCTACATTATATATCGAGTCTTGGTGTTTGGCTAGAATGGCATAAGAGTGATGTGTTGTGTGTAATTTGTCCTTGGAAATGAATTGATGTGGATGGTTGGGTCGTGGACCTCTGTTTTGTGAACGGATTTGTATTTTGGAAAATAAACTATGGGTTGTGACCCTAAGTAGTTTTCCATAAGTTGAGAATTATTCAATCCCAAATATTTTCAAAACTCCTGAGATCTTGAATTGATTTCCAAAATGACCACTCGTTTCATTTATACTTTTACGGTTTGAACTATTTCATTCGAATGAGAACTCTCGGGAAGTCTTTCGTTCTGACTGAGCTTTGGATTATTCAAGTTATTGTATTCTCGGAATGTGTTGTGTATGGCTCGTATTTGCACTTTATAGTTGTACTAGCAAAACATTGGAGTTTTGCTAACCCCGAGAAATCGGGGGGTGGATGTCTGTATTGCGTCCAGGTACATGCAGGTTTTGGGGAGAAAAACACAGGATCGGTACGAAGGATGATGGAAGACGAATGATACTAATCACATGAAGGCCAGTTTTGGGTACAGTTAGTTGGAGTTTGTTGTATGGTCCTTTCCGCTATCGTACTTTCTGTTTGTGAATGTATTTTACCCCTGCATGGTATGAGTCCGGACAGAGTTATGTATATTTGAGTTGTATGTTAATGCTGAAAGACCAATTCGGTCTATTGGTTCGTTATTTTGTCACGTCGGCATGTAATGTATTGTGTTGTTTCGGTGTCTAGCCTGGCAGATCCTCAAGGAGAGGGTTTGCGGTGTGTAATATTCTCGATTAGATTTCGGGGGTGTTACAGGAGTATGGCAGGGAATGTGGATGATGATGATGATGATGATGATGATAATAATAATAATAATAATAATAATAATAATAAATATGATACTATATTTAGGAATGAATTTTAGTTGGTTTTGAATTACCTAAACCTTTGAATTTTTTTGGGCACTTCCATGAATGTGCTTTATTATTATCTAGATCATTTTTTACTTGGAATTTATTTTAAATAATGGATGTTTCTTCAATTTCCTTGGTAATTGGAGTAATTCTTACGAATGATGTTTCCCAAAAAAAGTTCCTCGTTTATGTTCTAAAATATTCGGATATTGTAATAAACGAGGACCCACATACGCATCTATTTCACTTCATGCAGATATGTTACACGATTAGAATGAATGGGTCCCCGATGATGTTATTCTCTTGAGATTGTTCTCATTTTTGCTTAGGTATAAAGCACGCAGTTGGTTGGGCACGATCCCTCATGGAAGTATCAGCACTTGGAATGAGCTCAGAGAGAATTTATATTCAATTTTTTCCCCCAATAAGACCATGAAATTCAAAAGTGAAATCACTCCGTTCAGACAGATCAATTTCGAGCCATTACATAAGGTGTGGGAGAGATACAAAGATCCATTGATAATATGCCCTCACCATGACTTTCCTGAAGACCAACAATTATGTTTTTCTACGACGGTCTGGTCGGTGATACACGAAACTTTGTGGAGGCCTCGGCTTTAGGTGGTCTTTTAGCTAGGCATATTGAGGATGCATATAACTTGATGAAGGAGATCGCTATGAATAGCTATTAGTGTCCGAAACAATGATCAAATATTCTATGTGAAGCTGAGTTGGCGATTCGGACCCTATCAAAGCATTAGAAGCTTAAATGAGTGTCTTAAAATTTGAGATCAATGTGTTGACAAAAGAAAGTGGGACAAAGCCGGCTCATAAAGAAAATGTTTTTCCAATGGATCCTTTGGAGGAAGCTCACTACATCAATAACCAGAATTTTTATAACTAATGTAGTAATCTACATTTCGGGTTCTATCATACAAACAATCGCAACCATGAGAATTTCAGCTATGCAAATACGAAGAACATGTTGCAACTGTCAGTGGGATTTAAAAGTGTCGTATGGTGAGGTAATAGAAGAGTCCAAGCCAACTTCTAATTTAGAAAATATTTTCACATCCTTTATGTGCCAAACCAATACTTTCATGATCGAGACTGGGAATTGGTTCAATAAGAATGAATAGAAGTTGGACAAGATTGAGGGTCATGCCACACAGTTGGCCATGACTATGGGGGTGCAAATGAAACATCTTGAAACTTAAATTGGCCAACTAGCTATGGTTATGGGAAGTCAACATCAATGAGGCCAATTTCCAAGCACTACGAAATAAACCACAAGGAGTCATGTCTGTTGGAATATTCATTAATAGAATTTTGATGATTAAGTTGCTAAACAAAGCAAAACAACAAAGAGGCGAAGAAAAACAACAGAGGAGACGAAGACGCAAAAAGCTGAGCAAAATGCAAAGCTAGCGCACGCTAGACATATAGGTTAGCGTACGCTAACGGGTCCTGTCTGCAGATTAGATGAGTTCAAAGCTGCCTGAAGTAAAGTTACCTGATGAAGATAGCGCACGCTGCACATGAACAATAACACACACTATCGAAGGCTTATTACCGTTGTGAAGACATTCAAACACAGAATGACATATGCAATGATGAAATCATACCGCACGCTAGGATTGAGGAATATCGCATGCTAAGGTGTTTGAATTCAAGTCAATCAATCCGTTGGGAGATTCTGAAGCAAAGTCAAAATGCTACAAACAGATACATGATGCATGCAATGATGCAATAAAAGCGCACGCTAAGTATATATGTTAGCGCACGCTAACGAAGACTGAAGTTGAGAGACAATAGCCACTGGACAGATTCTGGAAGACATTAACATACGTAATCAGCAAGCAACAACGTACGTAAAGGCAATAGCGCACACTAAGGAAGGAGGCTAGCGCACGCTAAGTATAACTGGCAGTAACGGCTAGTTTGTGGAAAATGGCTATAAATACCAAACCACTTGGTATCAAACCATACAACAACATTGAGCAAAGCAATCATACTTGAGATATAATTGTAACCATTATAGTTGTTGTTCTTGAGCTTAAATTGAGAGTGATTGAGTGTTATACACGAAATCATACAATAGAAGAAAAAGAAAAAATATGATTGGATTCGGTGTTATTAGGATCAAGGATCCGGCATTGTTAGAATGGAAATCGATATCTAAGTGAGGTTTTTCTAGTACCCATAGAAACCTAGATTGGTTGATTCATTGTCCAATAGAAAAGGAAAACGGTTTAACTTGGACCGACATAAAGATAAGTGATTGAATGGTTTACTCGGACCGATAGAAGACGAGCTTGTAATGGTTATCCCTCGACCGATAGAAGATAGGTGCAGAGGTTTATCTTAAGCCTATAAAAAAAGATACCGAGAGAGGACGTAGGCACGTTTGGCCGAACCTCTATAAATCTTGTGTCGATTTATTTTCTGCACTTTATTTAAATCGCTTCCGCAACACGAAAGAGTTTCACAACTCTATCTCCAAATGGCGATACCGACCGATATTGCTCCAACAATTGGTATCGGAGTGGTACCTCCAATAAGCAGCTTAACATCCGAGGAGTCGATCCAAATGGCATTTCAAATTTCTCCAGTCGAAGGTCTTGCTCTTAACCGACCACCATTCTTTGACGGATAAAATTTCATGACTTGGAAGAAAAAGATGTCAATATTCATCCGAGAGTATGACATCGAGTTGTGGAAAGTAATATGTATTGGTCCGAAAATTCCTCTAAAATCCGACGGTATGCTTAAATCTTTCGAAGAATATGATGACGCGAACTGGAAAAATGACCATTACAATTGTAAGGCAACTCAACTCCTATATTGTGCCTTAAATCTGGAAGAACACAACCGGATATCCTCATGTGATAGTGCGAAAGAAATATAGAAAATTCTTGAAGTCACACACGATGGAACATCTCAAGTCAAGGAGACGAAAACAAACATGCTCCTTCACGAGTACGAGTAATTTCAAATGAAGGACAACGTATCCATTACGATCATGCTCGACCGATTTTTGGTCATCACAAATGGATTGGCGTGTTTTGGAAAACCACTTTCGAGTAGTGAAAAAGTTAAAAATATCCTACGATCACTACCTCGAAAATGAGGCGGTATGGTGACAGATATAATGAAATCTAAAGATGTAAACAATCTTTATTTTAGTGCTCTCATTGGTTCAATTATAAACTACGAGATTGTCCTAAAATCTCGGAATGCTAAACCGAAGCCGAAGGAAAGATCGATAGCCATTAAGGCTAAGATGTCGATATCTAAAGAAGAAATCTCGGTTGATGAAAGCAACGAAGAATCGGCATATTATGCCAAAAATATTAATAAGTTCCAAAACTTATTAAACCGGAGAAAGCCAGACATCTAAAAGGGCGATTCTAAGAAATTCGACAACAATTGTCGATTATGTTGTAAAGCAGGCCACTTTGTAAAGAATTGCCGAGCAAAACCCAAGAAGGAGGTTCTAATTGCAACATGGAGCGATGAAGACGAAGATAAATATTTTATCAATCAAAATAATCTCGCTCTTATGGCCAGAAGTTCATTCGACGATAGCGACGTCGAAAGCCAAGTAAGTAATTCTTACGATGAACTTTTTGAAGCATTTGAACTATTGCATATGGATTATCAAAATGCTTTAACTGAGATCAAATCCCTTAAATCCAAAAATAAATCATTGGAATATGAAATTTCCAAAATTCTTGAAAAGGGAAATCTGTCGAGATCGATCATTCAAAATGCATTGAAAATGAAAATATTTTAATGGATGATCTTCTGAAAGTTCAAACTGAGCTTAAAAATTTAACGAAGAAATTCTCGTGTGGAAACGAGAAATTTGAACAAATGCTCTCGGTTCATAAATTTACGTTAAACAAATAGGGGTTGGGATTCAAACCGAATTCTATAAATGAATCCTTAAATTTCAACATACCCCGATGTGACAAATGTTTGAAAAATGGGCACCACATTTCAAACTGTAAAAGCCCAAGACGGACGATAAAAGTTAAAAATATTTGAATTCCAAATGGAACTTTTATTCCAAATATCGTTTATGTCTCTAAACAAAAATCAACTATAGGTTGGATCCCCAAAAATTAATTTTTAACAACTGACATTTTATTCGGGAGGAGTATTATGTATTTTAAAAAGGGGGAGTTACATTTTTATGCATATTTTATCATATCATTCTTTATCATTAATTGGTATCCTCTATTCAATCGGTACATTTTGATTTACACTTTTTGCTGAATACAAAAAGGGGGAGAAAGGAGTAGAATCGGATAAAAAGCGTCATGGAAGAAATGATGAGAAAAATAAAAAGTAAAAATGAGGAGAGAATAATAAAACTCGAAGAAGTCGACAAGGAGAAAAATAAAGCATACAAAAAGGGGGAGAAACGAAGGAGTTGAAAAAATGAGAAACGGAGAAGTCAAAAATGACAGAAAAAGAAAAGATGAGTGAAACTAACGAAACGATCAAAAAGGAGGAGAAAATAATAAAAATCGAAGAAGTCGACAAGGAGAAAATAAAGCATACAAAAAGGGGGAGAAACGAAGGAGTTGAAAAAATGAGAAACGAAGAAGTCGAAAATGACAGAAAAAGAAAAGATGGGTGAAACTAACGAAACGATCAAAGCCGAAAACTTTGATTCGTACAAATATATATATTTTTATTTTTGCAAGTTTTATCCATTTCAAGGGTTGTTTTGTAATCGTCAAAAAGGGGGAGTTGGTTGGAATATTTATTCCAAATATTTATTAATAGAATTTTGATGATTAAGTTGCTAAACAAAGCAAAACAACAAAGAGGCGAAGCAAAACAACGGAGGAGACGAAGACGCAAAAATCTGAGCAAAATGCAAAGCTAACGCACGCTAGACATATAGGTTAGCGCACGCTAATGGGTCCTGTCTGCAGATCAGAAGAGTTCAAAGCTACCTGAAGTAAAGTTACCTGATGAAGATAGCGCACGCTACACATGAAGACTAACGCACGCTATCGAAGGCTTATTACCGTTGTGAAGACATTCAAACACAGAATGACATATGCAATGACGAAATCATAGCGCATGCTAGGATTGAGGAATAGCGCATGCTTAGGTGTTTGAATTCAAGTCAATCAATCCGTTGGGAGATTCTGAAGCAAAGTAAAAAAGCTACAAAGGGATACATGATGCATGCAATGATGCAATAAAAGTGCATGCTAAGTATATATGTTAGCGCATGCTAACGAAGACTGAAGTTGAGAGACAGTAGCCACTGGACAGATTTTGGAAGACATTAACGTACTTAATTAGCAAGTAACAACGTACGTAAAGGCAATAGTGCACGCTAAAGAAGGAGGCTAGCGCACGCTAAGTATAACTGGCAGTAACGACTAGTTTGTGGAAAATGACTTTAAATACCAAACCACTTGGTATCAAACCATACAACAACATTGAGCAAAGCAATCATACTTGAGATATAATTGTAAACATTATAGTTGTTGTTCTTGAGCTTAAATTGAGAGTGATTGAATGTTATACACGAAATCATACAAGAGAGGAAAAAGAAAAGATATGATTGGATTTGGTGTTATTAGGATCAAGGATCCGGTATTGGTAGAATCGCAATCGATATCTAAGTGAGGTTTATCTAGTACCCATAGAAATGTAGATTGGTTGATTCCTTGTCCAATAGAAAAGGAAAATGGTTTAACTTGGACCGACATAAAGACAAGGGATTGAACGGTTTACTCGGACTGATAGAAGACGAGCTTGTAACGGTTATCCCTCGACCGATAGAAGAGAGGTGCAGAGGTTTATCTTAAGCCTATAAAAAAAGATACCGAGAGAGGACGTAGACACGTTTGGCCGAACCTCTATAAATCCTATGTCGATTTATTTTCTGCACTTTATTTAAATCGCTTCCGCAACGCGAAAGAGTTTCACAACTCTATCTCCAAATGGCAATACCGACCGATATTGCTCCAACTATGTCAAGCCATTACATTGAGGAGCGTGATGTATTATAAAGGTCTAAGCATGCCTGTCGAGCATTAGAGCATAACAGAGCCGAATCAAGAGGGAAAAAACTTGAATAGGAAGGAGCTAAATTCGTAGAGGATGAAATGATCAAACCATAAGAAAAGGGGGCTCAGAAGCCGAACACATCTTCTAACTCTATTCTAATTTCTAATTTTCCTCTTCCCTTCCCCAATGTTTCAAGAAAATAAACTAAATGCTCAATTTTCTAAATTTCTAGAAATCTTCAAAAAGATTAACATTAATATCCCTTGTACAGACACTTTACAGAAAATGATAAACTACACAAAATTCTTGAAGGATGTGATGTCCAAGAAGTAGAGAATTATAGCCCATGAAATGCTGAACTTGACTAAGGAATGCAGCGCAAATATCCAGCGAAAATTGCCTCAAAAGCTCAAGGATCCTGAGAGCTTTGTTATCCCTTGCACCATTGGCAATGTTTTCTTAAATAAAGACTTATGTGATCTTGGTGCATGTATTAACCTCGTGCTTCTGTCAATTTTCAGGAAGCTTGGACTTGGAGAGGTGAAGGCATCCACAATAGTTTTGTAACTAGCGGACCAGTCAATCCTTCCATTGTAGGAAATGTATTTAGATTCAAACTTATCCTAAGGGGGTCGTGGAGGATGTGTTGGCCAAAGTAGATAAATTTATATCCCCGGTAGATTTTGGTATGGTAGATATAAAAAGGAAGATAGTGATCTATCTAACATAGTTAGGCATTCATTTTTAGCAACAGGAAAGGCCTTGATCGATGTTGAAAAGGAAGAATTGACACTTCGGGTCAACGCTGAGCCTGTTTTATTTCCAATTTATAAAGCTATGAAATTTCATAATGAGACAGAACATGCTAAGCATTTATTAGCGGCCAATTCATCGGAAATTGGAATAGTTAATTCATGTTCTTCATCAAGTTCATTGTTTTAATTGAATGATTTGGAATTAACTCAGGATATTTTTGCATTGGATTCTATGCAGGAGGCTCCACGGAACAAGAAGTTTAAAGAAATAATGGAAAAAATAAAGTAGCAAAGTGAGAAGCAGAATGACACGATTGCATCCAAAGACAACACTTCATGTATCAAATCAAAGAGGTCGAGAAAACAGTGCTAGAGGATGACACGGTCGGTGACCCGGTCGTGTCTGAGACCGTGTCCGAGCACTTGGACATGTCCTTGCCCATGTTTAATGACCCGGTCGTGTCACTGCCATGTCAGGCGAGACACATCGCGCCAGAACACACTATCAGTGCCCATCTATCCCCAGAAGTCGACTTTGGAGCTAAACTTCTACTGGACGTCTCATGTATGGTTTTTTTGGGCAAAAATGAAACAAATATGGTAATTTTATCTTCTTCCCATACCCATACTAAACTTTATCAATTGCTTCGGGTGTTGAGAGCTTATAGGTCCATCATAGGTTGGTTCACTGCTGATTTGAAAGGCATTAGCCTGTCTATTTGTATGCATATGATTCTCCTAGAAGAAAATTTTAAGCCTAAAGCACGAAATCAAGGAAGATTAAATCTTATTTCACAAGAGATAATTAAAAAGGAGGTCCTAAAATTATTAGATGCGGGAATTGTATATGCCATATCGAATTATGAGTGGTGAGTCCAACCTAAGCCATGTCTAAAAAATGGGGATAATAGTTACTAAGGATGAAAGAGATGAATTAGTAGTTACTAGAGTAGTTATGGTTTGGCGAATATGTATTGATTATAGGCCTTTAAATGCAGCAACTTGTAATCACCAATTTTCCCTCTCCTTCATCGATCAAATGTTAGATAGATTGGCGGGGTATGAGTTTTGTTATTTTCTCGACGGCTATTTGGGGTACAATCAAATTGATATAGAACCATAAGATAAAGAAAAAATAACTTTTACGTGTCCTTATGGCATTTATGTTTATCGTATAATGCCATTTGGTTTATGTAATGTCCCAGACACTTCTTGATTGTATATAGTGGTTATTTTTTATGGGTTAATAAAACAAGTATGGAGGTATTCAAGGATGATATTTCTGTTTTTAGTGATTCTTTTGATAATTGTTTACAAAATCTAACCTTAGTGTTGTAGCGATGTGAAGAGACTATAGTGTTTAACTGAGAGAAATGACACTTGATGGTACGTGAGGTCATAGTTTTAGGCCACAGAATCTCTGCTATAGGGCTAGAGATGGATAGGGCAAAAAGTATCGCCATTGAAAAAATTACCCATCCAAAGAATGAAAAAGACATTTGGAGTTTTCTATGTCACGCCGGCTTCTATATGAGGTTCATTCGTATTTTTTCTATAATTACTAAGCCTTTGATTAAATTGATACAAAAAGATGATGCTTCATTTTTTATGATGAGTGTTTGCAGGCATTTGAAGTTTTGAAGAAGGCATTAGTGAGTGCTCCTATCCTCATAGTACTGAAGTGGTCTCAACCTTTTCAGATCATGTGTGATGCAAGTGATTTTGCAGTTGGAGCTATGATGGGACAACATCACGAGATGCTCTTTTGAGCCTTTTATTATGCAAGCAATACATTAGACGGAGCCCAGCAGAACTACACCACGATGGAGAAAGAGATGATCAGGGTGGTATATACTTTTGATAAGTTCCAATTGTACTTAATTGGGACAAAGATGATATTACATGGACCATGCAGACATCAAGTAATTTTATTATGGAGGTATTCATGGATGATATTTCTGTTTTTAGTGATTCTTTTGATAATTGTTTACAAAATCTAACCTTAGTGTTGTAGCGATGTGAAGAGACTAATTTAGTGCTTAACTGAGAGAAATGACACTTGATGGTGCGTGAGGGCATTGTTCTAGGACATAGAGTCTCTGCTATATGGCTAGAGATGGATAGGGCAAAAAGTATCGCCATTGAAAAAATTACCAATCCAAAGAATGAAAAATACATTTGGAGTTTTCTAGGTCACGTCGGCTTCTATATGAGTTTCATTCGTATTTTTTTCTATAATTACTAAGCCTTTAAGTAAATTGATATAAAAATATGCTTCATTTTTTATGATGAGTGTTTGCAGGTATTTGAAGTTTTGAAGAAGGCATTAGTGAGTGCTCCTATCCTCATAGTACTGAATTGGTCTCAACCTTTTGAGATCATGTGTGATGCAAGTGATTTTGCAGTTGGAGCTATGATGGGATAACATTGCGAGAAGCTCCTTTGAGCCTTTTATTATGCAAGCAATACATTAGACGGAGCCCAGCAGAACTACACCACGATAGAGAAAGAGATGCTCAGGGTGGTATGCTTTTGATAAGTTCCAATTGTACTTAATTGGGACAAAGATCATATTAGATGGACAACACAGACATCAAGTACTTGTTCGGTAAGGACCTCGAGCCTCACTTGATTCGACGGATCCTTATTTTGCAAGAGTTTGATGTGGAGATCCATGATCAAAAAGGTTGTGAAAATGTGGTGGCGGCACACATATCTCGTCTTAAGTATAAGAAAGAGGAGATCCCTTATATTAAGGGGATTAAATAAGAGTTTCATGACGATCGACCTTTTAATAGTTGAAGCTAAATTTCCTTGTTATGCTGACACTGTCAATTTTTTGGTTGCAGGTGTATTTCCCTCGGACTTATCTCATTATCAAAAGAAGAAGTTCCTCTATGATGTCAAGTTCTATATTTGGGATGACCCATTACTTTGAGGAGACTTGCAGATATGATAGTACGGATGTATGTACCATAAGAATAGTGGAGGAAATTCTTCAACAGTGACATTCTTCACCGATCGGAGGACACTTTATAGCAACTCGAATAGCTGAAAAAGTGTTACACCATGGGTTTTATTAGACTACTTTGTACAATGATTGATGTTGACTCAAAATGTATTTTGATGATTATTCCATTCAAAACATTTAATTAGATCAATCTCAGATCGATAGTATTTTGAAGGAGCTAAATACAGTTAGCGCACGCTACTCATATAATAGTAGCGCACGCTATCTAGAGATACATGTACAGCCCAGACAGTCAGCTGCAGCCAAGTGAAGTCACCTGATGGATAGCGCACGCAAGCCATTCAATATTAGCGCACGCTAAGTAACTACAGTTAGCGCACGCTACACAATCCATATTAACGCACGTTATCGCATCATTCCAGAGGACAGTGAGGTTTGGAAGGAAATCAGAAATGAATTCTGCGCACGCTACATACATCAGCTTACGTACGCTAAAACAAGGATGTAGCGCACGTTATTGCTCAGCTCTTGCGCACGCTACCGATATCACGGCCAGTAGTCCAGTAGCTACTGGACTCAATATGTCAAGGACCTTACGTACGCTACACAGGGTAACGTACGTTACTGAAAGAAATATTTAGCGTACGCTAAGGTATAGGCATTAGCGCACGCTAAAAGGAGTCAACATATTACCGTTTGATTTTCTACCGTTGGAAGGCAAGAGTCAATGAAGATCTGGAAAATCAGGAAAAGTTGGATTTAATTAATGCTAGCGCACGCTATGCATACTTGCTAGCACACGCTAATCTCAAATCTAGCCGTTGGATAAAGAGTCGTTGGGAAGACAAACCAACCTTTTCAAAGTCAAGATTGAAGACTTGTTGACCAGCCGTTAACGCACGCTACTGATACATGACTGGCGCACGCTAGCCATACTATTTTACCGCTGCAACAGTCTTTGTGACCGTTCGGAGAAGCCAAGTCAAAGACCGATAGCGCACGCTAGAGGACATTATTAGCGCACGCTAATAATACGTTTTTCAGCATTTGAAGGATGGCTCTCACCTATAAATACCCAAAGGACTTGGGTATCAAACACACAACTTCAAGCATTGAAGCATACAAGCATACAAGAAATCAAAGCATACTTGAGCTCAGTTTTATATCTTTTATTGCATTTCAAGTTGTGAGAAAAGAAAGATACAAGAGTGGTTTTCATTGTAATATCTACTATCCTTTGTATTCTTTCATTTGATTGTAAGTTTTGCATCACTTATACTTGAGTGTAAAAGAAATGAATCAAGAGTCACTAATCCGGTGTTATTAGGATCTTTGATCCGGCATTGTTAGGATTATACTCCCATATTCGTATAGTGAGGATTATCTAGTTCCTATAGAACACTAGATAAACAAACATTTATATTGAGAGAAAGGTTGAGCTTGGACCGATAGAAGACAAGCGATTGTAACGGTTGTGTACTCGGACCGATCGAAGACGAGTCAAGATTGTGGTTGTTCTTGAGCCAATAGAAAAAGAAAGTTGGAGAGAGGACGTAGGCAAGTTGCCGAACCTCTATAAATCTTTGAGTCTTTAAATTCCGCACTATTTTCCATTTACTCGCAAGAAATTTCGTTATTCCGCATTACCACTATTCAACCCCCCTTCTAGTGGTAAATTTATCTCTTCAGTTGGTATCGGAGCGGGTCTCTTTTTAAAGGTTTAACCACCCAAGAGAAAAAGATCCGCAAATGGCACTTCTTGGTCAAATTGAAGGAAATGCTCTCAACCGTCCTCCTTTCTTCGACGGTTCCAATTTCATGACATGGAAAAAGAAGATGGCGATCTTCGTTCAAGCATATGATATTGAAATCTGGAAAGTTATTGCTCTTGGCCCTAAACTTGCTAAGAAAGAGGATGGATCATTGAAAAAGATCGAAGAATTCAACGACGAGGATTGTAGAAACACACACGTAAATTCTCGAGCTAATCAACTTCTTTATTGCGCTCTTAATCCCGAAGAACTCAATAGGATATCGTCCTATGAAAGCGCAAAAGAAATTTGGGAAATTCTGGAAGTGACGCATGAGGGAACCACTCAAGTCAAGGAGACCAAAATTAATATGCTACTCCATGACTACGAACTTTTCTCCATGAAAGACGAGGAAACGATCACAAATATGTTGGATCGATTTCCGGCTATAACAAATGGTCTTGCATCTTTTGGAAAGCCTATATCGAGCAGCGACAAAGCTAAGAAAATTCTTCGATCGTTGCCACGAGAATGGGATGCCACGGTCACCGCGATCATGGAGTCCAAAGATCTCAACAAGCTCGAATTTAGTGCCCTCATCGGGTCACTCATCAATTATGAGATCGTTCTCAAGTCTAGAGGCACCAAACCAAAGCCTCGAGAAAGAGTAGTCGCATTCAATGTTGATAGCGACGTTGAGGAAGATGTTCCCGAAGATGAAGACGACGAGGAACTCGCTCTCTATGCCAAAAACTTTAGAAGGTATAAAAACCTAATTCAAAAGAGGCGAAGCTTTCTTGGTCGGGATGGCAAACCGGAGCAAAATAAGAGTGGCTATACTCCCATCAAGAAGTTCGACAATAATTGTCGGAAATGTGGTCAAGCCGGTCACTATGCCAAAGAATGTCGAGGATCCTCTTCAAAACCTCAAATGGAAAGATTCAAAAATAAGGAGGTCCTAATCGCTTCTTGGAGTGATGACGAGGAGGAGATTGAAAGATCTCTAGACGCAAATCTTGCATTCATGGCACTCGACTCCGAAAGTAATATCGTGGTAAGTTCTAAACTCAATGATGACGAATATGAATCTTTTGATTTTTGTGATTCAAAAGAAGTTCATCATGATGATGAGTTATTGAGTGCGTTTGAATCCTTGAATACAGAGTATGACGAGATGGTTAAATTAAACATATCTTTAAAGAGAAAAATAAAATCTCTAGAACTCGA
Organism: Orobanche coerulescens; assembly: GCA_033398695.1. Classification (NCBI taxonomy): domain Eukaryota; kingdom Viridiplantae; phylum Streptophyta; class Magnoliopsida; order Lamiales; family Orobanchaceae; genus Orobanche; species Orobanche coerulescens. Next base: position 58,082,613 of record CM065809.1, on the reverse strand, counting down.
AAATTCCTCTCTTCAAAACAAAGGCAAAACTATCGAGATTGACCATACATCATGCCTTGAAAAATAAAATATTTTGAAAATCGAGTTAACAAAAACTCAAAAGGAGCTAAAATATATTTTGAACAAATTTACTCTCGGAAACGAGAAATTCGAAAGGCTTCTATCTATTCAAAAATCGCCCTTGCTCAAACACGGTCTTGGTTTCGATCCTTTTAAATGGGAACAATCCCTTATCAACCTTGACAAAATAAAGAAAACCGAAACCGAGAACTCAAAAGATTCTTCCAAACGAGTTCATAATGTCAATGTTCATTCAAAGTTGAGAACCATCAAAGTTAAACAAATATGGGTTCCTAAAGGGACAATTGTTCCGAATGCTATAAGCATAGTTAACTTTGGAGGACCCAAACGGGCTTGGGTACCGAAACAACCGAGAAATTCTACTTTTGTAGGTACCGGCACCAAGGAAAAACAAGTGGTATATTGATAGCGGATGCTCAAGGCACATGTGCGGCTCCGAGGACTTATTTGAAGACCTCGAATATCAAGAACAAGGACATGTGACCTTTGGAGATAATCAAAAGGGAAAAATCAAAGGCATCGGCAAAGTCGGTAAGGAACCTTCTCCTTCTATCAACAAAGTATTGTTTGTTGAAGGTTTGCATCATAATCTTCTTAGCGTTTCGCAACTTTGTGATGAAGGTTTTAAAATTCTATTTGAGCAAACTCATTGCACGGCATTTAGAAATAATAAAATTGCATTCATTGGTTTGAGATGTGGAAACATCTACATTGTTGATCTTAATGATAAGAGCTCATTCAATGAAAAATGTCTTATTACTTTGGATGATAATGCATATTTATGGCATCGAAAATTGGGGCATACTTATCTACCTATCATTTCTATTTTATCTAGACACGACCTTGTTCGTGGATTGCCCAAACTCAAGTTTGATAGAAAGCATTTGTGTGAATCATGCATAAAAGGGAAACACACTCGAGAATCTTTCAAACCAAAATTCGAGGTTTCCACTAGTCGAGTTCTTGAACTTGTGCATATGGATTTGATTGGACCATCTAGACATGTTAGTTTAAATGGCAAACTCTACACTTTGGTTATTGTTGATGATTTCTCTCGATTTACTTGGGTTAGATTTTTAGTACATAAGGATGATGCATTTTCCGAGTTTTCTAAATGGTGTCGTTTGGTATCAAATGAGAAAAATCTCTCCATAATTTCTATTCGCACCGATCACGGAGGTGAATTTGATTGCACCCCGTTTGAACTTTTATGTGATAAATATGGTATTAATCATAATTTTTCGGCTCCTAGAACGCCTCAACAAAATGGAGTTGTTGAAAGGAAAAACCGATCTTTGGAAGAAATGTCGAGGACAATGCTTAATGAATACTCTCTTCCACGATACTTTTGGGCCGAAGCAATTTTTACGGCATGCTATGTGATTAACCGGGTCCATGTTCGTAGAACTCATCTTAAAACCTCGTATGAATTATGGAAGGGCAAAAAGCCCAATATTGCTTATTTTCATCCTTTTGGTTGCAATGTATTTATTTTGAACAATGGCAAGGATAACTTAGGCAAGTTTGATGCCAAATCCGACTCCGGAATATTTCTTGGTTATTTGCACTAATAGTAAAGCATATCGTGTTTATAATATTAGAACGAATAAAGTTGAAGAGTCCATACATGTTAAATTCAATGATATGATCTCACCCCCGAGAAAGGTAGAATACTTTGATGATGCAGGTACTTTTCCGGATCCCTCGCCCGAAGTGAAGAAAATTTCGGAAATCGAAACGAACACAATCGTTGATTTACCGAAAGATTGGAGGCACATCAAAGACCATCCAAAGGATCTCGTGATTGGAAACATTGAAGACGGTGTTCAAACCCGAAGGAGAACCACCGAATTTATGGCCCATTGTGCCTTTGTATCCGAAATAGTTCCCAAGAATATATCCGAAGCTCTCGATGATGAAAGTTGGGTGATGGCAATGCAAGAGGAGCTTGTGCAATTCAAGCACAATAATGTATGGAATTTAGTTCCTGCTCCTAAAGATAAAACAATTATCGGAACTAAATGGGTGCATAAAATCAAGAGTGATGAAGACGGCTATCCAATTCGAAATAAATCTCGTTTGGTCGCTCAAGGATATAATCAAGAAGAAGGTCTTGATTACGAAGAAAGTTTTGCTCCCGTGGCTCGACTCGAAGCCATTCGCTTGCTTTGTGCATTTGCTGCCCATAAGAAGATCAAACTATTTCAAATGGATGTGAAAAGTGCATTCTTGAATGGGTACATTCAAGAAGAAGACTACGTCAAGCAACCTCCCGGTTTTGAAGACCATCAATTTCCGGATCATGTCTACAAGCTCAACAAGGCACTCTACGGGTTGAAGCAAGCACCCCGAGCATGGTATGATCGTTTAAGTCAATTTTTAATTGCAAATGATTATAAAAGAGGCAAAGTCGATAATACCTTGTTTGTTAAAATATTGAATAATGATATACTTGTTTGCCAAATCTACGTTGATGACATTGTATTTGGAGCTACTAATGAATCTTTGTGCCAAGATTTTTCTAATCTTATGAAAGGAGAGTTCGAAATGAGTATGATGGGAGAATTAACGTTCTTCCTCGGGCTTCAAATCAAGCAATGCGAAGATGGAATTTTTATCCATCAAACGAAGTACTCAAACGACCTCCTCAAGAAATTCAATATGGAAAGTAGCAAGGTGATATCTACGCCAATGTCTTCATCATTAAAGCTTGAGAAAGATGAAAATGGCAAATCCGTAGCTCAAAAATTATATCGAGGTATGATCGGATCTTTGTTATATTTGACTGCATCTAGGCCAGATATAATATTTGATACATGCTTATGTGCTCGATTCCAAGCTAATCCCAAGGAATCACATTTAACTGCTTGCAAACGCATTTTTCGTTACTTGAAAGGAACTATTGGACTAGGTCTATGGTATCCTTCTTGCTTGGATTTTAATTTAATTGCATATAGTGACGCCGATTTCGGCGGATGTAAAATTGACAAAAAGCGTACTAGTGGTACATGTCATTTTGTTGGATCATGTTTAATATCTTGGGGAAGTAAAAAGCAAACCAGTGTAGCATTGTCTACAGTTGAGGCCGAATATGTCGCTGCAGGGAGCGCCTGTGCTCAAGTGTTATGGATTAAAAATCAACTCCGCGACTACGGCATACATTTTGAAAATACCCTTATCCTATGTGATAACACTAGTGCAATTAATTTGAGTAAAAATCCTGTGTTGCATAGTAGAACTAAACATATAGATATCAGACATCGTTTTTTACGTGATCATGTTCAGAAAAAAAGATATCTGTTTAATTTTTGTCGGGACGAAGGATCAACTTGCTGATATTTTTACAAAACCTCTTCCCGAAGAATCATTTAATTCCATTCGTTTACAACTTGGTATGGGACATGTAGACAACTTTTGAAATAAGCTTACTACTCAAAATATCAAAATCCTTGATTCGGTTCATTCGCTAGCGCGCGCTAGCTTCACTTTCTTAACGCGCGCTAAAACTTGCTTTCGATAGCGTACGCTAACCTCACTTCCTTGCGTACGCTAATTAAAAACTTTTCAAATTCCATTTTAGCTACTGGATAGTCCAGTAAGCTTTTCATTTTTACTTAACGTACGCTAATTCTATGATCCTAGCGTACGCTAATTAAAAGTTTGCTGACTATATATATATCGTATGACCCAGAAACACAATTACCCCTTCCTAACGTACGCAATCGCAAAGAACACCCTTCCAGCGAAAAACCCTAGCCGTAAATCCAAACCTACAATTGTCCGTTTTTCTCCCTCAAAACTTCGATTCTCTTCGTTTCTCCCTCAAAATGTCTAGCAAGGGAAGAAAGGCCTTGGAGAAGAACTACAAACGCCCGCGCAACAATGATTATGACGCAACCCGTTTCGTCTCCTACGTTGCATCGAAGATTTTCTTCGATATCCTTCCACAGGAGAGTTTGACCGATTTCTACTACTTCAATTTTAGCAGCCTTTAAAGGGTTAAGGTAAGCATTCGCGATTTCTTTGAGGCATTAGGTATTGCACGATTTGTTGAGTGCAAAGAGATTGTTTACCCTGAGTGTGTCCATGCGTTTTATGCGAATCTACACCTTGGTGATAGTGGTGATAATGGAGGTTTAGTGCTCGAAAGCCTAGTGAATGGAACGGTGGTGAAGATTTCTTCGGAAATTCTTCACGAGTTGTTTGGGTTATCGAAAGACGGGTATGATTGCTGTGGGAAAAACATTGTCGAGGAGTCTACGGTGTCCGAGAGAGATATTGGTGATTTTTTATGTTCGAAAACGGTCATCGAAGTCACGGATGACGTCTTCGAGAACAATGATTTCGGTATACACATTCGCTTGCTGTTGGCCGCTCTAACAAAATGTTTAATGCCAAAAGTCCACACCCAATACAAGTTAGTCGGCGTTGATAAGAATGTCGTGTATCGGGTGCTGAAGGATGATCGAGTGGATTTCACTGGGATTGTGATAAGCTGGATGAAAGCAAAAGGGGAGTCTTTTCGGTCGAAAAATTACATGTCGAGAACTAGGAAATCTGGACTTCCTTTTGGTTCAATTCTTACGGTGATTTTTCGGCATTTCCGCGTCGACTTGTCTAATGAGGCACACGTTCCGGTGTCTTGGGAACACGAAATAAGTGACATAACCCTCAAGGCCATGCATTATGTCGAGACATTCAATCGAGGCTGGGTATTGTTTCCATATCTCCGAGATGATGACCATGTACCGAAGGGGACATGGATGCCTACACCGGTCGAGCGAGTCACACACCGAGGACCCCATACGCTTAGGGAGCTGCAATCCAAGTCATTTGTTCGTCATCCAAAGACGAAAGGGAAGCGCCCGATGAGAGATGTTGTCATGGAGGAAGAGGAAAGCGACCTTTGTGCTCGGATGCGGAGCATCGAGACCTCTCAGGCTGAAATTCGAGAGGATGTTTGGTCTCTACATTCGGAAGTCCGGGAAGTGCGCGGGTTGATCTACGATTTCATACGTTTCACACACCCTTCATTTCCTTTCCCCTCGTCCTCTTCCGACCCTGCTCCTTAGATTTGAGGATTTATGATGTTTGGTTGTAGAATCTTATTTTTCGAATAATCTTTATGTCTCATGTCATGAAAACTCTATGTATTGCTTGAATTCCATCTTAATGATATTCGCATTTCACTTCATTTGGTATTTGTTGTTTACGAGTACTGGTATTTACGTAATTTCGCTTTGGATAATGGCATTTTCGTTGATATTTGGGATAATGCAACAATTCAGGGGGAGTTCCTTTTTGTTTATGTCAAAAAGGGGGAGAATACTCCAAAAACCGAAATATACTAATATATCGAACAAGTTACCTTGATTCGAATCATTTAAAATGTTTTTGCAGGTATAAATTAAATGTTTTGACATCATCAAAAAGGGGGAGATTGTTGACTCAAAATGTATTTTGATGATTATTACATTCAAAACATTTAATTAGATCAATCTCAGATCGATAGTACTTTGAAGGAGCTAAATACAGTTAGCACACGCTACTCATATAATAGTAGCGCACGCTATCGAGAGATACATGTACAGCCCAGACAGTCAGCTGCAGCCAAGTGAAATCACCTGATGGATAGCGCACGCAAGCCATTCAATATTAGCGCACGCTAAGTAACTACAGTTAGCGCACGCTACACAATCCATATTAACGCACGCTATCGCATCATTCCAGAGGACAGTGAGGTTTGGAAGGAAATCAGAAATGAATTCTACGCACGCTACATACATCAGCTTACGTACGCTAAAACAAGGATGTAGCGCACGTTATTGCTCAGCTCTTGCGCACGCTACCGATATCACGGCCAGTAGTCCAGTAGCTACTGGACTCAATATGTCAAGGACCTTACGTACGCTACACAGGGTAACGTACGTTACTGAAAGAAATATTTAGCGCACGCTAAGGTATAAGCATTAGCGCACGCTAAAAGGAGTCAGCATATTACCGTTTGATTTTCTACCGTTGGAAGGCAAGAGTCAATGAAGATCCGGAAAATCAGGAAAAGTTGGATTTAATTAATGCTAGCGCACGCTATGCATACTTGCTAGCGCACGCTAATCTCAAATCTAGCCGTTGGATAAAGAGTCGTTGGGAAGACAAACCAACCTTTTCAAAGTCAAGATTGAAGACTTGTTGACCAGCCGTTAACGCACGCTACTGATACATGACTAGCGCAGGCTAGCCATACTATTTTACTGTTGCAACAGTCTTTGTGACCGTTCAGAGAAACCAAGTCAAAGACCGATAGCGCACGCTAGAGGACATTATTAGCGCACGCTAATAATACGTTTTTCAGCATTTGAAGGATGGCTCTCACCTATAAATACCCAAAGGACTTGGGTATCAAACACACAACTTCAAGCATTCAAGCATACAAGCATACAAGCAATCAAAGCATACTTGAGCTCTGTTTTATATCTTTTATTGCATTTCAAGTTGTGAGAAAAGAAAGATACAAGAGTGATTTTCATTGTAATATCTACTATCCTTTGTATTCTTTCATTTGATTGTAAGTGTTGCATCACTTACACTTGAGCGTAAAAGAAACGAATCAAGAGTCACTAATCCGGTGTTATTAGGATCTTTGATCCGGCATTGTTAGGATTATACTCCCATATTCGTATAGTGAGGATTATCTAGTTCCTATAGAACACTAGATAAACAAACATTTATATTGAGAGAAAGGATGAGCTTGGACCGATAGAAGACAAGCGATTGTAACGGTTGTGTACTCGGACCGATCGAAGACGAGTCAAGATTGTGGTTGTTCTTGAGCCAATAGAAAAAGAAAGTCGGAGAGAGGACGTAGGCAAGTTGCCGAACCTCTATAAATCTTTGAGTCTTTAAATTCCGCACTATTTTCCATTTACTCGCAAGAAATTTCATTATTCCGCATTACCACTATTCAACCCCCCCTTCTAGTGGTAAATTTATCTCTTCAATTGCTATCTCTTCATCTAGGAGTGCTATCGATGCAAGCGAGCGTAAAGTATATCAGGGCATCATGAGATGCCCATGACTAATGTAATCGAGGTTGAGCTTTTATACATTTGCGGCATAGACTTCAGGGGTCCATTCTCTTCATCATTCGGGTCGAGGCGGTTTCTTCTCCGACAATTGATGCTAATGTGGTGATGAAATTCCTTAAGAAAAATATCTTCAGCCGTTTGGAACTCCAAGGGCCTTAAATAGTGATTGAGGGTCCCTCTTTGTGAACAAAATTATATATAAGCTTCTTGAGAAGTATTTACCCCAAAATTATATTGGCTTATCACCCACAAGCAAATGGGCAAGCCAAAGCGGCAAATAAGGAGATTAAACTGATCTTATAAAAGACAGTGAGTTCATCTAGGAAAGACTGACTGTCGAAGCTTGACGATGCTCTTTGGGCCTATCGCACCGTGTACAAGACTCCTTTGGGTTCATCTCCTTATCAGCTCGTATTTGGGAAGTCATGCCCTCTACATTTGGACTTGGAGCATAGACCGATGCTGGTAGTAAAGAAAATAAATTTTGATTTCAAGACTGCTGGAGATAAAAGATTGCAAGAGCTCAATGAATTGGAGGAATTTCAGGATGAGTGTTACTAGAATTCTTGCATTTATAAAGAAAGGTCAAAATAATGGCACGGCAAGATGATCATGCGACGTGAATTTATGTTGGGGCAGGAAAAAACCTCTATTGGAGAGACTTCTTCCTATACCTCTGAATTCCATTGGACCCAGAAATGATATATTGGAAGAATCGGCTAGGTCTTTCAATATCAATAGGTTGATTGTTTCACTCCTCTATATTCCAAAGGGAACATAGATAGAATTAGAACGATTCCCAAAATGCCTTTCTGGATATATCACAATGTCCCGGCTATGCACGGAATGTGAAGCAGATGATTAATCATTAGCTTTCGGAAGAAATCGAATAATATATCAAGTGTTACTTTGAAATTCGAGATTGAAGTTATTCCTCGAAAAATTAAAATCAAGGGCGTCGGGTCCATTTGTGATCAAGAAAGTGCTTCCGCCCAGAGTAGTCGAGCTAATGAGTAGATACGGTGAGATGTTCAAAGTAAACGAACAACGTATCAATCACAACTATCATCCTACTTAGAAGACTTGTCTGTCAAGACTTTGATCGAGCTATAAGGATCATCTTTCAAAGGCGCCTGGCTAAAGACGTTAAATTTAGGGCTGGTTGAATGACAACCCAATAGTTTTTATTTCATTTTTTTATTTTTATTTTTGTGATTTGCGTAGTCAACATTTTCTTAGTTCTTATTGTCTTGTGTTTATCTATTTTCATCTTATTTCTAATAATTGAACTAATTGGTTTAATTTAGGCTTAAAATGCATATAAACGTGTTCGGAGGTCATATTGTGCAGTCCTGTTGACACAGTTGTGTTACGTTCTAGTGAGTTTCTCCAATTATAGCCATGTATGATGTTGTTTCATATCCGGACACAGCCGCATCGCGGTAAGTATAAATGATTTTTCTGCTCATGCTCCTGACTCCATAATCTCTCTTCCTCTCTTTCGGCCGAAAATTCGCACCCTTTCGAAACAGAAGTTCGATTTTCAAGCAAATTAAGAGAAACTAAACATAGCGTATCAAAGTTCAATATCTCCTAACAAGAATCATCTATCTAAATCTCGAATTTTAGGAATTTCTAAAAACACTCAACTTTTGTATACTTCGAATTTGCTCCAATTTTGGTAAGATTTCATCTTCTTTGTGTTTAATTATTGCATATCTAGTAGTTATGATGTCTTGGAGTTGATGTTTGAGCAATGAAATTACTTGTTCTTGTTGATTTTCTTTTGGGAATTTTGTTGAACCCCTTATGGGCGTGAAGAAACTTGATGTTCTTGCATGTTATTTTCAGAATTAAGTGTTTAAACCCCCATGTTTTAAATGAATTTTGTGGTTAATTTTGAATGGGTACCAATTTTATTGAGTTAATTTGATTTTTGAGGTTGAAAGTTCAAAACTTACACCAAGTATTGAGTGATCTTAATTAATTATATGTCATTCCACTTTCAAGTGGGATTGAAATTGTGAATTTTATGTAGAAATCAATGGCAAGTGAAAATATGGACGACCTTAGCATGTATGAGATCCAATTTTCTAAGACATCTCAAAGAACCATATGGGAGATGCACGACCACAAAAAAATGTTGCCAACACGCTAGGACGATGAACAATGTATTAATGAGATGCGGATTACCGAAGATGTGGCCAAATTATTAGAAAAAGTCGGGTCGAAGTGGATGATGGAACATAAATAACTCACATATTGGTGCTTGACCCTTGAATTTTTAAGCACAGTCAAGTTAAACAAGTGCCCTGTCTTTAATCTACCGATGTACATCTCTTTTCGAATAGAAGACATGAGATACAAATGGCGTATTTCGCTAGAATTTTTGAAATCCCTCATGATGATCATTTTTTTCACGATTGCCACCCATTGACTGAGTTTTGGAGGATCTTAGCCAAATATCCAGGAAGCGGGCATCATTTATACGTAGCTACAAGTGCAAAAGGGTCATCCATCAATAATAGAGTCATAAAATATGCTCACTGGGTTATGGATAGTGTCATCTTTGCACATCATGAGATAGGGAGGGTCACGCTCAGGGAACTCCTGTTTCTACATCACATGTTGACCGAAACTCATCCGCATACAGCTCCCATTATCGTAGAGTACTTTGGCCAGCTAGCTGTGACCTAAAAAGGGGAAATTTGAAATTGGAGGCCTCATCACTCTAATAACACTTTATTTTGATATCGACTTGTCGACCCAAGACCCTTTGGCGAGTAATATGGTTTTTCTTATGTCATTTATGCACTAAATTAAATTCATAGATCATGTCTATAACACCCCGAATTACCCAGCATGTTCTTCATTATGTGTTCATAAATTCAATAATAATCATATTATACTCTCTCCATTCAGCATCATATGAAGTAATCATCAACAATATTATTATCATCTCAGATTTAACACAAGATTAGACAGCATAACTATTGAAGATGATGAACAACCCCCAAAACTTTTCAAGAATACACTCCAATATTCAAACCTCCAAGATCCAATGTAAGATATGAAGCTACAATATAAGAAGGAAGAGGCTTATAATCACTTAGTAGGGCATAAGGATGATTCTAGAGAGAGAACTCAGGATTGGTTCATGCAAAAATGAAAGACAAGACCTGTCTTTATAAATTACACTTTCATTAATGTACGCTACCACACAGGTTAATGTGCATTAACATCCTTTACGTACGCTAACACTAAAAAACTACGTACGTAAACATCCTCCAGAGGCTACTGCCTAAATTCGTACCTTGCCTTGCCTACGTTGACAAAAATGCCACGCATTATCTCACCACCATTAGGTACGCTAAAGCAACAATGTTGCGTACGTAATGCCCGTAGACTTGGTTGTCTAAATCGAGCCAAACATTCCAGCCATGCATGGCCCCACATGCCGAAAGTTGAGATGCGATCTGATACCCTCGACTACTTATGTAATTTGTCAAGATTAACGTTCTTAACACTCGTCGTGATAGCATACGCTAGACACTGATCATAGCATATGCTAGATCTAATGTACTTAACCAAAAACACAACTAACCAGGCAACGTCTAACAATCAAAATAATACGGACATAAATAATTTGATTCCAAAGTATCTCGATATAATAAATATTGTATAAATTCAAACACAATACGATGATAAACGCACCATACGTACAATACAACAGTTTAAAAATGAAAATTATAGCCGGATATTACATACCCCCTAAAGACAGTTTCATCCTCGAAACTAAGGGGTAAATACCTCGGGATATCTCTCCCATATTCTATCCTCGGTCTCCCATGTAGCCTCCTCGACTCCGTGTCTCAACCAATGAATCTTCAGCCGGGCAATTGTCTTGTTTCTCAACTGTTTGATCCTCCTGTCAAGTATTCATATAGGACACTCCTCGTACGAATGATCATCAACTATAACTGAAGTATGTGGCTTGGATCAGCAACATACTTCCTTAAATGGGAAACATGAAAAACGTTGTGAATTTGACTTAATGCCGGTGGCAACGCCAAATGATAGGCCAGATCACCTACTCGTTCCAAAATCTCAAACGGTCCGATATACCTCGGACTCAGCTTACCTATTTTCCCAAAATGGAAAACACGTCGGGTAGGAGACAGCTTAACCAGTACATGGTCACAAATCTTGAACTTAGGCGGTCATCGACAATTATCTGCATATGACTTTTGCTTACTCTGAGCCATTAACAAACGATTCCTAATCAGAGTGATCTTTTCATGAGCTTCTAACGAAATATCAAGTTCCGTACCCAGGGACTCAAAAAAGTCGTCCTAACACAATAGGGACCTACAACGATGAACATACAACACTTCATAAGTGGCCATCTTGATCGAAGCATGCCAACTAGTACTATAGGTGAACTCTACCAAAGGTAGTTGGGCCTCCTAATCATCTTTCCAATATAGAGCACAAGCTCCCAACAAATACTTCAGAGTCTAGATAGTCCTCTCAGACTGTCCATCGGCCTGTGGGTGAAATGATGTACTGAAAGTCAATTGCGTACCCATCACATGATGAACCATCTTCCAAAAATGTGACATGAACCATCCGTCATGATTCGATACGATACTCTTGGGGGTACCATGCAATCTTACGATCTCTTGACTGAATAGTTGGGCCAATATCTCAGGACCCCACATGTCTTTGATCTCCAAGAAGTGATCTGATTTGGTCAGGCAATCCACAATCACCCAAAACATATTCATACCTCGAAGACTCGTCGACATATTATGATAAAATCTATCGACATATCATCCCATTTTCATTCTGGGATAGGGAGTGGTTTCAGCATACCCGCAGGTCGCTGATGCTCAATTTAACCTGTTGACAGGTTAAACATCTTGAAATAAATTTGCAACTTCTCGCTTCATATTACGCCACTAGTAATATTGTTTCAAGTCCTTATACATCTTGCTAAACCCCAGACGACCAGAGTACGGGGTAGCATGAGCCTCTTTCAAAATGGAATTCTTCAACTCTTCATCTGTCGGTACACACAATAGATTCTTGAAACGCACAAGTCCATCCTCGTGGACCACAAATCCAGGGGCTTTCCCCTGAGTTACTTCATTCCATATCTGCGATAAGAACGGGTCCGTAATCTGCTTTGATCTGATAGTATCATCAAGGGGCGACAAAATATCAAGTGTACAAAGTTTCCCTTGTATACGTTGTAGCCAGACCTCAATCACCAGTCTCACAAATTCTAGTTGTAGTTACTTCTGAACTGTCAAACGGGCAAGCATTTGCTCCTGTACTGTCTTACGGATTAAGGCATTGGAAACTACGTTCGCATTTCCTGGGTGGTACAGGATCTCTATATCATAATCATTGATAAATTATATCCACCTCCTCTCTCTCTCATGTTCAGCTCCTTCTGAGTAAAAATGCATTTCAGACTCTTGTGATCAGTAAAAATCTGACAAGTGACTCCATACAAATAACGTTTCCAGACTTTCAAAGCAAATGCCACAGTTGCTAACTACATATCGTGGGTCAGGTAATTAACCTCATAGGGTTGCAATTGCCTCGTTGCATAGGTAATCACCTTCCCATTCTATATCACCACACATCCAAGGCCCTGTCTTGATGCATCACTATACACCACGAATCTCTCGGTTTCTTGTGGTAATACCAAAATTGTTGTCGATATCAATCGACTCTTAATCTCATCAAAGATCTGTTGACACGCCTCTTACTAGCTATATTTCTTATTCTTTATCAACAGATTAATCAGCGGCTGAGCGATCTTGGAGAATCCTTCCATAAATCATCTGTAATAACCTGCTAGTCTAAGGAAGCTACGGACTTCCTTTATGTTCTTCAGAGGTATCCAATATTGTATAGCCTCCGTATTTGTCAATCCACACTATCCCCATCAGCTGATATCACATGCTTGAGAAAAGCCACCTTACGCATCCAGAACTCACATTTGAAAAATTTTCCATAAAGTTGTCCTCGCGTCAGCACGTTAAGAACCTGACAAATATGACACTCATGTTCCTCACGCTCACGAGATTAAATCTAAATGTCATCGAGGAAGACAACCACAAACGATAGACATAGTCAATGAACACTCGGTTCATTAATTCCATGAATAGCGCCGGTGTGTTGATCAGTCCGAATAGCATTACAGTGAACTCATAGTGCCCATAATGAGTACGGAAGGCCGTCTTAGAGATATCAGATTCTTGGATCCTCAAATGATGATAACTAGATCTCAAATCAATCTTGGAGAACACAGCTTCACCCTGAAGTTGATCCAATAAATTATCAATATTTATTCTTGATTGTTACCCTATTCATGTAATACCCGAGATTTTTGTTTCCGGTTATCTTGAATTGTTTGATATTTCATGCAGTATATTATTTGTCTATTGTCGAGTAGTTGGTATTATTTACTCGTTGATTGATACGTGTTGGTGTCATGCTATCGTGTTTATAATGTAAGTGGATATGTGGTGCCTGTGTTTATGTAATTGTATGTCGTGCTTTGTTATTTGTTTATTTTTGACTTGGATCGTTGGTGTTGTCCGTTAGTGTTTCGTTGCATGTTGAATGATCATTGTCTTGTCGAGGAGTATCGTTGTTTTGCATTTGGATCGACTTTACAAGATCACCACCGGAACCTATAAAGTCCAAAAATTATGAAACCACACAGGGTCGTAGAGCATGAAGTTAGATTTTTAATGGTTCAAACAGTGAGTCAATCGGAGTCCGGATGAAGGAGTTATGGTCGAAATAGCAAAGACTACATTGTTAGCAGATAGTGTATAATTAGCGCACGCTAACACATCTATTAATGTGCACTAACTGTTAGGGACAGAGCGTTCTGACTTTCACTGACTGTCTCATTTGCGCATGCTAATGCATTGATAGCGCACCCTAACAGGTTGAGGCAGAAGCTTCTGGACTGCAATTTTAGCAGTTAGCGCACGCTACGCAAGACCCTAGCGCGCGCTAAGCCTCATTGTGTATATATAGGACAACATTGGTCAATTCTCGTCATTTCTCACCTTATTCTTCCTTCCGGCGACCTTGGTGATCTTGAACGAGTGTAAGGGTAGATTCCGGCTAGATATCATTATCCATCAATATTTTTGAGTTCCTAGTACGAAGTTATCAACATCCAATCATCTTTCACCATTCTAATCGAGGTAAGTTTTCTAAAATCTTAGTTTTGGGAAACTTGGGATTTTGAATGATTTTGTCTATTTATTTTGAATTAGCTTAGATTATTGAAAGATTATCAATAATCTAGTATTCTACCAATTTCATAGTTTTATCGTCGTTTTATTGAGTTCTAAATCAATGCCTTCAAGGTGTTCGGTAAAATGTCGTAGAGGGAATTCGGGTGTTCTATGATATGTTTTTGCTCGTGCGATCATTATTTGATTTATGATAGGATATTAGGACCGAGTCCCTTTCAAAGATCTGGTGTTTAACCCTTACGTTCGTCGTCTTCATTGAGGTCCCGAAGTTTTCCGGTCGACCGTGTTCTCCGGAGTATTTGCAAACCAATTTCAAGGCAAGTATCTTGCTTATACGACTTGTATGTTGTGAACAGAGATTACGTGTTGGGTTTATGATAATTAGTTTAACTTCGTGATCAACATTAACATTCGAGAATAACATTAACACCACAAAACATTTTGGAAGATCCTTTTCGATTATATCATCACTGAATCCTTGTTCTTCGTCGAATCGAGGTATTTTCTTCCTTAGAACCCTAGTTGTTCGATTTTTGGGGGTTTCTTCGTGATTTTTTGATTTAATCCATGGTTGATGAATCGATTATGGTAATCTTGTAGTATTGGTCATGATCTTCGGGTTTTGTAACAATTTATCGATTTTTATCACAAGGAACTTGATTCTTGATTGTCTTGAAGAAACCCTCGGATTCTTGTTGTTTTTCGGGTTCATTCGGATTCCGTTTAGCGTTATTGATTTTGTAGTAATATTATTTTGGTAGTTTTCGTGGACTTGACGAGTTATTGGTCGCTCTTGGGAGTTCGGGGGCTACCCGACCATGTCCATTCGGTGCTCCATTGCTCATGGTATCGAGGCAAGTATCTTGCCCATACATTACATATTTTATGGATTTAATAGTTGGTAATCGATGATATGTGCTGAATGAATGTATATAACTAACTTCAAATGAATCGATATGTTTTTCAATATTTCCTTAAAGATGACTCGTATGTTTTCGTTGTTAAATGTACTTGTCTAAGTATGCGTATTAGTGTTGAGTATAAGAATTACTCTCGTAGGGTATCATTTTGTGTTATTATGTCATTTGTAGATTTAAAGTTTAACCCTTCGTTGAGGTATGTGTGGGGAAACATATGTTGATTGATGATCATGTGACATTGTGTGATAAAGGTGGTAACTCCTTTATGAGGAGGTTGTGCCGTTCGGCGTGGTTGGAAAGGTATTTTCCCTTGTTGCTATGTGATTGGTACTAGCTGCATCATTGAATTCTAGTTTTAATTGTATTGTTACTTGGTAGTGAGTATGTGTTGAATGAACTGGCCATTCTTGTAAGGTACCTCGACTATATATATAATGTGATTGACCTTCGAGGCTTGCGGTTTGCAACTATTAATTATGGAACACGTCTGTGTGTGTGTGTGTGTGTGTGTTGTTCTTCCACCCGGAGCGCTCGACGAGACGTCTGGGGGCCGATACTAAGGGGTACGACTGCGGAAGTATTTTCCCACCCGGAGCGTTCGACGGGGCATCTAGGGTCCGATGCTAAGGAGCACGGCCGTGGGTTACCAAGTGTAATATCCGGGGATATTTTTTTTTCGTGTTACTGTTGAGTTGTACATATTCATTTGGAATTGTACAAGTGTTGTTGTTTTGGACTGATACAATGTATATTGTATTGGAATATTTCAGGATCGAAATATTATACTTGTCGTCGGGTTAGTTTCGTCGTTTGGATGTTGGTTGGAGAGTTTGGATTTTTGGCTAAGTACACTAGCCTTAACGTACGCTACATGGGTAGACTTACGTACGTTATGGGCTGAGTATTACGTACGTTATGCCTGTAAGGTTACGTACGTAATGCTTGGTAGGTGGCAGGAACCTTCCTCGTAGTCGCTTTCGGCCGGTGGGTCCCGAGCATCTTCCGATCGGATCTCACTATTGCAGTCAACGGACCCTTACGTACGTTAAGAGGTGAGCTCTACGTACGTAATGTAGGTCTTGTTAACGTACTTAATAAGTTCTTGTTTACGTACGTTAAGGCCTTCGTATTTTAGTCCAGTCAATTCTGGATTTTTCATTACGTACGTTAATGTCTTAGCATAGCGTACGTAATGCATCTTACGTACGTTAACCATAGTGTATAACGTACGTAATGAATAGGTCAGTCTATTTATCTTGGTTTCGTCTTTCATTTCCTCACGAACCAAAACACATTTTCTCTCCCTAGAATCGTCCGTTTGGACTTGTTATTGATGTTTAGCCTCTTCCAACTCGATCTTGATCATCCTAGCTTGGATTGAAGCTTGAAGTTGGAAGCTTGTTGGTGCTCCTTTGGTGTTTGGAGGCTTCTTCTTGTTCTTATTTGGTAAGTTCCCTCAATCTCTTGTTCTTCAAGTGATTTTCGAGTTGTTGTTGTTGTTGTTGTTTTCTTCGGGTATTGTTTGATTCATGGAGTATATCATGATTCTTCATGGTTTTGATAAACTTTTGATGAAGAACATGTTGGTATAGCTTGAGTTTGATTATGTTCTTGATGTTTTAGATTGTTGGGAGGTTTTTAATCATGTCTAGGAAGGATTATGTTAAGATTGTTATATGATTAACATAAGTCCTGAGATGATTATTGTTGTTGGTGGTGTTCTTGAAAGATTTTAACCATTTTAGTAAGGATTTATGATGATTTAGGAGATGACTATCATAATTTGGAAATGGTTGAGTTGATCTTGTGGTTTAATCCGAATTCATGAGGTTATGATGAAGGATTTTTATTTCAAACATCAGGGTTATTGAGTTGGTGATGTTCTTGGGGTGATAATGATAATAGTGATAATATTATCATTGTAGGAGGATCAATTTGATGATATTGGTGATATTATCATCTTGAGATGATTGTTTTGATGATTGTTCTTAAGTGAATCTTGTTGAATGGATTTCACAAGTGTTAAGAACGTAATGATCATGTTAATTGATCATCGAGGTGTTGGAGGACGTTAGAATTCATAGTTGAGAACTATGATATTCGTTCGTGCGGTGTGATCGATTCGTGTTTGAATCGGGCTTTGTCTTTGTCGTTGTTTTCTATTGATTTTGTGTTTTTGAATGAATCGTTTTCATTCAAGGTTGTTCGAGTGTTTGTGATCGTCGGGAGGCGCCGTTCGTCGTTTCGTGCCAGGACGTTGATCGTGGAAGGACTTGTTCGCCTTCGGTTTGAGGCAAGTTTTATACTTGTACTGGTCAATGAGATTAATGTTATCATATATGTGTATGAATGTATTGTATCATTTCGAGACTTAGTCTCTTCGTGATTTGTTGATATTCGGGAATTGTTTGATGCAATACCCTTCGGTGATTATGCCAGTTGTGATTGTTATTCGTTAACGGCCGGTTTAAGGCATTGAGATTCTTGTTGTCGATAGCCGGTTCGCGGCATCGATGTATCTATTATTATTGTTGACGTTAATGTCGTTCTGAGGCATCGTTGAATCGTTATTATCGAATTGGGACTGTTGCTATGATGTTGCATTGGCCGATGGAAGGCGTTTGATGTATTCGTTTATCATATCTGTTTCGGTGGTCGGTTTAAGATGCCGGGAAATCCATTCTACCGTATCATTGTGTATCGATTGACCGTCCTAAGGTAATCGATGTATTTAATTGGGATTATCGAAGATAATTCCCATCCGTTGTATCATTGGTTATCGATTGACCGTTCTAAGGTAATCGATGTATTTAATTGGGATTATCGAAGGTAATTCCCATCCGTTGTATCATTGGTTATCGATTGACCGTTCTAAGGTAATCGATGTATTTAGTTGGGATTATCGGAGATAATTCCCATCCATTGTATCACTGGTTATCGATTGACCGTTCTAAGGTAATCGATGTATTTAATTGGGATTATCGGAGATAATTCCCATCCGTTGTATCATTGGTTATCGATTGACCGTTCTAAGGTAATCGATGTATTTAATTGGGATTATCGAAGATAATTCCCATCCGTGTATCATTGGTTACCGATTAACCGTTCTAAGGTAATCTATGTATTTAATTGGGATTATCGAAGATAGTTCCCATCCGTTGTATCATTGTGATCGATTGGCCATTCCTGTAACACCCCAAACTAGGCGGATATTACAGTGCCGTGGACCCCCGACTGGGACCCACCAGGCGAATGAAAATGAATGAATTACACAGGTAAATGTAGTACCGAACCACATTACACAATTAATTACTCCGATGAGGAGTTTCATACAACACACCTGTGATGATATCAATACAAGTATATTTTATATGGAGATAAAATATACAACACTGAGTGAAATGAATATTCAAACGGAATGTCTGCAGCGGAATAAATGAAGAAAACATAAGTGACTGAAAAGACTGGGGCCCCCTACTAGTATCACTGGGACTCCTCGCCGTCACCGTGCTCTCCCCGTGCCTTAGCCTTGCCATGACACAGCAGCATCCCCAACGGGTCGGTTTACAGAACAACAATCCTCAAGGGTTGAAAATACACAATCATGATATATACGAAATTATGAATTATCTGTCGAAACATACGCAATCAAACATGCTATATGAATCGACTATCGATGCGGCTCAAAGCAATGTCGCCACACAACGTCCCGGATCGAAATGTGACCGAGCACAAGCCACCAACGAGTATCGGCCCGAATACACGTGTGGTCTTGTACCTAATCGATCTCACGAAGCCATCAACTCGTGTGCACAGTCCAATGTGAGGCCACCAACCAACACGACTATAATGTGCCCGACATGAAAATCCTACACATACCAACCGGCACGCCAGTATGACCCGGAATGCCACAATATGACAAAAGTGACAACGAAAATGAATAATGACTCACCAAGATTAAATGATGGTGGAATGAATGACATCTTAATGAAATGATTGGAACCGTCGTTCCTTATGACTGAAGTGATTAATTGACAATGACAAGTTTTGATACGGTTAATACAATGATGAATGAGTTACGATTATGAATGAACAACATCAAAAGGAATGAATATCCTTTTAACCGAGTAAGAATTAACTTACTCAATACCGATGACAATGTCCTTCCACGAACAACGTCCTAAATGAAAAGTCGGTCGCTCGAACAACCTTGAACAACAACAATTACCAACAACCGATCAATACACGAATCAAATACGATCATAACCGACCCAAACGTCGATACAACAATATCCGAACTCATAGATGTACTCTAACGAAAACGTTGAGATACCCGTTGGTTAAAACCAAACCCAAATTATCGAACCAACTCCAAAATGATTGATTCAAACCAGCACAACATTATCAATGACATCAATAATCTCATAGAAATCCACAATTCAAGTTTATAATAACGACAATCGGAAATCCCCAAAATAACCTAAGTCAACCCCAAGGGTTCTTGAAATAATTCCGAAAATAACCATTAAATCCGTAAGAATATACTTATCCAAGGTAGATAATCCATATCTAACATATTCCAATGATAATCCAAGCTTACACGAAGAAATCGGAAGGAAAAACCCAAAAATCCGAAATTCTAGATCCAAGAGATTAATACATTTGATTCGATGTGATGAAGATGATGAAATGATGATTAACCCGAAAGATGAGCTTGAAGATGATGATTGATGAATACACCTCGAAGAATCCTCTCCGAATCGCTCGAAAACGCCCAAAATTACCGAAGGAATGAAATGAGATGAATAAATGACGAACTCTGACTAAACTGTCCAATTTATAGTCAGCCCAGGTTAGCGTGCGCTAGCCCTTGTGCGTAGCGTGCGCTAACGAGTAATTTGGGTAGTCCAGTACCCACTGTCCGAACACGGTAGCGCGCGCTACGTACCTTCTTGTAGCGTGCGCTACGGCCATATTACTAGCGTGCGCTAAGACCCATTATTAGCGTGCGCTAACGAAATATTGATGCCCATCACCGAGTCCGTAAAGCGTCGACCTCGATCGACCCGATAGCGTGCGCTACAACCATTGTTTAGCGTGCGCTAATTTATTGTTTGCGTACGCTAACAACAACACATAGCGTGCGCTATGAATTAATCGATGCGATCCGGTAGCCACCGGACTCAACTCGATCCGTCCCTAGCGCGCGCTACTCCACACATATAGGGTGCGCTACTACAACCCGTTAGCGCGCGCTACTTACCACTCGTAGCGTGCGCTACAAATAATCTCACTGCGATCCGGTACCTTACGGAGTGCGGCCAGCAACCTTAGCGTGCGCTAAAGGCCGAGTGGTAGCGTGCGCTACCTATATCCAATTAGCGTCGCTAAAAGGAGTATGTAGCGTGCGCTACTCCTCACGCATGAGCAACGAAAATGACAATGATGATAAACGCGTACGAAACTCCAATCAGTTAGTGATGAATGACGATTGATACACGATACAATTACTCGAATGATGAATACCATGGTGAATATGAGTGACAAATGATCAATAATGAGTGAAATTCTTGAGTGATAATGATGAATGATAAATCTTGAATGATAATTCTTGAATTACAACCGGTATTACATACACCCCCTTAAAAGAGTTTCGTCCCGAAACTAAGGGTCAAACAATTCGGGATAACTCTCCCGCATACTATCCTCGGTTTCCCAAGTAGCCTCTTCGACTCCGTGTCTAGACCACTGAATTTTAACCAAAGGAATCGTCTTATTCCTCAACTGCTTGATTCGCCGCTCTAAAACTCGTATAGGACGTTCCTCATATGAATGATCATCGGCAATCTCGATTTCATCGAACTGAAGTATGTGACTCGGGTTGGCAACATACTTCCGCAACTGAGAGACATGAAACACATTATGAATTCGGCTCAACGCCGGAGGTAAAGCCAATCGATAAGCTAACTCGCCCACTCGATCCAAAATCTCAAAGGGTCCAATGAATCTCGGACTCAACTTTCCCCTCTTCCCAAAACGGAAGATACCACGACTCGGGGATACCTTGACCAACACATGGTCACCAGCCTCGAACTCTAATGGTCGACGACGGTTATCTGCATATGATTTCTGTCGACTCTGAGCGGTCAACAAACGACTTCTGATCAAAGCTACCTTCTCACGGGCGGCTATAAGCATATCGGGCTCGGTGCCGATTGATTATGATAAGTCGTCCCAACACAACGGAGATCGACAACGATGACCATACAAGGCCTCGTAAGGTGCCATCTTGATCGAAGCATGCCAACTATTATTATACGTGAACTCGATCAATGGTAGTTGGGCTTCCCAATCGTCTTTCCAATCGAGGACGCATGCCCTCAACATGTCCTCTAATGTCTGAATGGTCCTCTATGATTGTCCGTCGGACTGAGGACGAAAAGCGGTACTGAGGTTAAGCTGAGTTCCCATAGCACGATGAACTGATTTCCAAAAATGCGACACAAACCGTCCGTCACGATCGGAAACGATACTTTTAGGAGTACCGTGAAGTCTGGCTATCTCTTTAATGAACAACTGGGCAAGTCTCTCGGGACCCCACGTATCCTTGATCTCAAGGAAATGAGCTGATTTGGTTAAGCGGTCCACGATCACCCAGATCGTGTTCATGCCACGACGACTCGTCGGCAAACTCGTGATGAAATCCATAGAAATGTCTTCCCACTTCCACTCGGGAATAGGAAGAGGTTTCAGCATACCCGCCGGTCGCTGATGTTCAATCTTAACTTATTGACAGGTTAAGCATCTCGAAACAAATTCTGCGACTTCTCGCTTCATATTACTCCACCAGTAATTTTGTTTCAAGTCCTTGTACATCTTACTAGACCCCGGATGAACAGAATAAGGGGTAGCATGAGCTTCTGTCAAAATTGAGTTTTTCAACTCGTCATTCGCCGGTACGCACAACCGATTCTTAAACCTCAAAAGTCCATCCTCGTGGACCACAAATCCGAGGCTTTCCCTGAGCCACATCCTCTCGGATGCGCAACAATGATGGGTCCGAACCACGATTCTCTCGGATTTCCTCCTCGAGTGACGATGAAATCTCTAACATACAAAGCCGCCCGAACTCGCTGAAGCCGGACCTCGATCTCGGGTCTAAGGAATTCTGTGAAGCTCATACAGGCTGTTAAGCGGGCAAGCATCTGCTCTGAACGGACTTACGACTCAAGGCGTCGGCGACAACGTTCGCCTTGCCGGGTGGTAGAGGATCTCGATATCATAATCTTTGATTAATTCCAACCACCGTCTCGACGCATATTTAACTCATACGAGTAAATATATACTTTAAGCTCTTATGATCGGTGAATATCGCGAGTAACGCCATAAAGATAATGACGCCAAATTTTCAAAGCGAACACCACGGGCTAGCTCCAGTCGTGGGTCGGATAATTAACCTCCTAAGGTCTCAATTGCCGTGAAGCATAGGCAATAACCTTCCGTTACGCATGAGTACACATCGAGACCACTGTCCGGACGCATCACTATAAACCACAAATCCTTCCGTCCCTGCGGCAAGGAGAGTACAGTCTTGACATTAACCGGTTCTTGAGTTCCTCAAAACTCCGTTGACACGCGTCGGACCACGTGTATTTCTTATCCTTCGCAAAGGTTCGTTAAGGGTTGAGCGATTCTAGAAAATCCCTCTACAAATCGCCGATAATAACCCGCTAATCCGAGGAAACTTGGATTTCCTTAACGTTCTTCGGAGGTAGCCAATCTCGAATAGCCTCCGTCTTCGAGGGTCGACACGAACTCCGTCGATGAAATTACATGTCGAGAAAAGTCACTTGGACATCCGTAACTCACATTTGGAGAACTTCCCATAAAGTTGTTCTCGTCTCAACACGTCGAGCACTTGATGAAGGTGAAACTCGTGTTCCTCCCGATCACGAGAATAAATCAAAATGTCATCGATGAAGACAACAACAAAGCCGATCGAAAAGTCGATGAAAACTCGATTCATTAACTCCATGAATACCGCAGGTGCATTAGTCAATCCGAACGGCATAACCACAAACTCATAATGACCATAGCGTGTTCGAAACGCCGTCCTCGCGATGTCCGACTCTCGGATCCGCAACTGATGATATCCAGACCTTAAGTCGATCTTGTAAAATACTGAAGCTCCCTGAAGTTGATCTAAGAGATCATCAATACGGGGTAAGGGATACTTGTTCTTGATCGTCACCCGGTTCAATTCCCAGTAATCAATACACAAGCGGAACGAACCATCCTTCTTCTTGACAAATAACACTGGTGCTCCCAACGGGGACGCACTCGGTCGAATATAACCCTTCTCGAACAATTCCTCAAGTTGGTTCTTTAATTCCTGCATTTCGGTCGGGGCCATCCGGTACGGTGCCGTCGATATTGGGGACATACCAGGCTCCAACTCAATCGTGAATTCCACATCCCTCTGTGGAGGCAAACCAGGTAACTCGTCTGGAAAAACATCGGCATATTCCTTCACTACCGGAATGTCCGTCAACATTACTGATGATTTCTCGGTTTTGGTCATATAGCACCAATAACCGACACATCCCTGATTGAGTAATCTTACTGCTTTCATAAAATTAATGACTTTACCAGAACAGCCGGGATTACCTCCCTGAAACACACATTCGACTCCATCGTCTGAAATGATAGTGACCAAACGCTTTCGGACACTAATGATGGCATCATGACGATCCATCCAATCAATACCCAAGATGACGTCGTCCCTCGGCAAATCTACTATGATTAGGTCCGCTGGCCATACACGACCATGAAGCTGAATCGGACAATTCTGAATCTCACGACTTCCGACAATTCGTCTACCATCAGGTAGGCCAATGACATAAGGCTCACAACTAGTAGCACTACCCAGACGTAGTCTACTCAAACATGACTCGGAAATGAATGAATGAGATGCACCAGTATCAAAAAGGGTACACACAGGTTGAGATAGAATATCGAGTGTACGAGATCATCAAGACCTCCGGATCGTCGGTCTTCTTCATCTCATAAATTCGGGGCTTGCTGCCCCCGAACCGGACGCTCCGTCGATAGCTCTTAGCTCGCCTTTAGCTCTGTCGTCTTGAGCAGCCCACCGAGTGGCTTTGATTACGCACCGGCCGAATGACACAGGGCTTGAGATGGCCGGAGTGGGTTTAGAGTCCCTACGGCAAAAGCGGGCCCTATGCCCGGCAATCCACGATTGTGGCACGTAATGATCGCCGGACATTTGGTGCTGAAATGACCTGTTCCTCACAGTTGAAGCAGTGATGGCGAAGCGGCGCTCGCGGCGAGATTCCGCGGGTTTAGACGCCGTGGGAGGTCGCTCAGAAAAAGTAGAGCCCGCACGTGGTTTCTTGAAAGTGGCCTGACTCCCGTCAGACTGATTACGGTTCTTAGACTTCTTGCTAGCGGATGAGGGTTGTTGCTTAGCAATTTCCTTAGCCGTAAGCTCGTAAGTGAGAGTTTTCTCAATGAACTCGGCCAGAGTGGCACAATTATGATTAAGCAACTGTAGCCGCATACGAGGTTTCAGCCTCTTGCTGAAATACTTGATCTTGTCCGCTTCTGAGTGAATGATAGATGAGGCGAACGGAAGAAGTTCCTGAAATTTTTCGGCGATGGCGAGAACATCATCATCCGCCGAAAGGTCGGGAGTGAGTAATTCCGACAACTTGGCCTCCCTGAGTGGGGCCGGATAGTACCTCTCCATCATGAGAGTCTTGAATCGATCCCAAGTACATGATCCGTCTGTGGGCTTCAACGATAACCACCATGAATGAGCGCTCTTACCGAGATAGTAAGCCATGGCCCAACCTTTATGCCCTTCAGGGCAATCTACCATAGCAAATAATTTCTCAAAATGCTCAAGCCAATGAACAATATCCGCCGGCTCAGATGAGCCCTCAAAGGTAGGTGGTCACTGGCGAGAGATATCGCTAATGATATTGCTTACACCCCTCTCTTGCCTCTGAGGTGGCGGCGGAGGAGCCTGCTGATTTTGATTGACGGAGTTATGCATCGTCTCCATCAACTGAGCCATCTGGGTCATTTGGGCCATCATGCCCTGCATAAATGCGAGTGGGTCAACCCGGACACCCTCTGACTGAGCCGTGTCCCGGGTACGACTCCCCGATAGTGAATGATCGCGTCCAGGTGAATGAGTGGCAGCGTCGCTGCTCGATGAATTAGCATTATTCCTCGCGTTCGCGCGTGTATTCACACGAGTTCTCGGGATTCGGCCCGCTCCACGGCCTCGTCCTCCACGTCCTCTGCCAGCCCTTTCTATACTGAAGTGGAAAGTCATATGATGATTATATATCTCGTATGAGTATCACATTATGATTATATTATGAAATGATGAAAATGAGCATACGCGCTCAAATACAGCGATTACATGAATGATTAACTGAGGTGACATGATTATCTGATGAAATTATTGAAATGATTATCTTGAACAATTTAACAAGATTGATGATATGATCTTCAGGATCAACAACTGAGTAATGAAATGAATTGGGTGATTAATGAGTTAACATTATGGACTTGATCACAATTGAAATTGATGAATGAGGATTGTTAACTGATGAATTATGAATGAATGATTATTGCCAGAAATTATACCATGGCATCAGAAATCTTAAAGTTCTTGGTCTGATTGGCTCGGCATTTGCACAGGTCACACGTGACGCGAAAGTCCAATGATACTAGTCTGATGACGATGATTTCAAATGAGACATGAGTTGGAGGGTAGTATTCAAAACCACGCTCCGATACCAACTCTGTAACACCCCAAACTAGGCGGATATTACAGTGCCGTGGACCCCCGACTGGGACCCACCAGGCGAATGAAAATGAATGAATTACACAGGTAAATGTAGTACCGAACCACATTACACAATTAATTACTCCGATGAGGAGTTTCATACAACACACCCAGGATGATACTGAATACAAGTATATTTTATATGGAGATAAAATATACAACACTGAGTGAAATGAATATTCAAACGGAATGTCTGCGTGGAATAAATGAAGAAAACATAAGTGGTGAAAAGGCTGGGGCCCCTACTAGTATCACAGGACTCCTCGCCGTCACCGTGCTCTCCCGTGCCTTAGCCTTGCCATGACACAGCAGCATCCCCCAACGGGCCGGTTACAGAACAACAATCCTCAAGGGTTGAAAATACACAATCATGATATATACGAAATTATGAATTATCACAGCCGAAACATACGCAATCAAACATGCTATATGAATCGACTATCGATGCAGCTCAAAGGAATGGCGCCACACTACGTCCGGGATGGAAATGTGTCCGTGCACAAGCCACCAACGAGTATCGACCGAATACACGTGTGGTCTTGTACCTGTCGATCTCACGAAGCCATCAACTCGTATGCACACCCAATGTGAGGCCACCAACCAACACACACGACTATAATGTGCCCGACATGAAAATCCTACACATACCAACCGGCACGCCAGTATGACCCGGAATGCCACAATATGACAAAAGTGACAACGAAAATGAATAATGACTCACCAAGATTAAATGATGGTGGAATGAATGACATCTTAATGAAATGATTGGAACCGCTGCTCCTTATGACTGAAGTGATTAATTGACAATGACAAGTTTTGATACGGTTAATACAATGATGAATGAGTTACGATTATGAATGAACAACATCAAAAGGAATGAATATCCTTTTAACCGAGTAAGAATTAACTTACTCAATACCGATGACAATGTCCTTCCACGAACAACGTCCTAAATGAAAAGTCGGTCGCTCGAACAACCTTGAACAACAACAATTACCAACAACCGATCAATACACGAATCAAATACGATCATAACCGACCCAAACGTCGATACAACAATATCCGAACTCGTAGATGTACTCTAGCAACGTTGAGATACCCGTTGGTTAAAACCAAACCCAAATTATCGAACCAACTCCAAAATGATTGATTCAAACCAGCACAACATTATCAATGACATCAATAATCTCATAGAAATCCACAATTCAAGTTTATAATAACGACAATCGGAAATCCCCAAAATAACCGAAGTCAACCCCAAGGGTTCTTAAAATAATTCCGAAAATAACCATTAAATCCGTAAGAATATACTTATCCAAGGTAGATAATCCATATCTAACATATTCCAATGATAATCCAAGCTTACACGAAGAAATCGGAAGGAAAAACCCAAAAATCCGAAATTCTAGATCTAAGAGATTAATACATTTGATTCGATGTGATGAATATGATGAAATGATGATTAACCCGAAAGATGAGCTTGAAGATGATGATTGATGAATACACCTCGAAGAATCCTCTCCGAATCGCTCGAAAACGCCCAAAATTAGCGAAGGAATGAAATGAGATGAATAAATGACGAACTCGACTAAAGCCCAATTTATAGTCGGCCAGGTTAGCGTGCGCTAGCCGCATGCGTAGCGTGCGCTAACGAGTAATTTGGGTAGTCCGGTACCCCTTTGTCCAAACACGGTAGCGCGCGCTACGTACCTTCTTGTAGCGTGCGCTACGGCCATATTACTAGCGTGCGCTAAGACCCATTATTAGCGTGCGCTAACGAAATATTGATGCCCGGCCAGAGTCGAGTAAAAGCGTCGACCTCGATCGGCCCGATAGCGTGCGCTACAACCATTGTTTAGCGTGCGCTAATATATCGGTTGCGTCGCTAACAACAACACATAGCGTGCGCTATGAATTAATCGATGCGATCCGGTAGCCACTGGACTCAACCTGATCCGTCCCTAGCGCGCACTACTCCACACATATAGCGTGCGCTACTACAACCCGTTAGCGCGCGCTACTTACCACTCGTAGCGTGCGCTACAAATAATCTCACTTGCAGTCCAGTACCTTCTGGATTGCAGCCAGGGCAACCTTAGCGTGCGCTAAAGCTGAGTGGTAGCGTGCGCTACCTATATCCAATTAGCGTACGCTAAAAAGAGTATGTAGCATGCGCTACTCCTCACGCACAGCTCGCAACGAAAATGACAATGATGATAAACGCGGCACGAAACTCCAATCAGATTAGTGATGAATGACGATTGATACACGATACAATTACTCTGAATGATGAATACCATGACTGAATATGAGTGACAAATGATCAATAATGAGTGAAATTACTGAGTGATAATGACTGAATGATAAATACTGAATGATAATTACTGAATTACAACCGGGTATTACAATTCCAAGGCAGTCGAGGTATTTGAATTGGGACCGCCGTGGACGGTGCCCATCCATGAGTTGTTGTTGTCGTGTTGGCCGACTCAAGGCAGCACGCTATTATTCTTGTGAATTTGGTAGTCTTGGGATCATTACTATTGTGATTGATTGTGTTTTGGAGGCTAGTCTCGGCTAGTGCTCGATGGGTAAGTTTGGGGATTGAACCTTCGCGGTTGGTTTCCCAACACCTACAGTTCAGTAGGTCACGGTCACTGGGTGATCTCATTATGGGTAAGTCTGGGGCTTGAACCTTCGCGGTTGTTTTCCCGGACTGCAATTGGAGTCACGGTCATTGGATGACCTCATTGTGATACGGCTTCGTGTCGTGGCTTCGTCCCTCATTGTGATACGGCTTCGTGCCGTGGCTTCGGCCCTCATTGTGATATGGCTTCGTGCCGTGGCTTCGGCCCTTATTGTGATACGGCTTCATGCCGTGGCTTCGGCCCTCATTGATCTGACTTAGTGCTTTGGCTTCGGGCCATTGTGGTGATTAATGACTTGGTGAGTGACATTCGTGGTATTATGATGATAAACGGCTTGGTACATTGGTGTTAAGGCCATTGTGATGTATCGGTATTCCTGTCGGAGCCTTCGGGCATTGTGATTCGTATCTATTTCAGTGTTTGGCTTGGGTTACCTTCGGGTGATGTATTGTTGTGTTCTGTATTGATGATTCGCCGTTGGGCACTTGTGTTCTAACCTGTTGAGAAGGTATTGATCGGATGCCGTGGGCATAGTATTCCACGAATGCTCGATTCTTACTTTGGTTTATGAGCATCTCGTATTACCATTACTATACTATTTATTCTGCCCTTTGGATGCATATCATATTGTACATGTATTTGATAATCATTATCTGGATGACTGACCCCGTGGGGGCGGAACATGTTTTCATGTTTTAGGTGTTTGCGAGGAGAGAGTTGAGACACAGGGGCATGACGTGGCGACGAGGCATGCGAGCGATACTAGTCCGAGATGTTTTGGTGTTCATGTCAGTCAGACAGTTGGAGTACTCCAGTTTTGTCAGTTATTGTCATTTTGTATTATCCAAGCAAGGCTCGTGGATGTCGTTGTAATTTATTTGGGCCATGTAGGCCCACTGTTGTCATTGAAATTCCATATCGGAATATTATGTTGGATGTCAGTGTAGGGATTGTGATTCCCCTTTTGGTCGATTAGTTGTATTTTTGGTCGTGTTAGCTGGTGGATCTCCGGTGTGGGGTCCACGGCCTTTGTAATAACCTGATAGGATTTGGGGTGTTACGAGAAGATGGTATCGAAGAATTGGGTTGTGATATACCACGATATGTGAGTTATGTGGTTCTACCGACGCGGTAGTAGTGGGTGTCGGGTTATGACAATGCAGACGATCGAGGCCTTGTGAGTCGTGGTAGTTGAACGACTGTATGAGTCATTCTTTCATCGAGTCGTCGTCGGTGAAGACTAGTATCGCAAGACCTCGAAGCTTCGTATGACCTGTGTAAGGACTCGATTCTCTTGTATGTTCATACATTCAATATGCCATTGATTATGCATGTTTTGTTCTGTATGTAACATTGTGTTACGACCCATTCATGATTAATTGCTTTTGAGCGTGTCGGCTCAGTATTGGCTATAATTAGCATGTATGAAGTGATTGTTTATTTGTTAAGTATGTATATTCATGTTTGGCTAATGACTTAGCATTGTGGATTGGCCGTTGAGGCATATTTGAGCTTTGTTCATGATCGAACGTTATTCTTTCAGTATGGAAAGAGGAATCCGAGGACGTAGCAGAGGGGGTAAAGGCTGCAGAGCAGGCCGAAACCCAGAACCTCATGTTTATACGCGTACGGGTGCCGATATGGATCAGAATTCAGCCGGAGATGTGACTTATGCGACCGGTTCCCCTTCGGAACGTCATACTCGAGGAGTCGATCAGACTGACATCGACCCTTTCTTACTTATGAAGGGCATGATGACCCAGATGACTCAGATGACGCAGATAATGGAAACCATACAGACCTCAGTGGTTCGTGGTCCACCGCAGCAGGGATCCCAGGTGCCGTTTTATGGACAGTCCAGGAGAGTGAGTCAGATTATCGACGACATCTCTCGTCAGAGGCCGCCTATTTTTGAGGGTTCGTCGGAACCAGCTGATATTGTTCATTGGCTTGAACATTTTGATAAACTCTTCGACATGGTCCAATGTCCGGAAGAGAGTAAGGTGGCAGTAGCAGCTTACTATTTGAGTAAAGGCGCTTATTCTTGGTGGCTTTCTGTGAAACCCACCGATCGTGATTGTGCTTGGAGCGAATTTCAGACTCTCATGTTAGAGAGGTATTATCCGGCTCCACTCCGTGAAGCCAAGTTGTCAGAGGTTTTGAACCCCGAATCCGTCGAGAACGAGGGTGTTATTGTTATTGCGGAGAAGTTTCAGGGACTCCTTCAGTTTGCTTCATCTGTTATCCGTACTGAGGCGGATAAGATCAAGTATTTTAGCAAGAGACTGAACCCGCAGTTGAGGATGCAGTTGTTCAACCATAATTGCAATTCACTTGGTGAATTCATCGAAAAGGCTCTTGGAGCAGAGCTTTTGATCAAGGAGCTTGCTCGGAAGAACCCTTCAGTTTCTTCCGGTGAGAGGACTAGGATGCCGGTTCGTTCAGAAGGACATCGGGCTCCGACGTCCAAGAGGTTGTCTTCTAGTCGTCTTCGTGCTGGGAAATCATCTTCTTCTCCGGCGACGAGTTCGACTGTTGTTTGCTTTAATTGTGATTCAGCGGGGCACGTTAGCACCCGTTGTACTGTGCCAGCTATTATTTGTTTTCTGTGTGGGAAGCCGGGACACCTTCAGAAATACTGCAGGAGTTCTAGTGCCAGTAGATCTCAAGGAAGCTCACGGGCCTCGAGAGATTTTGTTGCTTCAGTCCGTACTCCATCCAAGGGGTCATATCGGGCTTCGGGATCCAGAGGTATGGACACTCGAGGAGGAGCGGCAAGCTCAGATTTGGGTCTTCCTCGAGTCGATGAGATCGATGAGTTCGATGACCCGGAAGGTGTTGATTTTGGATACATTTGAGATGTAGCCTTAATTTCTTTCTTTATTTTGACTCGAGTGCATTACTTTAGTACTGTGGTTGCGAACCATTTATGGTTGATCTATCTTGTAATGATTGTATCTGAGAATCTTGAGATTTGAGGTCGTGTGATGTGTTTTTCCTTCCTTTTTGGTGTTATACCCGAGATTTTGTAATAATCTGGGTAGTTGTTCATTTCAATCCGAGACGCCGAGTCGTGAGGACTTGGGTGTGCAGTTGATATGGTCCCGAGGACCACATATGCGTTGTTATTTTCCTTTTGTGGCTTGAGCCAGTGTTTGCTTGAGCGTTTAATGCCGATGAGAACTGGGGAGTGTACACCGATGATTGTAGACATGTATAATCGGCGGCACCCGCGGGGTGTGTACGCCGGTGTTACGAGTCTTGCGATTGGTACGACTTCCTGGCTGGTCTCTAGCGGGAGAGTTATGTTTCGGCTGATCTCGTAGTTAGTTGAGTGTTTTTATCCCTTGTTTTTTGCCGTGTTCGGGCAGAGGAGACGCGGTAACCCGTGGGGTCGGCCCGATTACTCAGGCGAAGTGGTTCGCAGTGAGGAGTATTCCTGGAGATGTTGTTTTCTTATCCTGATGGATAGTTCGTACCCCGTGTTTTTGCACCCTGAGTTTCGGGGACGAAACTCTTTTTAAGGGGGGAGTATGTAATATCCGGGGATAATTTTTTTAAATATTCTTGTTGAGTTGTACATATTCATTTGGAATTGTACAAGTGTTGTTGTTTTGACGATACAATGTATATTGTATTGGAATATTCGGGATCGAAATATTATACTTGTCGTCAGTTAGTTTCGTCGTTTGGATGTTGGTTGGAGAGTTTGGATTTTTGGCTAAATACACTAGCCTTAACGTCGCTACATGGGTAGACTTACGTGCGTTATGGGCTGAGTATTACGTGCGTTATGCACCGTAAGGTTACGTGCGTAATGCTTGGTAGGTGGCGAGGAACCTTCCTCGTAGTCGCTTTCGCCGGTGGGTCGAGCATCTTCCGATCGGATCTCACTATTGCGGTCAGCGGACCCTTACGTGCGTTAAGAGGTGAGCTCTACGTGCGTAATGTAGGTCTTGTTAACGTCGTAATAAGTTCTTGTTTACGTGCGTTAAGGCCTTAAATATTTTAGTCCGATCGATTACGGATTTTCATTACGTACGTTAATGTCTTAGCATAGCGTCGTAATGCCTCTTACGTCGTTAACCATAGTGTATAACGTCGTAATGAATTGGTCGATCTATTTATCTTGGTTTCGTCTTTCATTTCCTCACGAACCAAAACACATTTTCTCTCCCTAGAATCGTCCGTTTGGACTTGTTATTGATGTTTAGCCTCTTCCAACTCGATCTTGATCATCCTAGCTTGGATTGAAGCTTGAAGTTGGAAGCTTGTTGGTGCTCCTTTGGTGTTTGGAGGCTTCTTCTTGTTCTTATTTGGTAAGTTCCCTCAATCTCTTGTTCTTCAAGTGATTTTCGAGTTGTTGTTGTTGTTTTCTTCGGGTATTGTTTGATTCATGGAGTATATCATGATTCTTCATGGTTTTGATAAACTTTTGATGAAGAACATGTTGGTATAGCTTGAGTTTGATTATGTTCTTGATGTTTTAGATTGTTGGGAGGTTTTTAATCATGTCTAGGAAGGATTATGTTAAGATTGTTATATGATTAACATAAGTCCTGAGATGATTATTGTTGTTGGTGGTGTTCTTGAAAGATTTTAACCATTTTAGTAAGGATTTATGATGATTTAGGAGATGATTATCATAATTTGGAAATGGTTGAGTTGATCTTGTGGTTTAATCCGAATTCATGAGGTTATGATGAAGGATTTTTATTTCAAACATCAGGGTTATTGAGTTGGTGATGTTCTTGGGGTGATAATGATAATAGTGATAATATTATCATTGTAGGAGGATCAATTTGATGATATTGGTGATATTATCATCTTGAGATGATTGTTTTGATGATTGTTCTTAAGTGAATCTTGTTGAATGGATTTCACAAGTGTTAAGAACGTAATGATCATGTTAATTGATCATCGAGGTGTTGGAGGACGTTAGAATTCATAGTTGAGAACTATGATATTCGTTCGTGCGGTGTGATCGATTCGTGTTTGAATCGGGCTTTGTCTTTGTCGTTGTTTTCTATTGATTTTGTGTTTTTGAATGAATCGTTTTCATTCAAGGTTGTTCGAGTGTTTGTGATCGTCGGGAGGCGCCGTTCGTCGTTTCGTGCCAGGACGTTGATCGTGGAAGGACTTGTTCGCCTTCGGTTTGAGGCAAGTTTTATACTTGTACTGGTCAATGAGATTAATGTTATCATATATGTGTATGAATGTATTGTATCATTTCGAGACTTAGTCTCTTCGTGATTTGTTGATATTCGGGAATTGTTTGATGCAATACCCTTCGGTGATTATGCCAGTTGTGATTGTTATTCGTTAACGGCCGGTTTAAGGCATTGAGATTCTTGTTGTCGATAGCCGGTTCGCGGCATCGATGTATCTATTATTATTGTTGACGTTAATGTCGTTCTGAGGCATCGTTGAATCGTTATTATCGAATTGGGACTGTTGCTATGATGTTGCATTGGCCGATGGAAGGCGTTTGATGTATTCGTTTATCATATCTGTTTCGGTGGTCGGTTTAAGATGCCGGGAAATCCATTCTACCGTACCATTGTGTATCGATTGACCGTCCTAAGGTAATCGATGTATTTAATTGGGATTATCGAAGATAATTCCCATCCGTTGTATCATTGGTTATCGATTGACCGTTCTAAGGTAATCGATGTATTTAATTGGGATTATCGAAGGTAATTCCCATCCGTTGTATCATTGGTTATCGATTGACCGTTTTAAGGTAATCGATGTATTTAATTGGGATTATCGGAGATAATTCCCATCCATTGTATCATTGGTTATCGATTGACCGTTCTAAGGTAATCGATGTATTTAATTGGGATTATCGGAGATAATTCCCATCCGTTGTATCATTGGTTATCGATTGACCGTTCTAAGGTAATCGATGTATTTAATTGGGATTATCGAAGATAATTCCCATCCGTGTATCATTGGTTACCGATTAACCGTTCTAAGGTAATCTATGTATTTAATTGGGATTATCGAAGATAGTTCCCATCCGTTGTATCATTGTGATCGATTGGCCATTCCAAGGCAGTCGAGGTATTTGAATTGGGACCGCCGTGGACGGTGCCCATCCATGAGTTGTTGTTGTCGTGTTGGCCGACTCAAGGCAGTACGCTATTATTCTTGTGAATTTGGTAGTCTTGGGATCATTACTATTGTGATTGATTGTGTTTTGGAGGCTAGTCTCGGCTAGTGCTCGATGGGTAAGTTTGGGGCTTGAACCTTCGCGGTTGGTTTCCCAACACCTATAGTTCAGTAGGTCACGGTCACTGGGTGATCTCATTATGGGTAAGTCTGGGGCTTGAACCTTCGCGGTTGGTTTCCCAGCACCTGCAATTCAGCAGGTCACGGTCATTGGATGACCTCATTGTGATACGGCTTCGTGCCGTGGCTTCGGCCCTCATTGTGATACGGCTTCGTGCCGTGGCTTCGGCCCTCATTGTGATATGTCTTCGTGCCGTGGCTTCGGCCCTCATTGTGATACGGCTTCATGCCGTGGCTTCGGCCCTCATTGATACAGCTTCGGGCTGCTTTGGCTTCGGGCCATTGTGGTGATTGACAGCTTCGGCTGAGTGACATTCAGGGTATTATGATGATAAACGGCTTGGGTCATTGTTTATTAAGGCCATTGTGATGTATCGGTATTCCTGTCGGAGCCTTCGGGCATCGTGATTCGTATCTATTTCAGTGTTTGGCTTGGGTTACCTTCGGGTGATGTATTGTTGTGTTCTGTATTGATGATTCGTCGTTGGGCACTTGTGTTCTAACCTGTTGAGCAGGTATTGATCGGATGTCGTGGGCATAGTATTCCACGAATGCTCGATTCTTACTTTGGTTTGTGAGCATCTCGTATTACCATTACTATACTATTTATTCTGCCCTTTGGATGCATATCATATTGTACATGTATTTGATAATCATTATCTGGATGACTGACCCCGTGGGGGCGGAACATGTTTTCATGTTTTAGGTGTTTGCGAGGAGAGAGTTGAGACACAGGGGCATGACGTGGCGACGAGGCATGCGAGCGATACTAGTCCGAGATGTTTTGGTGTTCATGTCAGTCAGACAGTTGGAGTACTCCAGTTTTGTCAGTTATTGTCATTTTGTATTATCCAAGCAAGGCTCGTGGATGTCGTTGTAATTTATTTGGGCCATGTAGGCCCACTGTTGTCATTGAAATTCCATATCGGAATATTATGTTGGATGTCAGTGTAGGGATTGTGATTCCCCTTTTGGTCAGTTAGTTGTATTTTTGGTCGTGTTAGCCTGGTGGATCTCCTGGTGTGCGGTCCACGGCACTGTAATAACCCAATAGGATTTGGGGGTGTTACACCAAGTGTGGTTTCTGTGATATTGATGTTGATGTTTTCGTTAATTGTGATATTGTGAGGAGTATCACAATACTTTGTGCTCGGGGTCGAGATACCTTATATATCGAGTCTTGGTGTTTGGCTAGAATGGCATTTTAATGTATTATGTGTAATGTGTCCTTGTGAGTGAATTGAAGAGAATGATCGGGTCGTGGACCCTGTGTTTTGTGACCGGAAGGGTTGGGTCGTGGACCCCATTTTTTGCTAACGGATTTGCATTTTGGAAAATAGACTTTGGGGCTGTGACCCTAAATGGCTTTCGAGAGATTAAGAACTTTTCAATTTCCAATGTTTTCAAAACACCCGAGATTTGGAAGTGTTTTCAAATTTCTAACTTGCTTCGTTCCTACTTTCAAGACTTGAACTATTTTAACTAAATGAAATATCTCGGGAAGTCTTTCGTTTTATTCTCGGAATGTGTTGTGTATGGATCGTACTTGCACTTTATACTTGTACTAGCAAAATAGTGGAGTTTTGCTAACCCCTGAGTATCC
Source organism: Orobanche coerulescens (assembly GCA_033398695.1). Classification (NCBI taxonomy): domain Eukaryota; kingdom Viridiplantae; phylum Streptophyta; class Magnoliopsida; order Lamiales; family Orobanchaceae; genus Orobanche; species Orobanche coerulescens. The sequence continues at coordinate 58,045,808 of CM065809.1, read as the reverse complement.
GGGGGGTGGATGCCTGTTCTGCGTCCAGGTACATGCAGGTCTGGGAGCAAAACACAGGATCGGTGCGAAGGATGATGGAAGACGATCGATACTAATCACATGAAGGCCAATTTTGGGTGCAGTCAGTCGGAGTTCGTTGCATAGTCTTTTCCGCTGTCGTACTTTTGTTATGAGTGTATTTTACCCTTCCACGGGTATGAGTCGAGATAGAAATGTGTATATTTTGACTTGTATGTTAGTGATGAAAGACCAAATCGGTCTATTGGTTGGTTCTTTTAATTAGGTTGGTATGTAATGTAATGTGTTGTTTCGTATGCCTAGCCTGGTGGATCCTCACGGAGAGGGTCTGCGGCGTGTAATATTCCCGGTTTGATTTTGGGGGTGTTACATTTATGGTATCGGATACAGGTTGCAGAAACTTAGGCTGTCGGATTGAGTTGTGTGTTATCGGGTCTTGTCTTGCCTTGTCAGATTTTGTCTGACTGAGTCGTGTCGCGACGCGTCATCTAAGGTGTCGGTCGTGATTAGTATCAAGGTGCAACAATCATCTTCGTGTGATCTGTGGATGTAAGTCTCCCTGCTTTGTTGTGTCTCGTGTTATATGAGCTTGTGTGATTTTCATGTTATAATGTGGAGTTAAATGTGAATTGTTAGTACGTGATCCGTGCTTGTTGATTCTCGTACTGTGCTGGAATGAAGAGTGGTGCTGGTGTATATGTGTGTATATATATATATATATTTGCATAAATCGTTTTTACAGGAGTAATGTTTTGGTTTGGTTACTCAATGAAAGTTTATCGATGTGATATTTAAAACTTCAAATGTTTTGGGAAGTCGCGTAAATTCTCATTTTAAAACATCCTTCATGAAAGGAAAAAGGTTTGATTTTCGTATAATGACCTCGGGACCGAAAATTTTGAGAATTCAAACTACTTATATTTCATTTTCATTTTGCGTTGCAAATTTTCAAAATTTGATTTTAAAAACTCAAAAGAGGTCTACCAAAAGGATTTACTTGAAATACGACTCTCGCTTTCAACTTTTTGATTTCACGATCGTCGGTTTGGAGGCATGTAGTGATGTTGACGTTATTGTTTGGGCAATAATGCTCAAAATTGTGATTAAGCTGGTGGTGTGAATGTTAAGTCGTTCTGGATGCACATGTTGTGAGAGTCCTCATTACTGAGAGGTAGGATTTCAGTTTTCGATGTTAATTATCTTTTGACGGTTGCTTGTGTGATACTGTATTTATGTGGACAGATGGTGTTGACGTATGATTGGATTTGATGGTAAAGGATTGTGTTGATGAAGTGATAAATTATGTCTGTTGTGGGTGTGTTCGAAAACGCTTTCCTGAATATTTCATAAACTTGAGCAAGTTGTGGAAAATCAATTTTCAAAAATATTTTGACGGTGCGATTACTCGGCGACCTCGTGTGGATTTTGAAAATTGTTTGAAATTGGCGAACCAGCCTTGAATTTTCTAATGGAACCCCGACGGTATTGAAAGAATCGTTTTAAAGTACCTTTGAACATTTTGTAAAATGATACCGTCGTTGATTATTGTGTAGTGTTGAGAGGATTTTCGAAAATAAATTTTGACGTATTGTTGTATTTTCAAATAATTCGAGTACATGATTTTCAGAAATCTTTCACATCATAAAAATTTTTATTTTCAAAAACCAATATAATTTTTATATTCAACAATATATTGTGGAAGATATAGAATCTTACTCGATTTAAAGTTCAAACTCGGGTTTAGAAAAATTTTCTGTACTGAGCCAGTTATCGTGCATGATCTTGAATCACTCCAAAATGATGATGTGTAGTGGCATGGTGATTTGATAGTGCCGGTTGTAAGGAAATATTAGTTTGCAAATAATTTCAAACTGAGACGGTTAAAGTCCGTTGTTTACAAGTTTTGATAAAACAACAGCCCGAGGTATCAAAAATATTTTCAAACTTTTATTTCGGAAGAATATATATATGAATTCCAAAGGTTTTCAAATGATATTATCTAAATGGATACCTCGTGGGGATTTGAGAAGAACGTTATAAATGGTTAATTATATTATTGTATAGTTATTACGGCCGTGTTTGAACTGATATGGGTCATAAGACTTTTGTTGATGTGATTATTTAAATGGTTGGTTATGATAGCAAGTTCCGAGTATCGCAATTGTAAATTTTGTATTCATGTAATTATCCAGAGTGGGCACTCTTATCGTGTTGCTATTAGATACCTTATGTCGATATGTTGTGCCATCGTATTGAGTGAGTATCCGCTTAGTATGCCGAAGGGCAGACGACGCGGTCATGACCGCGGTACAGATAGTCATGGAGATCAGATGCGGGACCAAGAGAATATTGTCGGGAAGGTTGCTATTCTAGCACTTCGTTCTCGTTGTTTAGGTTTCGAGGACGAAATCTCTTTTAAAAGTGATATGGTGTAATATTGTCGGGAAGGTTGCTATTCTAGCACTTCGTTCTCGTTGTTTAGGTTTCGGGGACGAAACCTCTTTTAAAGGTGATATGGTGTAATACCCATATTTTTTCCTTTTTGCTTCCGTTTTGTTCGACTCTATCGACTCGGTTGTGTTCGTTGATATTTTCTAGACTTTTTCTACTCTTTTATGTTGATCGATCGAGTTGCGATATTATTTCGGGTTAATCCATTTGTCGTTGTGACTTCTACCGAATTCGGTCCCACTCCTGTGAATCTTATGTAATTGCATATCTTGTCGTTTTCATCGGATCATATATTATCTTGAGTCGAGCTGAGAACTATGGGGATGCTATTCGATTGCTATTCGATTTTTGTTATTTGTTATGATTCGGATATGGTTGTTCAACCGTTGTCGTCTCGATCGTTGTTGTTCGATCATTGTTGTCCGGTATTTGTTGATCTCGTATCGTGGTTGTTGAGCATTCAGACTCCTTCGTAATTTCCCCAAGTTCGGTAAATTAGCTTCGTATTCAATCTTCCACACCTTTGGGTTGTTGGAATTTCGTATTTGTTCAGCGATAAACCCGTGTTTTGATTGTTGTGCTGTTCGGGTTGGTCAACCATACTGATTTTGTTCGTTGTGTTTTGTTATCGTTCTGGTGTAGCGATATGAATGGTAGCAGCTACGTGCTGCATGTGGTTCATTGCAGGTCGTTGGCAACGAATATCGTGTGTTATCTGAGATTGTTCTGCATTGATCATTTTATGATTTAAGTTTCGGGGACGAAACTTCTTTTAAGTGGGGTAGAATGTAATACTCGAGATCTTCATTTCGGTTTCTTCGAATTTTTTCTTTGGTCGAGCGGAGTGTTATCGTCCGCGTCTTTGGAATCGTGTGCTTGCACGGTGGTACGTTGAGTTTCGTAGCTTGCTCGTTATCATTTTGGATCTTAGTTGGTGCGTTTGCATGATCGTGACGTCGTCGAGTCTCGAGTCGGATGGTCGGGTGTTGGCTGAGTCGAGTACGGCCGTAAGGCCTGGCCGATTATAGCTGTAAGACTCCCGCAGAGCCTGGCCTGGGAGGACTCGGTTACGGCCGTAAGGGTTATCATGTTACGGCCGTAATGCTTCGTCACGGCCGCAAGGCATTGGGTTATGGCCGTAATGCATCGGCAGATTTTGGGCAGTTGCCCTGGGGACCTGGTTACGGCTGTAGGGCCACATCGAGTACGACCGTAAGGCGTACTCGTTACATACGTAAGGCAGCAGCCGTTACGCATGTAAAAGGAGTTGATCGAGTTACGACCGTAAGGCACTGCCGGTTACGGCCGTAACGTTGTCGGCCATATATAGGCATGGGCGTCGGCCAGACCTCATTTGCTTCGTTTTTAATCTCTTGTGGTGGCTGTTAGACGGGAGAGATGAGGAGTGGAGTTTTTGGTCGATTCCACTCGATTTTTAGGCGTTTTGGAAGATCCTTTTCGATTATATCAACATCGAATCCTTGTTCTTCGTCGAATCGAGGTATTTTTCCTCCTTAGAACCCTAGGTGTTCAATTTTTGGGGGTTTCTTCGTGATTTTTTTATTTAATCCGTGGTTGATGAATCGATTATGGTATTCTTGTAGTATTGGTCATGATCTTCAGGTTTTGTAACTCATTTATCGATTTTTATCACCTGGAACTTGATTCTCGATTGTCTTGAAGAAACCCTCGGATTCTTGTTGTTTTACAAGTTGATTCGGATTCCGTTTAGCGTTTTTAATTTCGTGGTAATATTATTTTCATAGTTTAATTTTGTGGAGTTGACGAGTTATTGGTCGCTCTTGGGAGTTCGGGGGCTACCCGACCATGTCTGTTCAGTTTTCCATTGCTCGTGGTATCGAGTCAACTATCTTACCCATACATTACGTGTTTTGTGGATTTAATAGTTGGTAATCGATGATATGTGCTGAATGAATGTCTATAACTAACTTCAAAGGAATCGATATGTTTTTCAATATTTCCTTAAAGATGACTCGTATGTTTTCGTTGTTAAATGTACTTGTCTAAGTATCTGTATTAGTGTTGAGTATAAGAATACCTTACTCTCGTAGGGTATCGTTTTGTGTGATTATGTCGTTTGTAGATTTAAAGTTTAACCCTTCGTTGAGGTATGTGTGGGGAAACATGTGTTTATTGATGATCATGTGACATTGTGTGATAAAGGTGGTAACTCCTTTATGAGTGTAATACCCGTATTTTTATTGACTGTTTGACTCTGTCATCCTCCTAATTTTTGTCGCTCTGTAAATGCTTCGAGACGTGGTTGATATTGTTATTGAGTTTCGTATCTCATTTGGTTCTTGATCATGTGGTTTAGACCTTGCGGGAATGTTATGTGTTAGAGAATTAGCGTACGCTAGGCCTAGACTAACGCACGCTAATTCTGCTTGATTAGCGCACGCTAGCTCTGAGCCGTAGCGCACGCTAAGAGTATCAGTCAGGACAGAACCAGTATTCGGACTGCTCTCTGGACTGGCGGATTAACGCACGCTAGGAGTTTGTTAGCGCGCGCTATCCATGTATAGTAGCGCACGCTAACACCCGTCCGTAGCGTACGCTACGGGCCGGTCACAGAGGCGTGAAGTTACCAGTTTTACGGACTATCGAGTAGCGTCACGCTAGGCTTGCTAGCGCACGCTAGAGTTATGGAATAGCGCACGCTAAGTCTTAGCGCTAGCGCACGCTAAGTGCCGAGCAGGCAGAGACGATAAGTTCCACATTTTGGACTAGCGCACGCTAGAGACAGACGATTAGCGCACGCTAATGGAACCGGCGAAACCACTGGACTATCCGGTGACTTCGCTAGCGCACGCTAATGAAGGAGGCGTAGCGTGCGCTAGGCAGACGATTATAAATATGGCGGTTGACTTTATTTTCGTCATTTCTCACCTTCTTCACTCCTTTTCGACGGAATCACTCGAGAGGCGATCTTAGGCGTTTGGAAGCGATCTTCCTTCTAACAACAATATATTTGCTTGGGAACAAGGATTTCTCAACATCTAATTCCTCCTAACGTCCGAATCAAGGTAAAAATCCTTAGAACCCTACCTTTTGGGAATTTTGGGGTTTTTCGTAGATTTGTCCGATTTACCCGTTTTGAAGCTTGAGAACCTTGAGATTATGATGTATCTATACCGTGTGTATACTTTTCCTACGATTTTATGGTTTATATTGTGCCGTTTTCGGACTTGTGAGATTTAGGACGATTTTCCAACCTTTAGTTGATTATCCGTATATCTTTATGAATCGTAGACGGGTTTGGGGAGTTCCTTCGTGTAGTTTGAATATGGATGATTGATTATCATACTCCTTGCGAATCATTTAGGTGCCGGAAGCGCGTTCTTGGACCTACCGAACTCATACCCTTCCTCCGTTCGATTTCTCGATGTCTCAAAGGCAAGTATACATTTATGATTGTGCGTTCTCGACTTTGAAAGTAATAGGAATTGATGGCATGATATGAACGAACCGTTTTTACGGCATTCATAGATATATTGATGGCATATTATGAACGAACCGTTTTTACGGCATTCATATATGTATTATTGGCATGTAACGAACGAACCGTTTTGACGGCATTCCTACATGTAACGGCGTATGATCTGAACGAACCGTTTCTACGGCATTCACGTACGTCATAAGATTTTAGTCATTCCGGAATACTAGTCTTGAATTGATGAATTGACGGATTACATTTACTTTATTGTCGAGGAGTATTGTGTTTCATACTTGATATACTTGCACTAGCTATTCGACGGCTAACCCCTTTATGGGGGAAATACGTTTCATGTATTTCAGGTTCCAGGAGATCGGACAGGCAGGTACCGGGTCGGCATGAAGATGATGGGCAAGTGTGATACTGTGTTGGTCTTCCAGTTATGTTTGAGTTTTCCATTCAGTGTTGTTGTACTGGATTGATTATTGAATACTCGAGTATTGTTTTCCTCTTTCCCTGAAGTTCCGGCCTGTGTTTGCCGAAGTATTGATTTGTGATGTAATGTCTGTGAATACATTGGTTATGTTTTTGGATACCTTTGTATCGTCTTTCTTCCCATTATATGTAGACCTTCTCGGTCAAGTTTTATAGTTCCGCGTATGTCTAGCCTTGTGTGTCCCACGGCGGGGCTCACGGCGCTGTAATATACCCTGAATAACTTGGGGTTGTTACAGAATATGGTATCGGAGCTTAGGTCTATGGATACCTAGGCTGTCGGTCTTTTGGGTCGAATGAGTCGTCAACTTCCCACAGTATCACTACTCTGCCATCATCACAGTGCGACCGGTACTTGTAAGACCTTTTACTCTTCTGATGTTTCCTTATTCATTATGCTTCATCTATGGATGTTCTTGCGAATCGATCACCTTAATGACGTGTGTTTGAATTGTGCTTACGTACCTTGTGTGTTCTTCAGTATGTCAGCTGGTAGGGGCCGTGGCCGTGGTCGTGGCCGTGGACGAGGAAGAGAAGGTGGGCGCGGCCGTTTCCATCAGTTCAGTTGCGGGGTCGACCAACCCCAGTTTGTCGAACTCGGTGCATCCCGATACCGAGAGTCAGCACGACCAGTCAGGCGGTCAAGGGAACAATGCGGACGTTGGAGTGGCGGATGCACTTCAACAATTGGCTACTCAAATGACTATTTTGGCCCAAACTGTTCAGCTGAATAACCCGAACCCAAACACGGATGCCTTGCTCTGAATGTAATCCGTATGCACCCTCCACAGTTTGGCGGTGCCACACCCGTTAGGTGGGAAGATCTAGCGGAATTAGAGAAGATTTTCGAGGCGGTTGATTGCCGAGGTGAGGAAAGTACCAATTGCTCAAGATTTCCTTACTAAGGAGGCCGCTACTTGGTGGAAGGTCATCAAGCCACGGGATCGTATTGCCTCGTGGGATGAATTTAAGGAGCTCTTGGAGGCCGAGTTTTGCCCTTGGCGGTGCAGAGAGCCGAATCCGAGCCTTCTTCGAGGCTAAACCACAGGATATTCCCGTTTCGCAGGCGATCGTGGAGTACAATCAACAATTGATCCATGTGAAGGATCAAGTACGTAACGAGCGTGATAAGATCCGTTATTTTGATATGCGGATGAAATTGGACTTACGACGGTACATGGCCGGATTTGCTTGTACCACACTAAAAGAGTATCAAGACAGAGCTTTGGCCCATGATATGTTGAGCCCCGACAACGATACCGTTGAAGAACCGAAGAAACAGAAAGTTGCGGGAAATTTTTCTGGATCTAAAGGTGGCAACTTTCAGAAGTCTCAGACGACTAACCGTTTCGCCGGACAGTCGTCGCGTTCTAATAAAGGGAAGAGGGGTTACCGTTCCACTCCAGGTACCTCAAATCGCACGGTGACATGCTATAATTGGCCGCCTGTGCCACTTGAATTCGGAATGCTACTTTCCACCATTAAAGTGTCACACGTGTGGACAGATGGGGCATAGAGCGGTTTATTGCTCCGAGCCGAACCAGACTTTGGACACTCGGGCTTCTGCCCCAACACCACTTGATCAAGGTATTAATGAGCGGCAATCTTTTGGTCAACCTCAGCAGAATTTCGGCAGGGGCCGGGGGCGGGGCCAGAATGCTGGAGGGGGGAACTCTAGCGTCGGTTCGGTACCACCACGGGTTTATGAGATGCGCCGAGCAGATGAACCCTGTAATATATGGAATTTCTACTACTGTTGTTTGATATTATTTTATTCGAGTTATATTGTACAGCGTGGAATCTGTACAGTAGGAATAAAATAAATAAAGGACTGAGATGTCAGTATCGGTATAATTGTCGTATCTGGTCGACAGTTACATTTGAGGATATCGTGTATTAGGTTATCGTACTTCTGATATAGAGTATATCGTATAAGAATATTATTGGATTCAGTATATGTATTCAGTAAGTGTATATGTGTTTTCGGTATGTCGAGACAGGCGGTACAGTTGGAATTAGCTAAGTGTAACATTATTAGCGCACGCTAATAATCATGAGTAGCGCACGCTATCGTGCAGGATTAGCGCACGCTACGGATATAAGATAACGCATGCTAATACAGTCCGATCGGAAGGAATCTACGCGTGGACCAGGCCACTTTCGGCGCACGTTCTGATAAGTCAACGGATGTTGTAATCTAGTGTTAGCGCACGCTAATGCATGTTGATTAGCGCACGCTAACTATATATCGGTCAACAGGGAATCTTGGCTTTATTGGTTGATTTCGGCTAGTGGGGTCACGAGCATCTTCGTGGTAGGTGTAGACTGTAGCAAGTCAACTGGTATTAGCGCACGCTAAGGTAAATGACTTGCGTACGCTAGGCAGGATGTTTTACGTACGTTAATGCATGGGCATTACGTACGTAAGCTAGTTTACGAAGCAAGGCAGTAGCCTCTGGGCTTCGATAGCGCACGCTAACAAAGTCAGTTAGCGCACGCTAAGGCGGTAGCGCACGCTAAACATGAGATGTTAGCGCACGCTAATAATGAATATTATAAAAAGGGACAGAAGGGTGTTATGAAGCATTTCGTCCATTCCTTCCTTGCAACCGAGAGAGAGAGTTTTTAGAAAGAGGTTTGAGGTCTCAAACACTGAGAGATGGTGATCTTTAACAAGATTAAGATGGAGAGCATGGATTCAAGCCTTGTCCTTCAAGTTGTTCATGATTCTTTGGATGGAGTTCTAATGTTCTTCTTTTTGGTTCATCTAAACCAGGTAATCTTCGTATTCCTTCGTTAGTGGTTCATTTTTCTTGGATGATTTCATGCAAGGAGCATGTTGGATAATCATATGATGATGTTATATGAGATTCAATGGAATTTTGATAAGAGTTTCGGATGTTAGTTAAGATTCTTCATACCATAAGGATGTTGATTCATTTAACCCGATCTAAGAAGGATTTCAATCTTGGTAATTATATTGGTCGATTTAGATGAGATGAATCATGATACTAGGTTGAATTCAGTTAGCATGATATGATCCTTGTTATCGAGTCGGTTTGATTATTGAGGTTGTTATTGATATATGGACATTGACATGATCATTGTGATAATTATGGGGTCGTTTATCTTCAAGAGATATGGGGATTTATGTCTCCCTTCATTCGGATTCGTAGTCGCAAGATGTGAGTCGATGTTTGGAATGCATGCCAGCATGCGGCATTAGCGCACGCTAAGCTTACCGCTAGCGCCGCTAACGGGACAACTTAGCGCACGCCACGTTATGCGTTTAACGTGCGCTAAGTAGGCAGACGAGGCGGTATTTTTGTGTTTTTATTATTAATTCGTGATGTTTTGATTTGGTTTGTTCTTACTGCTTTTATTCGAGGTTGTGTTGAACCGTTGAGTTCGTTTGGTTAGTTTTGTCGGTTGTTGATTGTTATCGGATATGTGTTATTTGTTTTCTTCGATAGGTTGAGATTATTGATCTTTGATTATAACCAGATATTGCGGTTGTGTTCGAGTATGTCCATTGTATTGCTTTTGATCGGGATGAGGAGCTCGTAGACAAAGGCGGTGTGTTCGGCAGCGGCTTCATGGTATCGGTATCGAGGCAAGTTATTACTTGCGATTATAATATTTAATGAATGGTTTTGATTTCATTTCGTTTATAATGCATATAGCGATGATTATTATTGTGAACTCGGTATTCGGATCGCATATCGTTCTTTCGATTACGGGAGGTAAATCATAATGTATATGCTTTATCTCGATTATTGGTATGTTCGAGTATCGAGGTTACATTATGGTAAAGACGAGGATATGAGTATCTATAGTTCATTGTATGCGTTTGGAACGCCGAGCATTGAGGATAATCGTCGGTGATGATTGGACATCGAGGTTGCTCCCGAAGGACTCGGGGCAAGTATTCCATATTGATTATGGTTTAATGTTATTTATTTTGGTCTCGTACACTTTCTTTCATGTTGTTGAACATGAAGTCGTCCTAGTAAATTTTCATGTTGTCGTGCATGTTATGTTGTTCATGTTGATGAACGTGTTGATTTGCATATGTGTATGCATATTGTGTTGTTTATGTTGTGTAAATAATCCGATGGGATTATGAGGATCTATCTTGAGGGCGTGGATCGAATGTCCATCATGCGTTGGTTCGACGGGATCATCATGAGGATCTATCTTGAGGCGCTGGATCGTTGGACGGAGTTTTCCACCATGCGTTGGTTCGACGGGATCATCATGGGGATCTATCTTTGAGGCTATTTGGATCGTTGGATTACCAGTATTGTGTTGATGGAATCTTGTGAATTCGCATCATTGATTGTATCATATGTTGTTGTTCATATGTGTATTGTTAGTTATCCACCTTATGTTGATCTGATAGGATCAACAAAGGGATCTATGCTGAGGGCGCCGGATCGTCGGATTTCCATTGAGTATACATGATTGATATTGCTGTGATCATATTGACGTGGTCATATGAGTATGCATTTGTAGGTCTTGTGTTAGGACCGTGTCCGTATTGCATTGATCTGATCTCGGATTAGACTGATATGATTGTCGTGGCACTTCATATCTCGAGGTATGTTCCGTATTTCCTTGGTATTTGTCTTTGATGGAAAATCGGTTATCGTCTTGGGATTTGATGATGTTATTCGATGGATCATATTGGTCGGTAATGGTATATTTCCGTATCGTGAGTTGGTGATGACAGTTTGAGAATCTTGAGTATTGTTTGAGGTACAATATAGATATTATGTTCGAGTTTATTGGTTAATCGAGTACAGGATGTGAAATGTGATAATGGTTATTCTGATGAGAATTTCTTGAGTAAGCAAAGTCATGGCGGTAAGATTATGTTGGTCGTATTCTTATGTTGTATTCTCATTGGTATGTTATTATTAATGTGATGTGACAGTTATCATTGTTGGATATTATGGCTGACCCCGTCGTGGGATTTCTTTTTAGGTTCTCGGAGTATCGAGCTTGTAGCGGTCGTGAAGAGATGAGCTTCCCGGAGGATACTGGCTAAGACATGTTGTGTGCATTGAGTTTCTTGATTGGTTCTTGTATTCCACTGCTAGAGTATCTTTATGGTTGGTCTTTTTCCGCTGCGTGAGTATTTTGAAATGCTCTTTTGGTATCTAGTAACTGAGGTTACTTTGGAAATCGTTTTCTAAACTTTTGAGTGTCATTTGTTTGGCCTTGCGATTTCAAAAGAGTTTTTACGACGGTTTTTGATAAATGGATTTTATATGTCTTTGTGAATTTTTAAAGATAGTACCGTCGTTGGCCTCTTGGGCATTTGTAAATGTTTGCGAAAATTTCTTTTAGCCTTGTGGGTTCTATCTCGGGGCCCACGGCGCTGTAATATTTCCGGTTAAATCTGGGGGTGTTACAGAATATGGTATCGGAGCCTTAGGTTGAGAAAACCTAGGCATTTGGGTCGAGTTGGGTCGTGTTTTCGTTGCCTCATTCGAGTTGTCAATTGACAAATATTGGAGCCGTGAGTTTTTGTTGTTCACTCGGGCTTATGGGTTATGCGATTTGCCAGTGTAGTATTGGGGTTGTTATAAACTTTTCCAAACGGTGTTAAACGAGATTCTCTGGAATGAGATGTATTGTGTTCTTGAGTCGAACTGACTTGGCAAAACGTGTGTTTTGAAAATATCCGTGTTGAGTATTTTCTAGAGTCGAGACATGTGCCAGTATCACGGGGAATCGTCGGCTTCACGATCTGTAAGTATTTGGATTTTTGAATTTCATTGAGATTTATTGCCGTTCTAAGTTGATACGTTTTGAGATTCAGCAGATATCATGCGTTACCGTATAAGGTAACAAAATTGGGACATGATTGATGAATGGAGAAACTATGATTTTGAAAATCAGTATGTCGATTAAATTTTGGAACGGAATTGTGCATTGGGAGAAATATTGTGGATTGTTCAGGAGAACATGTAGTCATGTTAATTCATTTTATGATATATGAACCGCTTTTGAACATTTGAAAATGATACTCTTCAAAATGAATGTCTTACGGACGTTTTACGGAAAATGATTTTGGGCCGAGACCCAATCGATTTTGAAATGGTTTTATAACTCAGGACTTGGGGTCCGAAAAGAGTTTTCTACTTTTTAAACTTCTTGTAATGTGGAATGAGATACGGGTTGAGACCCTAACGTTTCAAAAGACCTTCCTGTTTTCTAAAACTCCCGAGATTTGTAAAATACTTTACCAATCGTTTACCTATGTTATTTCCACCTTTCGAGGCTCTGGTTTACTCGTTCAAATGGAACCTCTCGGGAAGTCTTTCGCCGTGTTTGATTTGCTTGATTTGTTTCAACGCTTTGTCATATCATATTTGTGGTGATCCAGGATGGGTAAATGGTTGACGATACGAGTCATGTGTGGAAAAGGAGTTTTTATCGGAGTCTATATATTGAGGTTTTGGAACTCGATCGTGTGGTCTTCCCGATGGAATATCGGTGGATATTGGTGACAAGCTGAACTGATATACAGGAGTATGGATATGGACAAGCATTTGCATAAATTTCATTTTATTTAATCGTGTCTATTTGAAAAGAATTTTTATCGAGAACTTGGCACCAATGAGCCGATTTAATTTTAAAATTGATTTCGTGGTCTTACGAAAATTTATGTTTTGAGTTTTCAAACTCTTGAAAGAACTTTCAAAATTGTCTTCGTGACAAGAATATATGATTTCAAACGGTATTGAAAATGTGATTGATGTACATACGCATTTAGTGCATCGGGCATATCATATCGATGGTACAAGGAAAAGAGATTCGAAGTTTAGTATGGTAGATTGGTTATGCAAGGATGATCGGTTGATTGATCAGATAAGAGAAATATACTGCGCGTTGTAGATTCATGTGCTGGATGTAATTTTGGAACTTTGGACTTTGTAAAACCGGGACATATGTGCTATGTGAGTCCATTGGTGCGGTAGTTGCGCAATCTTACCATAGTGATCTTTGAATGATTTCTTTGTAAGTGTAAATTTGGGGATGGTGACCCCATACTGGTGGTTTTGGATATTGAGTGGTCGTTCCCACTCCATGTATAATTAGGTATGTTCATCGATTTGTGATTGGTTGTTCGTGTGCCGAGGAATATGTTCGCCAGTTGGGTATGTTTATTGAGATCTACTGTACGTGATTGATTTGTAGTTTTGAGAATGTTATTATTTCGTATATCTGTTTCTGTGGTTCTGTGTTGATCGTGTTGGAGTTTATCGTGTGAAGGTATTCTCGATTTTCGTTGATCATTCGTTGGTAATATTGGAGTTTATCACGTTGATGATATTCTCGATTGTGTTTTTACCTATGGTTGGTCATATTGGAATTTATCATGTCGATGATAAATTCGGTTGATTGTTGATCATTATTGGTGTTCATCGGCGTTCGGATTTTGTTGATGTTTCGGATTCGTGTCGTTGTTTTGGGCGCTTTTTCGTAGATGTATTGTATATTATTCGTCTTATCTAATTGGGACTTGATTATGTAATCAGTGACAAGATTTGATTCGGGCGATTGTTTCATCCGAAGATGATATATTTTGTTGAGACTCGGGAATTGTGATCGTAGCGTATTGAGGCATGCAGTGAGACCGCTTGCTAGTATTTCAGAGATCGTCGACTGCGTATTTGTAAGTATGCTCTTTTGGTTATTCGGTGATGACGATAATTGATCGTTGTCGTGATGGTTTTGGGGATATTTTGGGTTGGAAGGTATGTTTGTTTGTTTTATGACGGATTGCAAGTTTCGAGGACGAAACTTATTTTAAGTGGTGTAGAATGTAATATCTGGAATTTCTACTACTGTTGTTTGATATTATTTTATTCGAGTTATATTGTACAGCGTGGAATCTGTACAGTAGGAATAAAATAAATAAAGGACTGAGATGTCAGTATCGGTATAATTGTCGTATCTGGTCGACAGTTACATTTGAGGATATTGTGTATTAGGTTATCGTACTTCTGATATAGAGTATATCGTATAAGAATATTATTGGATTCAGTATATGTATTCAGTAAGTGTATATGTGTTTTCGGTATGTCGAGACAGGCGGTACAGTTGGAATTAGCTAAGTGTAACATTATTAGCGCACGCTAATAATCATGAGTAGCGCACGCTATCGTGCAGGATTAGCGCACGCTACGGATATAAGATAACGCATGCTAATACAGTCCGATCGGAAGGAATCTACGCGTGGACCAGGCCACTTTCGGCGCACGTTCGATAAGTCAACGGATGTTGTAATCTAGTGTTAGCGCACGCTAATGCATGTTGATTAGCGCACGCTAACTATATATCGGTCAACAGGAATCTTGGCTTTATTGGTTGATTTCGCTGGTGGGGTCACGAGCATCTTCGTGGTAGGTGTAGACTGTAGCAAGTCAATCGTATTAGCGCACGCTAAGGTAAATGACTTGCGACGCTAGGCAGATGTTTTACGTACGTTAATGCATGGGCATTACGTCGTAAGCTAGTTCTGAAGCAAGGCGAGAGCCTCGGGCTTCGATAGCGCACGCTAACAAAGTCGATTAGCGCACGCTAGGCGGTAGCGCACGCTAAACATGAGATGTTAGCGCACGCTAATAATGAATATTATAAAAAGGGACAAGGGTGTTATGAAGCATTTCGTCCATTCCTTCCTTGCAACCGAGAGAGAGAGTTTTTAGAAAGAGGTTTGAGGTCTCAAACACTGAGAGATGGTGATCTTTAACAAGATTAAGATGGAGAGCATGGATTCAAGCCTTGTCCTTCAAGTTGTTCATGATTCTTTGGATGGAGTTCTAATGTTCTTCTTTTGGTTCATCTAAACCGGGTAATCTTCGTATTCCTTCGTTAGTGGTTCATTTTTCTTGGATGATTTCATGCAAGGAGCATGTTGGATAATCATATGATGATGTTATATGAGATTCAATGGAATTTTGATAAGAGTTTCGGATGTTAGTTAAGATTCTTCATACCATAAGGATGTTGATTCATTTAACCCGATCTAAGAAGGATTTATGAATCTTGGTAATTATATTGGTCGATTTAGATGAGATGAATCATGATACTAGGTTGAATTCCAGATTTAGCATGATATGATCCTTGTTATCGAGTCGGTTTGATTATTGAGGTTGTTATTGATATATGGACATTGACATGATCATTGTGATAATTATGGGGTCGTTTATCTTCAAGAGATATGGGGATTTATGTCTCCCTTCATTCGGATTCGTAGTCGCAAGATGTGAGTCGATGTTTGGAATGCATGCCATCATGCGGCATTAGCGCACGCTAAGCTTACGGCTAGCGCACGCTAACGGGACAACTTAGCGCACGCCACGTTATGCGTTAACGTGCGCTAAGTAAGCGACAGTGCAAGATATTTTGTGTTTTGATTATGAATTCGTGATGGTTTGATTTGGTTTGTTACATTGCGTTTATTCGAGGTTGTGTTGAACCGTTGAGTTCGATTGGTTAGTTTTGTCGGTTGTTGATTGTTATCGGATATGTGTTATTTGATTTCTTCGATAGGTTGAGATTATTGATCGGTGATTATAACCAGATATTGCGGTTGTGTTCGAGTATGTCCATTGTATTGCTTTTGATCGGGATGAGGAGCTCGTAGACAAAGGCGGTGTGTTGGCGGCGGCTTCAGTATCGGTATCGAGGCAAGTTATTACTTGATTATAATATTTAATGAATGTTTTCGATTTCATTTCGTTTATAATGCATATAGCGATGATTATTATTGTGAACTCGGTATTCGGATCGCATATCGTTCTTTCGATTACGGGAGGTAAATCATAATGTATATGCTTTATCTCAGTTATTGGTATGTTCGAGTATCGAGGTTACATTATGGTAAAGACGAGGATATGAGTGTCTATAGTTCATTGTACGTTTGGAACGCCGAGCATTGAGGATAATCGTCGGTGATGATTGGACATCGAGGTTGCTCCCGAAGGACTCGGGGCAAGTATTCCATATTGATTATGGTTTAATGTTATTTATTTTGGTCTCGTACACTTTCTTTCATGTTGTTGAACATGAAGTCGCCCTAGTAAATTTTCATGTTGTCGTGCATGTTATGTTGTTCATGTTGATGAACGTGTTGATTTGCATATGTGTATGCATATTGTGTTGTTTATGTTGTGTAAATAATCCGATGGGATTATGAGGATCTATCTTTGGCGCTGGATCGAATGTCCATCATGCGTTGGTTCGACGGGATCATCATGAGGATCTATCTTGAGGGCGCCGGATCGTTGGATGTGTTTTCCACCATGCGTTGGTTCGACGGGATCATCATGGGGATCTATCTTTGAGGCGCCTGGATCGTTGGATTACCGGTATTGTGTTGATGGAATCTTGTGAATTCGCATCATTGATTGTATCATATGTTGTTGTTCATATGTGTATTGTTAGTTATCCACCTTATGTTGATCCGATAGGATCAACAAAGGGATCTATCTTGAGGGCGCTGGATCGTCGGATTTCCATTGAGTATACATGATTGATATTGTTGTGATCATATTGACGTGGTCATATGAGTATGCATTTGTAGGTCTTGTGTTAGGACCGTGTCCGTATTGCATTGATCTGATCTCGGATTAGACTGATATGATTGTCGTGGCACTTCATATCTCGAGGTATGTTCCGTATTTCCTTGGTATTTGTCTTTGATGGAAAATCGGTTATCGTCTTGGGATTTGATGATGTTATTCGATGGATCGTATTGGTCGGTAATGGTATATTTCCGTATCGTGAGTTGGTGATGACAGTTTGAGAATCTTGAGTATTGTTTGAGGTACAATATAGATATTATGTTCGAGTTTATTGGTTAATCGAGTACAGGATGTGAAATGTGATAATGGTTATTCTGATGAGAATTTCTTGAGTAAGCAAAGTCATGGCGGTAAGATTATGTTGGTCGTATTCTTATGTTGTATTCTCATTGGTATGTTATTATTAATGTGATGTGACGATTATCATTGTTGGATATTATGGTGACCCGTCGTGGGATTTCTTTTTAGGTTCTCGGAGTATCGAGCTTGTAGCGGTCGTGAAGAGATGAGCTTCCCGGAGGATACTGGCTAAGACATGTTGTGTGCATTGAGTTTCTTGATTGGTTCTTGTATTCCACTGCTAGAGTATCTTTATGGTTGGTCTTTTTCCGCTGCGTGAGTATTTTGAAATGCTCTTTTGGTATCTAGTAACTGAGGTTACTTTGGAAATCGTTTTCTAAACTTTTGAGTGTCGGCTGTTTGGCCTTGCGATTTCAAAAGAGTTTTTACGACGATTTTTGATAAATGGATTTTATATGTCTTTGTGAATTTTTAAAGATAGTACCGTCGTTGGCCTCTTGGGCATTTGTAAATGTTTGCGAAAATTTCTTTTAGCCTTGTGGGTTCTATCTCGGGGCCCACGGCGCTGTAATATTTCCGGTTAAATCTGGGGGTGTTACAAACCCGACGCGGCGGTGGCTTCAGGTACCATTCATATTCTATCTCATCCAGTCCGTGTACTTTTTGATTCGGGTGCTACACATTCTTTTATTTCCTTGGAGTGTGTACGCCGTTTGAATATAACTTGTTTGACTGCTTGCGATCCCTTCATCGTGAAACTGCCTAGCGGGGATAGAATCGTGGGGAACCGGGAGATTAGAGATTTTCCGGTGATTATATCCGGTATGGAATGGTTATCGAACCTCATTGTAGTTAATATGGAAGGCGAGGATGTAATCCTCGGTGAGGATTGGCTTGATAGTCATCAAGCGATTATGAATTACCGTACCAAGGTTGTCACCATGATGACTGAAGACGGGTCTGAGTACTCATTTTTGGGGCGTAAGTCGGGACTACCCAAGTTACTTATCAGTGCCATGAAGGCCGTAAAACTTTTGAATAAAGGTTGTGCGGGCTACTGGTGTTATGCCTTGAAAATGAAAGGAAACGAAGTCGATCTCTCTTCGATTCCGGTTGTTAATGAGTATCCTGATGTTTTTCCGGATGACCTCCCGGGATTACCGCCAGATCGAGAAATAGAGTTTACCGTGGACTTAGAGCCAGATGCGGCTCCGATTTCTAAAGCACCTTACCGGATGGCACCTTCCGAAATGCAAGAATTGAAGAATCAGTTGGGAGAACTTCTGGAAAAAGGGTACATCAGACCGAGCGCTTCGCCTTGGGGCGCGCCTGTTCTTTTTGTGAGGAAGAAGGATGGTTCACTACGTTTGTGCATTGACTACCGTGAGCTGAACAAAGTAACCATCAAGAACAAGTATCCTTTGCCACGTATAGATGATTTATTTGATCAATTGCAAGGGCAGCTTTTCTCGAAAATTGATTTAAGATCCAGGTATTATCAACTCGGGGTGAGGAGTCCGACGTTCGAAGACGGCATTTCGGACTAGTTTTGGGCATTACGAATTGGTAGTTTTGCCTTTTGGGTTGACCAACGCGCGCGATATTCATGCGATTAATGAATAAGATATTCATCGAGTACCTCGACAGTGTGTAGTCGTCTTTATTGACGACATCTTAATTTATTCACGAGATAAGGAGGAACATGCCCGACACTTGCGTTTGGTTTTAGACATTTTGAGAACCGAGCACCTCTATGCAAAATTCTCGAAATGTGAGTTTTGGTTGGAGGAAGTCATGTTTCTCGGCCATGTGATTTCGGCCGAAGGGGTTCGTGTAGACCCGCAGAAAATCGAGGCAGTGCTAGGCTGGGCACCGCCTAAAAATGTTAAGGAGGTTCGTAGCTTTTTGGGCCTTGCTGGGTATTACCGTCGGTTTGTCGAGGGGTTCTCGAAACTCGCTCGACCGCTTACGAAATTACTCCAGAAGACCGAAAAGTTTGTTTGGACGGATGAGAGACAGCAGAGCTTCGATGAACTAAAGAGACGATTGACTTCAGCGCCGATTCTAACTTTACCACATGGTAGCGAAGGCTTTGCAGTTTACAGTGACGCTTCGGGTCAAGGCCTGGGTTGTGTCCTTATGCAGCATGATAAGACAATAGCTTTTGCGTCACGACAATTAAAGCCTTACGAAATGAATTATCCTACTCACGATTTGGAATTAGCCGCAATTGTCTTCGCACTCAAGATTTGGCGACATTATTTGTATGGTTCTTCGTGCCGGATTTATACCGATCACAAGAGTCTGAAATATATTTTCATCGTAGGAGCTGAATATGAGACAGAGGCGTTGGTTAGAGTTGATAAAGGATTATGATTTGGAAATTCTTTACCACCCCGGAAAAGCTAATGTCGTTGCGGATGCTTTGAGCCGCAAATCGGCATCTCTTCAAATGCTCGAGGTTCTTACACCTCAGCCAAAAATCCGTCAGGACTTAATTGAACAAGGGATAGAAGTTTGGCTTCAACGAGTGCGGGGCAATGTGTACTCTCGAAATTACTTCGTCTTTAGTTGATGACATCAAAGGGAAGCGGTGGAGTGACCGATGATTTCTCAACAAGGAAGATGTAATTAAAGGAAAAGCTCTGGCTTTATGGTACACGAGGATAGTATTACGAGATTTCGGGCGGGCTTTGTGTTCGAACGATTTAGAGTTGAGACAGAGAATTCTCCGAGAAGCGCATGCTACACCTTACTCAATCCACCCCGGGACGAGTAAGATGTACAAAGATTTGAAGCGAAATTTTGGTGGAATAACATGAAGAAGGATGTTACGGAGTTTGTACTACGGTGCTTGACGTGCCAACAAGTCAAGATCGAACATCAACGACAATGGGTTGTTGAAACCGCTTCCCATTCCCGAGTGGAAGTGGGAAGACATTTCTATGGATTTCATCACTGGCATGCCGAGAACTCGGGCCGGAATGAATATGATTTGGGTAGTTGTCGATCGGTTGACCAAGTCTGCACACTTTTTGGGTATTAAGGATACTTGGGGGCCGGATAGACTGGCTCGAACCTTTATTGCTGAGATCGTGAGGTTACATGGTGCCCCCAAAACCATTGTTTCTGATCGAGACGGCCGTTTCGTATCGCACTTTTGGCAGGCCGTTCATCAGGCTTTGGGTACTGAGTTGAGATTGAGCACTTCTTTTCATCCTCAGTCAGATGGTCAGACAGAGAAGACGATTCAAACGTTGGAAGATATGTTGCGGGCTTGTGCCTTAGACTGGAGTAATGATTGGGAGCTTCACTTGCCGTTGATCGAGTTTGCTTACAATAATAGTTGGCATGCGTCGATCCAAATGGCACCCTTCGAGGCACTTTATGGTAGGCGATGTAGGTCGCCATTGTGTTGGGACGAGGCTTCTGAGCTAGTTGGGACGGATCCGGATATGTTGATGGAGACTAAGGAAAAAATTACTATTATCCGGGACCGATTATTGGCTGCCCAGAGTCGTCAGAAATCTTATGCTGATACTCGTCGTCGACCCTTGGAGTTCGAAGTGGGGGATCATGTCTTACTCAAGGTGTCTCCGACCCGTGGAGTTTTCCGCTTCGGGAAAAAGGGGAAACTTAGTCCGAGGTATATCGGACCTTTCGAGATTTTGGACAGAGTTGGAGATTTAGCTTATCGCTTGGCGTTGCCTCCAGCTTTGAGTCACGTCCATAGTGTTTTTCATGTGTCTCAGTTGAGGAAGTACGTGGATCGAGCCACATCATCGACTATGAGATTGACGTGGCGAGGATATTACCTTTCCAGAGAGACCCGTGAAGATCCTTGAGCGTCGCGAGAAACAACTTCGGCATAAGACCATTCCACTGGTTAAAGTGCAATGGTCGAGACATGGAGTCGAGGAGGCAACTTGGGAGACGGAAGAGAAGATGCGGGTGGAATACCCCGAACTATTTATTTCTTTAGTTTCGGGACGAAACTTCTTTTTAGAGGGGGAGAATGTAATACCCGTATTTTTATTGACTGTTTGACTCTGTCATCCTCCTAATTTTTGTCGCTCTGTAAATGCTTGGAGACGTGGTTGATATTGTTATTGAGTTTCGTATCTCATTTGGTTCTTGATCATGTGGTTTAGACCTTGCGGGAATGTTATGTGTTAGAGAATTAGCGTACGCTAGGCCTAGACTAACGCACGCTAATTCTGCTTGATTAGCGCACGCTAGCTCTGAGCCGTAGCGCACGCTAAGAGTATCAGTCAGGACAGAACCAGTATTCGGACTGCTCTCTGGACTGGCGGATTAACGCACGCTAGGAGTTTGTTAGCGCGCGCTATCCATGTATAGTAGCGCACGCTAACACCCGTCCGTAGCGTACGCTACCGGGCTGGTCAGCAGAGGCAGTGAAGTTACCAGATTTTCTGGACTATCAGGTAGCGTACGCTAGGCTTCGGCTAGCGCACGCTAGAGTTATGGAATAGCGCACGCTAAGTCTTAGCGCTAGCGCACGCTAAGTGCTGAGCAGGGCAGAGACAGTAAGTTCCACATTTTGGACTAGCGCACGCTAGAGACAGACGATTAGCGCACGCTAACGGAACCGGCAGAAACCACTGGACTATCCGGTGACTTCGCTAGCGCACGCTAATGAAGGAGGCGTAGCGTGCGCTAGACTGGACAGTTATAAATATGGCAGTTGACTTTATTTTCGTCATTTCTCACCTTCTTCACTCCTTTTCGACGAGAATCACTCGGGAGAGGCGATCTTAGGCGTTTGGAAGCGATCTTCCTTCTAACAACAATATATTTGCTTGGGGAACAAGGATTTCTCAACATCTAATTCCTCCTAACGTCCGAATCAAGGTAAAAATCCTTAGAACCCTACCTTTTGGGAATTTTGGGGTTTTTCGTAGATTTGTCCGATTTACCCGTTTTGAAGCTTGAGAACCTTGAGATTATGATGTATCTATACCGTGTGTATACTTTTCCTACGATTTTATGGTTTATATTGTGCCGTTTTCGGACTTGTGAGATTTAGGACGATTTTCCAACCTTTAGTTGATTATCCGTATATCTTTATGAATCGTAGACGGGTTTGGGGAGTTCCTTCGTGTAGTTTGAATATGGATGATTGATTATCATACTCCTTGCGAATCATTTAGGTGCCGGAAGCGCGTTCTTGGACCTACCGAACTCATACCCTTCCTCCGTTCGATTTCTCGATGTCTCAAAGGCAAGTATACATTTATGATTGTGCGTTCTCGACTTTGAAAGTAAGAGGAATTGATGGCATGATATGAACGAACCGTTTTTACGGCATTCATAGATATATTGATGGCATATTATGAACGAACCGTTTTTACGGCATTCATATATGTATTATTGGCATGTAACGAACGAACCGTTTTGACGGAATTCCTACATGTAACGGCGTATGATCTGAACGAACCGTTTCTACGGCATTCACGTACGTCATAAGATTTTAGTCATTCCGGAATACTAGTCTTGAATTGATGAATTGACGGATTACATTTACTTTATTGTCGAGGAGTATTGTGTTTCATACTTGATATACTTGCACTAGCTATTCGACGGCTAACCCCTTTATGGGGGAAATACGTTTCATGTATTTCAGGTTCCAGGAGATCGGACAGGCAGGTACCGGGTCGGCATGAAGATGATGGGCAAGTGTGATACTGTGTTGGTCTTCCAGTTATGTTTGAGTTTTCCATTCAGTGTTGTTGTACTGGATTGATTATTGAATACTCGAGTATTGTTTTCCTCTTTCCCTGAAGTTCCGGCCTGTGTTTGCCGAAGTATTGATTTGTGATGTAATGTCTGTGAATACATTGGTTATGTTTTTGGATACCTTTGTATCGTCTTTCTTCCCATTATATGTATACCTTCTCGGTCAAGTTTTATAGTTCCGCGTATGTCTAGCCTTGTGTGTCCCACGGCGGGGCTCACGGCGCTGTAATATACCCTGAATAACTTGGGGTTGTTACAATGAGGAGGTTGTGTCGTTCGGCGTGGTTGGAAAGGTATTTTCCCTCGTTGCTATGTGATTGGTACTAGCTGCATCAGTGAATTCTAGTGTTGATTGTATCGTTACTTGGTCGTGAGTATGTGTTGAATGAACTGGCCATTCTAGTAAGGTACCTCGACTATATATATACTGTGATTGACCTTCGAGGCTTGCGGTTTGAAACTATGAATTGTGGAACACGTGTGTGTGTTGTTGTTCTTCCACCCGGAGCGTTCGATGAGGCATCTGGGGGCCGATACTAAGGGTTACGGCTGCGGAAGTGGTTTCCCACTCGGAGCGTTCGACGGGGCGTCTGGGGGCCAATGCTAATGGGCACAGTCATGGGTTACCAAGTGTGGTTTCCGTGATATTGATGTTGATGTTTTCATTAATTGTGATATTGTCTGGAGTATCACAATGTTTTGTGCTCGGGGTCGAGATACTTTATATATCGAGTCTTGGTGTTTGGCTATAATGGCATTTTAATTTATTATGTGTAATGTGTCCTTGTGAGTGAATTGAAGTGAATGATCGGTTCGTGGACCCTGTGTTTTGTGAACGGAAGGGTTGGGTCGTGGACCCTGTGTTTTGCTAACGGATTTGCATTTTGGAAAATGGACTTTGGGGTTGTGACCCTAAGCGGCTTTCGAGAGATTAAGAACTTTTCAATTTCCAATGTTTTCAAAACTACCGAGATTTGGAAGTGTTTTGAAAGTGCTTACTCGCTTCGTTCCTATTTTCAAGACTTGAACTATTTTAACTAAATGAAATATCTTGGGAAGTATTTCGTTTTATTCTCGGAATGTGTTGTGTATGGCTCATATTTGCAGTTTCTACTTGTACTAGCAAAACAGTGGAGTTTTGCTAACCCCCGAGTATCCGGGGGGTGGATGTCTATTCTGCGTCTAGGTACATGCAGGTCTTGGGAGCAAAACACAAGATCAGTGCGAAGGCTGATGGTGTTGGGCGTTCTATGCATCAAATATAAAATAATCGGAGTAAAAATGCAGTGGAATAATGAAAACCTAATTTAGGATCTCATGCAGTAATTTAATTATTTGATTAAAGGGTTAATCGAATTACCTTAATCTGATTGAACAGTTCTAGATCCGGACTAGAAGCAGATGAATATCTCATTCCTCTTTTGGTGATCCACACACGAACAATTCCACAAGCCAGATTGCTAGATCCTTACGAATAATATTGATAAAAAGTACAACACAAATTCCTTACTAGAAAGATTGTACTATTGATCAAGATCAACTAAGGGAAGAGGATTAGACGACCGACTTCGTTCTCCTACAGTAGGAAGTAGAGGGCCGGTTTTTTTGTTCTTGAAGGTGGCAATTTTAGGTCTTATTTTCAGATTATAACTCCATGTCCAAGACCTTATATTTATACTAAGTAAACCCTATAGTCAAACTCTAGTATTTGCTTAGTTGCCCCTCAACTTATTAAATAATACAATATATATAATATCCAATATTATATATATTACTTATTATTTAATCTCCTTATAAATATAATATTCAATATTATATTTATTATTCCCGGTTGATATTTATTCCTACTTGTCTATAATTGTCGTACGTGTGACCCAAAAGGCTTATATTATGTTGGCAATTATTTAATACCTTATTAAACAATAAATCATAAGCGGCCTCTAGCAAGACATTATGATTACCCAAATAATATAAGTTAATAGTCCATTAAAAATTTTTAACATGTCAAATCCCTTTGTCACGCGATATCATATTTGAACTAAGTCATGGAGTCTGTCATACTTATTTATGTTCAAATGCTTTCTCAATCTTAAGTAGACTGATTGAATCAAATGACTCTTCATTTGAGCATGGCCATGCATTTCCTTCAGTCCTACTTATCGAGGGGCCCAGCAGATATCTCTCTCACTTAAGAGAGGGACAAATCCCCATCTTGATTATTTATTGCCCTCTGCATGACTCCCACTAATCCCGATCGCTAACCTTTATGATCACCATGTTTCAGATGACGTTAGATTACGCCAAGACATAGCAGTTATCATGTTGGACTCTATGATAATCTCAGGTTCAAAGATTTATTGACATACTATTATATTGAGATTAACTTATGACATTTCCTTGTAGTGATATCAATGTGGGTCTGTCCAGTATTAGTTCTCCAACCAATACCCATAAGATTGATCCGTACCATACGTATAATCATCTGATGATTATCAATCAAACTTATACTAGTATATTAATTACTTGAGTCTCTACTCAACACGATTGTACCAGGTACATTTGAATAATATTATTATTCATGAATAACTATTATTCGATTATTATAATATTAAAATATGCACACATTATAATAATAACTTTATTTAAATGTGACAATTACAAATCTAGGCACATCGAATGTCCTAGGGCACTATTCCAAACAATCTTCCACTTGCACTAGGACCATTCATTCATGACTTTTAGTCCTATCGCTCTAGCATGCTCAACTTGCTTTCCTTGTGAGAGAGGCTTGGTAAGTGGATCTGCAATATTTTCTTCCGTTGCTACTTTGCATATTGTAATATCTCCTCGTCTGACGATCTCTCTGACTAGGTGATATTTTCTGAGTATATGTTTGGAATTATGATGGGACCTAGGTTCTTTAGCTTGTGCAGTAGCACCATTATTTTCACAATAAAGGCTTATGGGACCCTGGATGGTTGGCACCATTCCTAGTTCGGTAACGAACTTCTTGATCCATACGGCTTCCTTAGCTGCATCCGATGCTGCCAGGTACTCAGCTTATGTAATAGAATCAGCAACCGTGCTTTGCTTGGAACTCTTCCAACTCACAGCACCTCCATTCAATACAAACACATAACTAGTGTGCGATTTGAAATCGTCTCTGTCGGTTTCAAAACTTGCATCGGCATAACCTCTTACAGCCAGCTCGTTTCCCACCCCTCCATAAACTAGGAAATCATCCTTAGTTCTTCTTAAGTACTTTAGGATGGTTTTCACTGCTGTCCAGTGACTTTCACCTGGATTTGATTGGTATCGACTTGTCATGCTAAGGGCAAACGATACATCTGGTCGAGTGCAAATCATGGCATACATGATCGATCTAATGGCCGAAGCGTATGGTATATTGCTCATGCGGGCTCTCTCCTTAGGAGTCGAAGGACTCTGAGTCTCACTCAGATGAATCCTATGTGACATTGGCAAGAGTCCTCTCTTGGAGTCTTGCATATTGAACCTCTTCAGTATTTTATTAATGTAAGTACATTGACTCAGACTAATCAATCTCTTTGATCTATCTCTATAGATCTTTATCCCAAGAATGTAAGCAGCTTCTCCTAAGTCTTTCATTGAGAAACAACTTCCCAACCAAGTCTTGACTGTCTGCAAGGTGGGAATGTCATTTCCAATGAGTAATATGTCATCTACATATAAGACTAAGAAAACAACTATTCTCCCACTAACCTTCTTGTACACACATGGTTCATCTTCATTTTGAATGAACCCAAACTCTTTGACAGTTTCATCAAAATGAAGATTCCAGCTCCGAGAAGCCTGCTTCTACCCATAAATGGATCTTTGAAGCTTGCAAACCTTTTTAGAATTTTCTGGATGAACAAAACCTTCAGGTTGTGTCATGTACACATCTTCAAGTAAGTTTCCATTAAGGAATGTTGTTTTGACATCCATTTACCATATTTCATAATCATAGTATGCGGCAATGGCAAATAAAATTCTAATTGATTTAAGCATGACTACTGACGAAAAGGTCTCATCATAGTCAACACCATGAATCTGTCTATAACCTTTTGCCACTAGTCTAGCTTTATAGGCTTACATATTATCATCCATGTCTTTTTTCTATTTATAAACCCATTTTCACCCAATGGTTTTAACACCCTCACGTGGATCTATCAAGTTCCAAGCTTGATTGTCATACATGGGCTGCATCTCTGACTTCATAGCTTCTAGCCATTCCTCGGACTCTGGTCCTGAAGCAGCTTCTGTGTAGGTACTAGTCACATCATCTATGAGCGATGTGTCATCATCCTCTGTTACGAGATAACCATATCTCTCAGGTTCATGTCGCATCCTATCAGATTTGCATGGGACTTGTGTACTTTGAACGGGCTCTTCAACTGATTATTGAGCTTGTTCGGTTTCCATCGGTGAAGCGATGTCTTCTTGTGGTTCTTGTGTTTCCTCGAGAATTACTCTTCTCCCACTGTCTCTTTTGGAAATAAATTCCCTTTCTAAGAATACAGCATTTCGAGCAACAAACACTTTGTTCTCTGCGGGCTTATAAAAGTAATATCCTTTAGTTTCCTTAGGATACCCCATAAATAAACATCTTTCAGACCTGGCTGCCAGTTTGTCAAACACTTGGCACCTTACGAATGCTTCGCAACCCCAGATCTTTAGAAAAGACAAGTTTGGTCTCTTACCAGTCCATTTATCAAATGGTGTCTTTTCAACTGCTTTAGATGGAACACGGTTAAGGGTGAATGCTGTTGTTTCTAAGGCGTGGCCCCAAAATGATAATGGAAGCTCTGTTCGACTCATAATGGATCGAACCATATCTAATAAAGTTCGATTCCTCCTCTCGGACACTCCGTTATGCTGAGGTGTTCCAGGAGGAGTAAGTTGTGAAACAATTCCACAACTCCTAAGATGATCATCGAACTCTTGGCTCAAGTATTCGCCACCTCGATCCGATCGAAGGGCTTTAATTGTCTTGCCAAGTTGATTCTGTACTTTATTCTAGAATATTTTGAACATTTAAAAAGATTCATGTTTATGCTTCAAAAGATAAACATATCCATATCGGCTATAATCATCGGTAAATGTAATGAAGTATTGGTATCCGCCTCTGGCATGAGTGCTAAGAGTTCCACATACATCAGTATGTATTAGGCCTAATAGATCACTAGCCCTTTCTCCATGATCGGTGAAAGGATTATTCGTCATCTTGCCCAATAAACAAGATTCGCATGTCCCATATGATTCATAGTCAAAAGAGTCTAAAAGTCCATCATTATGGAGTTTAGAAATGCGTTTCTTGTTTATGTGACCAAGTCGACAATGCCATAAGTAAGTCGGATTAATCATTGAGCTTAGGTTTCTTGGATACAATGTTATAGACTTCCAAAGTGTCGGACTCATCTAGATCAATATTGTAAAGGCCAGTATATAACTTTGCAGTACCATAAAGCAAGTCATCAAAGAAAATATGAATAATCTTATTCTTAATAAGAAAACTGTAACCTTCACAATCCAATGTAGAAACTGAAATAATATTCCTATTCATAGCAGGAACATAATAGCAATTGTTCAAAACTAACAAAAGCCCATTGGGTAAAACTAGATCATAAGTTCCTACGGCTAGTGCAGCAACTCTTGCTCCATTGCCAACTCTTATATCCACTTCCCCTTTCTTCAGTTCTCTACTGCTTCTCAACCCCTGCACATTTGTACAAATGTAAGATCCACATCCAATATCCAATACTCAGGAGTTAGAAGTAGATAAGTTAAATTCTATAACAAATATACCTGTGGCAGTCTCACTACCCTTGGTACGCTTTAGCTCTTCCAAGTAAATCTTATAATTTCTTTTCCAGTGTCCTGGTTTATTGCAATGATGGCAATTTCCATCTTTGGGAGATTTAGCCTTGAAAACCGGCCTAGTAGTGTCTTTAGATTTGGCAACTTTTGCCTTACCCTTGCCATTGCCTTTGTTCTTAAAGGACTTCCCTTTGCTGACCATCAGCACATGGCTTGGTTTCTTCTTAATGTTCTGCTCAGCCGTTTTAAGCATCCCATACAGCTCAGCAATGGACTTCTCCATCTCATTCATATTATAGTTCATAATGAACTGACCAAAACTTTCGGGCAATGAGTTTAGGATCATATCCGTAGAGTGCTCCTTAGAAAGTGGAAAACCAAGCCTTTCAAGATGATCAATATATCCTTTCATCTTGAGCACATGAGCGCTGACAGATATCCCCTCAACCATCTTGCAAGCATACAAGGCTTGAAATGTCTTATACCTCTCTTGCCTAGCATGCTTCGAGAAAGTTTCCTTGAGGTGAGCATTTAGCTCATAAGCTTCCATTTCATCTAGATTCTTCTGAAGTTCTAGACAAATGGTGGCCAACATAAGACAACTTACATCAATGGAATCATTACAATGTTTCTTCCATTTGTCTTTTGTTGCTTTGTTTGTATTATCAGCCGGATCATCGGGAATTTCTTCATCAAGAACATACAGCTTTCTTTCTTTCTTGAGAACTATTCTCAAGCTCCGGATCCAATCCAGATAGTTGCTGCCGTTTTCTTTGAGCCTGTCCTTCTCAAGGATGAATCGCAGTGAAATAGTGGATGTGTTGTTTGATGCCATTTTACAAAATTCAATATGCAAAATATTTAGTCACATTATTTTATTTATCGAAAAATACTCCCACTAAAACAAAGTACCCTCAATTTACAATATTTGTAATTTTAGTGGGCTAAGATCCTATTTCGCATAATCTTAAACTCAGCTTTGGCATGACGCCTAGAATTGAGCTACTTTAGGTGGATAACTCTTTATTGATTACATCATATGTAACTCTTAGATTATATTATGGGATTTGGCATCGTATGCCCAAGCATATTATAGTCCCATCTTATGCCTTAAGGTTCAAAACTATTTTAATTTCCAAATTCATTAAATGTATAGGTATCACCATTACCTATCCTATCTTACTAAGATAATCCGAGCGCCTAGCTTTGGCATGACCCACTCATGATGATCGAAGTCTTGATAGGTGTTTTTAAATGAACGGCATTTTAAAATTTTAACGAGGGATTTTTATCCTATGTTAATGTCTATGTTTGCTAACATACATCTAAACATACATAGCATCACATACATGCATAAATTTAAACATACATGGTATCACATGACAATAAAAGCATAGGACCGTGTATAGCATGACCATAATCCTAATGTGCTTTTCATGAGCCATGAAAACCACAAAGGTCAATCTAAAGGGTTAAATATGGTCTTCATTGATCTTCCCAACTCCTTGGAACGTCATACGCGATCAATTTGCTCATCGAGCCCGTCCTTCTCGTCTTTCTTGTCTTTATTACATTAATGAAATTTAATACTACACTAGTAAATTAAATTACAAGAAGTGCAAACGAAACGCAGGCCGTAAAATAATAAACAATTTAAATAGACGACTCGCAGGCCGTAAAACCAATTATAATTAAACTACACGCAGGCCGTAAAACCAACCCATAAGGAAATAAATTATCCAATCATATTGGTCAATTTATGGTCATGCCATACACCATACACATACCATAAATAATTATCAAATAATTAATATAAGCATGTAATTACAGAAATTAAAATCTGTCTGACAGTCAGACTATAAATAAAATTTGAGTCATCATATGAACAAATTTGGACTATGGTCGAGATGGCTGTCAGCGCGCTCTGGGCACAGGTCCGCCCGGGTTCGAAACCCGGTGGTTGCAGTTGCAACATTTTGCAATTATTATTTCCAAATTTACTTTTATATTAAAAAGGCTTATAAGAAAAAGAACTACTGAAAAGCTACCAAAACTTGTCCCAGTCGAGATGGTAAGTGGTGCGGTATGAACGCGAAAGACTCGGGATCGATCCGTGTGATATTTTCCAAATCAAAGTGGTAGACCACTTGGTAAGAAAGGCTCCAGCCTGTCAGATTGGCAAGGGATCGAATCCTCTTCCCATCAAAAAATCATTTTGTAATTAATATAACCCGCGGGTCCAGGCCCAACCCAACCCGGACCCGAATTTGCCCGACCTGCCCGAACCTGCCCGAATCGTTGTACTGTTCCAGAACAGTTCTGGTCAGCAGTTTATGCGAAAAATAGTACATAAATTAATTTTGACGATCCCATTTAATCATATTAATCTAGAAAAATTATTTTATAAAATCTATATTTTATAAACATAATTAATAACATAATTTACACATAAACATGTTCTACATAAATAATTAAATTACTTGCAAGTTGGCTCCGATACCACTATTGGGTTTTCTATGCATCGAATACAAAATAATCGGAGTAAAAATGCAGCGGAATAATAAATATGAAAACCCAATTTAGGATCTCATGCAGTAATTTAATTGTTTGATTAAAGGGTTAATCGAATTACCTTAATCTGATTGAACAGTTCTAGATCTGGACTAGAAGTAGATGAATATCTCTTTCCTCTTTTGGTGATCCACACACGAATAATTCCACAAGCCGGATTGCTAGATCCTTACGAATAATATTGATAAATAGTACAACACAAATTCCTTACTAAAATGATTGTACTATTGATCAAGATCAACTAAGGGAAGAGGATTAAACGACCGACTTCGTTCTCCTACAGTAGGAACTAGAGGGTCGGTTTTCTTGTTCTTGAAGGTGGCGATTTTAGGTCTTATTTTCTGATTACAACTCCTTGTCCAAGACCTTATATTTATACTAAGTAAACCCTAGAGTCAAACTCTAGTATTTGCTTAGTTGCCCCTCAACTTATTAAATAATACAATATATATAATATCCAATATTATATATATTACTTATTATTTAATCTCCTTATAAATATAATATCCAATATTATATTTATTATTCCCAGTTGATATTTATTCCTACTTGTCTATAATTGTCGTAGGTGTGACACAAAAGGCTTATATTCTGTTGGCAATTATTTAGTACCTTATTAAATAATAAATCATAAGCGGCCTCTAGCAAGACATTATTATTACCCAAATAATATAAGTTAATAGTCCATTAAACCTTTTAACGTGTCAAATCCCTTTATCACGCGATATCATATTTGAAATAAGTCATGGAGTCTGTCATACTTATTTATGTTCAAATACTTTCTCGATCTTAAGTAGACTAATTAAATCAAATGACTCTTCATTTGAGCATGGCCATGCATTTCCTTCAGTCCTACTTATCGAGGGGCCCAGCAGATATCTCTCTCACTTAAGAGAGGGACAAATCCTCATCTTGATTATTCATTGCCCTCTACATGACTCCCACTAATCCCGATCGCTAACCTTTATGATCACCATGTTTCAGATGACGTTGGATTACGTCAAGGCATAGTAGTTATCATGTTGGACTCTATGATAATCTCAGGTTTAAGGATTTATTGACATACTGTTATATTGAGATTCAGTTATGATATTTTCATGCAGTGATCTCAATGCGGGTCTGTCCAGTATTAGTTCTCCAACCAATGCCCATAAGATTGATCAGTACCATACGCATAATCATCTGATGATTATCAATCAAATTTATACTAGTATATTAATTACTAGAGTCTCTACTCAACATGATTGTACCAGGGACATTTGAATAATTTTATTATTCGTGAATAACTATTAGTCAGTTATTATAATATTAAAACATGCACACATTATAATAATCAACGAGAAATAAATGATATCAAATAACATTATTTAAATGTGACAATTACAAATCTCGGCATATCGAATGTCCTCGGGCACTATTCCCAACAGATGGAAGACGATTGATACTAATCACACGAAGGCCAGTTTTGGGTGCAGTCAGTCGGAGTTCGTTACATAGTCTTTTCTGCTGTCGTACTTTTGCTATGAGTGTATTTTACCCTTCCACGGGTATGAGTCGAGATAGAAATGTGTATATTTTGACTTGTATGTTAGTGATGAAAGACCAAATCGGTCTATTAGTTTGTTCTTTTAATTAGGTTGGTATGTAATGTAATGTGTTGTTTCGATGTCTAGCCTGGTGGATCCTCACTGAGAGGGTTTCCGGCGTGTAATATTCCCGGTTTGATTCTGGGGGTGTTGCAATAGGGTCAGGACACAGTACGTCCAACCGCATGGGCTCGATGGGGCCTATGATGACTCATGGCAAGAGATAACGTAGTCCGGACTGGTTGTTGTGATTATTGTTTTGGCTCAATTCGTGTGGGTTGTTGAACCTACGGAGACACGTACTAAGGGATCATGGGTCATGAGCATGATTGATGTTGATGTACTTTTTTGGCTCAATCCGTGTAGGTTGTTGAATCTACGAAGACACGTGTCGAGGTATCACAGGGTCATGAGCACGTTTTGATGAACAAAGTTTTGAAAAGAAAGTTTTATGAAATGAATGTTGGGCCGAGACCCAAATGAATTGGGCAATGTCATCCGTGTTGTAAACTATTGAGATGTGAAATTAGATTTTGGCTAAGACCCTAATGTTTTCGAAAATAATTGTTGTAACTTAGGACTCGAGGTCCACAAGGCTTTGTGTTTCTAAAATTCCCAAAATGATGATTTTATTTTCATATGCTTCATACCTTGTTTTTTAATTACTAAAACCTCTTGGGAATACTTGGTGAATGGTTGTCGTATCTTATCCGTGATTGTTGTTTGCTAGCTACATTTCATATGGTTATCATACTTGTGTTGGCAATTTCGAATTGCTAACCCCTTAAATGGGGGAAATGCGTTTCATGCATTTTAGGTATGCTTGGTTCGTGGTAGCAGCCACAGGATCGGCATGGAAGATGATGGGCTGCGATATAATAAAGAGTTAGAGTTCAGTCTGATGTCGTTGTACTGTTTGAGTTATATACAGTCTTCCGTTGTATTGTATTTTGACCTTATGTGGGTAGGTATTGTAAGAAGTTTTGTTTCAGTTTCAATGAGTCGTTGTGACCTAACCTCTGGGGATGATACCATTCAGCTCCCAGTAATCAATACATAGGCGCAAAGATCTGTCCTTCTTCCATACAAATAGCACTGGTTCTCCCCAAGGGGACACACTAGGTCGAATATAACCCTTCCCAGTCAAATCCTCAAGCTGATTCTTCAGCTCCTGCATCTTAGTCGGGCCATGATATAGGGCTTTTGAAAGTGGGGACGAACCTAGCTCTAACTCAATGGTAAACTCTACCTCTCGTTGAGGTAAACCCGAGAATTCAGCCGGAAAAACATCTGGGTAGTCTCTAACTACTGAATATCGGTCAACTCAACTGGTCGATCCTCTGGCTTGGTCATGTAGAACCATAACCAACACATGCCTGATTAAGCATTTTCACTGCTTTTATTGCACTGATGATTCTCCCAGAACGGCTGGGATTATCACCTCAAAAATGCATTCAAAACCATCATCAGCAATGACGGTCAACATCCGCTTACGGATGCCAAGTATGGCATCATGACGATCCATCCAGTTGATACCCAATATTACACCATCTTTAGGTAAATCAACCACAATCAAATTTGAAAACCACTCATGATCATTCATTCAAATCGAATAGTTCTGAACTTTATGGTTCCCAACAACATTATCTAATTGTAATCGGCTCAAGCAAGACGCAGATATGAAAGAATGTGAAGCACCAGTATCAAAAAGAGTACATACAGGCTGAAATGGATCTTGAGTGTACCTGCAATCATGCTGGCCTCGGGATCATCGACCTTTTTCATCTCATAAATTCTGGGCTTTTTAGTACCGGTACCATATGTACCAGCTTGACCTCTACGACCAACTCCTTTGTTCGCCCCTGTAGTTGATAACACTCATTTTTACACATATTTTTATAAGGTTTTTCCGTATTTTAAGATCCTAAAATGTGTAGAATTGTGTCGTTTGTACTCATATTGTGTTTGTTGGACTCGATCACGCTTGGGTATATTTTATTTGATTTTATAGGTGTTTTAAGGACATTATCAAGCAAAACCGAAGTCTCAATCCCCAAATACATATCAACCAATGCAGAAACGAGAGAACGAGGCCTAAAACGATGAAGATTGAGCGTATTTCCTAATTTCCAGATTCATTACTTCGAATCAGGATGTTTTCTATATATATATGGATTCCTCATGAAATCAGCTTCGCAACGGTATATCATACGCTAAATTCCGAGGTGTATTGAGGGAGATATGGCTTCTAGACCACGACTTCACAATTCAGAAAGTTCTTGCATTTTCTGGGACAGTATGACACGGGCCGTGTCAAATGACAGGACCGGGTTTGCTGTCCAGAAAGTTTTTGCATTTTCTGGGACAGTATGACACGGGCCGTGTCAAATGACACGACCGGGTCTGTTGTCCAGAAAGTTTTTGCATTTTCTGGGACAGTATGACACGGGCCGTTTCATTTGACACGGGCCGTGTCACTTTTCGGTGGAAAAATCACTTTTTGACATTTTTGAAGATTTGAACATGAAAAAGTGGTTTTTTAAGTTTTATAAAAAGAGGATATGGGGCAAGACTTGGAATATGCTGAAGATTGGAGAGATTGGAGAGAGAGAAACACAAGATTTGAGAGTTTTTCATCCAAAAAGAAGGAGATTTGAAGAAAATTCTTGAAGAACACTTCAAGAACATTTGAAGGCTTCAACCGGGATAAATCAAGAAACCATCCGAGTTTTATCTTCTTCCTATCTTTTATTCATTTTGTTGTTTTATTTAGCATGAACATGATAAACATGATGATTATTAATCTTTCTTTCATTACCATGTCCGGCTAAACTCGTTAGATTCCGGGCATGGGAGTACGTTGATTTGCTATGGTTTTGAGGGATTGATGATTATATATATATCTAGTGTGATTTCTTTATCAAATACTTGGTTTTGATTCATGTTTAGACACTTGATCAATGTTTTTATATGTTTAACTTAATTGCTCATAATTCGAGAGAAGAGGGCATTAATAGGTTTCGAGTATTTGACGTAGTAAATTACGAGATTGAGAAATCGGTGATAAGCTATGATGATGTTTAAATCTTATGAACATTTTGGAGTTAGATAATTTATAGTAAACGGAGACGTTGTTATAGGTTGTTTAATCTACGTTTTAATGCATCTCGAGAGGGACTTTAGAATATTATTGTGATTATCATTTTGGAAACACACTTAGAACTTTTGGAACCAATCCCGACTAAACTTAGTGATCAACGGAAACCGAGCCTTGGAATCTTTCTTTCTAAACTCTTGCAATTCTCCTTAATTCGGATATTTTCTTTTATTGTCATCATTTTATTTTATTTCGTTAACCATCCATTCAACTTTCGATCGTCTAGATAAAACCGGAATCATTATAATCTAGTACTCAACGCAATAGGAATATTTAGTCTCTGTGGAATACGACCTTGCTCGCCGCTTTCTATATTTACTCCGTACACTTGCGGATTGTTTAAAAATATAGCGAACAAGTTTTTGGCGCCGTTGCCGGGGACTAATTTATTTTTGTTTGTATTGATATTACGATAAGTGTTTCCGGTCTTACTTTAGACATATTTTTCTGTTTTATTTTATTTTGTTACTTCCGTATTGTTTTTAGCCGTGTTACAGGACGTACATGAACACCCGCTCCTCTCGAATACCTTTGTAAAACTTTATTCCCAAAGTAGAGACATTTGCTCGAAGAACAAGTGTTGCTACACGGAAATTACGAAGGGATCTATCTGACGAAATGGAAAGAGCGGGAGACGTAATTGCCGACATGGGCAATGATAATGCAATAGCCCACAATCCAAACAATGAAGGCGTACGGGCTGAGCAGCCCGCAGTCCGAATTCAATCGATTCGGGACGGATTTCGGTCGAGGCTTGACCAAAATTATGGGGGAATTTCTCATATTCCTATCAACGCACTCAATTTTGAGTTGAAACCTTCATTAATATCGATGGTTCAACAAAATCGGTTTGGGGGATTTGCCACAGAAGATCCGCACGCCCATTTATTCCACTTTATTCAAATTTGTGATACCATTAAAATGAATGGGGTGCCAAATGATGCAATAAGATTGAAGCTATTTCCGTTCTCCTTGAGAGAAAAGGCTCGTAGTTGGCTTGGAACTCTTGCTTCGGGGAGCATAAGTACATGGGACGAGTTGGGTGAAAAGTTTCTTTTCAAATTCTTCCCGCCCAACAAGACCATGAGATTGAAGAGCGAAATAATGCAATTCCGACAAATGGATTCAGAGATGTTATATGAGGCATGGGAACGCTTCAAGGATTTGTTAAGACGATGTCCTCGTCATGGGTTTTCGGAAGACCAACAAATGTGTTTATTTTATAATGGGTTGGCCGGAGAGACGAGAAATCTTGTTGACGCTTCGGCCGGAGGAGCTTTGCTAGCTAAAAGTGCAGAGGAAACATATGAATTGATCGAGGAGATGGCCATGAATAGCTATCAATGGCCTACCGAGAGGAGTAATATTCGTAGAGTGGCTGAAGTTTCAGACTCGGATCCTATAAAGGCTTTAACTTCACAAATGTCGATTTTGACCAACCATTTGGGAATTCTGACGAAGAGTGCAAATGAAAAAATAAATCCAAAAGGAAGTTCAAGTTCACTACCATCCGATCCATTGGAGGAGGCACATTACATTAATAATCGGAGTTACAACAATTTCCGGAATAATCCACCACCGGGCTTCTACCATCCCTCCAATCGAAATCATGAAAATTTTAGCTATGCTAATTCAAAGAATGCTTTGCAACCACCGGCCGGATTCAAGGTGTCGAATGGTGAGATAATTGAAGAAGAAAATCCGACGTCAAATCTCGAGAGTATTCTAGCTACCTTCATGATGGAGACGAAAAGCTGATTTACCCGAGATGAAGAAAAACTTGATCGGATTGAAAATCATGTGACTCAATTAGCAACCACCGTTGGAGCTCAAATGAGAAACTTAGAAACGCAAATCGGTCAATTGGCTAAGATTGTGGGGAGCCAACATCAAAAGGGCCAATTTCCAAGCAACACCGAAGAAAATCCAAAAGCACAATGCAATGCCATTTTTTCGTGCACCATGAATGAAGTGATACCGGAATCGGAGAATGAAGACGAAGATGCAATCGTGTTGTCTAATAATGCTGATGAGGAGAAGGAGCGGTCTGATATTGAGCATATCAAGGAGAAGAAAAATTTTGAGGTTTTCGTGCAAGCCATGGCGTCAAAGAAAAAGGAATTGGAGCGCCTACCGCAAAAGCTTAAAGATCCAGGGAGTTTTTCAATTCCCTGCTCTATTTCGGGTTGTTCATTAAATGATGTATTTGTTGATCATGGCTCAAGTGTCAATATATTGCCTTTGTCTATTTTCAGGACACTTGGATTAGGAGAGTTGAGACCATCTCCAGTGAGCTTACAATTCATAGATCGATCTTTAGCTTACCCAAAGGGAATTGTGGAGGATGTAATTTTAAAAATTGATAAGTTCGCCTTCCCCGTTGATTTTATAGTGCTTGATGATGATGAGAAGCAAAATGGTCTAGTAATACTTGGACGTCCGTTCTTAGCCACTGCACGAGCATTAATTGATGTGGATCGAGGAGAATTAACGATTAGGACGCATGGTCAAAATGTTGTATTTTTGATGACTCCTCCCGATAAAATTGCACGTAAACCGGATTATAAGAGCTCGTTGAATGATCCGGGATGAAGGAAACATGCGTCTGGCTGAAGACGTTAAATTTAGCGCTGGTTGGGAGGCAACCCAACACTTGCGTCCGGCTGAAGACGTTAAACTTAGCGCTAATTGGGAGGCAACCCAATGGTTCTTGTTAGTTTATTTTGTTCTTATTCGCATTTTATTTCTATTTTTACTTGATGAGGAACTGACCGGTTCAACTGTAGCTATCCAATTCGCAGTAAAAAGATCCGGAGACCAGAAGCGCACTATCCAGGCTAGTACGACACGGGCCGTGTCATTTGACACGGTCGGGTTGGCCATCTAGACGTTTTTTTAGTTTCTGGGCAAGTATGACACGGGCCGTGTCATTTGACACGGTCGGGTCAGGTGGGCAGACGATTTTTGGCAAATCTGAGCAGGTGTGACACGTGGCATGTCCAACAAGGCCACTTCCCTCCGCCCAATCAATATGACCGGTTGTAAGTATTTCTTGACCCAAAGTTTTTATTGCTTAAATACTATACCCCCTTCGTGTGTACATTCTTTAATTCAAGTTTGGGGGGAGATATTGGGTCAAGATATACTTATATTGTTCGTTTATTTTTTTTAACACCTTGTTTTGTTTGTTTATTTTATTATTTGTTTGTTTCTATTTTTTTTTTCGAATTTTGGTGTGAAGATTTGCTTGGATTTTGGTGTGGATTGTTATTTTTGAACTTGGTGTGTTTTGAGTATCATGTACTTGGATGAAACTCGAAAGAATGAACTCTTGTCTTGGATACCTCGGGATTTATTTTGTTATTTTGATATACAAATCGAGGATAATTTGAAGAGGAAAAATTGTAGAATAATCAAAAGGGTGTGAAATTGAATAAATAGTTTAATCTCTTGGAAATATGAACAAATCTAGCTTGTGAGCTTTTGAGCCTTCATGCATCATTAAATATGCAAGTTTCATTTTCGAGTGTACCATTCATATTTTTAAGACTCTAGAACTTGCCCTGGTATCTTATTCGAAACTACAAGTGTGTGTGCAAATTAGTGAAAGTGATTTTAGGCGATTTTTATTGACAACCCTTCAAACCTTTTGGCCAACCCGAAAAATTTATTTCCCTAGTTAGCCCGTTTGAGCTTAAAGCCTATTTCTTGTTAGCCACATTATGAGCTTTCCGTTCCATTATAAACTTTTGTCCCTATACTTGAGCTACTTAGAACAAATTGGCAAAAGAATGAAAAGATGTGTGGAAGCGATTGGGAAGATTGTTGGTTCAAATGCAATGATTCATCAAAATAAATTTGAAGGAAAAATGGTGTGATTTTAATGATGATGTTGTCCACCACATGAAAACATAAAAAGAAAAAATTCGTGGACACAAAAGAAACGAGATGTATGGAGCAATAAGGAGGAATAAGGTTGTGATTCTCACTTTCAAAAGTGCTTAGTGCGATGATATTAAAATCAAGGGGTTGAAGGAAACAAATTCTAAGGGATTATTGAGCTTCTAATTGAGCGAAGTGATTATTGAGATAATGTTCTAATTTGCTCAAGTCAAGTCACTTTAAGCCATACTTATCCTACCCCGACCAAAAAGCCTACATTACAACCGATAAAGTCCTTTTTGATTCACCAAATTTGCATGCACAACTAGTGGTAGAGATGTAGACGATTGGCAAGTCTATGGGGATTCTTATTTCATTGAATGAGTTCTGAGCGTCACTTATCCTATTATACACTTTGAGAGTGAGGGAATACACTTTACCGGCGAGGTTCGTATTATTCAAGTATTAGCTATGATGTTAAGGAAGCACCCCCGAGATTTGAATACTTTATAGAACTCGACTTATTTATTTCTTGAGGCGTATTGATGAATTTTCAAAATGATCCTTTGAGGTGTGTTGAGGGACGAGTTCCCTTAAGAGTGGTTATTTTAAAGTGCATTGCTCGGGACGATCAACGTTCAAGTTTGGGGGATTTTGATAACACTCATTTTTACACATATTTTTATACGGTTTTTCCGTATTTTAAGATCCTAAAATGTGTAGAATTG
This sequence comes from Orobanche coerulescens, assembly GCA_033398695.1. Classification (NCBI taxonomy): domain Eukaryota; kingdom Viridiplantae; phylum Streptophyta; class Magnoliopsida; order Lamiales; family Orobanchaceae; genus Orobanche; species Orobanche coerulescens. The sequence goes on along the minus strand of CM065809.1, from coordinate 58,004,964 downwards.
TGTCGTTTGTACTCATATTGTGTTTGTTGGACTCGATCACGCTTGGGTATATTTTATTTAATTTTATAGGTGTTTTAAGGACATTATCAAGCAAAACCGAAGTCTCAATCCCCAAATACATATCAACCAATGCAGAAACGAGAGAACGAGGCCTAAAACGATGAAGATTGAGCGTATTTCCTAATTTCCAGATTCATTACTTCGAATCAGGATGTTTTCTATATATATATATGGATTCCTCATGAAATCAGCTTCGCAACGGTATATCATACGCTAAATTCCGAGGTGTATTGAGGGAGATATGGCTTCTAGACCACGACTTCACAGTTCAGAAAGTTTTTGCATTTTCTGGGACAGTATGACACGGGCCGTGTCAAATGACACGACCGGGTTTGTCGCCCGTAAAGTTTTTGCATTTTCTCGGGACAAGATGACACGGGCCGTGTCAAATGACACGACCGGGTCTGCTGTCCAGAAAGTTTTTGCATTTTCTGGGACAGTATGACACGGGCCGTGTCATTTGACACGGGCCGTGTCATTTGACACGGGCCGTGTCACTTTTCGGTGGAAAAATCACTTTTTGACATTTTTGAAGATTTGAACATGAAAAAGTGGTTTTTTAAGCTTTATAAAAAGAGGATATGGGGAAAAACTTGGAATATGCTGAAGATTGGAGAGATTGGAGAGAGAGAAACACAAGATTTGAGAGTTTTTCATCCAAAAAGAAGGAGATTTGAAGAAAATTCTTGAAGAACACTTCAAGAACATTTGAAGGCTTCAACCGGGATAAATCAAGAAACCATCCGAGTTTTATCTTCTTCCTATCTTTTATTCATTTTGTTGTTTTATTTAGCATGAACATGATAAACATGATGATTATTAATCTTTCTTTCATTACCATGTCCGGCTAAACTCGTTAGATTCCGGGCATGGGAGTACTTTGATTTGCTATGGTTTTGAGGGATTGATGATTATATATATCTAGTGTGATTTCTTTATCAAATACTTGGTTTTGATTCATGTTTAGACACTTGATCAATGTTTTTATATGTTTAACTTAATTGCTCATAATTCGAGAGAAGAGGGCATTAATAGGTTTCGAGTATTTGACGTAGTAAATTACGAGATTGAGAAATCGGTGATAAGCTATGATGATGTTTAAATCTTATGAACATTTTGGAGTTAGATAATTTATAGTAAACGGAGACGTTGTTATAGGTTGTTTAATCTACGTTTTAATGCATCTCGAGAGGGACTTTAGAATATTATTGTGATTATCATTTTGGAAACACACTTAGAACTTTTGGAACCAATCCCGACTAAACTTAGTGATCAACGGAAACCGAGCCTTGGAATCTTTCTTTCTAAACTCTTGCAATTCTCCTTAATTCGGATATTTTCTTTTATTGTCATCATTTTATTTTATTTCGTTAACCATCCATTCAACTTTCGATCGTCTAGATAAAACCGGAATCATTATAATCTAGTACTCAACGCAATAGGAATATTTAGTCTCTGTGGAATACGACGTTGCTCGCCGCTTTCTACATTTACTCCGTACACTTGCGGATTGTTTAAAAATATAGCGAACAGTAGTCTGGTGGGAAGCGGATGGAGGTGTACGGTCCTGGGCTATAGACCGAACTGGAGCATATGAGGCCATCGGAGTACGTCCTGATCCACCTCTACAAAAAACGAGCATGATGTCCAGCAACCCCGCAGGTATGGCATGAAACTGTCGACTTTGGGTATTTGGAGCTGATGTGACCCTGCTCCCCAGAGTCAAAACACACTATGGCCGAATTGGCCGCTCGGGAATGCGATCCCACTGGTTTAGGTGCCACAGGTAGTCGATCAGAAAAAGTCAGTCTAGTTTGGGGTTTCTTGAATGTTCCCCGATTACCATCAACTTGGTTCTGGTTCCTTGATCTCTTATTAGCAGACGATGGCTGCTTCTTAGAAATCTCCTTATTAGTAAGTTCATACTCAAGGGATTTCTCAATGAACTTTGGTAGAGTCGTGCAGTGATGATTAAGTAACTGCATTCTCATACGATGCTTTAACCTCTTAAGGAAGTATTTAATCTTCTCAGCCTATGTTCGAACAATCGACGAGGCAAATGGAAGAAGCCCTTGAAACATCTCGACAATTGATAACACGTCATTATCATCAAATGTGTCCAAATGTAGCAACTCTGATAGCTTAACCTCACGGAGTGAAGTCGGATAATAACAATACAACATGATATTTTTCAATTTGTCCCAGTTGCACAAGCCATCATTCGGTTTCACAGAGAGCCACCACGTATGGGTGCTCTTACTAAGGCACCCCAGAAACTCGATTCTCCCGAGTATAATCGACCGTTTTGAATAACTTCTCAAAGTGCTCGATCTATTGAACAATATCATCAGGCTCAGAGGAGCCCTAAAGAGTCAGATGTCATTGACGAGAGATGTCACTAATAATCTGATTCCCGATCCCACCATACAAAGGAGGCGATGATTGGGGTCCTCGCTGCAGGCGAGTAGTAGCAGCATTATGCATAGTTGTCATCAGTCGACCCATTTGGGTCATCTGGGCCATCATGTCCTGCATAAGTACATAAGGGTCGACGTGCGAACCCTCGTGCTGTTCGGTGTGGTGTGAACAGTTTTCAGTAGGCGAATCATTAACGGACAAACTTTGTTCCACATTCTAACGCGTGTTGGCTCATGGCTTCGGGATTCGGCCCCTTCTGTGGCCCCACCTCCCCCTCTAACATGACCTATCAAGTTTCTTTTCATACTGAAAGAAGCAAACAATAATCATGAGCATGATTCATACCCGCATTTACGACCAATCACAAAATTATGACAAGTTAATAGCAACATTGAGACTACACATCGAGAAGTAATTCATCAAGAATTAATTGCACCATAAGTGCTATACAAATATCACATTGACACAAGGTCGAAACAAGATCAATCAATCAATCAAATTCGTGTTTTCCTCAGAATATCAATAAGATAACTTCCTCCACGAACCACTCGGAATATCAAGATCAACAAAAGGATCAATTCCGTAAATAAATATATTGCCAGTAATTAAATCATGATTATAAGTATTCATCCTCAATTATGTCAATCAAGCAAGTTGAATATAATTCTTATAAAATATGATTATAACATCTATGTATTCCAAAACATAAGGACATACTCATTTTTAAGTCTTAATCATCACGTTATTCATTGTGTGTTCATAAATTCAATAATAATCATATTATACTCTCCCAATTCAGCATTATATGAAGTAATCTGTCAAGCTTAACATACGTAACACTCGCCGTGATAGCATACGCTAGGCACTGATTGTAGCGTACGCTAGATCTAATGTACTTAACCAAAAACACCACTTACCATGCAATGTCTAACAGTTAAAACATACGAATGTCAAACATAAATAGTTTGATTCCAAAGTATCATGATATAATAAACATTATATAAATCCAAATACAACATAATGATACACGCGCCATATGTACAATACAACAGTATTAAAATGAAAATTATAGCTGGTATTACAATGTCAATGGGGATTTGATGTTCTAGGAAAAGGACAAGGACCATTTCCCGTTGTCGAATACCAAATTGACTATCGTGAATGACATTAATGAATTGGCTAATTTGTAAATGTGGTCTGAGGCGCATCAGGTGCTCACAAGAAGGAATGTTCAACCTTGATGCAATACAGTATTAGGGGAGGATAAGTAGATGGGAGAGGAGTGTGAGTTTGAAAGTGGAAAAGGTGATGACTCGCATCGAGCCCAAGGTGATCGGAGTCGTGGAGGCAAGGTGAAGCAAGACATACGTCTTGGAGGAACGTATACTTCGAATTTATAATCTTTCGACATGAGACAAATAATTGTAGGCTTTCAAATGTGCCAAGAGGAGCTGCTTTTCCTAGTTTGACAGATACACGAGTGGCATGTCCAGCAGGGCCACTTCCCGCTGCCCTCACAGTGAGGGGTTGTGGGTATTTTTTTGACCTTTTTATTCTTAAATCATATACATTCTTGTTGGTTACCATATCATTTAATTTAAGTTTGAGGAGTTATTATGAGTCAAGAAAGATATTTAAAAATTTTCATTGCATGTAGTTTGAATTCTAGTTTATTGCTTTATCATATTTGGTTTGTTTGATTTGTCAAGTTTCTTGGTTTTATTGTTTTTTTATTTATTGTCTTCTTAGATTGAAAATCGGTGAATGAAATCTCGTCTTACTTATCTTGGGGATTCGTTTGTGCTATTACGATGTGTAAATTGAGATGAATTTGTCGATCCAATAACTTTAGACGATAGGTTGTGGAATTGCCTAAATGATTTAATATCTTGGAGGTATGAACAACTTTAACTTGTGAGATTTTGAGCCTTTGTGCATTGTTGAATATGTAAGTTTTCTTATCGAATATACCATTCGTATTTAAGACTCTAGAACTTGCATTGTTATCTTATTCAAAACCGCACTCTTTGCAAGCTACTGAAAGTGATTTAGGCAATTTTTAAGTAAGCTCTTCAATTATTTTGGCCTATTCGATGATTTTTAAATCCCTAGTTAGCCCATTTGAGCCAAAAGTCTATTTTTAGCCACATAATGAGAATTTCATTCCTTTAATCTATTTTCCCTAACTTGAGTTTTTAGAATTAATTGGTTGAAGAATAAGTTTAAAATGTGTGGTGGGAAAAGGGAAGATTATCTCGAATTCAAGTTTGGGTTGGGTCATAAAATGTATAAAGGGGGAAAAAATGTTAGAAAAGATAGTGTTGTCTATTAAAATAAAGTGACCCTGGGATTACTTGGAGAATTTTCTCAGATAACCACAATAGTAGAAAAAAATTAGAGCAACAAGGAGGAATAAGGTTGTGATTCTCACTTCCAAAAATAATTTTCGCTTTCTAGGCATTAAGGGCATAAAAGAAGCAAACCCAAATTTTGGCTTCTAAGTACGAAAAGGGGCAAAATGATTTTAGTATTTAGTTCTAACTTGCTCAAGTCTGAGTCACTTAAGCAATATCTATCCTTTCCCGATCAAAAAGCTGATATTACAACCAACTACAAAGTCATTTCTGATTCATGAAGTTGCATGCACAAATAGTGGTAGAGATGATAGACGATAGGCAAGCCTATAGTAGTTCTTATTTCATTGAATGAGTTTTGAGCGTATACAAGTCCCTACATACACTTTGAGAGAGTAATAACTTGACCAATGAGTTTTATATTTTCCAAGTATTGGCCATGATGTCGAGGAAGTACCCTTGATGTTTGAAAATTATAAGAACTCGACTTATTCATTACTCGATGCATATTGGAACTTTTTTTTTTGCAATTATCCCTTGAGATGAGTTGAGATTCGAGTTATCTTGGATATTTTAGGTTAGATGTGTTGCTCAGAACGAACGACATTTAAGTTTGGGGAAATTTGTTAATATGTAAATTTACACACATTTTAGATATTTTTGCCGAGCTTAAATATATATAAATGTGTCAGAATCGCATTGTTATTCATCAATTCTTGATTTCGTTGGGCTCGCTTATGCTTTGATATTTTTATGTGATTTTAGGGATATATTAAGGCCTTTTAAGACCAATTACCACCAAGTAATATGTCCATATTCCAAACACCACGAAGACAAGGCATGAGCATGAGAAGCTGGCGAAAAAGGCGGAAAAAAACAGTCTATGAGTATCTGGCACGGGGACGGACACGATGGTATCCGACATTCACGACCAGAGACATGCCCGAGTGAGCCCAGGACCTGCCGAGCACGCGAGACACGATCGACGACACGACCTTGTGTTCGACCGTGTCGATGTCCAGAATAAGACACAATTTAGAAAGAAGTACGACACGGCCGTATCACATTTCGTCATGACCGTGTCATTTGGCGGACTTCTTATGGTAATCTCGATTTTCTTTGGGTTTGGGACTACTTTGGATGAATATAAGTAGCTGTTTAGGGTCCTTAGATTCATCATTAAGTCCAGAATATCCTGGAAAAGTAAGATTTCACAAGGAAGAGCTCTAAGACGACGAGAGAATCCACTTGAGATTTAGCCGGTTTGAGAGACTCCATCCAAAATCCGAGTTTTATTCTTTCTTTCTATCTTTCATATTTTTTTATCTTGTTGAACATGTCAATCATATTTTAAGATCATTGTCTCTAGCTAATTTAAAATATTAAGACTTGGGAGTACAACAATTGTAATGTTTATAAATTATTTATTTATATTGAATGTTCTTCTTGAATTCATTATTCAAATAATTGGCTGTATTTCATGTTTAAGCAATTGATCGATGTTTTTTTACATGTTTAGCATGTTGCTCATAATTCGAGAGATGGTGTTGATATTATGCCTCCACTATTTAACATAACGTAATTGCCAGATTGAGAAATCTAATAAATTATGAAGATTTTTTATCTAGGGATTTTCTTATGGTAATCTCGATTTTCTTTGGGTTTGGGACTCCTTTGGATGAATATAAGTAGTTGTTTAGGGTCATTAGATTCATCATTAAGTCCATAATATCCAGGAAAAGTAAGATTTCAGAGAGAATCCATTTGAGATTTAGCCGATTCGAGAGACTCCATCCAAAATCCGAGTTTTATTCTTTCCTTCTATCTTTCATATTTTTTTATCTTGTTGAACATGTCAATCATATTTTAAGATCATCGTCTCTAGCTAATTTACCATATTTTAAGACTTGGGAGCACATCAATTGTAATGTTTATAAATTATTTATTCATATTGAATGTTCTTCTTGAATTCATTATTCAAATAGTTGGTTGTATTTCATGTTTAAGCAATTGATCGATGTTTTTTTACATGTTTAGCATGTTGCTCATAATTCGAGAGATGGAGTTGATATTAAGCCTACACTATTTAACATAATGTAATTGCGAGATTGAGAAATCTGTAATAAATTATGAAGATTTTTGATCTAGGGATTCAAGGAGTTGACATATATAGATTAGATGGAGACTTTAATTTGTGCATTTTAATCTACTGTTTATGTAATTTCAAGAAAGACCATAAACAATTTGAGTGATCCTACAAAGTAAAGAATTTCAATAGAAATTCATTTAAGGAACCTAGCAATTGATAAAAACCACAATCTTGTAATATATTTATAAAACTTGTTAAGTTATCTTGCGATCAATTTCAACTCTTTTGATTATAGTTTTATTTGTATAGTTCCGCTTTCGTAATTTAGTTAAATACTCAATCTAATTATTGGTCGTCTAGATAAAGTTGATAAGACTACGATCTAATGCTTAATATAACAATTCGATTAGTCCTGGTGGAAATACGACCTTGCTCGCAACTATTCTACGAAAGCTCGTACACTTGCAGAAGTTAAACAATTAAGCGAACAGTGAGCATAGCCGAAGTGTTATATGATATATCAAAACAATTGTTCGGTGCCCGGATGAAGGAAGAAGAGAGAGTCGGGATCCATGTCCTTAAAATGATCTCGACGATTAAAAGATTTGAGGTTCTCGATTTTTCGATGCATACTTCCCTCCAGACAGACTTTATCATGCAATCTCTTCCTAACTCCTTTTTCTAATTTGCCATGAACTTTTGCTACATGAGGTTGCATGTAATTGTTGATGACATCTTGGGAAAAAGATATAAAAAGAAACGGCAAGATAAGGTCATAGTGTAAATTTTCCGGACTAAGATCCACCCAATATTTTTCTCAATTTCGATGTTCCATGTAAAAAATCTTGTGTTTATTCATTATATATCATTTTTAAATCTAGATAGTGCCAAAATATTTATTTTAATTTTACTGTACAAATATGGTGGATGGAGTCTGATTCCTTTTTTTTTTTCCTATTTTCTTTTATTTCATGTTATCTTTTTTTTTTTTTTACATTCATTCTCTTTTTTTATTTTCTTTTTTCTCTACTTTTTCCCTCTTTTTTCCTTTTATGTTATTTATGTAACGATTATTGACGGTTTCAAAGTTGGATTCATGTTAGCCGACCCCAAATTATTTTGGGACTAAGGCTTAGATGTTGTACTATACAAATATCATTTATTTCTAACACTATTTCTAACAAGTAGTATATTTTTTCCAACAAAGAAGTCGTTGTACATTGTAATCAGCTCTAGCAAGGTGCATTAAACACACCTACACGCCATTATTTCTTCCAGACAATCATACTTCACTATACAATTTGACATATTTCAAATTTTCAATAGCCATAAATGGATGTACCTGTAATTTCAAGCTCTAATCTATAGATATACTCACACTCTCCCTTTTTCATCTGCAACTTTCACTCACCATTACCATAATCAAACCCAACCTCCACCATGGTATCACTTTCTTCCTCCTCACTTTCCCCTTATTACCACCTCATTTTCACAGCACTACCATTTCTTGTCTCCGCCTTCATCTTCCTCATATCCCGCAGCAAATCATCAAACACCAAGAAGGTGTTCAACTTGCCGCCAGGCCCGCCGGGCTACCCGGTGGTGGGAAACCTCTTCCAGGTGGCCCGCTCCAGAAAACAGTTTTTCCAGTACGTTCGTGAGCTCATTCCCAATTACGGTCCCATTTTGACCCTTAGAATGGGCTCCCGAACAATGATAATAATTAGCAGTGCCGATTTAGCCCACGAGGCATTGATCGAGAAGGGACAGATTTTCGCCACGAGGCCAGAGGAGAACCCGACAAGGACAATTTTCAGCTCCAACAAGTTCACCGTCAACGCCGCCCTGTACGGTCCCGTCTGGCGGTCCCTGAGGCGAAACATGGTGCAGAACATGCTCAGCACGGCCAGGGTCAAGGAGTTCCGCAGCATCAGGGAGGCGTCCATGGATATCTTCATTCACAGGCTCAAATCCGACGCCGACGACAACGACGGCGCCGTTTGGGTGCTGAAAAATGCCAGGTTCGCAGTGTTCTGTATACTGCTAGCCATGTGCTTCGGCGTCGAAATGGACGATGAAACGATCGAGAAAGTGGACGAAACGATGAGAAACGTACTCCTCGTACTGGTTCCGAGGTTAGACGATTATTTCCCTCTCCTGAGCCCATTTTTCTCCAAGCAGCGCAGAAGGGTTCAAGAAGTGAGGAAGCAGCAAATCGAAACCCTAGTCCCCTTGATCGAAAAACGGCGAAACGCAATCCAAAATCCAGGCTCGGACAAAACCGCCGCCTCGTTTTCGTATCTCGACACTCTTTTCGATCTGAAAATCGAAGGCAGAAAATCGTCTCCGACGAACCCCGAGCTTGTGACCCTCTGTTCGGAGTTTCTCAACGGCGGCACCGACACCACCGCCACCGCCATTGAGTGGGCGGTGGCAAGGATGATCGAGAACCCTGAAATCCAATCCAGGCTCTACGATGAGATCCGGTCGACCCTCGGGGAGAAGAGAGTGGACGAGAAGGACGTAGAAAACATGCCCTACCTAAACGCCGTCGTAAAGGAGCTTCTGCGCAAGCACCCGCCAACTTACTTTTTACTGACGCACGCAGTAACGGAGCCTACTAAATTGGGCGGGTACGATATTCCGTCGGGCACGAACGTGGAGTTCTTCTCACTGGGTATTTCGGATGACCCGAGAGTATGGGCCAACCCGGAGAAGTTTGACCCGGACCGTTTCTTTAAGGCAAGTGAGGATGCGGATATAACGGGTGTTACTGGCGTGAAGATGATGCCGTTTGGAGCGGGTCGGAGGATTTGTCCTGGGTTAGGCATGGGCACGGTGCATATCAGTTTGATGTTGGCCCGAATGGTGCAGGAATTTGAGTGGGCAGGTTACCCGGATAATGGGGAAGTGGATTTCAGTGAAAGGCTGATATTTACTGTTGTGATGAAGAATAGCTTAAGGGCTAGGATCAAGCCAAGAGCATGAGCTGATCTAGAGGGTCCGGTCCACTTATATATTTCTTTTTTCTCGTGTGTTTCATTTTTTTTTATTACTGACAGATAACTTCAAATAAATATGCACCGTTGATTTAAATCCGTTGAATTTTATTAAATGAAACTTGTATTTTAATAGATATATGTGTTCACGTCTGATTTGGTCAACGTAACGTGTGCTGATGGACGAATGGATCGAAGCCACGTAGAAAATAATAAACAAGATGAAAAATATTGGATCACTAAATTTTATTAATTATCTTGATATGGAATAGAAGTACGAATATATTTTGGTAGGTCTATTGTTTGTGTTCTTAATTCTAGTCTTATCTTTTCTCTTTTTCTCTCTTTTTCTCTATCTCTCTTTATCTCTCTCTCTCTTTTTCTCACGAAATTTCCCAAAAGTCCTCTTCTATGGTACATTCCTCTTATATATAGGCAATTTTAGCCAGTCAAGAGATGACAGCTGGAGGATTATGGAGAATATGCCCAAAACACTTGTCAAAGTGTAAATATTTCTTGGACGTGTGTCGGCTTCTCAGGTTTGCTTTGGGAAGGAATATGACAGCACACCTTAATTGTCCTATTTGCCTGTCCGCATGTTTCTAGCGATGCTTATCCACTAGGGTCGGTCCTCGGGTCTCCCACCGTTCTGGTCGGCCTTGTTGTAATCTTGAATCGGAGCGTTTTTATCTTCGGTCTGCTCGGCCCTCCTGGATCGGATCCCGGGTCGGCTCTGACGTCTCTGTCCGGTCCGGTTTTAACGAGCCCAGGAGAAAATCGGGTTCATACCCGGTCCGGCTTCAGGCTCTGCTCGGCTGGTCGGCTGCCTGGAGTGCTTACGTGGATGCCAAGGTGGATGGGCTATCAACAAGGGCCCACGAGTCCAGGACCGTGCCGGGTTGTCCGGGGCTGGGGTCCTTTCATATTAAGGCCGATCTGGCTTGTGGGAGGATAAGATCTCTCGAAGGGATGCCTCTTCGAGAGTCGCGTCGATTCGATTTCAGGGTCATCAAGTGTCATGATGAGGGAGACGCGTGGCGGGACGTGATTTGACGACGCGTTCACGCGCTTTTGATTTTCGCGACGGTTCAGTATGAATTGTCGCGCCACGCGCTGGGCATTTAATGCCTCTTTTCTTTTATAAATTGGAACGTCTCCTTCTTCTCTATTTCCTTCGCCATTTTTGTGTGTTGTTGTAGAGAAGAGAGAGAAAATTTTTCGGCGTCCTTTTCCCATTTTTAGAAAGAATTTCCCGGTAAGCTTTTTCTCTTTTTCTATTTTACGATGTCGGAGCGGAGGGATGTGACAGCGGAGGAGTTGACTGTGTCTCCGGACCGCACGAGGGTGGCAGATCTATCAATGGGCGACGTCCCCGTCGACTGGAGCAACGAGGAGGAAGGCGGCGAGGTCGCGAGATCGCCGGATTCTGGAGACGCGGAGGTGGTGGCGCCGTTGACGGCAGTTGGCGAGACTCCGGCCTGGATTTGGCCTCGGCCATCTCCTTTTGTTGAGGCGGAGTGGGATTCGGCCTCGATCCGCAGTGCGGTCACCGAAGAGCAGTTGGAGGCTTGGCGGGGGCGGTTTAAGATACCCGCTGCGGTGCGGATGTTTGTTCCGAATCCCGAGGAGAGGCCTCACACTCCGCCCGTCGGTTGTGCGGCGGTGTACTACCGCTCCCTGTTGGCAGGGCTGAGGTTTCCGCTCCCATTGGTTTTCTCTCGGTGGTTAAGGCAGTGGGGCCTATGTATTGCTCAAATTCATCCGAATTCCTGGGCTCGGGTGGTGGGTCTTTTCATCCTTTTCAGTCAGCACGGCTGGCCCGAGCCCAGCTTTGAGGAGTTCAACAGTCTCTTCCTATGGAGGTCGGTCGGCCGATCCGGTTCCGGCTGGTTTTACCTGACAGCCCGGCATGCCATGCATAAAGAATTGGTGGATGTGCCGGAGACCATCCATAGCTGGAAGGAACAGTGGTTCTATATAGGGGGCCTTGGAGGAGCTCGGCTGATGAGTGGGAGCCTGATGTGATAGATGCCGAGCTTCGGGTCCCAGAATACTTTATTGCCAAAATGCGTAAGTGCCGTATTTTCTATTCTTGTTCCTTTCTTATCTAACGCTCATCATTTATTTTATGTGCAGGGCGTATCCCGGCCTCTGAGACATCTTCCGATTTCGACGAGTGGGTAGAGAAGCTCCTGGACCTTCCCACCGAGCAGAGGAAGTCGTACCTTCTGGCCACTGAAGAAGATCTCTTGGCAGCCGGGCTTCAATCCACTGATCCGAATATTATGTCTTCATCAGGTAGCCCCTTTTTTCTCTAATTTTTTTAACACGTCTTCTTTATCCAGTCCCTAGGGGCAGGGTTCCATCGGGAAGGAAAGAAATGCCTGCGCAGCGGGTGGCGAGGCTGGCTGCTGAGGCCGCCGAGCGTAGGGAGCGCGCGGGCAAGCGGAAAAGGGTAGAGGCCGAGCCTGAGGATAGTTCGACCAAGGCGGGGGTCTCGTCTGTTCCTGAAGTTGCTGCATCCGCCCCGAGCCCTATCCGGACGGGTCGTGCGACCGGCGAGGAGCCCGTAATTGACTTGGAGGGCCACTATCTCCCGGTTAATAAGGATCGGGAGGAACCTTGTGCCCAAATGAAGGGGCGACGACCGCGCTGGTTTCTTGACTACGTCCGGGCAGCCACCCCAACCGCCGAGATGCTCAACCGGGTTCCCCCAGCGGTGGTTGAGTCCAGTCATGTCACTATCAGGGGCTGGATGCCCAAGATGGAGATGGTGACCAACGACATGGGTCCGGATGAGCAGATCCAATTTGGAAATGCTCTGATCGGCCGTGCATTGTGCACTTACATAAAGGCCACTGACGAGCTGATGGCCCTGGTCGAGAAGCACAAGAAGGCGGAGGCCGATATCAAGGCTTTGCAGGAGGAGCACCATCTCTGTCCTTCGCTGATCAAGTCCCTGGAGGAGGAGATGACCTCCATGAAGGGTGAAATGGAGATTTTGGAAAGTCGGGCCCTCGAGGCCGATATCTGGAAAGGAAAAGCCGAAGAGATGACTACGGAGGCCGAACTCGTGCATAATCGATGTTTGGACATAAGGGCCCAGCACGAGGCCTATTTGCAAAACACTAAGGCCCAGCTTGAGCATCTGACCGAGCGGGTCAATACTTGTGAGGCTTCGGGCTACGCCAAGGGCCTTGCCGAAGGGGCAGCTGCTTTTCAGAAGATGCCCGAGTTCGAGGAGCTGATTAACCTTAATTATGTCTCTACCTGCTATGAGATATTAGATCTCATGAAGGAAGGGAAGACCGTCAAGGAGGTTCGGGCCTATATAGAGTCTCAGGCGGCCGACCTGAAGGTTGAATCTCTCGGAGCTGACGAGACGAAGGCTGCAGAGTTTATCGAAGATATGGGGTTGATTACGCCGGACGAAGGTGAAGGACAGTCCTTTCAGGCGGCCGGTCAGGAGGATGGGGCCGAGTAGATTTTTACTTTGTTTCATGTATGGCCTGCGTGCCAATTTTCCTTCATTTCCTTTTTATTTCAATGTAGAACCGCCTCTTTATAGCATCTGTTGCTTTTCTCTGTCTGTTTGGGCCCAGTTGGTTTGGCCGTTGCCTTTCTTTTCTGTTCACCATTTGTTGATTGTGCCGGATGAGCCAGTCTTATGAGATACCGAGGAGAGCTCCGTTTTGATTGTGCTGAATGAGCCGGCCTTATGAGGTGTCGAGGCGAGCTCTGTTTTGATTGTGCTGGATGAGCCGGCCTTATGAGGTGCCGAGGCGAACTCGGTCTTATAGTGCCGGATGGGCCGGTCTTATGAGGTGCCGAGGCGAACTCGATCTTATAGTGCCGGATGGGCCGGTCTTATGAGGTGCCAAGGCGAACTCGGCTTTATAGTGCCGGATGGGCCAGTCTTATGAGGTGCCGAGGCGAACTCGGTCTTATAGTGCCGGATGGGCCGGTCTTATGAGGTGCCGAGGCGAACTCGGTCTTATAGTGCCGGATGGGCCGGTCTTATGAGGTGCCGAGGCGAACTCGGTCTTATAGTGCCAGATGGGCCGGTCTTATGAGGTGTCGAGGCGAACTCGGTCTTATAGTGCCGGATGGGCCGGTCTTATGAGGTGCCGAGGCGAACTCGGTCCTATAGTGTATCCAGATTAAAAATGAAGTAAAGTCGAATTTTATTGATAATACCTTTTTAAATACATGGCATTCCACGGATGAATCAATCCTTGACCATTCAGATATTCTAACTGATAGGCTCCGCTCTGAAGGACTTCGTTAATCTCGTACGGTCCTTCCCACTTGGGTTTAGGAGGTCCTGGATCTGGCCCCAATACTCGCTTAAGAATGAGGTCTCCGACCTGGAAGCTTCGATGATGAACCTGGGGAGTTTTCTTTATAGACGGCGTTCCGCATTTCTGCTTGGGTCCGTTTTCGGCGACGAGGTCCAAACTTCGAGGGTCACATCGCTCTTGTTCTTCGAAATGGGTTATCTGGTAGGTGGGTGCTCCAATTTCGACCGGGGTAACTGCCTCAGTACCAAAGGCTAAGAAGATATTTCTCAAGTGGCGGACCGATGCGTTGCTAAGTCTTCATGGAGTTCTTCGGGCCGGGAACCTTTGAGCTTTTCGAGGCGGGTCTTGAGGTGTTGTTTTATAATTCTATTAACCGCCTCGACTTGTCCGTTGGACCGTGGATCCTGCGATGTGGATAAGTTGTTTCATATATGGAGGCCGTCGCAGAAGGCCTGGAATTTTTCATCGTCATTATATGGATTTATCAGATACAACGGACTGAGGGGTCCTAAGCGACTTTCAAATAAGATCGATTATTTTTTGTTCGGTTGTCCGCGCTAGGGGTTCGGCCTCGGCCCGCTTTGCAAAATAATCAACTGTGACGACGGTGTATTGTACCTCAACTCGTGTTTTAGATGGGGGGCCGACCCAGACGATCATCCACTTGACGGGTGGCGGAAGGCAATAAACGGAAGTGGGTTTCATGCAAGGCTCGGATCTAAGAAGCGAAGGTTTAGCATCGGGCGTACCTTCGCTACAGCTCAATGGCATCTTTTTAAGACTCGGCCAGTAATATCCTTGTCGGAGCAATTTGTAGGCCGGTGCCGGGCTGCCGAAGTGGCTGCCGCGTGTCCGCTTGGGCACCTTTCTGAGGGCGTACTTGGATAAGCCTTTTAGCGATGGAACCGAATACCTCCGCATAAAGTTCCTTCAATGGTGAACCGGGTGGACTAAGGTTGAAGTAATCTTGTCTGTGGATATAATGCTGCGCTGAGGGCATGGAACTGGAAGCTGTATCCATCCTTGCAGCTCGAGTTGTTCGGCTGCCAAGGAGTCAGCTTGGTTGTTCTTGGTTCGAGGAAGGTGTTAGATAGTTCCCCGAAAATCTCACCACCGGGTCCGAGCCAGGCTGAGGTAATTGACCAAACTGGGCTCCCTGGTTTCGTATTCGTCCTTAATTGGATTTATCACTAACTTGAGAATCGCTCAAAGATAATGAGGTAAGCAAGACCGAGGGAGGTCGCCACTTTCAGACCGGGCAGGAGGGCTTCATATTCCACTTCATAGTCGGTGGCTAGGAAACCTAAGTGAATGGCCGAGCAGAACAAATGCCGGTCGGGGCTGGCGAGGACTATTCCTGCGCCTGCCTGGCTGGCAGTTGGAGATCCGCTCATATGGAGCTACCGCTCCAATCGGTTATTCTCTTGTTGGTGAAAACTCCGCAATGAAATCTAAGGTTCCAGAGGGCAGGTTTTTACCTTCAGGGGGCTAGTATGAGTGCATAGGTCAGCATCTCCGCCGGGGCGTATCTGAGCTCAGCATCGGATAGACCGGATGTCGAACCGCATTTTTCGATTAAGCGAAGGCGGTGCAGATGGCAGTGGGTTTCTCCTCAGCCCGGTAGTTGCAGGATTGGTGCTTCTGCTAAGACCTCCTTGGTAATTTTGTCGGTCGGGCCCCTCTTTCCTTAGCTTCTGAATAATTGACAAAAGGTGGAAAATTCTTTACCTTTCGCATCTCCTTATAAAGAGTATGCCTTTGCTTATTTCAGTTTTACTAACATGTTCCACTTTCCGCTATTTTTTTTTTCATCACTTCGAATTTCAGGTTTCACCGTGGGCATCCTAATGGCCGCTGTGCGGGCGCTTATGCGAAAAACCCGTTAGGTTCCGATGACTCCATCTGATTTCGAACTAATCTTTGCCTAATAGCGGCCTGAGTTCGTTGATGACGTTTATTCTTGACTGCACCCTAACGGACTACTTTTTCTGGATTACCAGGATCTTCATGAGGATCTGGTGGGAGTTCCGAAAGTTCTTGCAGATATTGTGGAGTCATTGGCGGTTGTGGTGTATGTTGATTGCAACTTTAATTTGAAGGATATAAAGGGGTTCTTTAGAAACCTTCTAGAGCTTTGAACTACGCTCGATATTCCCTGAGTTATGACCTTCAAAAGATCAGTCGAGTCAAGCAGGAACTCACAATTACAATGGTTCCTGTGTTTTCCACTCACAATTACATTGGTTCTTGTGCTTTCATATCACCACTTATTGGTGAGGGTGGTCATTCCTGGATGAACGCAGGGTATGCCAGAGCGCTCCGCCATCCCGAACGGGTTTCCCTTCTTCGTGGCGGGCTGATAATGTTTAGAACTTCAAGTAGTTACAGCTTGAACGATTCGTTCAGGATTCTGGTGAGTGTATGCAGCTGCGGGCAGCGGCCCCTGCCTTGCGGAGGTTCACCCCCTGTGGCTGTTAACCATAAGGTCGGAGGTTCAAGCCCTCCTTCTAGCGCCAATCTGTTGACGTCTGATTTGGTCAACGTCACGTGTGCTGATCTGGACGAATGGATCGAAGCCACGTAGAAAATAATAAACAAGATGAAAAGTATTGGATCACTAAATTTTATTAATGTTCTTGATATGGAATAGAGCCGGGCCGAATATATTTTGGGCCGGTCTATATTGTTTGTGCTTGCTAATTACAAGTCTTATCTTTTCTCTTTTTCTCTCTTTTTCTCTATCTCTCTTTATCTCTCTCTCTCTCTTTTTCTTACGAAATTTCCCAAAAGTCCTCTTCTATGGTACATTCCTCTTATATATAGGCAATTTTAGCCAGTCAAGAGATGACAGCTGGAGGATTATGGGGAATATGCCCAAAACACTTGTCAAAGTGTAAATATTTCTTGGACGCGTGTCGGCTTCTCAGGTTTGCTTTGGGAAGGGATATGACAGCACGCCTTAATTGTCCTGTTTGCCTGTCCGCATGTTTCTAGCGATGCTTATCCACTGGGTTGGTCCTCGGGTCTCCCACCATTCTGGTCGGCCTTGTTGAAATCTTGAATCGGAGCGTTTTTATCTTCGGTCTGCTCGGCACTCCTGGATCGGATCCCGGGTCGGCTCTGACGTCTCTGTCCGGTCCGGTTTTAACGAGCCCGGGAGAAAATCGGGTTCATACCCGGTCTGGCTTCAGGCTCTGCTCGGCTGGTCGGATGCCTGGAGTGCTTACATGGATGCCAAGGTGGATGGGCTATCAACAATATGCACCGACGAAATGGTTACCAAGTGAAAATCACATTGCAATAGGCTTAAGCTGCATACCTTTCATAGGTGCTAAACTTGATGGAGCGGATCTATAAACTTCCGGTATGATGTGATATCTTGTTTTTTATCTTTCTTCTTGATGATATTATTCATTTAAATGAAACTATGATTGGAAAACTATCCAATTAATTATTTTTTAACTACAGTAAATGGGATTTATTTCAATGTTGCAAAATTTGTTAGATGTTAGTCGGCCACGATAGCCCAGTGCCTTGCGCCTAGGCAGGATGCCTAGACCCTCTGGCGGTGCCCAGCAACGATATATTTTCTTTATTCAGTTTTGTAATCTTGGCTGGTTTTTATCAATTTTTATTCATGTAGAGACCCAAATGTTAGCATCCTTTTCCAAAATGAGGAAAAATTGTGGAGTCAGCAGGATGGTGAAGGATCTCACTTGTAAACATAAGACATTTGGATCTTGGAAGGAAAGAAACTCTAGAAAGTATATCATTAACTATAAAATGTTATGAATTGTGGACTTTCGCACAATTAATTATCAAAGAAGAAAAATATTGCCCACAACTTTTGACAAACCAAGAGGGATTGATTCAAACTTTGAAGGTGGACAAATTGAAATTGTAGTGTACCATTGTTGACAATTGATGTACACATTTGTTGAAATGGTAGTATAACTTTGCCTATAAATAGTTTGCTCCAAGATGTAATGTTACACCATTGAGAAAGAAAGAAATATACTACTACTACAAAACATATTCTACATATTATCAATCTCCATATTTTATATATTGTTATTTATTTTGTGTATCTTATAAAAATATAAATTATAAAGTATTTCACAAAGACGTTATCGGACGAGTTATTGCTCGGAAAAGGTTAGTATTATTCGAGTTTGAATATATTTATACTAACTCATTTTTATCCTTGTAGAGAAAATGGCCGGAATTGAAAACAAAAAATTCCAGATCCTCGATGTCACTGGAAATAACTATCTATCATGGTGCCTTGA
The DNA here is from genome assembly GCA_033398695.1 of Orobanche coerulescens. Lineage (NCBI taxonomy): Eukaryota > Viridiplantae > Streptophyta > Magnoliopsida > Lamiales > Orobanchaceae > Orobanche > Orobanche coerulescens. Next base: position 57,986,454 of record CM065809.1, on the reverse strand, counting down.
TGTTAAATTGCACCTCCAAGGTATGGAATTGGCTACTACCTTGGAATCTGTGGAACTTGCTAATGCCGATATTAAAAATGAGGCAAATGCAATGATATTCATGCGCCATCATTTATCCGAAGATCTGAAGAATGAATATATACAAATTGAAAGGCCTTCTGAGCTCTGTAAGAAGCTCAAAGATAGATTTGATCACACCAGAACTGTAATATTGCCACAGGCTCAATATGAATGGCAACTACTAAGATTGCAAGATTTTAAATCTGTTGCTGACTATAATTCAGCCTTATTCAAAATTGAATCTCGACTGGCCTTGTGCGGTACACAGCTATCTGAGACTGATAAGCTGGAAAAAACATTCACCACGATGCACTCCTCAAACATGGTGCTTCAACAACAATACAGGCAACGACAATTTCAAATATATTCTGAGCTAATTTCAGTTCTTCTCACGGTTGAGAAGACAAATGAGTTATTATTAAAAAATCATGAACTACGACCCTCTGGGTCCCGTGTCGAACCTGAAGAACATACCATCTCTGGTAGAGCTGCCAGACGGTTCAAGAGCCGTGAAAATAGACCCGGGCGTGGAACCCGAAAAAGTGATGGATGTGGTGGCTACCGTCAAAATAATTACAGAAATGACCGCGACGGACGTACCTATAATAATTGTGATAATTATCATTATTCCCGTCAAAATAAATATTCCGACAGACCAAGGCAGTCAATTCACGGGCATCGTGATAAAGGAAACATGCCTATGAAAAATTCTGGTGATGATCCATGTCGTAGATGTGGTATAACTGGACATTGGGCTAAATATTGTCGTACTTCCCAACACCGTGTAGATTTATACCAGGCATCGCTAAAAAATAAAGGCAAAGATGCCCAAGCTCATACCACCGAAATATTTGAGCCATCCAAAGTTATTGAGGCCAACACATCTGGGAACATATTTGATGAAAATCCTGACCAGGACTGGAAATCACTTGAGCTAGCAGATTTCCTTGAAGATCCTGGTTCAGTGGGACATGACGATGAATGACTGAAATCAAATATTTATGCAATTATATGTCGTATATTTACTTTCTGGCTTGTAATACCCCAGTTATTTTTGTGTGTATTTCTTTATGTATAATATAAACATCAATAAAATCATCTATATTTTTATATTAAAATTCTCCCACTTCCAACGGCTATAAACGACTAGTAATAGTGATTTTTGATTCTATAAATATGCACACATTTTATTCAACAACTCACTCATATTCTCTACCCTCTTATAGAAATTCTTAAGTATCTTCATCCGACTTTCTTCAAAAATGATTAACGGATCTCTCGTCTTTATTTTCACAATGATCAGCATACTCATAATACTGATGTTTAGCAAAGACTTCCCTCCGGAATTATTCTGGATTGGTGTTTTATTTATCATTTATATTGTTGGCCTTGTATCGGCACTAATGACACATACAAAAATGTATTATTGATAAAAAAATATGTATGTTTACATTTCCATTCTCAATAAAAAAAATGTTTCATGTCTTAAATATTTATTATATGATGATTTGATTCAACAGGAATACAAATGGAAAGTATCGAACAGGTACACAATTGTCTTGTTGATAGTGCAACAACGCACTCAATATTTACAAATAAAGCATATTTCTCGAGCATGAAATTCTGCAAGACACACGTTACAACTATATCTGGTCCCGTAGAGATATTGATGGCTCCGGGAATGCAACTGTGATGTTGCCTAATGGAACAATTTTACACATTGAAAATGCGTTATTATCTGGTAGGTCAAAACGAAATATACTGAGTTTTAAGGATGTACGCCTAAATGGCTATCACTTGGAAACAGTGATTGAGAATAATAAAGAATATCTATGTATCACATCCTATAAAATGAAAACTCGACTTGTCCACGAGAAGATTGAAGCAACAACTTCTGGACTGTATTGTGTCCCTATTCGAGCTTTTGAAACCTACGCTACCATGGCTTGGAAGCTAGTGAATCCTGATATATTTGGGTTATGGCATGATCGCCTTGGGCACCCAGGAACTTCTATGTTACGTAGGATTATTGAAAATACTCATGGACATCCATTAAAGGGCACAAAAATGCTAATGTCCAAAGATTATTTCTGTGAATCATGTTCACGTGGAAAACTTATTACTAAATCTTCTATGAAAAAAGTTGGTTATGAATCACCATCATTTTTACAACGCATTCATGGTGATATTTGTGGGCCAATACATCCAGCAAGTGGACCATTCCGATATTTTATGGTCTTAATAGATGCATCATCCAGATGGTCCCATATATGTTTATTATCTACCAGAAATGTTGCTTTTGCACGACTCTTGTCCCAAATTATTAAACTCCGAGCACATTTTCCTGAATATCCTATAAAAAATATAAGAATGGATAATGCCGGAGAATTCACATCAAGGACTTTTGATGATTATTGTGAAGCACTGGGAATTAATGTTGAGCACCCAGTAGCACATGTCCACACTCAAAATGGATTGGCGGAATCCATGATTAAACGAGTCCAAATCATTGCTCGTACATTATTAATGAGATCAAAGCTCACTAGTGCAGTGTGGGGTCATGCAGTATTACATGCATCAGCACTCATCAGATTACGCCCCACTGCTTATCATATGTACTCCCCAATGCAATTAACTCTAGGCTTTGAGCCGAATATTTTGCACTTACGCACATTCGGATGTGTTGTTCATGTGCCAATTCTACCTCCTCAAAGGACAAAAATGGGTCCTCAATGCCGGCTTGGCATATACGTTGGATTTGATTCCCCATCAATAATTCGGTATTTAGAACCAACAACCGGTGATTTATTTACCGCTCGGTTTGCCGATTATCATTTTGATGAGACGGTGTTTCCATCAATTGGCAGGGATCAGAATGTTCTTAACAAAGATGAGCAAAAACCAGTTGAGGATATCTCCTGGAATGTACAAAGCTTATCCCACCTAGATCCACGTACTACAGAATGTGAAAATGAGGGGAAGTGAATCATCCATTTACAAAATATTGCTAATAGACTTCCTGACGCATTTAACGATGCAAGTAAAGTGACAAAGTCTTATATTCGAGCTGCGAATGCTCCAGCTAGGATCGTTGTTCCTCATCAAAATACGAAAATGGATAATGATGCCCCACGACAAAAGCGTGGTAGACCTGTTGGTTCGAAGGACACTGTTCCTCGAAAAAGAAAGGGGAGAAGTAATGGGATCACAAACCAAGATCATCCTAGTGAGCATGCTGCAGATGAATCTGTAGAGCATAATACTATAAATAATGAAGGGATCATGGTTTCTGAAAACACCGAGAATGCCATAAATCATTACAATGAGATATGAGATCGGAAAAACATGATAATCGATAATTTATTTGCTTTCTCGGTTGCACAAGAAATTATGAATGATGATTATGATAATGAACCACATTCAATAATTGAATGCCGTCAAAGCTCAGATTGACCTAAATGGGAGGAAGCAATACAATCTGAATTAGCTTCCCTAGAAAAATGAATGGTATTTGGGCAAATTACTCGAACACCGAATAATATAAAACCAATTGGTTACAGATGGGTGTTTGTTCGAAAAAGAAATGATAAAAATGAGATTGCGAGATATAAAGCCCGACTCGTAGCCCAAGGATTCTCCCAACGGCCTGGGATTGACTATGACGAAACGTATTCACCAGTGATGGATATAATCACTTTCCGTTTTCTTATTAGTAGGCTGTCCATGAGTGTTTGCACATGCGACTAATGGATGTAGTCACGACATATCTATATGGTTCATTAGATTCTGATATCTATATGAAAATTCCTGATGGATATAAAATGCCAAAATCTGCTACTCCTCGTGAGCTATACTCGATCAAACTACAGAAATCACTGTATGGATTAAAGCAATCCGGCCGTATGTGGTATCACATATTGAATGAATACCTTTCTAAGGAAGGTTATAAAAATGATCTTAAATGCCCATGTGTTTTTATTAAAAATATCCAATACTGGATTTGCTATAATTGCAGTCTATGTGGATGACATAAATTTAATCGGAACTCCTAAAGAGTTATCCGATGCTGCTGAATATTTGAAGAAAGAATTTGAAGTTAAAGACCTTGGAATAACAAAACTCTGTCTTGGTCTTGAGCTCGAGCATAAAGATAATGGAATACTTGTCCACCAATCTGCGTATACCAAGAGATTACTCAAACGATTTAATATGGATAAGGCTCATCCTCTGAGTACTCCTATAGTCGTACGGAATTTAGATCCTAAGAAAGATCCTCTCCGACCTAAGGAACCAAATGAGGAAATTTTGGGTCCTGAAGTGCCTTATCTCAATGCTATTGGAGCACTGATGTATTTAGCACAATGCACCAGACCCGATATTTCTTTTGCAGTAAATTTACTTGCAAGATACAATTCTGAACCAACTCGAAGGCATTAGAATGATATCAAACACATTTTTCGTTATCTCAATGGTACCATTGTTGCGATATTCTTTACACGCAAGTTCACGTCATCGTTTACAAGTAATAAAGTGATAAGTAGAGTATCGTTCCCACGAGGACTGAATCTCTAACTACCGATTTTTTTGTATTCCAATTTTATTTGAACAATCGAATTTGGGTTTGTGCAATTAATAACTAAAGGAATTACTAAAAGACTAGTAGAAAACGATAGCTTGAATAAAATAAATCAAATGATGAATAAGTCTAGGATTCTGAATCCACCTTAGTTTATCTGAATTTACTCTCGATTATCCGTAATAAATAATTTTCCCAATTTATTGAAGGCGGAGATTGCTAATATATTCTACCGCCTCTCCTGAGGTCAATAGATTTATCTAAAGGCGAATAACGCACTCTATCCCTAGGTGAATTAATTCGTCAATAGGCGAAAAGTATAAAATCTCCTAAAGGCCACGTAGTTCCTATGAGTATATTCCTATCTCACAGAATAAAACGGTCCTCACCAATAGTTCCTCACCAAATCTCCTCTCCCGATTCGAAGTGAATGATTAAATCAATACAACTATTGGCCAGATAATTGCAAGCATTAAATATAATTGGGAAAATTCAATAAAAAGGTAATTAATTGGATAATCTCAAGAAATTCGTCAAAACATAGGTTTCATCAAAACCCTAGATTAGGGCTTTAGCCTGACATACTAATAATTGAAAATACAGAATAAATAAACGAAAGCATAAAATTCAAACGCAGATGAAGCTCGGATTCCTCCGTTCTTCAGCTTCCGCCCTCTGCCCTTGAAGTCTTCCGCTTCCCTCTTCTTCTGCCGTCTCCAAGCTTAAGCTCTCAAAAGATTCCAGATCAAAAGATATTCATTAATTAGGGTCTTAAACCCTATTTATAGCTCAGCACATCCACAAATCGCGTCCGTATTAGTCGGTCTAAAACTGGCTTCAAAACGGCCCAAAATCCGCGCGGACATACAAAAACCGCCAAGTGTGCCGCGGCACAGGGCCTTCAGCTGGAAGCCTGGGCGTCATCAATTTCTTCTGTGCCGCGGCTCACAGGCCGCGGCACGCAGTACAGTTACTCGCCTTGGTGGGTGTCGTCCTGTGCCGCGGCTCAAAGTCCAGATTTGCCGTTTTCGCCCGTTTTGCCTCGTTTTAGCTCCCGGACTTCAATTTCCTGTCAATCATACAAAATTAAGGCATTAAAGGCTCATTTAGACAATTTCATTCTCCAAAATACTACAAAATAATGATAAATAAGCGTATAAAAATACGCCTAACAAATACCCCCAAACTTAAGCCTTTGCTTGTCCTCAAGCAAAAAGAATTAAATTCAATAAAAGAATGTCGTGAATCATCGTGCAACTCATAGTGTTCAACCTAATCAATACTATCCTGTAAGTCTCTCTAAATAATCCGAGTGTCGTAAAAGCGAGCTGCACTCAGAATAATGATTCCGCAAAGTAATCAAGTTCAGTCCTAATCACTCATTCATGGAGAAAATCCAGCTCAAAGATTAACAAAACGTGAGTCAAATCGACCGTCAATATGAAAGGCTAAAATAAACAAGCTAGTTCGTCCCGTTACAAAGTCTAGTGGCACAATTTTCACGAGTTTCATAACAAATAAACCTCGGACAGTATCCCCTTATATATATGTTCAAGAATTTGATTCGAGTTGACCACTAGGTTAGGATCTCGGGATGTTTCATCGGGATAATCCTAGGGTGGAACTTCCATTCTCATGTATTAGGAAACCGTTTGACGTAAAAGACACTCATGGGGCACATGGATGCTTCTAGTTACTAAGTTCCCGTCTACAGCGGAGAAACAACTCGAATATATAATTTCCACATGTCCGAATCAAGGTTGCCGTTTTACGCGAGAGTAAACAGCGGGTCACGCGAATGCCCCCGGTTACTAGACTTCCCTTCATAGAACAACATTATCTCGACTTTTTGGGAAAAACTGACCGACTCTAAACTCAATCTAAGTGCCAAAACGACTAAAGAAACAGTACGACTCACTATCCGGAAAATGTAGCCAAACGTATTGACGGTGATTTTAAAACAAGTATGTATCGTCTCTTATCTGCCAAGACTTCTACAATCACGAAAAATTTTGGACCTAAATGAATACTAAGCAGAACAGAGATAACTGACTACAACTCGACTAGAACTCGACCGCTTCTTCAGAGAGAAAAACAGTGTCGTAACATCAGTATCACACAAATAGAAACACGAACAATTCACGAATAAAGAAAAACTAAGACAAGCAAGGCTATCTAAAAAAAAAAAAAATTATGCAGGGTAATGAAAAGTGCAACGAAATAAAGTACAGCAAGAAAATAAAGTACAGCAATGAATGTAGCAACTGAAAGTGCATCCCCCCCAAAACTTAGGACGTACATTGACCTCAATGGACAAAAAATGATATGCAATAAAAGTAAAAGGTCAAGTACTCCCCTCCAGTTTGCTCAGGAGCTGGTGCCGGCATCATCTGGTGAGCTTGCACGCTTCTTGACTACATCATGCGGAGTGTGAATAAATGAGCTTGCATCATCAAAAAGGAAGTTAAGTACGAGCTCTCAAGCTTAACATGATGTAGGGGTTGGGGATAATGTAATTCGACAACACGATTCATTGCATATAATTTTGAAAATGCCTAGCTTACCAATTTTTCATTGCTGCAATTTATCAAACACCTTGTGTGCACAAGTTAAAATGAAGAACAAGAATTTTGATGGTTAATTCCAAATCCCAAAAATAATAACACAGATTATAACCCTGAATCACAACAACTATCATCAACAATTCGTTCATAAACATCAATTCCATCACAATATCAAATTCCCCATATTCCAACTCCATTTTAGAAACAAAAGTGAAGAACAACTAGCAATATAAAACTTCAAATCTTTTCACATCAAGAATCACTTATGATTTAGAAATCAACAATTACCTGGAGAATTTGAGAAGGAGACAATAGAATGGTATCAACTGACCTCATTGTGTGAAGGAAGGAAGGAAGGGAGGGAAGAAGTATCTTATGCAGGCCGATCGATTGAATGAGCCCTACCTGGCTGCTCTTATTTTGAGACGGTGGCCGCGGCACAATATAAGTGAGCCGCGGCCCAAAGTACAGTAGGACTGGGACGTTTTGTAATGTCGTCGGGTGCCGCGGCTCAGTTTTCGTGTGCCGCGGCTCAGTGTGTTAGTGTCTTTGCGGCTCGGAGTTTAGTGTGCCGCGGCACAAAGTCTGTGCTCCTGAGTGTTTCTTGGCCATTTAGTGTGCCGCGGCTCGGCACAGTGTGCCGCGGCTCGCAAGATCATGCCGCGGCACAGGGTACAGTTTGATCGGCCATTTTTTCATCAGCTGGTGTGTGCCGCGGCTCACCTGGACTGTGCCGCGGCCCATCATTTAATTCCTCCCCTTTGTTGATTCCTGCACAGAATTTTAACACGAAAACATCAAGACGAGAGGGAAGGATGGATCAAAGAAGAAAGAAGACAAAGAGAGACTCTAAAAATGCAAGAAAACAACAAAGAATCTACAACTAATACTCGGGTTGCCTCCCGAGGAGCGCTAAGTTTATAGTCTTCAGCCGGACTTTTCTTACATTCATCCGGCGGTGGATAAGGTGACGCTCGTTTTCTGCGTGTCTATTGGATTTCCCAAGTATGCCTTCAACCGTTGTCCATTAACTTTGAATTTTCGGCCATCTCTTTGAACTTCTACCGCACCATGTGGAAACACTTGAACTACGGTGAACGGTCCCGACCATCGTGAATGCAATTTCCCGGGAAATAACTTTAAGCGTGAGTTAAATAGCAACACCTCTTGACCCAGGACAAATTCTCTCTGCGTGATGTGCTTATCATGCCAAATCTTTGTCCGCTCCTTATAAAGTTTTGCATTTTCGTATGAGTTGTGGCGAATTTCTTCCAACTCGTTCAGCTGCAAACAACGCTTTTCCCCAGCGGATTTTAGATCAAAGTTTAGTTTCTTTATCGCCCGATGGCACGGTGTTCCATCTCTACGGGTAGATGGCAACCTTTCCCATAGACCAATCTGTAGGGCGACATTCCGATAGGTGTTTTATACGCAGTCCGGTACGCCCAAAGTGCATCATCGAGTTTAAATGACCAATCTTTTCGAGACGAGCTGACCGTCTTTTCTAGAATCCACTTCAGCTCTCGATTTGATATCTCGACTTGACCACTCGTTTGCGGATGGTATGCTGTGGCAACACGATGAGTGACTCCGTATTTTCTCAAAACCGCATCAAGAAATTTGTTGTCGAAGTGTGACCCACCATCACTTATAATAGCACGTGGAGTCCCAAAGCGTGTGAAGGTATGTTGTTTAATAAACTTGATTACGACATTGGACCCATTCGTAGGTAGTGCCACCTCTTCAACCCATTTTGAGACATAATCTACGACCACCAAAATATAGAGATTCTTGTTTGATGGGGGAAATGGACCCATGAAGTCGATCCCCCATACATCAAATAATTCAACTTCAAGTATGGTGTTCAGCGGCATTTCGTGTCGTCTTGAGATGTTTCCTGTCCGTTGACACCGATCACACGTAGACACAAAGGAGTGAGCATCTTTGAATAAGGACGGCCAATAAAATCCCGATTGTAAGACCTTCGCTGCTGTTCTATTTCCACTAAAATGTCCACCGTAGGGTGATGAATGGCAATGGTTCAGCACACTGTGGATTTCCTCATCCGGAATGCATCTACGGATAATTTGATCGGGGCATCGCTTGAAGAGAAAAGGATCGTCCCACAAATAGTACTTAGCATCCGAGATTAGCTTCTTCTTTTGATGACGTGAGAGGTCGTTCGGAATTGTTTTACTTGCTAACTAGTTCACTAGATCAGCATACCAAGGCGCATGTGTTGAATCCAACTTGTAGAGCTGCTCGTCGGGGAAGGTTTCTATAATTTGTGGCTGACTTTCTTCCTTCTCGAGGGAACTCTCTAATCGTGAAAGGTGATCGGCTATAACGTTTTCTGTCCCTTTCTTGTCCCGAATCTCCAAGTTGAATTCTTGAAGGAGTAGCACCCACCGAATCAACCTTGGTTTGGCATCCTTCTTCTCCAAAAGGTATTTTATTGCCGAATGATCGGTCCACACTATCACTTTCGTTCCTAGTAGATAAGCCCGAAATTTATCAAATGCAAAGATCACCGCAAACAATTCCTTCTCCGTTGTGGCATAATTTCTTTGGGCGTCATCGAGTGTTCAGCTCGCATAGTATATGACATGGAACACCTTCCCTCATCTCTGCCCCAAAACAGCCCCAATGGCAAAGTCGCTAGCATCGCACATTAGTTCGAACGGAAGGTCCCAATTCGGAGCGACTATCACCGGTGCCGTGCTTAGAGCTTTCTTCAGCAACTCGAAACTTTCTTTACAAGACTCGTCGAAAGTAAATGGGACATCTTTCATGAGTAAATTGCACAGCGGCTTCGTGATCTTTGAAAAATCCTTAATAAATCGGCGATAGAAACCGGCATGTCCCAAAAAACTCCTAATCCCCTTGACCGAAGTGGGTGGAGGCATCTTCTCAATTGTCTCAATTTTCGCTCGGTCGACTTTAATTCCATGTGAGGATATTCGATGGCCAAGCACAATGCCCTCCTGCACCATAAAATGACACTTCTCCCAATTCAAGACTAAATTGGTCTCTTCGCATCTTCGCAAGACTTTCTGCAAATTTTCCAAACAAATGTCAAATGAATCTCCAAAAACAGAAAAATCATCCATAAAAATCTCAATACACTGCTCTACCATGTCAGAAAAAATAGCCATCATACACCGTTGAAAAGTAGCCGGCGCATTACACAATCCAAAAGGCATGCGCCTATAAGCGAAAATGCCGTAAGGACATGTAAACGTTGTTTTCTCTTGGTCTTCGGGGGCTATGTAAATCTGATTATACCCCGAATAACCATCGAGAAAGCAATAGAAATCGTGCCCGGCTAATCTATCTAACATCTGATCAATAAAAGGCAAGGGGAAATGATCTTTTCTAGTGGCCTTATTTAATTTCCTATAATCTATGCACATACGCCACCCCGTAACAATCCTGGTGGGAATTAATTCATTATTATCGTTTTGAACAACTGTTATCCCACCCTTTTTCGACACAACTTGAACCGGACTTACCCACTTACTATCAGAAATTGGAAAGATCATACCTGCGTCGAGGAGTTTTAAAACCTCGACTTTTACCACCTCCTTCATGTTAGGATTCAGCCGGCGTTGATGCTCCATGGATGGTTTGTAGTCTTCCTCCATCAAAATCTTGTGCATGCAAATCGATGGGATGATCCCCTTAATATCCGCAATAGACCATCCAAGAGCAGATTTGTATTCCCTCAAAACTCTTAATAATTTTGCCTCTTGATCTCCTGCTAAAGTGGCCGAAAGAATAACTGGAAGGGAGTTGTCGGGCCCCAGGAATGCATATTTCAAATGAGGTGGCAGCTTTTTGAGTTCCAACTTTGGAGGTTTTTCAATCGATGGGGTCGGTCGAGTTAGTGAACTTCCTAGCTCCTCGAATGGTTTACGAATAAAAATTGGCGGGGAAGCATCCATGTGTCGTACGTAGGCTGCATGCTCTCCATTTGGTTCGGAAACAGCCCCAATCAAAACGGATTCCAATGGATCGGGTGGATAATTTTCTCGAAAAGTTCTACTCACGCACGAGTCAATGACGTCAACTTGGAAACAATTTTCAGCGTCACTTGGATATTTTACGGATCGAAAAATATTGAATGTTACTTTCTCCTCTTGAACACGCAAAGTCAGCTTTCCCATTTCTACATCAATCAACGTTCGGCCTGTTGCCAAAAATGGTCTTCCCAAAATAATTGGGATATCTTGGTCTTCTTCCATGTCAAGTACGATGAAATCGGCCGGAAAGATGAACTTATCAACTTTGACTAAAACGTCCTCTATCACACCCCTCGGATATTTGATGGATCTATCGGCTAATTGTAGAGAGACTGTCGTCGGCTTGGCTTCCCCAATCTCCAGCTTTTTAAAAATAGAAAGGGGCATAAGATTTATACTGGCCCCGAGATCGCATAGGGCTCTTTCAAAAGATGAATTTCTGATGATGCAAGGGATGGTGAAACTTCCCGGATCTCTCAATTTAGGTGGGAGTTTCTTTTGTAAAATAGCGCTGCACTCCTCCGTTAAAGCGACCGTCTCATATTCCTCGAGCTTTCGTTTATTGGACAAGATCTCTTTCATGAACTTGACGTAATTCGGCATCTGTTCCAATGCGTCGGCGAACAAAATGTTTATGTGCAATTTCTTGAAGACGTCGAGGAATTTTGAAAACTGCTTGTCCAGTTTTTGCTTTTGGAAACGCTGTGGGAATGGAATTTGAGGAGTGGACTAGGTGGTCGATACTTCCTTTGGCTTGGGCGCCTCTTCCTTTTCCTTCTCGTTTTGCTCGATCTGCTGCTCTTTGTCAATACTAGGCTGCCCTTTTAACTCTTTTCCGCTTCGTAATTCGATCGCTTGTACATTTTCTTTGGATTTCATTTCGGCTGCGCTGGGCGATGCACCTTGAGACCGAGAAGACAATAAATTAGCAATCTGCCCCATTTGTGTTTCTAGATTTAGGATGGAGGTAGAATGATTTTGGAGGGTCGTCTCGGTGCAGGTCATGAATTGGCTTGTGTTAGCCGCCAATTGAGCAAGAGCATCTTCCAAAGATACCTTTGGTGATTGAGGGGGCTGCTGTGGGGGCTGCGCGAAGTGAGGTTGTGGAGGTTTCATAGCTTGCCCATTTCTCCATGGAAAATTTTGTTGATTCCGCCACCCTTGATTATAAGTGCTGGGGTAAGAATTGTTTTGTCGATTTCCATTGGCCACAAATTGAGCTTGCTCCATCTGATGTTGCTTGAACGGGTTCCCAACTTGACACTCTGCGCTCGGGTGTGATCCGTTACACCAATTGCATGTCTCTATGGTGACGGGGGCTGGTGCGTGCGAGAATGCTTGGAGCTGTTGGGTCAAAGCGGCGACTTGAGCTGACAAGGTGGAAATCGGATCATTGCTTGAAACTTCCATGACTCTCTTCGGTGTCAATCTTTCCGATGGCCATTGGTACGCATTAGCGGCCATATCTTCCAAAAGCATGTGTGCCTCGGCCATGATTTTCCCATGAAGGCCCCACCAGAGGCCGCATCCACGAGGGTGCGTGTAGAAGCACTCAAACCATTATAGAACGTATGAAGCTGAAGCCAATCAGGAATGCCGTGATGAGGGCATCTTCGTAGCAAATCTTTATATCGCTCCCACGCCTCGTGGAGCGATTCCATATCGTACTGAGCAAAGGTGGTTATTTCGTTTCTCAACCTTGCCGTCTTAGCTGGTGGGAAGAATTTGGCAAGGAAGGCTTGCGCTAACCTCTCCCATGTTGTAATCGACCCCGGCGGTAAGGAATTTAACCAAAACTTTGCTTTATCCCTCAAAGAGAAAGGGAAAAGCCTCAATCGGATGGCATCGTCGGTGACACCATTAGTCTTGAACGTGTCGCATATCTCAAGGAAAGAAGCAATATGGGCATTCGGGTCGTCATTCGGCGATCCAGAATTGGCTACTTTGCACCATCGAATAATAGCAGGCTTGATCTCAAAATTATTAGCTTGGATAGTGGGACGCCGAATTCCCGAAAAATTAGCGTTGATCTGCGGCATGGCATAATCTCGAAGAGCTAGTTCCGGTTGAACTTGCCGCACTTGGTTATTTCCTCCTTGGACTTCGATATTCTCGGCCATGTTGACTGTCGTCTGCAACTCTCTTTTCTCCTTTTTGTTCCTTCTTAGAGTGCGCTCGAGCTCGGTATCCAAAGGTAGTAGGCCTTCGTTACCGAGTTTTCTCATGCACTACACGAAAGATCCTGAAAGGAAAAACAAGTAAACGAAATTAAATACACAAAAATAAAAATAAAACGTTCAAATTAAGACTGGAAATACTTAAATCGATATTAGAAAATTTCAGTCCCCGGCAACGGCGCCAAAAACTTGTTGCGATATTCTTTACACGCAAGTGCACGTCATCGTTTACAAGTAATAAAGTGATAAGTAGATTATCGTTCCCACGAGGACTGAATCTCTAACTACCGATTTTTTCGTATTCCAATTTTATTTGAACAATCGAATTTGGGTTTGTGCAATTAATAACTAAAGGAATTACTAAAATACTAGTAGAAAACGATAGCTTGAATAAAATAAATCAAATGATGAATAAGTCTAGGATTCTGAATCCACCTTAGTTTATCCGAATTTACTCTCGATTATCCGTTATAAATAATTTTCCCAATTTATTGAAGGCGGAGATTGCTAATATATTCTACCGCCTCTCCCGAGGTCAATAGATTTATCTAAAGGCGAATAACGCACTCTATCCCTAGGTGAATTAATTCGTCAATAGGCGAAAAGCATAAAATCTCCTAAAGGCCACGTAGTTCCTATGAGTATATTCCTATCTCACAGAATAAAACGGTCCTCACCAATAGTTCCTCACCAAATCTCCTCTCCCGATTCGAAGTGAATGATTAAATCAATACAACTATTGGCCAGATAATTGCAAGCATTAAACATAATTGGGAAAACTCAATAAAAAGGTAATTAATTGGATAATCTCAAGAAATTCGTCAAAACATAGGTTTCATCAAAACCCTAGATTAGGGCTTTAGCGTGACATACTAATAATTGAAAATACAGAATAAATAAACGAAAGCATAAAATTCAAACGCAGATGAAGCTCGGATTCCTCCGTTCTTCAGCTTCCGCCCTCTGCCCTTGAAGTCTTCTGCTTCCCTCTTCTTCTGCCGTCTCCAAGCTTAAGCTCTCAAAATATTCCAGATCAAAAGATATTCATTAATTAGGGTCTTAAACCCTATTTATAGCTCAGCACATCCACAAATCGCGTCCGTATTATTCGGTCGAAAACTGGCTTCGAAACGGCCCAAAATCCGCGCGGACATAAAAAACCGCCAAGTGTGCCGCGGCGCACTAAACCTGTGCCGCGGCACAGGGCCTTCAGCTGGAAGCCTGGGCGTCATCAATTTCTTACGTACGCGGCTCACAGGTGGCTGCCGCGACACAGTACAGTTACTCGCCTTGGTGGGTGTCGTCCTGTGCCGCGGCTCAGCCTTCTTGTGCCGCGGATCAGAGTCCAGATTTGCCGTTTTCGCCCGTTTTGCCTCGTTTTAGCTCCCGGACTTCAATTTCCTGTCAATCATACAAAATTAAGGCTTTAAAGGCTCATTTAGACAATTTCATTCTCCAAAATACTACAAAATAATGATAAATAAGCGTATAAAAATACGCCTAACAACCATTGACCTGGGTTTATCCTATTCAAAGGAGGCTACTAACTCTGGTTTAGTTGGTTATGCTGATGCAGGATACAAGTCCGATCCACATAAGGCTCGCTCACAGACCGGTTATTTATTTTGCTATAATGGTACGGCTATATCATGGAGATCGACCAAACAAACATTAGTAGCTACATCTTCCAATCATTCTGAGATAATTGCTCTCTATGAAGCTGGCAGAGAAAGTGTTTGGCTAAGATCAGTTATAGCTCATATACAAAATGAATGTCGATTGAAGCTTGTGACAGACACTCCCACAATCATTTATGAAGACAATGCAGCATGCATAGCACAAGTCAATGGTGGATATATAAAAGGTGATCGGACCAAGCATATTTCACCGAAGTTTTTCTACACACATGAACTACAGAAGAACGGAGAAATAAATATTCAACAAATTCGCTCCTGTCATAATCTCGCTGATTTATTTACAAAATCATTGCCGACATCAACATTCGAGAATATGGTATACGATATAGGCATGAGAAGAGCTAATCTTAACCAAGATTGATAAATCAGTTTGATATATTCTTTATTTCAGGGGGAGCGAATCAATACGTGCACTGTAATCTTTTTCCCTTATGACTGGTTTTTATCTCATTGGGTTTTTCCAGCTTAAGGTTTTTAACGAGGCAGCTTATGCACAAGGGTTGGATTTAAGTTGTGTACTCTTTTTTCCTTCTGACTGCTTTTATTCCCATTGGGTTTTTCGGCTTAAGGTTTTTAACGAGGCACACTTATCCAACTCACATTGCTACGTCCAAGGGGGAGTGTTATGAATTGTGGACTTTAGCACAATTAATTGTCAAAGAAGAAAAATGTTGCCCAGAACTTTTGACAAACCAAGAGGGATTGATTCAAACTTTGAAGGTGGACAAATTGGAATTGTAGTGTACCATTGTTGACAATTGATGTACACATTTGTTGAAATGGTAGTATAACTTTGCCTATAAATAACTTGCTCCAAGATGTAATGTTACACCATTGAGAAAGAAAGAAATATACTACTACTACAAAATATATTCTACATATTATCAATCTCCATATTTTATATATTGTTATTTATTTTGTGTATCTTATAAAAATATAAATTATAAAGTATTTCTAAAAAAAATATTTGAAAAGTAAAAGCACATTTGCAACCCATTTTTCCAAGCAAATTATTCCTCAAAACAACATTGGCAGAGAATTCAGTTCATGTTGCTATATTTTCTTTCCACTAGTCCATTTTTATTTTCCCCTAACACGACGTATATGCATTTTTGGCTCCTAATATTTACTATTCCCCTAGAAAAAATATGGTTATTTTTTAAACAATATTGGCATATTCATGTTGTTTTGGAAAGAGAGGCTTAACCAGCATGCTCCACTACTACTGGTTGGATTCAAAAATATCTCTCTTTCTATTTGCGCAGTTTTATTTTTCCCTAAAATAATATGTATGCATTTTTTTCTCCTATTATATTTTAGTATTTCCCAAAGTAAATCATGGAGCCGGAATTGTCTTTTTCTAAAACTAGTAAATGAAGAAGCAATTTCAAACTTTTTAGGGAGGCAAGATTTTAAATTAAGTATTGTAGTATAATAATCTAAACTCTGTATATGGATGTCCTTCTGACATCCATTGTCAGTCCCAAGCCAGGATAAAGGAGGAAGGTTGCGATACGTTTGTGGCAACCAACGTAAAAATCCTCGTAGTTTATGGACATGAATCAAAAGTCAAAAGTCATTGGGGCATCTCATCATAAGCGACTCAATGCACTTCATAGGGTCGGGATGTCATAAGAAGTATGCTAGGGTTGTTAGGTCATCGCCCAGAAGTGGGGCGCCACCTCTACGCTTGGGGATGGTGTCAAATTGGCAAGGGTGCGCTACACTTTGTAGGTCCGATTTAGTGGAAAATATGAAAGGGTTGCTTGGTTGTCACCCCGAAGCGGCATGCAACCCCAAAGTATAAGTGTGGTGTCAAATGTACAAGGATTCCTACAGCGTGGACGGGCGTGCAAAGAAGTTAATTCAAGCTACTCTTAATGGTAGTAGGATGCACTTTGAAACTAGGAACATTGGCTCTTTAATGGAGAGATCAGCTGAGATGGGTGAGGTTATGAAAAGGAGGAGAAATCACATAATATGTCTAAAAGAGACTAATTGAGTTTGTGAAAAAGCAAGGATATTATCTCCTTAAGGTTACAAGCTTTGATATCCAGGAAATGATAGAGGTTAAAATTGAGAGGGTATATCATTGATGAAGAATTCATTGATGATGTAGTGGAAGTGTCAAGAAAGACTGATAAGATTATGATTATTAAGCTTTTTATATGAGGTGGAGTTCTAACTGTCATAAGCGCATATGCACGACAAGTAGGATTTAATGCATATATTAGACAGGAATTTGGGAACGATTTGGGGGAGGGTCTTAAACGAGTTCCTATGGGTGAGAAATTGATCATTGGTGGTGACCTGAATGGTCATGTGGGTGCTATCCAGGACGGCTGTGAAAGAATTCATGGTGGATTTTGTTTTGGGAATAGAATGAAACAGAAAGTGGTATATTGAGTTTCAGGTTGGCATATGACTTCGATATAATGAACACTTGACTAGAGAAAAAGGATTCTCACTTGGTGACATAGCAGTGGAGGTAATGCAAGTCTTACCGATTTCACTTTAGTAAGAGAAGTTCTGAGAAAAATCTATACTTTTTACAAGGTGATACCCGATGTAAGTGCTATAGTGCAACGTAGAGTTGTGGTGCTTGATTTTTGAGGTAAGATGCACTTAATAAAGAGAAGACTAGAAGTCGACCCTAAATTCAAGTGGTGAAAGCACCAACAGGAGAGTCAATGTACTTTTGTGGCTAAGATTGCCAATAATCATACTTGGTTCGATTACACAAAAATGGATATAGATTCGACTTGGAATATATTATAGCTTTAAGGAAGATGCCAAAGATTTCCTAGGAGAATTTAAAGGAAACAGGCCATCGAGTAAAGACACATCTTGGTGGAATAATAAAGTTAAGTAAGCGAGAAGGACCAAGCATTAATATTATAAGGTATTGGAGAAATGAAGCATTGAGAACTATGAGGATTACAAGGAGGCTAGAAGAGAATCGAAAAGCAACGCGAGAGGCCAGAATAAGGCCCACCAAGAATTTGTATAAAACATTGGATACGATGGAAGCGAAAAAAGATATCTATACACTTGCACATATGAGAGACAGGAAGACACAAGATATTGGGAGAGTTAAATATGTGTAGGATATTGACAGAGAGTTTTTAGTTTGAGATAATGAGATAAAAAATAGATGCACACTTTAATACCCCACTAAATCTAAATGGCTACCGGGAACAAAATACTGTGATGTAAACAATCCTTCAAGTATGGTTATTCGAGATTTTTTATAGATGATTCAAAAGGGTGAAATAAAAATGACACTGAAGAATACGAGATATAATAAAGCACGGCGATATGGTAGATAGATTGAAGTGTGAAGTTGTTTGGATGAGATAGTGATCGAGTTGGGATTTTTAACAAGATTTGGAGAAGCAACATGATGATATCGATATGGAGGAAAAGTACTCTCGTCCATGCATGTAAGAACAAATGTGATGTTCAACATTCTTCCAATCATTATGGAACTAAAGTAATGAGTCATACCATAAATTATCGGAACGAGTGATAAACAAAGACTTAAAAAATATAAAAAGATCTCGGAAAACTAATTTGGATTTATACCTTCGAGATTGACCATAAAAGCCATTTATCTTACATGATAGATGATGGGGCATTATCGAGATGAAAAAGATTTATATATGATTTTTTATTAACTTGAGAAGGTGTATGCTAAATTATTTTTTGTTCAACCACAATTGCACGATGTAGCTATAGATAGTGGCGATCCAAAATCGTATTCCTCGAGTATTAATGTTCATCAGTTTGAGACTATTATGGTCTTGATATTTTCTACTTTATTTAATTATTTACGGGTTGTGAGATTGATTAATGCTAAAATTAAAAGCAAGTAACAAAATAGATGAAAACAAAAGAACAAATTTTCATATATAGTTTCAAGACAGAAAAGTATTAAAGTTTCAACTTAAAAAGGTGGATTATAGAAATCGCTTTTTCCTAATTCTATCTATGCAAGTGACGAGTCAATTCAATCAATATTTAATTCTATCATAGAAATAATCAGAAAAATATTAAATATTTCTCTTAAATAAGTTTGAACATGAATTGAATAACAATACTCAATCAGGTATATCTAAGTTTTGAAAATCAATCCAAATAAAGTTCCGAAGATTTTTGTTTTCTCATAGACTTCTACCTATTTTGGTAAATCGAGCATCCATCTATGTCTTAATTTGTTTTGTTCTTATAATAAATTATCTTCTCTTGATCTAAAATTTATCATAACATGTGCATATAAATTGGCCAAAAAATCATACGCGTATTAAAGCAACAAATTGAAGAATAAGTAATAGAAAGGAGAAACAAGATTAATCACAAGGCATAAAGAAATGATAGAATAGTAATTTGTTATAGAATCCAAGAAGTTTTTTGCCTCTAAACATAATTATAGAAAAAAAATAAAAGAAAGAAAAATTATGAAGAAAAGATTAATTTTGGCTTTAATCTTGATCCTTGATACTTGCTTGCTCCTTCTTCTTGTCTTTTTTTGAATCTCTCATTGACAAAACATGCTAAAAATCGAGCTAGGGGATTCACTATATAGATAAAGAAGGCCTAGTTCCAATAGGGTTGGAGTCTTAAATGAAAAGAAACTTCTAAATTGGTCAAAACCCGCCATTTGTTGTGTTGGTGGTACACGAGACGTGACACAACCGTTTTGGACGTCCCATCTAGTTTCGTGCATTTTGGAAGATGGTATGTGACCTACGACACGGCCATGTCGTTGTAGTCAGCTCCAGCAGTTTGTTTTCTTCATTTTCTCAACTCGTTCGGGCTCTGGATATGTCCTAACACCCATTTTGACCTATCTTCACATGTTTCAGACAAAACTAAAACAAAACACGTGATAGCTCAAAAAATAATAAATTTATACAGAAAATGCCAAGTTTACACACGAATTAATTCTAAATGCACACCATAAATTGACCCTAATTAACGTGTGAAAATCGTGTTTATCAAACCCCCAAACGTAACTGATTGTTCGTCCTCGAACAATAAAAAAGAGAAAAAAAGAAAGAAATAAACATGAGTTAAATGGGTCTCAAGTTAGTAGTTGTCTCAGGGGTATCAACATAAATAAGAGCAGAGATCAATTAATTATAATCTTGTGCAATCCTAAAAATTTCACATTCACTATTAACTTGATATCACAAAGTATCATTGAATTTTCCATGAGAAAAGGTATCTTGCAAATCTCCAACAAAGATCAAACTCAAGGTTTACTATAGACTTGCAAATCGTTTCATTATCCTATACAATCAAAATATATAAACTAAGAATCAACTAAGATTACCTGAACCTCATCGGGTATGTGTATCACTCACTCTCTGATGTATATGGGACGTGTTTGCACTCAAACTCATCTAATTAGATGAAAACTACCATATACTTGAAAAATACCTAATAGCTCTACCACTCGATGTGCATGTAACTTTGTTAATCAAAAAGGTCTTTTATTCGATTGTAATGTAAGCTCTTTGATCGAGGTAGGATAAGACTATAGTGACTTGACTTGAGCAACTTAGAATTAAAGAAGAACATAATCACTCCCATCAATCATTATATAACTTAGAAGCTTTTAACATTAAAACTAGCCTCTGTCAACCACCCTCTAATGAAAACAATAATAAGAACACATCTTTGAATCGGAAATCAACAACCTTAATCCATCTTATTTCTCCATTTTTTTCTACATCCTGCATTTCGAGATTACTATTTCGCGTAAATATAAAATACGATCGTAAATGTCGAGTAAGTGTATAACAGAATCAGAACCCAGCAAGTATATAACAGAATCAGAACCCAGCAAGTATATAACAGAATCAGAACCCAGCAAATCAGACTATGTATGTTTACAAATATTCAAGTATTTTAATTCTTAGTTACACAGATAATCAGAGTTCAAGAGGGGCAGACAACTAATGGTTCTGTATGCTGTGAACTAATAGTCCCTAATAAACACTCACTATAAACAAAAAATCTACAACAGATAACAAGTAACATAAACAAATAGGAACTGAAAATACGTTCAATATTTCAACCCTTTAAATTCGCAATGATAACAAAGTTTTACCTGGTGGGTGGCAATGGTGACGGTGACAGAGTGGCGACGGTGACGGTGACGGAGTGGTGGCGATGGATGGTTGCAATCGGTGAAGATGAATAGATTAGGGCAAGGTGAGTGTTTTATGTGTGTGTGTTCTGGTCGATTGAAAGTGAAGATGAATAATTGAATATAGGCGCTTGTATTTTTCACTTCCCCATTTAACTGATTATGACTCATATGTTATGACGCTTCTGAAAATGAGTCATCCCCAATAGAAAAATGACTCTTATTTTATGACGCTCATTTTTGAGCGTCATCTTTCAGCGAGCGTCATAAAATGCGCGTCAAGGATAGCCCTCTTTCTAGTAGTGGGAGTAACGTGAATATACTCGTTCACTAGGTTCCCAATCATAGAAGTATGCAAAATTTTCTAATTTTTTTCTCCAACTATCAACAATTTTCTCTCCAATGAACAATAAATACATAACTCATAATATGTTTTTAACCCCCTTATGTCATCACTTCTTCAAGTATCCTTCTTCATAGATAATTCTAAGAGCTCAAGTATAGGGAAAAAGGATATAAAATAAATAAAAACCTCATTATGTGGTTAACAAAAAAATATAGGCTTAGAGGCACATTGGAGCTAACTAGAGAAATAATTTTTGGATTAGGTAAAAGAATTTGAAAGGCTAAACAATCAGATAATCTTCACTAATTAATTTACATACATGTTTGGCTTTGATGAAGATATCAATGCAAGCTCTAGAGTTCCACAACACGATGCTACACTCAACCAATAATTCATAATAATTATAGCAAATATGGCTAAAGAATTCACAAATTTGAAAAGAAATGTCTAGCATCATCTTCTCGGCTCACATACTATCATGCATATTCCAAATCGCTCGAGGCAAGTTCTGGACACCAAAAAGTTTTTCACTAAAATTGAGAGAGAATCAAATTCAAGAGGTCAGAACATGATCAAAGCCAACAAGCAATTTGTTCAAGTGTAATTTTATGCTCTCAATTTTTTTATAAGCAACTTGCCTTAAAAACTCTGGATACTAAAAGTCCATTGACAACTGCTAGTTTATCATCGCCATCATATACTCAAATCAAGCCTATCCACATATTTCTCCAACTTTCCAATTAAAAACACAAAAATAAATAACTAAATCCAATAAACGTGAATCCAAAAATAAAAAATAAAATAAAACTGATGCAAACCTACATGCATGGAAAAAGTATATAAAATAAACTTTCCATGATAAAACATACTCGAAATAAAGTAGGAATAAGTTTGAAAAAGGGAAAAGTGGCTTATCTTGGATAAATTCACAGAGCTATGATAAAGGCCCAAACGATCATCCAAATACTCATGATAAAGGCCCAAACGATCATCCAAATACTCCTTGGTGATACATCATTCATGTAACAACATGGAGACATCACTTTATTCTTTACAAGCTATCCAACAATATTCACTAGTTTAATAATCATCTTCTTGAATTCTGCTCCTTTCATGAAGATATCATGCTCAAAATCTAAGACACTCAGATCTCTGATTATCTTCATGCTAGTAGAATCATCACGAAGGAGAGAGATTCTTGTGCATGAAACACTACTACAAATCAAGGTTGTAGTAACACCTAAGAAGTGTTGTTTAATAGCCTAAAATTGCTGCTTTAGATCTAATGTATCACTTTTGAAAGTAGGTTGAAAAGTCCTGTTTCCTTAGACCTATGAAAACACTTTTTTCTCGCTTATGCGACACTTATAAAAAGTGTTTC
The DNA here is from genome assembly GCA_033398695.1 of Orobanche coerulescens. Lineage (NCBI taxonomy): Eukaryota > Viridiplantae > Streptophyta > Magnoliopsida > Lamiales > Orobanchaceae > Orobanche > Orobanche coerulescens. Next base: position 57,963,477 of record CM065809.1, on the reverse strand, counting down.
AATATATAGCTCTAGCATCACTTTTCTTCTGGCAACATTTTTTCTCTCAGAGGCATCACTTTTTTAGTGGTGGCATTTATTCAAATGTATCACTTGTTATAATTTATGGCAACACTTTTTTATTTTGTCAGTGTAATAATGCAACACTTTTTCTATTAAATTGATCATTTCTTTTTATACTACACTTGTTAAATGCATCACTTTTTTTTACATATCTAACACTTTTATGTGGTTTTTAATTCTATTAGAGTAACACTTGCTTAAATAAAGAACGAAAACACTTTTCCATCAATATAATCCAAAATTATTGTATTATAGGAGTATCAAACGATTCATAGTATCCAATACAAAAGCAATGCAGCGTTTCCAATAAATAAGTAATGACATCTTCTCAAATACGACCATACATAATACGTGATAGTTTTCCACTAATAGTAGCTAGTATTATGATTCTACGAATATCATCCAGTTCTGCCGTTTGCCTTTCATGCAAGTGGAGCGTACTTCGACCAAAGATGTTATGGATTTTTCCTGCAAGAAAAATGATTACAAAATAAGAAATTTGTTAGTATGTCAAAAATAAACATGTTAAAGAATTTAAAAAAAATTCAACAACATATAATTATATATCTACAGAAAAATTATACATATATATATATATATATATATATATATGTATGTATAAACAAAAATACTCAGAATAGAAAATTGAAAATGATGAAGTTAAAGACAAAGCGAAGTAAATAGAAGTCAGCCACTCAAAATTCAATTAGAAACATAATTCCTTCTACTAAGGGGAGAACATTCATCATTCTTTAGTTTTTGTTAAAAGTAAATGAACTATAATGAGTAGCTTCGATGGAAGTTTGATTTTCCCATAATGATTTGTTTGTATTGCTTTTGTTCAGTCTTATCAACTGCATATTTCTTTCCTTAGCCTTAGTTTTCGGATGCTGGCTCCGCCTATGCCCATATTATAGGTCGTAATCCTGTATTTGCCATTATATTGCAGTAACTAAACTGTAACTTTTAAGGGAAGACAAGTTACCCGCAGTAACAGATTCTAGATTTTCTCCACTTGATGCATTCTTTTTCCTTCTTGATCTGAGAAAAAATGGTAATACCAAGAAAATACAGAATTAGTGCAAGAACACAGTTCATACTAATTACAGTGACAAAAAAAAATGTACATTTATGACATTTCCAAATTCTATACAGCTCAGAATAGCAACAACCAAGAGATACTATATAGATGGTAACAGATATAATTTCATAAAAAAGTTGAAAATAAATTAATCTCGGCGGTCCTTAATCTTGAAATCCAGTTAGCACACTATACATCGAAATGCAAAACAGGAAATACACAATCCCGACAAAAATATAATAATTAAAAAAAGAAGAATAAGGAGACGAAGGAGGAGAGGTCAGAATCCATGCAAATTTCCAGTACCCGTCGTGATCCGACATAGGGAGAAAATGAAAGAGACGAAAGCAGAAAACACAGGAAGGTATTCAGAAAAGAAGGAAAACCAATTTCATTCCACAATCCAGACTGCTTCATTTTACCCATCTCCCAGCCTTTTTATTCTTCAACTCATAACAGTTACTATAACTGGTAACTAACTAGAGGCTAATGCTAACTAACTAACCTAAAAGGAAGTTACAGTCCTAACAGCACTTTCCCCTCAAATAAAAAGTACCAAAATCCTGCATTCTCCACAGACGGATACCTCCAGATTGCCTGGTCTTTCGTTCGCTATTCGTTATATACCTAAAGAAATGATACACGTAGAGCTATCAAATACCTAAAGAGAGCTATCAAATACCTACAGATTGCCTGGTCTTTCGTTCGCTATTCGAATTCTGGACCAGTAGAAATGTACGAAAGGTGGTCCTGTCCTTTTCTTTCCAACTAGTAGCTAGTAGTTTCGTCGTTGATCTCTCCTCTTCCCGGCTGGCTGTGACTCCTATGTCCAGACAACGACTATCGATTCCTAACGATAAAACCTTTAGTTTCACCAACATGTCCATTTACTTCAGTTTTCAGTCGGAAAAGCCTGACTGGAAAATTTTAGCAAATAAAAAAAGGTAGAATTGAAGTCGAGGGCTCAAAACCTCGCCTATAATTTGTCCAATGCTCCAGAGTGACTTTAAATCATCTTTTATTTTATCATATTCCTTGTTCGCAAAGATGATGTTACAAAGCAATATAGCTCAGATCACTATTTAAACGAGCATGGACCAAATACATGATACCAATACGCAGCAGAAATTTCATATCAACATAGATAAAACACATCAAGTTTTATCAAATCTTAATGAAATATTGAACTCCATCCAAGGAAAATATCAACCACATAAAAATGAAAAATTAATCATACTAATGTTGCCTTGAGAAATATCAACCATTAAGACCAATCTTCTTGAAAACTGAAGGTCAGATTTCAACTAGTAGTCAGATATGAACTACTGCCAAAACTGAAAACTGAAATCAATTGAACTTTTCTAAACCAGTTATCCTAACTTAAAATAATCATAAAGCAGCAGCCGATTATGAGGAAATTGTAATAAACCATAGCAAATAATAAGGTAATTCCAGTAATCGAGGAAAATTTGCATCACACCACAACACAAAAAGTCCACACGCAAGCCCTCACATAAAGCTAGTCCAACATAGACAAAATACCCATACACAGTCAATCCACAAAAAGACTGCATAGCATTTTCCATAGGCAATCAAATTTCATTACCACAATTGCTAATAAATCAAATAGTAATGATATCTCTATTATAACTCAAAACCATAATGATTGTCATAATCAAAATGTCTTGGGACTTAACATGAGTTGGTGACCTCGAGCTTTTGTTAACATCAAGTAAGTGTATTATTAACTTGGTCCCTTTTATAACAAAGGCCCCATCCAATTACAATAACAAATTGAAGCTCAGACTTTAGTAATATATTACTAATTGCAAATAAAACCTATGCATATAAAGTGTTTCCTTTAAGTGATGTTAACCAAGAAAATTATTCTTTGATTTTTTAAAATCCAAAACAAGTTAGGATGAATTCAAATAATCATTGTTTAAGCATTATATCCACTAGAACATCAACCAAGTAAAGTGCAAGGGAAAAAAATTACCTCCCGCCAAGATAAAAACTTCGATAAATGTCAAAGTCCGTCTTGTTAAAAGAATTTCATATAGTGCTCAAGATAAGTCCGTATAAGCAAATAAAGGAAACTTAATGCTATTAATTATGTGAAGGAAACTAACAAATTTATATTTTACAAGCATAATCTACCAATTAAGACAAATGGAAATAAAATAGCATAAAATCATACCTTAGGATAGATACTGTTTTACTATTTCGGGAGGTAAAACTGCAAAAACCATCTTTACTGCATCTTGAACAATTTCAGCCCTTTGAGTTTCAAGCCCCTTTTGAATATTATCCAGTTCTGTCTTTCGCTTTTCATGTTCAACTAAAATCTCCCTGTAATCGCTCTCCAATGCTTCCTTATCTTTCTCATATTTTTTTTGGAGTTCTCATTGCGGTGTGAGTGACCCAAAAATTTCACTAGGCACAACATATGAAGTCTCTCGCACCGAGATCCTTATTCAACATTTTTCTAGTCACACCCGCCATAAAGCCTACATCGTCCATCGTGATTTTTGCCCATAATAGCAATAAAAGGATGCGCATCGTATTTCTCCTGAGGCTTGTAGTTATTCATATCTTCTGAAAAATAAGCAACCAAACAAAATCAAGAAAAAAAATATGTATAATTTGAAGAGAAGTGCAACTAGACTGCTGATTGTAAAATGTATGTAAAGAAAATGTAGAGTAAATTAGTTACAATTAATTTGGCGAGATTATCGAATGAATCAAAGATACTGCTTTCCTTGTTTCCTTTGGCGTGTGCGTGCAAAAAGTTCAGCCAAGGATGGTGGTTCCTTCTCGGGATTTTCATCTTTCTGTTTTGTGTTGAGTTTAAATGAAAATCCCAATAAGATGATATGTCAAATCAAGAAAGTAAAGAAAGCAATAATAAATTATCTTGTATGAAGGATATTTTACCATCTCTTCCTCTACCCTAGTAAAACTCTTTGGGCCCATTGTATGTCTATTCTTTATAGACTTACCACGTACCCTTAAAATAGCAGCACGCTCCTGCACATATATTCATTAAAAATTATTGTTGATATAATAAAAATATTAATTGAAATAACTTCATAGAAAAGACTTGATACTAATATACCTTCTCCTCTTCTGTATCCCATAACTTCAATAAAGTCATAAAATCTTGGTCTGGAATTGTTTTTGGACGTTTCTGCCATCTAGTCTTATTATTATTGTACTCATAGAAATGCTCTAGCTTGACTCGGTATTTGTGACTCTTCCATGCAGCACCAATAGTTTTCAACACCCATTTTTTAGCCACATCAGGCACAATGTACTTTTTCTATGACAAATCGACATATATACATCATTGTAGTGATAGATATGTATAGTTAGCAGGTGTGAACTGCGAAAGAAAAAGAAAGTGAAACATACCAATACATATTCCCACATCTTATCTTTTTGTGGTACCTTACGCCAAGAGCGGTGGATCAAGGGTGCAAAATTATAATCACGTCCTAATGTGCCCAAAAAAAGAGAAAACTCATGCAGCGTGTCTTCTTTTTCGGTCACAGGTCCAACAGGTTGTCCCAACAAATTACAAATGATAACCTTCCGTTCATTTTCTGATCGACTATGAACATGATGCATCATCGTTGGACCACGTTTCTTGGTACTAACTTTAGCTGGAACCATGAATTTTGTAGATAAAAATTATGCAAAGTAAATAATGATGAATTAATCTTAAAAAAAAATTAAGTTATCATTCATCAATAAATATACCTTCTGCTCGTGGCTGGAGGTTCAAAAATTCTTCATCAAATTCATCATCCTAATTATCTTCGTCATCTTTATCATCTTTGTTTTCACTAGATGAAATCTGTTTAGTCTTATCCATAGTTTCGGGTCTGTTGTTAATCTCATGTATGTCATTTGCAACATCTTCATGTATAATATGAGACTGATTTTTATTATGATCATATCCACAAGCGGCCCTTGCCGCATCACCAGTGGAATCTATGTCATTGTAAAGACAATAATTTTTAGGTAAGTAATTATGTCCTAGAATATTTATTTTATACTTATAAAGTTGTGAACATATTTTATTTTGCTAATAAAATGATTCCATGAAAGAAAGAACCAACTTACATAAAGCATGAAAAAATGAGAAAAATACTTACCTCTAGCAAAATTCTCGGCTCTATGGCGATAAGTTGTACCTTGATACACTTGCATTGAGAATGCGTTGGAAATTGAGTTCTTGAGTATCATTATGTGGCCAGATTGCCTCTTTTGTGACAATAATTCACCAATGGTTGTCATATTCCTATCTATTTTCTTTCTTCCAATATTGTCGGTGACAATTTGACGAGTATGCTCATACCCTTTGTTTACCTGAGTATCAAGGCCGAATTCATCGCTTCTTGGAGCAGCTACTCGGTGCTTTTTGCTTAAATCTGCATATTTTTGTATCGACCTTGGTTGAATATATTTTTGTTGGACATTCTTAACCTGTACAATTTTATATTATCATAAACCAATATCTCAAAAAAAAAGAACATAATACGAAATGAATACTAGATTGGTTGTGCAACAATGACATGCTCAATCATGTTACTTATCATATTTAACATAAAACAAAATAAAATCAGCACTGAGATATATCATTGAGACACATATTATTTGCAAAGAATTACATAGAAAAGAATTTGCATATGCATTGAGACACATATTATTTGCAAGACAGTATCTATAAAATTAGTGTTGCAAATGAGGAAACTGAGGTACTTACAGGGGGTACACGAGGTACAATAGATCCATGTGGTAAACAAATGAATTAAAAACAAGCACAAATTAAGAATCAACATTTAAAGATAAAAAACACACATGAAGAGAAAAATTTCAAAGTACAATATGCAAATCACCAGTGACTAAGTATAATAATAAGAATAAAGTAAGTATACCTTTACTGGCCTTTGGCCTCTAACATCCGTAGAACTTCCTTCATCATTAGAGTCATCACCAACATTCTCCAAATTATGCACATATGTTGCAGCGTCGTCACTCGAAGCCAACAATTTTTGTTTCTTATTCTTCACTCTTTGATTCGTTAAAGAAGCTGCCAAATCCCTCAATCCAAGTTCTTGCAATCTTGTATTGTTCTCTTTAATTCGAGTTGTCGACTTCTCTCATATGCATTTGAACTAACTTCCCCACCATCATCCTTATTGCTTGCCTTTCTCATTGGAGTCTAACTTGTTGGGACTGAAATAACAAGCTTGTCAGAAAAATTAGGACATTTTGTATGCTTATAACATTATGTAACATTTGAATAAGAAGCATTAAAGCATTACACATTCTCAATTAATATTTGACAGATAGAGGAAAAACATATCATCAACCAATTCCGGATATAAATCTGTTACTTGTTCAAGCACTATAACTCAGATTTTCAAAATTACACATAATGGAAAAAAATGCTTCAAAACAAAGATGAAAAATAGCTATCATTTTTAAACATCAGCAGCTACTTGTTCTTCCTCCGCATTCATCCAATCCCATAAAGTATCATCATCATCAGAAGCATCATCTTGATTATCACCCATATAAGTCGACCAAGCATGTATCTCGCACCAAGAATAATTGGAGGCATATCATCTCGTGATAATCGAGTGTCTTCGTCACCGACTTTAACCAAAGAATTCACCGCTTTATCATTAGGTTCGGACCAAGATGAGTTCTCATCATTCATACAATAATCACCCTCATGCAAATCTCCAGAACTCGGTCATAACATATTGCAAGCCTTTTACTAGAGGATCGGGAACATAAAACACTTGATGCACTTGAGAAGGCATTACATAAGGGTCATTCGAACAGCACAACTTGTTCGAATTAACACAAGGAAGACCATATTCATCTTTCTCCACTTGGTACCACTCACAAAGGAATAAAACTACATTGAATTGGGACCAGTAGCTAAGCTCTACTATATCTACTATTGCACCATAATAGTCAACATCACCAAATAAAGGATTTTTATCCCTAGAGCTTGCAAAGCTAGGAGTTAAAGCCGTCACCGAAACTCCACTATTCTGGGTCTTACATCTTTCATCACGTCCTTTTGTATAAAACCTGTAACCATTTACATAATATCCTGTGTACCTCCTAGCAGTAGGACTCGGACCCTTTGCTAACCAAAAAATGTGATTTGGAATAGGATTGTTTATTGCTTTGTCCCTGAACCAATTTGCAAACTGGTTGCTATGGTTTTGTGCTTGTGACCACCGACTTCCTGGCTGATTCTTAATATGAATTTGATGTTCACTGCATCAATGAAACATCACCAGATCAAAAAATAATAAAATAAATAATACGTATATTTAAAGAAAATAAACAATTACGATACTAATTTTCAAAATGGTAGTGATATTTACTCACTTGATATAATTGTCAACCTCCTTGCAATCAGAATTAAATAAAGCATACCGATGTGCTTGTTCCATTGAGGATGGATCTAAAGTGAAGAGTTTTCCTCTCCTTCTTTTATTTCCTCCTAAAGGGTAACCCACATTTGCGAAAATATTTCCACTAGATCCATTTGAGTTGACAGCAGACATACTGAAATTTTTAGCACCCCTATTCATCTTTGTCTTCACACCTTCATTCAAATAACGCGAACAAAAAGTTGAGCACTCTTCAATCAAGTAACCTTCAGCAATGGACCCCTCTACATACCTTCGGTTGTGAACATAAGACTTCAATTTACCCAAATATCTTTCTACAGAAAACATCCACCAATAATGCACAGGACCACCAAGCCTAACATCATTTACCAAGTGAATGGGCAAGTGCACCATAATGTCAAAAAATGCTGGTAAGAATATTTTCTCGAGCTCGCACAAAATCTCAACAATCTCTATTTCCAGCTGATCAAGTTCTTCAGGCTTAACAACTTTATTACACAAACATCGAAAGAAAATACCCAACCTAATCAAAGGAACAACAACATGCTTAGGAAGTGATTTCATCGCAACTTGAAGTAGGTATTGCAATAAAATGTGTGCATCATGACTTTTATAACCGACCACCTTTCTTTCGTAAATGCGTACACACCTTGAAATATTTGATGCACATCCATAAGGCAACTTGGCTCCCTTTAAGGCACGACAAAAATGTCTTTTTCATCCCGGGACATTGTATAACATGCCTTTTCGTAATAACATGTTCACCATCATTAGATAGCTTAGGTTGAAGTTTTTCTTTAATGCCCAAATCAAAAAGGTCAAATCGAGCATTACTATGGTCTTTTGACTTTCCGGTAACATCCAACAAAGTCCCTATCAAGCTATCACGGATATTCTTTTCAATGTGCATCACGTCAAGGTGGTGCCGACATGCATCAATTGCCAATATGGCAATTTAAAAAATATCGACCTTTTTTTCCAAGGGCAAGTGGCATCATTTTTTTTTCTTTCTAGTCTTCCCAAATTGATTTTTAAAGTTAGACAACTTTCTGAAAGCGTCAACTCCTGATAAAGGGGTTGGAGGTGGCCTGTCCTCAATACAACCATTAAATAAACTCCTATTACGACGCCATGGGTGTGCCAAATTTAAAAATCTTCGATGGTCCATGTAACATGTTTTCCTACTGTGCTTCAAGTATAATGAACTTGTATTATAGTTACAACAAGGACACGCAAACTTTCCTTTAGTTTTCCACCCAGACAACATCGAGTAAGCTGGAAAGTCACTAATGGTCCAAGTCAATGCAGCATACATTTGAAATGTTTCATTTTTAAACTTATCGTATGTCTTTAATCCGTCATTCCAGAGTTCATTTAACTCATATATCAAGGGTTGCAAGTACACGTCAATGTTATTACACGGAGATTCGTGACCGTGAATCAACAATGATAAAATAAAGTACTCTGGTTTCATACACATCCAAGGTGGTAAATTATAATTAACTAATATCACAGGCTATGTGCTGTGAGAAATACTCATTGTTCGAAATGGATTAAATCCATCACTAGCCAAACCTAACCTTACATTTCTAGGTTCCTTGGCAAAATTAGGATACAAAGCATCAAACTCTTTCCATGCTTTCCCATCAGCAGGATGTCTTAGATTACCATCTTTAGGACGTTCTTTTTCATGCCACACCATGCACTTAGTTTGTTTCAAGACACATAAAGAGTCTTTGACCTTGGTTTTAAGGGAAAGTACCACAACACTTTAGCCGGAATCGAGAAATTTTTTTAATCGGATGATTTTTCTTCATATTTTGTTTTTCTTGAAATGTTTCCACTTAGAAGCATGACAAAAATGACACTCCTCGGCATTCTCATACTCTTTCCAAAATAACATACAATCATTAGGACATGCATGAATTTTTTTACAATCCAAACCCAAATTCCTCAAGATGTTTATAGCTTCATTAAAATTTGCAGGAAGCCTTGCATCTGGAATAACTTCCCTCATAAAATGAATGAAATCATCAATCGCTACATTACTAAGTCCATGAAGCGTCTTAAATAGAAACATCCTAAGGATGAAAGATAGTTTGGTAAAATTCTTACACCCAGGAAATAGCTCCTGCTTACCCTCTTCTACCAACCTATAGAACTTTCTGGCTTCCTCATTTGGGCCTTGTTGTGCACCACTTGTCCCCTCTAGAACGTCTCTAAAACTATCATGCAATAATTCATCAATATTGTCATGAAATTTTGGTGAAACGTTATCTAACTCTATTTCTGTAATATCCGTAATTTCTATTACTGTTGTTTAATATTATTTTATCCGAGTTATATTGTACAGCATGGAATCTGTACAGTAGGGATAAAATAAATAAAGGACTGAGATATCAGTATCGGTATAATTGTCGTATTTGGTCGACATTTACATTTGAGGATATTGTGTATCAGGTTGTCGTACTTTTGATATTGGGTATATCGTATGATGATGTTATTGGATTCAGTACATGTATTCAGTATGCCGTATGTCCGTAATTGGTATGTCGAGACGGACGAGGAGAATTGGAAAATGGCTAAGTATAGCCTGATTAGCGCGCGCTAATGTTCAAGTATAGCGCACGCTATCGTTCATGGTTAGCGCACGCTAGAGTCAGAATGTAGCGCACGCTAAATGCAGACAGATCGGAAGGAATCTGCGTGTGGACCCGGCTGCTTTCGGCGCACGTTCTAGTGAGTCAACGGTTGTTGTCCGGAAGTATTAGCGCACGCTAAAGATTAGGCTTAGCGCACGCTAACTATATATCAGTCAACAAGGGATCTTATCCTTGTCAGATGCTGTCGGAATGTGGGGGCGAGTGGTAAGTGAACGCTGTAGTAAGTCAACCTCGGATAGCGCACGCTAAGAGTAAGGACTAGCGTACGCTAGACATGATGATTTACGTACGTTAATGCATGGGCATTACGTACGTAAGGTAGTTTACGAAGCAAGACAGTAGCCTCTGGGCTTCGATAGCGCACGCTAACAAAGTCAGTTAGCGCACGCTAAGGCTAGCGCACGCTAGTGATGTATATTATAAAAAGGGACAGAAGGGTGTTATGAAGCATTTCGTCCATTCCTTCCTTGTAACCGAGAGAGAGAGTTTTTAGAGAGAGGTGTGAGGTCCCAAACACTGAGAGATGATGATCTTTAACAAGATTAAGATGGAGAGCATGGATTCAAGCCTCGTTCTTCAAGTTATTCATGATTCTTGGAATGGAGTCTAGTGTTCTTATTCTTGGTTCATCCAATCCAGGTAATTTTCGTATCCTCTTGATGATGGTTCGTTTTTCTTGGATGATTTCATGTAAGGAGCATGTTGGATAATCATATGATGATGTTATATGAGATTCAATGGAATTTTGATAAGAGTTTCGGATGTTAGTTAAGATTCTTCACACTATAAGGATGGTGATTCGTTTAACCCGATCTAAGATGGATTTCTGAATCTTGTTAATTATATTGATCGATTTAGAGGAGTTAAATCATGATACGAGGTTGAATTCCGGATTGAATATGATATGATCCTTGTTATTGAGTCGGTTTGATTGTTGATGTTATTATTGATATATGGACATTGATATGATCCTTGTGATAGTTATGGTGTCGTTTATCTTCAAGAGATATGGAGATTTATGTCTCCCTTCATTCGGATTCGTAGTTGCAAGATGATAGTCGATGCTTGGAATGCATGCCAGCATGCGGCATTAGCGCACGCTAAGCTTCTTGGCTAGCGCCGCGCTAACGGACAACTTAGCGCACGCCACGTTATGCGTTTAACGTGCGCTAAGTAGGCGACAGGCGATATTTTTGTGTTTTGATTATGAATTCGTGATGGTTTGACTTGGTTGGTTATTTGTGTTTATTAGAGGTTGTGTTGAACCGTTGAGTTCGATTGGTTAGTATTGTCAGTTGTTGATTGTTATCGGATATGTGTTATTTGATTTCTTCGATAGGTTGAGATTGTTGATCGGTGATTATAACCGGATATTGCGGTCGTGTTCGAGTATGTCCATTGTATTGCTTTTGATCGGGGCTGAGGAGCTCGTAGACAAAGGCAATGTGTTCGGCAGCAGCTTCGTGGTATCGGTATCGAGGCAAGTTATTACTTGCTCAGTTATAATATTTAATGAATGGTTTTGATTTCATTTCGTTTATAATGCATATAGCGATGATTATTATTGTGAACTCTGGGTATTCGGATCGCATATCGTTCTTTCGATTCTGGGAGATAAATCATAATGTATATGCTTATCTCAGTTATTGGTATGTTCGGGTATCAAGGTTACATTATGGTAAAGACGAGGATATGAGTATCTATAGTTTATTGTTCGTTTGGATCGCCGAGCATTGAGGATAATCATCGGTGATGATTGGACATCGAGATTTCTCCCGAAGGACTCGGGGCAAGTATCTTATATCGATTCAATTAGAGTTAGTGATTTGATCATGCGTATTATCATTCATGTTGTCGAACATGAGGTCGTCTTAATTGATTTGTCATATTGTCGTTCATGTTGCGTTGTTCATGATGATGAACATATTGTTTTGCATATGTGTATGCATATTGTGTTGTTTATGTTGTGTTGATCCGATGGGATCGCGCGATCTATCTTTGGCGCTGGATCGGATGTCCACCTCGTGTTGGTCCGACGGGATCATCTCGGGATCTATCTTTGGCCGGATCATTGGACGGGTTTTCCACCTCGTGTTGGTCCGCGGGATCATCTTGGGATCTATCTTTGAGGTCGCTTGATCGTTGGATTACCCAGAATTGTGGAATTGTTGTGCATATGTATATTGTTGGTTATCCAACACCTGTTTATCTTGTAGGATCATCTTGGGATCTATCTTTGAGGCGCTGGATCATGGGATTTCCATTGAGTATACATAGTTGTTATTGTTTTTGAGCATATTGACGTTGTCATATGAGTATGCATTTGTAGGTCTTGTGTTAGGACCTTGTCCGTATTACATTGATCTGATCTCGGATTAGACTGATATGATTATCGTGGCACATCATATCTCGAGGTATGTTCCGTATTTTCTTTGGTCTTTGTCTTTGATGGACGATCGGTGATCGTCTTAGGATTTGATGATATTATTCGATGGATCGTATTGGTCAGAAATGGTAGATTTCCGTATCGTGAGTTGGTTACGATAGTTTGAGGATCTTGAGTATTGTTCGAGGTACAATACAGATTTTATGTTTGAGTTTATTGGTTAATCGAGTACAAGATGTGAAATGTGAAAATGGTTATTCTGATGAGAATTACTTGAGTAAGTAAAGTTATGGCTGTAAGATTACATTGGTCGTATTCTTATTCTGTATTCTCGTTGGTATGTATTATTGATGTGATGTGATTGATATCATTGTTGGATATTATGGCTGACCCCGTTGTGGGATTTCTTTTTAGGTCTTTGGAGTATCGAGCTTGTAGCGGTCGTGAAGAGATGAGCTTCCGCGGGATCCGGCTAGGACATGTGGTGTGCATTGAGTTTCTTGATTGGTTCTTGTATTCATTTGCTAGAATATCTTTTTGGTTGGTCTTTTCCCGCCGCGTGAGTATTTTGAATTGACCTTTTGGTATCCGTAGCGAGGTTGCTTTGGAAGTCGTTTTCTAAACTTTTGAGAGTCGGCTGTTTGGCCTCGCGATTTCAAATGAGTTTTTACGACGGTTTTTTATAAATGGATTTTATAAGTCTTTGTGAATTTTTAAAGATAGTACCATCGTTGGCCTCTTGGGCATTTGTAAATGTTTGCGAAAATTTCTTTTAGCCTTGTGGGTTCCATCTCGGGGCCCACGGCGCTGTAATATTTCCGGTTAAATCTGGGGGTGTTACAATTTCACCATTCAATGATGAATGATCCTCTCCATGAAAAATCCACACGTCATAATTTTCGACAAAACCCCCACTCAACACATGATTATACACCTCGTCCCTATGATACCAATACCGATTTTTACAATGTTTGCAAGGACATTTGATCTGTCCTCCCCGAGATGCTTTAGCAAATGACATGTTAAGAAAGTAGGTCAACCCATTTTCAAATTCAGGCAACCATCTAGACATATACATCCACCTTCTATCTGCTCCCATGAGTTTAAATTTCTGAAACTAACAACAAAGAGCCAATGAATCGTCAAACATCGTAATTAATAAAATACCAAAACAAAACAAAATTAATAAAATACCACCAAGTTAAATTTTACAAAGTAACTACAAAATTTAGAATAACAGAACGACTTATGCATTGACCTGGCTTGAATTCCAAATTCATCTCTTTTTGTTAACTTAACATTCATTTAAAATTTCGGATATGCTAGTTCAGTTTTTTTTAACTTAACATTTATTATACAAAATTCTAAAAGTTTAGGATGAATTGTAGCATAGGGAAATGTGAACAGTGATCGACCGTTATAATACAGTATGAAGTCTTTTTTCATTTATCGTAGTTCTTTTTTGTTAGTTAAAAGATGTGTCTATTTTTCTTTCCCTTTTTAGAGTCCTATTCAATGCGGAACCAAATTTTGATAATCAAACTAGTGCCACTTCTGCATCAATAAATAATCATCAGAAAGCAGAGGTATTTGCAGAAATATAATACATAAAAGAAAATAAAGTTTATCAGAGCCAAATTATGATTATCAAACTGTGCGGAACCAAGTTATTTTGTCATATAGTATTGGATATACAACGCTGAGTGAGCAATGTTAGTTTCGAACTATCAAGAAAGGCACAAAAATTTACCCCAGTTCTTAAAGAAGGTCATTTTAGCAAGTGATCAATGTGATTGACAGTGGGTTATTTTGTTTAACGGTCTAAATGACAGGTCTATAGTGGCGAAGAATATTTCACATGCGGCCTTAATACAATAATAGAGAAGTATTTTCACAACAGTCATAAATATGTTAGGAGTTTCAAGTGGAAAATATGGAATTTCAGAAGTTGAGATGCTTAAGTGCGGAAAATATGGAATACTTCATCTCTTTTTGTTCGAAAAGTGTTCATTTTTTATCTAAATCGTGTGCTTTCTTAAAGAAGCTTCTCTAAATGCTTTTTAGGCCAAGGCGTATAAGTTTTGTGATTACCTATAAACCCCCGTATACGTGTTTTAGGTCAAGGCGTACGAGTTTTGTGATTCTTTTAAACACCGTATCAAAATGCTGTCGTTATTAGACATAACATAAAAAGAAAAAAAAAACATGGCATAAGTCGATTGAGAAGAGCATATATCAGTAAGAATGTTTCTCTCACCAAAGCTATAAGTTATCTAGTTCGGAAATATAAAGAAGAGTGGAAAATCTACAGGAAAAAAGAAGGAAAATTCGATAACAAGACAAACAATGAAAGCAAGAGCAGTTGTATCAATCCAAATTATATCATTGTTGAGCCTAATGATGATAGTTA
Organism: Orobanche coerulescens; assembly: GCA_033398695.1. Lineage (NCBI taxonomy): Eukaryota > Viridiplantae > Streptophyta > Magnoliopsida > Lamiales > Orobanchaceae > Orobanche > Orobanche coerulescens. The sequence goes on along the minus strand of CM065809.1, from coordinate 57,948,428 downwards.
GATTACTCTTTTCCCTTATAAAATAAAATTAATTCATCAAAGAGTGCACAAATAAAAAGCTGTGTCATTCATGTGGTGAATCACTGAAATAAATAACCAAGGCACTCGAAATGGTCTCCGTGTAGTTCAAATGACAAAGTGCAAGGAGAGTGAAATGTTCAGCTCCCGAATGAGCATTGCAATTATTCGGAGGACAAAGTGCTTTTACATGTGTTATATTTTGCTTATTATTATCCGATAAGAAGAATATCCATATTCAAAGATGTAATCCACATAAAAATATAGCATTCATTTCAAAGAACTAAAATCTTCATCATTACGAAATAAATCCAAAGGAGGTGCATATAACCTTGAACAAACTAATCATAACCTAAAGTTTATATATTTCCCTTTGCCAACTAGAATTCTCCTAAATCGACATTCAGAACAAGAATGTACTTCAATCAAATTGTCATTACAATGATACTTAAAGTAAGCTCATGATGGTATTTAAACATTCAACCAATGCTTTTGGAGGCACATAAACATGTAACAAAGTACTACATCATGATGAAAGACACAAAGCTACGAAATGCAATAAACATCCAGGATCAAAGTGGGTTAGTTCTCGATGCTATAAAACTACATAAGGATGAGGTGAATCATCTTAAAAGATGGGAAAAAAGAAATCCTTCTGTTCATATCCAAGGAGCAACAAAGGGAAGTTCCTTTCAAGATGTTATTTCAAAATCTACGATAAAATAAACAGCATACATCTTCATCTTCATAATTACTTTTACACATCAGGTTATTAATCATCAATAACAAAAAAAACAAGATTCAATCTCCAGAACATATACATCAAAAATTAACTTTTTTACACATCAGGTTATTAATCATCAATAACAAAAAAAAACAAGATTCAATCTACAGAACAGAAACATCAAAAATTAACTTTAGAAACAAAAATTAAACCTCCAGTTTACTTACTGTTATGAAAACGATTTTTGATTGATTCAAAGCACCGCACCCTTCACCAAAGATGAACCCCTATTGACCCTAGTTTCACGAGCGTTGTTAAAAGGATTGTATGAAAATGGCCGCGTCTGAAGAAGGAGATGAGGCGCTAAAAGGATTGTATGAAGATGCCGCGTCTGAAGAAGGAGATGAGGCGAAATAAAACCCGCCTTTTCTTAATAAATTTTGGCGCAAATATAAATCCCGCGGGATAAAAATAAAATTTATATTTTAAAAAAGTGTTTTATATGTAATAAATAAGTGTTTCTATAGAAATGTAACAAAGACAACACTTTTAAAAAGTGTTAAAATTATTATAAAAAGTGTTATATATTTTTATATATTTTGCAACATTATATAAAATGTTGCTTTATATAAATAAGTGTTACCTTTATAAGCTTAAATTTACACTTATATTAAAGTGTTGCCATAATTTTAAAATTGCAACATTTTTTAAAAGTGTTACCTTCCAAGTGATGCTGTAGCCTTATTTTGTAGTAGTGAAATTCTCTAGGATACTTAATCGAAGGTACAAACACTTCATCATAAACACTGGTATAAATATCTCCCATCACTTGCGACTCTCCCCCTTTCTTGATATCCTTTTCAATCATCTCCTCCTCCTTCTCTTGTTCAACCACAATCTCTACTTTTATTAGTTCACTTAGAGAATTTGAGCCCTTGTACTCGATATCACTTTGTCGGACAATAATTTGGCATTTCTCCCTTGGTTTTACCTCATCTATGTTTGGAGATCGATCTCGATGTTGACTGCCAATAATGGTTTGCAATTGACTGTAATATCCGTACCTTTTCATTTTTAGCAGTTTCCATTTTTGGTGCATGTCTATTTTTTTATCGACTCGCTTGTAACCATTTCGATATTTTGAATCTATGTTGTTCTCGGTGTTTTTCCATTTGGATGAATTTCGGAGATGTGTTTACATAATTTCGTTTTATGTTATGTTTTGTCGCATGTATGTTCGATTCTCGTAAAACTCATTCGATCTTGTTGTTTCTTTGTTTTCATGAGTCCGTATTGTTGAGTTATTCATGTTGTGAGTTTCGGTTTGATAATCCGACATTGTATCGTGATTTTCGGACGTTTGGGCCGTTTTGTAATTTCTTATAAGTTTAGGGAATTTTATCTTTTTTGTCGTATTTCGGATTTCTCGGTAGTCGTAATTGTATTTTCTTTCAGCACTTAGCTTCATCGTCGTAAATATTACGTATTTACGTTTCTGGGTTTTGTCCCTGTGTTGCGTCCCGACTTCGTACCGTCCTATGCAGTAAACTGTATTAAGCAGTGTTGAACTGCTGCATGCATAACGTACGTTATGCATGTTTTCTTGCGTGTGCTACCGCTGCCTTCATAACGTACGTTACACCCTGGTGGTAACGTACGTTATGGTCCTCAGCGTTTTGGACAGTGGCTTCTGCCCAGTTTTTGCCAAGTCCTTACGTACGTTAACTCGCGGGTGTTACGTACGTAAGCTCCTTATAGCGTACGCTAACTGTCTAGTGTAGCATACGCTATCGGCCTCAGCAAATTGGGCAGATTGTTCTGCCGAGACATTACGTAGACTAACACCTAAGTGTTACGTACGTAAGAGGCATAGCGTACATTAACATCAACATGTTAACGTACGTAATGTGTGGTCAGGTTTTTTAAACCTGAGCAGACCCTTCTCCGCGTCATTTCCTCTTTTCTTCCTTCTTCATCCGTGAGTGAGTTCTTGTGAGCGATTCGAGCGATTCTTCAAGATTTGTCCGTGGAGTTCCTTGAGAGATCGATTATTCTGATTCAAGTGAAGTTTATCATCATCGTAATCATCTTCCTCTATTCAAATCCAAGGTATTTGGCTTAGAACCCTACCTGTATCCATTTCGGGGTTTTATTAGGATTTGTCTAGATTAAACTCGAATTGTCGTTTATGTTGTGATGTTTCTTATTGATTATTACTGTTGGGTGATTCCCAATCCATTTACGGCATGTTTAATCCATGGATTGTTGATTTGAGGAGGTTTTGTGAAAACCCTCACCCGTATTCGTCGTCTGTGTGTATTTATGATTGTTAATCGGGGTTGTGGGCGTATTCTGTTTGATTATTATTATCGTTTTGGACTGAGTTGTGTTAATCTCTCGTTTAGGAATGGTCGTGTTCCCTACGGGTAATTCCTAGTCGTTGTCCATTCCCGTTTCGTCGAAGATGTCTCAAAGGCAGGTACTTTACATTTGTATGCAAATTCTAGTATTTGGATTATGGCTTCCCGTGTATGTTGTGGATGTGTATGTGTATGTTCACCCAGGGATGGTCCGACGGAGCCTCTGGGGATACGTAGTGCCGTGTGTATGTGTATCGCGAACTGGTGTTAACCACCCAGGGATGGTCCGATGGGGCCTCTGTGGGGTGCGGTGGCCGTGAGTCTCATACCAACGGTTAACCTTTGAAATATTTTGTTGGAGAAATGTGTTTTGTGCTCGTGCACCGTAATATTCTAGAATATAAATATTTTCTAAAATGATTTTTGGCGCAAATTTCATCTGATTAGAATGGTAGTTCAAATGGATTGTACTTGCACTAGCAGTCGTTGCTAACCCCTTAAATGGGGGAAATAGTTTTGTATTTCAGGTACAGGTCTTGGAGGCAAACGAGCATGTGGGCAGTGTAACACCCCCAGGATATCCGAGGTATATTACAGCGCCGTGAATCCCTATATGGGACCCACCAGGCTGAACAGCATCACACACAACGACTCACAGAAACGATAAAATAACACCACGTCATAAAGACGCAAAACAGAACAATCCACCCGGTTCAACCGGTCAATATAACATCATCATCCAACACAACATAAACACAACAATACAATCTGGACGAACAAGAACTCTTAAGTACTCGAGTACAGCTATTAGTTCAAAAGCCATAAAAGATGAAAAGACAAGAGACATTAAGAAATCTCTAATACACAATCATCACGCATGGCCATCATCCGTGTACTGGTCCAGCGCCCGCTCGTCCCGATGAACCTGACCTGAAATTCATAAAACGAATTTCCCCAAAACGGGTCCCCAGAGGGGTTAGCAATTACGCTAGTACAAGTAGCCAAATGAACATTTTACATCTTACACATATAGTAATGCATGCCATCAAGAAATCATAGTTTCCAAAACGCTCATTTCCGGAAATGCCAATATCAAATCACATTTGTAAAAATGCACCACAATTAACCGCGGACCCACAGCTTCGTGGATCCCTGCCGAGACCGCGTCGGATCTAACCCACAGTGGTTAAAAGCAAGCTCGTGGTCCACAGCTTCGTGGAACCCTACCGAGACCCCGTCGAGTCTAACCCGTAGTGAGCATACACACACACAATCTCTCATACAAAACTACTATGTCAAGATTATAAGTTCATAAGGATACTTGCCTCGATTAATTAGACGATGACACGAACGGAACGGAAGAGTTGAACACGACCGCAAGGAACCGGCGGAAATGAACCTAACGATTCGAACAACACAATCACAACCAACTCTAGACGATTACGGAAATGGAATACACCCGGAAACCCGCCTACGATTCATGTATATTCATACCAAAAATAACAACGAGGGCGGACCACAACCAAACCCTCTCGATTCCGTAAAAATCCACAAAATATCCATGAATCCGTAGGAAACTAAAGATACTAACAAGAATAATCATATTCATCATGAATCCATCAACGAAACGGAAAGAATCGGACAAAACCCCAAAATCCCCAATTATCCAAAAAGGTAGGGTTTCAAGAGATATTACCTTGAGTGATTCAAGTGTTAAGATCCGTAGAACACGTTAGATTGATTATCCGAGCCTCACAACCGAAAAGAAATGATGAAAATCGACCGGATGAAGAACTCTCCCCTCTATATCCTCTCTCTCGCGGTGCTTAGAAAATCGCGAATGAAATGAGATGTTCGCTCGTAACAACACATTTATAGTGTAACACAGAACCTATCGGCCGCCTATCGGCCGATAGCCCAACCGATACCCATACTAATGCCGGCAGAGAGAGTCTATCGACCCCCTTATCGGCCGAAAGGCTCCTGGAAGTTCAAGGTGAAGAAATTTACCTATCGGCCAGCCTATCGGCCGATAGGCCCAACCGATATCCATACGCACGCCGGTGAGAGTCTATCGACCCCCTATCGGCCGAAAGGCTCCCGGAAGTGCTCGGCCAAACTGAAACGACCATAACTTTCTCGTCCGGACTCCGATTGACTCACCGTTTGAACCATTGGAAAGCTAACGCGATGTTCTATGATATTGCAAAGATTCATAATTTTTGGAGTCACCAAAAATTAATGGTGATCTAACAAAGTCGAACTCATATGAAGAAAGTTGAAACAACGAACAATAACGAGAAAACAAGACAACAGTCGACAGGAAGGACATACTGAAAGATACATGAGGGTCACTATGACCGAGATATATACCAAAAATGAAAATACAAGGGAAAGAAAAAATACCGGATATTACATTCTACCCCTCTAAAAATAAGTTTCGTCCCGAAACTTAAGAAACAAACAACTCGGGGTACCTAGCACGCATGCTATCCTCGGTTTCCCAAGTTGCCTCCTCGACACCGTGTCTCGACCATTGCACCTTGACCAAAGGTATGGTCTTATGCCTCAATTGTTTCTCACGATGTTCCAAAATCTTCAAAGGGCGCTCTTCGAAAGTAACATCTTTGGCGACATCAATCTCACCATAATCGATGATGTGGCTAGGATCCGGGACATATCTCCTCAACTGGGAAACATGGAAAACACTATGAACATGACTCAAGGCCGAGGTAACGCCAAACGGTATGCCAACCCACCTACTCGCTCGAGGATCTCGAAGGGGCCGATAAATCTCGGACTCAACTTTCCTTTCTTCCCGAAACGAAAAACTCCTTTCGTCGGCGACACCTTTAGCAAAACGTGGTCTCCCACCTCAAATTCCAAAGGTCGACGACGGACGTCGGCATACGACTGCCGACTCGGGCATCAACATCCGCTCGAATTAACTCTATCTTCCGCCTCGTCTCTAAAACGACATCCGGCTCGGTCCCGACCAAATCGGACGCCTCATTCCAACAAATCGGCGATCGACATCGTCGCCCATAAAGTGCCTCATACGGTGCCATCCGAATCGACGCGTGCCAACTATTGTTGTACGTGAATTCGATCAATGGCAAATGCTCCTCCCAAATACTACTCCAATCGAGGGCACAAGCACGCAACATGTCCTCGAATGTCCGGATAGTGCGTTCCGACCGCCCATCCGATCGGGATGAAAAGAGGTACTCAAACGCAACCGGTACCTAACGCCTTATGCACCGCTTGCGAAGTGCGATACAAATCGGCCGTCACGATCCGAAACAATAGACTTGAGTACCGTGAAGTTTCACGATCTGCGCAATAAACACACGAGCTAACTTCTCCGGCCCCACGTGTCCTTGATGCCCGTAAAATGTGCCGACTTGGTCAGCGATCAACAATCACCCATACCATATTCATGCCCGACCTCGATCTCGGCAAACTCGTAACGAAATCCATCGATATATCTTCCCATTTCTATTCCGAACGGAAGTGATCGCAATAACCCAGCCGGTCGCCGATGCTCGATTTTGACCTGCTGGCAAGTCAAACATCTCGCCACAAACCGTGCGACTCCCTCCTTCATATCATTCCACCGAAGTTCCTCCTCGTGTCCTTGTACATCTTACTCGTACCAGGATGAACGGAATAAGGTGTAGCATGGGCCTCCCGTAAAATACTCTGCCTCAACTCGAGTCGCTCGGCACACAAAGCCGACTGAATCTCAAAACGCCATCCTCGTGAATCACAAACCAGAGACTTTCCTTTAAGAACGTTCTCTCGGATTTGAGTAATCATCGGGTCCTCTAATTGCTTCACTTAATTTCGTCGATCAAGGATGACGAAATCTCTAAAGCACGGTTGCCCGACACCTCCCGCAACGAGACTTCAACATCTAACTCGATCAAGGCCCTCCGAAGCTCGGGGACCGAGATGTAAGGATCTCAAGCGTTCGCAACGCAACTGGTTTCCGACTCAAGGCGTCGGCCACGACGTTCGCCTTGCCCGGATGATAAAGGATTTCGAGGTCATAATCCTTAATCAACTCTAACCACCTCCTCTGCCTCATATTCAACTCCCGCTGAGTAAATATGTATTTCAGACTTTTATGGTCGGTAAAAATCTGACATGTGGAGCCGAAAAGATAGTGACGCCAAATCTTGAGCGCAAAAACGACTGCCGCTAACTCCAAATCATGAGTAGGGTAGTTCATCTCATACGGCCTCAACTGTCTCGACGCATAGGCAATGGTCTTGCCGTGCTGCATTAATACACACCCAAGACCCTGACCCGAAGCATCGCTATAAACGGCAAAACCCTCGTTGCCACATGGCAATGCCAAAACCGGGGCTGAAGTCAAACGCTTCTTCAGCTCCTCAAAACTCGACTGTCTCTCATCGGTCCGCATTTAACTTCTGATTTCTGGAGCAATCAGTGTAAGTGGTCGAGCTAGTTTTGAGAAACCTCACGAACCTACGGTAGTAGCCACCAAACCCAAGAAACTACGGACCTCCTTCACATTTGTGGGCGATGCCCAATCCAACACCGCCTCAATTTTCTGGATCTACTCGAACTCCCTACCGAAATCACGTGGCCCAAAAACATCACTTCTTTCAGCCAGAACTCACATTTCGAGAACTTCGCATAGAGTTGCTCGGTCCTCAAAATGTCTAACACTACCCGCAAATGATGGGCATGCTCTTCCTCGTTCCTTGAATAAATAAGAATATCGTCAATGAAGACGACGACACACCTATCCAAATACTCGATAAAGACTTTGTTCATCAACTGCATGAACACCGCCGGCGCGTTAGTTAACCCGAAAGGCATAACTACAAACTCATAATGTCCGTATCTCGTCCGAAAAGCCGCTGCACGTCGGACTCCTCACCCGAGCCGATAGTACCCCGATCTCAAATCAATCTTCGAGAATACCGCAGCTCCTCGCAATCGGGTCGAACAAGTCGTCAATCCTCGGCAAAGGATACTTGTTCTTGATGGTCACCTTGTTTAGTTCGCGATAGTCGATACACAAACGTAGCGAACCATCCTTCTTCCGCACAAACAGGACCGGTGCGCCCCAAGGCGAGGCGCTCGGTCGAACATACCCCGACTCAAGAAGCTCACTCAACTGCTTCTTCAACTCGGACATCTCCGAAGGTGCCATGCGATAGGGCGCCTTCGAAATAGGAGCCGCACCCGGCTCTAACTCTATAGTGAACTCGACCTCACGATCTGGTGGCGATCCCGGTAACTCGTTAGGAAAGACATCAGGAAACTCATTAACGATTGGAATCGATGAAAGCTCGACTCCACCACTCTCCGCCTTCAAGGCGTAGCACCAATAGCCGGTACACCCCTTTCGCAGGAGTCTCACGGCCTTCAAGGCGTTAATAACAAATTTCTGGTTTCCCCTCTTTCGCCCCGCGAAAGAGTGCTCGGTGCCGTCCTCGGCTAACATAGTGATGATTCTCGTGCGGTAGTTCATGATCGCACCATGCCGCTCGAGCCAATCATCACCAAGAATCAAATCCTCACCCTCGATATTCACAACAATAAGATTAGAGGGCCAAGTCCTCTCACAAATAACTACAGAACAATCTCGAACCTCCTGATTGCCAACGATCCTATCACCGCTAGGAAGCTTAACGATGAAGGGTTCACAAGGCATCAAACAGTCGAGACTCAAACGGCGTACACAATCCAAGGATATGAATGAATGCGTAGCTCCGGAATCGAAAAGCACACTGACAGGATGAGAAAGAATATAAACGGTACCTGTCGCCACGGTAGCCGCTGGATCATCGGCTCTCCGCATCTCATAGACACGCGGGTGGGCGGAGCCAACACTGGAAGCTCCCCCTTTAGAGGGCTGACCCCGACCTCTCCCCCGACTAGCACTCGGCGGAGACCGAGGAACAAACGATCCCCGATTCACACTTGGTTCCCTAGGCGCTGGAATGGAATCCTGCACCAAGAATTTTCTCTCTCTCACAGAAAGCACCTTGTGACCCGACCGCCACACCGATTACACGTCGCCAAAGGGTTCGGACAAACACGACCGATGTGGCCCGCATTTACCACAATTGAAACACTTCACATCACGAAAAGGAGCACCGGTAGTTCCACGAGGACCCCAAATGAACGAGCTGGACCACCGCCGGCGGGAAGTTAGCAGATTGGGATCTCTGCACCCCCACTCTTGTGGCCCGAAAAGTTCCTGCGGACTTCGCTTACTCTCGCGGCCGCCTCACTCGCCGTCACCGACATATCATAAGCAAGGGCCCTACTCGTTAATCCTTCAATGTAGTGCATACGAGCCCCGACATATAGTCCCGGATCGGCAACTTCATCCGATCTGAGAAATGGAAAATCTTGTCACTCTCCTCGACAACTTGGGTCTTCACATAACCCAACTCTTTGTTAAAATCAGCAATGGCTTGAGCTACGGGGATATCCCGTGGTTGAGCATCATAAAAAGCATGTACCCGAGCCTGTCTGACTGGCCACGGGCAATATTCAGTCTCCATCGACTCTTGAAACTCAGCCCACGTAGCAGCATGGTCTTTGGGCCCAACGGCCTCCCACCAGTCCGTAGCGTCCCCAGTGAGGAAATATTGAGCAATAGGGACTTTACGGTCCTCGGGACAGTTAGTGGCAACGAAGACCTTAGACATCTCCTTGATCCACCCTTCCCAGCCAATCGGGTCTGAAGCTCCCGAAAATTGAGGAGGATGCATCTTGATGACATCTTGGAGCCAACGGTCCGCTCCGCCCTGATTAGCATGGGCTTGATCCGGGTTCTGAACCGCCTGAGCTATCGCCGCCATTTGGTTCACCATCTGTTGCATAACGGCCGCAATACCAAGATCGGCACGCTCCTGAGAAGAAGCATGGCTATGACGGCCGCACGCGGCCTCGAAGATCGTGGACGTGGCCGCCCCACCGGCCGCCCCACGTCCCGGCCGCGTCCACGACCACGACCGCGACCACGACCTCTTCCGGATCCATGCTGGAGTTAAACAAGTAGCAAAAGCCATACGAGGGGTAAGTACGAGAGAAGAACAATTACAAGTCGAGAATCAAAGGTACGATACAAGGAAATAATGAACAGAGGAAGGAAAACTTACGGACACTGGTAGTACCGGAATCATGGCAGCGTGACGATGATGTGCAAAACAAAACACCACAAGACCCAATAAACCAACAAGCCTAGGTATCCATAAACCTAGTGCTCCGATACCATTTTCTGTAACACCCCCAGGATATCCGAGGTATATTACAGCGCCGTGAATCCCTATATGGGACCCACCAGCCGAACAAAGATCACACACAACGACTCACAGAAACGATAAAATAACACCACGTCATAAAGACGCAAAACAGAACAATCCACCCGGTTCAACCGGTCAATATAACATCATCATCCAACACAACATAAACACAACAATACAATCTGGACGAACAAGAACTCTTAAGTACTCGAGTACAGCTATTAGTTCAAAAGCCATAAAAGATGAAAAGACAAGAGACATTAAGAAATCTCTAATACACAATCATCACGCATGGCCATCATCCGTGTATCGTCCAGCGCCCGCTCGTCCCGATGAACCTGACCTGAAATTCATAAAACGAATTTCCCCAAAACGGGTCCCCAGAGGGGTTAGCAATTACGCTAGTACAAGTAGCCAAATGAACATTTTACATCTTACACATATAGTAATGCATGCCATCAAGAAATCATAGTTTCCAAAACGCTAATTTCCTGAAATCACAATAACAAATCAAATTTGTAAAAATGCACAACAATTAACCGCGGACCCACGGCTTCGTGGATCCTCGCGAGACCCCGTCGGATCTAACCCACAAAGGGTTAAAAGCAAGCTCGTGGTCCACAGCTTCGTGGAACCCTACCGAGACCCCGTCGAGTCTAACCCGTAGTGAGCATACACACACACAATCTCTCATACAAAACTACTATGTCAAGATTATAAGTTCATAAGGATACTTGCCTCGATTAATTAGACGATGACACGAACGGAACGGAAGAGTTGAACACGACCGCAAGGAACCGGCGGAAATGAACCTAACGATTCGAACAACACAATCACAACCAACTCTAGACGATTACGGAAATGGAATACACCCGGAAACCCGCCTACGATTCATGTATATTCATACCAAAAATAACAACGAGGGCGGACCACAACCAAACCCTCTCGATTCCGTAAAAATCCACAAAATATCCATGAATCCGTAGGAAACTAAAGATACTAACAAGAATAATCATATTCATCATGAATCCATCAACGAAACGGAAAGAATCGGACAAAACCCCAAAATCCCCAATTATCCAAAAAGGTAGGGTTTCAAGAGATATTACCTTGAGTGATTCAAGTGTTAAGATCCGTAGAACACGCGTTAGATTGATTATCCGAGCCTCACAACCGAAAAGAAATGATGAAAATCGACCCCCGGATGAAGAACTCTCCCCCTCTATATCCTCTCTCTCGCGGCGCTTAGGAAAACTGGCGAATGAAATGAGTCGTTTCGCCGTAACAACACATTTATAGTGTAACACCGCAGAACCTATCGGCCGGCCTATCGGCCGATAGGCCCAACCGATACCCATACGGAATGCCGGCAGTAGAGTCTATCGACCCCCCTTATCGGCCGAAAGGCTCCTGGAAGTTCGAAGGTGAAGAAATTTACCTATCGGCCGATAGGCCCAACCGATATCCATACAGAATGCCGACAGTAGAGTCTATCGACCCCCCCTATCGGCCGAAAGGCTCCTGGAAGTGCTCGGCCAAAAACTGAAACGACCATAACTTTCTCGTCCGACCATTGACTCACCGTTTGAACCATTGGAAAGCTAACGCGATGTTCTATGATATTGCAAAGATTCATAATTTTTGGAGTCACCAAAAATTAATGGTGATCTAACAAAGTCGAACTCATATGAAGAAAGTTGAAACAACGAACAATAACGAGAATACAATTCAACAGTCGACAGGAAGGACATACTGAAAGATACATGAGGGTCACTATGACCGAGATATATACCAAAAATGAAAATACAAGGGAAAGAAAAAAATACCGGATATTACAGGCAGTACGAGGATGACAGGAAAGAGTGATTCTGTTCAATGATCGTTCGTGATGTCATGTCTTTTATATTTTATTATTCATGTTGTTGCTTCAGTACTCGAGTACTTCTTTCCTGTGAACATTGTAATTGTTGAGTACCCGATTTGGGGTTGGTTTAACGTTGCATTGTACTATCAAGTACGGTTTACTTATTTTGTATGTCTTGGATTGAGAAGTCGTTCGTATGTTGAGGATGTCTATCACTATTGTCATGTCGAGTTTGTGTGTTAGCCTGGTGGATTCCAAGGGATGGGGTCCACGGAGCTGTAATATGCCCTGAACGTGGTATCAGAGCTTACCCTTCCATTTTTAGCAGTTTCCATTTTTGGTGCATATCTATTTTTTTATCGACTCGCTTGTAACCCTTTCGACATTTTGAATCTATGTTGTTCTCGGTGTTTTTCCATTTGGATGAGTTTCGGAGATGTTTTTACATAATTTCAATTTATATTATGTTTTGTCGCATGTATGTTCGATTCTCATAAAACTCGTTCGATCTCGTTGTTTCTTTGTTTCCATGAGTCCGTATGGTTGAGTTATTCATGTTGTGATTTTTGGTTTGATAATCCGACGTTGTATCGTGATTTTCGGACGTTTGGGCGTTTTGTAATTTCCTATAAGTTTAGGGAAATTATCTTCTTTGTCGTATTTCGGATTCTCCGGTAGTCGGAATTATATTTTCTTTCAGCACTTAGTTTCGTCGTCATGAATATTGCATGTTTACGCTTCTGGGTTCTGTCCTTGTGTTGCGTCCCGACTTCGTACCGTCCTGTGCAGTAAACTGTATTCAACAGTGTGGAACGACTACATGCATAACGTACGTTATGCATGTTTTCTCGCGTGCGGTACCGATGCCTTCATAACGTACGTTACACCCTGGTGATAACGTACGTTATGCTCCTTAGCGTTTTAGAAAGTGGCTTCTGCCCAGTTTTTGCCAAGTCCTTACGTACGTTAACTCGCGGGTGTTACGTACGTAAGCTCCTTATAGCATACGTTAACTGTCTAATATAGCATACGCTATCGGCCTTAGAAAATTGGGTAGATTGTTTTGCCGAGCCATTACGTAGATTAACACCTGAGTGTTACGTAGGTAAGAGGCATAGCGTACGTTAACATCATAATGTTAACGTACGTAATGAGTGGTCACGTTTTATAAACCTGAGCAGACCCTTCTCCGCATCATTTCCTCTTTTCTTCCTTCTTCGTCCGTGAGTGAGTTCTTGTGAGCGATTCGAGCGATTCTTCAAGATTTGTCCGTGGAGTTCCTTGAGAGATCAATTATTCTGATTCAAGTGAAGTTTATCATCATCGTAATCATCTTCCTCTGTTCAAATCCAAGGTATTTGGCTTAGAACCCTACCTTTATCCATTTCGGGGTTTTATTAGGATTTGTCTAGATTAAACTCGAATTGTCGTTTATGTTGTGATGTTTCTTATTGATTATTACTGTTGGGTGATTCCCAATCCATTTACGGCATGCTTAATCCATGGATTGTTGATTTGAAGAGGTTTTGTGAAAACCCTCGCCCGTATTCGTCGTCTGTGTGTATTTATGATTGTTAATCGGGGTTGTGGGCGTATTCCGTTTGATTATTATTATCGTTTTGGACTGAGTTGTGTTAATCTCTCGTTTAGGAATGGTCGTGTTCCCTACGGGTAATTCCTAGTCGTTGTCCGTTCCCGTTTCGTCGAAGATGTCTCAAAGGCAGGTACTTTACATTTGTATGCAAATTCTAGTATTTGGATTATGGCTTCCCGTGTATGTTGTGGATGTGTATGTGTATGTTCACCCAGGGATGGTCCGACGGAGCCTCTGGGGATACGTAGTGCCGTGTGTATGTGTATCGCGAACTGGTGTTAACCACCCAGGGATGGTCCGATGGGGCCTCTGTGGGGTGCGGTGGCTGTGAGTCTCATACCAATGGTTAACCTTTGAAATATTTTGTTGGAGAAATGTGTTTTGTACTCGTACACCGTAATATTCTAGAATATAAATATTTTCTAAAATGATTTTTGGCGCATATTTCATCTGATTAGAATGGTAGTTCAAATGGATTATACTTGCACTAGCAGTCGTTGCTAACCCCTTAAATGGGGGAAATAGTTTTGTATTTCATGTACAGGTCTTGGAGGCGAACGAGCATGTGGGCAGTACGAGGATGACAGGAAAGAGTGATTCTGTTCAATGATCGTTCGTGATGTCATGTCTTTTATATTTTATTATTCATGTTGTTGCTTCAGTACTCGAGTACTTCTTTCCTGTGAACATTGTAATTGTTGAGTACCCGATTTGGGGTTGGTTTAACGTTGCATTGTACTATCAAGTACGGTTTACTTATTTTGTATCTTGGATTGAGAAGTCGTTCGTATGTTGAGGATGTCTATCACTATTGTCATGTCGAGTTTGTGTGTTAGCCTGGTGGATTCCAAGGGATGGGGTCCACGGAGCTGTAATATGCCCTGAACGTGGTATCAGAGCTTACCCTTCCATTTTTAGCAGTTTCCATTTTTGGTGCATATCTATTTTTTTATCGACTCGCTTGTAACCCTTTCGACATTTTGAATCTATGTTGTTCTCGGTGTTTTTCCATTTGGATGAGTTTCGGAGATGTTTTTACATAATTTCATTTTATATTATGTTTTGTCGCATGTATGTTCGATTCTCGTAAAACTCGTTCGATCTCGTTGTTTCTTTGTTTCCATGAGTCCGTATGGTTGAGTTATTCATGTTGTGATTTTTGGTTTGATAATCCGACGTTGTATCGTGATTTTCGGACGTTTGGGCGTTTTGTAATTTCCTATAAGTTTAGGGAAATTATCTTCTTTGTCGTATTTCGGATTCTCCGGTAGTCGGAATTATATTTTCTTTCAGCACTTAGTTTCGTTATCATGAATATTGCATGTTTACGCTTCTGGGTTCTGTCCTTGTGTTGCGTCCCGACTTCGAACCGTCCTGTGCAGTAAACTGTATTCAACAGTGTGGAACGACTACATGCATAACATACGTTATGCATGTTTTCTCGCGTGCGGTACCGATGCCTTCATAACGTACATTACACCCTGGTGATAATGTACGTTATGCTCCTTAGCGTTTTGGAAAGTGGCTTCTGCCCAGTTTTTGCCAAGTCCTTACGTACGTTAACTCGCGGGTGTTACGTACGTAAGCTCCTTATAGCATACGTTAACTGTCTAATGTAGCATACGCTATCGGCCTTAGAAAATTGGGCAGATTGTTCTGCCGAGCCATTACGTAGATTAACACCTGAGTGTTACGTACGTAAGAGGCGTAGCGTATGTTTACATCATCATGTTAACGTACGTAATGAGTTGTCAGGTTTTATCAACCTGAGCAGACCCTTCTCCGCATCATTTCCTCTTTTCTTCCTTCTTCGTCCGTGAGTGAGTTCCTGTGAGCGATTCGAGCGATTCTTCAAGATCTATCCGTGGAGTTCATTGAGAGATCAATTATTGTGCTTCAAGTGAAGTTTATCATCATCGTAATCATCTTCCTCTGTCTGAATCCAAGGTATATGGCTTAGAACCCTACCTTTATCCATTTTGGGGGTTTTTTGGGAGTTGTCTAGATTAAACTCGAATTGTTCGTTTATGTTGTGATGTTTCTTATCTATTATTATTTTTGGGTGATTCCCAATCCATTTCCGTCGTGTTTAATCCGTGGATTGTTGATTTGGGGAGGTTTTGTGAAAACCCTTGCCCGTATTCGTCGTCCGTGTGTGTTTATGATTGTTAATCGTGGTTGTGGGCGTATTTCGTTCGATTATTGTTATCATTTAGAACTGAGTTGTGTTAATCTCTCATTTAGGAATGGTCGTGTTCCCTCCGGGTCATTCCTAGTCGTTGTTCGTTCCTGTTTCGTCGAAGATGTCTCAAAGCCAAGTACTTAACATTTGTTTGCAAATTCTAGTATTTGGATTATGGCTTCCCGTGTATGTTGTGGATGGGTATGTGTATGTTCACCCAGGGACGGTCCGACGGGGCCTCTGGAGATACGTAGTGCCATGTGTATGCGTATCACGAACTGGGGTTAACCACCCAGGGATGGTCCGACGGGGCCTCTGCGGGGTGCGGTGGCCGTGAGTCTTCGTAGCAACGGTTAACCTTTGAAGTGTTTTGTTGGAGAAATATGTTTTGTGCTCGTGCACCGTAATATTCTGGAATATAAATTTTTTCTAAAATGATTTTTGGCGCATATTTCATCTGATTAGAATGGTAATTCAAATGGATTGTACTTGCACTAGCAGTCGTTGCTAACCCCTTAAATGGGGGAAATACTTTTGTATTTTAGGTACAGGTCTTGGAGGCGAACGACCATGCGGGCAGTACGAGGATGACGGCCAAGAGTGATTCTGTTCATTGATCGTTCGTGATGTCATGTCTTTTATATTTTATTAATCATGTTGTTGCTTCAGTACTCGAGTACTTCTTTCCTGTGAGCATTGTAATTGTTGCGTACCCGATTTGGGGTTAGTTTAACGTTGCATTGTACTGTATAGTTCGCTTTACTTATTTTGTATGTCTTAGATTGGGAAGTCGTTCGTATGTTGAGGATGTCTATCACTGTTGTCATGTCGAGTTTATGTATTAGCCTGGTGGATTCCAAGGGGTGGGGTCCATAGCGTTGTAATATGCACTGAACGTCTTGGGGGTATTACAAAATATGGTATCGGAGCTTAGGTTTATGGATACCTAGGATGTCGATTATTTGGGTCTAGTTGAATGTCGTTTTTGAACAGTATCACTACTGCACCGTCATCTCAGTACGCCGGTGCTCGTAAGTTTTTCCTAACTTGACTCGTTACGTTATCCTGTGTTGTTCCTTTCTTAATGTCGTGATGTGTTTTGCGTTTGAATTGTACTCACCCGTTACTTCTTCAGAATGCCTGCTGGTAGAGGACGCGGACGCAATCGCGGACGCGGTAGGGAACGTGGCGCAGCCGGTGAGGCGGCCATGTGTGATAGATCAGGGGCTGGTTCGGCAACACCTTTCTTGTCGAACAGTGTTCAGCCTAGTGCCGAGGGCCAGCAGGATTAGTCTGCTAGCTTCGGCAATGCTCATGATAAGTTGGAGTAGCGAATATTTAGAAGCAGTAGCGAATCAGATGACACTATTGACTCAGGCCGTTCTGGTCAACCAAGCTAATGCTAACCCGGTTCTGCCTACTGGCTCCAGCACCGAGAAGCTACTTCAGGACGTGATTCGTATGCGTCCTCCGCAGTTCGATGGTACTTCCGACCCTTCTGGTTGGGAGAGTTGGTTATTCGAGATGGAGAAGGTGTTTGAGGTGGCTAACTGCTCCGAGGAGAGAAAAGTACCAATCGCTCATTATTTCCTCACCAAGGAGGCGGCAACGTGGTGACAAGCAGTGAAATCGCGTGACCGGGCAGCTACGTGGGATGAGTTCTGAGAATTGTTGTAGGACGAATATTGTCCGTGGCTGGTGAAAGAGGGAAGGATTCGAGCCTTATTTGAAGCAAAACCCCAGGATGTTCCCATTTCGCAGGCGATCAAGGACTACAATCAGCAGCTACATTATGTAAGGAATCAGGTCCGAGATGAGCTAGAAAAGATCCGCCACTTCGACATGCAGATGAAGCCGAGGGTTGGCCACTACATGTCTGGCCTTGGGTGTACAACTTTGAAAGACTATCAGACAAGGCGATGGCTTACGAGATGTCTTTCTCTGCGATATAGGCGCCAACAGAGGGTAACAAGCAGAAGAATTCTGGTCAGTTTTCGAGAGGTAAGTTTGGTGGGCATCAGAAGGCTCAGTCTGGTTTGCGAGCCTTCGGGAATCAGTCCCCGTCATTTGGGTGAGGAAATGGTTCCAAGTCTGCTCCGACTGTTCCTGTTCGTGATCTTACCTGTTTTAACTGTGGTCGTCCCGGACACATAATGTGACAGGCCGCCGCTACAGTGTCTTACTTATGGTCGGATAGGGCATCGTGCTAAGTATTGTAGAGATACGAGTCGGGGACCAGTTACTCATGTGTCAGCCCCGGCTGTGGGAGAGCTGAGTGTGAATCAGGCACCGATAACTAATCAGCCTCAGCAGAGTTTCGGTAGAGGTCAAGGACGTGTGTGCATTGTCTGCATGTTGATGTCTAGTTGCATGTGAACCATTTGTTGTTAAATTTCCTAGTGGAGATAGTATTGTGTGGGATCGTGAGATTAGAGATTTTCCGGTGAGTATCACGGGGACGAATTGGTTTTCTAATCTGATTCTGGTAGACATTAAGGATGAGGATTTGATTCTTGGTGATTATTGGCTAGATCGACAAGGGGCGATCATGAATTATAGAGCGAGAACCATTTCGATGTTAGCCTATGACGGTACTGAACACTCCTTTGTGGGACGCAAATGGAGTAGTCAGAGATTCTTGGTCAGCGCGATGAAAGCGGTGAAACTTCTTTGAGTAGGTTACACTGGTTACTGGTGTTATGCTTTGAGATCGGAAGAAGGGGGAGTCTAGCTCTCGTCTATTCCGTTAGTGAGTGAGTATCCTGACGTCTTTCCAGACGAATTTCCAGGTTTGCCACCAGACCGTGTGGTTGAGTTCACTGTTGATTTAGAGCCCGGTGCAGCTCCGATTTCGAAGACGCCGTACCGCATGGCACCTGCTGAGATGCTTGAGTTGAATAAATAGTTGGGAGAGTTGCTAGACATGGGTTATATTAGACCGAGCTCTTCGCCTTGGGGCGCACCAGTCTTATATGTCAAGAAGAAGGATGGGTCGCTTCGTATATGTATCGACTATTGAGAGTTGAACAAGGTAACCATCAAGAACAAGTATCCGCTTCCGAGGATTGACAATTTGTTTGACCAATTGCAGGGAGCGCCTGTGTTTTCGAAGATTGATTTGAAATCAGGGTATTACCAGCTTCGAGTGAGGGTTACTCGATATCTTCATTCCATTTTCATCGAGTTTTTCTGCGGGTTATCGGATTGGCATTGTCCATGTCTTTGGAATGCTGTGCCACGTTTGTGTGTGTCATGAGTGGACACGTACTTGATTTCCGTTTCAGATCGTTGCATGAGTTTTTGACTCATTGTGGTGTAGCACACGCTATCGCTTGTGGTGTAGCGTGCGCTAATGTGTCCTTGTTAGCACACGCTACCGGGTGTGTAGCGCACGCTAACTGGCAGTCCAGGAGCCACTGGACTAGGACTGGAGTCTCGTGAGCGCATGCTAAGGTTGGTAGATAGTGCAGGCTATCGTCTACTTAGCACACGCTAATTGTCCTTTCTAGCGCACGCTACCTGGTAGGTGCAGATCTGTCCAAGAGCCACTGGACTGGATTCGTGACTCGTAAGCGCATGCTATGCATATTGGCTAGCACACGCTAACAGTGTTGCGGGCGGAATGTTCTGGAACCATTGACCCGTTAGCGTGCGATACTGCGCAGAGTTAGCGCACGCTAATAGCTGCCAGTATAAATACTGGACAGCAGGCCTCCTTTTGCATTTTCTTTCTTTTTCTCTCCTCTTTGTTTCCAGTCGCCGGGGCGAGTCTCTAAGGAAGATCAGATTCATCTTCAATCATCATCGTGGCGAGTTTTCTTTATGTTATTATCATCATATAATTGGTTTTCATTACGGATCGAAGTATTTCCTTCCTAGGAACCCTAGATGAGAAATATTTGGGGTTTTTCCTTTGTCTCGTGATTCTTACCCGATCTCATCCGATCGATTGTGTATACTTGTTGTCTTGGCCGTGACCTTCAGATTGGTAACTCGTTTATTGATTTTATATCACCCGGAACAATGATTCTTGATATCATTGAGAAACTCTTAGATCCTTGTTGATCTTAGTGTCGTTTTGAATTTCGATTAGTGTTGCTAATTCATGATGGTACTATTCTCGTAGTATTCATGGGTTGTCGAGACTCTTTCGGAAGTTCGTGGGCTGCTCAACCTCATCCGTTCGTTGTTTGGTTGCTCGTAGTTTCGAGGCAAGTATCTTGCCCATACACTTCATGTTTCTTAGACATAACGGCTGATAATTAATTGAATGTGTGCGATCCAAATGTTTTAATGAATGTTAAAAAGGATCGGTATATTCTTGATAAAGGATTTTCTCCAAATATAGCGCGTATACTTCGTGAATAAATGTGTTTTTGGAATACGCATGTATGCGTCGTATATTGGAAGATGTTATATTATATTTCGTGAATATAATAGACCGCAATCACTTGCTGAGGATTGTGTATTGATATGTGTACTTGTTCGGTGAATATGTGACGTTGTGTGATATGAGTTATTACTGTTTTATAAGGAGGCTGTGGTGCTTAGTGTTGTTTGGCATCGGTATTGGCTTGTTATTGTATGATTGTTGTAAGTGATGTGCCACCGGGTAAGATTTGTTGAATCTCCGGGATCCGTCCTTGCTAGTACGGGTCGGGCGTCACCGCAGGGTTATCCAATCGGCTATGTCTTGTAGGGACTTCGAGGTTCTTGGCTTGCTAGCCCGATGCCGGGATAACTTGTGGGGTTATCCAATCCGGGTATGTCTTGCAGGGACTTCAAGGTTCGTAGCTTGTTAGTGCGATGTCGGGATAATTTATGGCTGTGGTTTGATTGTGTGATGTACGTGTCATGGGTTGTCCAGTCGGGTATGTCTCATAGAGGCACCGAGGTTCGTAGCTTACTAGTGCAATTCCAGGATAACTATGAACTTATGTATGGTTATGGTCACGTGACTGTCGTCACGGCGACATGTGATTTGGTACGGTTTCCTATTGGGTTATGCACTCGGGTATGTCCTGCGGGAGCATCTGAGGTCCGTGGATTGTTAGCACGGGACATGAGTAATCTTTGGGAATATGTTAATATGTATGATTGGGTCGTAGACCCCGTGCTTTGTAACCGGAACAGTATGATTGGGTTGTGGACTCCATGTGTTGTTATCATAATTGTATTTTGGGAAAATGACTTTTGGGTTGTGTCCCTAAGTGGTTTCAAAAGGCTTGAGAATTCTTAAATCCCAAACGTTTTCAAAACCCCCAAGATCATAAATGTTTTGTAAGATGTATATGGGTTTCATCCCCGCCTTTCATGATTTGAACTGTTTTGATCAAGTGACTTATCTCGGGAAGCATGTTCACGATGATTATGTGCTTGGAGTATGTTGTGTATGGCTTGTATTTGCATTTTATACTTGCACTAGCAAAACAGTGGAGTTTTGCTAACCCCCAAGTATTCGGGGGGTGGATGTATGTATTGCGTCCAGGTACTTGCAGGTTGCTGGGGAGCAAATCACAGGATCGGTACGAAGGATGATGGAAGACGATGATACTAATCACATGAAGACCAGTCGTTTAGTATTTTGGTAGAGTCTCATTGTTTGGATCTCCGTTGTGTAGTTTTCCCGTTTTATGGGTATGTTGATGTATTCCAACCCATGCGTGGGTATGAGTTGTGAGGAAGAGTTATGTATGTTTGATGTGTGTGTTGTGGCCAAAGACCAAATCGGTCTATTGGTTCGTTATTAGCCTTGTTGGCACGTGTTTTGTTATTGTGTTTTCTGTATTTAGCCTGGTAGATCCTCACGGAGAGGGTCTGCGGCGCTGTAATATTCCCAATCGGTTTGGGGGTGTTACAATTCCGATATTCCGAAGACGTCCTTTCGGACGAGATATGGCCACTATGAGTTTGTGGTTATGTTGTTCGGGCTAACCAACTCCCCAACCGTGTTCATACAGGTAATGAACAAGGTCTTTATCGAATATCTCGATAAGTGTGTAGTCGTCTTTATCGGCGATATCCTGATTTACTCGAGAAGCAAGGAGGAGCATGCACGTCATTTGCATATCGTGTTGGGAATCTTGAGAACTCAGCGCCTTTATGTGAGTTCTCAAAGTGTTAGTTTTGGTTGCGGGAGGTTATGTTTCTCGGCCACATGATCTCGGCCGTGGGTGTTCATGTGGACCCACACAAGATAGAGGCAGTGTTGGATTGGGCGCCGCCTAAGAACGTGAAGGAGGTCCGTAGTTTTTTGGGTCTGGCCGGGTATTATCGTAGGTTTGTCGAGGGGTTCTCTAAACTCGCTCGACTGCTTACTCAGTTGTTGCAGAAGTCAGAGAAGTTTGTGTGGACCGACGAGAGGTAGAAGAGCTTCTAGGAGTTGAAGGAGCGGTTGACTACCGCCCCCGTCTTGGCTTTACCGAGCGGTAATGAGGATTTTTCAGTTTATAGTGATGCCTTGGGCCAATGACTTGGATGTGTACTCATGCAGCATGGGAAGACGATTGCCTATGCTTCCCGTCAGTTGAAACCGTACGAGTTGAATTATCCTACCCACGATCTTGAGTTGGCCGCAATTATGTTTGCGTTGAAGATTTGGCGTCATTACTTGAATGGCTCGTCGTGTCAGATTTTCACTGATCACAAGAGCCTAAAGTGTATTTTCACACAGAAAGAACTGAATATGAGATATAGAAGGTGGCTGGAGTTAATTAAGGATTACGATCTCGAGATCTTTTATCATCCGGGTAAGGCAAATGTGGTGGCAGATGCATTGAGTCGGAAATCAGCATCGCTTCGGGCACTTGAGTTACTTACGGCTCATCCAGGGCTCCAATGAGAGTTGATGAGGTTGAGTATTGAGATTGCGCTACTAGGGAATGCCGGGTAGTTGTGTGCTCCTGAGATCTCTTCGACACTGGTCGAAGACATTAAATCGAGACAGTTAGAAGATCCGATGTTTATTCAACTTTGTGAGAATGTGGTGAAGGGGAAAGCACTGGGATTCATGATTCATAAGGATGGTGTGTTGAGATTTCAAGGTCAGCTGTGTGTTCCGAACGACTTGGAATTGAGGCAGGGTATTATGCAAGAGGCTCATGCGTCACCTTACTCAATCCATTCGGGCTTGAGTAAAATTTATAAGGATTTGAGAAAGAATTTCTGGTGGAATGACATGAATAATGAGGTGGTACAGTTTGTGGCTAAGTGTTTGACTTGTTAGCAAGTCAAAATCGAGCATCAGCAGCCAGCCGGGTTGTTGAAACCACTCCCCATCCCGGAATGAAAGTGGCAGGACGTCTCTATGGATTTTGTCACAATTTTGCCGAGGACGAAGACCGGAATGAACATGGTGTGGGTGATCGTAGATCGACTGACTAAGTCGGCACATTTTCTGGGTATCAAGGACACTTGGGGTCTAGAAAAATTGGCTCGTGTTTTTATTGCGCAGATCGTGAGACTTCATGGTGCACCGAAGACTATTATTTCGAACAGACATGGTCGATTTGCATCGCATTTTTGGCAGGCGGTACATAAAGCATTGGGGACACGTTTGCGTTTGAGTACATATTTCCATCCTCAGACCGATGGACAGGCCGAGCATACTATTCAGACATTCGAGGATATGTTGCGCGTGTGTGCGCTAGACTGGAGTAGTGATTGGGGGGAACATCTGGCCCTGAACGAGTTTATTTATAATAATAGCTGGCATGTGTCGATTAAGATGGCTCCGTATGAGGCGCTTTATGGCCGACGGTGTTGATCATCGATATGTTGGGATGAGCCGTCCGATTTAGTTGGCACCGAGCTAGATCTTGTATTGGAGATGAGGAAGAAAGTCGAGTTGATTCGAGAGAGGATGTTGGTGGCTCAGAGTCGATAAAAGTCTTATGCGGATGTTAGGCGTCGACCCTTGGAGTTTGAGGTAGGGGATCATGTTTTGTTGAGAGTGTCTCCGTCGAAAGGAATATTCCATTTTGGGAAAAAGGGGAAGCTTAGTCCAAGTTATACTGGACCTTTCGAGATATTGGAAAGAGTTGGAGAGTTGGCCTACCGTTTGGCATTACCACCGTCGTTGAGCCATGTGTATAGTGTATTTCACGTTTCTCAATTGAGGAAGTATGTTCAGACTCAACTCATGTTATTGACTTCGGGGATGTGGAGATCGAGAAGGATGTTACGTTTGAGGAGAGGCCCGTTATAATTTTGGAACATCGAGACAAACAGTTAAGGCACAAAACCATCCCTTTGGTTAAAGTGCAATGGTCAAGGCATGGAGTGGAAGAAGCGATGTGGGAATTGGAGGAGGATATGCGTGCGAGGCACCCCGAGATTTTTGATTCTTAAGTTTTGGTACGGAACTTCTTTTTAGAGGGCGAGAATGTAATATCCATACCTTTCCATTTTTAGCAGTTTCCATTTTTGGTGCATGTATATTTTTTTATCGACTCGCTTGTAACCATTTCGACGTTTTGAATCTATGTTGTTCTCACTGTTTTTCTATTTGGACGAGATTCAGAGATGTTTTTACGTAATTTCATTTGATGTTATGTTTTGTCACTTGTATGTTCAATTCTCGTAAAACTCGTTCGATCTCGTTGTTTCTTTGTGTCCATGAGTCCGTATGGTTGAGTTATTCATGTTGTGAGTTTCGGTTTGATAATCCGATGTTGTATCATGATTTTCGGGCCATTTTGTAATTTCCTATAAGTTTAGAGAATTTTATCTTCTTTGTCGTATTTCGGATTCCCCGGTAGTCGGAATTATATTTTCTTTTAGCACTTAGCTTCGTCGTCGGGAATATTACGTGTTTATGCTTCTGGGTTCTGTCCTTGTGTTGTGTCCCGACTTCGTACCGTCCTGTGCAGTAAACTGTATTCAGCAGTGTTGAACTGCTGCATGCATAACGTACATTATGCATGTTTTGTTGCGTGCGCTACCCATGCCTTCATAACGTACGTTACACCCTGATGATAACGTACATTATGGTCCTCAGAGTTTTGGACAGTGGCTTTGCCAAGTCCTTACGTACGTTAACTCGCGGGTGTTACATACGTAAGCTCTTTATAGCGTACGCTATCGGCCTTAGCAAATTGGGCAGATTATTCTGCCGAGCCATTACGTAGACTAACACCTAAGTGTTATGTACGTAAGAGGTGTAGCGTACGTTAACATCAGCATGTTAACATACGTAATGAGTGGTCAGGTTTTATAAACCTGAGCAGACCCTTCTCCGCGTCATTTCCTCTTTTCTTCCTTCTTCGTCCGTGAGTGAGTTCTTATGAGCGATTCGAGCAATTCTTCAAGATTTGTACGTGGAGTTCATGAAGAGATCGATTATTCTGCTTCAAGTGAAGTTTATCATCATCGTAATCATTTTCCTCTGTCCAAATCCAAGGTATTTGGCTTAGAACCCTACCTTTATCCATTTCGGGGTTTATTTGGGATTTGTCTAGATTAAACTCGAATTGTCATTTATGTTGTGATGTTTCTTATCGATTATTATTGTTGGGTGATTCCCAATCCATTTCCGGCTTGTTTAATCCGTGGATTGTTGATTTGGGGAGGTTTTTTGAAAACCCTCGCCCGTATTCGTCGTCCGTGTGTGTTTATGATTGTTAATCGGGGTTGTGGGCGTATTCCGTTTGATTATTGTTATCGTTTAGGACTGAGTTGTGTTAGTCTCTCATTTAGGAATGGTCGTGTTCCCTCCGGGTAATTCATAGTCATTGTCCGTTCCGATTTCGTCGAGGATGTCTCAAAGGCAAGTACTTTACATTTGTTTGCAAATTCTAGTATTTGGATTATGGTTTCATGTGTATGTTGTGGATGTGTATGTGTATGTTCACCCAGGGACGGTCCGACGGGGCCTCTGGGGATACGTAGTGTCGTGTGTATGTGTATCGCGAATTGGGGTTAACCACCCAGGGATGGTCCGATGGGGCCTCTGCGGGGTGCGGTGGCCGTGAGTCTCATACCAACGGTTAACCTTTGACATGTTTTGTTGTAGAGATGTGTTTTATGCTCGTGCACCGTAATATTCCAGAATATAAATATTTTCTAAAATGATTTTTGGCTCATATTTCATCTGATTAGAACGGTAGTTCAAATGGATTGTACTTGCACTAGCAGTCGTTGCTAACCCCTTAATTGGGGGAAATAGTTTTGTATTTCAGGTATAGGTCTTGGAGGCGAACGAGCATGTGGGCAGTACGAGGATGACAGGCAAGAGTGATTCTATTCAATGATCGTTTGTGATGTCATGTCTTTTATATTTTATTAGTTATGTTTTTGCTTAAGTACTCTAGTACTTCTTTCCTGTGAACATTGTAATTGTTGAGTACCCGATTTGGGGTTGGTTTAACGTTGCATTGTACTGTCAAGTTCGGTCTACTTATTTTGTTTGTCTTGGATTGAGAAGTCGTTCGTATGTTGAGGATGTCTATCACTATTGTCATGTCGAGTTTGTGTTAGCCTGGTGGATTCTAAGGGATGGGGTCCACGGCACTGTAATATGCCCTGAACGTGGTATCAGAGCTTACCCTTCCATTTTTAGCAGTTTCCATATTTGGTGCATGTCTATTTTTTTATCTACTCGCTTGTAACCATTTCGATATTTTGAATCTATATTGTCCTTGGTGTTTTTCCATTTGGACGAGTTTCGGAGAAGTTTTTACGTAATTTCCTTTTATGTTATGTTTTGTCGCATGCATGTTCGATTCTCGTAAAACTCATTCGATCTCATTGTTTCTTTGTTTCCATGAGTCTGTATGGTTGAGTTATTCATGTTGTGATTTTCGGTTTGATAATCCGACGTTGTATCGTGATTTTCGGACGTTTGAGCCGTTTTGTAATTTCCTATAAGTTTAGGGAAATTATCTTCTTTGTCGTATTTCGGATTCCCCGGTAGTCGGAATTATATTTTCTTTCAGCAATTAGCTTCGTCGTCATGAATATTACATGTTTACGCTTCTGGGTTCTGTCCTTGTGTTGCGTCCCGACTTCGTACCGTCCTGTGCAGTAAACTGTATTCAACAGTGTTGAACTGCTACATGCATAACGTACGTTATGCATGTTTTCTTGCGTGCGCTACCGATGCCTTCATAACGTATGTTACACCCCAGTGATAACGTACGATATGGTCCTCAGCGTTTTGGTAAGTGGCTTCTGCCTAGTTTTTGCGAAGTCCTTACGTACGTTAACTCACGGGTGTTACGTACGTAAGCTCTTTATAACGTATGTTAACTGTCTAGTGTAGCGTACGCTATCGGCCTCAGAAAATTGGGCAGATTGTTCTACCGAGCCATTACGTAGATTAACACCTGAGTGTTACGTACGTAAGAGGCGTAGCGTATGTTAACATCAGCATGTTAACGTACGTAATGAGTGGTCATGTTTTATAAACCTGAGCAGACCCTTCTCCGCGTCATTTCCTCTTTTCTTCCTTCTTTGTCCGAGAGTGAGTTCCTGTGAGCGATTCGAGCGATTCTTCAAGATCTATCCATGGAGTTCCTTGAGAGATCGTTTATTGTGCTTCAAGTGAAGTTTATCATCATCGTAATCATCTTTCTCTGTCCGAATCCAAGGTATTTGGCTTAGAACCCTACCTTTATCCATTTTGGGGGTTTTTCGAGAGTTATCTAGATTAAACTCGAATTGTTCGTTTATGTTGTGATGTTTCTTATCTATTATTATTGTTGGGTGATTCCCAATCTGTTTCCGTCGTGTTTAATCATTAGATTGTTGATTTGGGGAGGTTTTGTGAAGACCCTCGCCCTTATTCGTCGTTCATGTGTGTTTATGATTGTTAATCGGGGTTGTGGGCGTATTCCGTTCTATTATTGTTATTGTTTAGGACTGCGTTGTGTTAATCTCTCATTTAAGAATGGTCATGTTCCCTCCAGGTTATTCCTAGTCGTTGTTCGTTCCCGTTTCATCGAAGATGTCTCAAAGGCAAGTACTTTACATTTGTTTGCAAATTCTAGTATTTGGATTATGACTTCCCGTGTATGTTGTGGATGTGTATGTGTATGTTAACCGAGGGACGGTCCGACGGGGCCTCTGGGAATACGTAGTGCCGTGTGTATGCGTATCGCGAACTGGGGTTAGCCACCCAGGGATGGTCCGACGGGGCCTCTGCGGGGTGCGGTGGTCGTGAGTCTCGTACCAACGGTTAACCTTTGAAATGTTTTGTTGGAGAAATGTGTTTTGTGCTTGTGCACCGTAATATTCCGGAATAAAATTTTTTTCTAAAATGATTTTTGGCGCATATTTCATCTGATTAGAATGGTAGTTCAAATGATTGTACTTGCACTAGCAGTCGTTGCTAACCCCTTAAATGGGGGAAATACTTTTGCATTTTAGGTACATGTCTTGGAGGCGAACGACCATGAGGGCAGTACGAGGATAACGGGCAAGAGTGATTCTGTTCAATGATCGTTCGTGATGTCATTTCTTTTATATTTTATTAATCATGTTGTTGCTTTAGTACTCGAGTACTTCTTTCCTGTGAACATTGTAATTGTTGAGTACCCGATTAGGGGTTAGTTTAACATTGCATTGTACTCTCAAGTTCGCTTTACTTATTTTGTATGTCTTGGATTGAGAAGTCGTTCGTATGTTGAGGATGTCTATCACTGTTGTCATGTCGAGTTTGTGTGTTAGCCAGGTGGATTCCAAGGGGTGGGGTCCATAGCGCTGTAACATGCCCTGAACGTCTTGGGGGTGTTACAGAATATGGTATCAGAGCTTAGGTTTATGGATACCTAGGCTGTCGGTTATTTGGGTCTAGTTGAATGTCATTTTTGAACAGTGTCACTACTACACCGTCATCTGAGTACGCCGGTGCTCGTAAGTTTTTCCTAACTTGACTCGTTGCGTTATCTTGTGTTGTTCCTTTCTTAATGTCGTGTTGTGTTTTGCGTTTGAATTGTACACCCCCGTTAGTTCTTCAGAATGCCTTCTGGTAGAGGACGCGGACGAAATCGCGGACGCGGTAGAGGACGTGGCGCAGCCGGTGGTGTAATATCCGCAATTTGGATTTCCAGTAATTTTATTTTTTTGGCGGAAGTCCATCTTAGCGACTCTATTGTTACCATTTCGTCATTCCTAGAATGATTAATTCTACACTTTTTGTCATCCGAGTTCGTCTCGGTGTCGTTCTGTTGAGTTCCGTATTCTTAAGCGACTTTTCCACGTATGAGGTCGACTTTGTAAAATCACCATTAATTTTTGGAAACTCCAAAAGTTCTGAATATTTTTGATATTATATATCATCAATTTAGATTTCTAATGGTTCAAACGGTGAGTCAATCGGAGTCCGGACGAGGGAGTTATGGTCGAAATAGCTGAAGAGAAAGAGGAGAAAGAAGAAGATGAGAAGGAGGAAAAAGATGAAGAAAAGAAGGAAGAAGAGATAAGAGAGGTTGATGAGGATCATGATCGATAGTCACCTGATCATGCTCCTGAAGCTAATGAAGTAGATATTCAGGGGGAACAGCCTGAGAAACCCCCCTCCAAAAACAAAGAGTCATCTGCAGAGAAAAAGTCCTCTGCAGAGAAGAAGTTAAAGTCCCCTACAGATGAGGACTTTCAAATGATAAATAAGGAACTCCTAGAAGACCCCATCTGATCAGGCACCATCACACAGGTAGGTCTCATCCGAGAAATCCATTGCTCAGAGGCCAACTGCACAAGAGAATTCAGGGGAGAACTTTGTTTGTGCATAGCCACTTGTGTATCAGCTACCTCCAAATATCACTGAGCTGATCAGAGGCATAGCAAAAGAGACTGTTGCTGAGCTCCTAGAAACTGATGTAAAACCTGAGATGGTGTCCCTCAATGCGAAAATGGACACTCTGATCAACAGGAAGGAACCCTCTCCAACACCTTCAAGTTCAAGAATGCCTCTGGGCATGTCTGATTTCATGCACAAGGTGGAGGAGCAGCTAGCATGTATTATTGATGCTAGCTAAAGGGGGGAAGAAAGAAGACAGAAGGAAGCAATGAATGAGGGAGAAGGCAGAGAAAATATGAAGACATAGCAAGATCTTCAACTCATTCAGTCAAGAACCTCTAGTCTGAAAAGAAAAGAGCCGGCTGCACCTGAAGACCCACCCGTAGTCAAAAGAAAGTGGACAAGAACTTTAATATGTTGAAGAGTTCATGCCTGCTGAAGCATAACACATGTGGGGAGGTGCAAGAAATAAATTTATTGAGAAGTACTACTTCTAGGAAATACTTCAAGATAAGGACATCTCCCCACAGGAAACGTTCATCAACTTCATGGACATGAATTTCCCCAAGATATAGGTAATTTTAAAGAAATATGCTACAAAGGACTTTAATGCATACCCTATGATTACGAGTTTAAGACCTGAAGAAGCACCAACACTCATGAATAGAGAACTTGACAAAATTACTCTTCAGGAAGAGATTAGAGAAGTATGCATTGAAAATAATTTCACATCTCCAGAGCAGTAAGAATTTGCTTCATTAGTGGTCAAGAGGAAATGTGGGTTGGCCCCAATTACAAGAAGACCCATTGTGTAATACCACCGGTATTTCATACTTAATTACCTTGTACTGTGTGATTTCTTATAGTGTGATGTTGCCTTTTTATATTATGTGATTTCATTAAATGCTATTACGATACAATTGTGTGATGTGGATGAAACGGAGGTGACGCACCTTGATGCCGTTAGACAATTGTCAGTGCGAATATGATGGTGGCCAATGTCTTATTCCCTGATGAATTGTTGACGAGTGGAGAGGATGGTCACCCCGAGATAGCTAAAATGTGATATATGACTAAGGGACTGAATGTCTAACGCACGTTATAGGATATGCATAATGTACGCTAAATCTGTAATATTAAGTACGTTAATGTAACTTGGTTATGTACGTAATATTTTAGTTGGTCTTCCGACCAGAATCTTCCTTTTGACGCAGATTGGGTTACTTTCGGCGGGCTAGAAGACAAACGAGTCAACCCCTTATAACGTACGCTATTACCAAGCTTAGCATACGCTACGGTCAGGTGCCTTAGGTACGTTTTGACAATTTACGTACGTAATAGATGGGTGCATTTCAGGCAGTGGCCTCTGGACGGCCTTTACGCACGTTAACGGTAGTACATTACGTACGTAATGCACTTTATAGACGTAAAGCCTGTAACTTTAACGTACATTAACAATATTGAGTGTTATAAAATAACACTCCCTCCTTCATTTCTCTCGACCTCTAACCAAAAGAGAAGCATTCTTGAAGCATTTCCCCAGCCTTATGCTCGATTCTTGGCCTCTCATACAATTGAATTAACATAGAGGAGGTGATTTCGTAGGCTCCGGTGAAGATTATCCAAGTCATTCGATCCATTCTCCATTTCTCCTCGTGGCTCTTGTTGATTCGTCATCCCTCTTCATTGTTCTTCATCTATTAAGGTAAGCTTATCAATCCTTGAAATAATCTCCTCGATGTTGGTGATTATACTTGTTGGATTACGGGTGCTTGGGTAGATTTTGCAAACTCATGTAGACAATCTAATTGGACGAGCTTATAGTAATCGGGAGAATCATTGCTCGTATATTTCATTTTCATACAACTTGTTGTAACAATCACATACAAAAATTTCCATCTCAATCGACATTGGAAATATGAAACTTGATGAATCAATTGTAGGAGAATTGTGTAGGAATCCGTCACCGTTTGATAAACTAGTCATAACCCACCCTTGCCATATGACTATCAATGTTAAATTAACCCGGGGAATCAATTCGATAGTATTATTGTCATTGAGAATCAAACACCGAAATCATTGTGTAAAATGATAACCCACCGGTT
The DNA here is from genome assembly GCA_033398695.1 of Orobanche coerulescens. Lineage (NCBI taxonomy): Eukaryota > Viridiplantae > Streptophyta > Magnoliopsida > Lamiales > Orobanchaceae > Orobanche > Orobanche coerulescens. The sequence continues at coordinate 57,916,548 of CM065809.1, read as the reverse complement.
GAAGTACTCGGAATAGAGAATTGAATTAGAAGTTATGGAATTCGTTTATGCTATGATCGTTTGTTGCTAGCCGAATGATGATTGGGATAATCCTGTTGAACAAATCATTATAGCTAACGTTAATCATAGAATTGAACAGCATAGTAGTACGTATCACTTGTGAACTTAGAAACACGATATTAGTTTAGGCAGAATCGGATTAAGTTAAGAATTCAGTTAGGAGAGGGAAGGGAAAACTAGTTTTATTCATCTTTATCCATACGCGATATTAATCAGGGATTACGTGATTAGGTTAAGCTCGATCAATCGTGGAAGCCCAAGTTATCATAAGGCACCTACTGTCGGATTAAAGGCAAGTGAAATCTTGCTCGAGATATGTTAGTATTATTGAAATGTTCGTCTTCATGAATGTGCCGTTGTTGATGAATGCTGATGGTTGTCTTTCTCTAAATATATGTTATGAATGGGCCGATGTGTTGGGGGTAAAACCTGTATGGTACCCGTGTGGAAATGTGTTGAGGGATAAGACCCAAATAGGGCACCCACATTTCGGGATATTCCTATATGGATACTTTAGTGACCCTTGGTTGCGACCTTGGGGTTTATGTGATAAAAAGAGAAAGACAACATCAGTCGTGCTGTGAATTATCTTCAGTTTGTTATGTGGCACGGTGTTGGTAAAACTGTGTATATTGATGCTAATAATTGTTATTGGTATGCATTCTCTTGTTGGGATTCCGAAACTAAAAAGAAATACGCAGCGGAAAATAAAAACGAATCCCAAACAGGATCGATCAAGTAACGTATATACGGAAATTAAAACAAACGAAGATAAAATGATCATACCCTTGAAGCCTTTGAAATAAATCTTCGTAAGATGATGATGATCATGAACCCGAGCACGAGCATGAAATCCCTTCGTCCCCAATACCGAAAATACTATGCCTATACGTTACCACGCGTTGGAAGTTGCCCGGGAAAATCTACAAAACTCCATTTGTAGCACCCCAAACTAGGCGGATATTACAGTGCCGTGGACCCCCGACTGGGACCCAACAGGCGAATGAAAACTAATGAATTAAATAATATAATTGTAGTACCGAACCACATTATATTACCAAATACTCCGATGAGGAGCTTAAGTACAATACACCAGGACAATACAGAATACTATTATATTTTATGTGAAGATAAAATACACCACCCTGAATAAATAAACATCTCAAACGGAATTTGCAGCGGAAATACAATGAAGAGAAATAAGAATGACTAAAATGACTGAAATAACCGGAATGACTGGGGGCCCCTACTAGTATCACTGGGACTCCTCGCCGTCAACATGCTCCTCCCATGCCTTTGCCTTGCCGTGACCTGAAAACAAAATCCCCCAACGGGGTCAGTTACACAGAACAACAATCCTCAAGGGTTGAAAATACACAATCATGATATATCTGAAGTTATGAAATATCATTAGTTATGAATTATGCTAAAGAGGAGTATCATAGTACGCCCGTAATGTTCTGTGCAAGTGTACAAGACGAATGACCGGACACACCCGTCCTTGTACCTAATTAGTCTCACGGAGGTAAGCGTTACCGTGTGCACGGTCCAATGTATCGGTGAACCCAATACATGACCATCGTGTGCCCGACTAAAAATTCCACACAACCACACCCGGCCACGCAATATGAACCCAGAAGGTCATATGAACGAGAATGACCACAATGAATATCAATGAATAATAATTCGACAAGGCCAAGAATGACTCACCGAGATGAAAATAATAGTGACGTGATTGATAACTCAATGAAATGATTGGAACTGTCGTTCCTCGTGAATGAAGTGATTATTCGACAATTACAAGTCTCAATACGGTTAATACAATGATGAATGAGTATGATTATGAATGGACAACAACAAAAGGAATGAATATCCTCTTAACCGAGTAAGAATCAACTTACACAACACCGGTGACAATTATCCTTCCACGAACAACGTCCTAATTGAGATATCGGTCGCTCGAACAACCTTGAATAATACAATTACCAACAATCCATTCAATATACGATTCAAACACGAATATAACGAACTCAAAACGTCGATACGATTAAACCAAGTTCATTGGGGCATTATATCGAACACTTTGTGGCCAAACATCGATTGTTTATAACCAAACCTCAATAATACCAACATCAAATCCCCAAGAAGTGTTTCAAACCAACAAAACATCTTTAATACGATCAATAATCCATTATGAATATCCAAATTCGTGATTTCAACAACAATTAATCGAAAACCCCCAAATCCAACACAATATTCCAAGTGTTCTTGAATAATCCTTCAATAATCCAATGAATAATCAAACATGTCCATAATCATATGTATATCACTTCATACAACATGATCTTAACATCCAAAACATCATATCTCAATACAAAATCGAAATCCAAGAGGTTTGATGAATATTACCTTTGAAGATCCAAGTACTTTAATCCGATGAAATCGCATTAGATCGACTATCCGGGCTTCACGATCGAAAGGAAATGAAGAAAATCAAACCCTCAAGTGATGGATGTTGAAAAGTTTCTCCCCTAAAGCTCTCTCTCTCTCTCTCTCGATGAAGGTGAAGAAGTGATGAAGAAATGAGTTGAATCGCACAAAAATCGCAATTATAGTGCTGACTGCACAGTGTGCCGCGGCCCGGCCGAAGTGTGCCGCGGCACAGGGCCAAAAATAGCCCCCAGCCATCGGAAGCGTGCCGCGGCCCAGACGAGTGTGCCGCGGTAGGGACTCGGCAGTGTGCCGAGGCCCCGTCGGCATGTGCCGCGGTCCACGGTACAGAGAGGTTGGCCGATAAGTTGCAACACGAGTGTGCCGCGGCCGGGCAGTGTCTTTGCGGCGATGACTTCAGCAGTGTGCCGCGGCCCTGCCGGCATGTGCCACGGCGCACAGTACAGGCTGCTCGGCCAAAAACTGGAATATGTGTGTGCCTCGGCGCACACTCCTTGTGCCGCGGGCCACACCCCCCTTGAGTCCTAAAATGATGAAAAATGATCCGGGAAGAGAATAAAAGAAATAGGAATCAATATTTGGGAAACAGTGACACGAAATGGAAGTACATAAACCCCAAAACGGTGGTTCCAAGCCATGATTACAAGGATTCGCCCAACAAAACACAATTCGAACAATGAGGAGATTAGAAATGACATGAACTCCAACGTCAACAACGACTAATGAATCAATTACCACGATCAAGATAGTACTCCTGTTTTGTTCCCGAATAAGGTTGAAACAATGAAAAATATCGATACACAACTCGAAGTTATTTCGAACGGTGAACACGGATGAATGATTATAACGAGTGAAAAATTACATAGTGACAATTACTGAATGAAATTACTGAATGATAACGACTGAATTACAACCGGGTATTACATACACCCCCCTTAAAAGAGTTTCGACCCCGAAACTAAGGGTCAAACAACTCGGGATAACTCTCCCGCATACTATCCTCGGTTTCCCAAGTAGCCTCTTCGACTCTGTGTCTAGACCACTGAATTTTAACCAAAGGAATTGCCTTATTCCTCAACTGTTTGATTCGCCGCTCTAAGACTCGTACGGGACGCTCATCATACGAATGATCATCTGCGATCTCGATTTCGTCGAACTAAAGTATGTGACTCAGGTCGGCAACATACTTCCGCAACTGAGAGACGTGAAACACATTATGAATTCGGCTCAACGCCGGAGGTAAGGCCAAACGATAAGCTAGCTCGCCTACTCGTTCCAAAATCTCAAACGGTCCAATAAATCTCGGACTCAACTTCCCCCGTTTTCCGAAATGGAAAATACCTCGACTCGGGGACACTTTGACCAAAACGTGGTCACCGTCTCGAACTCTAGTGGTCGACGACGATTGTCTGCATAAGATTTCTGTCGACTCTGAGCGGTCAACAAACGACTCCTGATCAAAGCTACCTTCTCACGGGCGGCTATAATCATATCAGGCTCGGTGCCGATTGATTCTGATAAGTCGTCCCAACACAAAGGAGATTGACAACGACGACCGTAGAGGGCTTCGTAAGGTGCCATCTTAATCGAAGCATGCCAACTATTATTATACGTGAACTCGACCAATGGGAGTTGAGCTTCCCAATCATCTTTCCAATCGAGGACGCATGCCCTCAACATATCCTCTAATATCTGAATAGTCCTCTCTGATTGCCCATCGGACTGAGGATGAAAAGCGGTACTGAGATTAAGATGAGTTCCCATAGCACGATGAACTGATTTCCAAAAATGAGACACGAATCGCCCGTCACGATCAGAAACGATACTCTTAGGAGTACCATGCAGTCTCACTATCTCTTTGATGAATAACTGGGCAAGTCTCTCGGGACCCCAAGTGTCCTTAATCTCAAGGAAATGAGCTGATTTAGTTAAGCGGTCCACAATCACCCAGATCGTATTCATACCACGACGACTCGTCAGAAAACTCGTGATGAAATCCATAGAAATGTCTTCCCACTTCCACTCTGGAATAGGGAGAGGTTTCAGCATACCCGCCGGTCGTTGATGTTCAATCTTGACTTGTTGACAGGTTAAGCATCTCGAAACAAATTCTGCGACTTCTCGCTTCATATTACTCCACCAGTAATTTTGTTTCAAGTCCTTGTACATCTTGCTAGACCCCGGATGAACAGAATTAGGGGTAGCATGAGCTTCTCTCAAAATCGAGTTTTTCAACTCGTCATTCGCCGGTACGCATAACCGATTCTTAAAACGCAAAAGTCCATCCTCGTAGAGCACAAAGCCAGGGGCTTTCCCCTGAGCCATATCCTCACGGATGCGCAACAATGATGGGTCTGAACCCTGATTCACTCTGATTGCCTCCTCAAGTGGCGATGAAATCTCTAACATGCAAAGTTGCCCTTGCACTCGCTGAATCCAGACCTCGATCTCGGGTCTAAGGAATTCCTGTTGAAGCTATTTCTGAACTGTTAAACGAGCAAGCATCTGCTCCTGAACGGACTTACGACTCAAGGCGTCGGCGACAATGTTCGCCTTGCCCGGGTGGTAAAGGATCTCGATATCGTAATCTTTGATTAGTTCCAACCACCGTCTCTGTCGCATATTTAACTCCTTTTGAGTAAATATATACTTTAAACTCTTATGATCGGTGAATATCTGACAGGTGATGCCATAAAGGTAATGACGCCATATCTTCAACGCGAAACCACGGCTGCTAACTCCAGGTCGTGGGTCGGGTAATTAACCTCGTAAGGTCTCACTTGCCTTGAATCATAAGCAATAACCTTCCCATTCTGCATGAGTACACATCCGAGACCCTACCCGGACGCATCACTATAAACCACAAATCCTTCCGTCCCTTGCGGCAAGGAAAGTACAGGTGCTGAAATTAACCGGCTCTTAAGTTCCTCAAATCTCCGCTGAGACGCGTCGGACCACGTGTATTTCTTATCCTTTCGCAACAGGTTCGTCATTGGTTGAGCGATTTTAGAAATTCCTTCCACAAACCGCCGATAATAACCGGCTAATCCGAGAAAGCTTCGGATTTCCCTAACATTCTTCGGAGGTAACCAATCTTGGATAGCCTCCGTCTTCTGAGGATCAACATGCACTCCATCTGATGAAATTACATGGCCGAGAAAAGTCACTTCGGACATCCAGAACTCATACTTGGAAAACTTTCCATAAAGTTGCTCTCGTCTTAACACGTCGAGAACCTGATGAAGATGAACCTCGTGTTCCTCTCGATTGCGAGAATAAATCAAAATGTCATCGATGAAGACAACCACAAACTGATCCAAAAAATCGATGAAAATGATTCATTAACTCCATGAATACCGCAGGTGCATTAGTTAGCCCGAACGGCATAACTACGAACTCATAATGACCATATCGTGTTCGAAATGCCGTCCTCGCGATATCCGACTATCGAATCCGCAACTGATGATATCCAGATCTTAAGTCGATCTTGGAAAATACTGAAGCTCCCTAAAGTTGATCCAAAAGATCATCGATACGGGGTAAAGGATACTTATTCTTGATCGTCACCCGGTTCAATTCCCGGTAATCAATACACAAGCGGAACGAACCATCCTTCTTCTTGACAAACAACACTGGTGCTCCCCACGGGGACGTACTAGGATGGATATAACCTTTCTCGAACAACTCCTCAAGTTAGTTCTTTAATTCCTGCATTTCGGTCGGGGCCATCCGGTACGGTGCCTTCGATATCGGGGACGTACCGGGCTCCAACTAAATCGTGAATTCCACATCTCTCTGTGGAGGCAAACCAGGTAACTCGTCTGGAAATACGTCTGCATATTCTCTCACTACCGGAATATCCAACAACATTATTGACGATTTCTCGGTTTTGGTCATATAGCACCAATAACCAATACACCCCTGATTGAGTAATCTCACTACTTTCATCAAATTAATAACTCTTCCAGCACAGTTGGGATTACCTCCCTAAAACACACATTCAACCCCATCATCTGAAATGATAGTGACCATACGCTTACGAACACTAATGATGGCATCGTGACGATCCATCCAATCAATACCCAAAATGACGTCGTCTCTCGGCAATTCTACCACGATTAGGTCCGCTGGACATACACGGCCATGAAGCTGAATTGGACAATTCTGAATCTCACGATTTCCGATAATTCGTCTACCATCAGGTAGACCAATGACATAAGGCTCACAACTATTAGCACTACCCAGATGTAGTCTACTCAAACATGACTCGGAAATGAATGAATGTGATGCACCAGTATCAAAAAGGGTACACACAGGTTGAGATAGAATATCGAGTGTACCTGAGATCATCCTGGCCTCTGGATCATCGGTCTTCTTCATCTCATAAATCCGGGGCTTGCTCGTCTCGGCGCCGGATGCCCCCGTCTGATGGCTAAAGGCTCATCCTTTATTCGCTCCTGTCGTCTTGAACGAGGCAGACTGAGTGGCCTGATTTTGAACAGCTGACTGTTTTGGGGCCTGAGATGACGCCGGAGTAGGTTTGGAGTCCCTACGGCAAAAACGGGCCTTATGCCCAGCAATCCCACAGTTATGACACGTGATAGTCTGTCTCGAACACTTGGTGCTGAGATGACCAAGATCCCCACAGTTAAAACAGGTGATGGCCGAACTGGCCGCTCGTGACTGAGATTCCGCGGGTTTAGGCATCACATGAGGTCGCTCAGAAAAAGTAGAGCCCACACGAGGTTTCTTGAAAGTGGCCTGACTGCCGTCAGACTAATTACGGTTCTTGGACTTTTTGCTAGCAGATGAAGATTGCTGCTTAGCAATCTCCTTAGAAGTAAGCTCATAGGTAAGAGCTTTCTCAATGAATTCGGCCAACGTGGTGCAATTATGATTAAGCAACTGTAGTCTCATACGAGGTTTCAGCCTCTTGCTGAAATACTTAATCTTATCCGCCTCGGAATGAATGATAGATGAGGCGAACGGAAAAAGTTCCTGAAATTTCTCAACAATGGCGAGAACATCCTCGTCTGCTGAGGGGTCGGGAGTGAGTAATTCTGACAGCTTGGCCTCTCTAAGTGGGGCCGGATAATACCTCTCCATCATGAGAGTCTTGAATTGATCCCAAGTACATGATCCGTCGGTGGGCTTCAACGATAACCACCAAGAATGAGCGCTCTTACCCAGGTAGTAAGCCGCAACTGAAACTTTGTGTCCTTCGGGACACTCCACCATCGCAAATAACTTCTCGAAATGTTCGAGCCAATGAACAATATCCGCCGGCTCAGATGAGCCTTCAAAAGTAGGTGGCCTTTGGCGAGAGATGTCGCCGATGATACTGCTCACATTCCTCTCTTGCCTCTGAGGTGGCGGCGGAGGAGCCTGTTGATTTTGATTAGCTGAGTTATGCATCGTCTCCATCAGTTGTGCCATCTGAGTCATTTGGGCCATTATGCCCTGCATAAAAGCGAGCGGGTCAACCCGAACACCCTCTGACTGAGCTGTTCCCCAGGTACGACTCCCCGATAGTGAATTATCACGTCCAGGTGAATGAGTGGCAACGTCGTTGCTCGATGAATTAGCATTATTCCATACGTTCGCACGTGTATTCACACGAGCTCTCGGGATTCGGCCCGCACCACGGCCTCGTCCTCCGCGTCCTCTTCTTGCTCTCTCCATACTGAAGTAGGAAAGTCACATGATGATTATATTCCCCGCATCAATATCACGTTATGATTATGACATGAGATGATGAAAATGAGCATACACCCTCTAACACATTGATTACATGAATGATTAACTGAGGTGACATGATTATCTGATGAAATTATTGAAATGATTATATTGAATAAGTTAACAAGATTAATGATATGATCTTCCAGATCAACAACCGAGTAATGAAATGAATTGAGTGATTAATGAGTTAACATGACCGTCCTAGTTAAAATGAAAATGATGATTGAGGATTGTTAACTGATGAATTATGAATGAATGATTATTGCCAGAAATTATACCATGGCGTTAGAAATCTTACAGTTCTTGGTCTGATTGGCTCGGCATTTGCAAAGGTCACACGCGACATGAAAGTCCAATGATACTAGTCCGATGACGATGACTTCAAATGAGACATGACTCGGAAGGTAGTATTCAAAACCACGCTCCGATACCAACTCTGCTATCAGCTACAGCTGGTTCTTCATCAGCGGCAACTGGATCAGATATGTTTGGTGTTCCTGTCTGATCTGCAGTTGGGTCTTCAGCATCTACAGTTGCGTCTTCAGGCTGGTCTGCATATGAGTCTACCATTCCAGTGTCATGTACAATGACTTCTTCGAGGGTTGCTGATTTGAGCTTATTCTCAATTAGCTCAACTTGCTTTCCGTACTCAATAGTAGATTCGTCAAATACAACATGTGGTGTTTTTTCCACATCTACCCAAATTAGGCGGATATTACAGTGTCGTGGACCCCCGACTGGGACCCACCAGGCGACTGAAAACTGATGAATTAAATAATATAATTATAGTACCGAACCACATTATATTACCAAATACTCCGATGAGGAGCTTAAGTACAATACACCAGGACAATACAGAATACTAGTATATTTTATGTGAAGATAAAATACACCACCCTGAATAAATAAACATCTCAAACGGAATTTGCAGCGGAAATACAATGAAGAGAAATAAGAATGACTAAAATGACTAAAATAACCGGAATGACTGGGGCCCCCTACTAGTATCACTGGGACTCCTCGCCGTCAATATGCTCCTCCCGTGCCTTTGCCTTGCCGTGACCGGAAAACAAAATCCCCCAACGGGGTCAGTTACACAGAACAACAATCCTCAAGGGTTGAAAATACACAATCATGATATATCTGAAGTTATGAAATATCCTTAGTTATGAATTACGCTGAAGGGGAGTATCATAGTACGCCCGTAATGTTCTGTGCAAGTGTACAAGACGAATGACCGGACACACCCGTCCTTGTACCTAATTAGTCTCACGGAGGTAAGCGTTACCGTGTGCACGGTCCAATGTATCGGTGAACCCAATACATGACCATCGTGTGCCCGACTAAAAATTCCACACAACCACACCCGGCCATGCAATATGAACCCAGAAGGTCATATGAACGAGAATGACCACAATGAATATCAATGAATAATAATTCGACAAGGCCAAGAATGACTCACCGAGATGAAAATAATAGTGACATGATTGATAACTCAATGAAATGATTGGAACCGTCGTTCCTCGTGAATGAAGTGATTATTCGACAATTACAAGTCTCAATACGGTGAATACAATGATGAATGAGTATGATTATGAATGGACAACAACAAAAGGAATGAATATCCTCTTAACCGAGTAAGAATCAACTTACACAACACCGGTGACAATTATCCTTCCACGAAAAATGTCCTAATTGAGATATCGGTCGCTCGAACAACCTTGAATAATACAATTACCAACAATCCGTTCAATATACGATTCAAACACGAATATAACGAACTCAAAACGTCGATACGATTAAACCAAGTTCATTGGGGCATTATATCGAACACTTTGTGGCCAAACTTCAATTGTTTATAACCAAATGTGGAATATATTAATATTAAAAATTATATTACATTATATATTGAAAATTATAATACATACATATTATTTTATGAATTATATTATATCAAATGTGGAATATATTGAATATTAATATATTTTGTTATATATTAATATTTAAAAATTATATTACATTATATATTAAAAATTATAATATATACATATTATTTTATGAATTATATTATATCAAATGTGAAATATATTGAATATTAATATATTTTGTTATATATTAATATTATAAATTATATTACATTATATATTAAAATATTTTGTTAAATATTAATATATTTTGAAAATAATTCTGAAAATATTAACAAACATATACATATAATATATATATATATTTTATATATATATATTTATATACATATATATATATATATATATATATATATGGTTTATTGTACACTTATATAATATAAATCAATATTAGAACAACAAATGACTTTGGCTCACAGGTTTGATACCCACCTCCATCTCATTGAGGTCACAGGTTCAAATCCCGTGAGTAGCGGAAATGCACATTTATGCATATATGTGCGGGTTGCGTGGGGGCGGGTGGCGGGCGGGTTTGGGCGGGCGGGGCGGTTGCGGACTGGGCGGGAATATAATATATTTTTTAAAAAAAAATAATATATTAAAAAAATAATTTCAATTTATTAAAATAAATTATTTAAAAAAATAAATAAATTTAGTAGTGCCCCCTACTTTTACAGAAAATTGGCCTCTGCTGCAACACTTGTTTAATGTTGCTGTAGACTATAGGTAACGATATCTTGCAGTCTTATGGTAACAAAAGGAGTGGTGTTGCAGTAGGTGACATAAGTGTTGCTATAGGGACCTACGGCAGCGGTGAAAAGTGCAACACCAAAAAAGTGTTGCCGTTTTGATTTTCTTGTCTACAACAACGATTTTTTTGGTTCTTGCAACATTTTGTAGGAGTTGCCGTAGGCCATCTATGGCGTAGTGATACCAACATTAAATCCCCAAGAAGTGTTTCAAACCAACAAAACATCTTCAATACGATCAATAATCCATTATGAATATCCAAAATCGTGATTTCAACAACAATTAATCGAAAACCCCCAAATCCAACACAATATTCCAAGTGTTCTTGAATAATCCTTCAATAATCCAATGAATAATCAAACATGTCCATAATCATGTGTATATCACTTCATACAACATGATCTTAACATCCAAAACATCATATCTCAATACAAAATCGAAATCCAAGAGGTTTGATGAATATTACCTTTGAAGATCCAAGTACTTTAATCCGATGAAATCGCGTTAGATCGACTATTCGGGCTTCACGATCGAAAGGAAATGAAGAAAATCAAACCCTCAAGTGATGGATGATGAAAAGTTTCTCCCCTCAAGCTCTCTATCTCGATGAAAGTGAAGAAGTGATGAAGAAATGAGTTGAATCGCACAAAAATCGCAATTATAGTGCTGACTGCACAGTGTGCCGCGGCCCGGCCGAAGTGTGCCGCGGCACAGGGCCAAAAACAGCCCCCAGCGATCGGCAGCATGCCGCGGCCCGGATGAGTGTGCCGCAGCCCCGTCGGCATGTGCCGCGGTCCACGGTACAGAGAGGTTGGCCGATAAGTTGCAACACGAGTGTGCCGCGGCCCGAACGAGTGTGCCGCGACAGTGACTCGGCAGTGTGCCGCGGCCCTGCCGGCATGTGCCGCGGCGCACAGTACAGGCTGCTCGGCCAAAAACTGGAATATGTGTGTGCCGCGGAGCACACTCCTTGTGCCGCGGCCCACACCCCCCTTGAGTCCTAAAATGATGAAAAATGATCCGGGAAGAGAATAAAAGCAATATGAATCAATATTTGGGAAACAATAACACGAAATGGAAGTACGTAAACCCCAAAACGGTGGTTCCAAGCCATGATTACAAGGATTCGCCCAACAAAACACAATTCGAACAATGAGGAGATTAGAAATGACATGAACTCCAACGTCAACAACGACTAATGAATCAATTACCACGATCAAGATAGTACTCCTGTTTCGTTCCCGAATAAGGTTGAAACAATGAACAATATCGATACACAACTCGAAGTTATTTCGAACGGTGAACACGGATGAATGATTATAACGAGTGAAAAATTACATAGTGACAATTACCGAATGAAATTACTGAATGATAATGACTGAATTACAACCGGGTATTACACCATTCTCCAAGAACATGGCTAAGAAATTTTGTAGGAATTTTTCTCTCCTTTTTTTTCTTATCTTTTTCTCACCTCCAAGATAAAGTAATGAACAAGAAAAATTTCTTCTTTCTCTCTCCTCTCAAATGTGCTTCGACCGTGTATTTATATAAATTAATTAATCTAATTAATTAATTATATAAAATACAAATATATTTCTCGAAGAAATATAATTTATGAATTAAATTAATTACCCGGTAACTTAATTTTAATTCATAAGACCGCTATTTGATTTATCCAATAATCATAAATTAGATATCCAATATCTAATATTAATAGAGAGATAAGAAATTCACATTTATCCATCAACGCTCCTGATGTGCAACTCCGTAGGTCCGTCTCAGCCGGCATTGGGAGGAACCAATGAGTGCGGGCAACACTTAGCCAGCCTAGCGGCCCGCAATGTAAACCCCGACTGAGAACGAATGAAGGGATCATTCCAGAACCATTATGTCGTGAATACTATATACGTATAGACCATTCATCAGATGTCCCGGTCAAGTCTTCGGGTCACGGTAAAGTCAAACCCTACTGTTGACTAGACTCTATACATATGTTAATGCAAATCAAGACCGACTGTTTAATAGTGTATCTAATACGACTATATCAGAATGCTTTTGCCAAAGACTTATGATCTTATTTGCCATTAACCGTATAGGACATTCACCTGCTCACTAACAGGAGATAGAATCCTTTCTTGGCATACAGTAAAGACTGCTACCTGCCCGTATAATCCGCACTTCGAGGTCGACTCAGCAATTAAGCAAATGAGTCTAACTACTCTAATGACAAACTAAACGTCACAGGCACATCTTCTACTGAACCTTCAAGTCAAAGGTCCACGTATACTATCACAACCTTTTGATTCGTCATCGACTCTCTAAGAGTGAATACCGTGTGACAGAATCGAGTATGAGTCGTGTTCGAATATACTGGTCCCACCAATATACTTATAACTATGCTATCAAGACGTGCACACGTCCTAGCATCAGTTATACAAGTTTTATTAAAACTTATTGTCCATTTAAGTTTATTGACTTGCGAACGATTTACGTAAATAAACTTTAAACACTTCCAGTTTATTTTCTCTTATCCCATAACGAGAATGGAATGTTCGATTTATTTACATGGACTTCACTTCAATGTTTATCAAATCAAGAATGCATTTGAAATACAATAAATAGTGAATGAATCGTATTGCCTTTTTATTAATTATTCCATAATTACAAGCACAATGACCCTACTCTCTCATCCCCTGAGTGGCATTCGAGGGCATATTCCTAACAATCTCCCACTTGCACTCAATGCCACACATCATGGTATCCAATACCCATGTTCTTCAGATGTCTTTCCAAGACGGCCTGAGATAACGGCTTAGTCAGCGGGTCAGAGACATTGTCTTCTGAGTCTACTCTTTGCAACGAAACATATCCTTTTTCCACCATCTAACAAACGATGTGGTACTTTCTCTCTATATGATTGGTGTTGTGATGAGCCCTCGACTCCTTGGCTTGGGCGACAGCTCCATCATTATCACATAATAGTGATATAGGCAACTCCGCGTTAGGCACCACTTGAAGTTCTTGTATAAACTTCTGCATCCAAAATGCTTCTTTGCTAGCCTCTGAGGCAGCTTGATACTCTGCTTGACAGGTGGAATCTGCAGTAGCAGTTTGCTTGGAGCTTCTACAAGATACTGCTCCTCCATTGAGAGTAAACAAATACCCAAATGTCGACTTAGAGTCGTCATTGTCTACCTGAAAATCAGAATCGGTGAATCCAATCACCTTCAGTTCTCCACCACCGTAAGTAAGAACCAAATCTCTAGTTCTTCTTAAGTACTTAGGAATGTTCTTTACAGCAGTCCAATGTTCCCTTCTCGGGTTTGATTGAAATCGACTTACCATACTCACAACATAGGCTAAGTCTAGTCTCGTACATATCATAGCGTACATGAGGCTACCCACTGCCGAGGCATAGGGTACCTTACTCATCTCTCTCTTATCTTCCTCACTTTGAGGAAACATTTTCGTGGTGAGATGAATTCCATGTCGCATGGGAAGGAACCCTCTTTTAGATTCATCCATCTTGAATCTTCTCAGGATTTTATCTATATAGAGGGCTTGGGAAAGTCCTATCATTGTTCTTGGTCTATCTCTGTAAAGACAGATCCCTAGAATATAGGAAGCTTCTCCCAAGTCTTTCATGGAGAACGTTTTAGAAAGCCAAGCTTTCACAGTGCTGAACATTGCTACGTTATTTCCTATAAGTAGAATATCATCTACATATAGTACTAAGAATGCAATGTTGCTCCCACTGACCTTTTTGTAAACACATGGTTCCTCCTCATTTCGCACGAAGTCAAAGTCCTTGACTGCTTCGTCAAATCGAAGGTTCTAACTCCGAGAAGCTTGCTTCAGCCCATAAATGGCTCGTTGCAGCTTACACACTTTATGAATATTAGATTTGGACACAAAACCCTTAGGCTGTTCCATATAGATTTCCTCCTCGAGGTATCCATTTAGAAAAGCCGTTTTGACGTCCATTTGCCATATTTCATAATCGTAATAGGCAGCAATGGCAAGCATCATGCGAATCAACTTGATCATAGCTACGAGCGAGAAGGTATCATGATAATTGATGCCTTCCCTTTGGGTATAACTCTTTGCCACAAGCCTGGCCTTATAGGCATCAACCTTGCCATCCCCATCAGTCTTTCTCTTATAGATCCATTTCTTTCCAATAGTTCTCATGCCAGTTGGAAGATCTACTAGAGTCCATACCTGATTGGTATGGATCGAGTCTATCTCAGCTTCCATTGATTCTTGCCATTTATTGGAGTCTACATCCACTATCGCTTGGTCGTAGGTGACAGGGTCGTTTTCACTGCTATTAGGTGTGTCGTGGAGACCCAGTTCCCTGACATGTGTATAACCATACCTCTCAGGTAAGTGAGACGCCCTATCAAACCTTTGAAGTGGAGCTTGTGTTACAATAGGTTCGGTTCCTGATCCCTGACCAGATGTCTCCTTAGGACTTCCATTATGCTCTTCCAAAGAGATATTTCTACCCGAGCCACCTTCCTGGATGAATTCATCATCAAGGAAGTGTGATTGTAATGCCACAACATCCCTATGGTCTTCTAGCATGTAGAATAGATAACCCATCGAGTCCTCTGGGTATCCAATGAAACGTCCTTTTATGGACCTCGCTTCCATTTTGTCCACCTTAGCCTTCTTGACATAGGCTGGACATCCCCAAATCCTTATATGATTAAGGCTTGGTTTCTTACCCTTCCGCATCTCATGCGGAGTGATAGGAACGAATTTGGAAGGACACCTATTAAGGATATAGGCAGCTGTTAGTAAGGCATACCCCCACAGGTAAATGGGTAAATCAGTGTAATTTAACATGGAGCGAACCATGTCCAACAAAGTCTGATTTCTCCTTTCTGAAACACCATTTAACTGTGGGGTTCCTGGCGGCGTGAATTGTGAAACTATTCCATGTTCCTTAAGGAACTCATCAAACTCTATGCTCATATATTCGCCACCTCGGTCCGACCTAAGTGCTTTGATATGACATCCAGTCTGTTTTTCAACTAGGGCCTTAAATTCTTTGAATTTAGTAAAGGCTTCGAATTTATATTTCATGAAGTACACAATCCCATACCTAGTATGATCATATGTGAACGTTATGAAATATTGATGTCCGTCTCGGTCCACTTCTAAAGCACCTCAAATGTCGGTATGTACCAATCCAAGTTTATCGGCAGCCCTTTCAAAAGTCCCTGTGAATGGGGGACTTAGTCATTTTGCCTCTAAGGCAAGATTCACAAGTTGGATAGGGTTCTACACCCAATGAACTTAAAAGTCCATATTTATCCATTTTCTGAACCTTGCTCTGACCAATATGACCAAGTCTAAGGTGCCATTTAAGAGCTTGATTAGTACCTTGCCTACCACGTTTTCTAGTTATAGTGTTCACTGCTGTTTTATTTTGCATGTTCGGATGATATAAACCATTCAACAATGTAGTTGTGCCTACCAATTTATTTCGAAAATAAATTTTACAACTACCATTGCAATTTCCTTTCTGCACTCCTTTCTTGGGTTTGTACTGTTCGTAGGTCTTTTTCTTCTTGTTCTTGGATCTTCGAGGCCCAGAAGAAATCACAAGAGAAGCCTTTCTCGGTTTAGTCTTCATGTTAGACTGCGCCGTCACCAGTTTATTCATTAGCCCAGCTAATGTGCATGTAATTTCATTACAGTTGAAATTTATTACAAACTGCGTGAAAGAGTCAGGGAGAGATTGAAGGATGAGATCAATTTGAAGGGATAAATCCATATTAAAGTTGAGCACCTCGAGCCTCTCAATCATAGAGATCATCTCGAGGACGTGGTCTCCCACTTTCTCTCCTTATTTCATCCTAGCACTGAACAACTGCTTTGATATCTCATATCTAGCAGTCCTACTGTGCTCTCCATAAAGTTCGGTCATGTGTGCGAGAATCTGCCTAGCAGAAGTCATTTTCTCATGCGCTCTCTGCAGCTCATTTGTCATTGAGCCCATCATAAAGCCACGGACTAGCACGTCATCCTTGACCCATTTTTCATGGACGTCAATATCTTCCTGATTACCCCTGGTTCGGATTGGAGTCGGTGGAATGTCCGCGTCCAAGACGTATCCCAGAGACTCCATACCGAGTACAATCATCAGATTCCATAACCAGTCAACAAAGTTGGGGCCAGTTAGGAGATTCTTTTCAAGTAGTATTGCAAGTGGGGTTTTCCATTTTTAGAGAGATTCAGTTTTGTTTTCTGCAAAGATTTAGACAAGATTAAATTAGTGACTTGTTTAATTATGACCGAGTATAGAACTTAAGGGCTTGTATAATTCTTGTCTCCGCTCCCACTAATTTTATCGGAATTATACACTCCCATGTTATAATCCAGAAATCAGGGTTAGATCGACTTTTTAGTGGTGATCAAGTTCTTTACAAATTTTAACAGACGCAACCTATCAGATTTCTTGCCAATTAATTTCTGTAAAGTGGTGCCTAATACCAACCCGTCTAACGGATGATTTGATCTTCTTTTACCCCTAGTATTCCTGCCCTCAACCTGTCAGGTTTCTTGGTAATCCAGACTATCTAAATTTTTGACCATCAACGTCTATCGGTTTGACTATGGACTCTCACCCGGCAACCTATCAGGTTTCTAGGGGCGAAATTTATCACCAACCGAAGGCATCTAATGCACTCAAGAATTTTTCAACCTCTACCAAATGTACTACCCGATAACTCGGAAGCATAGCACACCAGCTTGGGTATCAATTTTCAACGAGTTTGATGGAGGGTAGGAAACCTTGTAACCTTTTTCAAACTTAGTCTGTTTGTAGTCGGGAGAATTTCGCGATTAATGTTACACTTTGCACATTAATTCATTTATACGCACGTTTGTTGGTTTGTCAATCATTCAAAATGAAAAACATAAAACAGTAACCTAGTTACTACCAACATATAGCTCATGGACCTAATTCCTAAGTACTGGGCCAAGCGAATGACCCAATAAATAAAAAAAATACAGTCTTCGATTCTTCGTCTCCTCGGTCGGTTGTCTTTGGTCTTCGTCATACCCAAGATAATAATTACATCATTGAAAAATTGCATCCTATACAAACTTTTTCTAGTAAATATAAATAGGCTCAGAACGGCCTTTACAACCCAATCGAATCGAACAAATCAAAAAACTAAGTCCACGAGCTATATCACCATTACATAAGAATTCCATACAACATGTAATGGCAACGAAATTAAACAATTAATTTTAATATAAATTAATCCAATTAATTTCTAAAATTAATCTATTCAATTTTTACTACATTAATTCAATTATTATAAAGTGAAATTAAAATTAAATAATCAATTAATATATTAATCTAATTAATATAAAATTAATCTATTCAATTTTAATGGTATTAATATTAATACTAATAATCGTCATTTTTATCCAAAATAATATTCTCGTTTAATTTATTTCCCTTAACTAAAATTAATATTCCAAATATTAATTTAGTCAAATTAAAATCCAATTTAAATTACGGAAAATAATTACAACGAAATATAAACGTAAAACGGAGTCCCGGACAATCCGGTTTTAGGCCCAGCCCGCGGACCGATTCAAAATTGGGCCAAAAACCGAGGTGCTGGCCGAGCCACCGCTTTCAGCCGTGGCGAGACATGGCGAGCATGGCCGATCATGCTCGGCACTGGCAGTAAATTTCAAGGCCGCCAAAGATCACCACGGCATCCTCTGCTTTCTTCATTTTCGGCTCGTTTCCAAAAACATGATGCCATAACGAACAATTTAAAAATCTACGATTATACCAAATATGATTATAAATCATAAACATCATCCATAAGCATTCAAAATGCACAAATAATCATATATACGGAAACATTGACCTCGCTCCGATACCACTGTTGGGATTCCGAAACAAAAACGAAATACGCAGCGGAAAATAAAAATGAATCCCAAACAGAAACGATCAAGTAACGTATATACGAAAAATAAAATAAACGAAGATAAAAGGATCATACCCTTGAAGCATTTGAAATAAATCTTCGTAAGATGATGATGATCACGAACCCGAGCACGAGCACGAAATCCCTTTGTCCCCAATACCGAAAATACGATGCCTCTACATTACCACGCGTCGGAAGTTACCCGGAAAAATTTACAAAACTCCGTTCTCCAAGAACACGGCTAAGAAATTTTGTAGGAATTTTTCTCTCCTTTTTTTTTCTTATTTTTTTCTCAACTCCAATATGAAGTAATGAACAAGAAAAATTTCTTCTTTCTCTGTGCTCTCGAATGTGCTTCGGCCGTGACAAGAAGGAAATGGACCAGCTCTTTTCTCTTTTAAATCACTCCAGCCGTGACATCTCTACAAAATTGGTGTGGATTTTCTTATCACTTTTTTCATAAAAAAAGGAGATACTAATTGATTCGACAAGAATTCAAATCAACAAATCACCAACCACCAAGATTAAAAATACCACCACATGTGAAGAGTAGGAGAGTGGGGCGGCTTCAAGGAAGTTTCCAAAAAAAAACGGGCCAAGTCACTCGGCTCGTGTACCGAACGTTCGTCAAACGATTCCGTTAAATACACTCCATTTTATTTCCAATGTATTTATATAAATTAATTAATCTAATTAATTAATTATATCAAATACAAATATATTTCTTGAAGAAATATAATTTATGAATTAAATTAATTACCCAGTAACTTAATTTTAATTAATAAGACCGCTATTTGATTTATCCAATAAATCATAAATTAGATATCCAATATCTAATATTAATAGAGAGATAATAAATTCACATTTATCCGTCAACGCTCCTGATGCGCGACTCCGTAGGTCCGTCTCAGCCGGCATTGGGAGGAACCAATGAGTGCGGGCAACACTTAGCCACTTGGCGGGCGATCAGTAAACCCCGACTGAGAACCAATGGAGGGATCATTCCAGAACCATTATGTCGTGAATACTATATACGTATAGACCCTTCATCAGATGTCCCGGTCAAGTCTTCGGGTCACGGTAAAGTCAAACCCTACTGTTGACTAGACTCTATACATGTGTTAATGCAAATCAAAATCAATTGATTAATAGTGTATCTAATATGACTATATCATAATGCTTTGGCCAAAGACTTATGATCTTATTTGCCATTAACCGTATAGGACATTACCTGCTCACTAACAGGAGATAGAATCCTTTCTTGGCGTATAGTAAAGACTGCTACCTGCCCGTATAGTCCGCACTTCGAGGTCGACTCGGCAATTAAGCAAATGAGTCTAACTACTCCAATGACAAACTAAACGTCACAGGCACATCTTCTACTGAACCCTGAAGTCAAAGGTCCACGTAGACTATCACAACCTTTCGATTCGTCATCGACTCTCCGAGAGTGAATACTGTGTGACTGAATCGAGTATGAGTCGTGTTTGAGTATACTGATCCCACCAATATACTTATAACTATGCTATCAAGACGTGCACACGTCCTAGCATCAGTTATACAAGTCTTATTAAAACTTAATGTCCATTTAAGTTTATTGACTTGTGAACGATTTATATAAATAAACTTTAAACGCTTATAGTGCATTTTCTCTTATCCCTTAACGAGAATGGAATGTTCGATTTATTTACATGGACTTCACTTCAATTTTTACCAAATCAAGAATGCATTTGAAATACAATAAACAGTGAATGAATCGTATTGCCTTTTTACTAATTATTCCATAATTACAAGTACAATGCCCCTACTCTCTCATCCCGTGAGTGGCATTCGAGGGCATATTCCTAACATCTCTGACCCTGGTTATCTGGCATGATTGTCATGCTAGGTAAATTTGTTGATTATGTAGAGGACATTCCTGAGGGGTCCGGTCAGACTTGAACGGTGTTGGAATAAAATCTTGCCGCTGCATGATTTAAATTTGATTTTTGAAACCTCCGTTATGTAATAATCGAACTTTGAATTATGTCCCTTCTTAAAACATTTCGGCCTATGATATGTAACCGTGGATTTTATCATTTTATTATAATTTTCTTAAAATGTCTACTTCCTAAACTAGCTTTGTGGGTCCCACACTGGATTCACGGCACTGTAATGCCTCGGAAAATTTTGGGGGTATTACTGAAAATGGTATCGGATCAATCGGATCCTGTTGAAAAGATTTTAAATAAAATTCCTCCTAATTTTCGAAGTGATCCCAGTCCAACACCACAAGCGACCGTAACTCCTCGTGGGAATGCAAAGTAAGTAATGTGTGTGTTTTCTGTCTAGATATTACATTTAATTGTAAACTGTGTGTGGAATTGGATTTAGATTAATACTGTCTGTAATGGCACGCCGTGGAGCTAGGAGGGTGGTGAATGAGGCTCAGGGTTCCGCCGCAAACCACGACGGGGACAGGAACACTGCCGAGACCCATCATGCTAGGGACCAGTCGCCACCAATTAATCAAAACGATCAGGAGGCGGAATGCCAGAATAACAACCCGGGATGCATGGACCCAGCCTTCGTTCAGGCCCTTGCCCAAGCTATCGCCATGGGAATCGCTCAGGTCAACCAGGTAGAGCGGATACCGGTCATCAATGTGGAGGAAAACACAGGGAGAGACCGATGGTTGGGAGAGATGCTGAAGGCTAGGCCTCTATTGTTTGACGGGGTAGGGAAGAAACACGTGGACGACTGGATTTCTGAAATAGAGACTACTTTCGAAGTGATCGAATGTCCAGAGAACCGGCAGGAGCCGCTTGCGATTAATCAACTCTGCGACACTGCTGCTCGCTGGTGGAGAACTTACAGGCTAGAGAACCGAGTGGTCGGGTGGACCGAATTTGCCTGGCTCTACGGAGCGAGTACTGTCTTCGATCAGCCCAAACCGCTCGTGCGCGAGACTTTTTCAGTGCCGGATCACAAAATATGCCAGTACTGGAGATCATTTGGGCCTACCGTACCGAGCTAAGTTACATCTCACAGATGGTTCCATCAGAAGATCAATGAATATGCCACCTTGCATAGAGGTTGCCGGAAGATGCAAAACGCTATGCCGCCGGATTCCACTGCACAACTCTGAGGGCGTACGAAGACGTAGTCATAGTATATACCGGTACTATTGTTAACACCGACACCGGACATAATTCGAAGAAGCAGAAGACATCAAATCAGTCAGGGAGCAGCAACAAAATGAACTCGGGACCCCTATCTTCTTTTAAGTCAGCAGTTTCGTACCAACAGAGGGGTGCATCTGATCGGCCTTACTGTAAGGACTGCTTCAATTGTGGCGTGTTTGGACATACTAGGGATTGGTGTCATAAGTCGGCTACCAAATGGTTCTTTTGCGGTAAGAGTGGACACGTGTCTTGTTACTGCTGGCGGGCCAATCCTACACAGAACTCACCTCCCTAAACGAGTCAACAAGGCTCTGTGCAATCCTACAGGACGCTTGCCATTTCTAACTACCGAGCTCCACCTTATCAGACTCAACCACCGCCACACGGTACCGGACGAGGCCATGGGCGCGGCGGTGGTACTTCATCCTTTTCGGAGTCAATGTCGTCTCGTGTATTTGAACTGAGGGCTACGGATTGTCAATCCGCGCCAGCTATCTCAGGTACCCTTCTTGTTAACTCTCAGCTTGTGCATGTACTATTTGATACCGGAGCCACACACTCGTTTATATCTGTGTAATTTGTTGAATGTTTAAGTCTTGCTTGTATGCCTTGTGAATCCTTTACTATTAAGCTACCCGAGGGTAGTAGAGTAGGCGGCGATCTAGAAGTTCGAGAGTGTCAGATCCGCATCAATGATCATAGGTGGACTGCTAATCTTATGGTCTTCCCGCTTCAGAATGAAGATATTATTTTAGGCATAGACTGGATGCCATTGCACAGAACGATATTAGATACCTACCACTTGACTTTTCCATCATGGCTCATGACGGTACCACACATGTTATCAAGGGTTGAGAACACTTCAGTACGAAAGGATCTCTCAGCCTTCTTTCATCGGAAGTCACATGCAACTCTCCAAGGAAGTACTATTGGTGTTATGTTCTGCAGGAGGATACATGATACGAATTACGTATGAAAATGGACGTAAACTCTTATGGAATGCAGCGGAAATATAATTGATCCCCACAACACTCGAATATGTGTAACACTCGTAAGATATAACTGAAAGTAGGACAATTCGGATTACGTAAACAAGAACAATTTGAATGATTTATCAAACTAGACCTATAGTTTGATAAGATAATCTTTCCTCAAGACCTATTGAGAATCGATTCGATTAAAACTCGAAAACGCGTCGAATTATAATCAAGGTTTCGATGAAAAGCATTCACCAAGAAAACACAAGTGTATTCTTATTTCTTCAACATACCATACTTCATACAAGCATGAACAAGACTACTTATAGAAGTGTAGTCTTCTAAACAACTAAGGGATGAAAACAAGATCACATGATCTTGAAATGAAAAACAAAACATCAAGATAAAATACAAAGGAATCAAATTAAAGGGAGGGGGAATCACACAACAAAATGATTATAAGCTCCCACACAACATGCAAGTCTAATCATGACATGTGAGGGGAGGTAAAACAACAAAAAATAAAAAAAATCAGCAATAATGGTCATTTGCTGGCTGTCGGACACGACCCGTGCCGATCGGCATGGCCGCGGCGGCATGTGCGGGCGCACATGTTCGACAGGACTCGACTGTGTCGCCTGGCACGGTCGGGTTGGTCGGACAGCGGGAATTCACTATCCGGAAGAGTGTGACTCGGCCGTGTCGCCGGACACGATCGGGTTGTGTCGGCACGGGCCGTGTCGGACGACACGGTCGGGTTCGGTCGGCAGCGAGATTTCACTATCCAGGACACCTCGGCACGGGCCGTGTCGGACGACACGGTCAGGTTCGGTCGGCAGTCCGGCAGGTGGTGGTCGGCAACGATCGGCCAGTTCCGGCAGGTGGTGAATTTTCCGGTAGGTGGTGATTTTTCCGGCAGTTCATCCATTTTCCGGCCGATTGTCGACCTTCCGGCATAGCATGACATGGGCCGTGTTATATGACACGGCTGAGACCGAGACTCCACGTCTTATGTCCGTTTTCTCGCCTAAATTCGTAGTAGTCCGTGCATGGCGTGTAGTAAGGTCATTTATATCGATCCTTACTTCGTCTTCTTCGTTCATATCAAATGATTCCGTATCATCTCCTCCTCCTTTAAAAGAAATTGTCCTCAATTCCGAAATTCCGTCATCATCGATGTAAGGTGAGAGGTCCCCAATAGTAAAGGTTGCATGAATCCCATAATCTCCCGGAAGTTCCAATTTGTAAGCATTGTCGTTCACTTTCGCGATTACTTTAAACGGTCCCTCCGCTCGCGGCATTAATTTGTTCTTACGTTTATTTGGAAATCGCTCTTTCCTCAAATGCAACCAAACCAAATCACCAACTTCGAACAATCTCGGCCTTCTTTGTTTGTTCGACTTTCTTTTGTAAGTCTCGTTTATTTCCTTGATTCGATTACGTACTTTCTCGTGTAATTTCATCATTGATTTCAATTTTGATTCCGCATCCTTGTGCACTAACTCGTCACTTGGCAATGGAATTAGATCTAACGGCATGTACGGGTTTAGTACGTAGACTACTTCGAACGGAGAGTGTGCCGTGGCATGAGTAGGAGAACGATTATAAGCGAACTCCGCATGTGCAAGTTTCAAGTCCCAATCCTTTTGTGTCTTGTTCACAAGACCACGTAGTAAAGTGCCCAACGTTCGATTGGTTACCTCGGTTTGACCGTCCGTTTGTGGATGATGTGACGTGCTAAAAAGTAGTTTGGTTCCCACCTTTCTCCACAAGGTGTTCCAAAAATAACTAAGGAATTTTAAGTCCCGATCCGAAATAATCGTTTTTGGAACCCCATGCAATCGTACGATTTCTCGGAAATACAAATCAGCGACGTTACTTGTGTCGTCCGTCTTGTGGCAAGCCACAAAGTGAGCCATCTTCGAAAATCGGTCTACAACAACCATAATAGCATCTCTCCCTCGTTGAGTACGAGGCAAAGCAACAATAAAATCCATTGAGACATCTTCCCACGGCCATTCCGGAATCGGCAAGGGCATGTATACTCCCGGTTTGAATGAACTTTTAGGAATATGGCATGTCACACACTTATTAATTATGTCGTGTACATCCACTTGCATCTTCGGCCAATGAAAATGCTCTTTAAGGACCTCCAACGTTTTGGCCGAACCAAAATGACCGGCCAAGCCTCCATCGTGAGCTTCCCGAACTAATAATTCCCGAATTGGGTGTTTGGGTAAACATAGGCGATTTCCTTTGAAAAGGAATCCTTCTTGCAACGTAAATTCTCCAAATAGGCCAGATTTACATCGAATGAAAACCTCACCAAAATCCACATCTCCATCATAACACTCCTTCAATGCTTCGAACCCAAGCAACCGAATGTCAAGAGTAGAGAGCAAGGCATACCATCTAGACAAAGCATCCGCCACAACGTTGCTCTTGCCATCTTTGTACTTCGATGAAAAGTGGAATGATTGTAAGAATTCCACCCATTTAGCACGTCTCGGACTCAACTTTTGTTGGCCATTAATATATTTCAAGGACTCATGATCCGAATGTAGGATGAAATGTTTCAGCCGAAGGTAATGGCTCCAATGATCAAGAGCTCTCACAATGGCATAGAACTCCTTGTCATAAGTACAATAGTTGAGTCGAGCCCCACCCAACTTCTCCGAAAAGTATGCAATTAGTCGCCTCCCTTGGACGAGGACCGCCCCAATATCCACTCCACTTGCGTCACATTCCACCTCGAAAGGTTGTGAAAAATCGGGTAAAGCCAAGATAGGT
Organism: Orobanche coerulescens; assembly: GCA_033398695.1. Lineage (NCBI taxonomy): Eukaryota > Viridiplantae > Streptophyta > Magnoliopsida > Lamiales > Orobanchaceae > Orobanche > Orobanche coerulescens. The sequence goes on along the minus strand of CM065809.1, from coordinate 57,890,725 downwards.
GCTTCACACATTTTCGCCTTCAAATTTTCAAATGCTCCTTGGGCAGCCCCGTTCCACACAAACGGTCCTTTTTTTAAGCATTCCGTTATCGGGCTAGAAATGGTACTAAAATCTCGTATGAACCTCCGATAAAATGAAGCAAGTCCGTGAAAGGATCGGACTTCCGTGATGGTTTTGGGCGTAGGCCAAGATTTAATCGCCTCGATCTTGGTTTGATCAACCGACACTCCTTCTTTAGAAACGATGTAGCCAAGAAAGGCTACACTCTCGACTAGAAACGAACACTTCTCCTTTTTCCCATAAAGTTTTTGATCCCTAAGGATCTCTAAGACTTTCCTCAAGTGCCCGGTATGCTCTTGCAATGATCGACTATAAATCAAGATGTCGTCCAAGTATACGACGACAAATTTTCCCAAAAAACGACTTAAGTACCTCATTCATTAATCGCATGAAAGTACTTGGCGCATTTGTAAGGCCAAAGGGCATGAAGAGCCATTCATATAATCCATATTTTGTCTTGAAAGCCGTTTTCCATTCATCTCCTTCCCGCATGCGAATTTGATGATAGCCGCTTCTCAAATCAACCTTCGAAAAAATCACCGAACCATGCAACTCGTCCAACATATCATCAAGTCTCGGAATTGGGAACCGATATTTGATGGTTATGTTGTTCACGGCTCTACTATCTATACACATAAGCCATGACCCATCCTTCTTTGGAACAAGTAAAACCGGAACCACACAAGGGCTCAAACTTTCTCGAACGTACCCGCGGTTCATTAGCTCCTCGATTTGTTTTTGCAACTCCTTTGTCTCCTCGGGGTTACATCGATAGGCGGCCTTGTTAGGGAGTGATGCACCCGGTACAAGGTTGACTTGGTGTTCAATCCCACGTAAGGGTGGTAAACCCGGCGGTAAGTCTTCCGGGAAGATATCCGCAAATTCTTGTAGCAAGGTATCGATATCTCTCTTGCCTTGCACAACTATGTCAACATCTCGTGTTTCTTTAATCATCAATAAATACACACGCTCGCCATCGTCAATAGCATGTCTCACCTCTTTCTCGCTAGGAAACATGGTAAGCTTCGGTTTCTCCATTTGATTAGAACTCATCGATCGAATGGCTTGGGGTGCCATCGGTTTAAGCACAATCTTCTTGCCTTTATCTCGTAATTCATATTCGTTACTCCTTCCTCGATACAAAAAATCTCGGTCGAACATCCATGGTCGTCCCAAAAGTACGTGGCATGCGTCCATCGGGAGTACGTCACATAACACATCGTCTCCGTATGATCCCATAGTTAAGTTGACCCGTACTTGTCTTGTCACCTTCACTTTGCTTCCATCATCGAGCCAATGTAAAGCATACGGTCTCGGGTGAGCCGTAGTAGTTAGCCCGATCTTGGTGACCATCTCGTTTGATGCTACATTCGTGCAACTCCCTCCGTCTATTATCAAGCTACACCACTTTTCTCCGACTTTGCATTTGGAATGAAAGATTTGGTCTCTTTGCTCCGTATCACTTGGAACGATTTTGGTATGTAGTGCTCGAAGCACTAAAGTAGTATCATATTCCGGAGCGTCATAAGTCTCGCAATACTCATTCTCTTCCTCGGCCTCCATGTTAAATACGTCACCAAGGCCTTCCTTCTCATCCTCGACTAACAGTTCGTATCGGACCGCAAGAGCTTCTCTTAAAGTGACCACCCATTTATTTGGACATGCATTTTGATAGTGACCAAAGCCTTGACATTTAAAACATCGTACTTTAGCCAAGCTCGTTTCCTTGGAAACTTGGGGAACCTTCGGGGCCAGGGTAGGGACTTGAAAAGGTATGGTAGGTTTCGTAGTCGAACTTGAGCCGGCACTTGTATTTCCGAATTTGTAAATTCGGGTTTGGTAAACTTCAACTTGTTTTGAGCTTCAATTTTTATGCATAGTCCGCATAAAGTGTCAAAATCTCCGTATGGGTATAATTCCACCGTATTTGCAATGTTTCGGTTTAGACCACGTAAGAAACGTGACATTCTTTGTTCTTCATTTTCTTCAAGTTCTCCAATTAAGGCCAAGCCTTCAAATTCTTCGATATATTCTTCCACACTTAGTTTCCCTTGTACGAACTCCGCAATTTTTCGGTATAAGGTTAACCGATGTGATGTAGGGACATACCTTTTACGTAGTTTTTTCTTCAAAGAATCCCAAGAACGGATTTTCTCTTTTCCCGCACGAGCTCGTTGTGTTTTCATACCCTCGAACCATAAGGAAGCGCCCTTCCCTAACTTGAGAATCGCATATTTGCAACGTTTCTCATCGTTAAGGTGCTTGAAGTCGAACATATGTTCAATCTTCCTTTCCCATTCCAAGTAAACTTCAGGATTAGTACCTCCGACAAATTCTGGAAGTTCATTTACTTTAAATTCATCCACATGACGCGGTGAATGTGCATCATATCCTCCTCTTCTTGCTTGAAAACGTGGTTCTTGCATGCTGTGTAGTGCCTCACGTAGTTTCTCCATGAAATCGTCGGAAAAATCCATGATAAGATAGTTTTGATAAGAAACTCGCCAAGAGAAATTCGCCAAGGAAGTAACCTTGGGCTCCGATGCCACTAATGATACGAATTACGTATGAAAATGGACGTAAACTCTTATGGAATGCAGCGGAAATATAATTGATCCTCACAACACTCGAATATGTGTAACACTCGTAAGATATAACCGAAAGTAGTGCAATTCGGCTTACGTAAACAAGAACAATATGAATGATTTATCAAACTAGACCTATAGTTTGATAAGATAATCTTTCCTCAAGACCTATTGAGAATCGATTCGATTAAAACTCGAAAACGCGTCGAATTATAATCAAGGTTTCGATGAAAAGCATTCACCAAGAAAACACAAGTGTATTCTTATTTCTTCAACATACCATACTTCATACAAGCATGAACAAGACTACTTATAGAAGTGTAGTCTTCTAAACAACTAAGGGATGAAAACAAGATCACATGATCTTGAAATGAAAAACAAAACATCAAGATAAAATACAAAGGAATCAAATCAAAGGGAGGGGGAATCACACAACAAAATGATTATAAGCCACCCCACACAACATGCAAGTCTAATCATGACATGTGAGGGGAGGAAAAACAACAAAAAATAAAAAAATCAGCAATAATGGTCATTTGCTGGCTGTCGGACACGGCCCGTGCCGATCGGCACGGCCTCGGCGGCATGTGCGGGCGCACATGTTCGGCAGGACTCGACCGTGTCGCCTGGCACGGTCGGGTTGGTCGGACAGCGGGAATTCACTATCCGGAAGAGTGTGACTCGGCCGTGCCGCCGGACACGGTCGGGTTGTGTCGGCACGGGCCGTGTCGGACGACACGGTCGGGTTCGGTCGGTAGCGAGATTTCACTATCCAGGACACCTCGGCACAGGCCGTGTCGGACGACACGGTCGGGTTCGGTCGGCAGTCCGGCAGGTGGTGGTCGGCAACGATCGGCCAGTTCCGGTAGGTGGTGAATTTTCCGGCAGGTGGTGATTTTTCCGGCAGTTCGTCCATTTTCCGGCCGATTGTCGACCTTACGGCATAGCATGACACGGGCCGTGTTATATGACACGGCTGAGACCGAGACTCCACGTCTTATGTCCGTTTTCTCGCCTAAATACGTAGTAGTCCGTGCATGGCGTGTAGTAAGGTCATTTATATCGATCCTTACTTCGTCTTCTTCATTCATATCAAATGATTCCGTATCAATACATCACAACTTGCAGTCGCAAGCATTCCAGTAGTGAACGAATTTCCAGACGTCTTTCCCGATGAACTACCAGGGCTGCCACAACACCAAGAAGTTGACCTCTCCATTGAACTCGAGCCAGGGACGAGACATATTTCCAAAGATCCTTACAGGATGGCACCGGCCGAGATGAAAGAATTAAAGATACAGCTCAAAGATCTGCTGGAGAAGGGATTGATCCGCCCGAGCACCTCGCCATGGGGTGCGCCGGTACTTTTTGTTAAGAAGAAGGACAACTCTCTACGATTGTGCATTGACTATAGAGAACTAAAAAGGGTTACTATCAAGAATCGTTATCCACTTCCAAGAATCGATGACCTACTAGATCAATTACAGGGGGCTGTTGTGTTTTCAAAGATCGATCTACGGTCTGGGTATCACCAATTGAGGATTCGGGAGGAAGATATACCCAATACTACATTTTGATCGAGATATGGACATTATGAGTATATCATGGTATCATTTGGGTTAACTAATGCCCAACTTTTTTCATGGAATTGATGAAAAGAGTTTTAATCAATTTCCTCGATAAGTGCATCGTGGTTTTTATTGATGACATCCGAATTTATTATCGAAGCCGACAGGAACACGAGGAACATTTGAGGCAAGTACTGAACGTGATGAGGCGGCACCAACTTTATGCGAAACTTTCCAAGTGCGAATTTTGGATGCCGGAAGTAATTTTCCTCAGACATGTTGTCTCGGCAGAGGGTGTTAAGGTCAATCTAAAAAAGATCAAGATGATAATGAGTTGGGAACCTCCGAAGAACGTCAAGGAGGTAAGGAGTTTTCTAGGATTGGCGGGTTACTATCGAAGATTCTTCGAGGCTTTTTCCTGTATCCCTCGACCCTTAACGAACCTACTGATGAAAAGTACCAAGTTTGTATGGACTACAAACTGTCAGAAGAGCTTTGATGTGCTCAAGAGGAGACTGACTACAGCTCCAGTGTTAGTGCTACCACTGGGAACGGAAGGATTCATTATATACACGGATGCATCTAAGCATGGGCTGGGATGTGTCTTCATGCAGAACGACAGAGTTATTGCGTATGCATCCCGACAGCTGAGGTCGTACAAAATGAATTACCCAATGCATGACTTGGAGTTAGCTGCAGTGGTGCACACCCTCAAGATTTGGAGGCACTATCTTTACGGAGTTACTTGCAAAATTTTCACGGATCATAAGAGTTTGAAATATATCTTTACCCAGAGAGAATTTAAGATGAGACAGAGGCGCTGGTTGGAGTTAATCAAGGACTACGATGTGGAGATCTCATACCACCCCAGGAAGGCCAATGTGGTAGCTGATGCTCTTAGTCGGAAAACTACACAAGAAGTAATGTTATCCAGCATAACAGTTCAACCCGGACTGCATCAAGACATCAGGAGAAGCAGTACCGAAGTATGGATACAACATATGCAAGAACAATTGTGCTCAATCAATATATACTCATCCTTAATAGATGAGATACGTCTAGCACAGATGGAGGATCCCGAACTACGTGGGATTGGTGCAAGGATCGAGGGAGGAGATGTTTCCGATTATAAGATCCAGGGTGATTTGGTGAGGATCAAGAATAGGATCTGCATTCCACCGAATGATGAGCTGAAGCAAACTATACTGAGGGAGGCGCACTCCACTCCCTATTCTATTCTTCCCGGATCAAGTAAAATGTACAAAGATCTGCGATAAAGTTTTTGGTGGAAAAATATGAAACGGGAAATTGCTAGGTTCATTGCCCGATGTATGACGTGCCAACAAGTGAAGATTGAACACCACAGAGCAGCCGGAATCATGCAATCCCTACCCATTCCGGAGTGGAAATGGGAGAGCATATCGATGGATTTTGTCACTAAGTTACCAACGGAGGTGGGAGGAAAAGATACAATTTTGCTTATCATTGATTGATTAACGAAATTGGCACATTTCATTCCTATTCAAGAAACAACCGGAACAGAGCAATTGGCCACTATTTTCATCAGGGAGATCGTGAGGCTGCACGGTGTTTCCTCATCCATCATTTCGGATAGGGACACCAGATACATGTCCTATTTTTGGAAAGCCGTCCTGTTGTGTCAAGATTTAACACCTTCCGACCGGCGATCGCCTCCGAGGCCGAGCGACCGACTTGCTGAAGAGCGGCCAAGGCAGATCTGCCGAGCTGCGACCAGGCGACCGAGCCTCAACCCAGCGGACATGCTAGACTGGCCAACCGAAGGTCCCAGGACAAATCCCGGTGCCGAGCGATCGACCTCAGATACGATCGTCTCTCGGTACTCGGCGACCGACTCCTGGCGACCGACATCTGGCGACCCTCTACCGGCATCTGCCGATCGACCCTTGGTGACCGACCATTGGCGACCTGCCCTTGGTGACCGACCATTGGCGACCTCCATCCACTGGCCGGTGACGACCTCGGATGATCAGCCAGGGACGACCGCTCATGTCGATCACAACCGACGGACACCCAGTCGGCGAAGGCCAAGCCTCAAGACTGGCACCACGTGCAAGGGCCGAGACAAGATCCGCGAATCTCGAGCCATTGACCAAAGCCTGATAGATTCCCTCCACCAGCCGACAGGCCGCCGAAAGCTTGTCAGTAGGGCCACATGTTGACTGGCTCCGGACACGTGATGGCTCCTTATTGGACTGCCCAAGCTGTGCCAGCCTCTTCCTTGGACTTTAGCCCGACAGCCAGCATCTTCCTTGGACTTTAGCCCAACAGCCCAGGAGATCGCCCCATTATAATATTGGCGCGGGTCGGCTGTTATTATATTGGCGTGACGATCGGCAGATTATTATATTGGCCGGCAGGCGATCGGCCACTACAGGACAGGACCCGGTTGTCCCTATATAAGCATGGCTCCCAGCACTTGTAAGAGGGATCGAACCTTTACCACAAAAAAGGCTTCAGCTTCCTTCTGCAACATCGCGATTCAAGCACACCATACAGAAGCAAAATACTTGCACTTGGCAAACATCCAACTCTTGTCAACAGCTTTCTTTCGGTCTTACTTCTCCCGGCCTTTTCTCCTCGAGCAGATTATCGGCGGGACGAAGAACACCAAGCTTCGCTCAAAAGCCGGATTAACAGAGTCTTTTTACACTCATTGTATTTAGATTTCTCTCATTAATACTTGTATCCACGAATATTTATATTAATAACATCTCGCGAGAGCATTCAAGCCCGGGCCTAACAAACCCGGCAAATCTTGTATTATATATCTTCTCTCGGAAGTGCTCCCGCAACTGTTGTTTGTTGTCCGTCTTCCAGCAGTATTAATCTTCGGATAAATATTTTGGGCAACAACAATTGGCGCTAGAAGAAGGGGATCCAACCCTCGATTTTTATACCTACCGTCCCGAAGAACACTCACTGTTCTCGGGGCAGATACTTGAAGTGACACTTACTGCACTTCAAAGAAATCCTTCGTAAAACATGTCTTAGCCTCCGCGTCGAAGAAAGCCGGACCCGGCGGCGGACCCTGTTCCGTCCCAGTCCGAGCCGCAGCCGATGGTGGAAGGTAGCCGCCGCGGTCAGAGACGCTCGATCCCGTCCCTGGACGGCGGCCCAAGCCTCTCGCTCGATCATTTCCGAACCAAGGAACAGATCGAAGGGCCCCTGGCCGTCCTACAGGAGCGACGGAGTGCTCTCGACGCGCCTCCAGCTACCGCCCCCCCGGTCTCTCGCCGGAAGATCAAGCGGAAGCTCAAGGCACTACTGGCCGAGCAATCGCCAGGAGGCTCTCGCCCGCAACAAGAGGTGCTCGGCAGCCGGGGCACGTCTGTCTTCGATCGCCTGGCGGCGGCCGACAGCGGCAAGGCGATCCGGCCCCAGCTACGAGACGACGGAGTTGGTGTCCGTCACCAGGAGCTCGGCCTACCCAGCTCCCACAAGGCGATCCAGCCGCCTGGCTCCCGCTCGCCAGATTCCCGAGGTCGGCCGCAGCGGGGTCCGGAGGTCAGTACACGATCGCCTCGGCCCCCGCTCCCAAAGCCGATCCACAAGCAGCCGAGCCGCTGCGATTGCCGCAATGCAACGTCAGATCGACGACATGAAGGCGCTCCTGCAATCCGGGGCAGGCGCCGTGAGGACGATCGCCCCACCGAGCGAGCCGCTCGCGATCGACATCGAGCTCGCCACGGTGCAGCACAAGATCGCCCCTCCTCAGACACCCGTGTACCAAGGGCGATCGGACCCCCAAGCACACCTGCACAAGTTCAACATCTACATGACCGGGTGTGGGGCATCGGACGCGACCAGGTGCCGAATGTTCCCTCTGACACTGGACGACCTCGCCCACCGGTGGTACACCTCGTTGCCACCTCGGTCCATCGGCTCCTTTAACGAGCTGGCGCATGTCTTCATGGAGCACTTCGCCACCAGGGTCGCCCGGCCAGAAGGTCGCCATCGCATGATGCAAATCAGGCAAGGAGAACAGGAGTCCGACTCGGACTACATCGACCGGGTTGACATGATCATCCTCAACGGCGAGCCCGTAAGCGATGAGACCGCCCTCTACGCCGTCTAGGAGGTTTTCGTGGTTTCTCGCCTATGTTCGGGCATCTCACGAAGACCCTGCCGACGACCTCTACGCAGCCTTCTGGGCTAGAGCCGCAGATTTCTGTCTGCAAAGGCTTCTTCTCGGCTAAGAGTAGATCGGTCGGCGCCGTCGACGACCTCCGATCTTCCCGGCCCGATCGCTACTATCCGGAAGAGCCGGAGGACTCGCTCACCGCCTCTGATCCAACATTCTAAATAAGGGATCGCTCCGCCGATCGCCGATATCCGACCTACGAATAAAGCGATCGGCTGCCGAGCGGCGATCGCCAGTCATCCGGCCAGATCGCAACATCATCAGCAACCCGGTGGACACGATCGCCATCTACAGTCCAGCATATAACATGACGGACTAAGGCATAAGATCGCTTCCACCGTGCATCATAAAGCCATGGTCCTGGCAGTCGATGGAACCGGCTGCTTCGGCCATGCAAGGTCCCTTTCGGCCGAGATCGCCCGCCCTCGTTTAAATACGAGGCCGGCGTAGTCGGAGGGCTCTCCAACATTAATCAGTGGACACATGCCACAACCCCGTCTCAACGTACACCGTCGAGGTCGGCCATTTCCATGACTGGCCGAGGTGGAAGCAGAGCTAACAAGCCGCGGGCGTGGAGTTGATTCATCCGACGCTGCCCCGCGCAAGGACTCCTCTAGACCGAGACCGCACGCCCTTCGCGAGGCGCAGCCTAACAGAGGACCCTCATAATAAAGTGAGTCACGAGACACTCATTGTCTTCGTGCACCAAGACACGGTCATGGGGTCGGTCCATCGATCTCCGCGACTGTGCACGATTCCTCAAACAAAGCGAAACCACCAAGTTTCCATGGGGGATCGGCCAATGTTGTTTTTTGCAGGTACAAGACCAAAAGATAGCTAAGCCAATCGACCATGATAGCCCAAGTCCGAGTCCTAAGTCAGCTCAGATCGCCCGTCCTCATCCAGAGACGATCGCCAGCAAGAACCACCTCGCCCCATGTCTTCAACATAGGAGCAAGCTGGGGGGCAATTGTTGTGTCAAGATTTAACACCTTCCGACCGGCGATCGCCTCCGAGGCTGAGCGACCGACTTGCTGCCGAGCGGCCAAGGCAGATCTGCCGAGCTGCGACCAGGAGACCGAGCCTCAACCCAGCGGACATGCTAGACTGGCCAACCGAAGGTCCCAGGACAAATCCCGGTTCCGAGCGATCGACCTCAGATACGATCGTCTCTCGGTACTCGGCGACCGACTCCTGGCGACCGACATCTGGCGACCCTCTACCGGCATCTGCCGATTGACCCTTGGTGACCGACCATTGGCGACCTGCCCTTGGTGACCGACCATTGGCGACCTCCATCCACTGGCCGGTGACGACCTCGGATGATCAGCCAGGGACGACCGCTCATGTCGATCACAACCGACGGACACCCAGTCGGCAAAGGCCAAGCCTCAAGACTGGCACCACGTGCAAGGGCCGAGACAAGATCCGCGAATCTCGGGCCATTGACCAAAGCCTGACAGATTCCCTCCACCAGCCGACAGGCCGCCGAAATCTTGTCAGTAGGGCCACATGTTGACTGGCTCCGGACACGTGATGGCTCCTTATTGGACCGCCCAGTGTGCCCGGCCTCTTCCTTGGACTTTAGCCCGACAGCCAGCATCTTCCTTGGACTTTAGCCCAACAGCCCAGGAGATCGCCCCATTATAATATTGGCCGGCAGGCGGTCGGCACATTATTATATTGGCCGACAGGCGATCGGCAGATTATTATATTGGCCGGCAGGCGATCGGCCACTACAGGACAGGACCCGGTTGTCCCTATATAAGCATGGCTCCCAGCACTTGTAAGAGGGATCGAACCTTTACCACAAAAAAGGCTTCAGCTTCCTTCTGCAACATCGCGATTCAAGCACACCATACAGAAGCAAAATACTTGCACTTGGCAAACATCCAACTCTTGGCAACAACTTTCTTTCGGTCTTACTTCTCCCGGCCTTTTCTCCTCGAGCAGATTATCGGCGGGACGAAGAACACCAAGCTTCGCTCAAAAGCCGGATTAACAGAGTCTTTTTACACTCATTGTATTTAGATTTCTCTCATTAATACTTGTATCCACGAATATTTGTATTAATAACATCTCGCGAGAGCATTCAAGCCCGGGCCTAACAAACCCGGCAAATCTTGTATTATATATCTTCTCTCGGAAGTGCTCCCGCAACTGTTGTTTGTTGTCCGTCTTCCAGCAGTATTAATCTTCGGATAAATATTTTGGGCAACAACACGTCCATAAAGCTATGGGGACCCAGATACATTTTAGCATAACTTATCACCCTCAAACGGATGGACAGACCGAACGCACGATTCAAACCTTGGAATATATGTTGAGGGCATGTGTGCTCGATTGGGGTAAGGATTGGGCTAGGCATCTGGGGTTGGTGGAGTTTTCGTATAACAACAGCTGGCATGCGAGCATAGGCATGGAACCATTTTAGGCCATGTATGGGCGAAGATGCAAGTCGCCATTATGCTGGGATGATGATTCTGACACCGCGGTTACCGAGTTAGATCTGATCCAAGAATCCATTAAGAAGGTCTCAATTGTTCGAAAGCACATGCTAGCTGCGTAGAGCTGGCAGAAATCTTATGCCGAAAACCGGCAGCGACCGTTGGAATTTGTAGTCGGAGATCACATTTGCATCAAAGTATCACCTATGCGAGGTATCCGGCATTTCGGCCAAAAGGGCAAGTTAAGCTCGAGGTTCATGCCCGTTCGAGATATTGGACCGGGTGGGAAAGCTTGCGTATCGATTAGCACTGCCACCGCATCTGGATGGAGTGCATAATGTCTTTCACGTCTCCCAGTTATGGAAGTGTGTCTATGATCCGAGTCAGAAACTCAATTTCGAAGAAGTGGAAAGTTCCAACGACGCTACCTTTAGAGAGGTACCGATCGCCATCTTGGATCGGCGTATAAAGACATTGCGAAATAAAGCCATACCCCTCATGAAGGTTCAGTGGTTGCACCATGGCATGGAGGAAGCAACTTGGGAGACCGAGTCGAGCATGAAGGAGAGTCATCCCGAGTTATTTTCTTAGTTTCGGGATGAAACTATTTTAAGGGGGGTGATACGTAGTACCACCGGTATTTCATGCTTAATTACCTTGTACTGTGTGATTTCTTATAGTGTGATGTTGCCTTTTTACATTATGTGATTTCATTAAATGCTATTGCGATACAATTGTGTGATGTGGATGAAACGGAGGTGATGCACCTTGACGCCATTGGACAATCGTCGGTGCGAATATGACGGTGGCCAACGTCTTGTTCCCCGATGAATTGTTGACGAGTTGAGAGGATGGTCACTCCGAGATGGCTAAAATGTGATATATGACTAAGGTACTGAATGTCTAACGCACGTTATAGGATATGCATAATGTACGCTAAATCTGTAATATTATGTACATTAACGTAACTTGGTTACGTACATAATGGTTGAGTTGGTCTTCCGACCAGAATCTTCTTTTTGATGCGGATTGGGTTACTTTCGGCGGGCTAGAAGACAAACAAGCCAACCCCTTATAACGTACGCTATTCGCCAAGGTTAGCGTACGCTACGGTCAGGTGCCTTATGTACGTTATGACAACTTACGTACGTAATAGATGGGTGCATTTCAGGCAGTGGCTTGTGGACGGCCTTTACGCACGTTAACGGTAGTACGTTACGTACGTAAAGCCTGGAACTTTAACGTACGTTAACAATATCGAGTGTTATAAAATAACACTCCCTCCTTCATTTATCTCGACCTAAAACTAGAAGAGAAGCATTCTTGAAGCATTTCCCCAGCCTTATACTCGATTCTTGGCCTCTCATATGTAATACCCGAGATTTCTGATATGTATTGGGAACTTGTGACATTGTAATTGTTGCACTTTGATCTGAGTATTATTCTCCGTATTTCATAATCCGATGTTGTTGAGCGTATGATTTCATGTATGTGATGTAGATTGTGATTCTACGCATGTAGCGCACGCTATCGTCTATGTGTAGCATACGCTAACATGGATCCATAATGCACGCTACAAAGGAACATTAGCGCACGCTACAAAGGAACATTAGCGCACGCTATACGTGGTCAATATGATTGAGACGTGTGGTAGGTGAGATCAGGCCGGGGATCTTGGTCGGATTGTGTCGGGATGAACCTGGACGGCTTTCGGGAAAAGCCAAGTCAACGTCTTAGCGCACGCTACTGATATGAGAATAGCGCACGCTAAGTGCTGAGTTCAGTGAAGTCAGTAAGCCGTTAGCGCACGCTACAAGTATGGACTAGCGCGTGCTAATAACCATTTTCTATAAATAGGACAGCATCCTTTTCGTATTTTCAGCCTTTTCTCTTCCCACATCCGAATCCTTATACTTAGAGTATTACTCTCTTCATCCTAAACACTTCATATCAGCATCCTAGCTCGTTTGAAGATCGTAGACCATTGGGGGATTGGTGTTCAAGCCTTCGGCGTTGGGTTGCTTCAAATTCCTCCTTGTTCTTCACTACTTTGAGGTAGGTGATTCTTCACCAATATTAAGTACTATTATGAAGGATGTTTTGATCATGTCTTGGGTTTACCTAGTCAGTTAAATTCGTAGTAGTCGAGCATCATGTGTTAGGAAGATAATTTCGATGTTTCGGTACTTATTCATCGTATAATACCATGGAACCTTTTTGTCTTTGAACTCCTAGCATATTCTGAAGCTTCAAACCAATTTGTGACCAGTAGATGGAAATTACCAAGTTGTTATATTTTACACATTGGAATCATATGTTTTGGAATGTAGGACGAACAGAACTTAGAATATTTTCCTTGAAGATCAAGATGAATTATGGTGTAGTAATCATAATACGTATCCTTGTGTCTCGAAGTCATTTAATCCATAAAGGTCTTTCATAAACCTTATGAGCATGATATGCACAGGGATGACATGTATTATCACCATAGAATTCATGAGTTCATCACCATTAGATCTAGTTTTCTGCCAGTAGTAATCTGCCATGCACTGTTAGCGCACGCTAACATACGTAAGTTAACGTGCGCTATCGGGGATAAGTTAACGCACGCTACGTTTGATACGTAACATATGTTATGATATCAGCCGAGTCAGTCGGCTGATCAGAGAGAACTGTCAGTCCATGGCTAGCGTACGCTAACAGGCAGGCTTAGCGCACGTTACGTAGAGTACGTAGCGTACGCTAAGTGGTTCAGGCAGATTGTAGATTTTGAGCTTTTGGCCGTAGACCGTATTGCTAGGCAATCGTTCGACTTGAGATGATTTGTATATCATTTCTTTTGTTAAGGTTCGAGCTTGCTACGTTGATCGAAGGAGGCGGCCTTCGAGTGTGTTGAGATCATTTAAGTGCTTCGTTCTTGCCATCTTCGAGGCAAGTATCGTAATATGTTAATATTTGGTATTTTGAGCATGCGTGTGATTATTCATGTTGTTAAACATGAGATTTATTTCGTTGAATTGTCATGATATTCGTTATCTAGTGTTTGTATGTTCATGTTGATGGACATGGCGATTTGGCATATATGTATGCATGAGTTATGTTTGTGTTTGTTGTGCGATCTATGCTGAGGGCGCTGGATCGGATGTCCACCTCGTGTTGGTCCGACGGGATCATCTTGGGATCTAGGCTGAGGGCGCTGGATCATTGGACGGGTTATTTCCACCTCGTGTTGGTCCGACGGGATCATCTTGGGATCTATGCTGAGGGCGCTGGATCATTGGAATACCCTTGCTGTGTTAATGGAATCTTTTGGATTCGCATTGTCGGATTCCGGTAGCGGAATTCCGTGTGGTGTATCTTGTTATGTATTGTTGATGCATATTCGAATTGTTTAAATGATACTTGTACTAGCATCATTTTGCTAACCCCTTCGGGGGTGGACATTTGTTTTGATGTTCAGGTAGCCGAGGAGCAGGGAAACAGCCACAGTATCGATGTGACGACGAAGGGGTTCAGTGATGTTTGTTGTTGTCGGTGATTTATTTTCTTGGTTTGATTTCAGTACTCGAGTACGCGTGTCTTATTAATTCCACTTCGATATGGTTGTATTAATTACTCGTTGAACCAGTTGAATCAGTTTTGTAAACTTGAATTTTCGTGGTATTGATGTCTTATACTTACATTTCTCTTATTTAGCCTTGTAAATCCTTATTTAAAGGGTTTACGGCGATGTAATTATTCCGAATATCTCGGGGTGTTACAGAATATGGTATCGGAGCTAAGATTCATGGATATCTTGGCAGTCGAGTTTTATGTTGGGTCTGTTTACGTTATTGATTTACGAGTCATTCGTAACATCACTGTTCAGCCAAAAGTCGTCATGTGGACCGTGGTTGTAAGTCTCCTAATCTCTTGTACTACCGTTTTACTTAATTCTATTTTGTGAGTATTGGCGGGCTTTATTTTTGAAATTTTGTCTTGGATATTGAAATTGTGTTTTCAGTATGTTGAGAGGAGGTCGTGGACGCGGACGTGGTCGTGGACGCGGACGTGGAAATATGAGACAGGAGGACTCCGCAACTACCCCAGAATTATCGGCTAGTAGAACCGATTCCCATTCTGGAGGGCAGCAAGGATGAGCGAGTGACGACGCAAATCCTAACATGCCGGGAGTGCTTCAACAGGTGGTGGCGCAGATAAATCAATTCGCTCAGGTCGTTGACCGCATGCAGACGGCGATGGGACAGCAGCACCACGAGGATAACCGGGGAGACAGATGGCTTGCTGAGGTGGTCAAATTGCACCCGCCAAAATTTGACGGATCTGCTGAGGGACTTACTTGGGATCATTGGCTTGAGGAGTTAGAGAAAATATTCACGGGTATTAACTGTCCCGGAGACCGGAAGGTTCCCATTGCCCAGTATTTTCTGACTGGGGAGGCGTTTGACTGGTTGGAAGCTATTCGACCCGAGGATCATAATGCGGACTGGACGGAATTCAAACTAATGATGGAAGCACAGTATTGTCTTCGTCCAGTTAGAGAGGCAAAGATCCGAGAGTTTTTCTCACCACAGAGTTCGGAAGCAACTGTAACAGACATAATCAAAACTTTTAATCATCAGCTGACTTGTGTGCGACACTTGGTCAGAACGGAGGCAGAAAAGATTTTTCATTTCGATATGCGGATGAAGCCGGAGATTCAGCAATACATGTCCGGATTCGAGTGCACTACATTGCGACAGTATCAAGACAAAGCGCTGGCCTACGACATGAAAGAGGCGGCGGTGGAAAAATCGGTGGAGGCAAAGAAGCAGAAAGTGACCGGCAACTTCTCAGAAAACAAGAGTGGTGGGCCCCGCAAAGGCCAGTCTTCCTTTTATACGACTAGGAAACCTCCACATCCTTCTAGAGGTGGAAAGAAGTTCCGGACAACATCAGCAGTTTCAGACGCATCAAAGAAATGTTACAATTGTGGTCGAACAGGGCATATTCGACGTGATTTTCCCGCATCTTCTGTGACTTGTTACGATTGTGGAGAAGAAGGGCACCGTGCGGCTTTCTGTGGAGTTGCTACTAGATCTTTTGGTACTCGCACTCCAGCGCCAGTTCCGAAGAATATAAGTGTGAACCAGACGCAGCAGAGTGGATTTCAACAGCAGAACGTTGGGAAGAGAGAGACATCCAGTGCTGGGTCCGTTCCTCCGTGCCTGTACGAGATGAGGAAATCTGACGATCAGAACACTGCTGTTGCATCGGGTACGATTCATATCCTTTTGCAACCAGTTAGTGTCTTATTCGATTCCGGAGCTACACATTCTTTCATATCATTGAACTATGTTAATCGTTTGAAAATCTCGTGTTTGTTTGATTGTGAAGCTTATGTTGTGGGATTGCCGAGCGGAGAGAGAATTGTGGGAACCCTAGAAACTAGAGATTTTCCAGTGTCCATAGGAGGGAGAGATTGGCCATCGAATCTTATTGTAGTTGACATCTACGGTGACGATTTAATTCTCGGAGACGATTGGCTCAACCGTTATGGAGCTATTCTGAATTACCGAGAGAGAGTCATTTCTATCATTGCTGATGACGGATCTGAACACTTATTCCGAGGATGGAGACCGGGAAGCTCGGGAAAATTGATCAAAGCAATGAAAGCCATGAAATTACTGAATCAGGGATGTCATGGACTCTGATGCTATGCCCTGAGGAAAGAGAAAGGAGTAGAGCTCTCGTCTATTTCAGTTGTGAATGAGTTCTCAGATGTATTTCCTGACGAACTACCTGGGATACCTCCGCAGAGAGAAGTGGAGTTCACCATCGAATTAGAGCCTGGAGCAGCTCCTGTTTCCAGAGCACCATACCGCATGTGTAATATCCGCAATTTCAAATTTTGGTAATTTTCTTTTTTCGGAGGAAGTTCGTTTTGACGATTCGCTCATGACCGTTTCGTCATTCCGAGAATGATTAATTCTGCACTTTTTGTCATCCAAGTTCGTTTCGGTGTCGTTTTGTTGAGTTCCGTGTCATTAATCGACTTTTTCACGTGGGAGTTCGACTTTGTAAAGTCACCATTAATTCTTGGAAACTCCAAAAACTCTGAATCTTTGCAATATTATAGATCATCAAGTTATCTTTCCAATGGTTTAAACGGTGAGTCAATCGGAGTCCATACGAAGGAGTTATGGTCGAAATAGCTAAGACTGCACGATGTGCCTTTTTGGTGTTGGAGTGGACTGTACCGTGTGCCGCGGCACACTTCGGCTGAGCCGCGGCACTAAGCTGATTTCTGGGCATTTTTTTTGGCCCTGGTCCGTGGCACACTTGTCCTGTGCCGCGGCACACGGGCTTTTTCTGCACTTTTTAGCAGATTTTCGAGGAGAAACATTCATTTTCTCCTCTCTTCTTCCTCCTACCTTTCTAGGCGATTCTAAGGGCGATTTTGGGCGATTTGAGTGCTCCCAAACTTGTAGAGATCATCCACCTCAAGTCTTGTTGTATATTTTCGACCTCTACTTGAATCCTTCATCCAAATCAAGGTATTTTGGCTTGAACCCTTGTTTTTGTAGATTTGGGGATTTTCCTTTTTGATTTCGATTCCAATCCATTTTTGATCAATTAATTGTTGTATAAACATTGTTTTGAACTTGTTCTATGGATTGGATACTCGTATCTTTGGTTCGTTCGACCCTAGGGGTGATTTCTTTGTTCTTGAAGGGTCTTGAACATTTAATGTTCGATTAAATGTTCGAATGAGTTCTCTTTGATAGTTTGTTGGGATTTCCGTTGTTTTTTGCCTTGATTCTCGTAGTAATCATGTTTTATTATTCCTTACGGAGGATTATAGGTGCTCGATGATTCCGATGTTGAATTCCGTTGGTGATTGATGATTCATGTGGTGTTTTCCCGTAGTAAATTCGGTGCTACCGCGTTCTAGATAGTGTTCGGGAATTTGAGGGCTACCCGGCCGTATTCGTTCATTTTTCCATTGCTCATGATATCGAGGCAAGTACCTTGCCCATACTTTTCTCGTTTTATGGATATGATGATCGGTGGTCGTCTTGATGTGTTTGTTTGGTTATTTGAAATGAAGTTTCAAAAGATTTCGGTTTGGCCTCGTTAAAGGCTCTCTTTCAAAACGCGTGTGTGTTTTGTGAATGTTGTGTTTTGGGAATTGATTATGATTTGATTATTTTGAACGTTGGAGGCTTTGATGATATCCTTGTTGTTTAAAAGTTATGGAATTGTGTATTCCATGTTTAATCTTGTTATTGTGTTTTGGAGAGTTTGATAATGTTGTCGGATAAATGGCCATCTCTAGTAAGTATTCTTGATGAACTTACATTCTTAGCATATTAGTATTGCATGAGTAACGTGTGTGTGTGTATGCTCACTACGGGTTAGATCCGACGGGGTCTCGGTAGGGCTCCACGAAGCTGTGGGACCGCGAGCTTGCTTTTAACCACTACGGGTTAGATCCGACGGGGTCTCGGTAGGGATCCACGAAGCTGTGGGTCCGCGGTTAATTGTGGTGCATTTTGCAAATGTGATTTGATATTGGCATTTCCGGAAATGAGTGCTTTCGAACGGTTTTCATGATTGCATGCATTGACTAAGTGTGTAAGAGGTAAGTTGTTCGTTTGGCCCACTTGGCTAGGATGGCTCTAGAGTATTTTGTCATTTATGTTAAATCCTTTATTTTCGGATTTTGATGTTGGGAGACGAACCTTGTGGTCGTTCTTGTGTACTGTGAGTTGATGAGATTTGGGGCTAAAATCCCAATGGTTTTGTAAAAGTCATTTTACGGATTTGGGGCTAAAATCCCAACGGTTTGGTAAAGGTTATTTTACGGAAAGTAAACCTTTGGGGCGGTGACCCCTTTTGTCTTTTGGATTTTGAAAAGTAGGATTTGATAATCCTAAATTGTTTTCTATTAAAACTCTCGATGGCATTCTAAACTGTTTCTATAAATTTTTCCATTGATTTGTGATCTTTCGATTTTGGGACCTTTTCTCAAATTCTTGCCTCGGGAAGTGCTTTTCATTTCGTTTGGATCTTTGAGGATCCTTGGTTATTGTTATTCGTGGAATGTAAATTGTATGGCTCGTATTTGCACTTTGTTCTTGCACTAGCAAAACAGTGGAGTTTTGCTAACCCCCGAGTATTCGGGGGGTGGATGTCTATTTTTGCATTCAGGTTTTTGGAGCATAACACAGGGTCGGCACGAAGAATGATGAAAGATGATCGATACTA
This sequence comes from Orobanche coerulescens, assembly GCA_033398695.1. Lineage (NCBI taxonomy): Eukaryota > Viridiplantae > Streptophyta > Magnoliopsida > Lamiales > Orobanchaceae > Orobanche > Orobanche coerulescens. The sequence goes on along the minus strand of CM065809.1, from coordinate 57,871,632 downwards.
ATTACATGAGGAACCGTATATTGTTTATTGGTTCAGTTGTACTTTATTTTCCGCTGCTATACTTTTCCCGTTGTACGGGTGTGGTTGTATTTTGACCCCTGCGTGGGCATGATTTGTATTTGATTTGTATGTATTTATTAAAAGACCAAATCGGTCTACTGAGTCATTTTAGCTTTAAAGGCATGGTTGAGTTGTTATATATTGTTACCAGCCTGGTAGATCCTTGAGGAAGGGTTCTACGGCGTGTAATATCCCTGAGCGGATTGGGGGTGTTACATAAATTGTATCGGAGCTTAGGTTGTGGAAACCTAGGCTGTCGGGTCAAGTCGTGTTGTTTCAGTCGTGTTTCGTCGGATTTTATCTGACTGAGTCGTGTCTCGACGCGTCGTCTGAGTTTGTTGGTCGTGATTAGTATCGTGGGGTGATCATCATCTTCATGCGACCTGTGGATGTAAGTCTCCCTTCTTTGTGTTGTGCCTCGTGTGACACAAGCTATTTTTATGATTATTTGTTCAGTGACGGAATCCTCTTATGGATTTTGATTTCTTGATATGTGGTTATTTGACCCTCATATTTCGTTCATATGACGAGTAGTGTTGCTGGATTGTGCATGTTTGAGTTTATTTCTTTTATCCGCTGCGTGAGTTCTTTTGTAATGGCTTTCGGTATTTTACCGACTGAGTCTTATTTCAAAAACCGATTCCCTTAACCGAGTTTTTGGCATTATGGCCTTGATCGCTTTGGCGAAATTCTTATGACGGTATTTAATATTTTGTAAATGGCTTTCGTGAGTTTTTGAAATATTACCGTCATCGGCCTTTTTGGCGTTTTTGTAAATGGTTTTTAACCTGGTGAGTTCCGGCGCGGGACCCACGGCGCTATAATGTTTTGTGTTATTACCTGAAATTTTTGGGCATTCTAGCCCATTGAATTATCTTTGAAAACCTTGAGTATCTTAGAAAATAAATTTCGAGACGTACTTTTAAAATGAATTATTTTCTCGTGGTACATCCAAGGTGCGACAACATATTTCAAAAATTTTCTACCTCGAGGACTAAAATGCTTCGAGATATTTTTAATGTTTTAGAAACACTTTTATTTAGACCCGAGGGTCGAATATTCTGAAAGTTTTCACTAAGAGAAAGTGTCCTCATTTTTATCGAATGCGAAATGGTTTTCCAAAGTCTCGATAACGATGTTTCACGTTTGTACTTTTTTTGAAAGGTGATACTCAAGATCAACCGATGTCCTTCTAAATTATTTTCAAAATGAGGTTTTCGTTTTTAAAACCTATCCATCCCATTTGAGGGAAGGGTATGTATGTATGATGTTCGCATTGTCATTTTGATGTTTGCTCCCGAGTATGACCGAATTGGCGGTGTGAGCGTTGAGTCATTTTCCACACTTTTTTTGTGTTAGCCTCTGTGAGAGGTGGGATGTTGGTATTGAATATTGTCGCCTCGTAGTGATTTCTGCATTGTCACGCATGTGCGAGCTGTTAGAGTTTGGTTTGGTATGACCGTGTGCATCGGTGATGGTTCCGTTATGTGTCGGTTGTTTAATGTCTTATTAGCTTGCTCCCGTTTTTGTGAATTTTGTGGACAAGGTCGGAGGTAATACCCGTACTATTTTGACTTCCGTATTTTCTCTTTCTCCAGTCTATCGATTCGCTCATGTTCGTTGATACTTTATGAACTTGTTCTGTATTTCGGTTTCATCGTCCGAACGAACTGCGATCTTGTTATGGGTCGATCTGGTTATCGTCGTGACTTTTCGGGTTCGGTTCGATTCTTGTGAACCTTGTTCGGGAGTGACATCATCTGGTTCTATTAGTTCTTTTATTCGAAGTGGATCGGATTTGGAACTCTTGTGTTTTCGACTCTGTCGACTCGTTTATGTTCGTTGACATTTTCTGAGCTTGTCCTGCCCCTTGCTTTTGTTGATCGAACGAGTGCGGTATTGTTTCGGAATAACTCGTTTGTCGTTATGATTTTTTTTTTTCGATTGCTATACCCTTTCCTGTGGATCTTATGAGAGTGCACATTTTGTTGTTTTCATCGGATCATGTTTCGTCTCGAGTCGAGATGTGAACTTCGGAGTTGTCGATTGAACCTTATTGTTCTTCGTGATCCATACATGATTATTCGATTTTTTGTTGACTCGATCGTTGTGGTTCGATCATTGATTGTTCGGTTTTTGTTAATCTCGTTTCGTGATTGTGGAACGTTCAGACTCCTTCGTAATTCCCTTAAGTTCGGGAAATTACTCTCGTTTTCGATCTTCCAACCCTTGGGCGGTGGAATTCCGTATTGGTTCAGCGATTGGCTCGCGTTTCGATTGATGTACCGTTGGGTTGGTCAATCATACTGACTTTCGTTCGTTGTGTTTTGTGATTGTCGGATAATTGACTTGGCTATATTATCCGTTTGATGACGCTTGTCATTTGTTGGTTTTATTATATCCCTAACGGCGACGTTGTGTTGGTCGTCGTGGAGCGTGTTTTCACGCCGTATGTCTCTTTGCGTTTCTTGCAGCGTTTCGCCGTTGGGCGCGAGTTTTCTGTTTTTGTGTATCTCGTCGAGTTTTCCTGGCGGGTATATGGCTCCCCCCTACTTGTTTTAAGTTTCGGGACGAAACTTCTTTTAAGGAGGGTAGAATGTAATATCCGCAATTTCGAATTTCGGCAATTTTCTTTTTTCGGCGGAAGTTCGTTTTGACGACTCGCTCATGACCGTTTCGTCATTCCGAGAATGATTAATTCTGCACTTTTTGTCATCCGAGTTCGTTTCGGTGTCGTTTTGTTGAGTTCCGTGTCATTAATCGACTTTTTCACGTGGGAGTTCGACTTTGTAAAGTCACCATTAATTCTTGGAAACTCCAAAAATTCTGAATCTTTGCAATATTATAGATCATCAAGTTAGATTTCCAATGGTTCAAACGGTGAGTCAATCGGAGTCCAGACGAAGGAGTTATGGTCGAAATAGCTAAGACTGCACGATGTGCCTTTTTGGTGTTGGAGTGGACTGTACCGTGTGCCGCGGCACACTTCGGCTGAGCCGCGGCACTAAGCTGATTTCTGGGCGTTTTTTTTGGCCCTGGGCCGCGGCACACTTGTCCTGTGCCGCAGCACACGGGCTTTTTCTGCACTTTTTAGCAGATTTTCGAGGAGAAACATTCATTTTCTCCTCTCTTCTTCCTCCTACCTTTCTAGGCGATTCTAAGGGCGATTTTGGGCGATTTGAGTGCTCCCAAACTTGTAGAGATCATCCACCTCAAGTCTTGTTGTAGATTTTCGACCTCTACTTGAATCCTTCATCCAAATCAAGGTATTTTGGCTTGAACCCTTGTTTTTGTAGATTTGGGGATTTTCCTTTTTGATTTCGATTCCAATCCATTTTTGATCAATTAATTGTTGTATAAACATTGTTTTGAACTTGTTCTATAGATTGGATACTCGTATCTTTGGTTCGTTCGACCCGAGGGGTGATTTCTTTGTTCTTGAAGGGTCTTGAACATTTAATGTTCGATTAAATGTTCGAATGAGTTATCTTTGATAGTTTGTTGGGATTTCCGTTTTTTTCGGCCTTGATTCTCGTCGTAATCATGTTTTATTATTCCTTACGGAGGATTATAGGTGCTCGATGATTCCGATGTTGAATTCCATTGGTGATTGATGATTCATGTGGTGTTTTCCCGTAGTAAATTCGGTGCTACCGCGTTCTAGATAGTGTTCGGGAATTTGAGGGCTACCCGGCCGTATTCGTTCATTTTTCCATTGCTCGTGATATCGAGGCAAGTACCTTGCCCATACTTTTCTCGTTTCATGGATATGATGATCGGTGGTCGTCTTGATGTGTTTGTTTGGTTATTTGAAATGAAGTTTCAAAAGATTTCGGTTTGGCCTCGTTAAAGGCTCTCTTTCAAAACGCATGTGTGTTTTGTGAACGTTGTGTTTTGGGAATTGATTATGATTTGATTATTTTGAACGTTGGAGGCTTTGATGATATCCTTGTTGTTTAAAAGTTATGGAATTGTGTATTCCATGTTTAATCTTGTTATTGTGTTTTGGAGAGTTTGATAATGTTGTCGGATAAATGGCCATCTCTAGTAAGTATTCTTGATGAACTTACATTCTTAGCATATTAGTATTTCATGAGTAACGTGTGTGTGTGTATGCTCACTACGGGTTAGATCCGACGGGGTCTCGATAGGGCTCCACGAAGCTGTGGGACCGCGAGCTTGCTTTTAACCACTATGGGTTAGATCCGACGGGGTCTCGGTAGGGATCCACGAAGCTGTGGGTCCGCGGTTAATTGTGGTGCATTTTGCAAATGTGAATTGATATTGGCATTTCCGGAAATGAGTGCTTTCGAACGGTTTTCATGATTGCATGCATTGACTAAGTGTGTAAGAGGTAAGTTGTTCGTTTGGCCTACTTGGCTAGGATGGCTCTAGAGTATTTTGTCGTTTATGTTAAATCCTTTATTTGCGGATTTTGATGTTGGGAGACGAACCTTGTGGTCGTTCTTGTGTACTGTGAGTTGATGAGATTTGGGGCTAAAATCCCAATGGTTTTGTAAAAGTCATTTTACGGATTTGGGGCTAAAATCCCAACGGTTTGGTAAAGGTTATTTTACGGAAAGTAAACCATTGGGGCGGTGACCCCTTTTGTCTTTTGGATTTTGAAAAGTAGGATTTGATAATCCTAAATTGTTTTCTATTAAAACTCTCGATGGCATTCTAAACTGTTTCTATAAATTTTTCCATTGATTTGTGATCTTTCGATTTTGGGACCTTTTCTCAAATTCTTGCCTCGGGAAGTGCTTTTCATTTCGTTTGGATCTTTGAGGATCCTTGGTTATTGTTATTCGTGGAATGTAAATTGTATGGCTCGTATTTACACTTTGTTCTTGCACTAGCAAAACAGTGGAGTTTTGCTAACCCCCGAGTATTCGGGGGGTGGATGTCTATTTTTGCATTCAGGTTTTTAGAGCATAACACAGGGTCGGCACGAAGGATGATAAAAGATGTTCGATACTAATTACATGAGGAACCGTATATTGTTTATTGGTTAAGTTGTACTTTATTTTCCGCTGCTATACTTTTCCCGTTGTACGGGTGTGGTTGTATTTTGACCCCTGCGTGGGCATGATTTGTATTTGAGTTGTATGTATTTATTGAAAGACCAAATAGGTCTACTGAGTCATTTTAGCCTTAAAGTCATGGTTGAGTTGTTATATGTTGTTACCAGCCTGGTAGATCCTTGAGGAAGGGTTCTACGGCGTGTAATATCCCTGAGCGGATTGGGGGTGTTATAGCATGGCGCCAACTGAGATGTATGAACTCAAGAAGCAAGTGGAGGAATTGTTACAGAAGGGTTATATTCAACCTAGCATTTCTCCTTGGGGAGCGCCCGTTCTCTTTGTCCGGAAGAAAGACGAATCCCTCCGACTGTGTATTGATTACAGGGAGCTCAACAAAATGACGATCAAGAATAAGTATCCTATACCTCGGATCGACGACTTGTTTGATCAACTGCAAGGGGCAAGGGTATTCTCGAAGATTGACTTGCGATCAGGATACCATCAGTTAAGAATTAAGGAATCGGATATACCGAAATCTGCTTTCAGATCCCGGTACGGGTATTATGAATTTGTAGTGATGCCATTTGGACTTACCAATGCTCCTGCGGTATTCATGCAATTGATGAATCGGGTATTCTTGGAATACTTGGATAAATTTGTGGTTGTCTTCATTGATGACATCTTGATATATTCAAAGGACGCAGAGGAGCATGCCGAACATTTGCGTGTGGTTTTGAGCACCTTGAGGAAGGAACAGCTGTATGCAAAGCTTTCAAAATGCGAGTTCTGGCTCAGGGAGGTAACTTTCCTTGGGCATGTGATATCAGCTGACGGAGTTCAGGTGGACCCGAAGAAAGTCGAAGCAATCTTGGAATGGGAAGCTCCTAATAGCGTGAAAGAAGTCCGGAGTTTCTTAGGACTTGCTGGATATTATCGCCGCTTTGTAGAGGGATTTTCCAAAATTGCTCGTCCGCTCACTCGGCTGTTACAGAAAACTCATAAGTTCACATGGGATGAGAAATGCCAGGCTGGTTTTGATGAACTTAAGAAGAGACTGACGACAGCACCTATTTTAGCATTGCCAGATGGAACTGATGGATTCATGGTGTACAGAGACGCTTCAAATCAGGGTCTGGGATGTGTGTTGATGCAAAAGGATAAGGTAATTGCCTATGCTTCTCGGCAGTTGAAACCGTACGAAGTAAATTACCCGACTCATGATCTGGAGTTAGCAGCTGTAGTCTTTGCCTTGAAAATTTGGCGACATTATTTGTACGGTACTTGTTGTTGGTTGATTCTTTAGTCTTATACTCGCAAGCGCACGATTTGTTCGATGTAGATATGCGGTGCAAGTTCGATTCCACAGGGAGGACTATGATAGTGAAGTAAATATAGTCCTATCGTTTTGAACCAAATTATATTAAATTCTAACCTAGTCCCAAATAATTTGATTTTTTATTGGTTATAATAATTGCAATAAATAACAGTAATTTTTAAGTAGATTTTAGGTAAATTAATTTTAAATAATTTACTAGGGTTTAGAATCCACCAATGTCTATTTATTATATAATTTATATTCTAATTCCAAGAAATTCAGGGAATAGATTCTGAAATCAATCTCACTATTTCCCTATAGATTTGACAATAAGTACAAAATTATAATTCAAATATAGATTTTCTTTCGCTTGAAAAATATAATTTCTAAGCATTATATGTATCCAATTTAATGGAAAACAAATAATCAAAGAAATTAACTAATATCAATAATCACAAAGCAATGGAGAATTTATAACTATCAAAAATACGTGATATAATTGATGAAATAATATTCCCCTATTGAAGCGAAAATCATAATCGTTAAAAATATTTATTTGGAATTATTATATAAATATTAATAATAATATAGACATGGTTTCATCATAACCCCAGTAAAAGAAAATTAGTCATTCATAATAACAACACAAATAAATAAATATTCCATAATATTATTACACAAATATAATTTTATTACATAATATTTTTATTTCTCTCCCTTACAATAATATCTCTCTATTTTTTTCTCCTTTTTTTCTCCTCCCCAAAACACCACACATTCATCCCCTATTTATACTACTTCAAAATCAATAAAATAATAATTTTTACAATTAAAAATTTCCACCACCTAATAATTCACGGCTGCCCATGAGGTGCTGATGTCATGGATGACATCAGCACAGAGTTGAAATTCTGGTCCAATCAGGTGTTGACATGTGGCACAATATGGTCTGTCTATTTAATTGTCCTTCGAACGGTCATAACTTCTTCATACGAACTCGGATTCGGATGAATTTTTTTTAAAACGATCGCCTCGACGAGACGAATAAAGTGAGACCAGTCGTGACTATATTTGAATTTTGTAAAAATGTCGCCCTTGAACCAATTGATCTGTCTTGTACCGGTTGGTTAACCTGCAGATATAATTTAATTCCAATTAATTATCCAAAAATGACATAAAATTATAGAAAATTCTAACAAAATGAACTAATATAAATATATGGTAAAATGAATAAATTATCACATAAAACACACAATTATATACATAAAATACTAATAAAAATATTACTCAAAATATACTAAACAAATTCCCCCACACTTATCTTTTGCACGTCCTCGGGCAAATCTTATACCCGAGTTATAATACTCATATGCTGAAAAAATCATGACAAAACCAATATCAAGAGAGAACAAGTGATCATGACCCAAGTGAGATCACAGAAAAATAGGATGCCGCACCAAATTCTAACAACTTCATTGAGAATCGAATGCCAAAAGATTCAGTACCCTCATAGTGGATATCACTCTTCACTCAAGTGTATATACGGGATATTCGAGAAGAGTTCACTCATATCAAAGCATAATGTGTCATTACCATATGCTTGGTCAAAAATCAAATCTCCACTACTTAAAAATAAACTCATGCATAAATCAAAAGGTCTTTCTTTTGGTTGTAATGTGGCTTTGGGTATGGGTAGGATAAAGGGAAAATTATGAGGTTTGCTAGCCAAGATCAATTGTGAATTTAGATGCATAACAAATCCTACAAATAACAATCAACACCCCCTTCTGTAATGAAAACTCTCAACCCATCATCCCCAAGTTATTCTGTACATGGTATTTGAATATTCATCTGGTAAGGTCATACTCTTGTGTAAGGAAAAGTATGCAATGGATCTTCTGGAAGGATTTATGTATCACTTAAGGGATAGTTCAAGTACTATTTTATGTATATATAGTGATGATTTTCGCACTTGACCTCCCGTTTTTTTTTTTTTTTTTTTTGGTTCAATACTCCAATGTACTTCACACCCTTTCACTTTCAACAAAAGATCTTAATCTCCACAATAATCTTATGAACATCGGCCCCTATTTGTCACACATCTAGTTCACAATTAAATCTTTGACTAGAGGGTGCAAATAGATGAGTCATCAACAAGAATGGATAATGGCTAAAGTAATGTGCTTGATCAAAGAAATAGGCTCAGGCTCAATGGGGCTTCTAAGGATAAAATGTAATGGGTGGGAAAAATATAAGCCAACAAGGGTTAATCCTAATTGCCTTTATCATCTTAATGCAAGAGTTTATGAATGTAGTCTCGAAATGTATAAATGAGCAAGTTCTAGAATGAACACAATATGTTTGACCACACAACAAAAAATATAGAGCGTATATATAAGGATTGCTCTAAGGCTCAAAACTCACAAAAAGGGTGTTGTGTACTGAATCCCATACACCTTCATCCAAATCCATTATCAAAACCAGTGAAACATCCCAAAAATAATTTTTTCACTAACGTTTTCTCAAGAAAATGGTGCCGTGATTTTCAGCCTTTTTTTATTTAATATTGCACATATATATATATATATAGATATACACCTTCCCCCACACTTAATGATAAACAATATCCTTATTGTGTAAAAAGAACAATGGAGTAAGGGTTTAAATAAGGCTTCCCTGTTTATGAAAGACGACGCTTTGCTCAACAACAACAACAACAACAACAACATCTAAGCCTTAGTCCCAAAATGATTTGGGGTCGGCTAACATGAATCAAACTTTGAAACCGTCAATAATCGTTACATAAATAACATAAAGGAAAAAAAGAGGGAAAAAGTAGAGAAAAAAGCAAATAAAAAAAGAGAATGAATGAAAAAAAAAAAAAAAAAGGTAACATGAAATAAAAGAAAATAGGAATTAAAAAAAAAAAAAAAAGAATCAGACTCCATCCACCATCCGTATTCTTTCCCGCCACATTTGCCTCTCCATCGCCATACTTTCTCCAATTCCAAGAAACCGCATATCATTTTCAATCATCTTTATCCAAGTTTTCTTGGGTCTTCCTCTACCTTTCACAACATTACTTGCTCCCCAACTTTCTAGCCTCCTCACTGGGGCATCAATAGGTCTTCTTCTCACATGACCAAACCATCGTAATCGATTCTCCATCATCTTGTCTTCTATAGACGCAACTCTTACCTTCTCTCCGATCACCTCATTTACGAGCCGATCCTTTTTGTATGACCACACATCCATCGTAGCATACGCATCTCGCCACATTCATCTTTTGAACGTGACAACTTTTCTGACCCAACACTCGGTGCCATATAACAAGCAGCCTAATTGCCGTGCGAGAAAATTTACCCTTTAATCTATGAGGCATGCGGATCACATAAAACCCCTGTGGCACTCTTCCACTTCAACCACCCTGCCTTTATTCTGTGAGCCACATCGCCATCTAGCTCTCCATCCTTTTGGATAATAGATCCAAGATACCGAAAGAAAGTGGATCCATGAACAACTTTCCCATCAAATGTGATCATCCCCGCCTCTCTATCACTGTTTTCGCTAAACCTACAATCCATATATTCAGTCTTACTTCTGCTCAGCCTAAAGCCTCGAGCTTCCAAAGTATCCCTCCAAAGTTCCAATTTCTGTTGCACTCCAACCTTCGTTTCATCAATCAACACAATATCATCTGCGAACATCATACACCACGGAACGTCATTTTGAATTTCTCTTGTCAATTCGTCCATGACTATGGCAAAGAGAAAAGGACTAAGAGCAGATCCTTGATGCACCCCAATCGTAATAGGGAATTCTTCTGTCCTCCCAACATTAGTACGTACGACGCTTTGCTCAAGCCTTTTTTTTTGGACCTGCAAGAAATAAGTGTGGCAAAACAGCAAAAGAAAATATATACCCGGATGTATAACACAAACAACCTAGATGCTCTTCAAGAGAGTCCGAAGAATCGCCTTATGCTGCCATCAATGCTTTTATTAAAAACAAACAGAAAAAGTACAGTAATAGAAATAACAATACATAAATCGTGGATAGATGCGCGTCAAGAGATTGAAAAGAAAACTCCTTAAGCTGCCATCATTTTCACGATTTTTACACTCGCTAAAAAGTAAAAACAACAAGAGGGATGAAGTGGGATATCAGAGGGAAAGGAATGTATCAATTTTGCGTTTTCGCACAGTGAAATCTTCCATCCAAACAATATTAGCTAGAGCTGGGTCTGGTTCAGGAACAAATGCAATAAGTTTTTTGATCAGCTCTTCTGGTGTTGTTGCAACAACTATGATTCGTTTAGCACGCTCAGAAATAAAACCTTTTTCAGAAGAGTAGTTGATGAAAGATAGTAAACCATCGAAGAAACCATTGACATTTAGCAGACCTATTAGTTTCGTATGAACATTTAGCTGGGCTCTGGTAACCACATAAAAAAGTTCCTCAAGAGTGCCAAAACCACCGGGAAGGGTGATAAAGGCATCAGCATTATTTATCATGTGAGTTATGCGGTCTTGCATATTCACAGCTCTGAACTCATCTCCAATAGTTGCTCCGGTAATTTTACTTTCAGCCAGAGGTTTTGGAATGATTCCCAACACTTTTACTCCTTCCATATAGGCAGAAGCAGCAGCACGTCCCATTAATCCTAGACTTCCTCCTCCGTAAACTACATGAATGCATTTTTGTCCTAAGGTATGACCCAAGTTGTGGGCTGCTTCAGTAAAGCAAGCCTCTTTCCCATGACTAGCTCCACCAAAAATGCAGATGGAGTTAAATCTTTTTGTGGAAGATGATGATTCCATTTTTTGAAAAGAAATTACTTAGAGAGAAAATGAAAAGAATACAAGTTTGAGGGATGCAGAAAAGAAACAACTGCAATGTTTATTTATAGATGCAAAATAAAATAAAAAGATTTATCAAATCTGTGACCGCGTTAATTGCGCTTCAACTACTTAAGAGAATAATGAATGCATTTATTGCGTATCACATTTTTTATTCAGAAAATCTAAAAAAACGACAAAAAGTAAAGATACTCACATGTATGTACAGTAGTTGTGATTGTGGCTCACATCTTCCTCTGATTTTACGTTCAGAAACGTCTTAAACGCCTTCTATGAGTCGGGGATGTAACACCCCCGATATATTCAGGGATATTACAGCGCCGTAAATCCTTTACATAAGGATTTACAAGGCTGAAGAATTGAACAGGCATTAAAAGGTACTAACGAATGGAAATAACGGAATTACGGTACAACAGTTCTGACCAAATACAGAAATAGTACAATTGTTCAACAGAACTCAATAATACATCACCAAATTCAAATCCATCACAAATGACTTCGTACTCGAGTACTTATTGAAATAACGAATAAACAACAGATAAATAAACCCGGTCGGGACATCACTCTGCACCCTCGTCGTCATACAGTTCCAGTGGTTGTTTCCCCGCTCTCCTGGATCCTGAACACAAACAAAATGTTCACCCCCGAAGGGGTTAGCACAACGATGCTAGTACAAGTACCACAACATATTATTCATATCTCACGAAGAATAATAACGTAAACGACAAAATACCAACGAGTCTTCTCCTACGAGAAACTCATAAATGACATACACAACTGATAATCACAACATGATATCATAACGTACACATGGTAATTCCGTCGATCCAGCGTTCACTGCCTAGAACCCACGATGATCCCGTCAGAACAACCCGTGGTGGAAAAACCCGTCCGATGATCCAGCGCACGCTAGCATAGATCCCCCGATGATCCCGTCGGACCAACACGAGGTGGACACACAACAACGACATACATGCACGACAATATGTATAACAACAATACATAAAACAAATAAAGTACTTGCCTCGATTTGAAGACAATAACAACACTTCCACGAAAATGAACACTCGAAGGTCGTCCTCCTTAATCAATCACGTAACGAGACCAAACCTTAACAAAAGAAATGATATAGGATTTATCTCACGTCGTACGAATGTTTAACAATTCGATTTATGGTCAAAAGTTCATAAAATGCAATCTGCCTGAACTGCTTAGCGCACGCTAAGTACTCTGTGTAGTGTGCGTTAAGTCTGCTCGATAGCGCACGCAAACAACAAAGACTAGCGTACGCTAACTATGCATGGTCAGTACTTCACTGACCAGCCGACTGATTCGTCTGATGGTCTAGCGTACGTTACGTACCAAACGTAGCGCACGCTAACTCGTGCCCGATAGCGCACGTTAATTTACATAGCATAGCGTGCGCTATCTATGCATGGCAGATTACTGCTGAGCAGTAAACTGTTCTTATCATGATCAAGACAATGACATCTTCCGTGATAACTCATGTTACCTCCATGAATATCATGTACACACGATTATGAATGATCTTACGGATAGTAATAACTTCGGATTCGAGGATATGCATACCATTATAAAACCATATTCCATTCCGACTACAAATCTTCATACGACAATTCGAAAGGCTTAACGGTTGATATCAACACCTCTATATCAATCAATATTATCATGCTGAAGTTGTTAAACGTTCCATCTATACTAGATAAATCCTTCCATGATCAATCCTTTAGATTTATCCAACAATAATGATTGTTAAAGTCAAGTCCATGATTATTATGAAGTCATCTACTAGATTCGGATTACCAATGATAGAAGCTTCTCTTTACTTTGTTCAATGTAATTAGGTTCGAATCATGATGATCATAATCAAGGTATTTAAGGCTTAATCATCTCAATATTCCAAACATGATATACTTTGGATAATTCATCTATGAAAATCCATATCTTGTTAACATGATCCTCCAAATAGTTAGAATCCAACTATAAGCCTGGAGATAGATTGAACATACCTTAATATGATGAAAATCGCTGAACCGTAAGGTAGAATCCGACTCCGGTTGGTTGTATGCCACTCCAAGGTGCTCTCCCAATTCAATGAATACTCCCAAGTGATAACCAATATACAAACACCAACAAGATGTGTTCTAAGTATATAGAAGTATTATTACAGCTCTCTGAACTCTCAAGGATGAAGAATGGGCGAAAGAAATGAAAGCCAAAATGGTTGTTGTCCCATTTATAATATTCTGCATTTTAACAAGTTAGCGCACGCTACTAAGCATTCCTTAGCGTGCGCTAATAATGGTTGACTTCAGAATTGTCCGGGCTCGTCCGCGGGAATCTTATCCGGACCCATGTCCCGGCTGGCGCATGTGTTAGCTGTCCCGCTCAATAATTGAGTTCTTAGCGCATGCAACTCTTATCTGTATAGCGTGCGCTAATAGTAGCCCGATAGCGCGCGTTAAGATACATTCTTAGCGTGCGCTATCATGAGTTTGCATGAGAAATTTTGCATGCTTCTATACTTATGTACAATGATATCAATGCAAGAAATATCATACTCCAATAATCACAACCACCAATCCGAATAATATAGGGTTTGAATACAGATGAAATACACCGTAATAAATCCGGATATTACATACTCTCCTACTAAAAAGGAGTTTCGTCCCAAAACTCAAGATGAAAATAATTCGGGATATCTAGACTTCATATCAGCTTCCGTTTCCCAGGTGGCTTCTTCCATTCCATGACGTGGCCATTGAACTTTGACCAAAACGATTGGTTTGTTCCTCAGCTGCTTAACTCGACTCTCGAGTATCTTGACCGGTCTTTCTTCAAACGTTCCATCCTGCGCGACTTCGATCTCGCCGAAATCAATGATATGACTGGGATCTGGTATATACCTCCGTAACTGGGATACGTGGAACACGTTATGAACATGGAACAACGACGGCGGCAATGCCAATCTGTATGCCAACTCCCCAACTCTCTCGAGGATCTCGAATGGTCCGATATATCTCGGACTCAGCTTTCCTTTCCTTCCGAAACGAAAGATTCCCCGAGTAGGAGAAACCTTCAAAAGTACGTGATCTCCAGTACTGAACTCCAATGGGCGACGACGTACGTCTGCGTAAGATTTCTGGCGACTCTGGGCGGTCAACAGCCTTTCACGAATCAAGGCTATCTCCTCTCGAGTCTGCACGATTAACTCTGGTTCTGTTCCGATCAAGTCTGACGAATCGTCCCAGCATAGGGGCGATCTGCATCTCCTTTCGTATAATACCTCAAACGGTGCCATCTTAATGGAAGCATGCCAACTATTGTTGTAGGTAAATTCAATCAACGGTAGATGAACTTCCCAATCATTTGACCAATCTAAGACACAGGCCCTTAGCATGTCTTCCACCGTTTGAATAGTCCTCTCGGATTGTTCGTCAGTCTGCGGGTAATAAGCTGTACTGAAGTTCAATTCGGTCCCCAAGGCCTTATGAACTGCTTTCCAAAAGTGAGACACAAAACGGCCGTCTCGATCAGAAACAATGGTCTTCGGTGTACCATGCAATCGAACTATCTCCAAAATAAATACTCGTGCCAACCTCTCTGGTCCCCACGTATCCTTAATGCCTAGAAAATGAGCTGATTTGGTTAAACGATCAACCATCACCCAAATCATGTTCATTCCTATCCTGGTTCTTGGCATATTAGTGATAAAGTCCATCGATATGTCCTCCCACTTCCATTCAGGAATCGAGAGTGGCTTCAACATTCCAGCAGGCCGTTGATGCTCGATCTTAACTCACGGCGATGTGTCAAGCATTTCGAAACATAGTCCGCTACATCTTTCTTCATGTTGCCCCACCAGAAATTCTGCTTCAAGTCCTTATACATTTTACTGTTGCCCGGGTGGATAGAATAGGGCGAACTGTGAGCTTCCTTCATAATCGTCTTATTCAGAACATCATCATCGGGAATGCAGAGTCGGTTCTGAAATCTCAAAAATCCATCATCATGAATTATGAATCCGGGGGCCTTTCCTTTGATCACTTCATCACGTAACCGAATCATCAGAGGATCATCATGCTGCTTAGATTTGATTCCTTCGGTTAATGATGAAGTTATCTCCATCACGCGATTGTCCTTGAACTCTTTGTAACCATACTTCAATTCCTTCACGAATCATCTCTCGTTGAAGGCTAAGTTGGGAGGTCGGCGTCTCGATCTCGAATAGAAACAGGCTTGCGGCTAAGTGCATCGGCCACTACATTTGCTTTGCCTGGATGATACAAAATCTCCAAGTCATAGTCCTTGATCAGTTCTAACCATCTTCTTTGCCGCATGTTCAACTCTTTCTGACTGAATATGTACTTGAGACTCTTATGATCTGTAAAGATCTGACAGTGAGTCCCGTACAGATAATGCCTCCAGATCTTCAAAGCAAAAACTACTGCTGCAAGCTCCAAATCATGTGTTGGGTAATTCACTTCATAAGGTTTCAGCTGTCGCGACGCATAAGCGATCACCTTATCATTCTGCATCAATACGCACCCAAGTCCTTGGTTCGAAGCATCACTGTAAACTATAAATCCTCCAGTTCCCTGTGGAAGTGATAGAATCGGTGCCGTCGTCAATCTCTTCTTCAATTCATCAAAGCTAATCTGACACAATTCATTCCACTCAAACTTTTGAGTTTTCTGTAGGAGTCGAGTAAGTGGGCGGGAGATTTTAGAAAACCCTTCCACGAATCGACGATAATATCCAGCAAGTCCTAAGAAGCTTCAGACTTCTTTCACGTTCTTTGGAGGCTTCCAATCCATAATTGCTTCGATCTTCTGAGGATCTACTCGGACCCCTTCAGCTGACACTACATGGCCGAGGAACATTACTTCCTTTAGCCAGAATTCACACTTAGAAAGTTTGACATACAATTGCTCGTTTCTCAAAAGTTCCAATACAATCCGCAAATGCTGTGCATGATCTTCCGGGCTCTTAGAATACACCAGTATGTCATCAATGAACACGACCACAAATTTGTCCAAAAATTTAATGAACACATGGTTAATCAATTGCATAAATACAGCAGGTGCGTTAGTGAGACCAAACGGCATCACTACAAACTCATAATGTCCGTAGCGAGTTCTGAATGCTGATTTCGGAACATCAGATTTCTTAATCCTCAGCTGATGATATCTTGATCTCAGATCGATTTTAGAAAATACTGTTGCCCCCTGCAACTGGTCAAACAGATCATCAATCCGTGGCAACGGATACTTGTTCTTAATCGTCATCTTGTTCAGCTCTCGATAGTCAATACACAGTCGGAGCGATCCATCCTTCTTTCGGACAAAAAGAACTGGCGCTCCCCAGGGTGAAACGCTTGGCTGAATATAGCCCTTATCCAGTAACTCCTCCAGTTGCTTCTTCAGTTCGTACATCTCAGTAGGTTCCATACGATACGGCGCCTTAGAAATTGGTGTAGCTCCGGGTTCCAGCTCAATGGTAAATTCTACATCCCTTCGTGGAGGTAGTCCAGGTAACTCGTCAGGAAATACATCTGGAAATTCGTTCACAATAGGAATGGATGAAAGTTCCACAATTTCGTCTTCTTTCTTCATTGCATAACACCAATATCCGGTACAGCCCTGTTTCAACAATCTGACAGCTTTCATCGCCTTGATCAATTTTCCTGAGCTTCCCGGTTTCCACCCTTCGAACAATATTTTGGAACCATCGTCAGCGATCAGTGAGATATTCCTCCTTCGGTAGTTCACAATTGCTCCATATCGATTAAGCCAATCGTCTCCGAGTATCAGGTCGTCTCCTTGCATTTCTATCACGATCAGATTTGAGAGCCACTCTCTGCCTCCAAATGATATAGGGAAATTTCTAGTTTCTAAGTTTCCGACAATCCTCTCTCCACTCGGTAACCCAACAACATAAGGTTCACAAGTGTGAAAACTGGAAATATTCAAACGATTTACACAAGACAAGGATATAAAAGAATGCGTAGCTCCTGTATCGAATAAAATGCTAACTGGCTGGGAAAGGATCTGGACAGTACCTGATGCGACAGCAGCATCCTGATCGTCTGTCCTCCTCATCTCGTACAGACGTGGGGGAGCAGATCCGGCACTCGATGTCCCCTTTCGTTCCCATTGTCCTCTGCCTCGTCCGCGGCCAAAATTCTGAGGCATCTGAACACTTTGCTGCGTCTGTTGGATACTGGCTTCCTTCTGGACTGGCTGTGGTGTACGGGCTCTAAAAGACTTTGCAGCCTCTTCGCAAAACACTGCTCGATGTCCCTCTCGTCCACAATCAAAACAAGTCACGGCAGGAAGGGGGCAATTCCGTCGATAGTGCCCCGTCTGGGCGCAGTTAAAGCATTTCCTGGTAACATCAGTAATAGTCGATGTCGCTCCGAAGTTCTTTCCGCTCCTAACTGGGTGCGGAGGTTTCTTGAAAGAGTGAAAAGATGACTGGGCCTTACGGGCCCCGCTGTTCTTGTGCTCTGTAAAAATACCAGAGACTTTCTGTTTCTTGGATTCCGAAAATTTCTCCATGGCTGCTTCCTTGATCTCATACGCCAACGCCTTATCTTGGTATTGACGGAGTGTGGTACATTCAAATCCGGACATGTACCTCTGGATTTCTGGTTTCATTCTCATATCGAAATGGATCATCATTTCTGCATCTATTCTGACCAGATGTCGAACAAATGCCAGCTGTTGGTTAAACGTCTTAATCGCCTGGGATACTGACACATCAGAAGGCTGAGCGGAGAAAAACTCCCGAACTTTGGTTTCCCTCACAGGACGAGGGCAATACTGAGCTTCCATCATCAATCTAAACTCTGTCCAATCAGCATCATGGTCTACAGGCCGGATGGCTTCCCACCATTCGGATGCCTCCCCTATCAGAAAATATTGAGCGATAGAGGCTCTCCGGTCGTCTGGGCAGTTAATTCCGGCAAAGATTTTCTCCAGTTCTTTCAACCAATGATCCCAGGTGGGAGTCTCAGAAATACCGTCGAATTTGGGTGGTTGCATCTTCGCCACCTCTTGCAGCCACCGGTCACCTCGATTTCCCATGTCTGGGATCCCTTGCTGTCTCTCTCCCTGCTGTAGTCCCACCGCCACTTGCATTCGGTCCACGACCTGGGCGAACTGAGTCATCTGGTTCACCACTTGACGAAGGATCTCTGGTACAGCAGGATCTGGTTCGTTATTAATAGATTGTTGCGGCTCGCCGGAGCTATGACTGGCCTGATTAGAAGGCGACGCTTCCCTTTCAGCATTTCTTCGTCCGCGTCCACGACCGCGACCACGTCCACGTCCGCCTCTCAACATACTGTAAGCATGAATACTCAATATACAGGAAACAACATCGTTCTAATATTCGAGTATAAAGGGACACAACATGTAAATAACGAGATAGAGTTTAGGAACTTACAACCACTGTTCGCATGAAGACGTAGGCAGTGCAGTGATGTCATTCACGGCCGGTTACCTCAAAAGACATAAATGACCCCTATTTTAACCCAACGGCCAAGATATCCATAATCTTATCTCCGATACCATATTCTGTAACACCCCCGATATATTCAGGGATATTACAGCGCCGTAAATCCTTTACATAAGGATTTACAAGGCTGAAGAATTGAACAAGCATTAAAAGGTACTAACGAATGGAAATAACGGAATTACGGTACAACAGTTCTGACCAAATACAGAAATAGTACAATTGTTCAACAGAACTCAATAATACATCACCAAATTCAAATCCATCACAAATGACTTCGTACTCGAGTACTTATTGAAATAACGAATAAACAATAGATAAATAAACCCGGTCGGGACATCACTCTGCACCCTCGTCGTCATACAGTTCCAGTGGTTGTTTCCCCGCTCTCCTGGATCCTGAACACAAACAAAATGTTCACCCCCGAAGGGGTTAGCACAACGATGCTAGTACAAGTACCACAACATATTATTCATATCTCACGAAGAATAATAACGTAAACGACAAAATACCAACGAGTCTTCTCCTACGAGAAACTCATAAATGACATACACAACTAATAATCACAACATGATATCATAACGTACACATGGTAATTCCGTCGATCCAGCGTTCACTTCCTAGAACCCACGATGATCCCGGCAGACCAACCCGTGGTGGAAAAACTCGTCCGATGATCCAGCGCACACTAGCATAGATCCCCCGATGATCCCGTCGGACCAACACGAGGTGGACACACAACAACGACATACATGCACGACAATATGTATAACAACAATACATAAAACAAATAAAGTACTTGCCTCGATTTGAAGACAATAACAACACTTCCACGAAAATGAACACTCGAAGGTCGTCCTCCTTAATCAATCACGTAACGAGACCAAACCTTAACAAAAGAAATGATATAGGATTTATCTCATGTCGTACGAATGTTTAACAATTCGATTTACGGTCAAAAGTTCATAAAATGCAATCTGCCTGAACTGCTTAGCTCACGCTAAGTACTCTGTGTAGCGTGCGTTATGTAACATCCCCAAAACCGTATGGGAATATTACACGCCGTAGACCCTTTCCACAAGGATCTACCAGGCTAAACATCCATAAACAACCAAGTGCTTGCCCGACCAGGGTCAAACAATAAAATGATACAGACCGATATGGTCACTTACACGTGAATACACAGACCGATGAGGTCACACAACCCAATCGATAAAACTGACTTAAATAACATTACCCACACAGGGGTCGAAATACAATACAAATAAGACTCAAATCAACTCGACAACACAACAAAAATCAAAATAACTCTCGACTCATGATTAGTATCGCACTCGTCATCCTCTTGTGCCAATCCTGTGATCGCTCCCCGACCGCATGTACCGGATGCAAACAGACATCCACCCCCGATTAATCGGGGGTTAGTAAAACTCCACTGTTTTACTAGTGCAAGTATCAAATCATACGAAATGTAACAAGCAATTAATAATCGTGATCAAATATAATAATCAAGTATCAAATATTCCCGGGAGGTTTTCACAAGAGAAGATAAGCTATGACGCATTCGAAAATAAGATTATCATCTCGAATTTTTAGAATTTCAAAACCTTAAGACCTCAAGTCCTTATTCACAAAACCTTTCAAAAACGTAAGGGCCTTAACCCAAAACTTGTTTCATAATTCAACAGTTTACAATACCTAAACATTTCCATAAATCTTGGGGCTCGCCCAACATTCTTTCTTAAAACTTTTCCCGTAAAACTTTGATTTGAAAAGTATCATGCTCATGACACCGTGATCCACTGTCACGTGTCTCCGTAGGTTCAACAACCCGCACGGACTACATCACGCACAATTAAACAAACATAATCAATTCCGACACCGTGATCCACTGTCACGTGTCTCCGTAGGTTCAACAACCCACACGGACTATTAACCAAACATAACCAATTCCGACTCCGTGATCCACTGTCACGTGTCTCCGTAGGTATAACAACCCGCACGGACTATATCAATCATAACAATCACTCACACAATCCTGACACCGTAGTCCACTGCCACGTGTCACCGTAAGCCCCGTCAAGCTCACCCGGTTGGACGCACTGTGTCCGAAACTCATGGTCCACTGCCATGCGTTATCGTAGGCCTCGTCAGACCAGCACGATTGGACCTCAGTACCTCACTAAGTTCTGATCCCGTAGTCCACTGCCACGAATCCTCGTAGGTCCCGTCGAACCAACACGAGTGAACTTAGCGGTCACACACATATTCACATTCACATTACATACAACAACGAGCACCATTAATCAAACACCTTGATCACCACAAAATCGAACATTGCACGCAAATAACACAACCTCGACACTCGCAACAACTATCATCAATCAACGACATTTAACCAACATAACACACATTCGGTACACAATACATTGTACAACCAAGTGTACAACCATCCCATATGTACGTCGCATTCCTGCACAAATGTCACAACGCCTAACACCTATACTGATATAATACTATTATCACAAAGCCTTCAAATTGCGGAAACACAACCAACTCAAACGGAACATATTTACGAAGGCAAGCAAAGTCATCATACATCTCATACGTAATTACTAGTCGCAAGATACAAGTCGTATAGTAAGATACTTGCCTTAATAACCGCTACCGAACGCTCCGAAGAACACGGTTAGACCGGGAAGCTCGAACCCCAAAGAAGGCAACGAACGGAAGGGTTCCGACTCGAGTTCTTCACAAGAATTCACTCCTAAGTCACAACAATACCAATTCAATCACAATTCTACGAAAACGTATGGAACTTCCCAAGTTCTACCCATTGAAGCATTTTATCGGACACTTTGAGGGCATAGTCCAATTTAATCGATTATTCAAAGAAATACTCAAATTCGTTCCACAAAACTTCAAGGGTATTGAATGATTACGAGTTTACAATCAAGTTCTAACAATAATATGAATCAAAACGAAGCAAATCGGCCAAAACACCAAGAAACCTCAAGAACATCCAAAAACCAAAAGTTTAGGTGTTCTTACCTTCGATCCGGGTGGAAGATGATGTTAATCCATGATTCCAACTTCCAAAACATGTTGCTATAAGTTGATTCTACTCAAAACCATCGATCTATGGTGAAAAATCGCGGAAGGAACGAAGAAAAGATGAGAAATGGCCAGATGACTCGGTCCAGTCCTATAAATAGCCGACCCTGGCCGGCAGGGACTCGACCGTGTCCTGCTAGACACGGTCGCGGCGCGGAGGGGCCCTCCGATAGCGACCCGTCCGACAGCGACTCGGCATGACTCGACCGTGTCCTGGAACACGGTCGGGCGTCTGGGCAGTCGGTTCTGGCCTATCCGGAAGAGTTCGACTCGGCCGTGCCAGACGACACGGTCGGGTCCTGAGGCAGAGACTTCGGCATTTCCGGACGAGTACGGTACGGGCCGTGTCGGACGACACGGCCGAAGTTCGGGTCGCGATGATCGGCCAATAACTGAAAAAATGAGCGGGTGAGCTAAAACGACCATAACTCTCTCGTCCGGACTCCGATTGACACACCGTTTGAACCATTGGAAATCTAACTTGATGCTTTATAATATTGCAAAGATTCAGAATTTTTGGAGTTTCCAAGAATTTATGGTGATTTTTACAAAGCCGAACTCATACTTAGAAAAGTCGTTTAGTAATCCTGAACTCAACAAAATGACACCGAAACCCGAACCTGAATACGAACCGAAGATACGGTTACGAAGTACTCACAAAGACGAATCTAAGAGCTAGTAGAACACACGATTCCGACCACCCGAAGGCTCGAAATTCGACAACGGAAGGTAATTACCCCAAACTTTGGGAAATTACGAAAATGGCCCAAATGCCCGAAAATCACCATACGACAACGAATAATCAAACCGAAGCTCACAACACGTATAACAACGTTAAATGAACTTACGAAAAACCCCAAACGACGGCCAACGATATTCGCAAGAACCGAACTCAAGCGGAAAAGTCGCTAAAAAGCACGGAACTCAACAAAGCAAGACCAAACGAACTCGGATGACAAAAAGTGCAGAATTAAATATTCTCCGAATGACGAAACGTCAAAAGCGAGTTTTCAAACGGACCTCCGCCAAAAATGAAAATTACCGAAATCCAAATTGCGGATATTACATTCTACCCTCCTTAAAAGAAGTTTCGTCCGAAACTTAAGATAAAACATCATGATAGAATAGAAACAAAACCAAAAAGTTCACGCAACAAATATCAATCTCTACACGAATTACAAGACAAAGTACGATACACAACTACATCATCGACACCATCGGGCCCTCCCGAGTAGGAACGAAACCCGATTCCCGAACATCCCGCAACGGTCTCACAATGCACCGCTTGGTGCCCTGGGCCGCCGCACTTAAAACAATTAACCGGTGGCGAACGACAATTACATCTCGCATGGCCTACACGATCGCAGCTTAAAACAGTCTTCACACCGATCGCCTTACTCGCCTGGGGTAAGGTTCTTAGACTGGTCAACCGAACGAGGAGTGCTCCCTGAAGGAAATTGCGAAGCAACGTGCTCACGGATCTCACTCCTCGGCCTCTTGAAAAATTTCTCGAGGTCTTCTGTCTCTTACTCTCTGAACCAGATTCCACGTAAACGGCCATCTCAATGGCTAAAGCTCGGTCCTGATATTCCTTCAAAGTTGGTACACATGAGCGGAGCCATACTCTCACGGATATGGGGTTTCATGCGCATATTGAAGTATCGGACCTTGTCCGCTTCACTTCTCACTTGATCACGAACATAAGCCAACTGCCGATTATAATCGATTATCGCCGATATTGACACATCCCCGGGCGTAGCGAGAAAAATTCAACGATTCTGCGTTCATGAACAGGCAACGGCAATACTGCCTCCATGGCGGTCTTAAACTCGGCCCATGTAGGTGTACGATCTGCAGTACTACAAAGATGCCACCGGTCTGCAGCTTCTTTGTCGAGTAGGTACGAGCAATGGGTACCTCCTATCATCCGACAAGCTACAAAGATCAAATATTCTGTCCAACTGGAAGAGCCAGTTTTCCCAACCTAACAAGTCAGACGAACCCACAAAACGGGGCGGCTGCATCTTCATCACATCTCGCAACCACTTACTAGTTCCGTTATCCCTATTTGGGTTCTCATCCCGACGTACGGCCTGATTCATCTGCACTAACTGGTCAACCACCTGACGAAGGATGGTGGCGGCGCCAACGTCAACATTAACGCTAGTCGAATGTCCCTGATCTGTACTGAGCTGATTGGTACTCGGCAAGGAGGGAGTCGCCCTCTCCTGCTCCCGATTACGACCACGACCACGGCCACGGCCTCGACCTCGACCCCTTAGCATACTGAACGGACAACCAATCAGAATAACAAGATAAAACAAACCTCACCTAATCGACATAAGCCCACAATCAGCAGCACAATGCAATATTCACACGTTCACATTGACAAAGATGAACGACCTATACCTCAGCATACACGGTTAAAACATTAAGCATACCATTGTGGTCCAACACCGGTAATATTTAAAAAAAAAACAAGTTTATCGAGGTATTTGTTCGAATGATAATATAAAAAAAATTCGCGAGTTCGAAAGATTTTGCTGGGGTGAAATTTTGAAAGTACTTTGTTTAATACCTCGGTCATTGAAGTGGGGAACGATACCTAACAACGTATCCCGCCACTTGGGCATACAACCCATATATTCTGACGAGAATAATAATATAGCAACTCACTGCACGACTTAACCTCAATACATAAACACATAACGTTCTGAATTACGGAAGCCAAAGTTGTTCTGCAAAACAGAAATTTTCCAAAATCCTTTAGTTCATAACCAAAATGACGGTTATATTTTACAATGTCCGAAGTATTTCAAAACACATTTTCCAAATACCGTCTGATTGTGTCATTTGAAAATACACGGCCCATTTGTCAAAATTTAACAAATTTTAAAAATCCATATAAACCATGGTTTGACCGCACCACCAAAATATTTTCCAAAAATCGATTTCTACAAAATTCTCAAACTGTAAAGTCCTTCAGGAAACATTCACAAACTTACCCATAGCGGACAAAAATTACAACATTCCAAAACAATCGAATTTAAAACCACATACTCAAATGGCAACCAGGGTCGCCAATTCAATCAAATGCATCTCGTGGTATCAAGTTTAAACACACAAAGAAATCATTCATCGGAGTTTCTCACAAACTCTACCGTTGGTACCTTTTCGAAACTCATCGAGGTTTATAACCTTCACAACATACCACCCCACCCGGTGGTTCAAAGATAAAATAATAACGTGCCCAGTTCTATACACATGCTATGTGCCACAAGTATGAAACACAACTATATTACACAATACTGTGTAAATAAAATTATACACCGCAATTAACTCACTAAAATAAAATCGAGATACACAGGTATTACGCATAAAGGAGAAGACTTACATCCACAGGTCGCACGGAGGTGACGGTCGCCCACGATACTAATCTCGTCCGACAACATAACCGACACGTTGTGCCTACGCACAACTCAAGTTGTCACCTGACGACTCGAACGACAAGACAACACATTACTCGACAATTCACGACGTGACTCGACTCGGCAGCCTAGGTTTCTACAACCTAAGCTCTGATACCATAAATGTAACATCCCCAAAACCGTATGGGAATATTACACGCCGTAGACCCTTTCCACAAGGATCTACCAGGCTAAACATCCATAAACAACCAAGTGCTTGCCCGACCAGGGTCAAACAATAAAATGATACAGACCGATATGGTCACTTACACGTGAATACACAGACCGATGAGGTCACACAACCCAATCGATAAAACTGACTTAAATAACATTACCCACACAGGGGTCGAAATACAATACAACGGAAGATCAAATCAACTCGACAACACAACAAAAATCAAAATAACTCTCGACTCATGATTAGTATCGCACTCGTCATCCTCTTGTGCCAATCCCGTGATCGCCTCCCGAATGCATGTACCGGACGCAAACAGACATCCACCCCCGATTACTGGGGTTAGTAAAACTCCAATTGCTTTACTAGTGCAAGTATCAAATCATACGAAATGTAACAAGCAATTAATAATCGTGATCAAATATAATAATCAAGTATCAAATATTCCCGGGAGGTTTTCACAAGAGAAGATAAGCTATGACGCATTCGAAAATAAGATTATCATCTCGGGAATTTTTAGAATTTCAAAACCTTAAGACCTCAAGTCCTTATTCACAAAACCTTTCCAAAAACTTAAGGGTCTTAACCCAAAACTTGTTTCATAATTCAACAGTTTACAATACCGGAAACATTTCCATAAATCTCGTGGGGCTCGGCCCAACATTCTTTCTTAAAACTTTTCCTGTAAAAACTTTGATTTGAAAAGTATCATGCTCATGACACCGTGATCCACTGTCACGTGTCTCCGTAGGTTCAACAACCCGCACGGACTACATCACGCACAATTAAACAAACATAATCAATTCCGACACCGTGATCCACTGTCACGTGTCTCCGTAGGTTCAACAACCCACACAGACTATTAACCAAACATAACCAATTCCGACTCCGTGATCCACTGTCACGTGTCTCCGTAGGTATAACAACCTGCACGGACTATATCAATCATAACAATCACTCACACAATCCTGACACCGTAGTCCAATGCCACGTGTCACCGTAAGCCCCGTCGAGCTCACCCGGTTGGACGCACTGTGTCCGAAACTCATGGTCCACTGCCATGCGTTATCGTAGGCCTCGCCGACCAAAGACGATTGGACCTCGCACTCACTAAGTTCTGATCCCGTAGTCCACTGCCACGAATCCTCGTAGGTCCCGTCGAACCAACACGAGTGAACTTAGCGGTCACACACATATTCACATTCACATTACATACAACAACGAGCACCATTAATCAAACACCTTGATCACCACAAAATCGAACATTGCACGCAAATAACACAACCTCGACACTCGCAACAACTATCATCAATCAACGACATTTAACCAACATAACACACATTCGGTACACAATACATTGTACAACCAAGTGTACAACCATCCCATATGTACGTCGCATTCCTGCACAAATGGCACAACGCCTAACACGTATACTGATATAATACTATTATCACAAAGCCTTCAAATTGCGGAAACACAACCAACTCAAACGGAACATATTTACGAAGGCAAGCAAAGTCATCATACATCTCATACGTAATTACTAGTCGCAAGATACAAGTCGTATAGTAAGATACTTGCCTTAATAACCGCTACCGAACGCTCCGAAGAACACGGTTCGACCGGGAAGCTCGAACCCCAAAGAAGGCAACGAACGGAAGGGTTCCGACTCGAGTTCTTCACAAGAATTCACTCCTAAGTCACAACAATACCAATTCAATCACAATTCTACGAAAACGTATGGAACTTCCCAAGTTCTACCCATTGAAGCATTTTATCGGACACTTTGAGGGCATAGTCCAATTTAATCGATTATTCAAAGAAATACTCAAATTCGTTCCACAAAACTTCAAGGGTATTGAATGATTACGAGTTTACAATCAAGTTCTAACAATAATATGAATCAAAACGAAGCAAATCGGCCAAAACACCAAGAAACCTCAAGAACATCCAAAAACCAAAAGTTTAGGTGTTCTTACCTTCGATCCGGGTGGAAGATGATGTTAATCCATGATTCCAACTTCCAAAACATGTTGCTATAAGTTGATTCTACTCAAAACCATCGATCTATGGTGAAAAATCGCGGAAGGAACGAAGAAAAGATGAGAAATGGCCGGATGACTCGGTCCAGGCCTATAAATAGCCGACCCTGGACGGAAGGGACTCGACCGTGTCCTGCTAGCCACGGTCGCGGTGCGGAGGGGCCCTCCGATAGCGACCCGTCCGACAGCAACTCGGCATGACTCGACCGTGTCCTGGAACACGGTCGGGCGTCTGGGCAGTCGGTTCTGGCCTATCCGGAAGAGTTCGACTCGGCCGTGCCAGACGACATGGTCGGGTCCTGAGGCAGAGACTTCAGCATTTCCGGACGAGTACGGCACGGGCCGTGTCGGACGACACGGCCGAGTTCGGTCGGCAGTGATCGGCCAATAACTGAAAAAATGAGCGGGTGAGCTAAAACGACCATAACTCTCTCGTCCGGACTCCGATTGACTCACCGTTTAAACCATTGGAAAGCTAACTTGATTCTTTATAATATTGCAAAGATTCAGAATTTTTGTAGTTTCCAAGAATTTATGGTGATTTTTACAAAGCCGAACTCATACTTAGAAAAGTCGTTTAGTAATCCTGAACTCAACAAAACGACACCGAAACCCGAACCTGAATACGAACCGAAGATACGGTTACGAAGTACTCACAAAGACGAATCGAAGAGCTAGTAGAACACACGATTCCGACAACCCGAAGGCTCGAAATTCGACAACGGAAGGTAATTACCCCAAACTTTGGGAAATTACGAAAATGGCCCAAATGCCCGAAAATCACCATACGACAACGAATAATCAAACCGAAGCTCACAACACGTATAACAACGTTAAATGAACTTACGAAAAACCCCAAACGACAGTTTCGAACGAGATTCGCAAGAACCGAACTCAAGCGCAGAAAAGTCGCTAAAAAGCACGGAACTCAACAAAGCAGCACCGAAACGAACTCGGATGACAAAAAGTGCAGAATTAAATATTCTCCGAATGACGAAACGTCAAAAGCGAGTTTTCGAAACGGACCTCCGCCGAAAAATGAAAATTACCGGAAATCCGAAATTGCGGATATTACACGTTAAGTCTGCTCGATAGCGCACGCAAACAACAAAGACTAGCGTACGCTAACTATGCATGGTCAGTACTTCACTGACCAGCCGACTGATTCGTCTGATGGTCTAGCGTATGTTACGTACCAAACGTAGCGCACGCTAACTCGTGCCCGATAGCGCACGTTAATTTACATAGCATAGCGTGCGCTATCTATGCATGGCAGTTTATTGCTGAGTAGTAAACTGTTCTTATCATGATCAAGACAATGACATCTTCCGTGATAACTCATGTTACCTCCATGAATATCATGTACACACGATTATGAATGATCTTACGGATAGTAATAACTTCGGATTCGAGGATATGCATACCATTATAAAACCATATTCCATTCTGACTACAAATCTTCATACGACAATTCGAAAGGCTTAACGGTTGATATCAACACCTCTATATCAATCAATATTATCATGCTGAAGTTGTGAAACGTTCCATCTATACTAGATAAATCCTTCCATGATCAATCCTTTAGATTTATCCAACAATAATGATTGTTAAAGTCAAGTCCATGATTATTATGAAGTCATCTACTAGATTCGGATTACCAATGATAGAAGCTTCTCTTTAATTTGTTCAATGTAATAAGGTTCGAATCATGATGATCATAATCAAGGTATTTAAGGCTTAATCATCTCAATATTCCAAACATGATATACTTTGGATAATTCATCTATGAAAATCCATATCTTGTTAACATGATCCTCCAAATAGTTAGAATCCAACTATAAGCCTGGAGATAGATTGAACATACCTTAATATGATGAAAATCGCTGAACCGTAAGGTAGAATCCGACTCCGGTTGGTTGTATGCCACTCCAAGGTGCTCTCCCACTTCAATGAATACTCCCAAGTGATAACCAATATACAAACACCAACAAGATGTGTTCTAAGTGTATAGAAGTATTATTACAACTCTCTGAACTCTCAAGGATGAAGAATGGGCGAAAGAAATGAAAGCCAAAACGGTTGTTGTCCCATTTATAATATTATGCATTTTAACAAGTTAGCGCACGCTACTAAGCATTCCTTAGCGTGCGCTAATAATGGTTGACTTCAGAATTGTCCGGG
This sequence comes from Orobanche coerulescens, assembly GCA_033398695.1. Lineage (NCBI taxonomy): Eukaryota > Viridiplantae > Streptophyta > Magnoliopsida > Lamiales > Orobanchaceae > Orobanche > Orobanche coerulescens. Next base: position 57,841,856 of record CM065809.1, on the reverse strand, counting down.
CTCGTCCGCGGGAATCTTATCCGGACCCATGTCCCGGCTGGCGCATGTGCTAGCTGTCCCGCTCAATAATTGAGTTCTTAGCGCACGCAACTCCTATCTGTATAGCGTGCGCTAATAGTAGCCCGATAGCGCGCTTTAAGATACATTCTTAGCGTGCGCTATCACGAGTTTGCATGAGAAATTTTGCATGCTTCTATACTTATGTACAATGATATCAATGCAAGAAATATCATACTCCAATAATCACAACCACCAATCCGAATAATACAGGGTTTGAATACAGATGAAATACACCGTAATAAATCCGGATATTACAGGGGAGAAGCTTCCCATCCAATTTTCTTACAAATTGGCAAACAGGGTCTTTTAACGTCAGATTCCCAAGACGTTGTTCATATTCTGGTTTGAATTTATTCCACAAACATCGAATCCCATAATGTACGAGTCCACTAGGATGCGTGTCAAGAGAAATTTCGATGTCATCTAAATTCTCCTTATTCAGACCATCCTTGATGAACTGAATTTTATCTTCTCTGTTTGTGGAAGGAATTCCTAAAGATCAACATCTTGAATCACAGTTCCACCTAGCACATTTGTAGCAAACGGCGATTTTCTTTGCTCGTCGTTTCTTGGCATATGAACTTTTTCCAAGCCCTGGTAAAAATCTAGTTGGTGTTTCCGTGAATTCACCCACTATTCTCACTTTGGCTTCAATAATGAATCGAATATCAAAAGGTATGCCGTTATTCATAAGCAACCTCATTCTTTCAACTCTGGCTTGGTAAAGTTTCAAAATGACTTTTTTACTAAGAAAAGGAAATCTTTTTTCAATTTTTTTCAAAGTTTCTTCCATAATTAAAAATAAAATAAAAATATCTACAAAATCAGTTGTTGTGGGAAACTGAAAAATCCGACTTTACTAGCCACGGAGTACCGTTATCCGCCACTTGACCGGGCAAACACAATGGAGTATTAATCCACAATATCGGGGTCCTTAAGAAGAATCTCTTCTACCTCAAAAGATTTTAATTCCAAATATGGTTTTAACCGTTGACCATTTACTTTAAAAATATTACCATTTTTTGGAATTTCAATTTCTACAGCTCCGTGAGGATAGACCGTATGAATAATAAATGGACCAGACCATCGTGAACGCAACTTGCCTGGAAATAATAACAAACGAGAGTTAAAAAAAAGGACTTTTTGACCAGGAGAAAAAGTTTTTCTCAAAATGTGTTTATCATGAAAAAAATTCATTTTGTCCTTATATTTCCTTGCACAATCATACGCATCATTTCCGATTTCTTCCAATTCATTTAGTTGAAGTTTCCTATGAATTCCAGCCATGTCTAATGAAAAATTTAATCGTTTTATGGCCCAGTATGCTCTAGGTTCCAATTCAACAGGCAAATGACATGGTTTTCCAAAGACAAGCCTAAATGGAGACATTCCGATGGGAGTTTTAAAAGCAGTACGGTAAGCCCACAATGCATCATTCAATCGCAAAGACCAATCTTTCCTTGTAGGATTAACAGTTTTTTCAAGAATATTTTTGATTTCTCTCTTTGAAATTTCAACTTGTCCACTTATTTGAGGGTGATAAGGAGTAGCAACTTTATGTGTAACACCATATTTTTTAAATAAATGATTCAAAAATTTATTACAAAAATGTTTTCCTCCATCACTTATAATTGCTCGTGGTGTTCCAAATCTGGAAAAAATATTTTCTTTCAAAAATTTTACCACGACTTTGTGGTCATTTGTTTTGCAAGCAATTGCTTCTACCCATTTTGAAACATAATCGACGGCCACAAGGATGTAAAGATTGCCAAAAGAAACTGAAAAAGGTCCCATAAAATCTATGCCCCAAACATCAAATATTTCAATAATTAAAATTGGGTTTAAAGGCATCATATTTCGTTTAGAAATTCGACCTAATCTTTGACATCTATCACATGTGCTGCAATATGAATGTGTATCTTTGAAAAGTGTTGGCCAATAAAAACCACATTGCAGAATTTTAGCAGTTGTTTTCTTTGAGCTAAAATGACCTCCACATGCATGATCATGACAAAAGGAAATGATATTTTGTTGTTCATGTTCTGGCACACATCTCCTAATGATTTGGTCAGGACAATATTTGAACAATATGGATCATCCCAAAAGATTTTTTTTACTTCGTTTAAAAATTTTGTTTTATCTTGGTTATTCCAATGAGATGGCATGTTACCAGTGACAAGATAATTGACAATGTCTGCATACCAAGGTATTTGAGAAACAGACATGAGTTGTTCATCAGGGAAAGTTTCATTAATGTGAGGTTCTTTATCAGTAAAATTCACGATTATCCTAGACAAATGATCAGCAACAACATTTTCAGCACCTTTTTTATCTCGAATTTCTAAGTCAAACTCTTGTAACAATAGAATCCAACGGATCAAGCGAGGTTTAGCATCTTTCTTAGAAAGAAGATATTTTAATGCAAGATGATCGAGTAAATTATGACTATCGAAACAAAAAAGTAAGGTCAAAATTTGTCTAAGGCAAAAACGATCGCAAGCAATTCTTTTCGGTTGTAGAATAATTTAATTGGGCATCATTTAGAGTTCTGCTTGCATGATATATTACAGTTGGCAATTTATTTTCTCTTTGACCCAATACTACACCGACGGCATAGTCGGATGCATCACACATTATTTCAAAAGGAAGATTCCAGTTTGGAGATTTGATGATAGGTGCAGAGCTCAACATAGATTTGAGTGTCTTAAAAGCTTTTAGACAATGATCATCAAATATGAAAGGTGTGTCTTTTGAAAGTAAGTTACATAATGGCCTTGAAGTTTTGCTAAAATCATTGATGAATCGACGGTAAAAACCAGCATGGCCTAAGAATGACCGAATTTCTTTAATCATTCGTGGGGTTGGAAGACTGGATATTAAATCAACTTTAGATTTGTCCACCTCAATTCCTTTTTCAGAAATCACATGTCCTAAGACAATTCCTTTTTTAACCATAAAATGACATTTTTCCCAGTTTAGGACAAGATTCTTCTCCTTACACCTAACCAACACTTGGGTTAAGTGATGTAAACATTCATCAAAGCTAGACCCGAATACAGAAAAATCATCCATAAAAATTTCTAAAAACCGCTCAACCATGTCAGAGAAAATGCTCATCATACATCGCTGAAAAGTAGCAGGTGCATTGCACAAACCAAATGGCATTCGTCGGTAAGCAAAAGTGCCGAAAGGACAGGTAAAAGTGGTTTTCTCTTGATCGTCAGGAGCAATGGGAATTTGGTTATAACCGGAATATCCATCAAGAAAACAATAATAAGCATGACCGGCTAACCTTTCTAGCATTTGATCAATAAAAGGAAGTGGAAAGTGATCTTTTCTTGTAAGAGAGTTCAATTTTCTGTAATCAATACAGACTCTCCATCCAGTTTGAATTCTGGTTGGAACAAGTTCATTTTCTTCATTCGTGATTACAGTTATGCCAGATTTCTTTGGAACTATATGAACAGGACTGACCCAAGAGCTATCAGAAATAGGGTAGATGATCCCTACATCTAAGAGTTTGATTATTTCAGCTCTTACAACTTCTTTCAAATTAGGATTTAGTCTTCTTTGAAATTCTCGGGAAGTTTTCGCATTTTCTTCAAGGTGAATTCGATGCATGCATATAGAAGGACTAATACCTTTAATATCGGAGATGGTCCAGCCTATTGCTTCTTTATGTTCTTTAAGAACATTTATTAACTTATCTTCTCGTTCTTCATCTAAATCAGATGCTATGATGACAGGCAGGGTTTCTGATGGTCCTCAAAATGCATATTTTAGAGATTCAGGTAATGGATTGAGCTCTATCTTTGAATCCTCAATAGTTACTTCATTATTCATTTGGCTCTCAAGTGGTTCGGTTTTAGCTTTCCATTTATCATTATCCAATAATGGTGTAGACTCTAGTAAAGAATTTACTTCATTAATTGAATTGTCGATGTCAAAATCTGAGCCAAAATGAGCAAGACAGCTTTCAAAAAGATCATCATCATCTATTTTTGGAAAGAAGTAAGGACCCATACTCTCTATCATATTTACCTCACAGACATCATCATGATCATCATGTTGTTGAGAAATGTTAAACATATTTAGTTCAACAATCATATTTCCAAAAGAAAAATTATGATGCCATTTCTACAGTTAATTAATGCATTTGAAGTAGCTAAAAATGGCCTTCCTAAAATGACAGGGATTTGATCTTTGGTATTCTCAACAGGTTCAGTGTCTATGACTATAAAATCAACAGGAAAGTAGAATTTATCTACTTGAATCAGAACATCCTCTACGATTCCTCGAGGTATTTTTATAGATCTATCAGCTAGTTGAAGTATCACAGATGTTGATTTTAGCTCCCCTAATCCAAGTTGTGTATAAACAAAATATGGTAATAAATTCACACTGGCTCCTAAATCAAGCAAGGCTCGTTTAATGATGTGATCTCCAATGACACAAGATATTGTAGGACTACCAGGATCTTTATACTTAACGGGAGTTTTATTTTGGATTATTGAGCTAACATGTTCAGCTAAAAATGCCTTTCTTGGAACATTTGTTCTTCCTTTTACAGTGCAAAGATCTTTCAAGAACTTAGAATAAGCAGGCACTTGTTTAATAGCATCAAGGAATGGATTATTTATTAGATCTTGTTTAAATATTTCCATTATATCTTTGTATTGCGCACTTTTATCTTTTGGAATAAGTCTTTCAGGAAATGGAGCTTTTGGAACGTAAGGCTTTTCTTTTTCCTTAGAATCTTTTGGTTTTGAAACTTGTGGTTTATTTGATTTTTCTTCCGGATCATATTCAGGCTTTTGTATTTCTTTTCCACTTCTAAGGGTAGTTATGGACTGAACTTCTGCGTTAGAAGAGTTTACTTCATATTGTCCTTTAGGATTAGGGATGGACTGACTCGGAAATTTTCCCTTTTCTCTTTCAGCTAAAGTTGTTGCAAGTTGACCAATTTGTGTTTCAAGCTTAGAAATAGCCTGTGAGTTTGATTGTACAGCTTGCTGAGTTGATTGAAATATTTGTTGAGTAGATTGCATGAATTGTTGCAACGTATCTTCCAATGATGGTTTCTTTGGCACTATAGAAGGATACTGATAAGTATTTGGAGGATATTGATTAGGACGGACATTTTGTTGATTTGACATATTCATTTGATGTCCTCCTTGATTCATTGGAGGCATGTTTTGCTTCCAGGAAAAATTTGGATGATTCCTCCAATTTGGATTATAAGTTGGAGCAAATGGGTATCAGAAGATTTTCCATATGAATGTAACACATTGACTTCTTCATTAAAAATTTCTTGATTTTGTGGACCGGAGGGACAAAATTGAGATGAATGAAATGATACAGCACATGAAATGCAAAATTCATTTTTGAGTTTGACGGGGATGGATTGCTTCAAGACTAACGCATCCACTTTTCGTACTAAATCATCTATAGTAGATTTTATTTCAACATCTTGTTTAACCTCGTAAATTCCACCTTTTTTGGGGTCGTATGCATCGATTTGTCTCTAGAGTCGAGTGAATTCCATTGTTGTGAATTAATTGACATATTTTCTAGTGCATTCCAAGCTTCGTCTCCAATAAGGTGAAGAAATTTTCCACCATGCATTGATTGGATTAATTGGCGATTGTTTGGAGTTAAACCGTCATAAAAATATTTTACCAAACGCCATATTTCAAAACCATGATGGGGACACTTAAGAATTAAATCATTAAATCTTTCCCAACACTCTTAAAGTTCTTCATTTTCTTTTTGGAAAAATTCGGATATTTCTCTTCTAAGACTATCTCTATTGGAAATTGTAAAAAATTTTGCGAGAAATTTATTCACTAGTTGGTCAAAAATATTAATTGTTCTTGCTTGAAGAGAATTTAGCTTAATTTTGCTTTATCTTTGAGAGAAAATGGAAATAATCTAAGTTTGTGATTCATCAGAGAAATTTTGGAATCGGAAAGTAGAACAAATGTCGAAATTCCTTGACATGCATATACGGATCTTCTCTTTCCAAACCGTGAAAAGATGGAAGAAGTTGAATTATTGATGGTTTAAGTTCGAAATGAGTTGCATTAGTTGTAGGCAACACTATGCAAGAAGGAGAATTAGCACTTCTTTGGAGAAAAATATTCTATTAAAGTTTTCTCTTTTGCGACTTGATTATTCCGATTTTCGATTTCGTCCATTTTTGGTATCGGTTTTGTTTGTTGAACTTGATTTTAGTTAAGGACAATCTTCTTCTCGTTAATCGACCTTTATTATTTCGTTGCCAAACTTGCATTCACCGATATTACAATTTTTTTAACTTTGCATACAAACCAAATTATGATAGTCGATCGAACTTCCGGATCGTTGGAGGCGTCTAACGGTCGCACTTAAAATCCAACTTTCTTCGGCATGTACAACAGAGGCCTTTTTGCCAAAATTCAATCGATTTTCAAAATCAGTTTGTACAAGATTGATATTTAGCTTTTCTCTATTCGAATCGAACAAAGTAGTGAGTGAAAAATATCAATCCCTTGTTGAATCTTTTAAAGGATTTTATTGTTTAATTATTTTTTTTGAGTTTTTATATTTTTATTATTATTAATAATACAATGATAGTTATTACAATTATTACTAAAATTATAGGATGTAATAGATTGCAAAGGAATAAATTTACTAATTGATCTACGGAAGCAATATCTATTGATAAACTAAATTGTACGACGAGAAATATTACAACTAAACTAAATGTCTAAGAATATTGTAAATAAAAAATAACAACTAAAAACACAATCTAAATTTACCACTAGAAGATTCTATTAAAACTAAAGACAAGATATAAAAATTAAAAAAAATTCTGTTTTTTTTTTTTTATATTTTATATATTTTTTTAAGTTTTTATATTTTTATATTTATTATAATTTTATATATTTTTAGACTAATAATATTGAGCTAATATATATATATATATATATATATCCAGATATATTATTTATTTTTTTTCACAAAAAAAAATTCAGATTTTTTTTTAAGAAAAAAAAATAAAAATTACAAACTTTTTTTTTATTTATGCAAACAATAAAAATAGTTTTTTTTTTTACAAATTTTCGTTTCTGTTTTTTTTTTTAAATTTTCAGGTTTTTAATTTTTTTTAGTATTTTCCTTTTTTATTAAAATATTGTAATTTATTTTAAAAAATTCTGTTTTTATTAAAAAAAATTCAAAGTTCAGAAAGTTTTTTTTATTATATATATTCCAGATTATTTAAATTATTAATTCTTAATCTGATTTTTTTAGATTTTTATGAAAATTAAATTTTTTAATAAAACTAGCAGGTTTTACTTTTAAAAATAAAATAAAATAATTCAGATTTTTATTTATTACAGAAAATAATATTCCAGATTATTTTTTAATTTATTTTTATTATTTTTTATTTTTTTTTCGAATTTAAATTAAAAATTTTGATTTTTATAATATTAATATACCAAAATTACAAAAATATTACCTTAAAATCTGAAACTTTTTTTGTATTTTCCAGATCTTTTTTTTAAATAAAAATAAATAAGTTCTGAATTTTTTAAATTTTTTCAGATTTTTTATATTTTTATATATTTTTGGACTTTTTTAATTTTTTAATTATTTTATTATTATTTTTACGAAAATGAATCGTAGCTTTTATTATTATTACTTATATTTTTATATTTATTATTATAAGTTTTTATTATTTTTCAGATTTTTTTTATAAATATAAAAAGAAAATAAATTCTACTACTAACGGATATTAAAAAAGACAGATAATAATAAAGAAAAGTAGTAAAATAAATAACTAGTAGAAGAATTCAACTAACTTGGTGACGACGCTCTTCTTGTACTTCGTTTGCGCCTCCCCGGCAACGGCACCAAAAACTTGTTGTTGGTTGATTCTTTAGTCTTATACTCGCAAGCGCACGATTTGTTCGATGTAGATATGCGGTGCAAGGTCGATTCCACAGGGAGGACTATGATAGTGAAGTAAATATGTCCTATCGTTTTGAACCAAATTATATTAAATTCTAACCTAGTCCCAAATAATTTGATTTTTTATTGGTTATAATAATTGCAATAAATAACAGTAATTTTTAAGTAGATTTTAGGTAAATTGATTTTAAATAATTTACTAGGGTTTAGAATCCACCAATGTCTATTTATTATATAATTTATATTCTAATTCCAAGAAATTCAGGAAATAGATTCTGAAATCAATCTCACTATTTCCCTATAGATTTGACAATAAGTACAAAATTATAATTCAAATATAGATTTTCCTTCGCTTGAAAAATGCAATTTCTAAGCATTATATGTATCCAATTTAATGGAAAACAAATAATCAAAGAAATTAACTAATATCAATAATCACAAAGCAATGAGGAATTTATAACTATCAAAAATACGTGATATAATTGATGAAATAATATTCCCCTATTGAAGCGAAAATCATAATCGTTAAAAACATTTATTTGGAATTATTATATAAATATTAATAATAATATAGACATGGTTTCATAATAACCCCAGTAAAAGAAAATTACTCACTCATAATAACAACACAAATAAATAAATATTCCATAATATTATTACACAAATATAATTTTATTACACAATATTTTTATTTCTCTCCCTTACAATAATATCTCTCTATTTTTTTCTCCTTTTTTCTCCTCCCCAAAACACTACACATTCATCCCCTATTTATACTACTTCAAAATCAATAAAATAATAATTTTTACAATTAAAAATTTCCACCACCTAATAATTCACGGCTGCCCATGAGGTGCGATGTCATGGATGACATCAGACAGAGTTGAAATTCTGGTCCAATCGGTGTTGACACGCGCAATATGGTCGTCTATTTAATTTTCCTTGAGCGGTCATAACTTCTTCATACGAACTCGGATTCGGATGAATTTTTTTAAAGCGATCGTCTCGGCAGACGAATAAAGTGAGACCGATCGTGACTATATTTGAATTTTGTAAAAATATCGCCTTGAACCAATTGATCTCTTGTCTTAGGTTGGTTAACTGCGGATATAATTTAATTCCAATTAATTATCCAAAAATGACATAAAATTATAGAAAATTCTAACAAAATGAACTAATATAAATATATGGTAAAACGAATAAATTATCACACAAAACACACAATTATATACATAAAATACTAATAAAAATATTACTCAAAATATACTAAACAGTACTCATTGTCAGATCTTTACCGATCATAAGAGCCTCAAGTACATTTTCAGTCAGAAAGAATTAAACATGAGGCAGAGAAGGTGGCTGGAATTGATCAAGGATTACGACTTGGAGATTCTCTATCATGCGGGGAAAGCAAACGTTGTAGCCGATGCATTGAGCCGTAAACCTGTTTCTCTTCGAGTGTTGGAAGCACTTACGTCCCAAACCAGCATTCAACGAGAACTGGTCCGCGAAGGGATTGAAGTATGGTCACCAGGAATTCAAGGGCAACTATATGTGATGGAACTGACTTCGTCACTAGTCGAGGAAATCAAATCTACGCAGTTGAATGATTCTCTGATCCTTCGGTTATGTGACGAAGCAAAGAAAGGAAAGGCCCCAGGATTCGTAATACAAGACGATGGAGTTCTGAGATTTCAGAGCCGACTTTGCGTTCCCAATAATGATGAATTGAGACGGACTATTCTGAAGGAAGCTCACAACGCGCCCTATTCTATTCACCCGGGCAGCAGTAAGATGTATAAGGATTTAAAACAAAACTTCTGGTGGGGGAATATGAAGAAGGACGTAGCAGAGTACGTTTCGAAGTGTTTGACTTGTCAGCAGGTTAAGATTGAACATCAGCGACCTGCCGGAATGTTAAAGCTGCTTCCGATCCCTGAGTGGAAGTGGGAGGATATCTCGATGGATTTCATCACCAATATGCCAAGAACCAAGACTGGAATGAACATGATTTGGGTTATAGTTGATCAACTAACCAAGTCGGCTCATTTCCTAGGAATTAAAGACACGTGGGGACCCTAGAGATTGGCACGAGTATTTGTTGCAGAGATAGTTAGATTGCACGGGACGCCGAAGACCATTATTTCAGATCGAGATGGTCGCTTCGTGTCGCACTTCTGGAAGGCAGTTCACAGGGCTTTGGGGACCGAGCTAAACTTTAGTACAGCTTATCATCCCCAAACGGACGGTCAGTCCGAAAGGACTATTCAAACCGTAGAAGACATGCTTAGAGCTTGTGCGTTGGATTGGTCAACTGATTGGGAAGTTCACTTGCCCTTGATCGAATTCACCTATAACAATAGTTGGCATGCTTCTATTAAGATGGCACCATTTGAAGCTTTGTACGGGAGAAGATGCCGATCACCCTTGTGCTGGGATGATTCTTCGGACTTGATCGGGACGGAACCGGAATTGATAATTCAGACTCAAGAGAAGATAGCTTTGATTCAAGAAAGACTGTTGACTGCCCAGAGTCGACAGAAGTCTTATGCAGACGTACGTCGTCGCCCCCTAGAGTTCGACGCTGGGGACCACGCACTATTGAAGGTGTCTCCTACACGAGAGATTTTCCGTTTTGGGAGGAGAGGCAAGCTTAGTCCAAGATATATCGGACCATCTGAGATCCTCGAGAGAGTTGGAGATTTAGCATACAGGTTGGCCTTACCGCCATCGCTGAGTCACGTTCACAATGTATTTCACGTATCTCAATTGCGGAATTATGTACCGGACCCCAGTCACGTCATTGATTTCGACGAGATCGAGATAGCTAATGATGGTACCTTCGAAGAGAGACCAATCAAGATACTTGAGAGTCGGATCAAACAATTGAGGAATAAACCAATACACTTGGTTAAAGTACAATGGTCACGACACGGAGTCGAAGAGGCCACTTGGGAAATGGAGGACAGTATGAAGACTAGATATCCGGAGTTGTTTTCATCTTAAGTTTCGGGACGAAACTTCTTTTTAGGGAGGAAGGATGTAATACCCGAGATTTCTGATATGTATTGGGAACTTGTGACATTGTAATGGTTGCACTTTGATCTGAGTATTATTCTCCGTATTTCATAATCCGATGTTGTTGAGCGTATGATTTCATGTATGTGATGTAGATTGTGATTCTACGAATGTAGCGCACGCTATCGTCTATGTGTAGCGTACGCTAACATGGATCCATATCGCACGTTACAAAGGAACATTAGCGCACGCTATACGTGGTCAATATGATTGAGACGTGTGGTAGGTGAGATCAGGCCGGGGATCTTGGTCGGATTGTGTCGGGATGAACCTGGACGGCTTTCGGGAAAATCCAAGTCAATGCCTTAGCGCACGCTACTGATATGAGAATAGCGCACGCTAAGTGCTGAGTTCAGTGAAGTCAGTAAGCCGTTAGCGCACGCTACGAGTATGGACTAGCGCGCGCAAATAACCATTTTCTATAAATAGGACAGCATCCTTTTCGTATTTTCAGCCTTTTCTCTTCCCACATCCGAATCCTTATACTTAGAGTATTACTCTCTTCATCCTAAACACTTGATATCAGCATCCTAGCTCGTGTTGAAGATCGTAGACCATTGGGGGATTGGTGTTCAAGCCTTCGGCGTTGGGTTGCTTCAAATTCCTCATTGTTCTTCACTACTTTGAGGTAGGTGATTCTTCACCAATATTAAGTACTATTATGAAGGACGTTTTGATCATGTCTTGGGTTTACCTAGTCAGTTAAATTCGTAGTAGTCGAGCATCATGTGTTAGGAAGATAATTTCGATGTTTCGGTACTTATTCATCGTATAATACCATGGAACCTTTTTATGTTTGAACTCCTAACATATTCTGAAGCTTCAAACCAATTTGTGACCAGTAGATGGAAATCACCAAGTTGTTATGTTTTACACATTGGAATCATACGTTTTGGAACGTAGGACGAACGGAACTTAGAATATTTTTCTTGAAGATCAAGATGAATTATGGTGTAGTAATGATAATACGTATCCTTGTGTCTCGAAGTCATTTAATCCATAAAGGTCTTTCATAAACCTTATGATCATGATATGCACGGGGATGACATGTATTATCACCATAGAATTCATGAGTTCATCACCATTAGATCTAGTTTTCCGCGAGTAGTAATCTGCCATGCACTGTTAGCGCACGCTACGATACGTAAGTTAACGTGCGCTATCGGGGATAAGTTAACGCATGCTACGTTTGGTACGTAACGTACGTTATGATATCAGCCAAGTCAGTCAGCTGATCAGAGAGAACTGTCAGTCCATGGCTAGCGTACGCTAGGCTTAGACGATAGCGTACGCTAACAGGCAGGCTTAGCGCACGTTACGTAGAGTACGTAGCGTACGCTAAGTGGTTCAGGCAGATTGTAGATTTTGAGCTTTTGGCCGTAGACCGTATTGCTAGGCAATCGTTCGACTTGAGATGATTTGTATATCATTTCTTTTGTTAAGGTTCGAGCTTGCTACGTTGATCGAAGGAGGCGGCCTTCGAGTGTGTTGAGATCATTGAAGTGCTTCGTTCTTGCCATCTTCGAGGCAAGTATCGTAATATGTTAATATTTGGTATTTTGAGCATGCGTGTGATTATTCATGTTGTTAAACATGAGATTTATTTCGTTGAATTGTCATGATATTCGTTATCTAGTGTTTGTATGTTCATGTTGATGGACATGGCGATTTGGCATATATGTATGCATGAGTTATGTTTGTGTTTGTTGTGCGATCTATGCTGAGGGCGCTGGATCGGATGTCCACCTCGTGTTGGTCCGACAGGATCATCTTGGGATCTAGGCTGAGGGCGTTGGATCATTGGACGGATTATTTCTACCTCGTGTTGGTCCGACGGGATCATCTTGGGATCTATGCTGAGGGCGCTGGATCATTGGAATACCCTTGCTGTGTTAATGGAATCTTTTGGATTCGCATTGTCGGATTCCGGTAGCGGAAGTCCGTGTGGTGTATCTTGTTATGTATTGTTGATGCATATTCGAATTGTTTAAATGATACTTGTACTAGCATCGTTTTGCTAACCCCTTCGGGGGTGGACATTTGTTTTGATGTTCAACCACAGTACTGATGTGACGACGAAGGGGTTCAGTGATGTTTGTTGTTGTCGGTGATTTATTTTCTTGGTTTGATTTCAGTACTCGAGTACGCGTGTCTTATTAATTCCACTTCGATATGGTTGTATTAATTACTCGTTGAACCAGTTGAATCGGTTTTGTAAACTTGAATTTTCGTGGTATTGATGTCTTATACTTACATTTCTCTTATTTAGCCTTGTAAATCCTTATTTAAAGGGTTTACGGCGCTATAATTATTCCGAATATCTCGGGGTGTTACATCATACACTTGAATTAACATAGAGGAGGTGATTTCGTAAGCTCCGGTGAAGATTATCCAAGTCATTCGATCCATTATTCGTTTCTCCTCGTGGCCCTTTTTGATTCGTCATCCCTCTTAATTGTTCTTCATCTATTAAGGTAAGCCTATCAATCCTTGAAGTAATCTCCCCAATGTTGCTGATTATATTCGTTGGATTACGTGTACTTGGGGTAGATTTTGCTAAATCTCGTAGACAATCTAATCGGACGAACTTGTAGTAATCGAGACTATCATTGCACGTATATTTCTTTTTCATACAACTCGTTGTAACAATCACATGCAAAAATTTCCATCTCAATCGACATTGGAAATATGAAACTTGACGAATCAATTATAGGAGAATTATGTAGGAATCCGTCACAGTTTGATAAACTAGTCGTAAACCACCCTTGCCATATGATTATCAATGTTAAATTAACTAGGGGAATTAATTCGATAGTATTATTGTCATTGAGAATCAAACACCGAAATCATTGTGTAAAATGGTAACCTATCGGTTGAAGTACTCGGAATAGAGAACTGAATTAGAAGTCATGGAATTCGATTATGCTATGGTCGTTTGTTGCTAGCCGAATGATGATTGGGATAATCCTGTTGAACAAATCATTATAGCTAACGTTAATCATAGAATTGAACGACATAGTAGTACGTATCACTTGTGAACTTAGAAACATGATATTAGTTTAGGGGGAATCAGATTAAGTTAAGAATTTTTATTCGTCTTTATCCGTACGAGATATTAATCAAGGATTACGTGATAGGGTAAGCTTGATTAATCGTGGAAGCCCAAGTTATCGTAAGGCACCTACTCTCGGATTAAAAACAAGTGAAATCTTGCTCGAGATATGCTAGTATTATTGAAATGTTCGTGTTCATGAATGTGCCATTGTTGATGAATGCCGACGGTTGTCTTTCTCTAAAAATGTGTTATGAATGGGCCGATGTGTTGGGGGGTAAAACCTGTATGGTACCCGTGTGGAAATGTATTGAGGGATAAGACCCAAATAGGGCACCCACGTTCCGGGGTATTCATGTATCGATACTTTCGTGAACTTTGGTTGCGACCTTGGGGTTTTTGTGATAAAAGGGAAAGACAACGTCGGTCGTGCTGTGAATTATCTTCTATTTATTATGTGGCACGATGTTGGTAAAACTGTGTATATTGTTGCTAATAATTGTTATTGGTATGCATTCTCTGACCCCGGTTATCTGGCATGATTGTCGTGCCAGGTAAATTTGTTGATTATGTGCAGGACAGTCCTGAGGGGTCCGGTCAGACTTGAACGGTGTTGGAATAAAATATTGTTGCTGCATGATTTAAATTTGATTTTCGAAACCTCCGTTATGTAATAATCGAACATTGAATTATGTCCCTTCTTAAAATATTTCGGCTTATGATATGTAATCGTGGATTTTATCGTTTTATTATAATTTCTTTAAAATGTCTACTTCCTATACTAGCCCTATGGGTCCCACACGGGATTCACGGCACTGTAATGCCTCGGGAAATTTTGGGGGTGTTACACATTGGAGCTAAACCTTTGAAGTCACCCCCTCTACCAAAGCAGATAAGAGGAAGAGGCAGAGGCAGTTGAGGAAGATGATTTTTCATTTTTGTTTATTTTGTAATTTACAGTTTATTTGTAAATTTCAGTTTTACTTGTAATTTTTTATTCAGATTGTATTGCACTGTAATGTAATAACTCTGAAAGTTTATAACAGTCACTTGAATGACAACCACTAGTTGTCTCAAACAGACCGAGTTTGATTTTTTTCTTGCACTTGATCTTTGTGCAAACTTGTTTTTACATTTGAATGTTTAAAGTTTTGTCATCATCAAAATAGGGAGAAATTGTTAGGAATACTTGTTAAGATTTTAATGATGTCATCCCTGTACTTGTGATTTATTCAAATGTATACTCTAAATACTTGGCATTGTAAATAAGACCCAAATGAGTATATTCTATAAGCCATTGATGTAGGTTAAGATTGATCTGAAGTTGATTAGTTAAAAATCGGCTAAGTATAGAACTATCTAGATATCAGATAAGTTAGTTATCAACCGAGTTTTATCAAATGGAAATTATCAGACAATTTTTTATCGCAGACAACTGAACATCAGACGAGGTCTGGTCAACACAAGTTTCAGCTGAAGTTTGACCATCAGATCAAAGAACATTCATCAGATCAGAGAATATTCATCAGATCAAAGAACATTCATCAGATCAGAGAAAACCATCAGATCAGAGATGAGTTAATCACCAGATTAGAGGACTTCACCTCATCATATCAGAGAACTTCTACAAAGTTATATCAGAGAAGTTTTACATCAGAGAGGGTTGACCACACATTTGGCTGGTCTGAACAAGTTATATCAGAGAAGTTTTTCAGAAAAGATATCAGCCAAGTTTAAGAAACTCGGTCTACGCCAGCAAGCTTTGAAGTTAATAATAACAGAAATCGACATGCAGCACAATGATACAAACTGGAAAGATTCCCGGAAAGTTAGGAATAAAATATTCCTTGAGATCCGCGTACTGAAGACTTATGAATATACAAATCAAGAAAATGGAGCGACCAAAAGAATTCTTTTAAACGGTCAGAATTGAAAAGGTAATCAAGCCGTGCAACGGAATGATAAGATAAACAAAGAAGTCTACTCTCCAACGGAGAGATTTGTTACAGAATATGCAACGGATATGAAGGAAGCTCAAAGAATCGCACTATAAATATCCGAAGATCAGAATTGAGCAAAGTATGATGCGAACAATACTTACAAATCTAAGCAATGTAAGCAATCAACGCTATCGAGAGAACTATAGCATCGTGAATAGCAAAGTTCAAAGATCATAGTCTGAGAAGATCTTGAAGTTGGAGAAGACAACACTCTTGTCTTTAAAGCTGAGTACATGGTACTTCTGTGAAGGGGGTTTCAGAAGTTTCACGACTGATAAGGCATACACGGGTTCTTGAATAGAAGGTGATAGACAGCTCGAGTGTTGTTGAGGCATCCACAGGTTTTCAATCAAGAGGTGCTAGGCAGTCAAGGGAGTTGCAAAGGCCACGGGTTTCCACTGGTTGGAAGCTGTTGTAACTGGTTTGAATTATTGTAATGTTTATCACTGGTTGAAAGTTATAGTGAATTCATCTCCAACTGGTTTGGAGAAAAGTGGACTAGTAGAGGATTACCTCACCTCTGAAACCACTATAAGTGCTCGTGTATTTTACTGCATTCATCATACTTATCTGCTGCATTCATATTTACTGTTCCAATTAATAGTCAAATGTCTTCTGCATTGCTTAGTCCTTACAATTGACATAAGTCACCTGCAGACGATATAAGTTACCTGCAGTGTTACCAGTTGTGCTTCCGCTCTACTCATCTGCAGCTAAGGTTTGTTAACTGCATATTACACAGCTGAAGAAACTCACCTGATTAAGGAAAAGAGTTCAATAAGCACTATAAGAATAAACGTCAAAGACTTCGGATAATATCTGAAGTAAAAACATTATAATTACCGAAGTTTATGTTCGTGTAGTTAAAGGTATACTTTAGACTTCACTTTTTATGCAAAGTATAATATCCTAATAACCGAAGTCTATCTCGATTTTTTTACCTAATTATGATCCAAATGTGAGGGTAAGTGAAGTAAAAGAATGCCTTTAACTTCGGTTATTTTATAATTGACGTAGTAAATAAAGAACTTTTTACTTCAGTTATTGTATAATATATATTAGTATTTTCTGCAGTAATATATATTAATATTTCACATTTCAATTTAAAATTCATTGCAAAGATCTACATTCAACTATAACTAACCATCAACCACAAAAGCTCAATAATATAAGAACCAACAATTTCATATCATCCCATCTTAAAAAAAATAACATGCGTTCCAACCAATTCAAAACCAGATACATATCATAACAAAGACAAAGAATGTGTAATAAGATTCTATCTATTTCAACATGAACACCACAAATAGGACAAAAAGGATTAAAAAAGATCATATACTTCAAAACGACAAGGTCTCTCTTCAGCACATCTTTTCATCAGACGATCATACTTATTGTTCATGAAATCATCTTCTCATCAACCTTCTTCTACAATTCACTATCTACGATTCATATCCCAATTGCATACAACCAAAGATATGCTCTTTTTATGGTGAATCTTTTCTTGTAAAAACAAATGGAGCCGGAAAACCTATATACGGGAATATAAATAAATATAATAAGGAGAAACTAAAAAAGGAGAATTTTATTAAAATAAAAGGAGAATTTTATGTCTCACGAGGTACACACTGTATCTATCTTGTTCATTCTATCACCCCATTTGCAACACCGCACCTAAATTCAAAGGTAAGAAATGAAACAAGTAGAAAGTTCTCCACTTGTGCGAGAGATCATAAGCACACATTCTTTGTAGTCCCTTGTAGATGCTTGAATTAATGCTTTTTGGGCAAGTAAGGCTCAAAATCTCGGACATTAGAACAATAACCAAGCAAGGATGATATGATTCACCCCTTTCCAATTTTTTATTTTGAGTCATGTTAGCTTGACAAGGCCTAATGAAAATACAAAAGTAAGGCTCCAAATGAATGAGTTCTGTCATGTCCTAACTCTTCAAAGGTGACTCAACATTCCCAACTTGCATGACTATTGCAGAAAATAGAAAAATATTTGGATCCTAGTCGATCCATCTTCTTGACTAAATTACCTTTTCTCAGAATTGAGAGGCTAATTCCATTCAAAAGATCAATCTCGGTTCCCTGAGGTCGGTAGCTTAATCCCTTTATCCGAGAGTGAGTATGGAGAAGGGAATTAACATACAACATAAACAAAATAAAGGAATCGCTAAGCCAAGATCGAACTTAACAATTTGAGTCAAAGAATATAACGGATGGTTTAGAGAAGTCCTAATGACACTTTATCCAGATGCTACACAATGGAATACCAAAGTTGTAGAGCAATGTCTAAGACTGGATAAACCAGGATAAAATCGCCTTTTACGCGTTAAGTACATAGAATCAGTAATCATAAATTGCAACAAAATTAAAATTAGAATGTATCAACATCTCAATACTTTTTACTGTAATTATATCCCTGAAAAAAATACATGAAGAAATATCTATCATATTCATTCTTCACTAGCATCTATTGTTTGCTTAACCTTCCATTTTCCTCAACTTGTTCCAAACACAGGGCATAATCCATAATTCAAACACATAGTTAATTCAAAACTTACATATAACGCAAAAAGCTATATGACATATACGAACAATATTAAGGAAGACCGAAACATCGGACGGGACCGGGAAAGAAAAAGAAGTGAAGATTGAAGGGAACTCCATACTTACTTCAAAACATGAATAATCACATGAAATTTTGAGAGTCCGCGAGGTTTTGAATTCATGCCGCCATCAAGAAAATCTGAATCGGTGATAAATCAAACAATTTGAAAGGTAAATTTCGCGCAACTTGACTTCATGTAGTATTTTCAATTAATCATCCAGAAAAGACATGGACAGTATTACATAAAAGATAAAATATAGTATAAACCTGAAGCGAGGTGGAGAAGGGAAGCTGTGTTAATTTGTTCCCACAATTCATACAGGTATAATTCCCAAGTAACCTATTCCTACATGCATCTATGTTCATGCATGATGTTGAACTTGAACTTAGGCATACAGATACATGTACCAATTAAAACCAGGCCATATAACTTACTCATGAACAGATATAAGGTTATTCACATATAAAGGCAGGCTTATGCATGAATACTTATTAAATAACACTAAAAAAAAAGGCACGCTTATGCATGAACATTTAAAACACAAAACAATTCAGATTATCAATCAACAACAACAACAACAACAACAACAACAACAACATCTAAGCCTTAGTCCCAAAAAGATTTGGGGTCGGCCAACATGAATCAAACTTTGAAACCGTCAATGATCGTCACATAAATAACATAAAAGGAGAAAAAGAGGGAAAAGAAGTAGAGAAAAAAGCAAATAAAAAAAGAGAATGAATGTTAAAAAAAAAAGGAAAAAAAATGAAAAATCCTGAAAAATAAATTAAAAGATAACATGGAATTAAAAAAAAAAGGAATCAGATTCCATCCACCATCCGTATCAATCCAAAAAATTCAGTAAATCAAGACCAGAGTCATGGAAGTAATGTATAATTTTTCCTCGACATATTTTAAGAAAGATCCGAGTTCAAGCATGCCAACAACAAGCTGTCTCGCCTTAATATCAAGCATGTATGATAGTTCTTTATTCGAATAGCATTTTTGAAACTAAGAATTTCATTGACAATTCCGGAGTTCCAATAACAACTCACACATACACACGAGAGAAAGAGATAGGAAAAAGGATGATCGGAGATCAATCTTCATAAGTATACATAATTGTACCCATGAGCATTACTTGTCTCCTTCATGAAATATCTCTCTTTTTAGAGTAATACAAGTTCATTTTGTGATTATTAAGGAAAAATAGCACAAAGCAATATGATCATGAGAGGTTTGTGCAATATCATCACTAATCGCACCTTAATAACCACTATGCAAATGGTCGGTGGCATGAAGATTCTAGGTCAATTAATTGTCGCAATTCATGAGCATTATAATTTCATAGCAAAGTAGCATAATTTTACGCGGCAAGCTTTTGCGTTATACATGAAAATAACTTAGAAACATATATGAAGTTGAAAATTGAGAAAGAAATGAACACACACCGGCCAGTAGGAGGCTCAGGGAGGGTCCTTCGCAAATCCTCCAATTCTTTCTTTTTCTCTCTTTTGTTTTGCCTCCCGTATTTTGATGCAATCCCTAGAAGTAATTTGGGGAAAAAGGCGAAACTTGTACAATTGAACATAAACAAAGTCAGAGAAAGAGGTTTACACCTTTCAATTACTCAAACCACAAATCAGCCAAGAAAAAGCAGCAATCACAACCTTGCCGAAAAAAAAAATTGAGCCCCATAACACCATATTCAAATCCAAATTACACAAATAGAGATTTCTGTTCGTTCGGCCTCCTGAACTCACTGCAAACCACCGAACTAGAAATCAAAACTCGGCTCTTTTACCATCCAACCATAACCCAACTCAGACCCTAGTCTCCCCATCGGCCGAAATCTAATACCCGCGAACCTTACATGTGAGTCGCACCGCCGTGATGTGCTGCTAGGTCTGAAGAATTCCGATGTGTGTACGTATCTGTTGGAAAGAAGAAGAGCAGAGGGATGACGTGTGTGTACGCGTTTGAGAAATTAGAACAGAAGGAGAGAATTTTAGATCGGTGATCCTTCAGAGGATTCTTAAGAGAGAGAGAATTGTAGAGAGAGTGTTAAACGGAGAATAGAAAATATTAGGGTCGGCCGAATTCTGGTGTGGTTGTGGTTCCCTAACTTTTCAGTTTATTCAATTTAACCCTAGAATGAATAAAATTGAACCTCAAAATATTAATTCCCGGTCTCAAGACATACACTTCGCTATTGTAAAATTTTTTTGGTAAAAAATAAAATTTCGCACTTTTTACTTCAGTAATTATCAAATTAGCGAAGTCTTTGTAACTTAAAATTTCTAACCAACTCCTGCTTTTTTGTTTGGTACCATTTACTGAAGTCTATGTGGGTTTTTTACTTCAGTAAATTGAAAAGCGAAGTTGTTGTTTGTTTTTACTTTGCTAATATACATTACCGAAGTGAGACGTACCGAAGTCTTTGATGTTTATTCTACTAGTGAAGTCTGTTCCCCCTCCCCCCACCCTCAAGACTTATTCCTGACGACTTGTGACCTACAGCTTGTTGATGATACATCGATTTTGTGTGTAGCACGCTGTATTTGTTGCTTCTCCCCAGAACTATTGCGGTGATTTGCTTGCGGCTAACATGGTCCTTGTTGCTTCTTTGAGTGTCCTGTTCTTTTGATCGGCAATGCCATTTTGTTGAGGAAATGACGGATTAGACGTACAAGTTACATCTGAATCCATCTTGTACGTTCTTTTAAAATACGCTTTCCATCCCTTAAATCTGATCGTTCACTGTTAACCTGGTCTTCCTTGCACCCTATAAAAGGATAGTACATTGCTCTCACAGACGCTTTACGCTTTCGGCAATATTAAATGAGTCTACAGCAATGTATCTACATATTGTCTGCATTCCTTGGTTAATTCCCTATTTTCTCACCCTTTTTTCTAGAAAATGTCTACCTCACAGACCTCTTCAATCTCTCTGAAAATAAGGAAACCATCATTGACGGTCGCATCTTCGCTAAATCTGTTTTAATGGAGAGGATTGCCTTTGAAAGTGAAGACGAAATCCAAATGGACTTGGTCGTTACTAGAGTGAAGCAACAAGGTCAGTACCATCTGGGAAGTCATCACGCTGACAACTACGATGAACAGGTAGTGGAGGAATTCTATCTGGATACTACGTTCAAATATTCTTCGCCGAGGAAAAGCTATAAAATCACTGACATAATTGGGACTATGCAAGGGATGGAGATCCCTGTGAACAAGGATATACTGGAGGCAATCTACAAGCTGCCCTCTGACGCGCTGAAGATGGAAGAACCAGAGACCTTCATGTCTGAAAGCCTGCTGTCCGACTACTGGAAGCTGTTTACTGTCACTTCCATGGCCACCAACGTTCATCCTTCTTACCACAAGAACTTCACCCTACCATACGTCTACCTTCATGATTTTTGCTGCAGAGTAGTTGAAAACCGAACTGGTGCTTTCGAAATGTGCACCAACTTAAGGTATAAAATGATGGTCGCCATCATGTCTGGTGAGAAAGTTAACTGGTGCCAAATCATTCTGAAACGCATCCAGGAAGAGGCATCTAAGCCAGAGTCTGCCAAGAAATCATTTGTCCTAATTCTGAACCACATCCTCACTCGCTGCGGAATAAGACAGTCAGCAGATGCCAAGAAAATCATCAGCAGAAAGTTTATTGGTGGAACCAGACTCACTATATACAAAAAAGTGCCCATTCTTGTTGATAGGCCCAACCCCTATAACATGCCAACCTCGAGTGACCCGAGGGATGTCACTCCGAATAACTCGAGTGATGGGAAAAGAGAAAAAGAAGTATTCTCGAAAGCAGCTCCCTCAAAGCTGACGAGTAGAAAAGAAAGAAGACGAAGAAATCTTCTAAGGCTGATCCTACAGTGACTACAGCAGTCACTGTAGAACTCCCATCAACCACTCCAATTGTTGAATCTATACCATAGGGCGCAACCCCTATGGGAGAAACAGTTCCTGCTCGTACAGCAGATCCCAATCTAGTGGCAGTTATGATGGAGGAACAACTGTTTGCCAAGTTATAAGGATCTGGTGAATCGGCTACCCTTTCGGAGCCGAAAACAGCAAATCCCAACAGGGAACCCAACCCTGTACGGAGTCCCACTCCCAACAGGGTACCCACCCCTATCAGGGATCCTTCTCCCCAACAGGCTCCAACACCTGCTGAGGATCCCAACCGGACAATAGAGCCATCTATTGCTCAAAGTCGCTCCCCGAGTCAATAACACTCTCCTTCAAGCCCAAATAGAGGAAGCCTTCGAGCGCTTCAAATTTGGAAATTCTATCCCCCTACGACACCCTGTACAACTGGGAAGACTGGATGGAAGAAGTGTTATTTGCTCTGGAGGTCACGGACACCCAGAATGTTGAGGTCTTGATCAGACGGGAAGATCACTTCTGCCTTGAGCTTATTATAAACTATTTCATGGCAAAAGAAAAGGCCCGACTCAAAGGGAAGTCACAGTCCAGTGATAAGGCTCCATCACCAAGTCACCACTCCGACCAGGACTCTGACGACGATGAGGCCTTATAGGTAGGTCTTCGTATAAGCCGAGAAGAGGCTCGGGAAGGATAATTGGCCAACATACAAGCCCAATAGGGACAGGGGACATCCAATGAACAACATCAGTCCTGACCCCCACAACAGGAAGAAGTAGCATATGAAGATAAGAAACATGAGGAATCAGTCTCTCTTGTCACCAATGTAGAACTTGCTACTTCTCCCCTATAGGAAGCTCATCCTGTACCAAAAATCTGTTAAACCGACTTAGGAAGAAGAAGACACCACCTTATTGTCCACCAAGAGGAATCAGTCCCTCTTCCGTAATAGGTGGAAGCTAAGAGTCGGAAGGAGAAATTAGTCCCTCATGTAGTTCTGACTACTGAAACCAAACAGAGGCAGGAGGAATCAGTCCCTTCTGTCTCCCAAACAGCCCCTGAAGCTCAACCTACAGAAGCTCCTGCATCCGAACAAGTTGAATCTTCTATCTCTACAGGTTCCCACTCTGAATCTGATGACAAAATCCTTGCTGATGGCATACCATGCAAGACCCATCACAACGTAGTTCTTAAATAGCATGGTGTACAGTCTGACTCGAAGATTACGCGCCCTGGATCTCCGCACATAGAGGCACGAATTGAGCAACTCCAAGCCATCAGTCGCCAAACTGTATTCTTGCAGGATGCCATCAAGGCCCTGTATGACATCGGAAAGAAATTAGACTGGATGCGTGAAATAGCTCAGGACGAGCTCCCGAAGCTGAAAAGGGCCCTTAATGATGTAGAAGAGGCTTTTCGCCTCATGCCAATAGTAGTGTGGTAAGCCCTGAATCAACTAACACATCATGAGGAGCGGATCATGAAGCAAGAGCAAGAGAAGCTTCGTGTCGCTGAAGCCAAGATTGTCGCCGCCCTTAGATACACCGGCTCAAAACTTATAGTAATTATTATGCGGCTGGTAGATAGTGTCAATGATCTGAAGACCCAACAGGCCGAATCTATGAAACTCCTTCGGGATATTTATGGCAAAGTCTCCGATCTTGATGATGCCAAAAATGGGAAAGAGTCTAGAGAGGCTACCAGGAAGTGGAGGCTGGAGAGAGAAAGAGAAATGGAGGTTATACTAGAGGAAAGCGTCGCTACTGCTATAAGATGACTGGACGGATCTGGTCCAGGTAACTAGTTCTTGGCACGAGTTCCAGGATCTCAATTTCCCATGAAGAGTACAGTTCGAAAGCCTGCCTAGATACTGTTCCCTTCTCCCAATTGATCTACAGCCTACAGCAGCTGAATTGAAGGATTGAAAAAACGAAGAAATGCTGAGATACTTCTGTATGTTCATTAGGGAGTCTGCCATGTTCAATAATTCAAAACACTGTAGGATGCCACGAACGAGTTCTCGAGGCTAATGGAAGAAGGAAAGCTTCCCTTAGAGCTAAAAATGAAGTCTAAACACCAGAAGGGTGATCGAGTAACCCATCCTGAAGATTGGATTCTATCCTACGATGTCCCCCATGAAGGATGAAACATCTACAGGGACAGAGACTCCTTAATCAACTAGTGGAGAGCAACCAATCATGATCCCTCTCGTAAGACTTGGAAACACCCTCATTATAGGGACTAGCTTCTGTTAGTTGTATTTTGTACTTTATCCTACTGTATGCTCTTCGATGCAATATTTATCTTTCAAATCCCTGTAAATTCGATTAGCAATAAAATTTTAATTTATTGAAAGATTACATCTCGTAATTTACTTTTACTGTTTTAATGTTTTGATTACGATGAAGTAATGATTTGTTCAGCATGTACAAACTTGTTAAATCCACAAGCTATAAGAACTTGTCTGCGAACAGTTCATAGATTAAGTTGTATTCAGTCTAGACTACACTATATAATATTGTGCCTGCATGCCAATCATAAGTTAAGTTGTAATACACTTAGTCCTGTAGGACTTTCATTTTAGAACTTGCTTGGGAGCAGTTCGAATTTTTGGGCTAAGTCATGAAGACCATATCTTTCATACAGAAGACTTGAAGCCAGCCTCTCCTTATCAAGAAGCAAGTTTTGGTATTATCAAAAAGGGGGAAATTGTTGGGATAAATACAGCCTTTTTTGATAATTTCCACCATACAACATGAAGTCTTCAAAGTCAGCATTTCACTTAGTATGGAAGCTGTTAGGAAACCACATACATCCTATCCATATAGAAAGAGATATTCCTACAGAGTCCAATCCAATAGTGCCTACATCATTATACAACAGAAGTGAAGAGAGTTGGATACAACAATCTCGCTGTAAGAGTTTTACTTAGGAAAAGTAAAACACATCCAACAGGACTGAAGAATAGCTTTAAACTGTTGTGAAATAAACTTTGTTTATTCATAAAGTATTCACGGTTAAAGCAACATTTAATTATGATAGGACAACATTTAATATGGCGGAAAGAGACAACAGTCTGAACGCGCTAAAGAGCATTTAGTGCCAAGTCAAAGATAATATCTGAATCATTAAATGCGAATCGCCTTTAATTCAAACATTCTGCAGCCGCCAATCAGAGCTGTAAATTTCACCAATCGGTCAATGGCTACATTTTTAACGGATCTATAAATATCCCTAAGTAGAGGACATCAGACAAGCAGATGATCTATTTCGATCTGTGTGAGAAAAAGCAAGTCGAAAGTGCTAAAGCCAATCTCTATGAACGACCCAAGCTGTTGGCCGAGACAGGTTTACTTAAAGTCACGCAGTTGTGTACGTAGTGAATTTAATAAACATTTTACTCCTGTGTGAGGACCAGTGGACATTGAGCGGTTCATGTTGAACCACTTATATATGTGTGTAATTTACATTCCGTCCGTACTCTTTTCATTTATAACTGTGATTTAAAGTATACATTGTGAAAACCTGTACTCATCAAGCAAACGGGAGAGTACCTAGTTGCTGTATTTATAGCAACGCAATATTAGTCTTTTGTTACGCAAATAACATCGAAAAACATACAACTTATTGTATCTTCCCTTTCTAAGATGTTTACTGTATACTCTGTGGCCAACAAGGACACACGTATAGCTATGTTTTTTATGTTTCATTGGGCAAAGAGTGATCTAAATATTTTCAAATTTTTCCCCTTTGGGGTATACACTTTACCCAATGACTCAAGTTCACCGAAAAGGCCGGTAAATTTGAGGTCAAGCACCTCAAGCATTTCTGAAGATTTCATTTCAAAGGACTCATATTGCAGAGTGAGTTTAGAAATTTTATTTTCTTTTGAGAGCCCAATTCCTTCGCAAATGAGCTTGAGTTTTTCCCAGATTTGTTTGGCTGTCTTACAACTCTTTACCTTAGAGAATCTGCATTTTCCGAGAGTGACAAACAGTGTATTCTGGGCAACATTGTCCAAATTCGCACAATTGCGATCGTCGGTTGTCCATTTTTCATGCTACTTCTCGAGTATTTCAGGATGATGTTGTCCTTCTATCCCTGCAGCTGGATTGACCTTCATTATCTTTATTGGTCCTTCCTGGATGACGAAGATCATCTCTTTATGCATTGCTACAAGATGAGCTTCCATCCTAATGCTCCAGTCATCAAACTCATTAATGAAAAACATAGGAACTTTATTAATCACAGATGTTTCCATTTTAGAAATAGGATCAATGATGAAAAATAAAACACTAAAGTTTTCAAAAGCTAGTAATTTTTGTGGATCTGATTCAGTTAAAAATCGACTGATGCTTTTTAGAATCAACCGCTCCTATACCACTTGTTGGCCACAAAGTATACAGTAAACAACTTAGAAAATAGGGGTTGAATAAGTTGTATCTTTTTCGAAGTTATTTGCATAACAGAAGACTGATACTGAGTTGCTGTAAGTACATAAACTAGGTATTCTCCTATTTGCTTGATGCTGTAATACACGAGATTTTCGTTCCGGTTGTGTTGAATTTTCTATCTGTAGTTTAGCGGATTGTTGTCGTTCATGTCTTTGGGATTGTGTGTCACGTTTGGACACGTGTTTGGTTACAATTCATATCGTTGCGCATTTGTCATCCCAGAGGGGGAGTATCATTGTTGAGATGGATTTTGGTTCGATATAGGTGTAGCACACACTAGCAGGTGATGTAGCGTGCGCTACCGTGCAGAGTTAGCACACGCTATTGAGACAGTTAGCGCACGCTAACTGTAAGCCGAGACAGTACAGAAGCTACTGCTTTAGGCTAGGGAGTTGATTTGTGCACGCTATGTAGTGGTATAGCGCGCTAGGTGCAGCAGTTAGCACACACTACGAGTATGGTGGGGCACGCTAACTGGTAGTTCGAGGCAGTACATAAGCTATTGGACTAAGTCTGGAGGTCTCGTTAGCGTACGCTAACTATTATATTTAGCGCATGCTAACTGTACATTTTGGTAGAACACTTGTTTTGATGTTTCGATAGCGCACGCTAATCAGGGATATTAGCGCACGCTAAGCTGTCCAGTATATATACTGGACAACAGTCATTTTTCACCATTTCCACTTCATTTCCTCTTCTCTCCGCGGATGTGAGTCGAGGGCGACTAGGGTTCGTGATCTTGGCCGATTTCATTCCATCCAAAGGTGTTTTGGAATTCCTAGGTGATTATAATATTATCTAATCCATTGTTCTTCGTCGGATCGAGGTATTTTTCTTGATTCCCTAGAGTTGACCTTTTTGGGAGATTTGTTCTTGATTTTGTATTCAATCCGATTTTGATGAATCGATTGTTGTTAAATGATGTTGTTGAACATATCATATGGATTGTATATCCATATTTCGGTTTCATATATTCCGAACCGTGATTGTTGTGTTCTAGAAGAGTTTTGAGTATTTAATGTTCGATTAAATGTCTCAGTGAGTTTCCTTCGGTGGTTGGGAACGATTTTTGTTCTTATTAGTCTTGCTTCTTGTCGTGATTGTGTTTTCGTTGTTTCTTGCAGAAGTTATAGGTTTCGAGGCACTTCGGACGAGCTATATTCGTCGGAGTATTTGCGTGCCGATTTCGAGGCAAGTATCTTGTCCATACAATTCGTGTTTCGTAGATGTAATAGTTGGTAATTGACTATGTGTGCAATAGGAATATTTTTAATGAATCTTTAAAGAATCGGTATATTATCGTTAAAGGTTTCTTCAAAATTAACTCGTGCATTTGTAAACGAATGGGTCGTTCTGATAATTTGTAATAGTGTTGTATATTGGAATGCCTTGTTTTTGGGTTGTCCCGTTGTGTGTGATTATATCACTAGTAGACTTAAAGTTGTACCCTTTCGTCAAAGGGTGTGAATGTGTATATGTGTGCTATTTGAGTACTCAGAATGAACTTTAAAAGGATTGGTATAATCTCGTTAACAGCTTTCTTTCAAAATGCTTGAGTACTTTGTGAATAGATAAACTTTACGAATATGTTGTATTGTGGTTGCGAATCGAAGTATATTTTCTTCTGTTATGTGACTATTAAAGCTCTCTGTCCTCATTAAGGGTGGTATGCTAGAATGCGTATTTATTTGGTTGGTGTGTAATGTTGTGTTGTATTGCTTGCAGATTCCTTTGTGAGGAGGTGGTACTATTCGGTCTTGTTTGGGAATTATATCTTCTCATGGTGTGTGATTTTATATATTCACTCTGGGATGGACTGACGAGTCCTTAGAGGGTTCCATTGCCTCTGGTGCGGTTCCACGAATATTTTTGCGTTAACCACTCTGGAGGGTCCGACGGGGCCTCAGAGGGTTCCGTTGCCTCTGGTGCGGTTCCATGGTTAATCACGTATATAAATGAAATGTGACATATAATGAGACTTAGTTACTCTGGAATACTAGTATTAAATTCGATTGATTATATATATTCACTCTAGGACGGACTGACGAGTCCTTAGAGGGTTCTGTGGCCTTTGGTGCGGTTCCATGAATATTTTGGTTTGTGATTATATATATTGACTATGGGACGGACTGACGAGTCCTCAGAGGGTTCTGTTGCCTTTGGTGTGGTTCCACGAATATTTTGGTTAATCACGCATGAAATTGAAATGAGATGTAATGAGATTTAGTTATTCCTGAATACTAATCTTGAATTGGATGATTTCATTTATTCACCATCGATTGCATGTGACCCTAATTTATTTACCATTGTTTGGTTCAGATTATCATATTCTTGGAATATGATGTGTATAGCCCGTAATTGCACTTTATACTTGTACTAGCAAAATTTCAGTTTTCTAACCCCCGAGTAATCAGGGGTGGATGTCTATTATCGGATTCAGGTACATGCAAGCTCTGGGGAGAAAACCACAGAATCGGTACGAAGGATGATGGTAAACAAATGCTACTAATCATGAGGGCTAATATTGGGATTCGTTGGTCGAATTGCATTATTCTTTCCACTATAATGTTCTCCTGTCTTATGGGACCACATTGTATTTTGACCCCTGTGCGGGTATGAGTTTTGGAACCAGAGATGTATACCTAGTTCAAGTTGTAGGTAATTGATGAAAGACCAAATCGGTCTAACGGTTCATTATTCAGCCATGTCGGCATGTATTGTGATTGTCTTATTGCTGTATTTAGCCTGGTAGATCCTCACGGAGAGGATCTGCGGCGCTGTAATATTCTTGAGTGGATTGGGGTGTTACAGAATATGGTATCAGAGCTTAGGTTGTGAAAACCTAGGTTGTCGGGTCAAGTCGTATATTGTTGAGTCTTGTCTTGTCAGATTTTGTCCGACCGCGTCGTGTCGCGACGCGTTGTCTGACTTACCGGTCGTGATTAGTATTGTGTTACAACCATAATCGTTGTGTGACTTGTGGATGTAAGACTCCTATTTTATGTATATTATTTTGGTTCATGATTATGTTTACATGCATGTCATGGAGATGGAATTTGTATTTGATACTTATGGTGTATTACCTGTGTAATGAGCTGGATGTATTGATGAATTTGACACCGAACGGTGTAGTATGATATGAAACCTTGAACCTTGATGTGCTTCAAGTAATGTATCGACGGTAGAGTTTGTTGAGAAACTCAGATACACGGTTTTGATGTGTGTGAATTTGGGTGTAATGAGTTATATCTGATGAATTGGTGATTTTGAATGTCGTGTAGGCATATGTTTGAGAATTGCCTATTTTGGCTAATTGTTGTTATATGGTACAAGCCTGTTTCCATTGGAAAATATGTCTGCTGCGTCCGTATTTGAAAACGCTTTCCTCTAATTTCATAGACTTGAAAAAGTGTGTGGAAAGCCAATTCTCGTAAATGTTTTGACGGTGCGGTTAAGCGGCGGTTTCGTGTGTATTTTGAAAATTGTTTGAAATTGGCTAGCCAGCCTTGTATTCTCAAATGAAACCCAACGACAGTATTTGAAAGAGGTGTTTTAAAGTATTTTAGACATTTTGTAAAAATGTTACCGTCGTTAATCTTTTGTCATGTTTGAGAGGATTTTTTCGGAAATGATTTAAACGCAATGGTTTTATTTTCAATTAATACGAGTATACGATTTTAAAAAAAAAACTTTCAAACCATAAAATTTTTATATTTCAAAACAAAAATGTGATCTTTACCTTCAAAAATAAATAGTGAAAGATGAAAAACCTTACTCGGTTTAAACTTTAAAGTCGGATTGGAAAATTATCTGTATTAAATCGGTTAACGAACGCTAATTGTGCACTTAGCGCATGTTATGATGCGATGTGTGGGAAACGTGGAATTATCACTTAGAGTAAGAGACTAGAGATTAAACTAAAGCGATGGCTTGTGAGGCCGAGTGATTTGATTTATTGTCATGTTGCCTTTCTTGTTAAGGAATTTTAGTTGAGTATCCGATTGTGTTTTGCATTAGTTGGACTGGCTTTGTAACTCGTATGATGTTATCCGGATGATGTTGTTGGTTGTGGAAGTGATTAGTGCTAATATTAATGGTTTGTTCAATTAGGAATGATTCGGTGAAACCTTCGAGGATCGATGCAAAGAGGGCATGGCCACGCGATACCTTGTATGTTGTTATTGTTATGATGTTGTATGGTGACATGTGGTTACCTTACGTGTTGTTATTGGAGATGATGATAAGTAATGACATGGTCATCTTGATGATGTCGATTTTGAGAAAACTTGCTGTTTTGAGTTATTATTTTGTAAAGGTTTTTAAAACAAATGGTTGATAACTGTGGTTCTAGTCTTGATCAAAAATCCCGAGGTACCTAAAGTACTTTCAAAATTTTATTTTGAATAAACATACAAATTCAAAGATCTTCAAATGATAACAATTAAATGGATACCTCGTGGAGTTTTAAGAAAGAATGTCAACAATGATTGGCTGCCATATGTGGTATATTATGGTCATGATTATAACGATAATGGTCGTTAAATTTATGTGATTCAATTATGTGATCCGTTAGTTATGATTATAAGTTATTGATTGCTACGTTCGTAAGTTTTTTGAAGTAGGGAGTGCCACTCCAGAGTTTTATTATATGCCTTGTGGTCGTCATGATTTTATGACATGCTCTCTTTCTCATATTTTATGAAACGAACGAGTTTCGTGGCCATTATGAATTTTTCCATGATTTTACTATCATGGTCATTCTCAGTATAATTATCCGGAGTGGATATTTTTATCGTATTGCTATTTGTGCCATATGTTGATATGTTGTGCTGAGTTGGCACTTTGGCATACTATTTTACGATGTTGTGTTTCATCTTGTTGAGTGGTTATCTGCTCATTATGCCGAGGGGCACAGAGTTCAGTTTTGCATGTTGTTTACCAAGTCCTTCGAGGCATAGACTCCAGCACCGATGTCAGGATCGACATTGAGAAGTCCCTGAAAGGGTAGTCTGCCAGTTGCTTGTTATAGACTCGCTTGTGTTCGTTGATACTTTCTGAACTTGTTTTGTTCTTCGCTTTTGTCATTTGAACGATTTGTGACATTGTTTTTGGTAAATTCGTTTATCATTATGACCTTTCCAAGTTTGGTTCGACTCTCGTGAGCCCTATGCGAAATCAACGTCTTGTAGTACTTACAAGTTCATTTAACGTCTTGAGTTGAGGTTTGAACTTCGATCATTGTTGTCCGATTATTATTGTTCGATCTCGTAACGTGATTATTGAGTATTTGGGCCACTTCGTAATTTCATAAGTTTTGGGAAATTGTCTTCATAGTTGATCTTCCAAACAATTGGGTTATGGAAATTTCATACTTCTTCAGTTTTAGACCCATGTTTTGGTTGTGGTGCTGTTTGGATTAATCAACCGTAGTGATTTTGTTCGTTGCATTTTGTTAACACTCTGGCATTGTAATACCCAGATTTTCAGTATAAATTTTTCGCGTTATTTTATCTGAGATATACTGTATAGTTGGTATCTATACAGTATGGATAAAATAAATTGAGGACCGAGACAGTTATACTTGCGTAATTGACGTTTTGATTGACAGTTATATTGAGGATTTGCTGTATCAGGTTAAACTGATTTGGATATCAGGTATATGGTATGAGAATATTTTTGGATTGAGTATATGTATTGATTTTTGCCGTATGCTCGTGTTAGGTATGCCGTGACATTGGACAGGAATTGCTGAAATTGGCTAAGTATGGAATTGTTACGTTCGTTAACAAGGTGAGCTAACGTACGTAAGATTGGCACGGTTACGTACGTTAAGGCTAAGGTATTACGTACGTAACGAAGGCATCGGACAGGATCGAGTCATGGTCGGCAGGTGGGACCTGGTGTCGGCAACTTTCGGCGGAGGATGTTGACAGGTGAGTCAACGTACGTGTTACGTACGTTATACAGGACGTGTTACGTACGTAACACGACTAATGTACTGTAGCAAGTCAACTGCTATATTACGTACGTTATATGGCATGGGTTACGTACGTAAGGAAGTTCACGTTTTGAGGCAGTAGGGTCTGGGATGGCATTACGTACGCTAACCAGGACAAGATAGCGTACGTAAGAGGTGTTACGTACGTTAACTTGGTAATGTTACGTACGTAACGAGCGGGGAGTTTATATAAGGAATGGCCGTCTTCCATTTCACTTCAGCATTTCTCTTCGTTTTCATCTCTAAACATTGAGAGAGGGATATTTTGGCTCTCCTAATTCGATTTTGAGCTTGAGGGCTTGGATTCGGAGCTTGGATATGGAGTTATTGATGATTCTTGAAGTGATTTCTTGTGTATTCCATCTTCTAAGAGGTATGTGGGATAATCCTCCTTTTCATTTCGGATTTTTGATGTTATTGATAAATGATTCGTATGAAGATGATTAAGATGTTGTTGTTTCGATTCTTGAGGTTATATGAGGTGTATGTTGAAGGAAGATGATGATATGTTGGATTATGTCTTGATTATGTTGTTATGATTATGGAATCATAATATTCTTGATGTTCTTGGTAGTATTGCTTCGATTTTTGATGCTAAGAAGATCATATGTTGAAGAACATGATGATATACACCTTGAATTATGATTAAGGGTTGTTTAGATGTTAGAAAACATCGGGTTATGTTGTTTTATGGATTATGAACGTGAATTTGGATAATTCGTGTTCTTGAAGAACTCTTGAGTTACATGTTATGATTTTGGAAGGATTTCGAATAATTCTGGAATGTGATTATTCACGATAATAATCGGTAAATTGTTTTCTACGAATTTGCAAGTATGAACAAGAAGGAGTTTTGTCTTCGTATTTGGAGTTGAAGTTGGAATCGAATATGTTATAAAATCCTTAATGTCGAGATAAATTGATCATTGATTTGATGAATACGTTTTAAGGTGTTGGTGTTTTAGATATGAATATGGAATATTCATATCTAGAACTAAGTTATGTGTTTTGGTACAATATTCGTATAGGAATACGAATATGATTTCGGATTTGATAAGTTTATGATTCACTTTTGAGTTTGAGAATTCATAGGTATTTAACAAGTGTTCAATTCGGATAATGGAATTATTTGAAACCTTTGGAATATGGTTATCTATGATGTTGAATTAATCGGATCGTCCAGATTGACGATGATAACCAGTAATTGGTTTAATTATGATTTACAAGGAGGAAACTTGTATCCGTATTTAAGATTGAATTTGGAATCGGTAATGTTAGACCCTTGTTGGTTTAAATAGATTATGGATATGATATTCGGATTGTGGAATCGTATTGTTGTTTTGAATTCGTGATCGATTGGTTCGGGTTGTTTGGATATGTGTTTAATCGGGATATTGTAGAACCGTTGTTGATCGGTTATTGATAGTTATTTGTGATCATCGAGTTACGGCTTGTATCGTGGATATGGGTTCGTATTTGTTGAGTTAGATTATTTGGTATTATGTATATGATCGAGGTTTCGTTGAACCGTTGAGTTTGTTGGTTGAGTATGTCGGTTATTGATTTTTATCGAATGTGTGTTAATCGGTTATTGCAATAGGTTGATATGTTTTGATCGTGGATTATGACCGTTGAGTTGCGGTTGAGGCTAAAGAGTTCGTAGATTGCTTTTGGTGGGGGCTAAGGAGCTCGTAGACAAAGGCAATGGATTTTGGTAACGGCTTCGTGGTATCGGTATCGAGGCAAGTTTATACTTGTTCAGTTTATAATATTTGATGAATGGTTTCGTTTTCATTTCATTTATAATTCGTATAGCAATGTTGTTAGAAATGTAAGTTGTCGGGATAATGGTTTGTATATCGTGCTCTGGTTGTAATAAATCATAAGGTATATGATTTAATTGTGTTCAAGGAAGACGTGATTTATTTTTGGTCAAGGATATAGAATATCGGATATCAAGGATAGTTATCGTGATGACATAAGTATCGGGATAAAAGGTTTTTGGTATTGAATGGATGATACTTTATTTGAGATTATTTGTATAACTGTGTATTCGTTCAGGGATGTTGTTCGTGGAAAGGATATTGTCGTCGGCTTTGAGGTAATTTATGTATTGTTCAGTTAGGAGATAATTATTACGTTGAGTTGTTGTATATGTTGTATGTTGAGGCTTTGTATATTGAGATTCGTACTGGTTGTCCGTTGAGGGATGTTGATCCCGGGACTATTGTTGGTATTAATGGTAATGTTGATCGTCTCATTGGGGGATGTTGATGGATATGGTCCTCGGCTTTGAGGTAATCTAAGTATTTGTTCAGTCATGTGGATAATTAGTATGTTGAGTTGTTGTATATGTTGAGGTTTCGTGTAATGAGTCTCATATCGGTTATTCGTTGAGGGATGTTGATCCCAGGACTGTTGTATTGAGATCTTTGATCATGTTGGTCATTCATTTGGGGATGATGATCCCAGGATTGATGTTTTGGATATTGATTAGTCGTGTCGACTTTTCATTGTCGGTCTATTGTTGTTCACTTCGGTGAGTCTTTTGATCCTTATTGGATATGTGTTTCTTTGAGTTTCGTTGTCATGTTGCATCGTGACATATCTGGAGTCATATCTGCGTGCCGATTGGTTATTGTGTAGGATTTTTAGCCGGGCACATGATGGTTATGTGTTGATATTTCCACATTGAACCGTGCACACGAGACGTAGTTCTTGAGGCTAATTAGGTACAAGACCACACGTGTATGTGATCAATACCCGGGGTGGCTTGTGCACGGACACATTTCCGGATCGGGCGTACTATGATTTCCATCTTTGAGCCATACTGTTTGGTCGTTCATAGTTCCATGTATGATTGGATATGTTCGACGGTTTGCGACTGGTTGTTCATACGCCTGAGGGGTATGTTCGACAGTCAGAGTTATTTCTTGAGATCCATTATTGTTGATCATTTGGAGTCTACCTTGTTGAGGGTATTCTCGGTTATTGTTGGTCCTTTGTTGATCATTTGGAGTCTACCTTGTTGAGGGTATTCTCGGTTATTGTTGGTCTTTTGTTGATCATTTGGAGTCTACCTTGTTGAGGGTATTCTCGGTTATAGTTGATCCTTTGTTGATCGTGTTTGTAGTTTACCTTGTTGAGGGTACTCTCAGTCATCGTTGATCCTTCGTTGGTCATATTGGAGCTATCATGTCGATGATATTCTCGATGTATTGGTTGATCATTGTTATTGATCGTATGAGCATTCGTTGTGCGTCGATGTTTCGGGATTTATATTCATTGTCATGTGGTAGTTGATCTACAGATATGTTGTGTATTATTGGTTTATCCAGGTTGAGATTCGATTGTGTAATCCGATGGACAGGATTTGGCACGGATGAATTATTTCATGATTATGAGTTATGATGATGTTTTGAGGATTGTTGGTATTTTTGAAATTCAATACAGATAATTGTTGTTAAGTTCATTTCGTCATTCGAGGATGCGAAATGTGGATTATGGTAAGGATTTGGATTATTATGAATTGGTAAGGTTATAACGGTAAGATTACTTTGGTAGTAGTCTTACTATATTATTACATTGGTATGTAATTATTTATGATGATGTGATCGGTATCATTATTGAGTATTGTGGCTGACCCCGTCGTGGGATTTATTTTTAGGTACTCGGAGATCGAGCTAGTAGCGGTCGTGAAGGGATGAGCTTCCCGATGTGATACTGGCGGTGGCATGTTTTTGAGTATTGAGTATTTATTTCTGGTTGTTTTATTTCCGTTGCAAATGTGCATTTTAAACTGTGTATTTATCCGCTGCGTGTGTATATCTCAAAATGGCTTTTCAGTATCTTTATCCGCTGCGTGTGTGTATTTTAAAAGGGCCTTTTTGGCATTTTGTGAACTTGAGTTATTTCGTTAAACTCTTTTTCCCAAATTATTTTATCAGTACGTTTAAGTTGTGGCTTAACGTATATTTTAAACTGTTGAGATTTGGCACTTCGCCTTGTATTTTCAAATGGTATTGTATGACGGTATTTCAAAATTATGCTTTTGAAAATATTTGAGTATTTAAAATATTACCGTCATCGGCCTTTTGGCGCTTTTGAATTGGTTTTGTAAACGGTTTTTAGCACAGTGGGTTCCTACAGGACCCACGGCGCTGTAATATCCGGATGGTTTTGGGGGTGTTACAGAAGATGGTATCGGAGCTTGGGTTTTGTGAAGGCGTGTGTGTTATGTGGCTTTACCGGTACGGGAGTAGCGTGATATTAGACAATGAGTATTCTGACTTTTGAGTCAAACCGATATTTGGTTTTTCCAAAATTTTTCGAGATTCTTTTCAAACTGCTATTTGTGATATTGGTGTGTGTTGGTTGTGTTGAGACTTCGTATGGGAGTCGTGTGCTAGTATCACGGGAAATCATCGGCTTCACGCACCTGTAAGTATATCGTTTTGGTTATTCGCTTGTGGTAACGCTTGATTGTTTTGTGATGAGTTGGAAAATTTGGGATTTATCTGTTGTTGGCGACAGGTTGCAAGTTTCGAGGACGAAACTTATTTTAAGGGGGGTAGTATGTATTACCCAGATTTTCAGTATAAATTTTTCGCGTTATTTTATAAGAGATATCCGTATAGTTGGTATCTATACGGTATGGATAAAATAAATTGAGGACCGAGACAGTTATACTTGCGTAATTGACGTTTTGATTGTGATTATATTGAGGATTTGTCAGATCGAGTTGAACTGATTTGGATATCGGGTATATGGTATGAGAATATTTTGGATTGAGTATATGTATTGATTTTTGCCGTATGCTCGTGTTTGGTATGCCGTGACATTGGACAGAATTCTGAAATTGGCTAAGTATGGAATTGTTACGCACGTTAACAAGGTGAGCTAACGTCGTAAGATTGGCACGCGATTCGTGCGTTAAGGCTAAGGTATTACGTGCGTAACGAAGGCATCGGACAGGATCGAGTCATGGTCGGCCAGTGGGACCGTGTCGGCAACTTTCGGCGGATGTTGACGGTGAGTCAACGTCGTGTTACGTGCGTTATACGGGGCGTGTTACGCATGCGTAACGACCATTATCTTGTAGCAAGTCAACTGCTATATTACGTATTTTATGTGGCACGGGTTACGTACGTAAGGACGTTCACGTTTTGAGGCGGTAAGTGCAGGATGGCATTACGTACGCTAACCAGGACAAGATAGCGTACGTAAGAGGTGTTACGTACGTTAACTTGGTAATGTTACGTACGTAACGAGCGGGGAGTTTATATAAGGAATGGTCGTCGTTCATTTCACTGCAGCATTTCTCTTCGTTTTTCATCTCTAAACATTGAGAGAGGGATATTTTGGCTCTCCTAATTCGATTTTGAGCTTGAGGGCTTGGATTCGGAGCTTGGATATGGAGTTATTGATGATTCTTGAAGTGATTTCTTGTGTATTCCATCTTCTAAGAGGTATGTTGGATAATCCTCCTTTTCATTTCGGATTTTTGATGTTATTGATAAATGATTCGTATGAAGATGATTAAGATGTTGTTGTTTCGATTCTTGAGGTTATATGAGGTGTATGTTGAAGGAAGATGATGATATGTTGGATTATGTCTTGATTATGTTGTTATGATTATGGAATCATAATATTCTTGATGTTCTTGGTAGTATTGCTTCGATTTTTGATGCTAAGAAGATCATATGTTGAAGAACATGATGATATACACCTTGAATTATGATTAAGGGTTGTTTAGATCTTAGAAAACATCGGGTTATGTTGTTTTATGGATTATGAACGTGAATTTGGATAATTCGTGTTCTTGAAGAACTCTTGAGTTACATGTTATGATTTTGGAAGGATTTCGAATAATTTTGGAATGTGATTATTCACGATAATAATCGGTAAATTGTTTTCTACGAATTTACAACTATGAACAAGAAGGAGTTTTGTCTTCGTATTTGGAGTTG
This sequence comes from Orobanche coerulescens, assembly GCA_033398695.1. Lineage (NCBI taxonomy): Eukaryota > Viridiplantae > Streptophyta > Magnoliopsida > Lamiales > Orobanchaceae > Orobanche > Orobanche coerulescens. The sequence goes on along the minus strand of CM065809.1, from coordinate 57,802,769 downwards.
AAGTTGGAATCGAATATGTTATAAAATCCTTAATGTCGAGATGAATTGATCATTGATTTGATGAATACGTTTTAAGGTGTTGGTGTTTTAGATATGAATATGGAATATTCATATCTAGAACTAAGTTATGTGTTTTGGTACAATATTCGTATAGGAATACGAATATGATTTCGGATTTGATAAGTTTATGATTCACTTTTGAGTTTGAGAATTCATAGGTATTTAACAAGTGTTCAATTCGGATAATGGAATTATTTCAAACCTTTGGAATATGGTTATCTATGATGTTGAATTAATCGGATCGTCCGGGTTGATGATGATAACCGGTAATTGGTTTAATTATGATTTACAAGGAGGAAACTTGTATCCGTATTTAAGATTGAATTTGGAATCGGTAATGTTAGACCCTTGTTGGTTTAAATAGATTATGGATATGATATTCGGATTGTGGAATCATATTGTGGTTTTGAATTCGTGATCGATTGGTTCGGGTTGTTTGGATATGTGTTTAATCGGGATATTGTAGAACCGTTGTTGATCGGTTATTGATTGTTATTTGTGATCATCGAGTTACGGCTTGTATCGTGGATATGGGTTCGTATTTGTTGAGTTAGATTATTTGGTATTATCTATATGATCGAGGTTTCGTTGAACCGTTGAGTTTGTTGGTTGAGTATGTCGGTTATTGATTTTTATCGAATGTGTGTTAATCGGTTATTGCAATAGGTTGATATGTTTTGATCGTGGATTATGGCCGTTGAGTTGCGGTTGAGGCTAAAGAGTTCGTAGATTGCTTTTGGTCGGGGCTAAGGAGCTCGTAGACAAAGGCAATGGATTTTGGTAACGACTTCGTGGTATCGGTATCGAGGCAAGTTTATACTTGTTCAGTTTATAATATTTGATGAATGGTTTCGTTTTCATTTCATTTATAATTCGTATAGCAATGTTGTTAGAAATGTAAGTTGTCGGGATAATGGTTTGTATATCGTGCTCTGGTTGTAATAAATCATAAGGTATATGATTTAATTGTGTTCAAGGAAGACGTGATTTATTTTTGGTCAAGGATATAGAATATCGGATATCGAGGATAGTTATCGTGATGACATAAGTATCGGGATAAAAGGTTTTTGGTATTGAATGGATGATACTTTATTTGAGATTATTTGTATAACTGTGTATTCGTTCAGGGATGTTGTTCGTGGAAAGGATATTGTCGTCGGCTTTGAGGTAATTTATGTATTGTTCAGTTAGGAGATAATTATTACGTTGAGTTGTTGTATATGTTGTATGTTGAGGCTTTTTATATTGAGATTCGTACTGGTTGTCCGTTGAGGGATGTTGATCCCAGGACTATTGTTGGTATTAATGGTAATGTTGATCGTCTCATTGGGGGATGTTGATGGATATGGTCCTCGGCTTTGAGGTAATCTAAGTATTTGTTCAGTCATGTGGATAATTAGTATGTTGAGTTGTTGTATATATTGAGGTTTCGTGTAATGAGTCTCATATCGGTTATTCGTTGAGGGATGTTGATCCTAGGACTGTTGTATTGAGATCGTTGATCATGTTGGTCATTCATTTGGGGATGATGATCCCAGGATTGATGTTTTGGATATTGATTAGTCGTGTCGACTTTTCATTATCGGTCTGTTGTTGTTCACTTCGGTGAGTCTTTTGATCCTTATTGGATATGTGTTTCTTTGAGTTTCATTGTCATGTTGCATCGTGACATATCTGGAGTCATATCTGCGTGCCGATTGGTTATTGTGTAGGATTTTTAGCCGGGCACATGATGGTTATGTGTTGATATTTCCCCATTGAACCGTGCACACGAGACGTAGTTCGTGAGGCTAATTAGGTACAAGACCACACGTGTATGTGATAAATACCTGGGGTGGCTTGTGCACGGACACATTTCCGGATCGGGCGTACTATGATTTCCATCTTTGAGCCATACTGTTTGGTCGTTCATAGTTCCATGTATGATTGGATATGTTCGACGGTTTGCGACTGGTTGTTCATACGCCTGAGGGGTATGTTCGACAGTCAAAGTTATTTCTTGAGATCCATTATTGGTGATCATTTGGAGTCTACCTTGTTGAGGGTATTCTCGGTTATTGTTGGTCCTTTGTTGATCATTTGGAGTCTACCTTGTTGAGGGTATTCTCAGTTATTGTTGGTCTTTTGTTGATCATTTGGAGTCTACCTTGTTGAGGGTATTCTCGGTTATAGTTGATCCTTTGTTGATCGTGTTTGCAGTTTACCTTGTTGAGGGTACTCTCAGTCATCGTTGATCCTTCGTTGGTCATATTGGAGCTATCATGTCGATGATATTCTCAGTGATGTATTGGTTGATCATTGTTATTGATCGTGTGAGCATTCGGACTGTACGTCGATGTTTCGGGATTTATATTCATTGTCATGTGGTAGTTGATCTACAGATATGTTGTGTATTATTGGTTTATCCAGGTTGAGATTCGATTGTGTAATCCGATGGACAAGATTTGGCACGGATGAATTATTTCATGATTATGAGTTATGATGATGTTTTGAGGATTGTTGGTATTTTTGAAATTCAATACAGATAATTGTTGTTAAGTTCATTTCGTCATTCGAGGATGCGAAATGTGGATTATGGTAAGGATTTGGATTATTATGAATTGGTAAGGTTATAACAGTAAGATTACTTTGGTAGTAGTCTTACTATATTATTACATTGGTATGTAATTATTTATGATGATGTGATCGGTATCATTATTGAGTATTGTGGCTGACCCCGTCGTGGGCTTTATTTTTAGGTACTCGGAGATCGAGCTAGTAGCGGTCGTGAAGGGATGAGCTTCCCGATGTGATACTGGCGGTGGCATGTTTTTGAGTATTGAGTATTTATTTCTGGTTGTTTTATTTCCGCTGCAAATGTGTATTTTAAACTGTGTATTTATCCGCTGCGTGTGTATATCTCAAAATGTCTTTTCGGTATCTTTATCCGCTGCGTGTGTGTATTTTAAAAGGGCCTTTTTGGCATTTTGTGAACTTGAGTTATTTCGTTAAACTCTTTTTCCCAAATTATTTTATCGGTACGTTTAAGTTGTGGCTTAACGTATATTTTAAACTGTTGAGATTTGGCACTTCGCCTTGTATTTTCAAATGGTATTGTATGACGGTATTTCAAAATTATGCTTTTGAAAATATTTGAGTATTTAAAATATTACCGTCATCGGCCTTTTGGCGCTTTTGAATTGGTTTTGTAAACGGTTTTTAGCACAGTGGGTTCGTGCGCAGGACCCACGGCTATAATATCCGGATGGTTTTGGGGTGTTACGAGAAGATGGTATCGGAGCTTAGGTTTTGTGAAACCCGGGCGTGTGTGTTATGTGGCTTTCGTGCAGGAGTAGCGTGATTTTGAAAATGAGTTTTCGACTTTTGAGTCAAACCGATTTTTGGTGTTTCCAAAATTTTGAGATTCTTTTCAAAGCGCTATTTGTGATATTGGTGTGTGTTGGTTGTGTTGAGACTTCGTATGGGAGTCGTGTGCTAGTATCACGGAAATCATCGGCTTCACGCTTTTTGTAAGTATATCGTTTTGGTTATTCGCTTGTGGTAACGCTTGATTGTTTTGTGATGAGTTGGAAAATTTGGGATTTATCTGTTGTTGGCGACAGTTGCAAGTTTCGAGGACGAAACTTATTTTAAGGGGTAGTATGTATTACCCAGATTTTCAAGATAAATTTTTCGCGTTATTTTATTTGAGATATACCGTATAGTTGGTATCTATACGATATGGATAAAATAAATTGAGGACGAGCAGTTATACTTGCGTAATTGACGTTTTGATTGTGATTATATTGAGGATTTGTGTATCGAGTTGAACCGATTTGGATATCGTATATGGTATGAGAATATTTTTGGATTGAGTATATGTATTGATTTTTGCCGTATGCTCGTGTTTGGTATGCCGTGACATTGGACAGAATTGCTGAAATTGGCTAAGTATGGAATTGTTACGTGCGTTAACAAGGTGAGCTAACGTCGTAAGATTGGCACGGTTACGTGCGTTAAGGCTAAGGTATTACGTGCGTAACGAAGGCATCGGACAGATCGAGTCATGGTCGGCGGGTGGGACCTGGTGTCGGCAACTTTCGGCGGAGGATGTTGACAGGTGAGTCAACGTCGTGTTACGTCGTTATACGGGATGTGTTACGTGCGTAACACGACCATTATCTTGTAGCAAGTCATTGCTATATTAAATGCGTTATATGGCATGGGTTACGTCGTAAGGAAGTTCACGTTTTGAGCGGTAAGTGCAGGATGGCATTAAATGCGCTAACCAGGACAAGATAGCGTACGTAAGAGGTGTTACGTACGTTAACTTGGTAATGTTACGTACGTAACGAGCGGGGAGTTTATATAAGGAATGGCCGTCTTTCATTTCACTTCAGCATTTCTCTTCGTTTTTCATCTCTAAACATTGAGAGAGTGATATTTTGGCTCTCCTAATTCGATTTTGAGATTGAGGGCTTGGATTCGGAGCTTGGATATGGAGTTATTGATGATTCTTGAAGTGATTTCTTGTGTATTCCATCTTCTAAGAGGTATGTTGGATAATCCTCCTTTTCATTTCGGATTTTTGATGTTATTGATAAATGATTCGTATGAAGATGATTAAGATGTTGTTGTTTCGATTCTTGAGGTTATATGAGGTGTATGTTGAAGGAAGATGATGATATGTTGGATTATGTCTTGATTATGTTGTTATGATTATGGAATCATAATATTCTTGATGTTCTTGGTAGTATTGCTTCGATTTTTGATGCTAAGAAGATCATATGTTGAAGAACATGATGATATACACCTTGAATTATGATTAAGGGTTGTTTAGATGTTAGAAAACATCGGGTTATGTTGTTTTATGGATTATGAACGTGAATTTGGATAATTCGTGTTCTTGAAGAACTCTTGAGTTACATGTTATGATTTTGGAAGGATTTGAATAATTTTGGAATGTGATTATTCACGATAATAATCGGTAATTTTTTTTCTACGAATTTACAAGTATGAACAAGAAGGAGTTTTGTCTTCATATTTGGAGTTGAAGTTGGAATCGAATATGTTATAAAATCCTTAATGTCGAGATGAATTGATCATTGATTTGATGAATACGTTTTAAGGTGTTGGTGTTTTAGATATGAATATGGAATATTCATATCTAGAACTAAGTTATGTGTTTTGGTACAATATTCGTATAGGAATACGAATATGATTTCGGATTTGATAAGTTTATGATTCACCTTTGAGTTTGAGAATTCATAGGTATTTAACAAGTGTTCAATTCGGATAATGGAATTATTTGAATCCTTTGGAATATGGTTATCTATGATGTTGAATTAATCAGATCGTCCGGATTGATGATGATAACCGGTAATTGGTTTAATTATGATTTACAAGGAGGAAACTTGTATCCGTATTTAAGATTGAATTTGGAATCGGTAATGTTAGTCCCTTGTTGGTTTAAATAGATTATGGATATGATATTTGGATTGTGGAATCGTATTGTGGTTTTGAATTCGTGATCGATTGGTTCGGGTTGTTTGGATATGTGTTTAATCGGGATATTGCAGAACCGTTGTTGATCGGTTATTGATTGTTATTTGTGATCATCGAGTTACGGCTTGTATCGTGGATATGGGTTCGTATTTGTTGAGTTAGATTATTTGGTATTATGTATATGATCGAGGTTTCGTTGAACCGTTGAGTTTGTTGGTTGAGTATGTCGGTTATTGATTTTTATCGAATGTGTGTTAATCGGTTATTACAATAGGTTGATATATTTTGATCGTGGATTATGACCGTTGAGTTGCGGTTGAGGCTAAAGAGTTCGTAGATTGCTTTTGGTCGGGGCTAAGGAGCTCGTAGACAAAGGCAATGGATTTTGGTAACGGCTTCGTGGTATCGGTATCGAGGCAAGTTTATACTTGTTCAGTTTATAATATTTGATGAATGGTTTCGTTTTCATTTCATTTATAATTCGTATAGCAATGTTGTTAGAAATGTAATTTGTCGGGATAATGGTTTGTATATCGTGCTCTGGTTGTAATAAATCATAAGGTATATGATTTAATTGTGTTCAAGGAAGACGTGATTTATTTTTGGTCAAGGATATAGAATATCGGATATCGAGGATAGTTATCGTGATGACATAAGTATCGGGATAAAAGGTTTTTGGTATTGAATGGATGATACTTTATTTGAGATTATTTGTATAATTGTGTATTCGTTCAGGGATGTTGTTCGTGGAAAGGTTATTGTCGTCGGCTTTGAGGTAATTTATGTATTGTTCAGTTAGGAGATAATTATTACGTTGAGTTGTTGTATATGTTGTATGTTGAGGCTTTGTATATTGAGATTCGTACTGGTTGTCCGTTGAGGGATGTTGATCCCAGGACTATTGTTGGTATTAATGGTAATGTTGATCGTCTCATTGGGGGATGTTGATGGATATGGTCCTCGACTTTGAGGTAATCTAAGTATTTGTTCAGTCATGTGGATAATTAGTATGTTGAGTTGTTGTATATGTTGAGGTTTCGTGTAATGAGTCTCATATCGGTTATTCGTTGAGGGATGTTGATCCCAGGACTGTTGTATTGAGATCGTTGATCATGTTGGTCATTCATTTGGGGATGATGATCCGAGGATTGATGTTTTGGATATTGATTAGTCGTGTCGACTTTTCATTGTCGGTCTGTTGTTGTTCACTTCGGTGAGTCTTTTGATCCTTATTGGATATGTCTTTCTTTGAGTTTCGTTGTCATGTTGCATCGTGACATATCTGGAGTCATATCTGCGTGCCGATTGGTTATTGTGTAGGATTTTTAGCCGGGCACATGATGGTTATGTGTTGATATTTCCACATTGAACCGTGCACACGAGACGTAGTTCTTGAGGCTAATTAGGTACAAGACCACACGTGTATGTGATCAATACCCGGGGTGGCTTGTGCACGGACACATTTCCGGATCGGGCGTACTATGATTTCCATCTTTGAGCCATACTGTTTGGTCGTTCATAGTTCCATGTATGATTGGATATGTTCGACGGTTTGCGACTGGTTGTTCATACGCCTGAGGGGTATGTTCGACAGTCAGAGTTATTTCTTGAGATCCATTATTGTTGATCATTTGGAGTCTACCTTGTTGAGGGTATTCTCGGTTATTGTTGGTCCTTTGTTGATCATTTGGAGTCTACCTTGTTGAGGGTATTCTCGGTTATTGTTGGTCTTTTGTTGATCATTTGGAGTCTACCTTGTTGAGGGTATTCTCGGTTATAGTTGATCCTTTGTTGATCGTGTTTGTAGTTTACCTTGTTGAGGGTACTCTCAGTCATCGTTGATCCTTCGTTGGTCATATTGGAGCTATCATGTCGATGATATTCTCAGTGATGTATTGGTTGATCATTGTTATTGATCGTATGAGCATTCGGACTGTACGTCGATGTTTCGGGATTTATATTCATTGTCATGTGGTAGTTGATCTACAGATATGTTGTGTATTATTGGTTTATCCAGGTTGAGATTCGATTGTGTAATCCGATGGACAGGATTTGGCACGGATGAATTATTTCATGATTATGAGTTATGATGATGTTTTGAGGATTGTTGGTATTTTTGAAATTCAATACAGATAATTGTTGTTAAGTTCATTTCGTCATTCGAGGATGCGAAATGTGGATTATGGTAAGGATTTGGATTATTATGAATTGGTAAGGTTATAACGGTAAGATTACTTTGGTAGTAGTCTTACTATATTATTACATTGGTATGTAATTATTTATGATGATGTGATCGGTATCATTATTGAGTATTGTGGCTGACCCCGTCGTGGGATTTATTTTTAGGTACTCGGAGATCGAGCTAGTAGCGGTCGTGAAGGGATGAGCTTCCCGATGTGATACTGGCGGTGGCATGTTTTTGAGTATTGAGTATTTATTTCTGGTTGTTTTATTTCCGTTGCAAATGTGCATTTTAAACTGTGTATTTATCCGCTGCGTGTGTATATCTCAAAATGGCTTTTCAGTATCTTTATCCGCTGCGTGTGTGTATTTTAAAAGGGCCTTTTTGGCATTTTGTGAACTTGAGTTATTTCGTTAAACTCTTTTTCCCAAATTATTTTATCAGTACGTTTAAGTTGTGGCTTAACGTATATTTTAAACTGTTGAGATTTGGCACTTCGCCTTGTATTTTCAAATGGTATTGTATGACGGTATTTCAAAATTATGCTTTTGAAAATATTTGAGTATTTAAAATATTACCGTCATCGGCCTTTTGGCGCTTTTGAATTGGTTTTGTAAACGGTTTTTAGCCTGGTGGGTTCCGGCGCGGGACCCACGGCGCTGTAATATCCCGGATGGTTTTGGGGGTGTTACAGAAGATGGTATCGGAGCTTGGGTTTTGTGAAGGCGTGTGTGTTATGTGGCTTTACCGGTACGGGAGTAGCGTGATTTTTGAAAATGAGTTTTCTGACTTTTGAGTCAAACCGATTTTTGGTGTTTCCAAAATTTTTGAGATTCTTTTCAAACTGCTATTTGTGATATTGGTGTGTGTTGGTTGTGTTGAGACTTCGTATGGGAGTCGTGTGCTAGTATCACGGGAAATCATCGGCTTCACGCACCTGTAAGTATATCGTTTTGGTTATTCGCTTGTGGTAACGCTTGATTGTTTTGTGATGAGTTGGAAAATTTTGGATTTATCTGTTGTTGGCGACATGTTGCAAGTTTCGAGGACGAAACTTATTTTAAGGGGGGTAGTATGTATTACCCAGATTTTCAGTATAAATTTTTCGCGTTATTTTATCTGAGATATACTGTATAGTTGGTATCTATACAGTATGGATAAAATAAATTGAGGACCGAGACAGTTATACTTGCGTAATTGACGTTTTGATTGACAGTTATATTGAGGATTTGTCAGTATCGAGTTGAACTGATTTGGATATCAGGTATATGGTATGAGAATATTTTTGGATTGAGTATATGTATTGATTTTTGCCGTATGCTCGTGTTTGGTATGCCGTGACATTGGACAGGAATTGCTGAAATTGGCTAAGTATGGAATTGTTACGTACGTTAACAAGGTGAGCTAACGTACGTAAGATTGGCACGGTTACGTACGTTAAGGCTAAGGTATTACGTACGTAACGAAGGCATCGGACAGGATCGAGTCATGGTCAGCAGGTGGGACCTGGTGTCGGCAACTTTCGGCGGCGGATGTTGACAGGTGAGTCAACGTACGTGTTACGTACGTTATACAGGACGTGTTACGTACGTAACACGACCATTGTACTGTAGCAAGTCAACTGCTATATTACGTATGTTATGTGGCACGGGTTACGTACGTAAGGAAGTTCACGTTTTGAGGCAGTAGGGTCTGGGATGGCATTACGTACGCTAACCAGGACAAGATAGCGTACGTAAGAGGTGTTACGTACGTTAACTTGGTAATGTTACGATTTAACGAGCGGGAGTTTATATAAGGAATGGCCGTCGTTCATTTCACTTCAGCATTTCTCTTCGTTTTTCATCTCTAAACATTGAGAGAGGGATATTTTGGCTCTCCTAATTCGATTTTGAGCTTGAGGGCTTGGATTCGGAGCTTGGATATGGAGTTATTGATGATTCTTGAAGTGATTTCTTGTATTCCATCTTCTAAGAGGTATGTTGGATAATCCTCCTTTTCATTTCGGATTTTTGATGTTATTGATAAATGATTCGTATGAAGATGATTAAGATGTTGTTGTTTCGATTCTTGAGGTTATATGAGGTGTATGTTGAAGGAAGATGATGATATGTTGGATTATGTCTTGATTATGTTGTTATGATTATGGAATCATAATATTCTTGATGTTCTTGGTAGTATTGCTTCGATTTTTGATGCTAAGAAGATCATATGTTGAAGAACATGATGATATACACCTTGAATTATGATTAAGGGTTGTTTAGATGTTAGAAAACATCGGGTTATGTTGTTTTATGGATTATGAACGTGAATTTGGATAATTCGTGTTCTTGAAGAACTCTTGAGTTACATGTTATGATTTTGGAAGGATTTCGAATAATTTTGGAATGTGATTATTCACGATAATAATCGGTAAATTGTTTTCTACGAATTTACAAGTATGAACAAGAAGGAGTTTTGTCTTCGTATTTGGAGTTGAAGTTGGAATCGAATATGTTATAAAATCCTTAATGTCGAGATGAATTGATCATTGATTTGATGAATACGTTTTAAGGTGTTGGTGTTTTAGATATGAATATGGAATATTCATATCTAGAACTAAGTTATGTGTTTTGGTACAATATTCGTATAGGAATACGAATATGATTTCGGATTTGATAAGTTTATGATTCACTTTTGAGTTTGAGAATTCATAGGTATTTAACAAGTGTTCAATTCGGATAATGGAATTATTTCAAACCTTTGGAATATGGTTATCTATGATGTTGAATTAATCGGATCGTCCGGATTGATGATGATAACCGGTAATTGGTTTAATTATGATTTACAAGGAGGAAACTTGTATCCGTATTTAAGATTGAATTTGGAATCGGTAATGTTAGACCCTTGTTGGTTTAAATAGATTATGGATATGATATTCGGATTGTGGAATCATATTGTGGTTTTGAATTCGTGATCGATTGGTTCGGGTTGTTTGGATATGTGTTTAATCGGGATATTGTAGAACCGTTGTTGATCGGTTATTGATTGTTATTTGTGATCATCGAGTTACGGCTTGTATCGTGGATATGGGTTCGTATTTGTTGAGTTAGATTATTTGGTATTATCTATATGATCGAGGTTTCGTTGAACCGTTGAGTTTGTTGGTTGAGTATGTCGGTTATTGATTTTTATCGAATGTGTGTTAATCGGTTATTGCAATAGGTTGATATGTTTTGATCGTGGATTATGGCCGTTGAGTTGCGGTTGAGGCTAAAGAGTTCGTAGATTGCTTTTGGTCGGGGCTAAGGAGCTCGTAGACAAAGGCAATGGATTTTGGTAACGACTTCGTGGTATCGGTATCGAGGCAAGTTTATACTTGTTCAGTTTATAATATTTGATGAATGGTTTCGTTTTCATTTCATTTATAATTCGTATAGCAATGTTGTTAGAAATGTAAGTTGTCGGGATAATGGTTTGCATATCGTGCTCTGGTTGTAATAAATCATAAGGTATATGATTTAATTGTGTTCAAGGAAGACGTGATTTATTTTTGGTCAAGGATATAGAATATCGGATATCGAGGATAGTTATCGTGATGACATAAGTATCGGGATAAAAGGTTTTTGGTATTGAATGGATGATACTTTATTTGAGATTATTTGTATAACTGTGTATTCGTTCAGGGATGTTGTTCGTGGAAAGGATATTGTCGTCGGCTTTGAGGTAATTTATGTATTGTTCAGTTAGGAGATAATTATTACGTTGAGTTGTTGTATATGTTGTATGTTGAGGCTTTTATATTGAGATTCAAATCTTGGTTGTCCGTTGAGGATGTTGATCCCAGGACTATTGTTGGTATTAATGGTAATGTTGATCGTCTCATTGGGGGATGTTGATGGATATGGTCCTCGGCTTTGAGGTAATCTAAGTATTTGTTCAGTCATGTGGATAATTAGTATGTTGAGTTGTTGTATATATTGAGGTTTCGTGTAATGAGTCTCATATCGGTTATTCGTTGAGGGATGTTGATCCTAGGACTGTTGTATTGAGATCGTTGATCATGTTGGTCATTCATTTGGGGATGATGATCCCAGGATTGATGTTTTGGATATTGATTAGTCGTGTCGACTTTTCATTATCGGTCTGTTGTTGTTCACTTCGGTGAGTCTTTTGATCCTTATTGGATATGTGTTTCTTTGAGTTTCATTGTCATGTTGCATCGTGACATATCTGGAGTCATATCTGCGTGCCGATTGGTTATTGTGTAGGATTTTTAGCCGGGCACATGATGGTTATGTGTTGATATTTCCACATTGAACCGTGCACACGAGACGTAGTTCGTGAGGCTAATTAGGTACAAGACCACACGTGTATGTGATAAATACCTGGGGTGGCTTGTGCACGGACACATTTCCGGATCGGGCGTACTATGATTTCCATCTTTGAGCCATACTGTTTGGTCGTTCATAGTTCCATGTATGATTGGATATGTTCGACGGTTTGCGACTGGTTGTTCATACGCCTGAGGGGTATGTTCCACAGTCAAAGTTATTTCTTGAGATCCATTATTGGTGATCATTTGGAGTCTACCTTGTTGAGGGTATTCTCGGTTATTGTTGGTCCTTTGTTGATCATTTGGAGTCTACCTTGTTGAGGGTATTCTCAGTTATTGTTGGTCTTTTGTTGATCATTTGGAGTCTACCTTGTTGAGGGTATTCTCGGTTATAGTTGATCCTTTGTTGATCGTGTTTGCAGTTTACCTTGTTGAGGGTACTCTCAGTCATCGTTGATCCTTCGTTGGTCATATTGGAGCTATCATGTCGATGATATTCTCAGTGATGTATTGGTTGATCATTGTTATTGATCGTGTGAGCATTCGGACTGTACGTCGATGTTTCGGGATTTATATTCATTGTCATGTGGTAGTTGATCTACAGATATGTTGTGTATTATTGGTTTATCCAGGTTGAGATTCGATTGTGTAATCCGATGGACAAGATTTGGCACGGATGAATTATTTCATGATTATGAGTTATGATGATGTTTTGAGGATTGTTGGTATTTTTGAAATTCAATACAGATAATTGTTGTTAAGTTCATTTCGTCATTCGAGGATGCGAAATGTGGATTATGGTAAGGATTTGGATTATTATGAATTGGTAAGGTTATAACAGTAAGATTACTTTGGTAGTAGTCTTACTATATTATTACATTGGTATGTAATTATTTATGATGATGTGATCGGTATCATTATTGAGTATTGTGGCTGACCCCGTCGTGGGCTTTATTTTTAGGTACTTGGAGATCGAGCTAGTAGCGGTCGTGAAGGGATGAGCTTCCCGATGTGATACTGGCGGTGGCATGTTTTTGAGTATTGAGTATTTATTTCTGGTTGTTTTATTTCCGCTGCAAATGTGTATTTTAAACTGTGTATTTATCCGCTGCGTGTGTATATCTCAAAATGTCTTTTCGGTATCTTTATCCGCTGCGTGTGTGTATTTTAAAAGGGCATTTTTGGCATTTTGTGAACTTGAGTTATTTCGTTAAACTCTTTTTCCCAAATTATTTTATCGGTACGTTTAAGTTGTGGCTTAACGTATATTTTAAACTGTTGAGATTTGGCACTTGGCCTTGTATTTTCAAATGGTATTGTATGACGGTATTTCAAAATTATGCTTTTGAAAATATTTGAGTATTTAAAATATTACCGTCATCGGCCTTTTGGCGCTTTTGAATTGGTTTTGTAAACGGTTTTTAGCCTGGTGGGTTCCGGCGCGGGACCCACGGCGCTGTAATATCCCGGATGGTTTTGGGGGTGTTACAGAAGATGGTATCGGAGCTTGGGTTTTGTGAAACCCAGGCGTGTGTGTTATGTGGCTTTACCGGTACGGGAGTAGCGTGATTTTTGAAAATGAGTTTTCTGACTTTTGAGTCAAACCGATTTTTGGTGTTTCCAAAATTTTTGAGATTCTTTTCAAACTGCTATTTGTGATATTGGTGTGTGTTGGTTGTGTTGAGACTTCGTATGGGAGTCGTGTGCTAGTATCACGGGAAATCATCGGCTTCACGCACCTGTAAGTATATCGTTTTGGTTATTCGCTTGTGGTAACGCTTGATTGTTTTGTGATGAGTTGGAAAATTTGGGATTTATCTGTTGTTGGCGACAGGTTGCAAGTTTCGAGGACGAAACTTATTTTAAGGGGGGTAGTATGTATTACCCAGATTTTCAGTATAAATTTTTCGCGTTATTTTATTTGAGATATACTGTATAGTTGGTATCTATACAGTATGGATAAAATAAATTGAGGACCGAGACAGTTATACTTGCGTAATTGACGTTTTGATTGACATTATATTGAGGATTTGTCAGATCGTTGAATCGATTGGATATCGTGTATATGGTATGAGAATATTTTTGGATTGAGTATATGTATTGATTTTTGCCGTATGCTCGTGTTTGGTATGCCGTGACATTGGACAGAATTGAAATTGGCTAAGTATGGAATTGTTACGACGTTAACAAGGTGAGCTAACGTCGTAAGATTGGCACGGTTACGCACGTTAAGGCTAAGGTATTACGACGTAACGGAAGGCATCGGACGAGATCGAGTCATGGTCGGCAGTGGGACCCGTGTCGGCAACTTTCGGCGGAGGATGTTGACAGTGAGTCAACGACGTGTTACGACGTTATACAGACGTGTTACGCACGTAACACGACCATCAGATCAGTAGCAAGTCAATCGCTATATTACGACGTTATATGGCATGGGTTACGACGTAAGGAAGTTCACGTTTTGAGGCGTAGGTGCAGGATGGCATTACGTACGCTAACCAGGACAAGATAGCGTACGTAAGAGGTGTTACGTACGTTAACTTGGTAATGTTACGTACGTAACGAGCGGGGAGTTTATATAAGGAATGGCCGTCTTTCATTTCACTTCAGCATTTCTCTTCATTTTTCATCTCTAAACATTGAGAGAGGGATATTTTGGCTCTCCTAATTCGATTTTGAGCTTGAGGGCTTGGATTCGGAGCTTGGATATGGAGTTATTGATGATTCTTGAAGTGATTTCTTGTGTATTCCATCTTCTAAGAGGTATGTTGGATAATCCTCCTTTTCATTTCGGATTTTTGATGTTATTGATAAATGATTCGTATGAAGATGATTAAGATGTTGTTGTTTCGATTCTTGAGGTTATATGAGGTGTATGTTGAAGGAAGATGATGATATGTTGGATTATGTCTTGATTATGTTGTTATGATTATGGAATCATAATATTCTTGATGTTCTTGGTAGTATTGCTTCGATTTTTGATGCTAAGAAGATCATATGTTGAAGAACATGATGATATACACCTTGAATTATGATTAAGGGTTGTTTAGATGTTAGAAAACATCGGGTTATGTTGTTTTATGGATTATGAACGTGAATTTGGATAATTCGTGTTCTTGAAGAACTCTTGAGTTACATGTTATGATTTTGGAAGGATTTCGAATAATTTTGGAATGTGATTATTCACGATAATAATCGGTAATTTTTTTTCTACGAATTTACAAGTATGAACAAGAAGGAGTTTTGTCTTCATATTTGGAGTTGAAGTTGGAATCGAATATGTTATAAAATCCTTAATGTCGAGATGAATTGATCATTGATTTGATGAATACGTTTTAAGGTGTTGGTGTTTTAGATATGAATATGGAATATTCATATCTAGAACTAAGTTATGTGTTTTGGTACAATATTCGTATAGGAATACGAATATGATTTCGGATTTGATAAGTTTATGATTCACCTTTGAGTTTGAGAATTCATAGGTATTTAACAAGTGTTCAATTCGGATAATGGAATTATTTGAAACCTTTGGAATATGGTTATCTATGATGTTGAATTAATCGGATCGTCCGGATTGATGATGATAACCGGTAATTGGTTTAATTATGATTTACAGGGAGGAAACTTGTATCCGTATTTAAGATTGAATTTGGAATCGGTAATGTTAGACCCTTGTTGGTTTAAATAGATTATGGATATGATATTCGGATTGTGGAATCGTATTGTGGTTTTGAATTCGTGATCGATTGGTTCGGGTTGTTTGGATATGTGTTTAATCGGGATATTGTAGAACCGTTGTTGATCGGTTATTGATTGTTATTTGTGATCATCGAGTTACGGCTTGTATCGTGGATATGGGTTCGTATTTGTTGAGTTAGATTATTTGGTATTATGTATATGATCGAGGTTTCGTTGAACCGTTGAGTTTGTTGGTTGAGTATGTCGGTTATTGATTTTTATCGAATGTGTGTTAATCGGTTATTACAATAGGTTGATATATTTTGATCGTGGATTATGACCGTTGAGTTGCGGTTGAGGCTAAAGAGTTCGTAGATTGCTTTTGGTCGGGGCTAAGGAGCTCGTAGACAAAGGCAATGGATTTTGGTAACGGCTTCGTGGTATCGGTATCGAGGCAAGTTTATACTTGTTCAGTTTATAATATTTGATGAATGGTTTCGTTTGCATTTCATTTATAATTCGTATAGCAATGTTGTTAGAAATGTAATTTGTCGGGATAATGGTTTGTATATCGTGCTCTGGTTGTAATAAATCATAAGGTATATGATTTAATTGTGTTCAAGGAAGACGTGATTTATTTTTGGTCAAGGATATAGAATATCGGATATCGAGGATAGTTATCGTGATGACATAAGTATCGGGATAAAAGGTTTTTGGTATTGAATGGATGATACTTTATTTGAGATTATTTGTATAATTGTGTATTCGTTCAGGGATGTTGTTCGTGGAAAGGATATTGTCGTCGGCTTTGAGGTAATTTATGTATTGTTCAGTTAGGAGATAATTATTACGTTGAGTTGTTGTATATGTTGTATGTTGAGGCTTTGTATATTGAGATTCGTACTGGTTGTCCGTTGAGGGATGTTGATCCCAGGACTATTGTTGGTATTAATGGTAATGTTGATCGTCTCATTGGGAGATGTTGATGGATATGGTCCTCGACTTTGAGGTAATCTAAGTATTTGTTCAGTCATGTGGATAATTAGTATGTTGAGTTGTTGTATATGTTGAGGTTTCGTGTAATGAGTCTCATATCGGTTATTCGTTGAGGGATGTTGATCCCAGGACTGTTGTATTGAGATCGTTGATCATGTTGGTCATTCATTTGGGGATGATGATCCCAGGATTGATGTTTTGGATATTGATTAGTCGTGTCGACTTTTCATTGTCGGTCTGTTGTTGTTCACTTCGGTGAGTCTTTTGATCCTTATTGGATATGTGTTTCTTTGAGTTTCGTTGTCATGTTGCATCGTGACATATCTGGAGTCATATCTGCGTGCCGATTGGTTATTGTGTAGGATTTTTAGCCGGGCACATGATGGTTATGTGTTGATATTTCCACATTGAACCGTGCACACGAGATGTAGTTCGTGAGGCTAATTAGGTACAAGACCACACGTGTATGTGATCAATACCCGGGGTGGCTTGTGCACGGACACATTTCCGGATCGGGCGTACTATGATTTCCATCTTTGAGCCATACTGTTTGGTCGTTCATAGTTCCATGTATGATTGGATATGTTCGACGGTTTGCGACTGGTTGTTCATACGCCTGAGGGGTATGTTCGACAGTCAAAGTTATTTCTTGAGATCCATTATTGTTGATCATTTATAGTCTACCTTGTTGAGGGTATTCTCAGTTATTGTTGGTCCTTTGTTGATCATTTGGAGTCTACCTTGTTGAGGGTATTATCGGTTATAGTTGATCCTTTGTTGATCGTGTTTGTAGTTTACCTTGTTGAGGGTACTCTCAGTCATCGTTGATCCTTCGTTGGTCATATTGGAGCTATCATGTCGATGATATTCTCAGTGATGTATTGGTTGATCATTGTTATTGATCGTATGAGCATTCAGACTATACGTCGATGTTTCGGGATTTATATTCATTGTCATGTGGTAGTTGATCTACAGATATGTTGTGTATTATTGGTTTATCCAGGTTGAGATTCGATTGTGTAATCCGATGGACAGGATTTGGCACGGATGAATTATTTCATGATTATGAGTTATGATGATGTTTTGAGGATTGTTGGTATTTTTGAAATTCAATACAGATAATTATTGTTAAGTTCATTTCGTCATTCGAGGATGCAAAATGTGGATTATGGTAAAGATTTGGATTATTATGAATTGGTAAGGTTATAACGGTAAGATTACTTTGGTAGTAGTCTTACTATATTATTACATTGGTATGTAATTATTTATGATGATGTGATCGGTATCATTATTGAGTATTGTGGCTGACCCCGTCGTGGGCTTTATTTTTAGGTACTCGGAGATCGAGCTAGTAGCGGTCGTGAAGGTATGAGCTTCCCGATGTGATACTGGCGGTGGCATGTTTTTGAGTATTGAGTATTTATTTCTGGTTGTTTTATTTCTGCTGCAAATGTGTATTTTAAACTGTGTATTTATCCGCTGCGTGTGTATATATCAAAATGGCTTTTCGGTATCTTTATTCGCTGCGTGTGTGTATTTTAAAAGGGCCTTTTTGGCATTTTGTGAACTTGAGTTATTTCGTTAAACTCTTTTTCCCAAATTATTTTATCGGTACGTTTAAGTTGTGGCTTAACCTATATTTTAAACTGTTGAGATTTGGCACTTCGCCTTGTATTTTCAAATGGTATTGTATGACGGTATTTCAAAATTATGCTTTTGAAAATATTTGAGTATTTAAAATATTACCGTCATCGGCCTTTTGGCGCTTTTGAATTGGTTTTGTAAACGGTTTTTAGCCTGGTGGGTTCCGACGCGGGACCCACGGTGTTGTAATATCCCGGATGGTTTTGGGGGTGTTACAGGCATAGCGAATCGGACTGTAGCAGTTCGGTACTACATGAGGTTTGTTGTGTGCCGTCAGCAGCAGAAGACGGGTGTTGTCTATGGTTGCCTTGCGCTGATTGTTTCATGTTTTAGGTTTCGGGATGAAACTTGTTTTTAGTGGGGTAGAGTGTAATACCCGAGATTTTCGTTCCGGTTGCATTGAATTTTCTTTCTGTGGTTTAGCGGATTGTTGTCGCTCATGTCTTTAGGATCGTGTGTCACGTTTGGACACGTGTTTGGTTACGATTCTGATCGTTGCATGTTTGTCATCCCGGAGGGGGAGTATCATTATTGAGATGAATTTTAGTTCGATATAGGTGTAGCGCACACTAGTAGGTGGTGTAGCGCGCGCTACCATGCAGAGTTAGCGCACGCTATTGAGACAGTTAGCGCACGCTAACTGGTAGTTCGAGGCAGTACAGAAGCTACGTCTTTAGGCTAGGGAGTTGGTTTGCGCATGCTATGTAGTGGAATATCGCGTGTTAAGGTGCAGGAGTTAGCGCACGCTAACTGGTAGTTCGAGGCAGTACAAAAGCTATTGGACTGAGGCTGGAGATCTCGTTAGCGCATGCTAAATATTGTAGTTAGCGCACGCTAACTGTATGTTTTGGCGGAATGCTTGTTTTGCTGTTTCGATAGCGCATGCTAATCAGTGAGATTAGCGCACGCTAAGCTGTCCAGTATATATACTGGACAACATTCATTTTTCACCATTTACGCTTCATTTCCTCTTCTCTCCGCGGGTGTTAGTCGAGGGTGACTAGGGTTTGTGATCTTGGCCAATTTTGTTCAATCCAAAGGTGTTTTGGAGTATCCTAGGTGATTATAATATCATCTAATCCATTGTTCTTCATCGGATCGAGGTATTTTTCTTGATTCCCCAGAGTTGACCCCTTTAAGAGATTTGTTCTTGATTTCGTATTCAATCCGATTTTGATGAATCGATTGTTGTTAAATAATGTTATTGAACATATCCTATGGATTGTATATCCATATTTTGGTTTCTTATATTCTGAATCGTGATTTTTGTGTTCTAGAGGTGTCTTGAGTACTTAATGTTCGATTAAATGTCTCAATGAGTTTCCTTCGGTTTTTGGGGGCGATTTTCATTGTTATTGGTCTTGCTCCTTATCGTGATCATGTTTTCATTGTTTCTTACGGAAGTTGTAGGACTCGAGGCACTTCGGCCGAGCCGTATTCACTGGAGTATTTGCATGCCGATTTTGAGGCAAGTATCTTGTCCATACAATTCGTGTTTCGTAGATGTAATAGTTGGTAATTGACTATGTGTGTAATTAGAATATTTTTAATGAACCTTTAAAGAATCAGTATATTCTCGATAAATGTTTTCTTCAAAATTAACTTGTGCGTTTGTAAACGAATGGGTCATTCTAAGAATGTGTGTACAGTGTTGTATATTGGAATTCTTTGTTTTCGGGTGGTCCCGTTGTGTGTGACTATAACGCTGGTGGACTTAAAGTTATATCCTTTCGGCAAAGGGTGTGAATATGTATATGTGTGCTATTTGAGTACTCAGAATGAACTTCCAAAGGATTGGTATAATCTCGTTAACAGCATTTTTTCAAAATGCTTGAGTACTTTGTAAATAGATAAACGTTACGAATACGTTGTATTGTGGTTACGAATCGAAGTATATTTTCTTCTGTTATGTGACTATTAAAGCTCTCTGTCCTCGTTAAGGGTGGTATGCTTGAATGCGTATTTATTTGGTTGGTGTGTAATGTTTTGTTGTATTACTTCCTGACTCCTTTGTGAGTAGGTGCTACTATTCGGTGTTGTTTGAGAATTATATCTTCTCGTGGTGTGTGATTTTATATATTCACCCTGGGATGGACTGACGAGTCCTTAGAGGGTTCTGTTGCCTCTGGTGTGGTTCCATGAATATTTTTGGGTTAACCACTCTGGGAGGGTCCGATAGGGCCTCAGAGGTTTCTGTTACATCTGGTGCGGTTCCATGGTTAATCACGCATATAAATGAAATGTGACGTATAATGATACTTAGTTACTCCGGAATACTAGTCTTGAATTCGATTGATTATATATATTCACTCTGGGACGGACCAGCGAGTCCTCAGAGGGTTCTGTTGCCTCTGGTGCGGTTCCACGAATATTTTGGTTTGTGATTATATAAATAATCACTCTGGGATGGACTGACGAGTCCTCAGAGGGTTCTGTTGCCTTTGGTACGGTTCCACGAATATTTTGGTTAATCACGCATGAAATTGAAATGAGATGTAATGAGATTTAGTTATTCCTGAATACTAATCTTGAATTATATGATTTCATTTATTCACCATCGATTGCATGTGACCCTAATTTATTTACCATTGTTTGGTTCAGATTATCATATTCTTGGAATATGATGTGTATGGCTCGTAATTGCACTTTATTTACCATTGTTTGGTTCAGATTATCATATACTTGTACTAGCAAAATTCCAGTTTGCTAACCCCCGAGTAATCGGGGGTGGATTCATGTTATCGCATTCAGGTACATGCAGGTTTTTGGGAGCAAACCACGGGATCAGTACGAAGGATGATGGAAGACAAATGATACTAATCACATGAGGGCTAGTATTGGGATTCGTTGGTCGAATTACATTATTCTTTCCACTGTAATGTTCTCCCGTCTTATGGGACCGTTGTTGTACTTTGAACCCTGTGCGGGTATGTGTTTTGGAACAAGAGATATATACGTAGTTCAAGTTGTAGGGATTGATGAAAGACCAAATCGGTCCAATGGTTCGTTATTTGGCCATGTCGGCATGTATTGTGATTGTATTGTTGTTGTATTAAGCTTGGTAGATCGTCATGGAGAGGGTCTATGGCGATGTAATATTCCCGAGTGTATGGGGTGTTACTGTAACACCCCAAAAGGCGGCTATTACAGTGCCGTGGACCCATACTGGGACTCACCAATCGATATCCAAAAATAGATTAAATAAGTATTATTTGTGATACCGAACCACAATAAATAGTCATTACTCCGATTAGGAGTTTATTAAAAATATGGCCAACGGCCTTATAATACACAGGATCCGAAAACAAGTATAAACCATATGGAGATGGAAAATACTTCAAATGCCAATACAACCAGATAGTAATTTAAATGAAGCGGAAAATAAAATAACATAACACGGTTTAACATAACCGAACAACAAATGATTTGGGGGCCCCAAACTAGTATCCTTCGAACCCTTCGCCGTCAACATGCTCTTCCCGTGCCTTGCCTATGCCTCAACCTAAAATACAATACAACTATTTCGCCCATAACACAGGGTCAGATATACATGATAATTAATTCTTCCGACATTATACAATTCACATATATAGATTTCAAGGAAAAACATCCCGACTATTAATCATACCCCTCGGGCGTATGAAACAATCAGTCCCAAACCGTCGAACACATCCAATCATACATGGACTATGAATGATTAACAATATGGCTCAAGATGGACATCACAGTACACCCGATCCGGAAATGTGTCCGTGTACATGTCCACCCATATACGGAATCCAGAATATACGTGTGACGATGTACCTAATTAGCCTCACGAACTACGTCTCGTGTGCACAGTCCAATGCGGAATAATATCCACGCATGACTATATATGTGCCTGGCTAAAAATCCTACACAATAACCAATCGGAACGCAGATATGATTCCAGATATGTCACGATACAACATGACAACGAATTCAATAAATCACATATCCGATTAAGGATCAAGAAAAACTCACCAAAGTGAAAATAAAGACCAACGAGATCAACGATTCAAAGCGACGTACTTGGGAATGCAACCCCATGATGAAAATGGAATAACGTCAAGGACAATGTCAAATCACGACAAACATTACATGAACAGTTCATACACATGAAATGTATAACCATCACAAGAATCTAATCATCATTATAACCAAGCAAGATAACTTGCCTCAATACGGAGACGAGAATAGTCCTCTTCTTGT
Source organism: Orobanche coerulescens (assembly GCA_033398695.1). Lineage (NCBI taxonomy): Eukaryota > Viridiplantae > Streptophyta > Magnoliopsida > Lamiales > Orobanchaceae > Orobanche > Orobanche coerulescens. The sequence continues at coordinate 57,780,180 of CM065809.1, read as the reverse complement.
CGAAATGAACGAACGGTCCTCAACTAATATCGTTTACTCGAACAATCAACCTTAAACGAAATACATTTTACTCAATAACATATTCGTATAATTATCAATATAGGATTAGTATGACGAAATCCTACAATCCTTTAGAATAGTTTGCTATCTCTAATTATCGAAGCCTTATGTCAAGGGTTCTTTCTACATCATTACAACCATAAAATCGGTTCACAATACTTTTACCGAATGTTCACATGATTTTTCATAAATAAGAATTCTATCAAGAACATGTTAAATAACCATTTATGATGTTAAGATCACCTTATGTTGATTAAACTTTCCAACACATTAAAATGTTGAAAGAACAAAATCTGCACATTTATGATCATCATCCTCTCATCTAAGTTGAATATTAAGCTTACAACAAGGTTATTAGCTATGAGATTTCACCATATTCATGAAGATTATCAAAATCTTTCTTTACAAGGCTGGAAAGATCCATTAACATCATGATGAATTCACCATCTATCTAGTATGATGATTAAAACATTCTAAGTCCTCAACACATTAGATTAATGAAAAGTTATTGTTGTTTTCACAAATATCCTTATCCATTTCAAAGTCTTGCTGAGCTAAAACATAAGGAGATTATAATTCTTAAGAAATCTGAGCAAGAGGACATCCTTCTACTTCTAACATTGCCAAGTTCTTCCCAAGGTAAATGAAAACTTAAAATGGTGTTTAATCATTTTATGATAACAATTCTATTGGTTAAATCCAACTATGGTGAAGTTAACTGATTTAAAGATGTTCTACTGAGCTAAATTCGTCCGGTAATATGAGTATGATAGTTACAACATGGTTAATATCACTATATCATCAAGAATACATCCACTTCAAACCCTCATTTATCATATTCATCAAGAAATGTGAAAATGTTTAATTAAAACCATGTTTTACTTGATTAATCTAACTCTAGGTGAAGTATAATTAGTTACTAACATCAACATATGAAAACAATACAGAGAAAAAGGTACACCTACCTCCAGAAATGAAGAACAACCTCAATGCTACGAGAAAGTACACTCCAAGCTCAAGAACACCTCTTAATCTTCAAGGAAATGAGCTCCACTCCAAGATTTAAGGCTTAAAAGTAAGTTGGAGGAGCTTGATATCGGTTTGGGAGTGCAGAGGGACGATATGAGGGGAGAGAATCGGTTAAGAGTTGTGAAGAAATGAAAAACAGGCTGGTCCTATAAATAGACTGTGCAGACTTAGCGCACGCTATCGGGAAGCTTTAGCGTACGCTAACACACTTACGTACGCTAACTGGTTAATATTACATACGTAAGCGGCTTATAGTGGCTACTGTCTTGAATCCGCAGGCCGTTAGCGCACGCTAATGAAAAGGAGTTACGCACGCTAATAAAAGTTGACTCTGGCTGACACGACAGCTCAGACATTATTCACATGCATGCCAACGGCTAAGAAGTTCATGTGCTGGAGTCAACTGATGCCAGATTCTCTCTTAGCGTACGCAACATAGGAAACATTACGCACGCTAAGGCACAAGATTAACGTACGTTAATCATGCTACGTAGCGTCAACAGAAAAGTTCAACAAATGAATCTCTCTAATTAACATTGAATCATCGAGTATGAAATGAAATAATAATGATATGAAGTTTAAATCTATAATACCTCAACATAATACTAAATGCAACGATTCATGATAATCAGATTATCCGAATAATACAATGACAGGTAAAAACGAAAAATTACAGTCGGATATTACAGTTACAGATGCGTAAAGGGTTTTCACAATATGTATACTTTAAATCACAGGTTGATATGAAAACAATAAGAACATAATGTAAAATACACACAGATATAAGTGGTTCGAGGTAAACCCCTCTACATCCACTGGTCCTCCATACAGGAGTAAAAGGTTAATCACTGCGTACTCAACTACGTGACTTTAACTAAACCTATCACTGTATCGTTCACAAAGATTAATACAGTGACAATAGCTTGGGCCATTCACACAGATTGGCTTTGGCTCTTTCGACTTGCTTCTTCTCACACATATTGAAGCTTCATATTCAATGCTATTCTTCTCACACAAGTCAAAACTAGCAAATACTTAGTCCACATAGGGCTAAGGTTATCTCAATGTAAGGATTGGGCAGAACAAGTTTAAACAGCAATTGATTGCCTTGATCATTCGCTGTACGATGTCATGTTTTGTTGAGGACTGCATATTTCTTTCCTTTGATGATGATGTATGCTGAGGAAATATACTGCTCTTTCTTAGCTTGATATTCTGATTGTCAGAGCCAATTGTCAGATGTATTGTGCAAGATAATCACTTGTTATTGTCCGAAGTCCTCTTTCTTGGGGATATTTATAACCTTCAAAATAGATCCATTATATAGCCATTGGCTGGTTGGGGAGATTGAGACAACCCTGATTGGCGGCTGCAAAATGTCTGAATTAAAGGCGATTCGCATTTAATGGTTCAGATATTCTCTTGGACTTAAATGCTCTTCAGCATATTCAGACTGCAGTTTATTTCGGCCGTATTAAATGTTGTCCTATCAGCACTAAATGCTGCTTTTTTTATTCTTTTTTCCTTTAACCGTGAATACTTTATGAATAAACAATGTTTATTTCACAACGCTTTAAAGCTTTTCTTCAGTCCTATTGGATATGTGTTTTAGTTTTCCCAAGTAAAATACCTACAGCAAGATTGGTGTATCCCATCTCTGCTATATAACAATGTAAGCGCTGTAGGAACAGACTATACAGGAAAATCTCTTGTTGTATGGACGGGTTGTATGAAGTTTCCTAACAGCTTCCATACTTAGAGCAAAATGCTGATTTTGAAGACCTTTATGTTGTATGGATGCAATTATCAAAACAAGGATGTATTTGTTCCAATAACAACTTTAACACTATATATATGGCCTAGGCCAAAGCGTTAAGATTTGACAAAATCCTGATAAAAAAATAAGTAAAGCAACCCAAATGCAACAAAGGGGACTTCCACGATAAACATTACGAAAACTCTACTCGATTACTCATAAACCTGAAAAACTAACATCAGATCATCATAATTAAAACGAGCATGATATAAGACTTCTAACATCATGTGTGCCCATCATTCACATCCGCGCTCGTTCTTGCTCCTAGAAAGGACAGTCATGTGAAATGCATAAATAAAATTTTTTCCTGAAGGGGTTAGTGCTGTATTTAGTTGTGCAAGTACATAACCATATTAGATATATTTTAAACATTTACCAAATTCCCATTATCATAAAAATTGTTCAAACTTTCAGAATACTATTTCATCAATACAACAAAACATCGGGAGTTCGTCAACCTAAAATAAATGCACATCACTCATGAGTCCGCGAGAGCTAAAGGTAAGGGTCCACACACACTCCCCGGCAAGAATCCCTGGGTGAACATTATATTTTATCGAGCATTTTATTCCTACTAAAATATTGTCGAAGAGGGAACAGGGTCAATCATAGTAGTAAGCCAACTCGAGTCATATCTATCGAGTAAAGCTCGCTGGAGTTGCGAGTTTGTGTGTCTGTGATTGAAGTGAAAAAAAAAAATCTAAGTCCTATTAGGGTATAGGTTGATTATTAACTATGAAATATAAATGAAATCCGAAAAAGCAAATAAAAACAAGTCAATCGAGAAAGTAAAGAAAACAAGTAAAGGACAATGCGACAGATAGAGGAAAATAGAACATCTAGGATTAGAAATTATTTCCTCAACACTCAAGCAATCCTCAAGTAATCAAGTAGAAAATGGCTTTTCCGTTATTTCTACATATCGGAAGAATTAACCAAACAATAGCCTCTCAGATTATATCTAGCTTCTAACTAAACTCAGTCTGCTGAGAATATCACCTCTCAGTCTCAATTCTCACCCAAAATTAATTGAAAATTGATCAGTCGTCCAATTAATAAGTAAATCAATTGAATTGGAGTAGGTAAAATACTAATTAATTCACAATTAACTTGGAAAAGTTGAACCAAAACCCTAGAATAACTAAAATTAGCCTAAGAAACTCATTGTTGTATTTTATTGAACATCTAGCGATCGCTTTAACTAAGAACTAAAAAATGTAAGAAAATATACCAATTAACAAGAAGTTCATGGAGAAAAGAAAGAGAAATTAATTAATGAAAGCAATTAATGAAAGGAATTAAGAAAATTAAACTCTTCCACATCAAAGCATGAAGAAGAAAATGACATCTTAAAACTTGAATTAACATCCAGAGGCTTCGAATGGCATGAATTAAATCAGATCTAAAGTTTAATTGAGATTTGGAAAACAAAATTACAAGAATTAAAGGAGAAATTGCAAATAGAAACCCTAAGTTTATTAATTTGGGGGAAAAAATCCCAAATTATAATCCTAAAACAGCGAAAAAATAAGGAAAATGTGTTGAAATATATCAATTTTGGCCCCAAATGTCGCTATCTAAAGAATGGAATAAATCTGGGCAGATTAGGGCCAGAGAATGGTCAAGATGGGCAAGTCTTGGTCAGCTTCAGTTGCATCTAGGTCAGTCTTAGGTTAGCCTCGACAAGTCCTCGAACGCCCTTCAATTGAGTCACTCTCGACCACGGTCATTCCAAAGTGATCGATAGCTGCTGCAGTAGACGTGCGAGAGTGATTGGTAGCTCGTCTGCGAGACTGATTATCTAGGGGTGCCTCACTATTGTGCTTCAATATTTTCGCTCGTCTCCGGGTTATTCCCGATTTTCATCCGGTTGTTTCTGGTTGTTTCGGGAGCCTAATCTGATTCTGAGTTTCAATGACTCATTTTGGTGCACGACCAACTCTGTTTATTACCTAAAAATACATAAAAGTACTATAGTAAAAACAAAAATCACGAAAATCACTAAAAACACAAAGTACATATAAATGCCATGAAATCCCAGTGCTCACGAAATTCATCTAAAACACAAAAATAACACAAAATCGAAGAATCAAGCCAAATATCACGAGAAATGCGACATTACACGACTAAATTAATATCAAAGAGACTAATAAAAATGATCTAACCAACTCCCACACACTTAACCATTTTCTTGTCCTCAAGCAAAACAGATCATATGACGGAACTTAAAAAAAAATAGATACCATATTTAAATTCATTGTAATTTGTAGCCTAAGTACCTATCCTGACACCTTAATTCGGGCCTAAGAGAAATGAATATATCATAAAATTAGCTAGGGGCAATGCTAGGCGTAGCGCTAAGCTAAAACATGTCGCCCTCCATTTAGATGTCCATACCTCATAATTGCTCCTCACGCTTGGACATGGTAGCATATCTATAAACATATTAGCCCCGAACTTCTTATTTATATATTTATAATTCTGCAAGCGTGTTCCAGGTGCAATGATTATGGCAACGCTCAATGTAGTGTTGGTTATTTGAAATTTACAACAATGTAATTACAATATAAATTACAAAGAAAGGCAACCTAATACAATCTTAATAAATTAAAAGCTGAATTGAAAATTACATCTTTAGCAGAGGCGAATAGAACTCTTTATGTAAAATAATTTTGACCCCGTATAAGAGAAGACGGCTCAGGCAATATGTCCCAAGATACAACTGCTACACGTTTCTGACTTAGGTGCCCTCCAAAACTCAGAACTCCGGCGAACGTTAAGTGCTGGAAATTGGGCACGAAAAACAAGAAAGAAATATGCTGCAATATGTGGTATGCTGTATTCGTTCTGTTGTGTGTTATGGAATGAAATACATAAGACCCCCTTTTATAGGATCCAATTGCACTCCATCAGGCGGGGAGTTACTAAAAATTAAAGTGCCATTAATTCTTTTTAATCCTTCAGCTCAAGAGTTACCTCCATAAATAGTCTCATTTAATTCGGACGTTACATTATGGAGTGTGGAGAGTCATATTCCAGAAGCTAAGTTCTCAACCTGCTTCATTTCAGTCGAGACCAAATATCAGCTGAGTTTTCAGCACCCAAATATCAGATCAGATAGGTTTTCAGCCCAAATATCATATCAGATAGATTTTCAGCCTAAATATCAGATCAGATAGGTTTTCGGCCCAAATATTAGATCAGATGGGTTTTCAGCCCCAAATATCAGATCAGATAGATTTTCAGCCCAAATATCAAATCAGATGGGTTTTCAGCCCCAATTATCAGTTCAGATAGGTTTTCAGCCCAAATATCATATCAGGTGGGTTTTCAGCCCCAAATATCAAATCAGATGGGTTTTTAGCCCAAATATCAGATGAGATGGGTTTTCAGCCCAAATACCAGATTAGATAGGTTTTCAGCCCAAATATCAGATCAGATAAGTTTCAGCCCAAATATCAGATCAGATAGCTTTTCAGCCCAAATATCAGATCAGATAGATTTCAGCCCAAATATCAGATCAGATAGGTTTTCAGCCCCTAATATCAGATGGGTTTTCAGCCCCCCAAATATCAGATGGGTTTTCAACCTGGTTAACTCTTCACCTTTTCAATTAAATGGCCAACTTTAATCATTTATTTCTCACTCACCGGAAATCGGTTTTGAGAAAAATAAAATCCTATGTTTATCTTCTCGAAACGTAGATTCACAATTTATTATTTAATTCCCAAGAATTAAATCTTTTATCATTATTAAATTGGTTTAAATTGAGTTAAAACTCATTTTTTCTAAACCAATTTCCAACAATCCCCCACATGAGTGGAAATAAATGTATGCATGAATGCAGACTCACATACCCAGTTTCCATAAAACACTGCTGTATGGGGAAAGATAGTTTGTGGCTTTGAACCTTAGTAAAATATCATCGGATATACCGGCGGCTTAGTGGACGCTGTGCCTTGAACTAATCCTCCTTGGTGTATACCGAGTCAACAATACTTACACAACAATGTCTCAACACCTTCTGTTCTCATAGTTTTGTCCATTTTGGCCATGGATAACATCTTGGTTTCCTAAGTGTTTATTCGAGGCGCCCCGTCCTCACACTTAGATTGGTGGTCTCCTTTTATAAAGTACCCTGCAATACTTCTCTTTTCCAAGGACAAGGAACCATTAAAAGTACAGAGACTTATCCTCACCACAATCACAGGACTGGGCACTTATTCTGCTCTATAGGGATGGATTTATTATAAGCGCTTTTCAATAGAACTTTCATAATTTTGTTTTCCCATTGAACCAAGTTTATGAGATCTCCAGTCTTCAAGGTTGGATAACCACTATAATTATTCTTTCAAGATGTGGATTTTAATCTCATTCCCTCTAGCAGTTTATGAAATTGATCTCTATTCAGACCTTTTGTGAGTGGTCCGCCAAATTAACAAGTAAGAATTGATCCTAAGATAGTTGATTGCATATTCATAGGTTATGCATACAACAGTAGTGCATATTGATTTCTAATTCATAAATCTGAAATTTTTGATATGCATGAAGGAACTGTTATTGAGTCAAGAAATGCCATTTCTTTGAAGATATTTATCCTTGTAAATAGAGGATTGTGACAAGCTCAAATAAAAGAAATCTTGAAACTGCAAGTAGTTCAAATCCTATAAATGAAGAGCCAAGAAAGAGCAAGAGAGCTCGAAAGGCTAAGTCATTTGTGTTAGGAATATGCCCTCGAATGCCACTCAGTGGATGAGAGAGTAGGGGCATTGTACTTGTAATTATGGAATAATTATTAAAAAAGGCAATACGATTCAATCACTATTTATTGTAGTTCAATTGCATTCTTGACTTGATAAACATTGAAGTGAAGTCCATGTAAATAAATCGAACATTCCATTCTCGTTATGGGATAAGAGAAAATGCACTGGAAGTGTTTAAAGTTTATTTACGTAAATCGTTCGCAAGTCAATAAACTTAAATGGGCATTAAGTTTTAATAAGACTTGTATAACTGATGCTAGGACATGTGCATGTCTTGATAGCATAGTTATAAGTATATTGGTGGGACCAGTATACTCGAACACGACTCATACTCGATTGAGTCACACGGTATTCACTCTCAGAGAGTCGATGACGAATCGAAAGGTTGTGATAGTATACGTGGACCTTTGACTTGAGGGTTCAGTAGAAGATGTGCCTATGACGTTTAGTTTGTCATTAGAGTAGTTAGACTCATTTGCTTAATTGCTGAGTCGACCTCGAAGTGCGGACTATACGGGCAGGTAGCAGTCTTTACTGTATGCCAAGAAAGGATTCTATCTCCTGTTAGTGAGGAGGCGAATGTCCTATACTGTTAATGGCAAATAAGATCATAAGTCTTTGGCCTCATTCTGATATAGTCGTATTAGATACACTATTAATCAGTTGGTCTTGATTTGCATTAACACATGTATAGAGTCTAGTCAATAGTCGAGTTTGACTTTACCGTGACCCAAAGACTTGACCGGGACATCTGACGAAGGGTCTATACGTATATAGTATTCAGGACATATTGGTTCTGGAATGATCCCTTCATTCGTTCTCAGTCGGGGTTTACAGTGCGGCCCGCTAGGCTGGCTAAGTGTTGTCCGCACTCATTGGTTCCTCCCAATGCCAGATGAGACGGAATTACGGAGTCACGCATTGTAACACCCCCGATATATTCAGCAATATTACAGCGCCGTAAATCCTTTACATAAGGATTTACAAGGCTGAAGAATTGAACAGACATTAAGAAGTACTAACGAATGGAAATATCGGAATTAAGATACTACAGTTCTGACCAAATACTGAAAATACAATTGTTCAACAGGAACTTAATAATACATCACCAAATTCAAATTCATCATAAATGACTTCGTACTCGAGTACTTATTGAAATAACCAATAAACAACAGACAATTAAACCCGGCCGGAACATCACTCTGCACCATCGTCGTCATGCAGCTCCAGTGGTTGTTTTCCCGCTCTCCTGGATCCTGAACATAAACAAAATGTTCACCCCCGAAGGGGTTAGCACAACGATGCTAGTACAAGTATCACAACATATTATACATATCTCACGAAGAATAATAACGTAAACGACAAAAAAATACCAACGAGTCTTCTCCTATGAGAAACTCATAAATGACATACACAACTGATAATCACAACATGATATCATAACATACACATGGTAATTCCGTCGATCCAGCGTTCACTGCCTATAACCCACGATGATCCCGTCAGACCAACCCGTGGTGGAAAAACCCGTCCGATGATCCAAATGACGCTAGCATAGATCCCCGATGATACCGTCGTACCTACACGAGGTGGACATACAACAACGACATACATGCGACAATATGTATAACATCAATACGTAAAACAAATAAGGTACTTGCCTCGATTCAAGACAAGAACAATACTTCCACGAAAACGAACACTCGAAGGTCGTCCCCTCAATCAATCACGTAACAAGCTCAAACCTTAACAAAAGAAATAATATAGATTTATCTCACATCGCATTTAATGTCTAACAATTCGATTTACGGCCAAAAGCTCATAAAATGTAATCTGCCTGAACTTCTTAGCGCACGCTAAGTACTCTGTGTAGCGTGCGTTAAGTCTGCTCGATAGCGCACGCAAACAACAAAGCATAGCGTACGCTAACTATGCATGGTCAGTACTTCACTGATCAGCTGACTGACTCGTCTGATGGCCTAGCGTACGTTACGTACCAAACGTAGCGTACGTTAACCGATGCTCGATAGCGCACGTTAATTTACATAACTTAGCATGCGCTAACTGTGCATGGCAGTTCACTACTGGGCAGAAGACTGTTCTCATCATGATCAAAACAATGAAATCCTCAGTGTAAATTTATGTTACCTCCATGAATGTCATGTCTATAAGGCTATGAATGATCTTACGGATAACAACAACTTCGGATTCAAGAATATGTATACTATTATAAAACCATATTCCATTTCAAATACCATTCTTCATGCGATAATTCGTAAGGCTTAACGGTTGATATCAACACCTTTATATCAATGAAAACTATCACTTCTGAAGTTTGAATAACGTTCCATCTATACAAAATAAATCCTTCCATGATCAATCCCTTAGATTCATCTAACAATAATGATGTTAAAGTCAAGTCCATGATTGCTATGAAGTCATCTACTAGATTTGGATTACCAATGATAGAAGCCTCCTCTACTTGTTCATTGTAATAAGATTCAAATCATGATGTTCATAATCAAAATACATAAGGCCTATTCATCTCAATATTCCAAACATGATGTACTTTGGATAATTCACTAATGAAAATCAATATCTCGTTAACATGATCATCCAATTCTTTAGAATCCAACTCTAAGTCTGGAGATAGGTTGAACATACCTTAATATGACGAAAATCACTGAACCGTAAGGTAGAATCTGACTTTGGTTGGTTGTATGCCACTCCAAGGTGCTACTCCACTTCAATGATCACTCACAAGTGATAACCAATATACAAGAATCAATAAGATGTGTTCTAAGTGTGTAGAAGGATTATTATAGCTCTCTGGCCTCTCAAGAATGAAGAATGGACGAATGAAATGTAAGCCAAAACGGGTTGTTGTCTCATTTATAATATTCCGCACTTTAGATAATTAGCGCACGCTACTAAGAATTCCTTAGCGCGCGCTAATAAGAGTTGTCTTCAAAATTGTCCAGGTTCGTCCGCGGGAATCTTATCCGGACCCATGTCCCGGCTGGCGCATGTGCTAGCCGTCCAGTTCAATAATTGAGTACTTAGCGCATGCAACTCCTACATACGTAGCGTGCGCTAGTAGTAGCTCGATAGCGCGCGTTAAGCTACATTCTTAGCGTGCGCTATCACGAGTTTGCATGAGAAATTTTGCATGTTGTTATACTTATGTACAAAGATATCAATGTAAGAAATATCATACTCCAATCATCAAGATCACAATTCCGAATAATACAAGGTTTGAATACAGATGAAATACAACGTAGTAAATCTGGATATTACATACTTTCCTACTAAAAAGGAGTTTCGTCCCGAAACTCAAGACGAAAATAACTCGGGATATCTGGACTTCATACCAGCTTCCGTTTCCCATGTGGCTTCTTCCATTCCGTGACGTGACCATTGAACTTTGACCAAAATGATTGGTTTGTTCCTCAATTGCTTAACTCGACTCTCGAGTATCTTGACCGATCTTTCTTCAAACGTCCCATCTTGCGCGACTTCGATCACGCCGAAATCAATGATATGACTGGGATCCGGTATATACCTCTGTAACTGGGATACGTGGAACACGTTATGAACATGGCACAATGACGGCGGCAATTCCAACCTGTATGCCAACTCTCCAACTCTCTCAAGGATCTTAAATGGTCCGATATATCTCGGACTCAGCTTTCCCTTCCTTCCAAAACGAAAAATTCCTCGAGTAGGAGAAACTTTCAAAAGTACGTGGTCTCTAGTACTAAACTCCATTGGGCGACGACGTACATCTGCGTAAGATTTCTAGCGACTCTAGGCGGTCAACAGCCTTTCACGAATCAGGGCTATCTTCTCTCGAGTCTGCACGATCAACTCTGGTTCTGTTCCGATCAAGTTTGATGAATCGTCCCAACATAGTGGCGATCTGCATCTCCTCCCGTATAATCCCTCGAATGGTGCCATCTTAATGGAAGCATGCCAACTATTGTTGTAGGTAAATTTAATCAACGGTAGATGAACTTCTCAATCAGTTGACCAATCTAAGGCACAGGCCCTCAGCATATCTTCCACCGTTTGAATGGTCCTCTCAGATTGTCCGTCAGTCTTCGGGTGATAAGCTGTACTGAAGTTCAATTCGGTCCCCAAGGCCTTATGAACTGCTTTCCAAAAATGAGACACAAAACGGCCGTCTCGATCAGAAACAATGGTTTTTGGCGTACCATGCAATCAAACTATCTCCGAAATAAATACTCGTGCCAACCTCTCTGGTCCCCACTTGTCCTTAATGCCTAGAAAATGAGCTGATTTGATTAAACGATCAACTATCACCCAAATCATGTTCATTCCTGTCCTGGTTCTCGGCATACTAGTGATAAAGTCCATCGATATGTCCTCCCACTTCCATTCAGGAATCGGGAGTGGCTTCAACATTCCGGCAGGCCGTTGATGCTCGATCTTAACCTGCTGACAAGTCAAGCATTTCAAAACATAGTCCGCTACATCTTTCTTCATGTTGCTCCACCAGAAATTCTGTTTCAAGTCCTTATACATCTTACTGGTGCCTGGGTGGATAGAATAGGGCGAACTGTGAGCTTCCTTCATAATTGTCTGTTTCAGAACATTGACATCGGGAACGCAGAGTCGGTTCTGAAATCTCAAAACTCCATCATCATGAATTATGAATCCGGGGGCCTTCCCCTTGATCACTTCATCACGTAACCGAATCATTAGAGGATCATCTGCCTGTCTACATTTGATTTCTTTGGTTAATGATGAAGTTATTTCCATCACGCACAGTTGTCCTTGGACTCTTTGTAACCACACTTCAATTCCTTCTCGGATTATCTCTCGTTGAAGGCTAAGTTGGGAGGTCAGAGTCTCCAGCATCTGAATAGAAATAGGCTTGCGGCTGAGTGCATCGGCCACTACATTCGCTTTGCCTGGATGATACAAAATCTCCAAGTCATAGTCCTTAATCAGTTCTAACCATCTTCTTTGCCACATGTTCAACTCTTTTTGACTGAAGATGTACTTGAGACTCTTGTGATCCGTAAAGATCTGACAGTGAGTCCCGTACAGATAATGCCTCCAGATCTTCAAAGCAAAAACTACTGCTGCTAGGTCCAAATCATGTGTTGGGTAATTCACTTCATAAGGTTTCAGCTGTCGCGACGCATAAGCGATCACCTTGTCATTCTGCATCAATACGCACCCGAGTCCTTGGTTCGAAGTATCATCAGAACTATAAATCCCCCTGGGCCCTGTGGAAGTGATAGAATCGGTGCCGTCGTCAATCTCTTCTTTAACTCATCAAAACTAGTCCGACACGACTGCTCCACTCAAACTTTTGAGTTTTCTGCAGGAGTCGAGTAAGTGGGCGGGAAATTTTAGAAAACCCTTCCACGAATCGACGATAATACCCAGCAAGTCCTAAGAAGCTTCGGACTTCTTTCACGTTCTTTGGAGGCTTCCAATCCATAATTGCTTCGATCTTCTGAGGATCTACTCGGACTCCTTTAGCTGACACCACATGGCCGAATTCACACTTAGAAAGTTTGGCGTATAATTGCTCGCTTCTCAAAAGTTCCAATACAATCCGCAAATGCTGTGCATGTTCTTCCGGGCTCTTAGAATACAACAGAATGTCATCAATGAACACGACCACAAATTTATCCAAAAATTCGATGAACACTCGGTTCATCAATTGCATAAATACAGCAGGTGCGTTAGTGAGACCAAACGGCATCACTACAAACTCATAGTGTCCGTAGCGAGTTCTGAATGCTGACTTTGGAACATCTGATTCCTTAATCCTCAGCTGATGGTATCCTGATCTCAGATCGATTTTAGAAAATACTGTTGCTCCTTGCAACTGGTCAAATAAATCATCAATCCGTGGCAACAGATATTTATTCTTAATCATCATCTTGTTCAGTTCTCGATATTCGATACATAGTCGAAGCGATCCATCCTTCTTTTGGACAAAAAGAACTGGCGCTCCCCAGGGAGATACGCTTGGCTGGATATAACCTTTGTCCAGTAATTCCTCCAGATGCTTTTTCAGTTCATACATCTCAGTAGGTGCCATACGATACGACGCCTTAGAAATTGGTGTAGCCCCGGGTTCCAGCTCAATGGTAAATTCTACATCCCTTCGTGGAGGTAGTCCAGGTAACTCGTCAGGAAATACATCTGGAAATTCGTTCACAACAGGAATGGATGAAAGTTCCACAATTTCGTCTTCTTTCTTCATTGCATAGCACCAGATCCAAACTGACACTGTTTCAACAATTTGACAGCTTTCATCGCCTTGATCAATTTTCCCGAGCTTCCCGGTTTCCATCCCTCAAACAGAATTTCGGAACCATCGTCAGCGATCAGCGAGATATTCCTCCTTCGGTAGTTTACAATTGCTCCATATCGATTAATCCAATCGTCTCCGAGTATCAGGTCGTCTCCTTGCATTTCTATTACAATCAAATCTGAGAGCCACTCTCTGCCTCCAAATGATACAGGGAAATTTCTAATTTCTAAGTTCCCGACAATCCTCTCTCCACTCGGTAAACCAACAACATAAGGTTCATAAGTATGAAAACCGGAAATATTCAAACGATTTACACAAGACAAAGATATAAAAGAATGCGTAGCTCCTGTATCGAATAAAATGCTAACTGGCTGGGAAAGGATCTGGACAGTACCTGATGCGACAGCAGCATCCTGATCGTCTGTCCTCCTCATCTCGTACAAATGTGGGGGAATAGATCCGGCACTCGATGTCCCCTTTCGGTCCCATTGTCCTCTGCCTTGTCCGCGGCCAAAATTCTGAGGCATCTGAACACTTCGCTGCGTCTGTTGGATACTGGCTTCCTTCTGAACTAGCTGGGGTGTACGGGCTCTAAAAGACTTTGCAGCTTCTTCACAGAACACCGCACGATGTCCCTCTCAACCACAATCAAAACAAGTCACGGCAGGTAGGGGACAATTCCGTCGATAGTGCCCTGTCTGGGCGCAGTTAAAGCATTTCCTGGTAACATCAGTAATAGTTGATGTCGCTCCGAAGTTCTTTCCGCTCCTAAATGGGTGCAGAGGTTTCTTTAAAGAGTGAAAGGATGACTGGGCCTTACGGGGCCCGCTATTCTTGTGCTCTGTAAAAGTACCAGAGACTTTCTGTTTCTTGGATTCCAAAAATTTCTCCATAGCTGCTTCCTTGATCTCATACGCCAACGCCTTATCCTGGTATTGACGGAGTGTGGTACATTCAAATCCGGACATGTACCTCTGGATTTCTGGTTTCATCCTCATATCGAAATGGATCATCATTTCTGCATCATTCGACCGGATGTCGAACAAATGCCACCGGCCGTTAAACGCCTTAATTGCAGGATACTGCACATCGAAGGCCGAGCGGAGAAAAACTCCCGAACCTTAGCTTCCCTCACAGACGAGGGCGATCGAGCTTCCATCATCAATCTAAACTCTGTCCAATCAGCATCATGGTCTACAGGCCGGATGGCTTCCCACCATTCGGACGCTTCCCCTATCAGAAAATATTGAGCGATAGAGGCTCTCCGGTCGTCTGGGCAGTTAATTCCGGCAAAGATTTTCTCTAGTTCCTTCAACCAATGTTCCCAGGTGGGAGTCTCAGAAATACCATCGAATTTGGGTGGTTGCATCTTCGCCACCTCTTGCAGCCACCGGTCACCTCGATTTCCCATGTCCGGGATCCCTTGCTGTCCTTCTCCCTGCTGTAGTCCCACCGCCACTTGCATTCGGTCCACGACTTGGGCGAACTGAGTCATCTGGTTCACCACTTGACGAAGTATCTCTGGTACAGCATGTTCTGGTTCGTTATTAATAGATTGTTGCGGATCGCCTGAGCTATAACTGGCCTGATTAGAAGGCGACGCTTCCCATTCAACATTTCTTCGTCCGCGTCCACGACCGCGACCACTTCCACGTCCGCCTCTCAACATACTGTAAGCATAAATACTCAATGTATAGGAAACAACATCGTTCTAATATTCGAGTATAAAGAGACACAACATGTAAAGAATGAAATAGAGTTTAGGAACTTACAACTACCGTTCGCATGAAGACGTAGGCAGTGCAGTGATGTCTGTAATACCCCGATTTTTTGGATATATTTTTCGTTTATATATCGGATATCATGGATGGTTAATTATGCTCGAGGACGTTAGGAACGTTTGATAATGTTATTGAATTGAGTATATGTATTGATTCTGCCGTATGTTCGTATTTGTTATGTCGAGACGTTGGACAGGAATTGCTGTAAATGGCTAAGTATGGAAGCCATTACGTACGTTATGTGTTGAAGATTACGTACGTTAAATTGGTAGAGTTACGTACGTTATGGCCGAGACATTACGTACGTAACATGGGAATCAGACGATCGAGTCGTGGTCGGCAGGTGGGACCCTGTGTCGGCAACTTTCGGCGGAGGATGTTGACAGGTGAGTCAACGTAAGTGTTACGTACATTATACAGGACGTGTTACGTACGTAACACGACCATTGTACTGTATCAAGTCAACTGGTATATTACGTACGTTATATGGTATGGGTTACGTACGTAATGGACTTCACGGAATGAGACAGTGAGTTTGTTACGTACGCTATGGATTCCGGATTACGTACGTTAAGGTTGTTACGTACGTTAAGTAAGGACACTTACGTACGTAACGAGATGCGCAGTTTATATATTAAGAGCTGGTCTTTCATTTGTTCACGAAAGGAAACTCATTTCTCCCACCCCAACTCGTCCCTCTTCACTTCTAGGAGTGTTCTAAACACTTCTAACATGATTGTGAGCTTGGAATCATGGAATTAGAGCTTGGTTATGGAACTATTGTTGATTCTTGAAGTGATTTCTTGTGTTATCCATATTCTATGAGGTATGTTGGATATTTCTCCTTTTCATTTCGGAATTTTGATGTTATAGTTGATGAATGATTCGTATGAAGATGATTATGATGTTGTTATTGCGATTCTTGAGGATATATGAGGTTTATGTTGAAGGAAGATAATGATATGCTTTGAATATGTTGATTATGATTATGGAATCATAGAGTTCTTGATGTTCTTGAGGCCATATGATGACTATGATGATTTGATAATTCGTTTAACCGATTTAAGATGATATTCTAAATCATAGTGATGATAGTGGTTGATTTAGATGAGATGAATCTTGATATGAGATTGAATTCCGGATTGAATATGTTATGATCATTGTTACCAAGTTGGTTTGATTATTGATATGATTATTGTTCTAGGTTGATTAACCAATAGGTATAATCATTTTGCCGCGGTGGCCGTAGATTCCGTTTGTCGGGGCTGAAGAGCTCCTAGACGAGGGCGACGAGTTCGGTGTTGGTTTTGTCGTGTTGGTATCCAGGCAAGTGTTTACTTGTTCGGTTGTAATGTTTTGATGAGTAATTCCATTTACATTTCATAAGTATTTTATGTTGTATTGCATATTGACGAATGTTCAGTGATGTTCTAAAAGGATTAGAATGCACAATTGATGATTGTTGAGATACTTGGACAATCTTGGGAAGATTGTAGTATTCGGATATTGTTGATGTCATTTTGGATATTCTTGGTCTATGGTATACATTTCGGAAGGAAGTCCGGATAGAGGTATGTTTTGTGGTAATCGTACATAGAAGATTGTGTACGGGAAGGTATTCGGTATTGAGGTATTATGTGGTATTATCGTGATATTGGGATTTTGATGAGAATCGTTGGATTACCAGAAGTGGTAAGGTTATCGTTGAGGTTATTATTCTCATGATGCATGGCATGTGAATATTTATGTTTATGTACTTGTGGTTATTTGTCGGGCATTATTGCTGACCCCGTTGTGG
Source organism: Orobanche coerulescens (assembly GCA_033398695.1). Taxonomy (NCBI): domain Eukaryota; kingdom Viridiplantae; phylum Streptophyta; class Magnoliopsida; order Lamiales; family Orobanchaceae; genus Orobanche; species Orobanche coerulescens. The sequence goes on along the minus strand of CM065809.1, from coordinate 57,762,635 downwards.
GACTTGTTTTTCAGGTATTGAGAACTTTGATGGTAGCGGTCGTGAAGCGAGGATTCCGGACGATACTGGCTATGGCATATTGTTGGGGAATCGTGTATTTTGTTTGTGTATATCATTATTGATGTATATGTATCTTGGACTGTATTTTTATCCGCTGTGTGAGTTCTTTCAAATGGCTTTCGGTTTTATGCCAACTGAGTTTGATTTCGAAAACCGATTCCCTTAACCGAGTTTTTGGCCTTGATTATCTTGACGGTAGTTGGTATTTTCAAATGATTTTTGTGAGTTTTGGAAAATACTACCGTCATCGGCCTTTTTGGCGTTTTTGTAAATGATTTTTAGCCTGGTGGGTTCCGGTGCAGGGCCCACGGCGTGTAATACTCCCGTAAGGTTTTTGGGATGTTACAAATATGGTATCATAGCCCAAGGTTTTGTGATAACCGGGCATGTGTGTTATGTGGCTCTACCGGTGTGGTAGTAGCGTGATGTTTGTGATGTTTTGGAACTGTGTGATTTTTGAGTACTGTCGTGGTGATGTGTGGGTTTGGGGATTGTTGGTGTTCCAAAGACCGACGAGGCAGGGAGTGAACGCCGGTGCCGTGGTCATGTGCAATGTGCGGCTCCAATCGGGAAGTGAACGCCGGTGCGAGGCACGTGCAATGTGCGGCTTTCGATGTAGAGTGGAACGCCGGTGATACGTGCATGTGACAAGGAGCGGCTCATGCGCTTTAGGTGAGGAGACACAATGTCACAGATCCCACAAAACTCGACAGTGCTCTAAACTTGTTGTGGTCTTGGCGGAGACCAATCGTTTTCAAATTGTGATTATTCCTGTTTTGGCATTCTTGTTGTGTCGAGATTTTTGAAATGGTGTCATATGCTAGTATCACGAGAGATCTTCGTCTTCACTGACCTGTAAGTATGTTGTTCGGATTATTCGATAATTCTTGGTTATCTTGGTGATTTTGGATCTTCCGTTGAAATGTTGTTTGTGCGAGTGATTGCAAGTTTCGAGGACGAAACTTATTTTTAAGGGGGGTAGAGTGTAGTACCCCGATTTTTCGGATATATTTTTCGTTTATATATCGGATATCGTGGATGGTTAATTATGCTCGAGGACGTTAGGAACGTTTGATAATGTTATTGAATTGAGTATATGTATTGATTCTTCCGTATGTTCGTATTTGTTATGTCGAGACGTTGGACAGGAATTGCTGTAAATGGCTAAGTATGGAAGCCATTACGTAGGTTATGTGTTGAAGATTACGTACGTTAAATTGGTAGAGTTACGTACGTTATGGCCGAGACATTACGTACGTAACATGGGAATCAGACGATCGAGTCGTGGTCGGCAGGTGGGACCCTGTGTCGGCAACTTTCGGCGGAGGATGTTGACAGGTGAGTCAACGTACGTGTTACGTGCGTGATGTTTGTGATGTTTTGGAACTGTGTGATTTTTGAGTACTGTCGTGGTGATGTGTGGGTTTGGGGATTGTTGGTGTTCCCGAGACCGACGAGGCAGGGAGTGAACGCCGGTGCCGTGGTCATGTGCAATGTGCGGCTCCAATCGAGAAGTGAACGCCGGTGCGAGGCACGTGCAATGTGCGGCTTTCGATGTGGAGTGGAACGCCGGTGATACGTGCATGTGACAAGGAGCGGCTCATGCACTTTAGGTGAGGAGACACAACGTCACAGATCCCACAAAACTCGACAGTGCTCTAAACTTGTTGTGGTCTTGGCGGAGACCAATCGTTTTCAAATTGTGATTATTCCTGTTTTGGCATTCTTGTTGTGTCGAGATTTTTGAAATGGTGTCATATGCTAGTATCACGGGAGATCTTCGTCTTCACTGACCTGTAAGTATGTTGTTCGGATTATTCGATAATTCTTGGTTATCTTGGTGATTTTGGATCTTCCGTTGAAATGTTGTTTGTGAGAGTGATTGCAAGTTTCGAGGACGAAACTTATTTTTAAGGGGGGTAGAGTGTAATACCCCGATTTTTCGGATATATTTTTCGTTTATATATCGGATATCGTGGATGGTTAATTATGCTCGAGGACGTTAGGAACGTTTGATAATGTTATTGAATTGAGTATATGTATTGATTCTGCCGTATGTTCGTATTTGTTATGTCGAGACGTTGGACAGGAATTGTTGTAAATGGCTAAGTATGGAAGCCATTACGTACGTTATGTGTTGAAGATTACGTACGTTAAATTGGTAGAGTTACGTACGTTATGGCCGAGACATTACGTACGTAACATGGGAATCAGACGATCGAGTCGTGGTCGGCAGGTGGGACCCTGTGTCGGCAATTTTCGGCGGAGGATGTTGACAGTGAGTCAACGACGTGTTACGTGACGTTATACAGACGTGTTACGACGTAACACGACCATTGTATCAGAGCAAGTCAACCGGTATATTACGACGTTATATGGTATGGGTTACGACGTAATGGACTTCACGGAATGAGACAAGGAGTTTGTTACGTACGATATGGATTCCGGATTACGTTAAGGTTGTTACGCACGTTAAGTAAGGACACTTACGCATTTAACGAGATGCGCAGTTTATATATTAAGAGCTGGTCTTTCATTTGTTCACGAAAGGAAACTCATTTCTCCCACCCCAACTCGTCCCTCTTCACTTCTAGGAGTGTTCTAAACACTTCTAACATGATTGTGAGCTTGGAATCATGGAATTAGAGCTTGGTTATGGAACTATTGTTGATTCTTGAAGTGATTTCTTGTGTTATCCATATTCTATGAGGTATGTTGGATATTTCTCCTTTTCATTTCGGAATTTTGATGTTATAGTTGATGAATGATTCGTATGAAGATGATTATGATGTTGTTATTGCGATTCTTGAGGATATATGAGGTTTATGTTGAAGGAAGATAATGATATGCTTTGAATATGTTGATTATGATTATGGAATCATAGAGTTCTTGATGTTCTTGAGGCCATATGATGACTATGATGATTTGATAATTCGTTTAACCGATTTAAGATGATATTCTAAATCATAGTGATGATAGTGGTTGATTTAGATGAGATGAATCTTGATATGAGATTGAATTCCGGATTGAATATGTTATGATCATTGTTACCAAGTTGGTTTGATTATTGATATGATTATTGTTCTAGGTTGATTAACCAATAGGTATAATCATTTTGCCGCGGTGAAAGGCCGTAGATTCCGTTTGTCGGGGCTGAAGAGCTCGTAGACGAGGGCGACGAGTTCGGTGTTGGTTTTGTCGTGTTGGTATACAGGCAAGTGTTTACTTGTTCGGTTGTAATGTTTTGATGAGTAATTCCATTTACATTTCATAAGTATTTTATGTTGTATTGCATATTGACGAATGTTCAGTGATGTTCTAAAAGGATTAGAATGCACAGTTGATGATTGTTGAGATACTTGGACAATCTTGGGAAGATTGTAGTATTCGGATATTGTTGATGTCATTTTGGATATTCTTGGTCTATGGTATACATTTAGGAAGGAAGTCCGGATAGAGGTATGTTTTGTGGTAATCGTACATAGAAGATTGTGTACAGGAAGGTATTCGGTATTGAGGTATTATGTGGTATTATCGTGATATTGGGATTTTGATGAGAATCGTTGGATTACCGGAAGTGGTAAGGCTATCGTTGAGGTTATTATTCTCATGATGCATGGCATGTGAATATTTATGTTTATGTACTTGTGGTTATTTGTCGGGCATTATTGCTGACCCCGTTGTGGGACTTGTTTTTCAGGTATTGAGAACTTTGATGGTATCGGTCTTGAAGCGAGGATTCCGGACGATACTGGCTATGGCATATTGTTGGGGAATCGTGTATTTTGTTTGTGTATATCATTATTGATGTATATGTATCTTGGACTGTATTTTTATCCGCTGTGTGAGTTCTTTCAAATGGCTTTCGGTTTTATGCCAACTGAGTTTGATTTCGAAAACCGATTCCCTTAACCGAGTTTTTGGCCTTGATTATCTTGACGGTAGTTGGTATTTTCAAATGATTTTTGTGAGTTTTGGAAAATACTACCGTCATCGGCCTTTTTGGCGTTTTTGTAAATGATTTTTAGCCTGGTGGGTTCCGGCGCGGGGCCCACGGCGTGTAATACTCCCGTAAGGTTTTTGGGATGTTACAATGTCATTCACGGCCGGTTACCTCAAAAGACGTAAATGACCCCTATTTTAACCAAATGGCTAAGATATCCATAATCTTAGCTCCGATACCATATTCTGTAACACCCCCGATATATTCAGGAATATTACAGCGCCGTAAATCCCTTACATAAGGCTTTACAAGGCTGAAGAACTGAACAGACATTAAGAAGTACTAACGAATGGAAATATCGGAATTAAGATACAATAGTTCTGACCAAATACTGAAAATACAATTGTTCAACAGGAACTTAATAATACATCACCAAATTCAAATTCATCATAAATGACTTCGTACTCGAGTACTTATTGAAATAACCAATAAACAATGCAATTAAACCCTACGAGCATCACTGCACCCTCGTCGTCATGCAGCTCCAGTGGTTGTTTTCCCGCTCTCCTGGATCCTGAACATAAACAAAATGTTCACCCCCGAAGGGGTTAGCACAACGATGCTAGTACAAGTACCACAACATATTATTCATATCTCACGAAGAATAATAACGTAAACGACAAAAAAATACCAATGAGTCTTCTCCTATGAGAAACTCATAAATGACATACACAACTGATAATCACAACATGATATCATAACATACACATGGTAATTCCGTCGATCCAGCGTTCACTGCCTAGAACCCACGATGATCCCATCAGACCAACCCGTGGTGGAAAAACCCATCCGATGATCCAGCACACGCTAGCATAGATCCCCCGATGATCCCGTCGGACCAACACGAGGTGGACATACAACAACGACATACATGCACGACAATATGTATAACATCAATACCTAAAACAAATAAGGTACTTGCCTCGATTCGAAGACAAGAACAATACTTCCACGAAAACGAACACTCGAAGGTCGTCCCCCTCAATCAATCACGTAACAAGCTCAAACCTTAACAAAAGAAATAATATAGGATTTATCTCACATCGTACGAATGTCTAACAATTCGATTTACGGCCAAAAGCTCATAAAATGTAATCTGCCTGAACTTCTTAGCGCACGCTAAGTACTCTGTGTAGCGTGCGTTAAGTCTGCTCGATAGCGCATGCAAACAACAAAGCATAGCGTACGCTAACTATGCATGGTCAGTACTTCACTGATCAGCTGACTGACTCGTCTGATGGCCTAGCGTACGTTACGTACCAAACGTAGCGTACGTTAACCGATGCTCGATAGCGCATGTTAATTTACATAACTTAGCGTGCGCTAACTGTGCATGGCAGTTCACTACTGGGCAGAAGACTGTTCTCATCATGATCAAAACAATGAAATCCTCAGTGTAAATTCATGTTACCTCCATGAATGTCATGTCTATACGGCTATGAATGATCTTACGGATAACAACAACTTCGGATTCAAGAATATGTATACTATTATAAAACCATATTCCATTTCAAATACCATTCTTCATGCGATAATTCGTAAGGCTTAACGGTTGATATCAACACCTTTATATCAATGAAAACTATCAATTCTGAAGTTTGAATAACGTTCCATCTATACAAAATAAATCCTCCATGATCAATCCCTTAGATTCATCTAACAATAATGATGTTAAAGTCAAGTCCATGATTGCTATGAAGTCATCTAGTAGATTTGGATTACCAATGATAGACGCCTCCTCTACTTGTTCATTGTAATAAGATTCGAATCATGATGTTCATAATCAAGGTACTTAAGGCCTATTCATCTCAATATTCCAAACAAGATGTTCTTTGGATAATTCACTAATTTTTTTTTTTTTTTGAAAATCAATATCTCGTTAACATGATCCTCCAATTCGTTAGAATCCAACTCTAAGTATGGAGATAGGTTGAACATACCTTAATATGACGAAAATCACTGAACCGTAAGGTAGAATCCGACTCCGGTTGGTTGTATGCCACTCCAAGGTGCTACTCCACTTCAATGATCACTCACAAGTGATAACCAATATACAAGGATCAATAAGATGTGTTTTAAGTGTGTAGAAGGATTATTATAGCTCTCTGGCCTCTCAAGAATGAAGAATGGACGAATGAAATGTAAGCCAAAACGGGTTGTTGTCTCATTTATAATATTCTGCACTTTAGCTAATTAGCGCACTGTCACGCCCCACCTTAAGGCAAAGAGTATCACACAAAGATCCGGTCAAGCTCACGGACGGCGCGCGCAAGATGCTGCGCGTGCATGGACCGGGCCAAGCTCACAGAGGACTACCCCCCCTATAATAGGCTTAGACGGAAAAAGCCTTGTGACAGCAGTAGACATTGAAAAGCCGAGGAACCCACTCTTCAGAAAGAAGACCCTAGAAGATTCAAGATGGAGACCAATCAATTCGAGAAGGTCAAAGAGGGTTCCAGAAGGTCAGAAATCGGGTCGGATTGTTACGGGCCGAATCGGGCCTTGGTCGGGCTGGGCCGGGACACTTCGGGCCGGGTCGGGCCGGACGTTCCAGAGGGGTCTGGGGACTCCAAGAAGACTTCTTAGAATTGTTTAGAATTGTATAGATCATTCTAGATGATGGCATTCTTGTAAATAGTTGGAATAGTAATGTTTTGTTGGTAATTTGTTAGCCTATGAGGATTAGTATAAATACCCCCTTGGGGCTCATTTGTAACACACCTTGAGAAATCTGATTTGCTACAGTGCAATAAGAGAAAACCTTCCCCAAGTATTTCCTTACTTTCCTTCCTAGCAGTCTTGTTTATTAGTAGGCTTACTACTTAAGCTTGAGACAACCTAAGAGTGCCGCACGACGAGGACTTAGCGAGGCGCAAGTATAGCCCCGTGACAGTTGGTATCGGAGCCAAGGTTGAGACAACAAAGGCAGATTTTGAAGATTGCTAGCTGATCGTGCAAGGAGTAAGATGGCACAATCATCTGATGTTACCCAACCCAACACTCAGGCCGAGAAGACCAAGAAGGGCAGAGACAAGTCTGTCGACCGGATTGCTGCCATGGACAGCCGAATGACTCGACTAGAGGAGGTCTACGATGAGGTTGCGAAGAGGGTGGATGACTTAGAAGAAGCTGGTGAGGAGCTGCACAACCAGGTTCTTTCTACTATCAATGCTTGTGATGGGGACATGAAGCAAGAGTTGGCCGATATTCGTGCCATGATCTTGGCCATGCAAGAGGGCATGGAAGTTCTCAAGACGGAGATGGCAACAGTGAAGAGGGCGATTGCCAATGGAGAAGGACATGTGGGTGCGACACCCGCACGAATTGACATCCCAAGGCCTGGGAAGTTCAACGGATCGAGAAATGCCAAGGAGATTGACAATTTCTTGTGGAACCTGGAGCAGTACTTTGGTGCCTCAAACATTCGAGATGATGACACCAAGTTACGGACGGCGCCCTTGTACTTAGCCAACACAGCCGTACTGTGGTGGCGGACCAAGCAGGCCGACATTGAGAGTGGTGCGTGCAGGATGGCTTCCTGGGAAGACTTCAAGGCCGAATTGAAGAGGCAATTCTATCCCGAGAATGTGGAGTTCGAGGCTCGGGGCAGGCTAAAAAGACTTAGTCACACTCGTACTATCAAAGACTATGTCAAGGAGTTCCAAGAAATTGTACTGGAGATACCAAGCTTGACAGCGACCGACAAGCTGTTTGTATTTATGGACGGACTCAAGCCTTTCGCGAGGCAAGAGTTGGAAAGGAGAAATGTCCAGGACGTGGCGACTGCCATTGCTGTGGCCGAGGGCTTAAGGGAGTTGAAAACCAGTGATAAGACAAGGACTTTCCGCCCAGATAAAGGCAAAGGTGGGGGAGACCGCCCATCAAGGTTCAGGCCAAACAAATACTCAGGCAAGCAACCAGTGGACGAGAACGATAAGCCGAGAGGTTGTCACATTTGTCATAGTACCTCTCACATGAAGTACGATTGCCCATTTCGGAGGAAGAAGGTCGCAGCCATTCAAGAGACCACGGAGACCGAGGTTGTGGATAGTGCGCACATGGGCTCATTGAGTTTGCTCAATGCTGTCAAAGACGTTGTGGAGCCGGCTAAGGGACCCAGAAAGGGGTCTATGTTCGTGGATGCCTTGATCGGAGGCACACACATCAAAGCCTTAGTGGATACAAGAGCTACGCACAACTTCATGCGGGACGGCGTAGCCAAAGCATTACGACTTACCGTCACTCCAACTAATGGATCGATCAAGACAGTGAACACCCATGCTAAACCAGTGACCGGCGAAGCACGAGGAGTGAAAGCAAAGATAGGTGACTGGTGGGGAATGATCACCTTCACTGTAGTGACCATCGATGACTACGATTTGGTTCTTGGATTACAATGGTTCGATTAGGTACGAGTTTGCATTCTTCCATTTTCAGATTCCTTAGTCATTTTGGATTCCGACAGGACACAGGCCATTCCGGCCAAGAGGGAAGCGAAGGGGACAAGCACCCTTTCAGCCATGCAACTTAGTCGAGGATTTCGGAAGTAGGAAGAGACCTTCGCTGCATTTTACGTTCCTGATGATGGAAACGATATTGAAGAGAAGGATGTACCAAAGGAAGTTCAAGCCGTTTTGGAGGAGTTCCAGGACGTGATGCCCGGGGAACTACCTAAGAAGTTGCTGCCCAGACGGGATGTGGACCACAAAATTGAACTTATTTCCGATGTGAAGCCACCTTCGAGGACACCATATAGGATGTCACCACCGGAACTTAAGGAGCTGCAGAAGCAATTGAAAGAGTTGTTGGATTCCAAGATGATCCAACCATCCAAATCTCCTTATGGATCCCCCGTTTTGTTCAAGAAGAAGCATGATGGATCCTTACGTATGTGCGTGGACTATAGGGCACTCAACAAACTGACGGTTCGCAATAAATATCCCATTCCACTCATTGGAGAGTTGTTTGACCAACTGGGAGGTGCCAAATACTTTTCAAAGATCGACCTAAGATCCGGATATTGGCAGGTCCGGATAGCCGAGGGAGACGAACCCAAGACCGCCATGGCAACCAGGTATGGTTTGTTTGATTTCCTTGTGATGCCGTTCGGGATTACAAACGCCCCAGCGACCTTTTGCACACTGATGAACAAGGTATTTCAACCATACGTAGACAAGTTTGTTGTCGTTTATTTGGATGATATTGTCATTTACTCATCATCGATGGAGGAGCATGTAGAACACTTGCGACAGGTGTTCCAGGCATTGCGGGACAATGAACTTTATGCAAAGTTGGAGAAGTGCTCATTCGCCCAACAAGAAGTGACTTTTCTAGGGCACCGTATCAAGGATGGTCGCATAATGATGGTCGAGGCCAAAGTGAAAGCCGTTCGAGATTGGAAGCCTCCGACCAGCGTAACCCAACTCCGATCATTTCTGGGACTCGTGAACTACTACCGGAAGTTCATCGAGGGATACTCTCGGATAGCAGCACCATTAACGGACCTATTGAAGAAGGACTACAAATGGGAGTGGACGGAGAAGTGCCGAGAGGCCTTTGAGCGACTCAAAGGCAAAGTGACGAAGCAACCAGTTCTTGCCTTGCCAGACCATGCCAAGGCATATGAGGTTCAGACCGATGCATCTGATTATGCCATCGGAGGAGTATTGATGCAGCTAAGGCATCCCGTTGCCTATGAGAGCAGAAAATTGAATGACACCGAGAGACGGTACTCGGTACATGAGAAGGAAATGACCGCCGTGGTACATTGCCTTAGAGCTTGGAGGCATTATATACTTGGGAGCAAGTTTGTGGTATGAACAGACAACGTAGCCACAAGTTATTTTCAAACTCAGAAGAAGCTCACGCCAAAACAAGCAAGATGGCAGGAATTCCTAGCTGAGTTCGATTATACATTGGAGTACAAGCCTGGAGTACTTAACCGAGTAGCCGATGCATTAGGCCGGAAGGCCGAGCTTGCAGCCTTGACCAAGGCCGAGGGAAGCATCAACGACCGCATGCGAGGGACTGAGGCAGGACCCTTTCGCAGAAAACATCATGCAACTTGCCAGGAGCGGCAAGACAAGACGGTTCTGGGAACGAGACGAGCTACTCTTCACCAAAGGCAATCGTTTGTACGTGCCCAAATGGGGGAACTTACGGAGGGACATCATGAAGGAATGCCACGATACACTAGGGGCTGGACACCCAGGTATGCACCGTACAATGGATTTAATTGACAATTCTTACTTTTGGCCCAGGATGCGTGAGGACGTTGAGGCATACGTCCGGACATGTCTTGTATGTCAACAAGACAAGGTGGAGCAACAACAACCTGGTGGACTACTTCAACCCTTACCCATACCGGAACACCCTTTTGAAACCGTTTCAATGGACTTTATTTCGGCTTTGCCTAAATCGGATGGGTACGGGTCGATCATAGTTGTGGTGGACAGGTTCTCAAATACGCAACCTTTATTCCATCACCGACGGACGTAACGGCTCTGGAGACAGCCAAGTTTTTCTTAAAGCATATATGGTAAAACATTGGGGCATTCCAAGGACAATCGTGAGTGACCGAGACCCACATTTCACAGGAAAGTTTTGGTCTGGACTTTTCAAGCTATTGGGCTCGAATTTAGCATTCTCAACAAGTTTCCACCCACAGACGGACGGGCAGACAGAACGAGTTAATGCACTGCTTGAGTGCTACTTGCGGCACTATGTGAGTGCCAATCAACGGGATTGGGCCAAACTCTTAGACACGGCCCAATTCTCATACAATTTGCAGAAGAGTGAATCAACGGGACGCAGCCCATTCGAGCTCGCTGCAGGGAGACAACCGGTGACAACGAACAATATTGCCACCGGATACACAGGACAGAGTCCCGCATCATATACCTTTGCTAAGTCATTACAGTAGGAATCAGACTTGGCTCGAGCATCTTTGGACAAGGCAGCCAAGAAGATGAAGAAATGGGCCGATCTCAAGCGACGAGCGGTCGAGTTCAACGAAGGCGACTTAGTTATGGTGAAACTTCTCCTGCAGCAATTTAAAGCATTTCGGGCTGTGCATAAGGGACTCATCCGAAGATACGAGGGACCCTACAAGATCGAGCGGCGTGTTGGGACAGTTTCCTATCGAGTGGAACTACCGCCAAAGATAAAGATACACCCGGTCTTTCATGTTAGCCAACTGAAGCCTTACCATAAGGACATGGAGGATCCGGGCCGAGCTCAGTCACACCGAGCACCTACTGCCGGGATTACTTCCTTCGACAAGGAAGTAGCCGAGATCATTTCGCATCGGGACGTTCGACGAAGGGGCGTGGCCCCATACACCGAATACTTTGTGCATTGGAAGGGACTCCCAGACGTTGAAAATAGCTGGGAACACGAGGATCACCTATGGCAATTCCGGCAGAAGATTGAAGAATATCGGGACAGCATCGTGCCGAGGATGGTCACGACTTTGGTGGGGGAGAATGTCACGCCCCACCTTAAGGCAGCAGGCATCGCACAACATCCGGCCGAAGCCTGCCGGACGGGTGCACAGCATGCTCGCGTGCGTGCATGGACCGGGCCAAGCTCACAGAGGACTACCCCCCCTATAATAGGCTTAGACGGAAAAAGCCTTGTGACAGCAGTAGACATTGAAAAACCGAGGAACCCACTCTTCAGAAAGAAGACCCTAGACGCTTCAAGATGGAGACCAATCAATTCCAGAAGGTCAAAGAGGGTTCCAGAAGGTCAGAAATCGGGTCGGATTGTTACGGGCCGATGTAATATCCGACAGAAATTCTTGCTTGCTGTTGTACTATTCGGATAATTTAATACTGTTGTACTCTTGTTGCATTTGTGTATGGTTATTGGAATATATCATAAATAAACATAATAATAATGATCACTCCATTATGTTCGAATTTTCAGTATTATAAAGATAAGTGCTTATTGAACTATTAAAACCCGAGCCTAACGTACGTTAATCGTTAGGCATAGCGTACGTTATTTTGAGGCCTTTACGTACGTAAAGGGGGTACCTGTTACGTACGTAACCAGTGCAATCGTATCCGATCCCAACTTTCGGCGTGTGGGGCCGGGTAGGATTTGAATATCTGATCTTTTGGAGCCAATCTAGTTGACCTATCTTACGTACGTAATGCTACGATAGGTAACGTACGTAACGAAGTTCGTATTTCAGTCCAGTAGCCTCTGGACTTATCTTACGTACGTAATACTTTCCTTATAGCGTACGTAAAGCGCTTAACGTACGTTATCCTCTTGTGATAACGTACGTAACGAACTGTGCTGTTATAAAAAGAGAGCTTGTGTCTTTCATTTTGCACGACCAAACTCTGAATTTTCACCTAGATAATTATCCTCCTGCACCCTTAGATCAAATTACCTTCTTCCAATTTGTGGTTGAGCTTTACATTTCGATTTTGGAGCTTGTTGTTTGGAACTTGGAGACATTCTTGAAGCTTATATTGTGTTCTTGTGGTTTGGTGTATTGTTCTTCATTTCTGAAGGTATGTTCTACGATTTAACCCTATAATCTCATAGTTATAATGATAGTGATTAAGTATAATCCACCTAGTGATGATTTAATCAAGCTAAACATGTTCATAGTTAGACTTCCAACAACTTAATGATGAATATGATAGTTAAGGGTTTGTAAGGTTGTGTTTTTAGTATCTTCAAAGATGATGATCATGTTTACTTAAACCAAACTCTTACTTCTGGACTAATAACACCAATAGACTATTAATAATCTTTGTTTCATTATGATGTAAATAACTTCTTAGAATAATTACCATAAAATGTTTTGAGAACCCTTGTTGATCATTAGAAGTTTGGAATAACCTTCTTGAACCTAAGCTAAGTGAATCCAGAGGATTAATGCTTGAACCTCCAAGTTAATTAAAAGATTATAAAGAAGGTGTTGAACTTGTAGTGGTCTTCATAATCATAATATGGAATTGCAACTACTTAACTCAACAAAAGTAGTTGATGGAAGTACAGATTTTCTTTTTGATGTCCTTGATGAGTTTAAGGAGTAGGAAATTATTGTTAACACATCTTAATCCGACAAACAATTGGTAAACGTCTTGTAATCAATTGTAAGATTAGAATGGCATTGAATAGGATTCTTGGAGTAAACCCTCAACATCTTAATAAGCTGAACTACTCAAATGAGAATTAGGATGTTGTCTCGTTGAAGTTTGGTATAGATGATTATATGAACGTATTATTAAGTGAAATATACTTCATTCAAGGTTGATTGTCCGAGTAACCGATTTTGAATCGAGGGCCGGCTGTTCGTTCGACAAAGAAGGACTTTACTCGCCTCCGTATTGAGGCAAGTTATCTTGCTTGGTTATAATGATGTGTGGATTCTTATGATAATTATGCATTTCGTGTATATGAAACACTTATAAACTTGTGCCTTGTGACTTGAAGTTGTTCTTCATGATGTCCCATTTTCATCGTGGGATTGCATTCCCAAGTTCGTTACTTTTGGACCCCTGATATTGTTGATCTTGTTGTCATTTCGGTGAGTCCTCGATCCTTATTCGGATTGTGTGAAATTCTTGAATTCGTTGTCATGTTGCATCGTGAGATATCCGGAGTCATATCTACGTTCCGATTGGATATTGTGTAGGATTTTTAGCCGGGCACATATATAGTCATGCGTGAATATTTTTTTCCGTGAAAGGCTGTGCACACGAGACGTAGTTCGTTGAGGCTAATTAGGTACATTGTCCCGCGTATATCCTGGATTCCGTATACGGGGTGGACATGTGCACTGACACATATTCGGATCGGGCGTACTGTGATGTCCATCGTTGAGCCATACAATTTTGTTCGTTCATAGTCCATTTAAATGTGTGGATGTGTTCGACGTTTTGTGACTAAGCGTTCATACGCCCGAGGGGTATGTTCGTTAGTCAGGGAGTTATTCTTAAAATCTTATATACGTGAATTGTATACTATCTTGAGAATCATTTATCATGTATATCTGACCCTGTGTTGGGCGAAATACTTGTGTTGTATTTTAGGTCGAGGAAAAGGCAAGGCACGGGAAGATCAAGGTGATGACGAAGGGTTCGAAGGATACTAGTTCGGGGGGCCCAAGTCTTTCGTGTCCGGTTATGTTCGTACCGTGTAATGTTATCTTTTCACTTTATTTTAAGTTTGAACAAATGTATTGTTATTTTAAGGTATAATTCATCTCCATATGGATTATACTTATGTTTTGGATCCTGTGTGTAATAAGGCCGTAAGCCATACTGTTGTAAACTCCAGATCGGAGTAAGTACCTTGTTTTGTGGTTCGGCATCACATGTTTTGCGTATTTTAATCTGTACTTTGGGTATCACCTGGTGGATCCTAGTGTGGGATCCACGGCACTGTAATGGCCGACTTATCGGGGTGTTACAGAAGATGGTATCAGAGAGAAAATTTTCTAGAGGTCGTTTTCTTTCTTTTTGAGTCTTTGTGTATTGAACTAGTATCAAGAGACCTTCATGTCACGTGTGACCCGTGCGAGCGCCTGATCCTACGAGCCAAATGCGGTACGTACTTTATGAACCATGAATAAATTATTGACATGATATTGATCTCTGAATAGATCTCCTTGTTGATCTTGGTATTCTAAGGGTTTGTGGCAGGAATTATCTGATTGATGATTCAAATAAAATTCTGGATTGATTATATGATTGAAATCATTTGACTCAAATGTCGATCTGATATTCTGTGTGACTTTCGTAGTAACGATAATTCATTACAAACTGCTTCCTTGAATATGTAATTTCTTACTGCCATTAACTTAGCATGAATTCTGATTCGTATTATGAACTGTACTTATGATTATCATCTCAAAATTGATTCTTTCAGTATGGAAAGAAATTTGAGAGGCCGTGGGAGAGGGGGACGAGGCCGCGGAAGGGGCCGAATCCCGATACCGCGAGCCAACAGACGTGCAAACGCAGAGCATAGTTCCGCAGGCAGTGATTCGCCTTCTAGGGACCAATCGCACCACAATGGACACGAGGATGCTCGAGTCGATCCTTACCGTAATGCAGGCATGATGGCTCGATGACCCAAATGGGTCGCTTAATGGAAGCAATGCAGAGCCGCTACCGACCGGATCGGGGCCACCTCCAGTACATGGCGGGCGGTGAATCGGATCATCGGCGACATCTCGCGCCAACGACCCCGATTTTGAAGGTTCCTCTGAGCCGGCTGATATCGTGCATTGGATCGAACACTTGAGAAGTTGTTCGATATGGTAGACTCAAAGAGAGAATCACGTCTCGTAGCGACTTACTACTTGGGCAAGGGCGCCCACACTTGGTGGCTTTCGGTGAGGCTGGTGATGGCGTATGCACTTGGGAAGAATTTAAAAATCTCATGCTAGATCGTTACTATCCGTGTCCTCTCCGCGAGGCCAAATTATCGAATTGCTGAATCGGAGCCGTCCAAGATGATGACGTACTATCTATCGCCGAGAAATTTGAGCACTCCTCCCTTTTGTGCGACGATTGTCCACACGGAAGCCGATAAGATTAAATACTTTCTCAAAGGCTTAAACCCGAATGAGAATGCACTGTTGAACCATCATTGTGTGACCCTACCGAATTCATCGAGAAAGCTCGAGTACGAATTGACCGTGAAGGAAATTTCAAAGAAGCAACCGCACTAACAACAAGAAATTCAGAACCGGAACCGATCGACAAAGAACCGGAACATTCAAGAGACCCCAACCAAGCAAATCCTTCGAACGGCAACCTATGGCATCGAAGCCAACCGGATCGCAACCTCTAGCGGTCGGCTATCCATTGTATGCTATAATTGTGGAGACCCGGCACATCAATTCGAAATGTCCTAGGCCACCGTGTCATGCCATACATGTGGGAAGAACGGACATCGTGCTCGTTATTGTAGGAGTGGACTAGGACGTATTCCCGCAACATCTCATGCTCGATAATCTTGATTCGGGACAGTACCTCCATCCGCTTCTTATCGGACTACCGGGCAAACAAAGGGATGGGACGTGGAAATCAAGCAGTACATCTGGTTGAAGGCCGCAAAACCTAGAGTTTACGAGATGAAGAGGGTCAAGATCCCGGCGCATGATTGCAGTACTCTCGAGATCCAATCTCGGCTATCTCGTGTCCTTTTTGATCTTGGTGCTTCACACTCCTTTTTATCTACTTCTTGTTTGAGTCGTTTGCAATTAAAGCATGTTATCAATTGTGAACCTTATATAATTGGTCTACCCGATGGTAGAAGAATTGTTGGGAATCGTGAAGTTCAGGATCGCTCGATTCGAATGAACGACCGTGAGTGGTTGTCAAATTTAATCGTGGTCGATTTACCTAAAGATGATGTGATCTTGGGAATCGATTGGATGGACCGTCATGATGCCATAATTAGTGTCCGCAGACAACGATGGCCGTCACATCGACGATGGTGTTGAGTGTACCTTCCAGGTGATAACCCCAGCCGTTCGGGAGAATCATCAGCGCTATGAAAACGGTGAAACCGCTTAATCAAGGATGTATTGGCTATTGGTGTTACATGACCAAAACAATGGATCGACCATTGAATTGATCGATATTCCGGTAGTCCGAGACTACCTGGCGTATTTCCGATGAGTTGCCGGCTTACCCCACATCGTGATGTAGAGTTCAATATTGAGTTAGAGCACTGTACGTCCCGCTTTCAAAAGCACCGTATCGTATGGCTCCGACCGAGATGCAGGAGTCAAGAGCCAACTTGAGGATTTGACCGAGAAAGGCTACATCGGACCTAAGCGCGTCCCCTTGGGGAGCACCAAGACTATTTGTACGGAAGAATGACGGATCCCTACGTCGTGTATTGATTATCGTGAGTGAACAGGTAACCATTAAGAACAAATACCCATTGCAGCGTATTGACGATTTATTGGATCGGCTTCAAGGGGTCCGTGTTTTCTAAGATAGACTGAGGTCCGGTTACCATCGATTGAGGATTAGAGAGTCGACATTTCAAAAGACATTGATTACTCGTTATGGGCATTATGAGTTTGTGGTGATGCCTTTTGGGTAGCGAATGCACGGCGGTATTCATGGAGCCGATGAATCGAGTGTTTATTAATTATCTGGATCGCTTTGTAGTCGTTTTTATTGACGACATCTCGATCTATTCTCGTGACCATGAAGAGCACGAGCGTCACCTCCATCTAGTTCTCGGCGTTAAGGCGGGAGCGGCTTTATGGAAAATTTTCTAAATGTGAGTTCGGATGCGTGAAGTTATCTTTCTCGGACATGTGATATCGGTGATGGGGTCGAGTAGACCCACGAGAAGACGAAGCTATCCGAGATTGGTTACCACCAAAGAACGTCAAGGAAGTACGCAGCTTCTTAGGACTAGCAAAGCTATTACCGGTTCGTAGAGGGATTTTCCAGAATTGCCCAACCAATGACCAATTTGTTGAGAAAGGATAAGAAGTATTTATGGTCAGAGGCATGTCAGCGGAGCTTTGATGAACTTAAGAGTCGGTTGATTTCGGCGCCTATTTTAGTCCTACCAAAAGGAACGGAAGGTTTTGTAGTGTATAGTGACGCATCTAAACAAAGCCTTGGATGTGTACTAATGCAGAACGGGAAGGTGATCTCCTATGCATCGAGACAGCTACGACCTTACGAGGTCAACTATCCCACCCATGATTTAGAACTCGCAGCTGTGGTGTTTGCTTTAAAGATCTGGCGTCATTATCTGTATGGAGTTACCTGTCAGATTTTTACGGATCACAAGAGCTTGAAATACATTTTTACTCAGAAGGAGTTAAACATGAGGCAGAGAAGGTGGCTAGAACTCATCAAAGACTATGATATCGAGATCCTTTATCATCCGGGCAAAGCGAATGTAGTTGCTGACGCTTTGAGTCGTAAAACCGTACAGGAGCAGATGCTTGCCCGCCTAACAACTCAGAGGGTATTGCAGTTAGAATTGATGAGGCCGGAAATTGAAGTCTGGTTCTGAGATATTCAAGGGCGACTCTGACACTTGAGATTTCATCGTCCCTTGAGGATATAATTAGATCGAAGCAAGTTACGGACCCATTCTTATCTCGAATTCGCGATGAAATAACCCAAGGGAAAGCTCGGCTTTGTAATACGAGGATGGATTAATACGTTTGAACCGAGTTTGTGTACCGCCGATGACGAGTTAAGGAGTTCTATCTGAAAGAAGCCCATGCTAGCCCGTACTCTATCCACCGGGGTCTAGCAAAATGTATAAGGATTTGAAGCGTAACTATTGGTGGGGAAATATGAAACATGAGGTTGCCGAATTTGTTTCGAGATGTTTAACCTGTCACAGGTTAAAATTGAGCACCAGCGACCCGCAGAATGTGAAACCGCTCCCGATTCCCGAGTGGAAATGGGAGGACATATCAATGGATTTTATTACTAGATTGCCGACGAGTCGCCGAGGAATGAATACGATTTGGGTGATTGTGGATCGTTTAACCAAATCAGCCCACTTTACGGAAATTAAGGATACTTGGGGACCCGAGAGATTGGCCCAACTATTTATTAAGGAAATTGTGAGATTGCACGGTACCCCCAAAGGGTATTGTATCAGACCGTGACGGGTGATTCGTGTCACACTCGAAAGCGATTCATCGTGCGATGGGTACGCATTTGAACTTCAAGATGACATTTCACCCAGACGGATGGCGGATCGAGAGAACTATCCAAACTTTAGAGGATATGCCGAGGGCATGCGTTCTCGATTGGAAGGATGATTGGGAGGCCCTACCCTTGGTGGAATTCACTTATAATAATAGTTGGCATGCTTCGATTCAGATGGCACCGTATGAGGCATTATATGGCCGTCGCTGTAGGTCCCCTTTGTGCTGGGACGAACTATCAGAATCTCTGGGTACGGAACCCGACATGTTGCTAGCAGCCCGTGAGAAGATCGCTCTGATCAGGAGTCGTTTGTTGACGGCTCAAAGCCGACAGAAGTCCTACGCAGACAACCGCCGGCGACCGCTTGAGTTCGAGGTCGGCGACCATGTACTAATGAAGGTGTCACCTACCCGAGGAGTCTTTCGTTTTGGAAAACGAGGCAAGCTGAGCCCGAGGTATATCGGGCCGTTTGAGGTTTTGGAACGAGTAGGCGATTTGGCTTATCGCTTGGCTTTACCACCAGCCCTGAGCCGGATCCATAACGTGTTCCATGTCTCCCAGCTAAGGAAATACGTTGCTGATCCGAGTCATGTACTTCAGTTCGATGAGATCCACTTAGCGGAGGATCATTCGTATGAGGAGCGCCCCGTACGAATACTTGAGAGGAGGATCAAACAACTGCGTAATAAGACGATTCCCCTACTGAAGGTTCAGTGGTCACGACACGGGGTCGAGGAAGCCACGTGGGAGACGGAGCACAGCATTCAAGAGAGGTATCCCGAATTGCTTACCCCTTAGTTTCGAGGACGAAACCCTTTTAAGGGGGGGAGTATGTAATATCCGACAGAAATTCTTACTTGCTGTTGTACTATTCGGATAATTTAATACTGTTGTACTCTTGTTGCATTTGTGTATGGTTATTGGAATATATCATAAATAAACATAATAATAATGATCACTCCATTATGTTCGAATTTTCAGTATTATAAAGATAAGTGCTTATTGAACTATTAAACCTGAGCCTAACGTACGTTAATCGTTAGGCATAGCGTACGTTATTTTGAGGCCTTTACGTACGTAAAGGGGGTACCTGTTACGTACGTAACCAGTGCAATCGTATCCGATCCCAACTTTCGGCGTGTGGGGCCGGGTAGGATTTGAATATCTGATCTTTTGGAGCCAATCTAGTTGACCTATCTTACGTACGTAATGCTACGATAGGTAACGACGTAACGGTTCGTATTTCACCCGAGAGCCTCTGGACTTATCTTACGTCGTAATACTTTCCTTATAGCGTCGTAAAGCGCTTAACGACGTTATCCTCTTGTGATAACGCATTTAACGAACTGTCTGTTATAAAAAGAGAGCTTGTGTCTTTCATTTTGCACGACCAAACTCGAATTTTCACCTAGATAATTATCCTCCCGCACCCTTAGATCAAATTACCTTCTTCCAATTTGTGGTTGAGCTTTACATTTCGATTTTGGAGCTTGTTGTTTGGAACTTGGAGACATTCTTGAAGCTTATATTGTGTTCTTGTGGTTTGGTGTATTGTTCTTCATTTCAAGGTATGTTCTACGATTTAACCCTATAATCTCATAGTTATAATGATAGTGATTAAGTATAATCCACCTAGTGATGATTTAATCAAGCTAAACATGTTCATAGTTAGACTTCCAACAACTTAATGATGAATATGATAGTTAAGGGTTTGTAAGGTTGTGTTTTTAGTATCTTCAAAGATGATGATCATGTTTACTTAAACCAAACTCTTATACGGACTAATAACACCAATAGACTATTAATAATCTTTGTTTCATTATGATGTAAATAACTTCTTAGAATAATTACCATAAAATGTTTTGAGAACCCTTGTTGATCATTAGAAGTTTGGAATAACCTTCTTGAACCTAAGCTAAGTGAATCCAGAGGATTAATGCTTGAACCTCCAAGTTAATTAAAAGATTATAAAGAAGGTGTTGAACTTGTAGTGGTCTTCATAATCATAATATGGAATTGCAACTACTTAACTCAACAAAAGTAGTTGATGGAAGTACAGATTTTCTTTTTGATGTCCTTGATGAGTTTAAGGAGTAGGAAATTATTGTTAACACATCTTAATCCGACAAACAATTGGTAAACGTCTTGTAATCAATTGTAAGATTAGAATGGCATTGAATAGGATTCTTGGAGTAAACCCTCAACATCTTAATAAGCTGAACTACTCAAATGAGAATTAGGATGTTGTCTCGTTGAAGTTTGGTATAGATGATTATATGAACGTATTATTAAGTGAAATATACTTCATTCAAGGTTGATTGTCCGAGTAACCGATTTTGAATCGAGGGCATTTGCTCGCTCTACAAAGAAGGACTTTACTCGCCTCCGTATTGAGGCAAGTTATCTTGCTTGGTTATAATGATGTGTGGATTCTTATGATAATTATGCATTTCGTGTATATGAAACACTTATAAACTTGTGCCTTGTGACTTGAAGTTGTTCTTCATGATGTCCCGTTTTCATCGTGGGATTGCATTCCCAAGTTCGTTACTTTTGGACCCCTGATATTGTTGATCTTGTTGTCATTTCGGTGAGTCCTCGATCCTTATTCGGATTGTGTGAAATTCTTGAATTCGTTGTCATGTTGCATCGTGACATATCCGAGTCATATCTACGTTCGATTGGATATTGTGTAGGATTTTTAGCCGGGCACATATATAGTCATGCGTGAATATTTTTTTCCGTGAAAGGTCATGCACACGAGACGTAGTTCGTTGAGGCTAATTAGGTACATTGTCCGCGTATATCCGGATTCCATTATACGGGGTGGACATGTGCACCGACACATATTCGGATCGGGCGTCTTGTGATGTCCATCGTTGAGCCATACAATTTTGTTCGCTCATAGTCCATTTAAATGTGTGGATGTGTTCGACGCTTTGTGACTAAGCGTTCATACGCCCGAGGGGTATGTTCGTTAGTCGGAGTTATTCTTAAAATCTTATATACGTGAATTGTATACTATCTTGAGAATCATTTATCATGTATATCCGACCTGTGTTGGGCGAAATACTTGTGTTGTATTTTAGGTCGAGGAAAAGGCAAGGCACGGGAAGATCAAGGTGATGACGAAGGGTTCGAAGGATACTAGTTCGGGGGCCCCAAGTCTTTCGTGTCCGGTCATGTTCGTACCGTGTAATGTTATCTTTTCACTTTATTTTAAGTTTGAACAAATGTATTGTTATTTTAAGGTATAATTCATCTCCATATGGATTATACTTATGTTTTGGATCCTGTGTGTAATAAGGCCGTAAGCCATACTGTTGTAAACTCCAGATCGGAGTAAGTACCTTGTTTTGTGGTTCGGCATCACATGTTTTGCGTATTTTAATCTGTACTTTGGGTATCGCCTGGTGGATCCTAGTGTGGGATCCACGGCACTGTAATGGCCGACTTATCGGGGTGTTACAGCCGAATCGAGCCTTGGCCGGGCCGGGTCGGGACACTTCGGGCCGGGTCGGGCCGGACGTTCCAGAGGGGTCTGGGGACTCCAAGAAGACTTCTTAGAATTGTTTAGAATTGTATAGATCATTCTAGATGATGGCATTCTTGTAAATACTTGGAATAGTAATGTTTTGTTGGTAATTTGTTAGCCTATGAGGATTAGTATAAATACCCCCTTGGGGCTCATTTGTAACACACCTTGAGAAATCTGATTTGCTACAGTGCAATAAGAGAAAACCTTCCCCAAGCATTTCCTTACTTTCCTTCCTAGCAGTCTTGTTTATTAGTAGGCTTACTACTTAGGCTTGAGACAACCTAAGAGTGCCGCACGGCGAGGACTTAGCGAGGCGCAAGTATAACCCCGTGACAGCATGCTACTAAGCATTCCTTAGCGCGCGCTAATAAGAGTTGACTTCAAAACTGTCCAGGTTCGTCCGCGGGAATCTTATCCGGACCCATGTCCCGGCTGGCGCATGTGCTAGCCGTCCAGTTCAATAATTGAGTGCTTAGCGCACGCAACTCCTACATACGTAGCGTGCGCTAGTAGTAGCTCGATAGTGCGCGTTAAGCTACATTCTTAGCGTGCGCTATCACGAGTTTGCATGAGAAATTTTGCATGTTGTTATACTTATGTACAAAGATATCAATGTAAGAAATATCATACTCCAATCATCAAGATCACAATTCCGAATAATACAGGGTTTGAATACAGATGAAATACACCGTAATAAATCCCGATATTACACACATCAGGAGCGTTGGCGGATAAATGTGAATTTATTATCTCTCTATTAATATTAGATATTGGATATCTAATTTATGATTTATTGGATAAATCAAATAGCGGTCTTATGAATTAAAATTAAGTTACCGGGTAATTAATTTAATTCGTAAATTATATTTCTTAGAGAAATATATTTGTATTTGCTATAATTAATTAATTAGATTAATTAATTTATATAAATACATTGAAGATTAAATGGAGTGTATTTAACGGAGTCGTTTGACGAACGTCCGGTACACGAGCCGAGTGGCTCGGCCCGTTTCTAGGAAGATTCCTACATGGGCCGCCCCCCTCACATGGCATGATCACCATGCATGTTATCTTGTCATTTTTCATTTGATTAAGTGATGATTGATGATATTTTTAATATCACATTATTATCACTTGGTTATTAAATAGAAATAACAAGACAAACTCTCACATTAAACTCTCCATCTTCATTTTGAGTACAGCCTGCCGAGAGAGAGTTTGAGAGTGAGGGAGAAATTTTCATCTTATTTTCTTTCACTTTGAGTTGAGAAAAATAAGAGATAAATTGAGAGAGAAAAATTCCTACGAGTTTCCTAACCGTGTTCTTGGAGAACGGAGTCTTGTCGAATTTTTCCGGGCAACTTCCGACGCGTGTGAAGTAGAGGCTTCGAATTTTCGGTGCTTGGAACGAAGGGATTTCGTGTTCGGGACGGGGTTCGTGATCGTCATCCATATTTACGAAGATTTATTTCAATGGCTTCAAGGGTATGATCATTTTCTTCGTATTTTTTTTGTATATACCCTACTTGATCGATCCTGTTTGGGATTCATTTTTATTTCCGCTGCGTATTTCGTTTTATTTTCGGAATTCAAACAGTGGTATCAGAGCGAGGTCAATGTTTCCGTATATACGATTATTTGTGCATTTTGAATGCTTATGGATGATGATTATGATTTAGTGTCATATTTGGAATAATCATTTTGTTCGTTGTAGCATCAAGTTTTTGGAAACGAGCCGAAAAACGAAGAAATGGGGCTGCTGGCAGCACTGCCTGGGCTGCCTGCCCACGCTGCCGAGCATGCTCGGCCATGCGCGGTCATATCTCGGCCGCAGCTGCCGAGAGGCAGCCGATGCCTGCCGATCAGGACTCGGCAAGGCTGCCGAGCATGGCTCGGCCAGGCAGCCCTCGGGTTTTTGGCCCGATTTTGAATCGGGCATGGGGGCCTAAAACCGGATTGTCCGGGACTCCGTTTTAAGTTTATATTTCGTTGTAATTATTTCCCAAAATTTAAATTGGATTTTAATTTGACTAAATTAATATTTGGAATATTTTTTTAGTTAAGGGAAATAAATTAAACGAAAATATTATTTTGGCCGGATTACTTCGAATGAATTTAAATGACGATTACTAGTATTAATTGGATTAATACCATTCAAATTGAATAGATTAATTTTATATTGATTGGATTAATATATTAATTGATTATTTAATTTTAATGCCACTTTATATTAATTGGATTAATAGAGTAGAAATTGAATAGATTAATTTGTAGATTAATTAGATTAATTTATATTAAAATTAATTGTTTAATTTCGTTGCCATTACATGTTGTATGGAATCCTTATGTGATGGTGATATAGCTCGTGGACTTAGTTTTTGATTTGTTCGATTTGATTGGGTTGTAAAAGCCGTTTTAAGCCTATTTATATTTACTAGAAAAATTTGTATAGGATGCAATTTTTCAATGATGTAATTTTTTTTTTTGGGTATGACGAAGACCGAAGACTGTAATATCCGACTGTAATTTTCATTTTTATCTGTCATTATATATTTGGATAAATTGATTATCGTAAGTCATTGCATTTAGTATTATGTTGAGGTATTATAAATTTGAACTTCATATCGTTGTTATTTCATACTCGATGATTCGATGTTAATTAGAGAGTTGCATTTCTTTGAACTTTTCTGTTGATGTAGCGTACGCTATGTAGTATGATTAACGTACGTTAATCTTCTGCTTTAACGTGCATAATGTTTCCTCTGTTGCGTACGCTAAGAGGGAATCTGGCATCAGTTGACTTCAGCACGTGAACTTGTTATCTGTTGGCATGTATGTGGGTGGTGTCTGAGCTGTCATGTCGACAGAGTCAACTTTTATTAGCGTGCGTAACCCCTTTTTACTAGCGTGCGCTAATGGCCTGCAGATCCAAGACAGTAGCCACTGTAAGCCGCTTACGTACGTAATATCGACCGGTTAGCGTACGTAAGTGTGTTAGCGTACGATAAATTTTCCCGATAGCGTGCGCTAAGATAGCACAGTCTATTTATAGGACCAACCTGTTTTTCATTTCTTCACAACTCCAAACCGATTCTCTCTCCATATATCGTCCCTCTGCACTCCCAAACCGATGTCAACCTCCCCCAACTTGCTTCTAAGCCTTAAATCTTGGAGTGGAGCTCATTTCCTTGGAGATTAGGAGGTGTTCTTGAGCTTGGATTATATTTTCTCATAGCATTGAGGTTGTTCTTCGTTTCTGGAGGTAGGTGTACTTTCTTCTCTGTATTGTTTTCATATGTTGATGTTAGTAACGAATTATACTTCACCTAGAGTTAGACTAATCAAGTAAAACATAGTTTTAATCCAACCTTTTTAACACTTTTGATGAATATGATAAATAAGGGTTTGAGATGGATGTGTTCTTGAGGATATAGTGATTTTAACCATGTTGTAACTATCATGCTCATCTTACTGGACGAATTTAGCTCAATAGAATACCTTTGAACAAGTTAACTTCACCATAATTGGATTTAACTAATAGAGTTGTTATCAGAAAGTGATTAAACACCATTTTAAGTTTTCACTTACCTTGGGAAGAACTTGGCCATGTTAGAAGTAGAAGGATGTCTTCTTGCTCAGATTTCTTAAGAATCATATTCTCCTTATGTTTAGCTCAGCAAGATTTTGAATGGTTAAGGATATTTGTGAAAACAACAACTTTTCATTAATCTAATGTGTTGAGAACTTAGAATGTTTTGATCATCATACTAGATAGATGGTGAATTCATCATGATGTTAATGGATCTTCCTGCCTTGTAAAAGAAAGATTTTGATAACCTTCATGAATATGGTGTAATCTCATAACTAACAACCTTGTTGTAAGCTTAATATTCAACTTAGATGAGAGGAGAATGATCACAATGGTGCAGATTTTACCTTTCAACATTTTAATGTTTTGGAAAGTTTAATCATCATAATATGATCTTAACATCATAATTGGTTATACAACATGCCCTTGATAGAATTCTTATTTATGA
This sequence comes from Orobanche coerulescens, assembly GCA_033398695.1. Classification (NCBI taxonomy): domain Eukaryota; kingdom Viridiplantae; phylum Streptophyta; class Magnoliopsida; order Lamiales; family Orobanchaceae; genus Orobanche; species Orobanche coerulescens. The sequence goes on along the minus strand of CM065809.1, from coordinate 57,736,316 downwards.
TGAATCATGTGAACATTCGGTAAAAGTATTGTAAACCGATTTTTATGGTTGTAATGATGTAAAAAGAACTCTTGGCATAAGGCTTCGATATTTTGAGATACCAAACTATTCTAAGGATTATAGGGTGCCGTCTTACTAATCCTATATTGATAATTGTACGAATATGTTATTGAGTAAAATGTATTTCATTTAAGGTTGATTGTTCGAGTAAACGATATTAGTCGAGGGCCGTTCGTTCGTTCGTTCGTTCGTTCGTTCATTTCGACAAGAAGAGGATTATTCCCGCCTCCGTATTGAGGCAAATTATCTTGCTTGGTTATAATGATGATTAGATTCTTGTGATGGTTATACGTTTCATGTTTATGAACTGTTTATGTAATGTTTGTCGCGATTTGACATTGTCATTGATGTTATTCCATTTTCGTCATGGGGTTGCATTCCCAAATACGTCGCTTTGAGTTGTTGATCTCGTTGGTCTTTATTTTCACTTCGGTGAGTTTTCTTGATCCTTAATCGGATATGTGATTTATTGAATTCGTTGTTATGTTGTTTCGTGACATATCCGGAATCATATCTGCGTTCCGATTGGTCATTGTGTAGGATTTTTAGCTAGGCACATATATAGTCATGCGTGGATATTATTCCGTATTGGACTGTGCATATGAGACGTAGTTTCATGAGGCTGATTAGGTACATTGTCCCACATTTATCTTAGATTCCGTATACGGGGTGGACATGTACACGGACACATTTTCGGATCGGGCGTACTGTGATGTCCATCTTGAGCCATATTGTTAATCGTTCATAGTCCATGTGTGATTGGATGTGTTCGACGGTTTGTGACTGATTGTTTCATACGCCCGAGGGGTAGGATTAATAGTCGGAATGATTTCCTTGAGATCTATATATGCGAATTGAATAATGTCGGAAGAATTAATTATCATGTATATCTGACCTTGTGTTATGGGCGAAATACTTGTGATGTATTTTAGGTCAAGGCAAAGGCAAGGCACGGGAAGAGCATGTTGACGGCGAAGGGTTCGAGAGATACTAGTTCGGGGGGCCCAAGTCTATTTGTACGGTTATGTTAAAACCATGCTATGTTATTTTATTTCCGCTTCATTTAATTACTACCTGGTTGTATTGGTATTTGAAGTATTTTCCATCTCCATATGGTTTATACTTGTATTTTGGATCCGGTGTACCATAAGGCCGTTGGCCATATTTTTAATAAACTCCTAATCGGAGAAATGACTAATTATTGTGTGTTGGAATATTTATTCCACACATTATTTATTTTGTGTTTTGATGATTAAAGTTGCTAAACAACAAAACAACATCGAGGCGAAGCAAAACGACGAAGCAGACGAAGACGCAAAAAGTTGCAATCTGGACTGCATTAGCGCACGCTAATACATATATGTTAGCGCACGCTAACAAGGAGTAATATGCATATCAGCCAAGTTCGAAGTTAGCTGAAGTGAAGTCATCTGATAAGATAGCGCACGCTACACGTTATCATTAATGCACGCTATCGAAGTTCTGTTACCGTTGTGAAATAATTCAAACACAGAATATACAAAGAAGGAATAGCGCACGCTAAGCAGTTTGAAACAAGTCAATCAGAACGTTGGGAAAAGCAGGTCAAAGTCAGCATATCAAACGGATACTTTGACAAGTCATGCAACGGATATATTGTATTAGCGCACGCTACAATGTGTTATTAACGCACGCTAATACAAGATGGTTACGTACGTAAGGCAGAAGGCATAACGTACACTAAAGAAGAAATGAAGCTACTGGACTGAAACTGGAACAGTCTAGCGCACGCTAAAAGGAAAGGCTAACACACGCTAGCAAGTCAAAACAGCCAGCAACGGCTAGTTTGTGGGAAATGCCTATAAATACCATTCCTATGGTATTGTTTGAGAACAACAACTTCAAGCAAACGAGTCATACATCTGAGAATCATATACTTACATTGTTGTTGTAATATTGAGCTTATTTTGTTAGTTTGAGTGTTTATACATTCAACATTATAAACAAAAGGTAAAAGAAAAGATACGATTGGATTCGGTGTTATTAGGATAAAGTATCCGACATTGTTAGAATCGCAATCGATATCTAAGTGAGGTTTATCTAGTACCCATAGAAAGCTAGAGTGGTTGATTCCTTATCCAATAGAAAAGGAAAAACGGTTTTACTCGGACCGATAGAAGACGAGCTTGTAACGGTAATCCCTCGACCGATAGAAGAGAGGCGTAGAGGTTTTGATGTTAATCCTAAAGAAAAATATACATCGAGAGAGGACGTAGGCTTCGTTAATAGCCGAACCTCTATAAATCCTTGTGTGATTTATTTTCCGCAATTTATTTTTGCTTCCGTATAAAACGGCGCAAATATCCAATTTTATACCAACAATTGGTATCAGAGAGGTACTCCAATACGCGGCTTAACATCCGAGGAGAAAAAGATCCAAAATGGCATTTCAAATCTCTCCAGCCGAAGGCCTTGATCTCAACCGACCACCATTTTTTGATGGCGTGAACTTCATGACTTGGAAGAAGAAGATGTCGATATTCATTCGAGCTTACGACATCGAACTTTGGAAGGTGATTTGTCTTGGTCCAAAAATTCCTACGAATTCCAACGGTACGCTTAAAACTTTTAAAGAATATGACGACTCCGATTGGAAAAATGACCATTTCAACTGTAAGGCAACTCAACTCCTTTATTGTGCCTTAAATCCGGAAGAACACAACCAGATATCATCGTGTGATAGTGCCAAAGAAATCTGAAAAATGCTTGAGGTAACACACGAAGGTACGTCTCAAGTCAAAGAGACGAAGATAAACATGCTCCTTCACGATTATGAATTATTCCAAATGAAGGACGACGAATCCATCTCGATTATGCTCGATCGATTTTCGGTCATCACTAATGGATTAACATGTTTCAGAAAAACCACTTTCGAGTAGTGAGAAAGTAAAGAAAATTCTCCGATCACTACCTCGAGAATGGGACGGTACGGTTACGGCAATAATGGAATCCAAAGATTTAAATACTCTCGATTTTAGTGCTCTCGTTGGTTCTCTTATCAACTACGAGATTGTTCTAAAATCTCGGAATGCCAAACCAAAACCGAAGGAAAAATCGATAGCCTTCAAGGCTAAGGTGCTGAGAAAGAAAGAAGAAATTTCGGTGGACAATAGCGACGAAGAAATGGCATATTATGCCAAAAATATTAATAAGTTCCAACACTTATTAAACCGGAGAAAGAAGGACATTCAAGCGGGCGAACCTAAGAAATTCGACAACACTTGTCGATTATGTGGTAAACCAGGCCACTTTGCTAAGAACTGTCGAGTAAAGCAAAAGGAGGTTTTAATCGCAACATGGAGCGACGAAGATCCCGATGAAGATTTTCTTGACCAAAATAATCTCGCACTCATGGCCCGGAGTTCATTCGACGATAGCGACGTCGAAAGCCAAGTAAGTAACTCATACGACGAACTATTTGAAGCATCCGAGTTATTATATATGGACTATCAAAATGCTTTAAATGAAATTAAATCCCTCAAGTCTAAATATAAAACTTTGGAAATTGAAAATTCCAAAATACTTGAAAAAGGGAAATTTGTTGAAATCGATCATTCGAAATGCATTGAAAACGAGAATATTTTAAAGAATGATCTTTTAAAAGTTCAAGATGAACTAAAAATTTTGACAAAGAAATTCTCGTGCGGTAATGATAAATTTGAACAAATGTTATGTGTTAAAAAATATACTTTAAACAAAGAGGGGTTTGGATTCAAACCACGTTCGAAAAACGAATCCGTCAATTTCAAAATACCCCAATGTGAAAAATGTTTAAAAATTAGGCATCATATTTCTAACTGTAAAAGCCCACGCCGGACGATAAAAATTAAAAAGATTTGGGTTCCTAAAGGAACAAACGTTTCAAACATCGTCTATGTTTCAAAACAAAAACCAACTATCGGTTGGGTCCCCAAAAATTAAATTTTACCAAGTTATATTTTACAAAGGGGGAGAAGGAATATTTTAAAAAGGGGGAGATAATACTTTTAGGGGGAGTTTGTTCCCTTATTAATGCATAAATTGGTATCATGCATATTTATATTTCATTTGATATACTCTAGTTTTTATATACTTTTTGATGAAGACAAAAAGGGGGAGAAGGAGATGAATTGATAAAAATGAGAAAAATTGAAGAAGTCGAAAAGAAAAAGAAAGCACACAAAAAGAGGGAGTTAAAACGAAGGAGTTGAAAAATTGAAAAATGAAGAAGTCGAAAAAGAAGAAAAAGAAAAGGATTGGAGAAACTAACGAAACGATCAAAGCCGAAAACTTTGATTCGAATAAATATACATATACTATTTTTTCAGGTTTTATCCAATTCAGGAGTTGTTTTGAAATCATCAAAAAGGGGGAGATTGTTGGAATATTTATTCCACACATTATTTATTTTGTGTTTTGATGATTAAAGTTGCTAAACAACAAAACAACATCGAGGCGAAGCAAAGCACGAAGGCACGAAGACGCAAAAAGTTGCAATCTGGACTGCATTAGCGCACGCTAATACATATATGTTAGCGCACGCTAACGAGGAGTAATCTGCATATCAGCCAAGTTCGAAGTTAGCTGAAGTGAAGTCATCTGATAAGATAGCGCACGCTACACGTTATCATTAACGCACGCTATCGAAGTCCTGTTACCATTGTGAAAGAATTCAAACACAGAATAACGTATGCAATGAAGTCAGCATTAGCGCACGCTACAAAGAAGGAATAGCGCATGCTAAGCAGTTTGAATCAAGTCAATCAGAACGTTGGGAAAAGCAGGTCAAAGTCAGCATATCAAACGGATACTTTGACAAGTCATGCAACGGATATATTGTATTAACGCACGCTACAATGTGTTATTAACGCACGCTAATACAAGATGGTTACGTACGTAAGGCAGAAGGCATAACGTACGGTAAAGAAGAAATGAAGCTACTGGACTGAAACTGGAACGGTCTAGCGCACGCTAAAAGGAAAGGCTAACGCATGCTAGCAAGTCAAAACAGCCAGCAACGGCTAGTTTGTGGGAAATGCCTATAAATACCATTCCTATGGTATTGTTTGAGAACAACAACTTCAAGCAAACGAGTCATACATCTGAGAATCATATACTTACATTGTTGTTGTAATATTGAGCTTATTTTGTTAGTTTGAGTGTTTATACATTCAACATTATACACGAGAGGTAAAAGAAAAGATACGATTGGATTCAGTGTTATTAGGATCAAGTATCTGGCATTGTTAGAATCGCAATCGAAATCTAAGTGAGGTTTATATAGTACCCATAGAAAGCTAGAGTGGTTGATTCCTTATCCAATAGAAAAGGAAAAACGGTTTTACTCGGACCGATAGAAGACGAGCTTGTAACGGTAATCCCTCGACCGATAGAAGAGAGGCGTAGAGGTTTTGATGTTAATCCTAAAGAAAAAGATACATCGAGAGAGGACGTAGGCTTCGTTAATAGCCGAACCTCTATAAATCCTTGTGTGATTTATTTTCCGCAATTTATTTTTGCTTCCGTATAAAACGGCGCAAATATCCAATTTTATACCAACAATTGGTATCAGAGAGGTACTCCAATACGCGGCTTAACATCCGAGGAGAAAAAGATCCAAAATGGCATTTCAAATCTCTCCAGCCGAAGGCCTTGATCTCAACCGACCACCATTTTTTGATGGCGTGAACTTCATGACTTGGAAGAAGAAGATGTCGATATTCATTCGAGCTTACGACATCGAACTTTGGAAGGTGATTTGTCTTGGTCCAAAAATTCCTACGAATTCCAACGGTACGCTTAAAACTTTTGAAGAATATGACGACTCCGATTGGAAAAACGACCATTTCAACTGTAAGGCAACTCAACTCCTTTATTGTGCCTTAAATCCGGAATAACACAACCAGATATCATCGTGTGATAGTGCCAAGAAATCTGAAAAATGCTTGAGGTAACACACGAAGGTACGTCTCAAGTCAAAGAGACGAAGATAAACATGCTCCTTCACGATTATGAATTATTCCAAATGAAGGACGACGAATCCATCTCGATTATGCTCGATCGATTTTCGGTCATCACTAATGGATTAACATGTTTCGGAAAACCACTTTAGAGTAGTGAGAAAGTAAAGAAAATTCTCCGATCACTACCTCGAGAATGGGACGGTACGGTTACGGCAATAATGGAATCTAAAGATTTAAATACTCTCGATTTTAGTGCTCTCGTTGGTTCTCTTATCAACTACGAGATTGTTCTAAAATCTCGAAATGCCAAACCAAAACCGAAGGAAAAATCGATAGCCTTCAAGGCTAAGGTGCTGAGAAAGAAAGAAGAAATTCCGGTGGACAATAGCGACGAAGAAATGGCATATTATGCCAAAAATATTAATAAGTTCCAACACTTATTAAACCGGAGAAAGAAGGACATTCAAGCGGGCGAACCTAAGAAATTCGACAACACTTGTCGATTATGTGGTAAACCAGGTCACTTTGCTAAGAACTGTCGAGTAAAGCAAAAGGAGGTTTTAATCGCAACATGGAGCGACGAAGATCCCGATGAAGATTTTCTTGACCAAAATAATCTCGCACTCATGGCCCGGAGTTCATTCGACGATAGCGACGTCGAAAGCCAAGTAAGTAACTCCTACGACGAACTATTTGAAGCATCCGAGTTATTATATATGGACTATCAAAATGCTTTAAATGAAATTAAATCCCTCAAGTCTAAATATAAAACTTTGGAAATTGAAAATTCCAAAATACTTGAAAAAGGGAAATTTGTTGAAATCAATCATTCGAAATGCATTGAAAACGAGAATATTTTAAAGAATGATCTTTTAAAAGTTCAAGATGAACTAAAAATTTTGACAAAGAAATTCTCGTGCGGTAATGATAAATTTGAACAAATGTTATGTGTTAAAAAATATACTTTAAACAAAGAGGGGTTAGGATTCAAACCACGTTCGAAAAACGAATCCGTCAATTTCAAAATACCCCAATGTGAAAAATGTTTAAAAATTAGGCATCATATTTCTAACTGTAAAAGCCCACGCCGGACGATAAAAATTAAAAAGATTTGGGTTCCTAAAGGGACAAACGTTTCAAACATCGTCTATGTTTCAAAACAAAAACCAACTATCGGTTGGGTCCCCAAAAATTAAATTTTACCAAGTTATATTTTACAAAGGGGGAGAAGGAATATTTTAAAAAGGGGGAGATAATACTTTTAGGGGGAGTTTGTTCCCTTATTAATGCATAAATTGGTATCATGCATATTTATATTTCATTTGATATACTCTAGTTTTTATATACTTTTTGATGAAGACAAAAAGGGGGAGAAGGAGATGAATTGATAAAAATGATAAAAATTGAAGAAGTCGAAAAGAAAAAGAAAGCACACAAAAAGAGGGAGTTAAAACGAAGGAGTTGAAAAATTGAAAAATGAAGAAGTCGAAAAAGAAGAAAAAGAAAAGGATTGGAGAAACTAACGAAACGATCAAAGCCGAAAACTTTGATTCGAATAAATATACATATACTATTTTTTCAGGTTTTATCCAATTCAGGAGTTGTTTTGAAATCATCAAAAAGGGGAAGATTGTTGGAATATTTATTCCACACATTATTTATTTTGTGTTTTGATGATTAAAGTTGCTAAACAACAAAACAACATCGAGGCGAAGCAAAACGACGAAGCAGACGAAGACGCAAAAAGTTGCAATCTGGACTGCATTAGCGCACGCTAATACATATATGTTAGCGCACGCTAACGAGGAGTAATCTGCATATCAGCCAAGTTCGAAGTTAGCTGAAGTGAAGTCATATGATAAGATAGCGCACGCTACACGTTATCATTAACGCACGCTATCGAAGTCCTGTTACCATTGTGAAAGAATTCAAACACAGAATAACGTATGCAATGAAGTCAGCATTAGCGCACGCTACAAAGAAGGAATAGCGCATGCTAAGCAGTTTGAATCAAGTCAATCAGAACGTTGGGAAAAGCAGGTCAAAGTCAGCATATCAAACGGATACTTTGACAAGTCATGCAACGGATATATTGTATTAACGCACGCTACAATGTGTTATTAACGCACGCTAATACAAGATGGTTACGTACGTAAGGCAGAAGGCATAACGTACGGTAAAGAAGAAATGAAGCTACTGGACTGAAACTGGAACGGTCTAGCGCACGCTAAAAGGAAAGGCTAACGCACGCTAGCAAGTCAAAACAGCCAGCAACGGCTAGTTTGTGGGAAATGCCTATAAATACCATTCCTATGGTATTGTTTGAGAACAACAACTTCAAGCAAACGAGTCATACATCTGAGAATCATATACTTACATTGTTGTTGTAATATTGAGCCTATTTTGTTAGTTTGAGTGTTTATACATTCAACATTATACACGAGAGGTAAAAGAAAAGATACGATTGGATTCAGTGTTATTAGGATCAAGTATCTGGCATTGTTAGAATCGCAATCGAAATCTAAGTGAGGTTTATATAGTACCCATAGAAAGTTAGAGTGGTTGATTCCTTATCCAATAGAAAAGGAAAAACGGTTTTACTCGGACCGATAGAATACGAGCTTGTAAAGGTAATCCCTCGACCGATAGAAGAGAGGCGTAGAGGTTTTGATCTTAATCCTAAAGAAAAAGATACACAGAGAGAGGACGTAGGCTTCGTTAATAGCCGAATCTCTATAAATCCTTATGTGATTTATTTTCAGCAATTTATTTTCGCTTCCGTATAAAACGGCGCAAACATCCGATTTTATACCAACATTGTGGTTCGGTATCACAAGTAATACTTATTTAATCTGTATTTGGATATCGCCTGGTGGGTCCCAGTGTGGGGTCCACGGCACTGTAATAGCCGCCTTTTGGGGTGTTACAGAAGATGGTATCAGAGAGTTGTTTCTTTTTATGAGTCATTGTGAAATGAACTAGTATCAAGAGACCTTCGTGTCACGTGTGACCTGTGCAAGCGCCTGAACCTACGAGCCAAATACGGTATGTACTTTACGAGCCATGATTTAATTACTGGCATGATATTGATATCGAAATGGATCTTTTTGTTGATCTTATTATTTCGAGGATTTGTGGCAGGATTTATCTGATTAATAATTCGAGATAAATGCTGGATTGATTATATGATTGAAATTGTTCGACTTGGCATCGGTGTAATATTCGGTGCGACATTCGTGGTATCGATAATTAATTGTGAACCATTTCCTTGAATATGTGATTCCTTATTGCTATTAACTTAGCGTGAATTTCGAATAGTATCTTGAACTGTACTTATGGTTATCATTATGATTGATTCTTTCAGTATGGAAAGAAATCTTAGAGGTCGTGGTAGAGGGGGACGAGGCCGCGGAAGGGGCCGAATCCCAATACCTCAAGCCAACAGACGCGCGAATGTGGATCATACTTCCGCAGACAGTGGTTCACCTTCTAGGGATCAATCGCACCACAGTGGGTGCAGGGATGCGCGTGTCCATCCTTACATTGTGATGCAGGGCATGATAACGCAGATGACCTAGATGGGTCAACTAATGGAAGCTATGCAGAGGGCCACTACTGGCCACCAACAGGGGCCTCATCCTCCTCATGTGCTTGGCGGACCCGTGAGTCGGATTATCAGCGACATCTCTCGCCAGCCACCTCCGACCTTTGAAGGCTCCTCTGAGCTTGCTGACATTGTGCATTGGATCGAGCATTTTGAGAAACTTTTCGAGATGGTGGACTACCCGGAAGAGAACCGCGTTTTGGTAGCCGCGTACTATCTTAGCAAAAGCGCCCATACCTGGTGGCTTTCAGTGAGGCCAGCTGATGGTGTTTATACTTGGGAGGAATTTAAAAACCTCATGCTAGACCGTTACTATCCAGGGCCACTCCGTGAGGCCAAACTGTCAGAACTGCTGAACCCAGACCCATCTGAAGATGATGTGTTATCTGTTGCCACGACAATTATCCGAACAGAGGCTGATAAGATCAAATACTTCCTCAAGAGGCTTAAACCCCGAATGAGAATGCAGCTGTTAAATCACCATTGTACTACCCTACCAGAGTTCATCGAGAAAGCTCTGGAGTACGAACTCACCGCAAAGGAGATTCCCAAGAAACAACCACAGTCCAACAACAAAAGATCCAGGAACCAGAACCAGACTGAGAGTAATCGGGGGACATTCAGGAAGCCCCAGTCATTGCCAAACCCTTCTGATCGACCACCCATGGCATCGAAGCCAGCCGGATCACACTCTCGAGCGGTTCCCTCATTCGTGGTGTGTCATAACTTTGGAGACCGGGGGCATATCAACTTCAAATGCCCAAAGCCTGCCATCACATGCCATACTTGTGGTAAGAATGGTCACCGTGCTCGTTTTTGCAGAAGTGGGCCCGAACCTGAACCAGTAGCGTCTCATGCTCCAGTTCAGTCCTCTGTCCAGAACTGGGCGCCTCCGTCCACTTCCTATCAGACCACCGGGGCGAATAGGGGAATGGGCCGTGGGAATCAAAGTGGTACACCTGGTGCCGGAGCTGCGAAACCCAGGATTTACGAGATGAAGAAAGCTGACGATCCCGAGGCCAGCATGATTTTAGGTATACTCGAGATCCACTCCCATCCTGTGTGTGTTCTTTTTGATACCAGTGCTTCACACTGCTTTATATCTTCTTCTTGTTTGAGTTATTTGCCTCTAGACCATGTTATCAATTGTGAACCTTACATGATCGATCTACCTGATGGTAGAAGAATTATTGGAAGTTGTGAAGTCCAGGACTGCCCGATTCATTTGAACGACCGTGAGTGGTTGTCAAATATGATTGTAGTCGATTTACCTAAGGATGATATAATCTTGGGTATCGATTGGATGGATCGACATGATGCAATACTTAGTGTCTGCAAGAAAATGGTAACTGTCACTTCTAATGATGGCTTCGAGTGTATTTTTTGAGGTGATAATACCAGTCGTTCCGGGAGAGTCATCAGCGCTATGAAAGTAGTGAAACTGCTTAATCAAGGGTGTATTGGTTATTGGTGCTACATGACCAAAACAGCTGATCGACCAATTGAATTGGCTGACGTTCCGGTAGTCCGAGATTACCCAGACGTATTTCCAGACGAGTTACCAGGCTTACCTCCTGATCGTGACGTGGAGTTTATTATTGAGTTAGAGCCAGGTACATCCCCACTTTCAAAAGCACCATATCGTATGGCTCCGACTGAGATGCAGGAATTAAAGAACCAGCTTGAGGAGTTGACTGAAAAGGGCTATATTCGACCTAGTGCATCCCCTTGGGGAGAACCAGTGTTATTTGTACGGAAGAAAGATAGATCTCTGCGCTTATGTATTGATTACCGTGAGCTGAACAGGGTAACCATCAAGAACAAGTATCCTTTGCCTCGTATTGATGATTTATTGGATCAACTTCAGGGAGCTACTGTGTTTTCTAAGATCGACTTGAGATCTGGTTATCATCAGTTGAGGATTCGAGAGTCTGACATTTCAAAGACAGCCTTCCGTACTCGCTATGGGCATTATGAGTTCGTGGTGATGCCATTTGGACTGACTAATGCACCGGCGGTATTCATGGAGTTGATGAATCGAGTTTTTATTAACTATCTGGATCGCTTTGTAGTCGTTTTTATTAACGACATTCTGATTTACTCTCGTGACCACGAAGAGCACGAGCGTCACCTCCACCAAGTTCTCGATACATTGAGGCGGGAACGGCTTTATGGAAAATTTTCTAAGTGTGAATTCTGGATGCCTGAGGTTATCTTTCTCGGGCATGTGATATAAGCCGAAGGGGTGAGAGTAGACCCACAAAATACGGAAGCCATTCGAGATTGGCTACCACCGAAGAATGTGAAGGAAGTTCGTAGTTTCTTCGGCCTAGCAGGTTACTACCGACGGTTTGTAGAAGGATTTTCTAAAATTGCGCAACCGATGACTAACTTACTGCGGAAGGATAAGAAGTATGTGTGGTCAGAAGCATGTCAGCAAAGTTTTGATGAGCTCAAGGGTCGATTGATTTCGGCACCTGTTTTGGTCTTACCAAAAGGAACAGAGGGATTTGTGGTATATAGTGAAGCATCGAGACAAGGCCTTGGATGTGTACTAATACAGGAATGGAAAGTGATTGCCTATGCATCGAGACAATTGTGACCCTACGAAGTTAACTATCCGACCCACGACTTGGAGCTAGCAGCCGTGGTGTTTCCTTTGAAAATCTGGCGTCACTATCTGTATGGAGTTACCTGCCAGTTCTTTACTGACCACAAGAGCCTAAAGTACATTTTTACTCAGAAGGAGTTGAACATGATGCAGAAGAGGTGGCTAGAATTAATCAGGGACTATGATATCGATATCCTTTATCATCCGGGCAAAGCGAATGTGGTTGCCGATGCTTTGAGCCGTAAGACAGTACAGGAGCAGATGCTGAGCCATTTAACAGCATAGAGAGTTGCAGTTAGATCTTATGAGGCCAGAGATTGAAGTTTGGTTACAATGTGTTCAGGGACAACTTTGCATGCTTGAGATTTCTTCGTCTCTTGATGATATGATCAAATCGAAGCAAATTACGGACCCATTCTTATCTCGAGTTCGGGATGAGGTAACTCAAGGGAAATCCCCTGGATTCGTGATCCACGAGGATGGATTGATACGCTTTAGGAATCGAGTTTGTGTACCCGCAGACGAAGAGTTGAGGAACTCTATCATGAGAGAAGCCCATGCTACCCCGTACTCTATCCACCCGGGATCTAGCAAGATGTATAAGGATTTGAAGCAGAATTATTGGTGGGGGAATATGAAACGTGAGGTTGCCGAATTCGTTTCGAGATGTTTAACCTGTCAGCAGGTTAAGATTGAGCACCAGCGACCCGCAGGAATGCTGAAACCGCTCCCGATTCCCGAGTGGAAATGGGAGGATATATCGATGGATTTATCACTAGCTTGCCGACGAGTCGTCGAGGAATGAATACGATTTGGGTGATTGTGAACCGTCTGACCAAATCAGCCCACTTCTTGGAGATTAAGGACACGTGCGGTCCCGAGAGATTGCCCCAGTTATTTATTAAGGAAATCGTGAGATTACATGGTACCCCCAAGAGTATTGGATCAGACCGTGACGGGCGATTCGTGTCGCACTTCTGGAAGGCAGTTCATCGTGCGATGGGCACGCAGTTGAATTTCAGTATGGCTTTTCATCCGCAGACCGATGGTCAGTCTGAGAGAACCATCTAAATTCTAGAGGATATGTTGAGAGCATGTGCTCTTGATTGGAAGGACGATTGGGAAGCCCAGCTACCTTTGGTGGAATTCACTTATAATAATAGTTGGCACGCTTCGATTCAGATGGCACCGTATGAGGCATTGTATGGCCGTCGTTGTAGGTCCCCTTTGTGTTGGGACGAACTATCATAATCTCTGGGTACGGAACCCGATATGTTATTAGCAGCCCGTGAGAAGATCACTTTGAGTAGGAGTCGGTTGTTAACGGCTCAAAGTCGACAAAAGTCCTATGCTAACCATCGTCGATGACTGCTTGAGTTCGAGGTTGGCGACCATGTGTTAATGAAGGTGTCTCCTACCCGAGGTGTTTTTCGTTTCGGGAAGAGGGGCAAGCTGAGCCCGTGGTTCATTGGGTCGTTTGAGGTTTTGGAGCGTGTAGGTGATCTGGCCTATCGACTAGCTTTGCCACCGGCTTTGAGTAGGTTTCACAACGTGTTTCATGTCTCCCAGTTGAGGAAATATGTTGCTGATCCGAGCCATGTACTTGAGTTCGAAGAGATTGAATTAGCGGAGGGTCATTCGTACGAGGAGCGTCCTGTGCGGATACTCGAGAAGAGGATCAAGCAATTGCGGAACAAGACCATTCCCCTACTGAAGGTTCAGTGGTCACGACACGGAGTTGAGGAGGCTACTTGGGAGACCGAGGATCGTATACGAGTGAGATACCCCGAGTTGTTTACCCCTTAGTTTCAAGGACGAAACTCTTTTTAAGGGGGGCAGAATGTAATATCCGGCTGTAATTTTCATTTTTATCTGTCATTATATATTTGGATAAATTGATTATCGTAAGTCATTGCATTTAGTATTATGTTGAGGTATTATAAATTTGAACTTCATATCGTTGTTATTTCATACTCGATGATTCGATGTTAATTAGAGAGATGCATTTCATTGAAATTTTCTGTTGATGTAGCATACGCTACATATCATGATTAACGTACGTTAATCTTGTGCCTTAACGTGCGTAATGTTTCCTCTGTTGCGTACGCTAAGAGGGAATCTGGCATCAATTGACTTCAGCACGTGAACTTGTTATCCGTTGGCATGCATGTGGGTGGTGTCTGAGCTGTCGTGTCGACAGAGTCAACTTTTATTAGCATGCGTAACCCCTTTTTACTAGCGTGCGCTAATGGCCTGCGGATCCAAGACAGTAGCCACTGTAAGCCGCTTACGTACGTAATATGGACCGGTTAGCGTACGTAAGTGTGTTAGCGTACGCTAAATTGTCCCGATAGCTTGCGCTAAGTCTGCACAGTCTATTTATAGGACCAGCCTGACTCCAAACTGATTCTCTCTCCATATATCGTCCCTATGCACTCCCAAGCCAATATCAACCTCCCCCAACTTGCTTCTAAGCCTTAAATCTTGGAGTGGAGCTCATTTCCTTGGAGATTAGGAGGTGTTCTTGAGCTTGGAGTATATTTTCTCATAGCATTGAGGTTGTTCTTCGTGTCTGGAGGTAGGTGTACTTTCTCCTCTGTATTGTTTTCATATGTTGATGTTAGTAATAAATTATACTTCACCTAGAGTTAGATTAATCAAGTAAAACATGGTTTTAATCCAACCTTTTTAACACTTTTGATTAATATGATAAATAAGGGTTTGAGATGGATGTGTTCTTGAGGATATAGTGATTTTAACAATGTTGTAACTATCATGCTCATCTTACTGGACGAATTTAGCTCAGTAGAACACCTTTGAATCAGTTAACTTCACCATAGTTGGATTTAACTAATAGAGTTGTTATCATAAAGTGATTAGACACCTTTTTAAGTTTTCACTTACCTTGGGAAGAACTTGGCCATGTTAGAAGTAGAAGGATGTCTTCTTGCTCAGATTTCTTAAGAATCATATTCTCCTTATGTTTAGCTCAGCAAGATTTTGAATGGTTAAGGATATTTGTGAAAACAACAACAACTTTTCATTAATCTAATGTGTTGAGAACTTAGAATGTTTTGATCATCATACTAGATAGATGGTGAATTCATCATGATGTTAATGGATCTTCCAGCCTTGTAAAAGAAAGATTTTGATAACCTTCATGAATATGGTGTAATCTCATAACTAATAACCTTGTTGTAAGCTTAATATTCAACTTAGATGAGAGGAGAATGATCACAATGGTGCAGATTTTACCTTTCAACATTTTAATGTTTTGGAAAGTTTAATCATCATAAGATGATCTTAACATCATAATTGGTTATTCAACATGCCCTTGGTAGAATTCTTATTTATGATGAATCATGTGAACATTCGGTAAAAGTATTGTAAACCGATTTTTATGGTTGTAATGATGTAAAAAGCACTCTTGGCATAAGGCTTCGATATTTTGAGATAGCAAACTATTCTAAGGATTATAGGGTGCCGTCTTACTAATCCTATATTGATAATTGTACGAATATGTTATTGAGTAAAATGTATGTAACACCCCCAATCCACTCAGGGATATTACACGCCGTAGACCCTCTCCTCGAGGATCTATCAGGCTGATAACTAAAATCAAACATCTAAACATCGCCTTTAAGGCTAAAATGACTCAGTAGACCGATTTGGTCTTTCAATAATAACATACAACTCAATTCCAAACACTTACCCACGCAGGGGTCAAAATACAATAAACTCCCGTACAACGGGGAAAAGATACTGCAGCGGAAAAGAAAATACAACTAGACCAATACGACATCAACGGATCCTCGTGTGATTAGTATCGTTTATGTTTCATCATCCTTCGTGCCGACCCTGTGCTATGCTCCAAAACCTGAATGCAAAAATAGACATCCACCCCCCGAATACTCGGGGGTTAGCAAAACTCCACTGTTTTGCTAGTGCAAATACAAAGTGCAAATACGAGCCATATAATTCAAGTTCCAAGAATAACAATAACCGGGAAATCCCCAAAGATTCAAACGTAACGAAAAGTACTTCCCGAGGCATGAGTTTGGGTAAAACACTCCAAAACCGATAGATCATAAATCAAGGGAAACAATTTATAAAACCGTTTAAAATGCCATCGAGAGTTTTAATACAAAACAATTTTAGGATTATCGAATCCTTCTATTTCCAAAAATCAACAGGGTCACAGCCCAAAGGTTTTGTTTTCGCAAATAGAAAACCGATAACAATTTACAGGGTCAGAACCCAACATCACGTGTCCTCAACGGACATAAAATCAACGAAACGTAATCACGCACGCGCATCGCCTAGGACCGGGACGCCACCACTGACATCCCACCCGAGGCCTCGAAGGACCCTCCCGAGATGGCTAGCGAAACAATTCACAACATATCACAACCATAAGTTATCTTGACATCGTACTCGCAAGTACCGATTCTCGGAGCCCTCTCCAGACCTACCCGATTAGATAACCTTATGGTCAAATCATATCAAATGGCCGTACTCGCAAGTAACGCGCCACCGGAGGCCTCACGGGTCCCTACCCGGTAAACATCAATCAAGTATACCCACAAGTTATCGTGACATCGCACTCGCAAGTGACGATTCTCGGAGCCCTCTCCAGACCTACCCGAATTGATAACCTTGTGGTCGAATCATCAATGCATAGAGTTCACAACGACAAGGGTTTCACATTTGCCACAATCACAAATATGTCAAATCATGAGTTAATGCCAACAACACTTAGCAAAACACCACGTCAAACCATAACGCACCGAAAAGAAACCATATACGTCCACACGCAATACCAAGTGCAACATAAACACCAAACATATCCATAGAATTCACATAGTTCACAAACCACACCATTCACAAAACACACGCATTTTGAAAGAGGGCCTTTAACAAGGCTAATCAAATCTTTTGAAAGTTCAATTCAAACGACCACACAAACACATTTAGACGATCACCAATTATCATATCCACAAAACAAGAATTATATGGACAAGGTACTTGCCTCAAAATCGGCACGCAAGTATCCCGACAAACACGGCTCAACCGGAAAGCTTCGAAACGCCCGATGTTTTCGAAAAGGAAAACGACAACGAACGGAACGGTTCAACTTGGTTTCTTCGCACGAAACTCGACCCTAACAACATATAATCCATAATTCAACAATCATACGAGGAAGGATAATCGTAGAACGCCCGAAAACCCCTCTATGACATTCTACCGGACACCTTCAAGGCGTCGACCAAGAACTCGACCAAAACAACGAATCGATACGATCCAACCATGGAATAACAAGGGAAAAGATATAAAACATCTAAATAATCATCAATCCATCATAATCCTAAGTTAAATCGGATTAATCGGACGAAAACAACCAAAATACCCAAATTCCCCAAAACTAGATTTCTAGGAAATCTGACCTGATTCGGTAGATCGGAGGATGTTATTGGATGGATGATTGATGATATTGTTGGGATTCGGTGCCTAAAACGAAGGCCCAGCGGAAGCGGTAAAACGAAGATTAATTCGATCCGAATCCCTACGAGGATCGATCGAGCTACGTATATACGAATATATAAACGAAAAGCAAGAGTCGTAAGAAACTAACCCTCGAAGTCCGTTGATTAAATGGAAACCTTCTCTTGAGCTATTCCCCAAGCTTTAGTTTGATCTCTATGAGTTCAATCCGCTCCAAGCCCTTGAACGATCCAACGCCGAAAACACCGCGTCTCTACTTGCCACGCGCCGGAAAAACGACCGGAACAACAACACTCGATTAACCTCTAAGGTTACGGCTAGAATCAAGTGGTGAAGCTTTTATTATTATTACACTCTAAGTGTATAATATGTCTCTCTCAATGTATCTTGAATTTTCTCCAAGAAAACTCAAGAACAAAAGTGAAGAAGAAGATGAAGATGAAGACTAAGAATAATAATTTTCTCTCTCACTTCTTCAAAGCTCACTACTGAATTGTGTAGTAGCAAGTGAGAGTTTGTCTCCACTTATATTCTTATTCAACTCCCAAGATATCCTACTTTAGACAATATCACCAAGGTGTGATATTTGTCCCCTTGATTGAACATAAGTCTTCCACCAACATTTGGAGACTATGACCAAGGAAAAGGGAAGGAAAGAGGGGTGGCCATCTAGAAGGAGCCGGGCGAGTTCGGTGCTTCGGACTCCCGTGAGTCCAAACAGATAAACTCTCGATTCCGTTCGATGTATTTATATTGATTAATTAATCCAATTAATTAATCATAACAAATACATAATAAAATAATTAATTTCTCCAAGAAATAATTATATTCATGAATTAAATTAATCACCGAGTAATATATTTAATTCATTTGGCCGTAAATTAATTTATCCAATAAATCAATTTAGACATCCAATGTCCCAAAATTAGATATCCAATATCTAATTATATAATGAGAGATTAAGCTCGATTCATTCCGTCGTCAATCCTAATGCGCGACTCGGTAGGTCCGTCTCAGTCAGCAATGGGAGGAACCAAAGAGTAGTAGCACCACCTAGCCACTGGCGGCTACTGCTGTACCCCCGAGAACGAATGATTGGGATCATTCAAGAACCATTCATCGTGAATACCAAGAACGATAAACCCTTCTTTCAAATGTCCCGATCAAGTTATAGGGTCACGGTCAGTCAAACCCTATCTGTACTTGACGCTATGCATGCGTTAATGCAAATCGAGATCATCGAGCTGTCGTGTATCTAATACAACTGGCTCCAATGCTTTGGCCAAAGACTTATGATCTAATCTGCCAATAACCGCATAGGACATATAACCCGCTCACTAACGGGAGAAAGAAGTCTATCTTGGTATTCAGTAGGACCTGCTACTTGCCCGTCAAGATGCACGTCGAGGTTGTCCCCCGCATTCCGGTTTACAGGGTCGAACTACTCTAATGAAAATCTTGACGTCACAAGCACATCCCTACTAAATCCTCAAGTCGAAGGTTCACGAATACCTATCACAACCTTTCGATTCCGTCATTGACTGTCCCGGAGTGAAATCCATGTGACGAATCGAGGGTGAGTCGGTTCGAGTATACTAATCCAATTAGCATACCTATAACGTGTGCTACCACTAACCATTAGTGTTCGACAGGCACTCTCCTTGTCAAAGAACACGTCATACAAGTCTTCACATAAACTTAACGCCCAGTCAAGTTTCATCGACTTGCGAACGATTAAGTATTTGAGCTATAAACCTTTCCAGTGCCGACCCCCTTATCCAATAAGGAGTAGAATGTTTTGCTCTCAAATACACGGACTAGTTTCTACATGTATATTTACGAGTTAGGAATGCCAGTAACTACGAGTAAATAAAGAAACATCCATTGCCTTATATTGATGATTTACATAATAACAAGTACAATGCCCTCACTCAACATCCTCTGAGTGGCATTCGAGGGCATACTCCTAACAGATATGAACCTCAAAACTTCATGGATTAATTGTATAACAACACTCCTCCATGATTAGCACAACCTCAGCCTCGGAAGAGAAGAAGAACGAGTGAGAAATGGCTGAGAAATACGCTGCCAGGCCTTAAATAGGCCGATCGGCGCCGGTTACGACGTAATCGCCATGGCTTACGACGTAACCGGCCATGGCCGAACTCACCGCTGAAATGCCGGAAGGCGTTACGTGCGTTACGGCCGTGGCCTTACGTGCGTAATCGCGATCACTACCGCGTTACTCGGCGAATGGCTCGCCTCAAAGATGCCCGGCCATGACTCGGCCGGGACCAACTCCGATGGCCCGAACGACCCCCAAACCTGAGCCTGAGTACGAATCGAAGATACGGTTACGAAGTACTCGCAAAGACGAATCCGAGCACTAAGAGAACACACGATTCCGACCACCCGAAGGCTCAAAATTCGACAACGGAAAGTAATTACCCCAAACTTTGGGAAATTACGAAAATGGCCCAAAACGCCCGAAAATCACGATACGTGATCGAAACACCAAGCCAAAGCTCGCAACATGAATAATAACATTAAATGAACTTACGAGAAAGTCTAAACAATAGTTTCGGACGAGATTCGCAAGAATCGAACTCAAGTACGGAAAAAACCGCTAAAAAGCACGGAACTCAACAAAACGACACCGAAACGAGCTCGAATGACAAAAAGTGCAGAATTACTCATTCTCGGAATGGCGAAACGGTCATGAGCGAGTCGTCAAAACGGACTTCCGCCGAAAAAAAGAAATTTACCGAAAATCGAAAATTGCGGATATTACATTCTACCCTCCTTAAAAGAAGTTTCGTCCCGAAACTTAAAATAAGTAGGGAGAAGCAATATCCAAAGGTCGTGAAAACTCGACGAGATACCCAAAAACCGAAAACTCGCGCCCGACGGCGAAACGCTGCAAGAAACGCAAAGGAACATACGGCGTGAAAACACGCTCCACGACGACCAACACAACGCCACCGATAGAGACATAATAAAACCAACAAGTGACAAGCGTCATCAAACAGATAATACAACCAAGTCGATTATCCGAACAATCACAAAACACAACGAACGAAAATCAATATGACTGACCACCCCAACGATACATTAATCAAAACGCGAGCCAATCGCTGAAGAAATACGGAATTCCACCGCCCAAGGGTTGGAAGATCGAAAACGAGACAAATTTCCCGAATATAAGGAAATTAGGAAGGAGTCTGAACGCTCAACAATCACGAAACGAGATCAACAAAAACCGAACAATCAAACGATCGAACCACAACGGTCGAGACAACAAATATCGAACAATCATGTTCGAATCACGAAGAACAATAAAATTCAAACAACAACTCCCAGGTTCACGTCTCGGCTCGAGACAATATATGATCCGGTAAAAGCAACAAGATGTGATTCACATAAGATCCATAGGAAAGGGAATAGCAATTGAAAAGTCACAACGACAAACGAGTAATTTCGAAACACTACACTCGTTCGATCAATAAAAGCAAGGGATAAGGCAAGCTCAGAAAATGTTAACGAACATAAACGAGTCGACAGAGTCGAAAATATAGAAGTTCAAAATCTGATCCACTTCGAATAAAAGAATTAGTAGAACCAAAGGATGTTACATCCTAACAAGGTTCACAAGTATCGAACCGGACTCTGAAAAGTCACAGCGATAACCAGATCGCCCCAAAACAGGATCACAGCTCGTTCGAACGATGAAACCGAAATACAGAACAAGTTCAGAAAGTGTCAACGAACACGAGCGAGTCGATAGACCTGAGAAAGAGGAATGTAGAAGTCTAAAAATAATACGGGTATTATATTCGACCCCTTCTAAAAGAAGTGTCGTTCCCGAAACTCACAACACGAAATCAAGGTGACAACACAACAAGAAACTGACAGAAACATCTTTCAAAGGCCTCTCAAAGCCGATTCTGATGACTGTGCTGAAGCGCGAACTCCGAAAGTCTTGGTAGCCAATTCACAAAACTGAATTCGGTGTCCCTCGAGTCCACACTTGAAATGTGTTACCGACGAGAAGGACAATTTACACGTGCATGCCCCGGCACATCACGGTTGAAACGTCTCGGCTCGGCATACCGAAAATACAGATGCTAGATACAATGGAACTAACACCGCAAAACAACATACCGGAGATGCCAACTCAGCATAACATATCAACGCATACAAAAATCACAACGACGGCATCGTTCGACAATTACAACGGCTTAAACGATAGCCAGCACACAACCATAAACATCATGAAACGATCACCAATGTGCATAAGCGTATAAAAATCCAAGCTTTAACAGCTCACACAGGTGCGATAACACGCAAGCCACCACGAAATGACAACATTAAAGATTGTCATCACACCTCCCACAACGGGCTAACAAAACATATGCGTGGCGAACGACTCAACGTTCACGCCACCAATTCAATCACAATTCGGAGGGCTAACACCCTAACAACAATACCAACATCATACACACCTTCTCCGACCACAAGCACGAAATGATGGGTTTTAAAAACGAAAACCACCTTTTGAAAATAGTTTGGAAACACCAGTTGATCTTGAGTATCACTTTACAAAAAGTAGTGCAAACATTGTTATCGAGACTTTGAAAATCGTCTTGCGTTTGAACAAAAATGAGGACACCTTCTCTTAGTGAAAGACTTTCAGAATATTCGACCCTCGGGTCTAAGTAAAAGTGTTTATAAAACATTTGAAAATATCTCAAAATATTTTGGTCCTCGAGTTAGAAGAATTTTGAAATATATTGCGGCACCTTGGACGTACCACGAGAAAATAATTCATTTTAAAAGTACGTCTCGAAATTTATTTTCTAAGATACTCAAGTTTTTCAAGGATAATTCAATGGGCTAGAATGCCCAAAAATTTCAGGTAATTACACGGAACATTATAACGCCGTGGGTCCCACGCCAGAACCCACCAGGCTCAAAACCATTTACAAAAACGTCAAAAAGCTGATGACGGTAATATTTCAAAAACTTACAAAAGCCATTTACAAAATACTAAATACCGTCATAAGAATTTCGCCAAAATGATCAAGGCCATAATGCCAAAAACTCGATTAAGGGAATTGGTTTTGAAATAAAACTCGATCAGTAAAATACCGAAATCCATTACAAAAGAACCCACACAATGGATAAAAGAAATACAATTCGACATGCATCCAAAGAACAATACTCCTCATACGAACGAAATATGAGAGTCAAATAGTCACGTATCAAGAAATCAAAATCCATAAGAGGATTCCGTCACTTAACAAATAATCATAAAAATAGCTCGTGTCACACGAGGCTCAACACAAATAAGGGAGAGTTACATCCACAGGTCGCACGAAGATGATGATCGCCCACGATACTAATCACGACCAACAAACTCAGACGACGCGTCGCGACACGACTCAGTCAGATAAAATCCGACGAGACAAAACTCAACAGACACCACTGACCCGACAGCCTAGGTTTCCACAACCTAAGCTCTGATACCATTCTGTAACACCCCCAATCCACTCAGGGATATTACACGCCGTAGACCCTCTCCTCGAGGATCTACCAGGCTGATAACTAAAATCA
The DNA here is from genome assembly GCA_033398695.1 of Orobanche coerulescens. Taxonomy (NCBI): domain Eukaryota; kingdom Viridiplantae; phylum Streptophyta; class Magnoliopsida; order Lamiales; family Orobanchaceae; genus Orobanche; species Orobanche coerulescens. The sequence continues at coordinate 57,712,945 of CM065809.1, read as the reverse complement.
AACATCTAAACATCGCCTTTAAGGCTAAAATCACTCAGTAGACCGATTTGGTCTTTCAATAATAACATACAACTCAATTCCAAACACTTACCCACGCAGGGGTCAAAATACAATAAACTCCGCATAACGGGAAAAGATATTGCACAATGAAAAGAAAATACAACTAGACCAATACGACATCAACGGATCCTCGTGTGATTAGTATCGTTCATCTTTCATCATCCTTCGTGCCAACCCTGTGCTATGCTCCAAAACCTGAATGCAAAAATAGACATCCACCCCCCGAATACTCGGGGGTTAGCAAAACTCCACTGTTTTGCTAGTGCAAATGCAAAGTGCAAATACGAGCCATATAATTCAAGTTCCAAGAATAACAATAACCGGGAAATCCCCAAAGATTCAAACATAACGAAAAGTACTTCCCGAGGCATGAGTTTGGGTAAAACACTCCAAAACCGATAGATCATAAATCAAGGGAAACAATTTATAAAACCGTTTAAAATGCCATCGAGAGTTTTAATAGAAAACAATTTTAGGATTATCGAATCCTTCTATTTCCAAAATCAACAGGTCACATTTCAAAGGTTTTGTTTTCGCAAATAGAAAACCGATAACAATTTACAGGTCAACCCAACATCACGTGTCCTCAACGGACATAAAATCAACGAAACGTAATCACGCACGCGCATCGCCTAGGACCGGACGCCACCACGGACATCCCACCCGAGGCCTCGAAGGACCCTCCCGAGTGGCTAGCGAAACAATTCACAACATATCACAACCATAAGTTATCTTGACATCGTACTCGCAAGTACCGATTCTCGGAGCCCTCTCCAGACCTACCCGATTAGATAACCTTATGGTCAAATCATATCAAATGGCCGTACTCGCAAGTAACGCGCCGCCGGAGGCCTCACGGGTCCCTACCCGGTAAACATCAATCAAATATACCCACAAGATATCGTGACATCGCACTCGCAAGTGACGATTCTCGGAGCCCTCTCCAGACCTACCCGAATTGATAACCTTGTGGTCGAATCATCAATGCATAGAGTTCACAACGACAAGGGTTTCACATTTGCCACAATCACAAATATGTCAAATCATGAGTTAATGCCAACAACACTTAGCAAAACACCACGTCAAACAATAACGCACCGAAAAGAAACCATATACGTCCACACGCAATACCAAGTGCAACATCAACACCAAACATATCCATAGAATTCACATAGTTCACAAACCACACCATTCACAAAACACACGCGTTTTGAAAGAGGGCCTTTAACAAGGCTAATCAAATCTTTTGAAAGTTCAATTCAAACGACCACACAAACACATTTAGACGATCACCAATTATCATATCCACAAAACAAGAATTATATGGACAAGGTACTTGCCTCAAAATCGGCACGCAAGTATCCCGACGAACACGGCTCAACCGGAAAGCTTCGAAACGCCCGATGTTTTCAAAAAGGAAAACGACAACGAACGGAAGGGTTCAACTTGGTTTCTTCGCACGAAACTCGACCCTAACAACATATAATCCATAATTCAACAATCATACGAGGAACGATAATCATAGAACGCCCGTAAACCCCTCTATGACATTCTACCGGACACCTTCAAGGCGTCGACCAAGAACTCGACCAAAACAACGAATCAATACGATCCAACCATGGAAAAACAAGGGAAAAGATATAAAAAATCTAAATAATCATCAATCCATCATAATCCTAAGTTAAATCGGATTAATCGGACGAAAACAACCAAAATACCCAAATTCCCCAAAACTAGATTTCTAGGAAATCTCACCTGATTCGGTAGATCGGAGGATGTTATTGGATGGATGATTGATGATATGAACCTCAAAAATTCATGGATTAATTGTATAACAACACTCCTCCATGATTAGCACAACCTCAGCCTCGGAAGAGAAGAAGAACGAGTGAGAAATGGCTGAGAAATACGCTGCCAGGCCTTAAATAGGCCGATCACGGCCGGTTACGACGAATCGCCACGGCTTACGACGAATCGCCATGGCCGAACTCACCGCCTCGAAATGCCGGAAGCGTTACGCACGTTATCGGCCGTGGCCTTACGTATGTAACCGGCCCACGACGTAATCGCCGATCACTACCGCAGACGTTACTCGGCTGTGGCCTCGGCCTCAAAGATGCCTGGCCCATGACTCGGCCGGGACCAACTCCGACGGCCCAAATGACCCCGAAACCCGAGCCTGAGTACGAATCGAAGATACGGTTACGAAGTACTCGCAAAGACGAATCCGAGCACTAAGAGAACACACGATTCCGACCACCTGAAGGTTCGAAATTCGACAACGGAAAGTAATTACCCCAAACTTTGGGAAATTACGAAAATGGCCCAAAACACCCGAAAATCACGATACGTGATCGAAACACCAAGCCAAAGCTCGCAACATGAATAATAACATTAAATGAACTTACGAGAAAGTCGAAACAACAGTTTCGGACGAGATTCGCAAGAATCAAACTCAAGTGCTGAAAAAACCGCAAAAAAGCACGGAACTCAACAAAACGACACCGAAACGAGCTCCGATGACAAAAAGTGCAGAATTAATCATTCTCGGAATGACGAAACGGTCATGAGCGAGTCATCAAAATGGACTTCCGCCGAAAAAAAAGAAATTTACTGAAAATCAAAAATTGCGGATATTACAATGTATTTCGTTTAAGGTTGATTGTTCGAGTAAACGATATTAGTCGAGGGCCGTTCGTTCGTTCGTTCGTTCGTTTCGACAAGAAGAGTATTATTCCCGCCTCCGTATTGAGGCAAGTTATCTTGCTTGGTTATAATGATGATTAGATTCTTGTGATGGTTATACGTTTCATGTGTATGAACTGTTTATGTAATGTTTGTCGCGATTTGACATTGTCCTTGACGTTATTCCGTTTTCGTCATGGGGTTGTATTCCCAAATACGTCGCTTTGAATCGTTGATCTCGTTGGTCTTTATTTTCACTTCGGTGAGTTTTCTTGATCCTTAATCGGATATGTGATTTATTGAATTCGTTGTCATGTTGTATCGTGACATATCCAGAATCATATCTGCGTTCCGATTGGTCATTGTGTAGGATTTTTAGCCAGGCACATATATAGTCATGCGTGGATATTATTCCGCGTTGGACTGTGCACACGAGACGTAGTTTCGTGAGGCTAATTAGGTACATTGTCCCACGTATATCCTGGATTCCGTATATGGGGCGGACATGTGCACGGACACATTTCCGGATCAGGCGTACTGTGATGTCCATCTTGAGCCATATTGTTAATCGTTCATAGTCCATGTGTGATTGGATGTGTTCGACGGTTTGTGACTGATTGCTTCATACGCCCGAGGGGTATGATTAATAGTCGGAATGATTTCCTTGAGATCTATATATGTGAATTGTATAATGTCGGAAGAATTAATTATCATGTATATCTGACCCTGTGTTATGGGCAAAATACTTGTTATGTATTTTAGGTCAAGGCAGAGGCAAGGCACGGGAAGAGTATGTTGACGGTGAAGGGTTCGAGAGATACTAGTTCAGGGTCCCAAAGTCTATTTGTCCGGTTATGTTAAAACCATGCTATGTTATTTTATTTCCGCTTCATTTAATTACTACCTGGTTGTATTGGTATTTGAAGTATTTTCCATCTCCATATGGTTTATACTTGTATTTCGGATCCTGTGTACCATAAAGCCGTTGGCCATATTTTTAATAAACTCCTGATCGGAGAAATGACTAATTATTGTGGTTCGGTATCACAAGTAATACTTACTTAATCTGTTTTTGGATATCGCCTGGTGGGTCCCAGTGTGGGGTCCACGACACTGTAATAGCCGCCTTTTGGGGTGTTACAAAGACAACCGACTGAGAAGACGAAGATTCGAAGAATGTGTTTTTATTTATTGGGTCATTCGCTTGGCCCAGTACTTAGGAATTAGGTCCATGAGCTATATGTTGGTAGTAACTAGGTTATTGTTTTCTGTTTTTTATTTTGAATGATTGACAAACCAACAAACGCGTGTATAAATGAATTAATGTGCAAAGTGTAACATTAATCGCGAAATTCTCCCGACTACAAACACACTAAGTTATAAAGGTTACGAGGTTTCCTACCCTCCGTCAAACTCATGGAAAATTGAAATCTAAACCGGAATATTATTCTTCCGAGTATGTCAGGGTAATATTTATGGGGAAAGTTGATAAATTCCTAGAGTTCATTAGATGCCTTTGGTTGTGAAAAATCAAACCCGTATAAACCGTATGGGTTGCCGGGTAAGATTCAATTGTCAGACTAATAGGAGTTGACGGTTTAAACTTAGATAGTTCAGCGAGCCATAGAAACCGAATGGGTTGAGGGCAAGTGAACTAGGGGTAAAAGAAGATCGAATCATCCATTAGATGGGTTGGTATTAGACACCACTTTATAAAGAATAATAGAATAGAAACCGTATGGGTTGCCCTCTATTAAACTTTGTAAAGAAATCGATCACCACTATGAAGTCACCCAAGACTTTCGGATTTAACATGGGAGTATGTAAATGCCGATAAAATAGTGGGAGCCAAGTTATGAATAAAGAAATCCCTTAAATTCTTTACTCGGATCATAATTAAATAATCACTAACGAATCTTAAATTATTCTCTGTAGTTAACAAAACTCTCAATATGACAATGAACCCACTCGCTATACTACTTGAAAAGAATGTCCTGACTGGTCCGAACTATGTGGACTGGCTTCGGAACTTGAGGATTGTCCTAACTATGGAAATGCTGGGATACGTCTTGGAGGCAGACATCCCAACGGCTCCTGCAAGAACCCGAGCCAATCAGGAAGATGTCGATGCCCATGAGAAATGGGTAAAAGACGACATAAGAGTGAGAGGGTACATGTTAGGCTCAATGACCAATGAGCTTCAACGTGCCCATGAAAAGATGAGGTCTACGAGATCCATCTTATCGCACCTGGCTGAGCTCTATGGAGAGCATACCCGAACTGCTAAATATGAGATATCGAAGCAATTATTCGGCGCCAGGATGAAGGAAAGAGAGAGGGTTGGGGACCATATCCTCAAGATGATCTCGATGATTGAGAGATTGGAAGCTCTTGATTTTCAGATGCATGCATCTCTCCAAACTGACCTTATCCTCGCACTACTTCGACTCCTTTTCACAATTTGTCATGAACTTCAACTGCAATGAGATTGCATGTAACTTAGCTGGGCTAATGAACAAACTGACGACTGACCAGTCTCAGATGAAGACAAAGGGAAAGAAAGCTGCACTTGTGACTTCTTCTGGGACTTAGAAGTCCAAGAATAAGAAGAAAAACAACAAGAAGCAGTTAGGTCCAAAAGCCAAGATCGACAAGGGAAAGGGCAAGGCCCCGATGGTTCAAAAGAGCAAGGGCGCCAAGAAAACGGATGTATGCCTCAACTGCGCTGATCTAGGCCACTGGAGGAGGTACTGTCCAAAGCTTGATTGTAATGCGCCTTCAGGTACAGAACTACTGGTTTTAGAAACAAATTGTTCTATAACTGTATATTCTACTTCTTGGATACTTGATTCCGGTGCGAGTTCTCACATTTGTACAATGAATCAGGATCTTGAACGAAGTAGGAAGCTGGATTCAGGGGAGGTGATGGTCACCGTCGGAAGTGGGCATAGTGTCGAGGCTTCTGATATCAGATCCCTTATGTTGGATTTAGAATCTGGTTTTATTCTTACTTTAGATGATGTACTTGTTTTGCCTAAGGGGCACAAAAATATTGTATCAATTCCAGTCATGGACCGAAAGGAATTTCACTTCTTTATTGGAGATGGGCCCTGTCGTATATATTTTAGAAATAAATTGGTTGGTACTGCTACATTATTAAATGGTTTATACCATTTAAATCTAAAGAATAAAACAACTGTGAACACTATAACTAGGAAGCGTGGTAGGGATGAAACGAACCAAGCACTTAAGTGGCATCTTAGACTTGGTCATATCGGTTAGACCAAGGTTCATAAAATGAAGAAAGATGGGCTTACGGGTCCACTGGGATTAGATCCCTATCCAACTTGTGACTCTTGCCTTCAAGGCAAAATGACTAAGTTACCCTTCGCAGGGACTTTTGAAAGAGCTGCTGAAAAACTTGGATTGGTCCATACCGACGTCTGTGGCCCTTTTGAAGTGGCACGAGACGGCTTTCAGTATTTCATTACATTCACTGATGACCATACCAGGTATGGAGTCGTGTACTTAATGAAACATAAGTCTGAAGCTTTTGATAAATTCAAGGAATTTAAAGCCCTAGTTGAAAATCAAACAGGTAACCATGTTAAGACTCTTCGGTCGGACTGGGGTGGTGAGTACATGAGTACAGAATTTGATAAGTTCTTAAAAGAACTAGGAATAGTCTCACAATTCACTCCTCCAGCTACTCCACAATTAAATGGTGTATCAGAAAGAAGGAACCGAACCTTGTTGGACATGGTTCGCTCCATGCTTAACTATACTGATCTACCGATTTATCTGTGGGGTTACGCGCTCCTTACTGCTGTGCATATCTTGAACAGATGTCCTTCCAAATCCGTTCCTAAGACTCCCCATGAGATGTGGAGAGGTAGGAAAGCAAGTCTTAATCACATTAGGATTTGGGGATGCACTGCTTATGTCAAGAAGACTAAAGTAGAGAAATTGGAAACTAGGTCTGTGAAAGGTCGTTTCATAGGATATCCAGGGGATTCCATGGGATATCTATTCTACATGCACCAAGATCATAGGATCATCATTGCTATACAAGCACACTTCCTGGAAGATCAGTTTATTCAGGAAGGAGGGGCAGGTAGAAATATTTCTTTGGAAGAAATAAAAGAAACACCAAATGAGACACCTATGCAAGATATTAGAACCCAACCTTCTGAAATACAAACACAACCTCGCAAGTCTAGTAGAATTTATCAAATACCTGAGAGGTATGGCTATCTGCATCAAGAGGAACTGGGTGTCCATGAGATGACAGAAAGTAGTCAAGAGAATGATCCTTCTACTTACGAGCAAGTGATGGTAGACGTTGACTCCACCAAGTGGCAAGTGTAATATCCGCGTTTTCTATTTTTAGTAATTTCTATTTTTGGTGCATATTCGTTTCGGACAACTCGCTTGGCACTGTTTTGTAATTCTGAACCTATTTTGTTCTTGGAGTTTTTCCGTTTAGACGGGTCTCGATAATGTTTTTACGTAATTTCATCTTGTATTATATTCTATCTCATGTGTATTCGATTCTCGTTAAACTCGTTCGATTTCGTCGTTTTCTTACTTCCATGAGTTCGTATGCTTGATTAGAGCATGTTGTGAGTTTCGGATTGTTAATCCGACGTTGTGTCGTGATTTTTCGGATGTTTGGGCCGTTTTTGTAATTTCCTAGAAGTTTAGGAAATTTGTCCCTTGTTCGACTTTGGTTGTGTACCTCAGATCGTTTTTGGGTTCCGTACTTCCATTTCGTGTTATTGTTGCCCAAATATCGATCCCTATTGCTTTTATTCTCTTTCCGGATCATTTTTCGTCAATTTAGGACCCGAGGGGGGGTGTGGGCCGCGGCACAAGGATTGTGCGCCGCGGCACACACATCACCCAGCTGTTGTCCGAGCAAGCTGTACCGTGTGCCGCGGCACAAGGATTGTGCGCCGCGGCACACAGCCGAGTTAGTGCCGCGACACACTTGTCCGGGCCGCAGCACACCCCTGTGGCACTTGCCGGCCAAAACCGACTGTACCGCGTGCCGCGGCACAGTCCGGCAGGGCCGCGGCACACGCCGAATCTGCGCCGCGGCACACTTCGAATGAGCCGCGGCACAACGAGCGTTCAACCGATCACTGGGCGTGATTTTTGGCCCTGTGCCGCGCACAAGCCAAATGAAGTCATGCACACACACATGCCGGGCCGCTATACCTGCGTTTTTATTCAGCGTGAGCCACTCATTTCCTTTCCCTTCTTCAACCGTGCGAGAGAGAGAGGCTTGAGAGGGAGATTTCCTCCATCTATCACTTAATTGTGTAAATTTCTTCATCTCTTTTTGATCGGGTGGCTCGGATTGCGGATCTAACACGTGGTTTTCGGATTTGAGTGCTTGATTATTCTAGAGGTAAGAACTCCTTTGACCCTAGTATGATTTTGGGGAGGGTTTGGTGGTGATCTTGTGTTTTAATCCGAATTTACCGATGTTGTTGTTAGATTTTTATAGTATACTCGTGACCCTTGGTTTTCTTGTTATTGGTTGGGATGAAATCCCGTTATTGCACCGTTGACCGATTTCATTTCCTTATGCATGCGTGGTGTCCGATGAATTGTCCCAACGGGTAGAACTAGGATGAATTTCTTCGTATTCATGATGTTGATATTGGTTATATATCATTATTGTGTTAGGGTCGGATTTGAGAGGATTGTTCGGACCGTAACCGTTCCTTCGTCGTTTCCTTCGCGTCGTATTATCCAAGGCAAGTACATGTATTATATTTCATTATGTGTGTACAGTTTTGATGCGAATGATGTAAACTGGTTTATTGAACGATTGTGTTGGTTACTCTTCCACCTGGGGATGGCGTGGGGCCTCTGGGGGCCGATACTAATGGGTACGGCCACGGAAGTGGACTTGGGTGCGTGTGTTGATGTTCTTCCACCTGGGGACGGTTCGACGGGACCTCTGGGGGCCGATACTAATGGGTACGGCCGCGGAAGTGGTTTCTCACCTGGGGACGGTCCGACGGGACCTCTGGGGACCGATACTAATGGGTACGGTCGCGAGTTACCAAGCGTGGATAATTGTGATGTGGGAAATTTGTTAATATACTGTTTTGGTGTTAATGTGATATTCCGGAATATTGGTTTTCAAAATGATTTTTCCTAACGATTTATTTGCCTTGAATCGTGTATGTATATAATGTTGTGTAATGATGTACTTGCACTAGCTATTCGAATGCTAACCCCTTAAATGGGGGAAATGCGTCTTATGCATTTCAGGTACTGGTCGAGCTGAGGAGCTGGCACGGGATGCGCATGCGAAGGATGGGTTGGCATGATGATGTGGCTCGAGTCTGCATTTTTCTGTTTTGTCATTGCATCTGTTGAGTACTGGAGATAGATTGTTTATTTTTAAACATGGTTTAAGTCCCCTCGTGGGCAACGATTTGGTATTTAACTTATGTCTCATATACTCCGTTAAAATGTTTTGGCCGAGGCCACGACCTTATTTACTTTTGGATGCACCTTTTGGGTTATCATTGTGGTTCATGTGTCACGAGTTAGCCTAGTAGACCTCACGGGGGTTCTACGACGTGTAATGTCCCATTTGTGAATTGGGATGTTACAATTATGGTATTAGAGCTTAGGTTTTGAATACCTAGGCTGTGGTTAATTTTGGGTCTGTTAGTGGCGTCATTTAGAGTCAGTCGTTGAGCCTAATATCGTCATGCTACCGTCTTTTCGTGCGACCCGTGGCTGTAAGTCTCCTCGAACTCTTATATTCCTGTAATTCGTTTTCTTGCGTTGTTCGGGATTGTGAATTGTGATACCAACTTTGTCAATTGTGAATCTTTCTGATTTTGTCCTTTTCATTCTTCCTCTAGTATGTTGAGAGGTCGTGGTGGTAGACCAGCTAGGGGACGCGGCCGAGGCCGTGGTCGGGGTGCTGATAATGAAGAGGGCTCACTTTCTCACCCTCTCATGACTCACCTCTCACTCAAGTGCCGGGTAATAATGCCGATGCTGACACGCCGCATTTCACAGCTAGTAGCTCACCTTGCTCGAGATAGCCTGTGGCGGATGCCAGAATCCGCCTCCGACACCTGAAGAGGAGGCTAGTAAATGGCTTCAGACGGTGACTAAGATGCACGCTCCTCGTTTCTCCGGAGCTTCTGACTCCCTCGGTTGGGAGAATTGGCTCTTTCAGTTGTCCAGGACCTTTGATGCCGTAGCTTGCCCTGAAGACAGGAGGGTACATATCGCCCAAGCACTTCCCGGATAAGGAAGTCATGGAATGGTGGGAGGCCGTTGTGCCCAGAGACCGTCGAGCTACTTGGGAGGAATTCAAGGCCGCTATGGAAGCAGAGTATTGTCCGCCGCCTACCAAGGAGCGCAGAATTGTGGAATTCTTCACCGCTACACCTCGTGATGTGCCTATTTCTCGTGCCATCATTTCTTACAATCAGCATTGGGTTTCGTGAGAGATCAAGTGAGAACGGAGGCCGATAAAATCCGTTACTTCAATATGCGCATGAAGCCGCATATTAGATGCAGTATGGCGCCGCTCATGTGTGCCACTTTGAAGGAATACTGTGATCGCGCTCGCGATCGAGATGGTCCCGAATTAGAGTCGTTTTAAGCTAAGAAGGAAGACTACCGCGAGTTCTCGGCCGGTAAAGGTGACGATTTCGAGGTCTCGCTCGCTCCTACACCAGTGGAAGAGGCCGTTTCATCAGCCGGTGGATCCTGTGGTAACTGCTCGGTCCATCGTGGCACCTGGCAGAGAGTTTGTTTTAATTGCAGTCGGCAGAGAACGTTATGAAGGATTGCCCATTTCAGATAGTTGATTGCTTTACTTGCGATGCACTGACATCGGGCACTCATTGTGAGAGGGCCACCAGGCCGCTAGAGTTCGACTACCACTACCGATCGAAGGATCACACCACCACCTACTCATGTTCCGCAGGTTCGAGTCGTGGTAGAGGCCTGGGCAATGGACGCCGCGCAAAGATCGAGTTTGGGCTCGATCCATCCCCGATTATATCAGATGAGGCGCACGGAGAAGGCAGACATTCCGGTGGCGTCAGGTACCACTCAGATCCTTTCTCATCCAGTTTCAGTGCTTTTTGATTCGGGTGCGACCCATTCCTTTATAGCTTCGGATTGTGTGAGTCGTATTGGCTTTAATTGCTTGTTTGAGTGTGAACCGTTTGTGGTGGGTACTCCTAGCGGGGATCGTATGGTTGGGGACCGGGAAGTTAGGGATTGCCCCGTGAGGATCGGGAGCCGAGATTGGCCCTCGGATCTCATTGTTATAGACCTTAAGGGTGAGGATTTAATCCTCGGGGACGATTGGTTAGAGCGTCACGGTGCTATCATGAACTATCGGACTCGTACCATCTCGATAGTAGCCGAGGACGGCACCGAGCATACCCTCATCGGTCGAAAGCCGGGGAGATCGGGGAGTGTGATTAGCGCCTTAAAGGCGATGAAACTTTTGAACCAAGGTTGTGTCGGCTACTGGTGTTTCGCTCTGCAAGCGGAGGATGGTGGAATTGACATGTCGTCAATTCCAGTTATTTGTGAGTATCCCGATGTTTTCCCAGACGACTTGCCGGGATTACCACCGCAGCGAGAGGTGGAGTTTCCTATCGATCTTGAGCCGAATGCAGCCCCTATTTCTCGAGCACCGTACCGTATGGCACCGTCGGAGATGCTAGAGTTGAAGAATCAGTTGGGAGAGTTATTAGATAAAGGGTACATTCGACCGAGCGCTTCGCCTTGGGGTGCGCCTGTACTTTTTGTCAAGAAGAAGGATGGATCGCTTCGTTTATGCATCGACTATCGAGAATTAAACAAGTCGACCATCAAAAATAAATACCCTTTGCCCCGGATCGACGACTTGTTTGATCAGCTTCAGGGGGCGACGGTCTTTTCGAAGATCGATTTGCGATCGGGTTACTACCAGTTGAGGATTCGGGACATCGATATACCGAAAGCTGCCTTTCGGACGAGATATGGCCATTACGAGTTTGTGGTTATGCCTTTCGGGCTAACTAACGCCCAAAGTTGTTCATGCAGTTAATGAACAAAGTTTTTATTGAGTATTTGGACAAATTCGTAGTCGTTTTCATCGACGATATTCTTATCTATTCTCGGAGTCGGGAGGAGCATGCCCTACATCTCCGGATTGTATTAGACACCTTGAGGGCTGAGCAGTTGTACGCGAAGTTCTCTAAGTGTGAGTTTTGGCTCGAGGAAGTGACGTTCCTCGGGCATGTGATTTCAGCAGAGGGAGTTCGGGTAGATCCGCAGAAGATAGAGGCAGTGATGGCTTGGGAGCCGCCTAAGAATGTGATGGAGGTGAGGAGTTTTCTGGGTCTTGCCGGCTATTACCGTAGATTCGTTGAGGGATTTTCTAAGATCTCTAGACCACTCACTCAGTTACTCCAGAAAACTCAGAAGTTCGAGTGGACTGCAGACAGGCAGGACAGTTTTGACGAGTTAAAGAGACGTTTGACTACCGCACCCGTGTTAGCGTTGCCTCAAGTGAACGAGGATTTCGTAGTGTACAGTGATGCTTCGGGCCTTGGTCTAGGATGTGTTTTGATGCAGAGAGACAGAGTGATTGCGTATGCGTCCCGCCAGTTGAAACCTTATGAGGTGAATTACCCCACGCACGATTTGGAGTTAGCTGCGGTCGTTTTCGCCTTAAAAATCTGGAGGCATTATCTCTATGGGTCGTCGTGTAAGATTTTTATAGATCACAAGAGTTTGAAGTATATCTTCAGTCAGAAAGAGTTAAATATGAGACAGCGTAGGTGGTTGGAGCTAATTAAAGATTACGACCTCGAGATACTTTACCATCCGGGTAAGGCTAACGTAGTGGCTGATGCGTTGAGCCGTAAGCCGATAGCGTTGCAGATGTTAGAGGTACTTACACCTCAGAATAGGATCCAGCGAGATCTTATTTGTCAGAATATTGAGGTTTGGGTTCAGAGAGTTCAGGGCCAGTTATGTGCATTAGAGATCACTTCGTCCTTGACTGATGATATCAAGGCGAAACAGTATGATGATCCGTGTTTGGTCCAGTTGAGGGAGGATGTGAGGCAGGGAAAGCCCCTGGATTTGTGGTTCGTGATGATGGCGTTTCGAGATTCCGCGCGTACTATGTGTACCGAATGATATTGAGCCGAGACAAGATCTTGAGTGAAGCTCATACCACACCTTACTCCATACATCCTGGTACGAATAAAATGTACAAGGATGTGAGGAGCAACTACCGGTGGAGTAATTTGAAGACGGATGTTAGCGAGTTTGTGGCGAAGTGTTTGACTGCAAGAAAGTTAAGATTGAACATCAACGACCGCTGGGTTGCTCGACCACTTCCCATTCCGAATGGAAATGGGAAGACATCTCTATGGACTTCATTACCGGATGCCTGTGACTCGGACCTAATGAACATGATTTGGGTTATTGTCGATCGACTGACCAAATCAGCTCACTTTCTGGGTATTAAGGACACTTGGGGCCCGGAGAGACTGGCACGAGTATTTATTGCAGAGGTCGTGAGATTGCATGGGACTCCTAAGAGTATTGATTCAGATCGTGATGGCCGTTTTGTATCACATTTTTGGCAGGCGGTTCACCGAGCTTTGGGGACCGAGTTGAGACTCAGTACGTCTTACCACCCTCAGACTGACGGACAGTCGGAGCGGACGATCCAGACGTTAGAGGATATGTTGAGAGCCTGTGCCTTAGATTGGAAGAATGATCGGGAGACACACTTGCCGTTGATCGAGTTCACATACAACAATAGTTGGCATGCCTCGATCAAAATGGCACCATTCGAAGCATTGTATGGAAGGAGGTGCAGATCACCGTTATGTTGGGACGATACGTCCGAGCTAATCGGTACCGAGCCCGACATGATAGTTGAGACGAGGGAGAGGATTACCCTGATTCGTGGTAGATTGTTGACGGCCCAGAGTCGGCAGAAGTCTTATGCCGATACACGTCGCCGACCGTTGGAGTTTGAGGTGGGAGATCACGTCTTGCTTAAGGTGTCGCCGACTCGGGGAGTTTACCGCTTCGGTCGGAAGGGTAAACTTAGTCCGAGATATATCAGGCCGTTTGAGATTTTAGATAGAGTCGGAGAGCTTGCGTATCGATTAGGCTTGCCGCCGTCCCTGAGCCACGTGCATAACGTATTTCATGTTTCCCAACTTAGGAAGTACGTATCGGACCCTATCCATATTATTGATTTTGGAGAGATCGAGTTGGGGCCCGACATTACCTTCGAGGAGAGGCCGATTCAGATCTTAGAGCGTCGAGTTAAGCAACTCAGGCACAAAACCATTCCTTTGGTCAAAGTGCAGTGGTCGAGGCATGGATCCGAGGAAGCCATGTGGGAAACGGAGGAGAGTATGAGGTCGGGATACCCTGAGTTATTCGTGTTGTAAGTTTCGGGACGAAACTTATTTTTAGGGGGAGATAATGTAATATCCGCGTTTTCTATTTTTAGTAATTTCTATTTTTGGTGCATATTCGTTTCGGACAACTCGCTTGGCACTGTTTTGTAATTCTGAACCTATTTTGTTCTTGGAGTTTTTCCGTTTAGACGGGTCTCGATAATGTTTTTACGTAATTTCATCTTGTGTTATATTCTGTCTCATGTGTATTCGATTCTCGTTAAACTCGTTAGATTTCGTCGTTTTCTTACTTCCATGAGTTCGTATGCTTGAGTAAAGCATGTTGTGAGTTTCGGATTGTTAATCCGACGTTGTGTCGTGATTTTTCGGATGTTTGGGCCGTTTTTGTAATTTCCTAGAAGTTTAGGAAATTTGTCCCTTGTTCGACTTTGGTTGTGTACCTCAGATCGTTTTTGGGTTCCGTACTTCTATTTCGTGTTATTGTTGCCCAAATATCGATCCCTATTGATTTTATTCTCTTTCCGGATCATTTTTCGTCAATTTGGGACCCGAGGGGGGGTGTGGGCCGCGGCACAAGGATTGTGCGCCGCGGCACACACATCACCCAGCTGTTGTCCGAGCAAGCTGTACCGTGTGCCGCGGCACAAGTATTGTGCGCCGCGGCAACAGTCGAGCCGCGGCACACTTGTCCGGCCGCGGCACACCCATGTGGCACTTGCCGGCCAAAACCGATCAGATCAGCGTGCCGCGGCACGGTCAGCGCGGCTGCGGCACACGCTGAATCTGCGCCGCACACTTCGAATGAGCCGCGGCAACGAGCGGTCAACCGATCATCAAGCGCGATTTTTGGCCTGTGCCACGGCACAGCCACTGAAGCCGCAGCACACGGCGCCGCTATACCTGCGTTTTTATTCAGCGTGAGCCACTCATTTCCTTTCCCTTCTTCAACCGTGCGAGAGAGAGAGGCTTTAGAGGGAGATTTCCTCCATCTATCACTTAATTGTGTAAATTTCTTCATCTCTTTTCGATCGGGTGGCTCGGACTGCGGATCTAACACGTGGTTTTCGGATTTGAGTGCTTGATTCTTCTAGAGGTAAGAACTCCTTTGACCCTAGTATGATTTTGGGGAGGGTTTGGTGGTGATCTTGTGTTTTAATCCGAATTTACCAATGTTGTTGTTAGATTTTGATAGTATACTCGTGACCCTTGTTTTTCTTGTTATTGGTTGGGATGAAATCCCGTTATTGCACCGTTGACCGATTTCATTTCATTATGCACGCGTGGTGTCCGATGAATTGTCCCAACGGGTAGAACTAGGATGAATTTCTTCGTATTCATGATGTTGAGATTGGTTATATATCATTATTGTGTTAGGGTCGGATTTGAGAGGATTGTTCGGACCGTAACCGTTCCTTCGTCGTTTCCTTCGCGTCGTATTATCCAAGGCAAGTACATGTATTATATTTCATTATGTGTGTACGGTTTTGATGCGAATGATGTAAACTGGTTTATTGAACGATTGTGTTGGTTACTCTTCCACCTGGGGATGGCGTGGGGCCTGTGGGGGCCGATACTAATGGGTACGGCCACGGAAGTGGACTTGGGTGCGTGTGTTGATGTTCTTCCACCTGGGGACGGTTCGACGGGACCTCTGGGGGCCGATACTAATGGGTACGGCCGCGGAAGTGGTTTCTCACCTGGGGACGGTCCGACGGGACCTATGTGGACCGATACTAATGGGTACGGTCGCGAGTTACCAAGCGTGGATAATTGTGATGTGGGAAACTTGTTAATATACTGTTTTGGTGTTAATGTGATATTCCGGAATATTGGTTTTCAAAATGATTTTTCCTAACGATTTATTTGCGTTGAATCGTGTATGTATATAATGTTGTGTAATGATGTACTTGCACTAGCTATTCGAATGCTAACCCCTTAAATGGGGGAAATGCGTCTTATGCATTTCAGGTACTGGTCGAGCTGAGGAGCTGGCACGAGATGCGCATGCGAAGGATGGGTTGGCATGATGATGTGGCTCGAGTCTGCATTTTTTTGTTTTGTCATTGCATCTGTTGAGTACTGGAGATAGATTGTTTATTTTTAAACATGGTTTAAGTCCCCTGCGTGGGCAACGATTTGGTATTTAACTTATGTCTCATATACTCGGTTAAAATATTTTGGCCGAGGCCACGGCCTTATTTACTTTTGGATGCACCTTTTGGGTTATCATTGTGGTTCATGTGTCACGAGTTAGCCTGGTAGACCTCACGGGGGTTCTACGGCGTGTAATGTCCCATTTGTGAATTGGGATGTTACAGCAAGAAGATATGGAAGCTGAGATAGACTCAATGCATGATAATCAGGTCTGGACTTTAGTAGATCGTCCTAAAGGCATAGTGCCTATTGGAAACAAATGGATCTATAAGAGAAAGACTGATGGAGATGGCAAGGTTGATACCTATAAGGCTAGGCTTGTGGCAAAGGGTTATTCCCAAAGAGAAGGAATCGATTACTTTGAGACCTTCTCGCCTGTAGCTATGATTAAGTCTATTCTCATGATGCTTGCCATAGCAGCCCACTTAGATTATGAAATATGGCAAATGGATGTGAAAACGGCATTCCTAAATGGATTCCTCGAGGAGGAGATTTACATGGAACAACCTAAGGGATTCATATCTCAAACAAATATTCATAAAGTATGCAAACTTCAGCGTGCCATTTATGGACTGAAGCAAGCTTCACGGAGTTGGAATCTTCGTTTTAACGAGACAGTCAAAGAGTTTGATTTTGTCCAAAACGAAGAGGAGCCCTGTATTTACAAGAAGGTTAGTGGGAGAAAAATTGCGTTCTTAATACTATATGTAGATGACATTCTACTTATAGGAAACGACGTAGGAATGCTCAGTTCTGTGACAGCTTGGCTTTCTAAAGAGTTCTCAATGAAAGACTTCGTAGAAGCTACCTATATTCTGGGTATTCATCTCTATCGGAATAGAGCGAAAAGAATGTTAGGTCTTTCCCAAGCCCTCTATATAGAAAAGATCCTGAAGCGATTTAGGATGGAAGATTCTAAAAGAGGGTTCCTTCCTATGCAACATGGTGCAAAACTTTCCCTAGAGATGTGTCCTCAAGGTGAGGAAGACAAAAAGGAAATGAGTATGGTGCCCTATGCTTCGGTAGTAGGTAGCCTCATGTATGCTATGATTTGTACTAGACCGGACATTGCCTATGCTGTGAGCGTAGTAAGTCGGTTTCAGTCAAATCCAGGGCAGGAACATTGTACTGCTGTAAAGAACATTCTTAAGTACCTAAGGAGGACTAAAGAGTGATGGGTTATACAGTATTAGATTTTTCGGGGGACATGATTGCTCAGATGTCCACATCAGGGTATATCTTTACTCTTAATGGTGGAGCAGTTTCTTGGAGAAGTGCCAAGCAAAGTTCGACTGCTATCTCTACATGTCAAGCTGAATATCAGGCAGCCACGGAGGCTGCTAAAGAAGCTTTTTGGATAAAGGAGTTCACTGAGGAACTTCAAGTGGTTCCTAACACAGAGAAGCCCGTGAAACTATTTTGTGACAACGACGGAGCTGTTGCACAGTCTAAGGAGCCTAGGGCTCACCACAACACCAAACAATTTGCGAGAAAATATCATTTTGTTAGAGAAATGGTTCGGGATGGGAATGTTTTACTACAGAGAGTAGACACAGCAAATAACGTTGCTGATCCGCTTACCAAGCCACTATCTCAGAAGGTCTTAGAGAGACATCTGGAGAGTATGGGTATTAGATATCATAGTTTGTGCCATTGAGTGCAAGTGGGAGATTGTTAGGAATATGCCCTCGAATGCCACTCAGGGGATGAGAGAGTATGGGCATTGTACATGTAATAATGGAATAATTATTAAAAAAGGCAATACGATTCAATCACTGTTTATTGTATTTTAATTGCATTCTTAACTTGGTAAACATGTAATACCCCGATTTTTCGGATATATTTTTCGTTTATATATTGGATATCGTGGATGGTTAATTATGCTCGAGGACGTTGGGAACGTTTGATAATGTTATTGAGTTGAGTATATGTATTGATTCTGCCGTTTGTTCGTATTTGTTATGTCGAGACGTTGGACAGGAATTGCTGTAAATGGCTAAGTATGGAAGTCATTACGTACGTTATGTGTTGAAGCTTACGTACGTTAAATTGGTATAGTTATGTACGTTATGGCTGAGACATTACGTACGTAACATGGGAATCAGACAACCGAGTCGTGGTCGGCAGGTGGGAGCCTGTGTCGGCAACTTTCGGCGGAGTATGTTGATAGGTGAGTCAACGTACGTGTTACGTACGTTATACAGGACGTGTTACGTACATAACACGACCATTGTACTGTAGTAAGTCAACTGGTATATTACGTACGTTATATGGTATGGGTTACGTACGTAATGGACTTCACAGAATGAGACAGTGAATTTGTTACGTACGCTATGGATTTCGTATTACGTACGTTAAAGTTGTTACGTACGTTAAGTAAGGACACTTACGTACGTAACGAGATGCGCAGTTTATATAATAAGAGCTGGTCTTTCATTTGTTCACCAAAGGAAACTCATTTCTCCCATCCCAACTCGTCCCTCTTCACTTCAAAGAGTGTTCTAAACACTTGGAACATGATTGTGAGCTTGGAATCATGGAATTAGAGCTTGGTTATGGAACTATTATTGATTCTTGAAGTGATTTCTTGGGTTATCCATATTCTATGAGGTATGTTGGATATTTCTCCTTTTCATTTCGGATTTTTGATGTTATAGTTGATGAATGATTCGTATGAAGATGATTATGATATTGTTATTGCGATTCTTGAGGATATGTGAGGTTTATGTTGAACGAAGATGATGATATGCTTTGAATATGTTGATTATGATTATGGAATCATAGAGTTCTTGATGTTCTTGAGGCCATATGATGACTATGATGATTTGATAACTCGTTTAACCGATTTAAGATGGTATTCTAAATCATAGTGATGATAGTGGTTGATTTATATGAGATGAATCTTGATATGAGGTTGAATTCCGGATTGAATATGTCATGATCATTGTTACCAAGTTGGTTCGATTATTGATATGATTATTGTTCTAGGTTGATTAACCAATAGGTATAATCGTTTTGCCACGGTGAAATGCCGTAGATTCCATCCAGTCGGGGCTGAAGTGCTCGTAGACGAGGGTGATGAGTTCGGTGTTGGTTTTGTCATGTTGGTATCCACGCAAGTGTTTACTTGTTCGGTAGTAATGTTTTGATGAGTTATTCCATTTACATTTCATAAGTATTTTATGTTGTATTGCATATTGACGAATGTTCAGTGATGTTCTATAAGGATTAGAATGCACGGTTGATGATTGTTGAGATACTTGGACAATCTTGGGAAGATTGTAGTATTCGGATATTGTTGATGTCATTTTAGATATTCTTGGTTTGTGGTATGCATTCCGGAAGGAAGTCCGGATAGAGGTATGTTTTATGGTAATCGTACATAGAGGATTATGTACGAGAAAGTATTCAGTATTGAGGTATTATGTGGTATTATCGTGATATTGGGATTTTGATGAGAATCGTTGGATTACCGGGAGTGGTAAGGTTATCATTGAGGTTATTATTCTCATGATGCATGGCATGTGAATATTTATGTTTATGTACTTGCGGTTATTTGTCGGGCATTATTGCTGACCCCGTTGTGGGACTTGTTTTTCAGGTATTGAGGATTTTGATGGTAGCGGTCGTGAGGCGAGGATTCCGGACGATACTGGCTATGGCATATTGTTGGGGAATCGTGTATTTTGTCTGTGTATTAATTATTGATACATATGTATCTTGTACTGTATTTCTTTCCGCTGCGTGAGTTCTCTCAAATGGCTTTCGGCTTTTTGCCAACTGAGTTTGATTTCAAAAACCGATTCCCTTAACCGAGTTTTTGGCCTTATTTGTCTTGACGGTAGTGTAACACCCCAAACTAGGCGGATATTACAGTGCCGTGGACCCCCGACTGGGACCCACCAGCGAATGAGAATGAATGAATTACACAGGTAAATGTAGTACCGAACCACATTACAACATCAATTACTCCGATGAGGAGTTTTATACAACACCCAGGATAAAATAGAATACATGTGTATTTTATGTGACGATAAAATACACAACACTGAATGAAATGAGCATTCAAACGGAATGTCTGCAGCGGAATGAATAAAGGAAACATAAATGACTGAATGAATGACTGAACAGACTGGGGCCCCCTACTAGTATCACTGGGACTCCTCGCCGTCACCGTGCTCTCCCCGTGCCTTAGCCTTGCCATGACCTGAAAAACAACATCCCCCAACGGGGCCATACGTAACAACAATCCTCAAGGGTTGAAAATACACAATCATGATATATCTGAAATTATGAATTATCCTGTCGAAACATACGCAATCAAACATGCTATATGAATCGACTAATCAGTACGGCTCAAAGGAATGGCGCCACACTACGTCCGGGATGGAAATGTGTCCGTGCACAAGCCACCAACGATCAAACACGCGTGGTCTTGTACCTAATCGGCCTCACGAGCAATCGACTCGTGTGCACACCCAATGTGAGGCCACCAACCAACACACGACTATAATGTGCCCGACATGAAAATCCTACACATACCAACCGCACGCCAAGATGACCGGAATGCCACAATATGACAAAAGTGACAATGAAAATGAATAATGACTCAACAAGATTGAATGATGGTGAAATGAATGATAGCTCAATGAAATGATCGGAACCGTCGTTCCTTATGACTGAGGTGATTAATTGACAATGACGAGTTTTGATACGGTTAATACAATGATGAATGAGTTATGATCATGAATGAACAACGACAAAAGGAATGAATATCCTTTTAACCGAGTAAGAATTAACTTACTCAATACCGATGATAATGTCCTTCCACGAACAACGTCCTAAATGAAATGTTGGTCGCTCGAACAACCTTGAATAACACAATTACCAATAATCCGATCAATACATGAATTCAATACGATCATAACCGACTCAAACGTCGATACAACAATATTCGAACCCGAATATCGAAACCAACTCCAAGATGAGTATTTCAAACCATCAAAATACTTTCAATGATATCAATAATCCATTAGGGATCCATAACTCATGATTACAACAACATCAATCGGAAAATCCCCAATTAACCGAAGTCAACCCCAAGGGTTCTTGAAATAATTCCGAAAATAACCATTAAATCCGTAGGAATATATTTATACAAGTTAGATAATCCATAACTAACATATTCCAATGATAATCCAAGCTTACACGAAGAAATCGGAAGGAAAACCCCAAAAATCCGAAATTCTAGATCCAAGAGATTAATACCTTTGATCCGATGTGATGAAGATGATGAAATGATGATTAATCCGAAAGATGAGCTTGAAGATGATGATTGATGATTACACCTCGAAGAATCCCCTCTGAATCGCTCGAAATCGCCCAAAAATACCGAAGGAATGAAATGAGATGAAAAATGACGAACTCTGACTAAACTGTCCAATTTATACTCAGTCCAGGTTAGCGTGCGCTAGCCCTTGTGCATAGCGTGCGCTAACGATTAATTTGGGTAGTCCAGTACCCACTGTCCGAACACGGTAGCGCGCGCTACGTACCTCTTTGTAGCGTGCGCTACGGCCATACTACTAGCGTGCGCTAATATCCATTGTTAGCGTGCGCTAGCGAAATATTTGACGCCCAGTACTGGAGTCCAGAAAACCATCTCCCCTCTGATCTAACCTCGATAGCGTGCGCTACAACTATTATTTAGCGTGCGCTAATATATTGGTTGCGTACGCTAACAACAATGCATAGCGTGCGTAATGAATAAACCCGGTGCAGTCCAGTAGCCACTGGACTCAACCTGATCCGCCCCTAGCGCGCGCTACTCCACACATATAGCGTGCGCTACTACCACCCGTTAGCGCGCGCTACTTACCACTCGTAGCGTGCGCTACAAATATTCTCACCTGCAGTCCAGTACCTTCTGGACTGCAGCCAAGGTAGCCTTAGCGTGCGCTAAAGCTGAGCGGTAGCGTGCGCTACCTATACCCAATTAGCGTACGCTAAAAGGAGTATGTAGCGTGCGCTACTCCTCAAGCACAGCTTGCAACGAAAATGACAATGATGATAAACACGGCACGAAACTCCAATCAGATTAGTGATGAATGACGATTGATACACGATACAATTACTCTGAATGATGAATACCACGACTGAATATGAGTGTCAAAAGATCAATAATGAGTGAATTTACTGAGTGATAATGACTGAATGATAAATACTGAATGATAATTACTGAATTACAACCGGGTATTACATACACCCCCCCTTAAAAGAGTTTCGTCCCCGAAACTAAGGGTCAAACAACTCGGGATAACTCCCCCGCATACTATCCTCGGTTTCCCAAGTAGCCTCTTCGACTCCGTGTCTAGACCACTGAATTTTAACCAAAGGAATCGTCTTATTCCTCAACTGTTTGATTCGCCGCTCTAAAACTCGTATAGGACGTTCCTCATATGAATGATCGTCGGCGATCTCGATTTCGTCGAACTGAAGTATGTGACTCGGGTCGGAAACATACTTCCGCAGCTGAGAGACATGAAATACATTATAAATTCGGCTCAACGCCGGAGGTAAAGCCAATCGATAAGCTAACTCGCCTACTCGATCCAAAATCTCAAACGGTCCAATGAATCTCGGACTCAACTTCCCTCTCTTCCCAAAACGGAAGATACCACGACTCGGGGATACCTTGACCAACACGTGGTCACCTGCCTCGAACTCTAATGGTCGACGACGGTTATCTGCATATGATTTCTATCGACTCTGAGCTGTCAACAAACGACTCCTGATCAAAGCTACCTTCTCACGGGCGGCTATAAGCATATCGGGCTCGGTGCCCAATGATTCTGATAAGTCGTCCCAACACAATGGAGATCGACAACGACGACCATACAAGGCCTCGTTAGGTGCCATCTTGATCGAAGCATGCCAACTATTATTATACGTGAACTCGATCAATGGTAGTTGGGCTTCCCAATCGTCTTTCCAATCGAGGACGCATGCCCTCAACATGTCCTCTAATGTCTGAATGGTCCTCTCTGATTGTCCGTCGGACTGAGGATGAAAAGCAGTACTGAGATTAAGCTGAGTCCCCATAGCACGATGAACTGATTTCCAAAAATGCGACACAAACCGTCCGTCACGATCGGAAACGATACTTTTAGGAGTACCGTGCAGTCTGACTATCTCTTTGATGAACAGTTGAGCAAGTCTCTCGGGACCCCACGTTTCCTTGATCTCAAGGAAATGAGCTGATTTGGTTAAGCGGTCCACGATCACCCAGATCGTGTTCATGCCACGACGACTCGTCGGCAAACTCGTGATGAAATCCATAGAAATGTCTTCCCACTTCCACTCGGGAATAGGAAGAGGTTTCAACATACCCGCCGGTCGTTGATGTTCAATCTTAACTTGTTGACAGGTTAAGCATCTCGAAACAAATTCTGCGACTTCTCGCTTCATACTGCTCCACCAGTAATTTTGTTTCAGGTCCTTGTACATCTTGCTAGACCCCGGATGAACAGAATAAGGGGTAGCATGAGCTTCTGTCAAAATCGAGTTTTTCAACTCGTCATTCGCCGGTACGCACAACCGATTCTTAAAACGCAAGAGTCCATCCTCGTGGACCACAAATCCAGGGGCTTTCCCCCGAGCCACATCCTCTCGGATGCGCAACAATGATGGATCCAAACCCTGATTCTCTCGGATTTCCTCCTCGAGTGACGATGAAATCTCTAACATACAAAGCCGCCCGAACTCGCCGGCGACCTCGATCTCGGTCTAAGGAATTCCTGAAGCTCCTTCTCGAAGCTAAACGGGCAAGCATCTGCTCTGAACGGACTTACGACTCAAGGCGTCGGCAACAACGTTCGCCTTGCCGGGTGATAGAGGATCTCGATATCATAATCTTTGATTAATTCCAACCACCGTCTCGCGCATATTTAACTCCTTCGAGTAAATATATACTTTAAGCTCTTATGATCGGTGAATATCGGCGAGTAACGCCATAAAGATAATGACGCCAAATTTTCAAAGCGAACACCACTACTGCTAGCTCCGTGTCGTGGGTTGGATAATTAATCTCGTAAGGTCTCAATTGCCGTGAAGCATAGGCAATAACCTTCCGCTCGCATGAGTACACATCCGAGACCCGTCCGACGCATCACTATAGACCACAAATCCTTCCGTCCCTCGCGGTAAGGAAAGTACAGTGCCGACATTAAGCGGCTCTTGAGTTCCTCAAAACTCCGTTGACACGCGTCGGACCACGTGTATTTCTTATCCTTCCGCAAAGGTTCGTTAAGGGTTGAGCGATTCGAGAAAATCCTCTACAAATCGCCGATAATAACCCGCTAATCCGAGGAAACTTCGGATTTCCTTAACGCTCTTCGGAGGTAGCCAATCTCGAATAGCCTCCGTCTTTCGAGGATCGACACGAACTCCGTCTCGATGAAATTACATGTCCGAGAAAAGTCACTTCGGACATCCGTAACTCACATTTAGAAAACTTCCCATAAAGTTGTTCTCGTCTCAACACGTCGAGCACTTGATGAAGGTGAAACTCGTGCTCCTCCCGGTCACGAGAATAAATCAAAATGTCATCGATGAAGACAACAACAAACCGATCCAAAAAGTCGATTAAGACCCGATTCATTAACTCCATGAATACCGCAGTGCATTAGTCAATCCGAACGGCATAACCACAAACTCATAATGACCATAGCGTGTTCAAACGCCGTCCTCGCGATATCCGACTCGAATCCGCAATCGATGATATCCAGATCTTAAGTCGATCTTGGAAAATCAAGCTCCACGAAGTTGATCTAAGAGATCGTCAATACGGGGTAAGGGATACTTATTCTTGATCGTCACCTGCTCAATTCCCGATAATCAATACATAAGCGGAATGAACCATCCTTCTTCTTGACAAATAACACCGGCGCTCCCCACGGGCGCACTCGTCGAATATAACCTTTCCCGAACAACTCCTCAAGTTGGTTCTTTAATTCCTGCATTTCGGTCGGGGCCATCCGGTGCGGTGCCTTCGATATCGGGGACGTACTGTGCTCCAACTCAATCGTGAATTCCACATCCCTCTGTGGAGGCAAACCGTAACTCGTCTGGAAAAACATCGGCATATTCCCTAACCACCGGAAAATCCGTCAATATTATCGATGGTTTCTCGGTTTTGGCCATATAACACCAATAACCGACACATCCCCGATTGAGTAATCTTACCGCTTTCATCAAATTAATGACTTTACTGCAATCGGGATTACCTCCCTGAAACACACATTCAACTCCATCGTCTGAAATGATAGTGACCAAACGCTTTCGGACACTAATGATGGAATCATGACGATCCATCCAATCAATACCCAAGATTACTTCGTCCCTCGGCAAATCTACTACGATTAGGTCCGCCGCCATACACGACCATGAAACTGGATCGGACAATTCCGAATCTCCCGATTACGATAATTCGTCTACCATCGGTAGGCCAATGACATAAGGCTCACAACTAGTAGCACTACCTGCACGTAGTCTACTCAAACAAGACTAGGAAATGAATGAATGAGATGCACCAGTATCAAAAAGGGTACACACAGGTTGAGATAGAATATCGAGTGTACCTGAGATCATTCGGGCCTCAGGATCATCGGTCTTCTTCATCTCATAAATTCGGGGCTTGCCGGCCCCCGAACCGGACGCTCCCGTCTGATAGCTCTTGGCTCCGCCTTTAGCTCCTGTCGTTTTTAACGACGCTGACTGAGTGGCCTGATTCTGCACCACTGAATGACCTGGGGCTTGAGATGACGCCGGAGTGGGTTTAAAGTCCCTACGGCAAAAACGGGCCCTATGCCCAGTAATCCCACAGTTGTGGCACGTGACAGACTGCTTCGGACACTTGGTGCTGAAATGACCCTGTTCCTCACAGTTGAAACTGGTGATGGCCGAACTGGCCGCTCGCGACTGAGATTACGCGGGTTTAGACGCTAGGGGAGGTCGCTCAGAAAAAGTAGAGCCCGCCCGCGGTTTCTTGAAAGTGGCCTGACTCCCGTCAGACTGATTACGGTTCTTGGACTTCTTGCTAGCAGACGAAGGTTGCTGCTTAGCAATTTCCTTAGCCGTAAGCTCGTAAGTAAGAGCCTTCTCAATGAACTTGGCCAACGAGGTGCAATTATGATTAAGTAACTGAAGTCTCATACGGGGTTTCAGCCTCTTGCTGAAATACTTGATCTTGTCCGCTTCTGAGTGAATGATAGATGAGGCGAACGGAAGAAGTTCCTGAAATTTTTTGGCGATGGCGAGAACATCATCATCCGCCGAAAGGTCGGGAGTGAGTAATTCCGACAACTTGGCTTCCCTGAGTGGGGCCGGATAGTACCTCTCCATCATGAGAGTCTTGAACTGATCCCAAGTACATGTTCCGTCTGTGGGCTTCAACGATAACCACCATGAATGAGCGCTCTTACCGAGATAGTAAGCCGCAACTGAAACCTTATGCCCTTCAGGGCAATCCACCATAGCAAATAATTTCTCAAAATGCTCAAGCCAATGAACAATATCCGCCGGCTCAGATGAGCCCTCAAAAGTAGGTGGTCGCTGGCGAGAGATATCGCTAATGATATTGCTTACACCCCTCTCTTGCCTCTGAGGTGGCGGCGGAGGAGCCTGCTGATTTTGATTGACGGAGTTATGCATCGTCTCCATCAACCGAGCCATCCGGGGTCATTTGGGCCATCATGCCTCGCATAAATGCGAGTGGGTCGACCGGACACCCTCCGACCGAGCCGTGTCCTGCACGACTCGACGATGAATGATCGCGTCTAGGTGAGTGAGTGGCGCTGGCCGCTCGATGAGTTAGCATTATTCCTGGCATTAGCACGGGTATTCGCACGAGTTCTCGGGATTCGGCCCGCTCCACGGCCTCGTCCTCCACGTCCTCTGCCAGCCCTTTCCATACTGAAGTGGAAAGTCATATGATGAGTATACATCTCGCATGAGTATCACATTATGATTATATTATGAAATGATGAAAATGAGCATACGCGCTCAAATACAGCGATTACATGAATGATTGATTGACGTGACATGATTATCGATGAAGTTACTGAAATGATTATCTTGGATGAGTTAACAAGATTAATGATCCGATCTTCCTGATCAACAACTGAACAATGAAATGAATTGACTGATTAATGAGTTAACCTGACCGTCCCGGTCAAAATGACAATGATGATTGAGGATTGTTAACTAATGAATTATGAATGAATGATTAGTGCCAGAAATTATACCATGGCATTAGAAATCTTACAGTTCTTGGTCTGATTGGCTCGGCATTTGCACAGGTCACACGTGACGCGAAAGTCCAATGATACTAGTCCGATGACGATGATTTCAAATGAGACATGACTTGGAGGGTAGTATTCAAAACCACGCTCTGATACCAACTATGTAACACCCCAAACTAGGCGGATATTACAGTGCCGTGGACCCCCGACTGGGACCCACCAGGCGAATGAGAATGAATGAATTACACAGGTAAATGTAGTACCGAACCACATTACAACATCAATTACTCCGATGAGGAGTTTTATACAACACCCAAGATAAAATAGAATACATGTGTATTTTATGTGACGATAAAATACACAACACTGAATGAAATGAGCATTCAAACGGAATGTCTGCAGCGGAATGAATAAAGGAAAATTAAATGATCGAACGAATGACCAACAGATCGGGCCCCTACTAGTATCACTGACTCCTCGCCGTCACCGTGCTCTCCCGTGCCTCACCTTGCCATGACACGAAAAACAACATCCCCAACGGGGTCGGCCACACGTAACAACAATCCTCAAGGGTTGAAAATACACAATCATGATATATCCGAAATTATGAATTATCCTGTCGAAACATACGCAATCAAACATGCTATATGAATCGACTAATCAAGACGGCTCAAAGGAATGGCGCCACACTACGTCCGGATGGAAATGTGTCCGTGCACAAGCCACCAACGATCAAACACGCGTGGTCTTGTACCTAATCGCCTCACGAGCAATCGACTCGTGTGCACACCCAATGTGAGGCCACCAACCAACACACGACTATAATGTGCCCGACATGAAAATCCTACACATACCAACCGGCACGCCAGTATGACCCGGAATGCCACAATATGACAAAAGTGACAATGAAAATGAATAATGACTCACCAAGATTGAATGATGGTGAAATGAATGATAGCTCAATGAAATGATCGGAACCGTCGTTCCTTATGGCTGAGGTGATTAATTGACAATGACGAGTTTTGATACGGTTAATACAATGATGAATGAGTTATGATCATGAATGAACAACGACAAAAGGAATGAATATCCTTTTAACCGAGTAAGAATTAACTTACTCAATACCGATGATAATGTCCTTCCACGAACAACGTCCTAAATGAAATGTTGGTCGCTCAAACAACCTTGAATAACACAATTACCAATAATCCGATCAATACACGAATTCAATACGATCATAACCGACTCAAACGTCGATACAACAATATTCGAACCCGAATATCGAAACCAACTCCAAGATGAGTATTTCAAACCATCAAAATACTTTCAATGATATCAATAATCCATTAGGGATCCATAACTCATGATTACAACAACATCAATCGGAAAATCCCCAATTAACCGAAGTCAACCCCAAGGGTTCTTGAAATAATTCCGAAAATAACCATTAAATCCGTAGGAATATATTTATACAAGTTAGATAATCCATAACTAACATATTCCAATGATAATCCAAGCTTACGAAGAAATCGGAAGGAAAACCCCAAAATCCAAATTCTAGATCCAAGAGATTAATACCTTTGATCCGATGTGATGAAGATGATGAAATGATGATTAATCCGAAAGATGAGCTTGAAGATGATGATTGATGATTACACCTCGAAGAATCCCCTCTGAATCGCTCGAAATCGCCCAAAAATACCGAAGGAATGAAATGAGATGAAAAATGACGAACTCTGACTAAACTGTCCAATTTATACTCAGTCCAGGTTAGCGTGCGCTAGACCTTGTGCATAGCGTGCGGTAACGAGTAATTTGGGTAGTCCAGTACCCACTGTCCGAACACGGTAGCGCGCGCTACGTACCTCTTTGTAGCGTGCGCTACGGCCATACTACTAGCGTGCGCTAATATCCATTGTTAGCGTGCGCTAGCGAAATATTTGACGCCCGATCGGAGTCCAAAACCATCCGCCTCCGATCTAACCTCGATAGCGTGCGCTACAACCATTATTTAGCGTGCGCTAATATATCGGTTGCGTACGCTAACAACAATGCATAGCGTGCGTAATGAATAAACCCGGCATCCAAAGAGCCACCGGACTCAACCCGATCCGCCCTAGCGCGCTTACTCCACACATATAGCGTGCGCTACTACCACCCGTTAGCGCGCTACTTACCACTCGTAGCGTGCGCTACAAATATTCTCACCGCACCCAAGCACTTCCTGGATCGCAGCCCAAGGTAGCCTTAGCGTGCGCTAAAGCTGAGCGGTAGCGTGCGCTACCTATACCCAATTAGCGTACGCTAAAAGGAGTATGTAGCGTGCGCTACTCCTCAAGCACAGCTTGCAACGAAAATGACAATGATGATAAACACGGCACGAAACTCCAATCAGATTAGTGATGAATGACGATTGATATACGATACAATTACTCTGAATGATGAATACCACGACTGAATATGAGTGTCAAAAGATCAATAATGAGTGAATTTACTGAGTGATAATGACTGAATGATAAATACTGAATGATAATTACTGAATTACAACCGGGTATTACAGGTAGTTGGTGTTTTCAAATGATTTTGTGAGTTTTGGAAAATACTACCGTCACCGGCCTTTTTTGGGCGTTTTTGTAAATGGTTTTTAGCCTGGTGGGTTCCGGCACGGGGCCCACGGCGTGTAATATTCCCGGTTGGATCTGCGGGTGTTACAAATATGGTATCGGAGCCCATGGTTTTGTGATAACCGGGCATGTGTGTTATGTGGCTCTACCAGTGTGGGAGTTGCGTGATTTTTGTGTGATTGGATTTCTTGCTATTTTGGACTGTGCTGTTTTGGTTCTGTGTGATTTTTGAATACTGTCGTGGTGATGTGTGGGTTTGGGTATTGTTGGTGTTCCCGATACCGATGAGGCAGGGAGTGAACGCCGGTGTCGTGGTCATGTGCAAGGTGCGGCTCCAATCGGGAAGTGAACGCCGGTGCGAGGCACGTGCAATGTGCGGCTTTCGATGTGGAGTAGAACGCCGGTGATACATGCATGCGACAAGGAGCGGCTCATGCGCTTTAGTTGAGGAGACACAGCGTCACAGATCCCACAAAACTCGACAGTGCTCTAAACTTGTTGTGGTCTTGGCGGAGACCAATCGTTTTCAAATTGTGATTATTCGTGTTTTGGCATTCTTGTTGTGTCGAGATTTTTGAAATGGTGTCATATGCTAGTATCACGGGAGATCTTCGTCTTCACTGACCTGTAAGTATGTTGTTCGGATTATTCGATAATTCTTGGTTATCTTGGTGATTTTGGATTTTTCGTTGAAATGTTGTTTGTGCGAGTGATTGCAAGTTTCGAGGACGAAACTTATTTTTAAGGGGGGTAGAGTGTAATACCCCGATTTTTCGGATATATTTTTCGTTTATATATTGGATATCGTGGATGATTAATTATGCTCGAGGACGTTGGGAACGTTTGATAATGTTATTGAATTGAGTTATGTATTGATTTTGTCGTATGTTCGTATTTGTTATGTCGAGACGTTGGACAAGAATTGCTGTAAATGGCTAAGTATGGAAGCCATTACGTACGTTATGTGTTGAAGCTAACGTACGTTAAATTGGTAGAGTTACGTACGTTATGGCCGAGACATTACGTACATAACATGGGAATCAGACGATCGAGTCGTGGTCGGCAGGTGGGACCCTGTGTCGGCAACTTTCGGCGGAGGATGTTGATAGGTGAGTCAATGTACGTGTTACGTACTTTATACAAGACGTGTTACGTACGTAACACGACCATTGTACTGTAGTAAGTCAACTGGTATATTACGTACATTATATGGTATGGTTTACGTACGTAATGGACTTCACAGAATGAGACAGTGAGTTTGTTACGTATGCTATGGATTTCGTATTACGTACATTAAAGTTGTTACGTACGTTAAGTAAGGACACTTACGTACGTAACGAGATGCGCAGTTTATATAATAAGAGCTGGTCTTTCATTTGTTCACCAAAGGAAACTCATTTCTCCCATCCCAACTCGTCCCTCTTCACTTCTAAGAGTGTTCTAAACACTTCTAACATGATTGTGAGCTTGGAATCATGGAATTAGAGCTTGGTTATGGAACTATTATTGATTCTTGAAGTGATTTCTTGGGTTATCCATATTCTATGAGGTATGTTGGATATTTCTCCTTTTCATTTCGGATTTTTGATGTTATAGTTGATGAATGATTCGTATGAAGATGATTATGATTTTGTTATTGCGATTCTTGAGGATATATGAGGTTTATGTTGAAGGATGATGATGATATGCTTTGAATATGTTGATTATGATTATGGAATCATAGAGTTCTTGATGTTCTTGAGGCCATATGATGACTATGATGATTTGATAACTCGTTTAACCGATTTAAGATGGTATTCTAAATCATAGTGATGATAGTGGTTGATTTATATGAGATGAATCTTGATATGAGGTTGAATTCCGGATTGAATATGTCATGATCATTGTTACCAAGTTGGTTCGATTATTGATATGATTATTGTTCTAGGTTGATTAACCAATAGGTATAATCGTTTTGCCACGGTGAAAGGCCGTAGATTCCGTCCAGTCGGGGCTGAAGAGCTCGTAGACGAGGGCGATGAGTTCGGTGTTGGTTTTGTCATGTTGGTATCCAGGCAAGTTTTTACTTGTTCGGTAGTAATGTTTTGATGAGTCATTCCATTTACATTTCATAAGTATTTTATGTTGTATTGCATATTGACGAATGTTCAGTGATGTTCTATAAGGATTAGAATGCACAGTTGATGATTGTTGAGATACTTGGACAATCTTGGGAAGATTGTAGTATTCGGATATTGTTGATGTCATTTTGGATATTCTTGGTTTGTGGTATGCATTCCGGAAGGAAGTCCGGATAGAGGTATGTTTTATGGTAATCGTACATAGAGGATTATGTACGAGAAAGTATTCGGTATTGAGGTATTATGTGGTATTATCGTGATATTGGGATTTTGATGAGAATCGTTGGATTACCGGGAGTGGTAAGGTTATCGTTGAGGTTATTATTCTCATGATGCATGGCATGTGAATATTTATGTTTATGTACTTGCGGTTATTTGTCGGGCATTATTGCTGACCCCGTTGTGGGACTTGTTTTTCAGGTATTGAGGATTTTGATGGTAGCGGTCGTGAGGCGAGGATTCCGGACGATACTGGCTATGGCATATTGTTGGGGAATCGTGTATTTTGTCTGTGTATTAATTATTGATACATATGTATCTTGTACTGTATTTCTTTCCGCTGCGTGAGTTCTCTCAAATGGCTTTCGGCCTTTTGCCAACTGAGTTTGATTTCGAAAACCGATTCCCTTAACCGAGTTTTTGGCCTTGTTTTTCTTGACGGTAGTTGGTGTTTTCAAATGATTTTGTGAGTTTTGGAAAATACTACCGTCACCGGCCTTTTTTGGGCGTTTTTGTAAATGGTTTTTAGCCTGGTGGGTTCCGGCGCGGGGCCCACGGCGTGTAATATTCCCGGTTGGATCTGGGGGTGTTACAAATATGGTATCGGAGCCCATGGGTTTGTGATAACCTGGCATGTGTGTTATGTGGCTCTACCAGTGTGGGAGTTGCGTGATTTTTGTGTGATTGGATTTCTTGCTATTTTGGACTGTGCTGTTTTGGTTCTGTGTGATTTTTGAATACTGTCGTGGTGATGTGTGGGTTTGGGGATTGTTGGTGTTCCCGAGACCGACGAGGCAGGGAGTGAACGCCGGTGCCGTGGTCATGTGCAAGGTGCGGCTCCAATCGGGAAGTGAACGCCGGTGCGAGGCACGTGCAATGTGCGGCTTTCGATGTGGAGTAGAACGCCGGTGATACATGCATGCGACAAGGAGCGGCTCATGCGCTTTAGGTGAGGAGACACAGCGACACAGATCCCACAAAACTCGAGAGTGCTCTAAACTTGTTGTAGTCTTGGCGGACACCAATCGTTTTCAAATTGTGATTATTCCTGTTTTGGCATTCTTGTTGTGTCGAGATTTTTGAAATGGTGTCATATGCTAGTATCACGGGAGATCTTCGTCTTCACTGACCTGTAAGTATGTTGTTCGGATTATTCGATAATTCTTGGTTATCTTGGTGATTTTGGATTTTCCGTTGAAATGTTGTTTGTGCGAGTGATTGCAAGTTTCGAGGACGAAACTTATTTTTAAGGGGGGTAGAGTGTAATACCCCGATTTTTCGGATATATTTTTCGTTTATATATTGGATATCGTGGATGGTTAATTATGCTCGAGGACGTTGGGAACGTTTGATAATGTTATTGAATTGAGTATATGTATTGATTCTGTCGTATGTTCGTATTTGTTATGTCGAGACGTTGGACAGGAATTGCTGTAAATGGCCAAGTATGGAAGCCATTACGTACGTTATGTGTTGAAGCTTACGTACGTTAAATTGGTAGAGTTACGTACGTTATGGCCGAGACATTACGTACGTAACATGGGAATCAGACGATCGAGTCGTGGTCGGTAGGTGGGACCCTGTGTCGGCAACTTTCGGCGGAGGATGTTGATAGGTGAGTCAACGTACGTGTTACGTACGTTATACAGGACGTGTTACGTACGTAACACGACCATTGTACTGTAGTAAGTCAACTGGTATATTACGTACATTATATGGTATGGGTTACGTACGTAATGGACTTCACAGAATGAGACAGTGAGTTTGTTACGTACGCTATGGATTTCGTATTACGTACATTAAAGTTGTTACGTACGTTAAGTAAGGACACTTACGTACGTAACGAGATGCGCAGTTTATATAATAAGAGCTGGTCTTTCATTTGTTCACCAAAGGAAACTCATTTCTCCCATCCCAACTCGTCCCTCTTCACTTCTAAGAGTGTTCTAAACACTTCTAACATGATTGTGAGCTTGGAATCATGGAATTAGAGCTTGGTTATGGAACTATTATTGATTCTTGAAGTGATTTCTTGGGTTATCCATATTCTATGAGGTATGTTGGATATTTCTCCTTTTCATTTCGGATTTTTGATGTTATAGTTGATGAATGATTCGTATGAAGATGATTATGATGTTGTTATTGCGATTCTTGAGGATATATGAGGTTTATGTTGAAGGATGATGATGATATGCTTTGAATATGTTGATTATGATTATGGAATCATAGAGTTCTTGATGTTCTTGAGGCCATATGATGACTATGATGATTTGATAACTCGTTTAACCGATTTAAGATGGTATTCTAAATCATAGTGATGATAGTGGTTGATTTATATGAGATGAATCTTGATATGAGGTTGAATTCCGGATTGAATATGTCATGATCATTGTTACCAAGTTGGTTCGATTATTGATATGATTATTGTTCTAGGTTGATTAACCAATAGGTATAATCGTTTTGCCACGGTGAAAGGCCGTAGATTCCATCTGGTCAAGAGCTCGTAGACGAGGGCGATGAGTTCGGTGTTGGTTTTGTCATGTTGGTATCCAGGCAAGTTTTTACTTGTTCGGTAGTAATGTTTTGATGAGTCATTCCATTTACATTTCATAAGTATTTTATGTTGTATTGCATATTGACGAATGTTCAGTGATGTTCTATAAGGATTAGAATGCACAGTTGATGATTGTTGAGATACTTGGACAATCTTGGGAAGATTGTAGTATTCGGATATTGTTGATGTCATTTTGGATATTCTTGGTTTGTGGTATGCATTCGGAAGGAAGTCCGGATAGAGGTATGTTTTATGGTAATCGTACATAGAGGATTATGTACGAAAGTATTCAGTATTGAGGTATTATGTGGTATTATCGTGATATTGGGATTTTGATGAGAATCGTTGGATTACCGGGAGTGGTAAGGTTATCGTTGAGGTTATTATTCTCATGATGCATGGCATGTGAATATTTATGTTTATGTACTTGCGGTTATTTGTCGGGCATTATTGCTGACCCCGTTGTGGGACTTGTTTTTCAGGTATTGAGGATTTTGATGGTAGCGGTCGTGAGGCGAGGATTCCGGACGATACTGGCTATGGCATATTGTTGGGGAATCGTGTATTTTGTCTGTGTATTAATTATTGATACATATGTATCTTGTACTGTATTTCTTTCCGCTGCGTGAGTTCTCTCAAATGGCTTTCGGCCTTTTGCCAACTGAGTTTGATTTCGAAAACCGATTCCCTTAACCGAGTTTTTGGCCTTGTTTTTCTTGACGGTAGTTGGTGTTTTCAAATGATTTTGTGAGTTTTGGAAAATACTACCGTCACCGGCCTTTTTTGGGCGTTTTTGTAAATGGTTTTTAGCCTGGTGGTTTCCAGCGCGGGGCCCACGGCGTGTAATATTCCCGGTTGGATCTGGGGGTGTTACAAATATGGTATCGGAGCCCATGGGTTTGTGATAACCTGGCATGTGTGTTATGTGGCTCTACCAGTGTGGGAGTTGCGTGATTTTTGTGTGATTGGATTTCTTGCTATTTTGGACTGTGCTGTTTTGGTTCTGTGTGATTTTTGAATACTGTCGTGGTGATGTGTGGGTTTGGGGATTGTTGGTGTTCCCGAGACCGACGAGGCAGGGAGTGAACGCCGGTGCCGTGGTCATGTGCAAGGTGCGGCTCCAATCGGGAAGTCAACGCCGGTGCGAGGCACGTGCAATGTGCGGCTTTCGATGTGGAGTAGAACGCCGGTGATACATGCATGCGACAAGGAGCGGCTCATGCGCTTTAGGTGAGGAGACACAGCGACACAGATCCCACAAAACTCGACAGTGCTCTAAACTTGTTGTAGTCTTGGCGGACACCAATCGTTTTCAAATTGTGATTATTCCTGTTTTGGCATTCTTGTTGTGTCGAGATTTTTGAAATGGTGTCATATGCTAGTATCACGGGAGATCTTCGTCTTCACTGACCTGTAAGTATGTTGTTCGGATTATTCGATAATTCTTGGTTATCTTGGTGA
This sequence comes from Orobanche coerulescens, assembly GCA_033398695.1. Lineage (NCBI taxonomy): Eukaryota > Viridiplantae > Streptophyta > Magnoliopsida > Lamiales > Orobanchaceae > Orobanche > Orobanche coerulescens. Next base: position 57,676,327 of record CM065809.1, on the reverse strand, counting down.
TTTTGGATTTTCCGTTGAAATGTTGTTTGTGCGAGTGATTGCAAGTTTCGAGGACGAAACTTATTTTTAAGGGGGGTAGAGTGTAATACCCCGATTTTTCGGATATATTTTTCGTTTATATATTGGATATCGTGGATGGTTAATTATGCTCGAGGACGTTGGGAACGTTTGATAATGTTATTGAATTGAGTATATGTATTGATTCTGCCGTATGTTCGTATTTGTTATGTCGAGACGTTGGACAGAATTGCCGTAAATGGCCAAGTATGGAAGCCATTACGTGCGTTATGTGTTGAAGCTTACGACGTTAAATTGGTAGAGTTACGACGTTATGGCCGAGACATTACGCACGTAACATGGGAATCGACGATCGAGTCGTGGTCGGTAGGTGGGACCGTGTCGGCAACTTTCGGCGGAGGATGTTGATAGGTGAGTCAACGACGTGTTACGACGTTATACAGACGTGTTACGACGTACGTAACACGACCATTGTCTTGTAGTAAGTCAACCGGTATATTACGACATTATATGGTATGGGTTACGTACGTAATGGACTTCGCGAATGAGACAGTGAGTTTGTTACGTACGCTATGGATTTCAGACACGTACATTAAAGTTGTTACGCACGTTAAGTAAGGACACTTACGTACGTAACGAGATGCGCAGTTTATATAATAAGAGCTGGTCTTTCATTTGTTCACCAAAGGAAACTCATTTCTCCCATCCCAACTCGTCCCTCTTCACTTCTAAGAGTGTTCTAAACACTTCTAACATGATTGTGAGCTTGGAATCATGGAATTAGAGCTTGGTTATGGAACTATTATTGATTCTTGAAGTGATTTCTTGGGTTATCCATATTCTATGAGGTATGTTGGATATTTCTCCTTTTCATTTCGGATTTTTGATGTTATAGTTGATGAATGATTCGTATGAAGATGATTATGATGTTGTTATTGCGATTCTTTAGGATATATGAGGTTTATGTTGAAGGATGATGATGATATGCTTTGAATATGTTGATTATGATTATGGAATCATAGAGTTCTTGATGTTCTTGAGGCCATATGATGACTATGATGATTTGATAACTCGTTTAACCGATTTAAGATGGTATTCTAAATCATAGTGATGATAGTGGTTGATTTATATGAGATGAATCTTGATATGAGGTTGAATTCCGGATTGAATATGTCATGATCATTGTTACCAAGTTGGTTCGATTATTGATATGATTATTGTTCTAGGTTGATTAACCAATAGGTATAATCGTTTTGCCACGGTGAAAGGCCGTAGATTCCGTCCAGTCGGGGCTGAAGAGCTCGTAGACGAGGGCGATGAGTTCGGTGTTGGTTTTGTCATGTTGGTATCCAGGAAAGTTTTTACTTGTTCGGTAGTAATGTTTTGATGAGTTATTCCATTTACATTTCATAAGTATTTTATGTTGTATTGCATATTGACGAATGTTCAGTGATGTTTTATAAGGATTAGAATGCACAGTTGATGATTGCTGAGATACTTGGACAATCTTGGGAAGATTGTAGTATTCGGATATTGTTGATGTCATTTTGGATATTCTTGGTTTGTGGTACGCATTCCGGAAGGAAGTCCGGATAGAGGTATGTTTTATGGTAATCGTACATAGAGGATAATGTACGGGAAAGTATTCGGTATTGAGGTATTATGTGGTATTATCGTGATATTGGGATTTTGATGAGAATCGTTGGATTACTGGGAGTGGTAAGGTTATCGTTGAGGTTATTATTCTCATGATGCATGGCATGTGAATATTTATGTTTATGTACTTGCGGTTATTTGTCGGGCATTATTGTTGACCCCGTTGTCGGACTTGTTTTTCAGGTATTGAGGATTTTGATGGTAGCGATCGTGAGGCGAGGATTCCGGATGATACTGTCTATGGCATATTGTTGGGGAATTGTGTATTTTGTCTGTGTATTAATTATTGATACATATGTATCTTGTACTGTATTTCTTTCTGAGTTCTCTCAAATGGCTATCGGCTTTTTGCCAACTGAGTTTAATTTCGAAAACCGATTCCCTTAACCGAGTTTTTGGCCTTGTTTGTCTTGACAGTAGTTGGTCTTTTCAAATGATTTTGTGAGTTTTGGAAAATACTACCGTCACCGGCCTTTTTTAGGCGTTTTTGTAAATGGTTTTTAGCCTGGTGGGTTCCGGCGCGGGGCCCACGGCGTGTAATATTCCCGGTTGGATCTGGGGGTGTTACAAATATGGTATCGGAGCCCATGGTTTTGTGATAACCGGGCATGTGTGTTATGTGGCTCTACCAGTGTGGTAGTTGCGTGATTGGATTTCTTGCTATGTTGGACTGTGCTGTTTTGGTTCTGTGTGATTTTTGAGAACTGTCGTGGTGATGTGTGGGTTTGGGGATTGTTGGTGTTCCCGATACCGACGAGGCAGGGAGTGAACGCCGGTGCCGTGGTCATGTGCAAGGTGCGGCTCCAATCGGGAAGTGAACGCCGGTGCGAGGCACGTGTAATGTGCGGCTTTCGATGTGGAGTAGAACGCTGGTGATACGTGCATGCGACAAGGAGCGGCTCATGTGCTTTAGGTGAGGAGACACAGCGTCACAGATCCCACAAAACTCGACAGTGCTCTAAACTTGTTGTGGTCTTGGCGGAGACCAATCGTTTTCAAATTGTGATTTTTCCTGTTTTGGCATTCTTATTGTGTCGAGATTTTTGAAATGGTGTCATATGCTAGTATCACGGGAGATCTTCGTCTTCACTGACCTGTAAGTATGTTGTTCGGATTATTCGATAATTCTTGGTTATCTTGGTGATTTTGGATTTTCCGTTGAAATGTTGTTTGTGCGAGTGATTGCAAGTTTCGAGGACGAAACTTATTTTTAAGGGGGGTAGAGTGTAATACCCCGATTTTTTGGATATATTTTTCGTTTATATATTGGATATCATGGATGGTTAATTATGCTCGAGGACGTTGGGAACGTTTGATAATGTTATTGAATTGAGTATATGTATTGATTCTGCCGTATGTTCGTATTTGTTATGTCGAGACGTTGGACAGGAATTGCTGTAAATGGCTAAGTATGGAAGACATTACGTACGTTATGTGTTGAAGCTTACGTACGTTAAATTAGTAGAGTTACGTACGTTATGGCCGAGACATTACGTACGTAACATGGGAATCAGACGATCGAGTAGTGGTTGGCAGGTGGGACCCTGTGTCGGCAACTTTCGGCAGAGGATGTTGACAGGTGAGTCAACGTACGTGTTACGTACATTAGACAGGACGTGTTACGTACGTAACACGAGCATTGTACTGTAGTAAGTCAACTGGTATATTACGTACGTTATATGGTATGGGTTACGTACGTAATGGACTTCACAGAATGAGACAGTGAGTTTGTTACGCATGCTATGGATTTCGTATTACGTACATTAAAGTTGTTACGTACGTTAAGTAAGGACACTTACGTACGTAACGAGATGCGCAGTTTATATAATAAGAGCTGGTCTTTCATTTGTTCACCAAAGGAAACTCATTTCTCCCATCCCAACTCGTCCCTCTTCACTTCTAAGAGTGTTCTAAACACTTCTAACATGATTGTGAGCTTGGAATCATGGAATTAGAGCTTGGTTATGGAACTATTATTGATTCTTGAAGTGATTTCTTGGGTTATCCATATTCTATGAGGTATGTTGGATATTTCTCCTTTTCATTTTGGATTTTTGATGTTATAGTTGATGAATGATTCGTATGAAAATGATTATGATGTTGTTATTGCGATTCTTGTGGATATATGAGGTTTATGTTGAAGGAAGATGATGATATGCTTTGAATATGTTGATTATGATTATGGAATCATAGAGTTCTTGATGTTCTTGAGGCCATATGATGACTACGATGATTTGATAACTCGTTAGACCGATTTAAGATGGTATTCTAAATCATAGTGATGATAGCGGTTGATTTATATGAGATGAATCTTGATATGAGGTTGAATTCCGGATTGAATATGCCATGATCATTGTTACCAAGTTGGTTCGATTATTGATATGATTATTGTTCTAGGTTGATTAACCAATAGGTATAAGCGTTTTGCCACCGTGAAAGGTCGTAGATTCCGTCCAGTCGGGGCTGAAGAGCTCGTAGACGAGGGCGATGAGTTCGGTGTTGGTTTTGTCATGTTGGTATCCAGGCAAGTGTTTACTTGTTCGGTAGTAATGTTTTGATGAGTTATTCCATTTACATTTCATAAGTATTTTATGTTGTATTGCATATTGACGAATGTTCAGTGATGTTCTATAAGGATTAGAATGCACAGTTGATGATTGTTGAGATACTTGGACAATCTTGGGAAGATTGTAGTATTCGGATATTGTTGATGTCATTTTGGATATTCTTGGTTTGTGGTATGCATTCCGGAAGGAAGTCCGGATAGAGGTATGTTTTATGGTAATCGTACATAGAGGATTATGTACGGGAAAGTATTCGGTATTGAGGTATTATGTGGTATTATCGTGATATTGGGATTTTGATGAGAATCGTTGGATTACTGGGAGTGGTAAGGTTATCGTTGAGGTTATTATTCTCATGATGCATGGCATGTGAATATTTATGTTTATGTACTTGCGGTTATTTGTCGGGCATTATTGCTGACCCCGTTGTGGGACTTGTTTTTCAGGTATTGTGGATTTTGATGGTAGCGGTCGTGAGGCGAGGATTCCGGACGATACTGGCTATGGCATATTGTTGGGGAATCGTGTATTTTGTCTGTGTATTAATTATTGATACATATGTATCTTGTACTGTATTTCTTTCCGCTACGTGAGTTCTCTCAAATGGCTTTCGGCTTTTTGCCAACTGAGTTTGATTTCGAAAACTGATTCCCTTAACCGAGTTTTTGGCCTTGTTTGTCTTGACGGTAGTTGGTGTTTTCAAATGATTTTGTGAGTTTTGGAAAATACTACCGCCACCGGCCTTTTTTGGGCGTTTTTGTAAATGGTTTTTAGCCTGGTGGGTTCCGGCGCGGGGCCCACGGCGTGTAATATTCCCGGTTGGATCTGGGGGTGTTACAAATATGGTATCGCAGCCCATGGTTTTGTGATAACCGGGCATGTGTGTTATGTGGCTCTACCAGTGTGGTAGTTGCGTGATTTTTGTGTGATTGGATTTCTTGCTATTTTGGACTGTGCTGTTTTGGTTCTGTGTGATTTTTGAGTACTGTCGTGGTGATGTGTGGGTTTGGGGATTGTTGGTGTTCCCGAGACCGACGAGGCAGGGAGTGAACGCCGGTGCCGTGGTCATGTGCAAGGTGCGGCTCCAATCGGGAAGTGAACGCCGGTGCGAGGCACGTGTAATGTGCGGCTTTCGATGTGGAGTAGAACGCCGGTGATACGTGCATGCGACAAGGAGCGGCTCATGCGCTTTAGGTGAGGAGACACAACGTCACAGATCCCACAAAACTCGACAATGCTCTAAACTTGTTGTGGTCTTGGCGGAGACCAATCTTTTTCAAATTGTGATTATTCCTGTTTTGGCATTCTTATTGTGTCGAGATTTTTGAAATGGTGTCATATGCTAGTATCATGGGAGATCTTCGTCTTCACTGACCTGTAAGTATGTTGTTCGGATTATTCGATAATTCTTGGTTATCTTGGTGATTTTGGATTTTCCGTTGAAATGTTGTTTGTGCGAGTGATTGCAAGTTTCGAGGACGAAACTTATTTTTAAGGGGGGTAGAGTGTAATACCCCGATTTTTTGGATATATATTTTTAATTTATATATTGTATATCGTGGATGGTTAATTATGCTCGAGGACGTTGGGAACGTTTGATAATGTTATTGAATTGAGTATATGTATTGATTCTGTCGTATGTTCGTATTTGTTATGTCGAGACGTTGGACAGGAATTGCTGTAAATGGCTAAGTATGGAAGCCATTACGTACGTTATGTGTTGAAGCTTACGTATGTTAAATTGGTAGAGTTACGTACGTTATGGCCGAGACATTACGTACGTAACATGGGAATCAGACGATCGAGTCATGGTCGGCAGGTGGGACCCTGTGTCGGCAACTTTCGGCGGAGGATGTTGATAGGTGAGCCAACGTACGTGTTACGTACGTTATACAGGACGTGTTACGTACGTAACACGACCATTGTACTGTAGTAAGTCAACTGGTATATTACGTACGTTATATGGTATGGGTTACGTACGTAATGGACTTCACAGAATGAGACAGTGAGTTTGTTACGTACGCTATGGATTTCGTATTACGTACATTAAAGTTGTTACGTACGTTAAGTAAGGACACTTACGTACGTAACGAGATGCGCAGTTTATATAATAAGAGCTGGTCTTTCATTTGTTCACCAAAGGAAACTCATTTCTCCCATCCCAACTCATCCCTCTTCACTTCTAAGAGTGTTCTAAACACTTCTAACATGATTGTGAGCTTGGAATCATGGAATTAGAGCTTGGTTATGGAACTATTATTGATTCTTGAAGTGATTTCTTGGGTTATCCATATTCTATGAGGTATGTTGGATATTTCTCCTTTTCATTTCGGATTTTTGATGTTATAGTTGATGAATGATTCGTATGAAGATGATTATGATGTTGTTATTGCTATTCTTGAGGATATATGAGGTTTATGTTGAAGGATGATGATGATATGCTTTGAATATGTTGATTATGATTATGGAATCATAGAGTTCTTGATGTTCTTGAGGCCATATGATGACTATGATGATTTGATAACTCGTTTAACCGATTTAAGATGGTATTCTAAATCATAGTGATGATAGTGGTTGATTTATATGAGATGAATCTTGATATGAGGTTGAATTCCGGATTGAATATGTCATGATCATTTTTACCAAGTTGGTTCGATTATTGATATGATTATTGTTTTAGGTTGATTAACCAATAGGTATAATCGTTTTGCCACGGTGAAAGGCCGTAGATTCCGTCCAGTCGGGGCTGAAGAGCTCGTAGACGAGGGCGATGAGTTCGGTGTTGGTTTTGTCATGTTGGTATCCAGGCAAGTTTTTACTTGTTCGGTAGTAATGTTTTGATGAGTTATTCCATTTACATTTCATAAGTATTTTATGTTGTATTGCATATTGACGAATGTTCAGTGATGTTCTATAAGGATTAGAATGCACAGTTGATGATTGTTGAGATACTTAGACAATCTTGGGAAGATTGTAGTATTCGGATATTGTTGATGTCATTTTGGATATTCTTGGTTTGTGGTATGCATTCCGGAAGGAAGTCCGGATAGAGGTATGTTTTATGGTAATCGTACATAGAGGATTATGTACGGGAAAGTATTCGGTATTGAGGTATTATGTGGTATTATCATGATATTGGGATTTTGATGAGAATCGTTGGATTACCGGGAGTGGTAAGGTTATCATTGAGGTTATTATTCTCATGATGCATGGCATGTGAATATTTATGTTTATGTACTTGCGGTTATTTGTCGGGCATTATTGCTGACCCCGTTGTGAGACTTGTTTTTCAGGTATTGAGGATTTTGATGGTAGCGGTCGTGAGGCGAGGATTCCGGACGATACTGGCTATGGCATATTGTTGGGGAATTGTGTATTTTGTCTGTGTATTAATTATTGATACATATGTATCTTGTACTGTATTTCTTTCCGCTGCGTGAGTTCTCTCAAATGGCTTTCGGCTTTTTGCCAACTGAGTTTGATTTCGAAAACCGGTTCCCTTAACCGAGTTTTTGGCCTTGTTTGTCTTGACGGTAGTTGGTGTTTTCAAATGATTTTGTGAGTTTTGGAAAATACTACCGTCACCGGCCTTTTTTGGGCATTTTTGTAAATGGTTTTTAGCCTGGTGGGTTCCGGCGCGGGGCCCACGGCGTGTAATATTCCCGGTTGGATCTGAGTGTGTTACAAATATGGTATCGGAGCCCATGGTTTTGTGATAACCGGGCATGTGTGTTATGTGGCTCTACCAGTGTGGTAGGTGCGTGATTTTTGTGTGATTGGATTTCTTGCTATTTTGGACTGTGCAGTTTTGGTTCTGTGTGATTTTTGAGTACTGTCGTGGTGATGTGTGGGTTTGGGGATTGTTGGTGTTCCCGAGACCGACAAGGCAGGGAGTGAACGCCGGTGCCGTGGTCATGTGCAAGGTGCGGCTCCAATCGAGAAGTGAACGCCGGTGCGAGGCACGTGCAATGTGCGGCTTTCGATGTGGAGTGGAACGCCGGTGATACATGCATGTGACAAGGAGCAGCTCATGCGCTTTAGGTGAGGAGACACAACGTCACAGATCCCACAAAACTCGACAGTGCTCTAAACTTGTTGTGGTCTTGGCGGAGACCAATCGTTTTCAAATTGTGATTATTCCTGTTTTGGCATTCTTGTGTCGAGATTTTTGAAATGGTGTCATATGCTAGTATCACGGGAGATCTTCGTCTTCACTGACCAGTAAGTATGTTGTTCGGATTATTCGATAATTCTTGGTTATCTTGGTGATTTTGGATTTTCCGTTGAAATGTTGTTTGTGCGAGTGATTGCAAGTTTCGAGGACGAAACTTATTTTTAAGGGGGGTAGAGTGTAATACCCCGATTTTTCGGATATATTTTTCGTTTATATATTGGATATCGTGGATGGTTAATTATGCTCGAGGATGTTGGGAACGTTTGATAATGTTATTGAATTGAGTATATGTATTGATTCTGCCGTATGTTCGTATTTGTTATGTCGAGACGTTGGACAGGAATTGTTGTAAATGGCTAAGTATGGAAGACATTACGTACGTTATGTGTTGAAGCTTACGTACGTTAAATTGGTAGAGTTACGTACGTTATGGCCGAGACATTACGTACGTAACATGGGAATCAGACGATCGAGTAGTGGTCGGCAGGTGGGACCCTGTGTCGGCAACTTTCGGCAGAGGATGTTGACAGGTGAGTCAACGTACGTGTTACGTACGTTAGATAGGACGTGTTACGTACGTAACATGACCATTGTACTGTAGTAAGTCAACTGGTATATTACGTACGTTATATGGTATGGGTTACGTACGTAATGGACTTCACAGAATGAGACAGTGAGTTTGTTACGCACGCTATGGATTTCGTATTACGTACATTAAAGTTGTTACGTACATTAAGTAAGGACACTTACGTACGTAACGAGATGCGCAGTTTATATAATAAGAGCTGGTCTTTCATTTGTTCACCAAAGGAAACTCATTTCTCCCATCCCAACTCGTCCCTCTTCACTTCTAAGAGTGTTCTAAACACTTCTAACATGATTGTAAGCTTGGAATCATGTAATTAGAGCTTGGTTATGGAACTATTATTGATTCTTGAAGTGATTTCTTGGGTTATCCATATTCTATGAGGTATGTTGGATATTTCTCCTTTTTATTTTGGATTTTTGATGTTATAGTTGATGAATGATTCGTATGAAGATGATTATGATGTTGTTATTGCGATTCTTGTGGATATATGAGGTTTATGTTGAAGGAAGATGATGATATGCTTTGAATATGTTGATTATGATTATGGAATCATAGAGTTCTTGATGTTCTTGAGGCCATATGATGACTACGATGATTTGATAACTCGTTTAACCAATTTAAGATGGTATTCTAAATCATAGTGATGATAGCGGTTGATTTATATGAGATGAATCTTGATATGAGGTTGAATTCCGGATTGAATATGCCATGATCATTGTTACCAAGTTGGTTCAATTATTGATATGATTATTGTTCTAGGTTGATTAACCAATAGGTATAAGCGTTTTGCCACGGTGAAAGGTCGTAGATTCCGTCCAGTCGGGGCTAAAGAGCTCGTAGACGAGGGCGATGAGTTCGGTGTTGGTTTTGTCATGTTGGTATCCAGGCAAGTGTTTACTTGTTCGGTAGTAATGTTTTGATGAGTTATTCCATTTATATTTCATAAGTATTTTATGTTGTATTGCATATTGACGAATGTTCAGTGATGTTCTATAAGGATTAGAATGCACAGTTGATGATTGTGAGATACTTGGACAATCTTGGGAAGATTGTAGTATTCGGATATTGTTGATGTCATTTTGGATATTCTTGGTTTGTGGTATGCATTCCGGAAGGAAGTCCGGATAGAGGTATGTTTTATGGTAATCGTACATAGAGGATTATGTACGGGAAAGTATTCGGTATTGAGGTATTATGTGGTATTATCGTGATATTGGGATTTTGATGAGAATCGTTGGATTACCGGGAGTGGTAAGGTTATCGTTGAGGTTATTATTCTCATGATGCATGGCATGTGAATATTTATGTTTATATACTTGCGTTTATTTGTCGGGCATTATTGCTGACCCCGTTGTGGGACTTGTTTTTCAGGTATTGAGGATTTTGATGGTAGCGGTCGTGAGGCGAGGATTCCGGATGATACTGGCTATGGCATATTGTTGGGGAATCGTTTATTTTGTCTGTGTATTAATTATTGATACATATGTATCTTGTACTGTATTTCTTTCCGCTGCGTGAGTTCTCTCAAATGGCTTTTGGCTTTTTGCCAACTGAGTTTGATTTCGAAAACCGATTCCCTTAACTGCGTTTTTGGCCTTGTTTGTCTTGGCGGTAGTTGGTGTTTTCAAATGATTTTGTGAGTTTTGGAAAATACTACCGTCACCGGCCTTTTTTGGGCATTTTTGTAAATGGTTTTTAGCCTGGTGGGTTCCGGCGCGGGGCCCACGGCGTGTAATATTCCCGGTTGGATCTGGGGGCGTTACAAAACATTGAAGTGAAGTCCATGTAAATAAATCGAACATTCCATTCTCATTATGGTATAAGAGAAAATGCACTGGAAGTGTTTAAAGTTTATTTACGTAAATCGTTCGCAAGTCAATAAACTTAAATGGGCATTAAGTTTTAATAAGACTTGTATAACTGATGCTAGGACATGTGCATGTCTTGATAGCATAGTTATAAGTATATTGGTGGGACCAGTATACTCGAATACGACTCATACTCGATTCAGTCACATGGTATTCACTCTCGGAGAGTCGATGACGAATCAAAAGGTTGTGATAGTATACGTGGACCTTTTACTTGAGGGTTCAGTAGAAGATGTGCCTGTGACATTTAGTTTGTCATTAGAGTTGTTAGACTCATTTGGTTAATTGCTGAGTCGACCTCAGAGTGCGGACTATACGGGCAGGTAGCAGTCTTTACTGTACGCCAAAAAAGGATTCTATCTCCTGTTAGTGAGTAGGCGAATGACCTATACGGTTAATGGCAAATAAGATCATAAGTATTTGGCCAAAGCATTCTGATATAGTCGTATAAGATACACTATTAATCAGTTGGTCTTGATTTGCATTAACACATGTACAGAGTCTAGTCAATAGTCGGGATTGACTTTACCGTGACCCAAAGACTTGACCGGGACATCTGATGAAGGGTCTATACGTATATAGTATTCACGACATATTGGTTCTGGAATGATCCCTTCATTCGTTCTCAGTCGGGGTTTACAGTGCGGCCCGCTAGGCTGGCTAAGTGTTGCCCGCACTCATTGGTTCCTCCCAATGCCGGCTGAGACGGACCTACAGAGTCGCGTATCAGGAGCATTGACGGATAAATGTGAATTTATTATCTCTCTATTAATATTAGATATTGGATATCTAATTTATGATTTATTGGATAAATCAAATAGCGGTCTTATGAATTAAAATTAAGTTATCGGGTAATTAATTTAATTCATAAATTATATTTCTTAGAGAAATATATTTGTATTTGCTATAATTAATTAATTAGATTAATTAATTTATATAAATAAATTGGAGATTAAATGGAGTGTATTTAACGGAGTCGTTTGACGAACATCTGGTACACGAGCCGAGTGGCTCGGCTCGTTTCTAGGAAGATTCCTACATGGGCCGCCCCCCTCACATGGCATGATCACCATGCATGTTATCTTGTCATTTTTCATTTGATTAAGTGGTGATTGATGATATTTTTAATATCACATTATTATCACTTGGTTATTAAATAGAAATAACAAGACAAACTCTCACATTAAACTCTCCATCTTCATTTTGAGTGCAGCCTGCCGAGAGAGAGTTTGAGAGTGAGGGAGAAATTTTCATCTTATTTTCTTTCACTTTGAGTTGAGAAAAATAAGAGATAAATTGAGAGAGAAAAATTCCTACGAGTTCCCTAGCCGTGTTCTTGGAGAACGGAGTCTCGTCGAATTTTTCCGGGCAACTTTCGATGCGTGTGAAGTAGAGGCTTCGAATTTTTGGTACTTGGAACGAAGAGATTTCGTGTTCGGGATGGGGTTCGTGATCGTCATCCATATTTACGAAGATTTATTTCAAAGTCTTCAAGGGTATGATCTTTTTCTTCGTATTTTTTTTGTATATACGCTACTTGATCGATCCTGTTTGGGATTCGTTTTTATTTCCGCTGCGTATTTCGTTTTATTTTCGGAATCCCAACAATTTGGTCCTGACTTTGAAACTTATGCAGTTGACGATGATCCAAAGACTATACGGGAAGCTTATGCTAGTCCTGATGCTCCTTTTTGGAAGGAAGCTATTTATAGTGAAATGGATTCCATCATGTAAAATTTTTCTTGGGAACTGGTTGATCTTCCGCCAGGATGTAAGCCTTTAGGATGTAAATAGATCCTAAAGAGGAAATACAAAGATGACTGGTCGATAGACAAGTTTAAGGCCCGGCTTGTTGCCAAAGGGTTTAAACAGAAAGAAGGTTATGATTTCTTAGATACATTTTCACCAGTAACCAGAATAACTTCCATTATAGTGCTTATTGCTATTGTTGCATTGTACAATCTCGAACATCATCAAATGGATGGGAAAACTGCATTCTTGAATGGTGAACTAGAAGAAGAAATTTATATGGAACAACCTGAAGGTTTCATTGCGCCTAGTCAGGAAAAGAAAGTGTGTAAACTGTTGAAGTCATTATATGGACTAAAACAAGCTCCTAAACAATGGCATATGAATTTTGACACAGCTATGTTGGGAAATGGATTCAAGATCAATGAATGTGATAAATGTGTGTATATTAAAGGCACACCAGAGTCATTTGTCATAGTCTGTCTATATGTAGACGACATGTTGATCATGGGTAGTAGCAATGAAGTAATTGGGAATACAAAAAGGATGTTAAGTAGAAACTTCGATATGAAGGATTTGGGTTTAGCTGATTTAATTCTTGGAATTAAAATTATCAGAATGTCAGAAGGTATCTTCTTATCACAATCTTATTATGTTGAGAAAGTGCTCAAGAAGTTTAACGCTTTTGATAGCCCACCTGTTAAAACACCTATTGATACCAGTATTCACTTAAGTAAGAATAGAGGTGATCCATTTATATAAATTTTTTTACTTAAAATAATATTTTTTCATAAATATCAGTTTTATTCCAGAACTATTTAAATTTATTCAGTTTTTTAAATTATTTAAATGAATTTATGAAAATTTACTTAACTTAACGTTTTTTCATAAGTTTCAGTTTTATAAAATAATTTTCAGAGTATTTAAATTAATTTTAGTTTTTTAAGTTATTTAAATTAATTTAATTTTTTATAAAATAATTTACTTAAATTAATGTTTTTCAGAAATTTTAGTTTTATTCCAGATTATTTAAATTCAATGTTGTCTTTTAAATTATTTAAATTAATTTCAGTTTGTATACAAAAAATTACTTAAATTAATGTTTTTTCATAAATATCAGCTTTATTCTAGAGTATTTAAATTTAAGTCACTGTTTTAAATTATTTAAATTAATTTCAGTTTTTTCAATTATATAAACACAAAGTGAAACACCTAAACTAAGCACAAAAGTAATGCACGTATCAACACATCGTGCCAAAGTATTCCATCTATCCTACAATATGAAAACATGATCTTTCGTAACTTTATCCAAATAAGTACTTAATCTGGTCTTGTGTTCTTACTTATTTTCCCATGACTAGATCGATGTCAAGAGGTATCTTTTTCCCATCTACACGCCGTTTGGACATACTTCAACATCACATAGGATTTTTCGATGTTGTAGTCTGTGTCTGAGGAGAAGCAACAGGATGAGGAGAATGACGAGGAGTACGAGGAGAATGAAAAGGAGAACGAGGAGGATGCCGGGGAGAAGCCATGTGCCTGCATAAACAAATTAAAATATTGTCAATGTAACACCCCGAGATATTCGGAATAATTACAGCGCCGTAAACCCTTTAAGTATGGATTGACAAGGCTAATTTAAAAGAAAGGTAAATATAAGACATCATCATCATCGGAAATTCAAGTTTACAAAACCGAACAACTGGTTCAACAAGTAATTAATACAACCATATCGAAATGATATTAATAAGACACACGTACTCGAGTACTGAAATCAAACCAGGAAAACAAATCACCAACAACAACAAACATCACTGAACCCCTTCGTCACGCCGGCATCGTGGTCGCTTTCCTGCTCCTCGGCTACCTGAACATCAAAACAAATGTCCACCCCCGAAGTGGTTAGCAAAATGATGCTAGTACAAGTATCATATTAAACAATTCGAATATGCATCAACAATACATAACAAGATACACCACACGGACTTCTGCTACCGGAATCCGACAAATGCGAATCCACAAGATTCCATTAACACAGCAAGGGTATTCCAATGATCCAGCGCCCTCAGCATAGATTCCAAGATGATCCCGTCGGACCAACACGAGGTGGAAATAACCCGTCCAATGATCCAGTGCCCTCAGCCTAGATCCCAAGATGATCCCGTCGCACCAACACGAGGTGGACATCCGATCCAGCGCCCTCAGCATAGATCGTACAACGTACACAAACACAACTCATGCATACACATATGCCAAATCATTATGTTCATCAACATGAACATACAAACACTAGATAACGAATATCATGACATTTCAACGAAATAAATCTCATGTTCAACAACATGAATAATCACACGCATGCTCAAAATACCAATATTAACATATTACGATACTTGCCTCGAAGATGGCAAGAACGAAACACTTCAATGATCTCAACACACTCGAAGGTCGCCTCCTTCGATCAACGTAGCAAGCTCGAACCTTAACAAAAGAAATGATATACAAATCATCTCAAGTCGAACAATGGCCTAACAATCGATCTACGGCCCAAAAGCTCAAACTATGCAATCTGCCTGAACCACTTAGCGTACGCTACGTACTCTATGTAGCGTGCGCTAAGCCTGCCTGTTAGCGTACGCTATCGTCTAAGCCTAGCGTACGCTAGCCATAGGCTGACAGTTCTCTCTGATCAGCCGACTGACTCGGCTAATATCATAATGTACGTTTTGTACTAAACGTAGCGTGCGTTAACTTATCCCCGATAGCGCACGTTAACTTACGTATGTTTGCGTGCGCTAACCTTGCATGGCAGATTACTACAGACAGAAAACTGGATTGAATGGTGATGAACTCATAAATTCTATGGTGATAAAACCAGTCATCCTCGAGCATATCATGCTAATAAAGTTTGTGAAAGTTCTATACGTACTAAATGACTATGAGATTCAAAGATACGTATAATCATCTCAACACCATACTTCATCTTAGATCTTCAAGAAAATATTCTAAGTTCCGTTCGTCCTACGTTCCAAAACGCATGATTCCAATGTGTAAAACGTAACAATCTAGCTAATATCCGTTTACTGATCACAAATCGGTTTGAAAATGCTTAGGAGTCCATATACTAAGACGGTTCAAAGGTTCATACGATATATAGTGCCGATACGTCAAAAGTATCCTTCTAACATGTGATGATCGATTATAAACGAAATAACTGGCTATACAAACATGATCAAATTGTCCTTTAGAACACTACTAACATTGGTGAAGAATCACCTACCTCAAAGTAGTGAAGAACAAGGAGAAAAATCGAAGCAATCCAACGTCGAAGGCTCGAATACCAATCCTCAATGATCTACAATCTTCAATCACGGGCTAGGATGATGATATGAGGTGTTTATGATGTAGGAAGTTATGCTCTAAGTGTAAGAATTCGGATGAGGGAGAAGAAAGGACTGGAAATACGAAAAGGATGTTGTCCTATTTATAGGAAATGGTTATTAGCGCGCGCTAGTCCCTGCTCGTAGCGTGCGCTAACGGCTACAGACTTTACTGTATTCAGCACTTAGCGTGTGCTATTCAAATGCCTGTAGCGTGCGCTAAGGCGTTGACTTGGCTTTTCCCGAAAGCCGTCCAGGTTCATCCCGACACAATCCGACAAGGGTCCCCGACCTGATCTCACCTACCGCACGTCTCAATCAAATTGGCCACGCATAGCGTGCGCTAATGTTCCTTTGTAGCGTGCGCTATGAATCCATGTTAGCATACGCTACGCATATCCGATAGCGTGCGCTACATGCGCAGAATTACAATTTTTAAATCACATTCATGAAATCATACGATCAACAACATCGGATTATGAAATACGGAGAATAATACTCAGACAAAAGTACAATCAATACAATATCACAAGTTCCAAATACATATCAGAAATCTCGGGTATTACATCCGGTTCCGTCCCGATCAAATCCGAAGAATCATCCCAACACAGGGGTGATCGGCATCTTCTCCCGTACAAAGCTTCAAATGGTGCCATCTTAATTGAAGCATGCCAACTATTATTATAGGTGAACTCGATCAAGGGCAAGTGAACTTCCCAATCAGTTGACCAATCTACTGCACAAGCTCTAAGCATGTCTTCTACCGTTTGTATAGTCCTTTCAGACTGACCGTCCGTTTGGGGATGATAAGCCATGCTAAAGTTGAGCTCAGTCCCCAAAGCCCTGTGAACTGCTTTCCAGAAGTGCGACACGAAACGACCATCTCGATCCGAAATAATGGTCATCGGCGTCCCATGTAATCTGACTATCTCCGTAATAAATACTCGCGGCAATCTCTCGGGTCCCCATGTATCTTTAATCCATAGGAAATGAGCCGACTTGGTTAGTCGATCAACTACAACCCAAATCATGTTCATTACCGTTCTAGTCCTTGGCATACTGGTGATGAAATCCATCGAGATGTCCTCCCACTTCCATTTAGGGATCGGAAGCGGCATTAACATTCCGGCAGGTCGCTGATGTTCAATCTTAACCTGCTGACAAGTCAAACACTTCGAAATGTACTCTGCTACGTCCTTTTTCATATTTCCCCACCAGAAGTTTTGTTTTAAATCTTTATACATCTTACTGCTGCCCGGGTGAATAGAATAGGGCGCGCTGTGAGCTTCCTTCAGAATAGTTCGTCTCAAATCATCATTATCGGGAACGCAAAGTCGACTCTGAAATCTCAGAACTCCATCATCTTGTATTACGAATCCTGGGGCTTTTCCTTTCATTACTTCATCACATAATCGAAGGATCAGAGAATCGTCCAATTGCTTAGACTTGATCTCCTCGACTAGTGATGAAGTCAGTTCCATCACATAAAGCTGCCCTTGGATTCCTGGTGCCCATTCTTCAATCCCCTCGCGGATCAGTTCCCGTTGAATACTGGTTTGGGACGTCAGAGCTTCCAACACTCGAAGAGAAACAGGTTTACGGCTCAATGCATCGGCTACTACGTTTGCTTTCCCCGGATGATAGAAAATCTCCAAGTCGTAATCCTTGATCAATTCCAGCCACCTTCTCTGCCTCACGTTTAATTCTTTCTGACTGAAAATGTACTTGAGGCTCTTATGATTGGTAAAGATCTGACAATGAGTGCCGTACAAATAATGTCTCCAAATTTTCAAGGCAAAGACTACAGCTGCTAACTCCACATCATGAGTCGGGTAATTTACTTCGTATGGTTTCAACTGCCGAGAAGCATAGGCAATTACCTTATCCTTTTGCATCAACACACATCCCAGACCCTGATTTGAAGCGTCGTTGTAAACCATGAATCCATCAGTTCCATCTGGCAATGCTAATATAGGTGCTGTCGTCAGTCTCTTCTTAAGTTCATCAAAACCAGCCTGGCATTTCTCATCCCACTTGAACTTTTGAGTTTTCTGTAACAGCTGAGTGAGCGGACGAGAGATCTTGGAAAATCCCTCTACAAAGCGGCGATAATATCCATCAAGTCCTAGGAAACTCCGGACTTCTTTCACATTATTAGGAGCTTCCCATTCCAAGATTTCTTCGACTTTCTTCGGGTCCACCTGAACTCTGTTAGCTGATATCACATGCCCGAGGAAAGTTACTTCCCTAAGCTAGAACTCGCATTTAGAAAGCTTTGCATACATCTGTTCCTTCCTCAAGGTGCTCAAAACCACACGTAAATGTTCAGCATGCTCCTCTGCGTCCCTCGAATATATCAAGATGTCATCAATGAAGACGACCACAAATTTATCCAAGTATTCCAAGAATACCCGATTCATCAATTGCATGAACACCACAAGAGCATTGGTAAGTCCAAACGCATCACTACGAATTCATAATGCCCGTACCGGGACCTGAAAGCAGACTTAGGTATATCCGATTCCTTAATCCTCAACTGATGGTATCCTGATCGCAAGTCAATCTTCGAGAATACCCTTTCCCCTTGCAGTTGATCAAACAAGTCGTCGATCCGAGGTATAGGATACTTATTCTTGATCGTCATCTTATTGAGCTCCCTGTAATCAATACACAGTCGGAGGGATCCATCTTTCTTCCGGACCAAGAGAACGGGCGCTCCCCAAGGAGAAACGCTAGGTTGAATATAGCCCTTCTGTAACAATTCCTCCAGTTGCTTCTTGAGTTCATACATCTCGGTTGGCGCCATGCGGTATGGTGCTCTGGAAATAGGAGCTGCTCTGTGCTCTAATTCGATAGTGAATTCCACTTCTCTCGCGTAGGTAACCTGTAGTTCGTCAGAAATACATCTCGAGAACTCATTCACAATCGAAATAGACGAGCTCTACTCCTTCCTCTTTCCTCATGGCATAGCACCAAAGTCCGTGACATCCCCGCTCGAATTTCACGGCTTTCATTGCTTTGATCAATTTTCCCGAGCTTCCTGGTCTCCATCCTCGGAATAAGTGTTCGGATCCGTCATCAGCAATGATATAAATGACTCTCTCTCGGTAATTCAGAATAGCTCCATAACGGTTGAGCCAATCGTCTCCGAGAATTAAATCATCACCGTAGATGTCAACTACAATAAGATTCGATGGCCAATCTCTCCCTCCTATAGTCACTGGAAAATCTCTAGCCTCTAGGGTTCCCACAATTCTCTCTCCACTCGGCAAACCCACAACATAAGGTTCACAATCAAATAAGCACGAGATTTTTAAACGATTTACACAGTTCAATGATACGAAAGAATGTGTAGCTCCGGAATCGAATAAAACACTAACTGGTTGCAAAAGGATCTGAATCGTACCTGATGCAACAGCAGTGTTCTGATCGTCAGATTTCCTCATCTCTTACAGGTGCGGAGGAACGGACCCAGCACTCGATGACTCTCTCTTCCCAACGTTCTGCTGCGGAAATCCACTCTGTTGTGTCTGGTTCACACTTATCTCCTTCGGGACTGGCGCTGGAGTGCGAGTACCAAAAGACCTAGTAGCAACTCCACAAAAAGCCGCACGGTGTCCTTCTTGTCCACAATCGTAACAAGTCACAGAAGATGCGGGGCAATCACGTCGAATATGCCCTGCTCGACCACAATTGTAGCATTTCCTTGATACATCCGAAACTGCTGATGTTGTCCGGAACTTCTTTCCACCTCTAGAAGGATGTGGAGGTTTCCTAGCCGAATAAAAGGAAGACTGGCCCTTGCGGGGCCCACCACTCTTGTTTTCTGAAAAGTTGCCGGTCACCTTCTGCTTCTTTGCCTCCCCTGATTTCTCCACCGCCGCCTCTTTCATGTCGTAGGCCAGCGCTTTGTCTTGATACTGTCGCAACGTAGTACACTCGAATCCGGACATGTACTGCTGAATATCCGGCTTCATCCGCATATCGAAATGAAAAATCTTTTCCGCCTCTGTTCTGACCAAGTGTCGCACACAAGTCAGCTGATGATTAAAAGTTTTGATTACATCTGTCACAGATGCCTCCGAACTCTGTGGTGAGAAAAACTCTCGGATCTTTGCCTCTCTAACTGGACGAGGACAATACTGTGCTTCCATCATTAATTTGAATTCCGTCCAATCCGCATTATGATTCTCGGGTCGAATAGCTTCCCACCAATCAAAGGCCTCCCGGTCGAAAATACCGGGCAATGGGAACCTTTCGTCCTCCTGACGCTTAAGACCCGCGAATATCTTCTCTAACTCCTTAAGCCGTTGATCCCAAGTAAGCGCCTCACAGATCCATCAAATTTTGGCGGGTGCAATTTGACCACCTCGGAAGCCATCTGTCTCCCTGCTATCCTCGTGGTGCCTTTGTCCCATCGCCGTCTCGCATGCGGTCGACTACCCGGGCGAACCGGTTTATCTCGCGCCACCACTGTTGAAGCACTCCCGCATGTTAGGATTTGCGTCGTCATTCGCTGATCCTTGCCGCCTCCGTAATGAGAATCGGTTCGACTAGCCGATAGTGCAGGGTAGTTGCGGAATCCTCCTGTCTCACGTTACCCCGTCCGCGCCCACGACCAGCCCGCGCGTCCACGTCCTCCTCTCAACATACTGTAAACACAATTCCTCAATATCCAGGACAAGGTTTTCGAAATAAAGCCCGTCAATACTCACAAAACAGTAATTAAGTAAAACGGTAGTATAAGAGTTTAGGAGACTTACAACCACGGTCCACATGACGACTTTTGGCTGAACAGTGATGTTTACGAACAACTCGTAAATCAATAACGTAAACAGACCCAACATAAAACCCGACTGCCAAGATATCTATAAATCTTAGCTCCGATACCATATTCTATAACACCCCGGGATATTCGGAATAATTACAGCGCCGTAAACCCTTTAAGTAAGGATTTACAAGGCTAATTTAAAAGAAAGGTAAATATAAGACATCATCATCATCAAAAATTCAAGTTTACAAAACCGAACAACTGGTTCAACAAGTAATTAATACAACCATATCGAAATGATATTAAGAAGACACGCGTACTCGAGTACTGAAATCAAACCAGGAAAACAAATCACCAACAACAACAAACATCACTGAACCCCTTCGTCGTCACGTCGGTACTATGGCTGTTTCCCTGCTCCTCGGCTACCTAAACATCAAAACAAATGTCCACCCCCGAAGGGGTTAGCAAAATAATGCTAGTACAAGTATCATATTAAACAATTTGAATATGCATCAACAATACATAACTAGATACACCACACGGACTTCCGCTACCGGAATCCGACAAATGCGAATCCACAAGATTCTATTAACACAGCAAGGGTATTCCAATGATCCAGCGCCCTCAGCATAGATCCCAAGATGATCCCGTCGGACCAACACGAGGTGGAAATAACCCGTCCAATGATCCAGCCTCACTTAGATCCCAAGATGATCCCGTCGGACCAACACGAGGTGGACATCCGATCCAGCGCCCTCAGCATAGATCGTACAACGTACACAAACACAACTCATGCATACACATATGCCAAATCATTATGTTCATCAACATAAACATACAAACACTAGATTAACGAATATCATGACATTTCAACGAAATAAATCTCATGTTCAACAACATGAATAATCATACGCATGCTCAAAATACCAATATTAACATATTACGATACTTGCCTCGAAGATGGCAAGAACGAAACACTTCAATGATCTCAACACACTCGAAGGTCGCCTCCTTCGATCAACGTAGCAAGCTCGAACCTTAACAAAAGAAATGATATATAAATCATCTCAAGTCGAACGATGGCCTAACAATCGATCTACGGCCCAAAAGCTCAAACTATGCAATCTGCCTGAACCACTTAGCGTACGCTACGTACTCTATGTAGCGTGCGCTAAGCCTGCCTGTTAGCGTACGCTATCGTCTAAGCCTAGCGTACGCTAGCCATAGGCTGACAGTTCTCTCTGATCAGCCGAATCACTCGGCTGATATCATAACGTACGTTACGTACTAAACGTAGCGTGCGTTAACTTATCCCCGATAGCGCACGTTAACTTACATATGTTAGCGTGCGCTAACCTTGCATGGCAGACACATGCATGTAAAATCGATGAATGGTGATGAACTCATAAATTTTATGGTGATAAAACCAGTCATCCTCGAGCATATCATGCTAATAAGGTTTGTGAAAGTTCTATACGTACTAAATGACTATGAGATTCAAAGATACGTATAATCATCTCAACAACATACTTCATCTTAGATCTTCAAGAAAATATTCTAAGTTCCGTTCGTCCTACGTTCCAAAACGCATGATTCCAATGTGTAAAACGTAACAATCTAGGTAATATCCGTTTACTGATCACAAATCGGTTTGAAAATGCTTAGGAGTCCATATACTAAGACAGTTCAAAGGTTCATACTATATATAGTGCCGATACGTCAAAAGTATCCTTCTAACATGTGATGATCGATTATAAACGAAATAACTGGCTATACAAACATGATCAAATCGTCCTTTAGAACACTACTAACATTGGTGAAGAATCACCTACCTCAAAGTAGTGAAGAACAAGGAGAAAAATCGAAGCAATCCAACGTCGAAGGCTCGAACACCAATCCTCAATGATCTGCAATCTTCAATCACGGGCTACGATGATGATATGAGGTGTTTAGGATGTAGGAAGTTATGCTCTAAGTGTAAGAATTCGGATGAGGGAGAAGAAAGGACTGAAAATACGAAAAGGATGTTGTCCTATTTATAGGAAATGGTTATTAGCGCGCGCTAGTCCCTGCTCGTAGCGTGCGCTAACGGCTACAGACTTTACTGTATTCAGCACTTAGCATGCGCTATTCAAATGCCTGTAGCGTGCGCTAAGGCGTTGACTTGGCTTTTCCCAAAAGCCGTCCAGGTTCATCCCGACACAATCCAACAAGGGTCCCCGACCTGATCTCACCTACCGCACGTCTCAATCAAATTGACCACGCATAGCGTGCGCTAATGTTCCTTTGTAGCGTGCGCTATGAATCCATGTTAGCGTATGCTACGCATAGCCGATAGCGTGCGCTACATGCGCAGAATTACAATTTTTAAATCACATTCATGAAATCATACGATCAACAACATCGGATTATGAAATACGGAGAATAGTACTCAGACAAAAGTATAATCAATACAATATCACAAGTTCCAAATACATATCTGTAACACCCCCAATCCGCTCAGGGATATTACACGCCGTAGAACCTTTCCTCAAGGATCTACCAGGCTGGTAACGACATATAACAACTCAACCATGCCTTTAAGGCTAAAACGACTCAGTAGACCGATTTGGTCTTTCAATAAATACATACAACTCAAATACAACTCATGCCCACGCAGGGGTCAAATACAACCACACCCTTACAACGGGAAAATATAGCAGCGGAAAAATAGAGTACAACTGAACCAATAAACAAAGTACGGTTCCTCATGTGATTAGTATTGATCATCTTTCATCATACTTCCTGCCGACCCGGTGTTATGCTCCAAAACCTGAATGCAAAAACAGACATCCACCCCCCGAATACTCGGGGTTAGCAAAACTCCACTGTTTTGCTAGTGCAAGGACAAAGTGCAAATACGAGCCATACAATTCACATTCCACGAACGATAATAATTTGGAATCCTCAAAGATTCAAATACAACAGGATGAACACTTCCCGAGGCAAGAGTTTGAGTAAATACTTCCCAAAATTTCAAGATCAAAATATCAAGGGAAACAATTTATAAAATGATTTGAAATACCATCGGGAGTTTTAATAGAAAATAATTTAGGATTATCAAATCCTACTTTTCGAAAACCAAAAGACAAAAGGGGTCACCACCCCAAAGGTTTTACTTTCCATAAAATAACCTTTACCAAACCATTGGGATTTTAGCCCCAAATCCGTCAAATGACCTTTACAAAACCGTTGGGATTTTAGCCCCAAATATCATCAACTCACAGTACACGAGAACGACAACAAGGTTCATCTCCCAACATCAAAATACACAAATAAAGGATTTAAAACAAACAACAAAATACTCTAGTGCCATCCTAGCCAAGTAGGCCAAACGAACAACTTACCTCTTACACACTTAGTCAATGCATGCAATCATGAAAATCGTTCAAAAGCACTCATTTCCGGAAATGCCATAATCAAATCACATTTGCAAAATGCACCACAATTAACCGTCGATCCACGTCTCTATGGACCCCTACCGTGACCCCGTCGGATCTAACCCGTAGTGGTTAAAAGCAAGCTCGTCGATCCACGTCTCTTGTGGACCCCTACCGAGACCCCGTCGGATCTAACCCGTAGTGAGCATACACACACACGTTACTCATGCAATACTAATATGCTAAGAATGTAAGTTCATTAAGAATACTCACTAGAGATGGCCACTTACTCGACGCCGTTATCAAACTCTTCAAAAACACCATAACAAGATTAAATACGGAATACACGATCCCATAACTTTAAACATAGGAGTATCATCATCAAAGACTTCAATGCTCAAAATAATCAAATCATAATCAATTCTCAAAACACACCGTTCACAAAACACACGCGTTTTGAAAGAGAGCCTTTAACGAGGCCGAACCGAAATCTTTTGAAACTTCATTTCAAATAACCAAACAAACACATCAAGACGACCACCGATCATCATATCCATAAAATAAGAAAAGTATGGGCAAGGTACTTGCCTCGAATAACCACAACGCGGAGAATCGGCCGAAGTAGGTTGGCACGAACCGACTACGAACTCGCCGACTCCACCGAACGACAATCCACAACAATGAACTACGAACGAAAACAATAACAACGAAAATGAATTCCAAAGTACGACCCAAAGCCACTGAATTCAAAGAACAAATGACGAAAGTTCAAGGATTTCCCAAAACGCCAAGAACACGATTCGTTCCACAAACCCAAAACGGAATTCCAAGATGATATATGGATATACAATCCATAGAATGTGTTTAACAACATCATTTAACCACAATCGATCCATCAAAAACGGATGAAAAACGAGATCGAGAACAAATCCCCCAAAAAGTCAATTTGAAGGAAATCGAGAAATATACTTCGATTCGACGAAGAACAATGGATTAAATGATGTTAAACACAAGAATACTACCAAGATTAATCATACCCATCGTGTATTAATCAACAACACGGAACGAATCGGACAAAAACGCAAAAACCCCAAATTTACCCAAAATAGGGTTCTAGGAAATCTCACATTGATTCGCTGGATCAAAGGAGGTTATGGAGGGATTAATCGATGATATGAACTCCCAATCTTCGTGGATTAGTTGCTTGACAACATGTCTCCTGAATCGCCAAGTCTCCAGCCGTGGAGAGGAAAAGATGGAAATGAAAAACGGGTGAAAATATGGCTACTCTGTCATATTTATAGAGGCACGGCCTAGCGTGCGCTACACCTTCCGGACTAGCGCGCGCTAACGGGCAGCCTCGGCCGATAACCCTCGGCCGTCCCGCAAGGCCCTGGTACTGAAGACTCAATCTGCCGGCCGGATCTCGCCGCCCGATCGAGAAGCGCTGGCTGCGCGACGCTAGCGTGCGCTTAGCCGATCTGGCCCGTAACCTCTGGATCGAATCGCCTGCCAGTAACGACGCTAGCCGGCCGACAGCGTGCGCTACGCCTGCCGACTAGCGCGCGCTACGCTCGGCGTAGCGTGCGCTACCTGCCGATCCTTCCTGATTCCAGAACCCCAGAAACCCCACTGTCCGGCCCGATAGCGTGCGTTGGTCGACCAAGCTAGCGTGCGCTATACCTGCCGAGCTAGCGCGCGCAGACTTTCGGCCGTAGCGTACGCTACGCCGGTTCCTGCCACACTCGTACGGCCGGTACCCGCAATCATCCGGCCAGAACCCACAACCGTCCGGCCAGTCCCGCAACCGTCCGGCCAGTCCCGCAACCGTTAGGGCTCGACGACTCGATTTCCGAAAACGTACGGAACGAACACGACGAAAAGTTTGCGGACAACATCAACGACCCAGAATGAAAACATAATACCATAATTAGTCATACGCGACCAAGAAACGGGTCGAGACAACAATTACAGATACGGATACCCGTAACTTTCAAGAAATTACAAAATGGCCCAAAACGCCCAGAAATCACGATACGTGATCGAATAACAAAACCGAAGTTCACAACACGTCTAACAAAGTTAAACGGACTTACGGGAAACTCGAAACAATAGTTTCGAACGAGATTCGCAAGAACCGAACTCAAGTGCGGAAAAGTCATTAAAAAGCACGGAACTCAACAAAACGACTCCGAAACGAACTCGGATGTCAAAAAGTGTAGAATTAATCATTCTCAGAATGACGAAACGGTCATGAGCGAGTCGTCAAAACGGACTTCGGCCGAAAAAAAAAATTACCGGAAATCGAAATTACGGGTATTACATTCTACCCTCCTTAAAAAAAGTTTCGTCCCGAAACTTAAAACAAGTAGGGAGAAGAAATATTCCGCCAGGAAAAACTCAACGAGATACATAAGAATGCGTAACTAACGCCCAACGCCGAAATGTTACAAACAACGCAAAGGAATATACGGCGTGAAAACACGCTCCACGACGACCAACACAACATCGCCGTTAGGGATATAATAAAACCAACAAATGACAAGCGTCATCAAACGGATAATATAGCCAAGTCAATTATCCGACAATCACAAAACACAGCGAACGAAAATCAATACGATTGACCAACCCAACGGTTCATCAATCAAAACGCGAGTCAAACGCTGAACAAATACGGAATTCCATCGCCTAAGGTTGAAAGATCGAAAACGAGACTAATTTCCCGAACTTAAGGGAATTAGGAAGGAGCCTGAATGCTCAACAATCACGAAACGAGAACAAAAACTGAACAAGCAAACGATCGAGACAACAAAGATCGAACAATCATGTCTGAAACACGAAGGATAATAAAATTCAAACAACAACTCCAAGGTTCACATCTCGACTCGAGACAATATATGATCCGGTGAAAACAACAGGATGTGCATTCACATAAGATCCACAGGAAAGGGAATAGCAATTAAAAAGTCACAACGACAAACGAGTTATTCCGAAACAATACCACACTCGTTCGATCAACAAAAGCAAGGGGCAGGACAAGCTCAGAAATGTCAACGAACATAAATGAGTCGACAAAGTCGAAAACACAAGAGTTCAAAATCTGATCCACTTCGAATAAAAGAACTAATAGAACCAGATGATGCCACTCCCGAACAAGGTTCACAAGAATCGAACCGAACCCGAAAAAGTCACAGCGATAACCAGATCGACCCACAACAAGGTCGTAGCTCGTTCAGACCATGAAACCGGAATACAGAACAAGTTCATAAAGTATCAACGGAAATGAGCGAATCAATAGACTGGAGAAAGAGAAAATACAGAAGTCAAAATAGTACGGGCATTACCTCCGACCTCATCTACGAAATTCACAAAAACGGGAGCAAGGTAACAAGACATTAAACAACCGACACAGAACGGAACCATCACCGATGCACACGGTCATACCAAACCAAGCTCTAACAGCTCGCACATGCGCGACAACGCATAAATCACTACGAGGCGATAATATTCAATACCAACATCCCACCTCTCACAGAGGCTAACACAACAAATGTGTGGAAAACGACTCAACGCTCACACCGTCAATTCGGTAATACTCGGGAGTAAACATCAAAATGACAACGCGAACATCATACATACATACCCAGCCCTCAAACGGGAATGGATAGGTTTTAAAAACGAAAACCTCATTTTGAAAATAATTTGAAGAATACCGGTTGATCTTGAGTATCACCTTTCAAAAAATTACAAACGTGAAACATCGTTATCGAGACTTTGGAGAAACATTTCGCATTTCATAAAATTGAGGACACTTTCTCTTAGTGAAAACTTTCAGATTATTCGACCCTCGGGTCTAAATAAAAGTGTTTCTAAAACATTGAAAATATCTCAAAGCATTTTGGTCCTCGAAGTAGAAATTTTTTGAAATATATTGTGGCACCTAGGATGTACCACAAGAAAATAACTCATT
The DNA here is from genome assembly GCA_033398695.1 of Orobanche coerulescens. Taxonomy (NCBI): domain Eukaryota; kingdom Viridiplantae; phylum Streptophyta; class Magnoliopsida; order Lamiales; family Orobanchaceae; genus Orobanche; species Orobanche coerulescens. The sequence continues at coordinate 57,648,163 of CM065809.1, read as the reverse complement.
TGAAAAGTATGTCTCGAAATTTATTTTTCTAAGATACTCAAGATTTTCAAAAATCCAATAGGCCATAATGCCCAAAACTCACACATATCGACGTTCACTAAAACAACTCCTAGCACACGCATCAAAAAGTTTAAAATCAAGACAATACATGTCTTTAAACGGAAATAAACGATAAAATACCACATTCAGAACAAAACCACTGACCCCATTCGAGGCCTCTAAAGACCCTCCCGCACTGGCTAGTGAACAAGTCGAACGTGTATAAGCACAAAGCTTCCACAAGAGAACTTGTAAAACGTGCAAATCGATTCGAAAATCATCAGCAATGGACAAAAACAACAATAAAAAGACATCACAAGCGACAACACTCCTCGTATAAATCAAATACGAGAGTGGATTAAATACATATCGTGAAATCAAAATCCACAAGAGGATTCCGTCACTTAACAAATAATCATAAAAAAAGCTCGTGTCACACGAGGCACAACACAAAGAAGGGAGACTTACTTCCACAGGTCGCACGAAGATGATGATCGCCCCACGATACTAATGACGACCAACAAACTCAAACGACGCGTCGCGACACGACTCCGTCAGATAAAATCCGACGAAACAAAACTCAACAGACACTACTGACCCGACAGCCTAGGTTTCCACAACCTAAGCTCCGATACCATTTCTGTAACACCCCCAATCCGCTCAGGGATATTACACGCCGTAGAACCTTTCCTCTAGGATCTACCAGGCTGGTAACGACATATAACAACTCAACCATGCCTTTAAGGCTAAAAAGACTCAGTAGACCGATTTGGTCTTTCAATAAATACATACAACTCAAATACAACTCATGCCCACGCAGGGGTCAAATACAACCACACCCGTACAACGGGAAAATATAGCAGCGGAAAAATAGAGTACAACTGAACCAATAAACAAAGTACGATTCCTCATGTGATTAGTATCGATCATCTTTCATCATCCTTCATGCCGACCTGGTGTTATGCTCCAAAACCTGAATGCAAAAATAGACATCCACCCCCCGAATACTCGGGGGTTAGCAAAACTCCACTGTTTTGCTAGTGCAAGGACAAAGTGCAAATACGAGCCATACAATTCACATTCCACGAACAATAATAATTCGGAATCCTCAAAGATTCAAATACAATAGGATGAACACTTTCCGAGGCAAGAGTTTGAGTAAATACTTCCCAAAATTTCAAAATCAAAATATCAAGGGAAACAATTTATAAAATAATTTGAAATACCATCGGGAGTTTTAATAGAAAACAATTTAGGATTATCAAATCCTACTTTTCGAAAACCAAAAGACAAAAGGGGTCACCACCCCAAAGGTTTTACTTTCCATAAAATAACCTTTACCAAACCATTGGGATTTTAGCCCCAAATCCGTCAAATGACCTTTACAAAACCATTGGGATTTTAGCCCCAAATATCATCAACTCACAGTACACGAGAACGACAACAAGGTTCATCTCCCAACATCAAAATACACAAATAAAGGATTTAAAACAAACAACAAAATACTCTAGTGCCATCCTAGCCAAGTAGGCCAAACGAACAACTTACCTCTTACACACTTAGTCAATGCATGCAATCATGAAAACTGTTCAAAAGCACTCATTTCCGGAAATGCCATAATCAAATCACATTTGCAAAATGCACCACAATTAACCGTCGATCCATGTCTCTGTGGACCCCTACCGAGACCCCGTCGGATCTAACCCGTAGTGGTTAAAAGCAAGCTCGTCGATACACGTCTCTTGTGGACCCCTACCGAGACCCCGTCGGATCTAACCCGTAGTGAGCATACACACACACACGTTACTCATGCAATACTAATATGCTAAGAATGTAAGTTCATTAAGAATACTCACTAGAGATGGCCACTTACTCGACGCCGTTATCAAACTCTTCAAAAACACCATAACAAGATTAAATACGGAATACACGATCCCATAACTTTAAACATAGGAGTATCATCATCAAAGACTTCAACGTTCAAAATAATCAAATCATAATCAATTCTCAAAACACACCATTCACAAAACACACGCGTTTTGAAAGAGAGCCTTTAACGAGGCCGAACCGAAATCTTTTGAAACTTCATTTCAAATAACCAAACAAACACATTAAGACGACCACCGATCATCATATCCATAAAATAAGAAAAGTATGGGCAAGGTACTTGCCTCGAATAACCATAACGCGGAGAATCGGTCGAAGTAGGTTGGCACGAACCGACTACGAACTCGCCGACTCCACCGAACAACAATCCACAACAATGAACTACGAACGAAAACAATAACAACGAAAATGAATTCCAAAGTACGATCCAAAGCCGCTGAATTCAAAGAACAAATGACGAAAGTTCAAGGATTTCCCCCAAAACGGCCAAGAACACGATTCGTTCCGTCAAAACCCGAAAACGGAATTCCAAGATGATATATGGATATACAATCCATAGAATGTGTTTAACAACATCATTTAACCACAATCGATCCATCAAAAACGGATGAAAAACGAGATCGAGAACAAATCCCCCAAAAAGTCAATCTGAAGGAAATCGAGAAATATACTTCGATTCGACGAAGAACAATTGATTAAATGATGTTAAACACAAGAATACTACCAAGATTAATCATACCCATCGTGTATTAATCAACAACACGGAACGAATCGGACAAAAACGCAAAAACCCCAAATTTTCCCAAAATAGGGTTCTAGGAAATCTCACCTTGATTCGCTGGATCAAAGGAGGTTATGGAGGGATTAATCGATGATATGAACTCCCAATCTTCGTGGATTAGTTGCTTGACAACATGTCTCCTGGATCGCCAAGTCTCCAGCCGCGGAGAGGAAAAGATGGAAATGAAAAACAGGTGAAAATATGGCTACTCACATATTTATACGAGCCGGCCTAGCGTGCGCTACACCTTCCGGACTAGCGCGCTAACGGTCAGCCTCGGCCGATAACCCTCGGCCGTGGCCCGCAAGGACACTGCATCAAGACTCAATCACGGCCGGATCTCGCTTGCCCGATCATGAGATAGGCTGCTGCGGACGCTAGCGTGCGCTTAGCCGATCCGCCCGTAACCCTCTGATCGAATCGCCGGCCAGGTAACGTACGCTAGCCGGCCGACAGCGTGCGCTATGCCTGCCGACTAGCGCGCGCTACGCTCGGCGTAGCATGCGCTACCTGCCGATCCTTCCTGATTCTAGAACCCCAGAAACCCCACTGTCCGGCCCGATAGCGTGCTTTGGTCGACCAAGCTAGCGTGCGCTATACCTGCCGAGCTAGCGCGCGCAGACTTCCGGCCGCAGCGTACGCTACGCCGGTTCCTGCCGCACTCTTCCGGCCGGTACCCGCAATCATCCGGCCAGAACCCACAACCGTCCGGCCAGTCCCGCAACCGTCAGGGCTCGACGACTCGATTTCCGAAAACGTACGGAACGAACACGACGAAAAGTTCGCGGACAACATCAACGACCCGGAATGAAAACATAATACCATAATTAGTCATACGCGACCAAGAAACGGGTCGAGACAACAATTACAGATACGGATACCCGTAACTTTCAAGAAATTACAAAATGGCCCAAAACGCCCGGAAATCAAGATACGTGATCGAATAACCAAACCAAAGTTCACAACACGTCTAACAAAGTTAAACGGACTTACGGGAAACTCGAAATAGCAGTTTCGAACGAGATTCGCTAGAACCGAACTCAAGTGCGGAAAAGTCGTTAAAAAGCACGGAACTCAACAAAACGACTCCGAAACGAACTCGGATGTCAAAAAGTGTAGAATTAATCATTCTCAGAATGACGAAACGGTCATGAGCGAGTCGTCAAAATGGACTTCGGTCGAAAAAAGAAATTACCGGAAATCGAAATTACGGGTATTACAATATCAGAAATCTCGGGTATTACAGTCAAACACAACATAAACCAAAAAACTAATATTTATCAAACACAACCTACACCAAGAGAATCGAATTTAGACAGTTCAGACTTGTTCTTCTATTTTTTATCTATTGATAATGATCTATACATACAATTTATAACTATATATATATTATACAGATTCTATAAATATATTACTAATATTTGTCAAACACAACATACACCAAGAGAACAGAAGTTACACAGACTTGTACTTTTTTTTTTCTATTGATAATGATCTACACATACAACTTATAACTATATATATTATATGGATTCCTTTTACTGCTTCGTTAGAGTAATTACCGGCAGCTAGTATATCTTTCTGAAGAGCTATAAATATATTATATATTAAATGATTGGTATATGACAATATGTAATGTGTACTTTGTGTTTGTATCAATATATTATGATATGTATGTATGTATAGATATATATATATATATATACTAAATTTATATATAGGTATGTATATATATTTTGACTACTAAGTATTAAATCTACTAATTTATAAGTAAACACCTAGTCACTTTGTAAGACGAGAATAATTTGATTCGGTTAAACTTAGAATGAGAAATAAATGGCATGTATCTGTGAAAAACATAGATGCGGTTACTCATGTACCTGCTTTTTAATTATCTTTTGAGATAACAAAGTTCTCCCATAAACCTTCATCATGATCATTTCGAATGACATGTATGTCGTCACTTCATTTTGTTCAACGATAGTGGGTATGGGTGTTGACAAAGGAAAAAACTCATAATTGTCAAACGTTGATTCTTCATTTTCATTGACATGCACACTTCTACCCGGAATAACCATAGACAGTCTTTCGTTACATGGATCATGGACATAGAACACCTATTTTGTCATCTTTGTAAGCTACCTTGTGAAGATGTACCAACATAAATCCTAATTCATCGACTTCCACACCCGTATTATTATCAGCCCACTTTCATTTAAACAAACACTCTAAACTTAATATAATCAAGTTCCTAGATTTCTTCTATAACTCTATAGTAACTCCTCGATGCCAAAACTGGGTTTTTGTCTTTTGAGGTTGAAAAGTACATAGACTCGGCTTGAAGAGTAACTCCACTATTTTGAACGGTACTCTTGTCAAGTTGTGACTTTGTATAGAATGAGTGCTTATTCATATTGTATCCACTCCAGGTTACGACATCGGATTTGGGTCCGAGCTAGCCATTGTAATGTGTCAAATGCACTGCTAAAAAATTGTTCCTTAAACCATCTCAAGAAAGTCTTATTATGTTCAATCAACAACTATTTTTTGCTCTCGGGGATTCTTTGTCTTCAAATGATTCTTAAGAGCCGACAAGTATGGAAGAACATCATCAGTGTTATTTAAAATTTACAAATGTGCCTTAATCACCTCATCTTGACTCTTGGTTAAAACTTTAACACGCTGTGTACCCTTTCCTCTAATTCTATCCTCATGTCGAGAATTAGGAAACCATACAAACTCTACTTATGACATGTAATCTGTACAAAACTTGATAGCTTATTCTGCAATGTACCTCTCCATAATAGATGCTTCTGAACGAGATGGGTTTTTGGTATACCCTTCGAAAATCTTCATGTAACGCTCAATGGGGTAAGTCCATCTCAAATAAATAGGGCCACACTATTCAATCTCCCTAACTATATGGACAGGTAAACCATGATATCAAAAAACAAAAAAGGAGGGAAATACATCTTCAATTGGCATAAGATAACAACAGCCTCTATGAGGCCGCGATTTTCGCACATGCATTTATTCTATAAATTATAGAAAGCACATTAATAATTTTAAATGTCCAACAATTTATTTACGAATTTTATTTCAATTATTAATTAAGATAATTTTTCCTTATTAGCATATCATGATTGTAGTTTATACTCCAGGCTCAAGTACAAACTCTCGTATTATTATAGTCTAGTAATATTTATTTTATAAATGGTCCAAGTTAATGAGTTAGGCCAAATAGATTTTACTTGATTATTCTAGTATATTATCAAGAACCTATTATTATAATTATTATTAATCTAACCATTTTATTTTCCATTACTATTATTATCATAAATTAATAGGTTATTAATAAAGGTTAATTGAAAGAATTTAATTTATTTAATCTTAAATTAGTAATCTAATTAATTAAAGATTTAAGGTAATTATATAATTAATATATTCACAAATATTAACTTTTAACTGATCCAACATCCAATAAGAACTCTAGACAAATCAAAAGTCTACTATTAACCCTGCTACAAACACATATATATACAATACTAAACAAAACACAATTCTCATACTCAAGCTGATTTAAGCTCTTCTCTGAAAATCTCCTCCTTCTCGAATTCCTCCAACAACAGCAACTCTCAAGACAATTGTGAAATTCTCTTCTCCTAGCAAAAAATTCAGTTTTCTATGAACGAGTCGGTTTTAGGCAGCAGAAGGATCTTAATTGCGAATCATCCGATGTACTCCTTGTATAACTGGACGTAATCTCAATTTACTTCCTTCTTGCGATCTACCAACCCCTGAATTCTTGCTTACATTCCATTCATTCTGCGTAACAGCCCAGGAATGACTTCAATTGATCTCTGACACATTATGGGATCGTACAAGTCCCAGAAACTGCAACACCAACTTTACCCTAAAACGAAAATCACTGCAATTCAATAATTTGCGAAAGCGAGAATAAATCAAAAAGAAAAACAAAATTACCTTATTCACGCACTGCACATATCTCCCGTCGGGATTTGCATCCGTCCACGACGTAATCAGAGCAGATACCATACCACCGTAACAATATCTCGTGCGAATTGTTCCATTCGAGCTGGATGAAAAATTGGACATGGCTTAAATGGTTCTCCAACTTGGTTCAATGGGAAAAAAAGTTATGAAAGTTCTATTGAAAAGCGCTTATAATAAATCTATCCCTATAGAGCAGAATAAGTGCCGAGTCCTGTGATTGTGGTGAGGTTAAGTCTCTGGACTTTTAATGGTTCCTTGTCCTTGGAAAGGAGAAGTATTGCAGGGTACTTTATAAAAGGAGACCACCTATCTAAGTGTGAGGATGGGCCGCCTCGAATAAACACTTAGGAAACCAAGATGTTGTCCATGGCCAAAACGCACACATATGAGAACGAAAGGTGTTGAGATATAGTTGTGTAAGTGTCGTTGACTCGGTATACACCAAGGAGGATTAGTTCAAGGCACAATATCCACTAAACTGCCGGTATATCCGATGATATTTTACTAAGGAAGGTTCAAAGCCACAAACTACCTTTTCCCATGCCGCAGTTGTAACACCGCCAAATCCCATTGGGTTATTACAGTGCCGTGGACCCCACACCAGGAGATCCACCAGGCGGACACGACTAAAATACATCAAAATTAACCAACAAGGAAATCAGAGTCCTTACTATGATATCCGACACAATATTCCGATAAGGAATTTCAACGACAACGATGGTCCTACATGGCCAAAATAAAAATACAACAACATCCACGAGCATCTGCTCGGGTAATACATAATGACAATGAATGACAAACTCGAGAACACTCCAACTGACTGACCAACATGAACAACTCGGACTAGTATCGCTCGAACGCCTCGTCGCCATCGTCATGTCACTGTGTCTCAACTCTCTCCTCGCAAGCACCTAAAACATGAAAACATGTTCCGCCCCCACGGGGTCAGTCCTCCAGATAATGAACATCAAATACATGTATAACATGATATGCATCCAAAGGCAGAATGAAACGGTACAATGATATTAATAATACGAGATGCTCACAAACCAAGGTAAGAACTGAGCATTCATGAAACACTATGCCCATGGCATATCATTAATACCTGTTCAACAGGTTAGAACATAAGTGCCCGACGGTGAGTCATAATTGTAGAGCACCACAATGAATTACACGAACATGAACCAAGCCAGAACTGAATTAAATATGAATCAAAATGCCTGAAGGCTCCAACGAAAATACCAAGACATCACAAAAGCCTGAAGGCCACTCAGCCGAAGCTATCAATCAATATACAATCACCTGAAACAAAAACAGCACGAAGCCATATCACAATGAGGGCCAAAGCCACGGAACGAAGTCGTATCACAATGAGACCATCCAATGGTCGTGACCTACTGAACTGTAGGTGTTGGGAAACCAACCGCGAAGGTTCAAGCCCTAAACTTACCCATAATGAGATCATAAACATGACAATGACCTACTGAGTTGTAGGTGTTGGGAGACCAACCGCGAAGGTTCAAGCCCCAAGCTTACCCATAATGAGATCATAAACATGACCGTAACCTACTGAGCTGTAGGTGTTGGGAAACCAACCGCGAAGGTTCAGGCCCCAAGCTTACCCATAATGATCACTAGCCAAGACTAGCCTCCAAAATACAATTAACCACAAATGCTAACGATTCAAAGATTACCGAATTCACAAGAATGATATTGTGTTGCCTTGAGTCGGACAACATGATGACAGTAACTCACGGATGGGCACCGTCCTCAATATTCCCAATTCAATACCTCGATTGCCTTAGAATGGCCAACCGATAACAATAATGCAGCGGATGATTCAATACCTCGATTGCCTTAGAACGGCCAATCGATAACAATGATACAATGAATAATTGAACAGTTCGATTGCCTTAGAACGGCCAATCGATAACAATGATACGAAGAATGCCTCGGCACCTTTAATCGGTTACCGACGAAGAGGATGAGAAATGAATATGCCAATGCCTTCAATCGGCCAATGCACATCAATGACCAAACACCAACATCAATAACAATGATTACAATGATTTCTTAGGTCGACATCCATATCGACAACAATAATCGATACATTAATACCGCGAACCGTCTATCGACAATAACATTGATAATGAGTATCCCAATGCCTTGAACCGGCCATTAACGAATAATAGTAGACATTTGGCATAAGTGCCGAAGAGTATCGTATTGAACGATAATATCAATGAACTCATGAATAGACTAAGTCTCGGAATGATACAACACATTCATACACATATATGATAACATTAATCTCATTGACTAGTACAAGTATAAAACTTGCCTCAAACCGACGACGTGAAAGTCCTTCCACGATCAACGTCCATAATGGAATTATGGGCCGCTCAAACAACTATGAATAACACAATTACCAATGATTCGCTTAATATACATATCCATGTATAATCAAAATCAACTCAAAAGGTCGATACAACACTACTCAACTCATTGGGGCAATTCGACAAACACATTGAAAACAGTTTCAATTGTTTACAACTAATCTCCATTATATCCATTCCAAACCTCTAATGAATGATTCAATCCAACAAAACATCTTATATATAATCAATATTATCATATGAATACACAATTGGAGATTACGACAACATCTAATCGGAACCCCCAATTCCAAAATCAACATTCGAAATGTTCTTGAATAATCCTCCAACAATTCAATGATAATTCATAGAAACCCATAAACACATGTATATCCTTGTACATACCATTATTATAACATCCAAAACATCATATTCCATCTCAAAATTGAATTCTAAGGTTTTGGAGAAATCACCTTTGAAGATACAAACTCTTCGATCCATTGAACTCGTGTTAAAATGACTCCCCAAGCTCTATAATCGGAGATAAATGATTAGAACATGAACACACAAGTGTTTGGTGATGAGAAATCTTCTCCCAAGACTCTCTCTCTCGGACTCAATTGATGAAATGATGAAATGAGGGTAAAACACCCGTCTAATTCCTTAAATACTATGAAGAGTTACGACCGTAACTCTGCCATATTACGACCGTAACTTCCCAAAGTCAACGACCTTACGGCCGTAACAACCTTTACTTACGGACGTAACTACACTTCGTCGAAAAAAACCATACTGACCGATTTCTCGACTTACGACCGTAACAAGGACAACCTTACGGCCGTAAGTTACCTTCATCCAAAACACCGTGAACCAATGAATGCATGTTACGGATGTAATGAATGATAGGTTACGACCGTAACTCTCAACTGGAGAGAAAATGTGAAAACTCTGCCTCCTTGATTCGAATGATGAATGATCCGACATACATAACTTGCATGAGTATGATTAAGTCCAATCACATGAAATAATGATACTTCCAACACAAGGCTACCAATCACGATGATTATGATAATACTCTAGTCTCGATTCCCAGATAGAGTTGGACAACGAATGATAACTGATATACGGCTCAAAGATATGTCGAACGATGAACACGAATGAATGAACCTGAATGATGAATGATTACTACTGAGTGAAAAATTTCTAAGTGACAATTACTGAATTATAATAAATGAATTTGAAACCGGGTATTAGATACTCCTCCCCTTAAAAGAGTTTCGTCCCCGAAACTAAGGGTACCCAACTCGCTTCTCATTAGCATCGGACGCCCATACAAACACTGATTCACGCCTTTAAGGAAAACAGCAATGCACATATAGTACTCGGGACCATATCAATCGCACACCCAAGTTCTCATGATTTGACGTCTCGAATCACAATGAACGATTACCAGATTATCACGAAATCTCGGGTACAACACCAAAAGGGAAGAAATCCCAACAAGTGACTCAAATCTCAAGATTCTCAAATACTATAATTACAAGATAAACCAACAACAAATTATTCACAACCACAATACTACCATATAGATTAAGTTAAATATTAATCCGAAAACAAAGAAAGGAAAATAAAAATCAAGGTTATGCCTCAAATGTACCCAACATCGATATCCTCCAGATCGTTTATCTCCTAGATCTCATCGATTCAAGGAAGACCCTAATCTGAACTCACTGCTCAATATGATCTCGTAAGGTCACAAGAACAAGAGTGGCCACAATGAATGATAATGAATAGAAATCCGACACGGATCCACAATGACTCACTGAGGTGAATTAATAACGTAATTAGTGATAGATCAAATGAAATGGTTGAAAACGTCGTTCCTCGTGAATTGAATGATTAGTTTGATGATTACAAGTCTCAACATGATTGACATATTATGAATGAATCATATGAATGAATGAACAACAACGAAAGGAATGATTATCCTTTAAAACCAGTGATGAACGTCCTTACATCTGCCTCTCGAAGCCTGATAGGACCCCTAGGATGAAGTACGGGATGGAGTAGCAAAATCTCTCGAGGCCCATGAACTCTCCCGAGATGTACTGGCACTAAATCTCCTGCAGTATTCCTGTAGGTCTCCCTGCCTCCCACACAGAAAACAAACCATATCTTGCATCGAGCATCGGGTGCTGTGATGTCCTATTGTATCACAGTTAAAACAAGCAGCAGTCGAACTCGTCATCTGAGAGGAAGATGCTTTTCAAGCACGAAGACAACTAGAAAATGACCTCTTGGACGTTAGAGCCCGATGTCCCTCAGAACGAACCAGCATCCTAGTCCTCCCACCAGAAGAAGCTGAAGGGTGTTTCTGAATAAGCTCCTTGATCAAAAGCTCTGCTCCAAGAGCCTTCTCGATGAACTCACCAAGTGAATTACAATTGTGATTGAACAGCTGCATCCTCAACAGCGGATTTAGCCTCTTGATAAAATACTTAATCTTATCCGCCTCAGTACGGATAACAGACGAAGCAAACTGAAGAAGTCCCTGAAACTTCTCAGCAATGACAATAAAACCCTCGTCCTCGATAGATTCAGGGTTCAAAACCTCTGACAACTTGGCTTCACGAAGTGGAGCTGGATAATACCTCTCTATCACTAGAGTCTTGAATTCTCTCCAAGCAGAACCACGATCGGTGGGTTTCACAGAAAGCCACCAAGAATAAGCACCCTTACTACAGTAGTAAGCCGCTACTGCCACCTTACTCTCTTCCAGACACTGAACCATGTTGAAGAGTTTATCAAAATGCTCAATCCAATGAACAATATCAACTGGTTCCGATGAACCCTCAAAAGTAGGCGGCCTCTGTTGAAAGATATCGCCAACAATCTGACTCAGTCCTCCAGTATGTCCATGAAACGGCACCTGGAATCCCTGTTGTGGACCACAAATCATCGAGGTCTGCATGGTCTCCATTATCCGCTTCATCTGAGTCATCTGGGCCATCATGCCATGCATACATGAGAATGGGTCCACCCGAACACCTTCCGATTGAGCTGCATCTGAGGTACGACTCCCTGACAGTGACTGATTATCTGTCGGTGAATGAGTAACATCACTATCTGTTGAACTAATGACATCCCTCGTGTTCGCACGGGTATTCACACGAAATCTCGGGTTTCGACCCGCACCGCGGCCTCTTCCCCTGTGTCCTCTGATAGCTCTAACCATTCTGAAGTAGGAAAGTCACATGATGATTATAGATCCCGCATGAACATCACATTATGATTACGTTACAGAATGATAATAATGAGCATACACGCTCTAATACAATGAATGCATTAATAATGCAATAAAATGATCATCGACATTACGCCGGAATATGATAAGATGGCATGAAAGGTAAAGTGAGGTGACATGATTATCTGATGAAATTCCTGAAATGATTATCTTGAACAGGTTAACAAGATTGATAATTCTATCCACAAGATCAACCGTTGCATAATGAGATTGACTAAGTGAATAATGAATTAACATGATCAACAAGATAAAAAATCACGATTGAGGATTGTTGACTGATGAATGAGTTGATCCTTATCGCTTGCACAGGTCACACGTGCTCCAAAACAATTAGTCATGAATCAATCGTAACACTAATGTCACATATAGGTTTCGACAAAACATGTATAATCATTGATATAATTAATGTATGAACATAAAGAGAATCGAGTCCTTACACAGGTCATATGAAACTTCGAGGTCTTGCAATACTAGTCTTCACTGACGACGACTCGATGAATGAATGACTCGTGCAGTCGTACAAATTTCACGACTCACAAAACCCGACTATCCAGATCATCATAACCTGACTGTCCCACTACTACCGCGTCGGTAGAGACACATAACTCACATATCAGGGTATCTCACAACCCAACACTCTGATACCATCTTCTGTAACACCCCCAAATCCCATTGGGTTATTACAGTGCTGTGGACCCCATACCAGGAGATCCACCAGGTGGACATGACTAAAATACATCAAAATTAACCAACAAGGAAATCACAGTCCTTACTATGATATCCGACACAATATTCCGATAAGGAATTTCAACGATAACGATAGGCCTACATGGCCAAAATAAAAATACAACAACATTAACGAGCATCTGCTCGGGTAATACATAATGACAATGAATGACAAACTGGAGAACAATCCAACTGGCTGACCAACATGAACAACTCGGACTAGTATCGCTCGAACGCCTCGTCGCCATCATCATGTCCCTATGGCTCAACTCTCTCCTCGCAAGCACCTAAAACATGAAAACATGTTCCGCCCCCACGGGTTCAGTTATCCAGATAATGAATATCAAATACATGTATACCATGATATGCATCCAAAGGCAGAATGAAACGGTACAATGATATTAATAATACGAGATGCTCACAAACCAGGGTAAGAACCGAGCATTCGTGTAACACTATGCCCACGGGATACCATTAATACCTGTTCAACAGGTTAGAACATAAGTGCCCGACGGCGAGTCATAATTATAGAGTACCACAATGAATTACACGAACATGAACCAAGCCAGAACTGAATTAATCTGAGTATTATTCTCCGTATCTCATAGTCCGGTGTTGTTGAGCGTATAATTTCATGAATGTGA